>JAJHZJ010000104.1:930000-2377554 GCA_023548195.1 Bettongia penicillata ogilbyi | reverse complement strand
CAAAAACAAAAATATTAAATGGCTTTAATCCAAATTGAGCCTATTCTACAGGAAGGAAAATTTGTCAAATTTCTCTCTCTTTTAAAAGTAGCAATGAGGATGTTGAACAGTATAAAAATGCCAACTAACCTCACTTTCTAAAAAGAAAAATACCAATGTCTTGACCAGATTGGCATTTGGGCTTTGTCTTCCCCTCCTTTTGAGGATTCCATCTTCTTCAGGATCTCTGCGACTAAAAAGCCTGCAACCAAGCAAATGATTTACTATTTGAAAAACAAAGCATTTTCCTAATTTAAAAAAGGTATCTTTCAAATTCATTATGACTGACAATTTAAGAAAAGACAAACACATTTCTCTTAGCCCATAATATAGTCTGCGTTATTCCCATGTTTAGAAAGTAGACTATTCTTATTTGAATCTCCATAAAGATCTTTTAAAACTGTTCAACTTAATAAAATGAACCATATTTTTGGTAGGGGACATTTCATGTCTCTCAATTCACCAAATAAAGGGTTTTATCCTAAAGATACTTCACTAATTTTTTTTGATCTCACTTCCCATGACAAAAAAGGAAAAAAATTAATTCAGTTTGAGGAAAAAAAGCTGCAAACTTAGACTCAGAAGTACATTTCTACGGATAATACAGCAGTTTATTTCAAAAAACAAACAAAAGTAAAATTAAAATAGGGTAATTAAAGGAATACATGGTACCTAGTATATTAAAAATTAAAATTTCTTCTAAGTAATTCAAGTAAAAAAAACCCTCATGAGTTGACTCCATGTAGTTTTAAGTTATTTCTGAACACAATCACACTAATTTCTCATAAAATTTGTTCAGTAATCACTGAATTCCATTACATCTTCATTCTCCCTATTCTGAGGTATCCCATACTTCCCACCTCCTCAAATAAAAACAAGCTAAAGAAAACCAGTGAAAGAAGCATTTAATAAGTTCCTACTATGGGAAAGCTACTATGCTAAGTGCTTCATAAATACCTCATTTGATCCTTCAAACAATACTAAAAGGTAGGTTACCTACATTTCAAAACTGAGGAAACTGAGGTAGACAAAGGATAAGTTATTTGCCCACATTCAAAAAAATACTAAAGTGTCTGGGCCAGACCTGAACTCAAATCTTCCTGACTACAGATTGAGTTTTACTGCTGCATCACCAAGCTGCTCAACAATTCCTAAACTTCTGCTGATGGCATCTTAAAAGAAAATGCAAGGCTCAAACCTTTATGGCTCTAAAACCTCATCAGGGAAATTTAGTAGTTTCTATTAAGTCAAGTAATACAGAAAATAACTAGACAGAAGTAAATCAAGTTCAATAATCACCATAAGCTTTATTCTAAAGATCACTGTACTGAAATATATTTTGAGGTAAATAAAAACAATGAATACATTCCTGGTTTGGGGTAGAAAGAGGTTCCAGGCACTACCTACCTATGTAGTCACACACACAAAAGCAGTAAGAGTTATTTCATTACTTGGGCCTTGGTTTCTTCACATTTAAATGAAGCCAGAGAACTATATGGTTGGCAATTTTTGTTACAGCACCAAATTAAATGAGCTTATCATTTTTTTAAAAATAGCACTAAAAATGATAAAACCTCAGTTTCTTAAAGTAATAATAAATATGAAGAAAAGCAATTTAACATTTCCTTAAATAAAAACAGTTTTGATTATGATTTTTAAGTTAAGACATAAAAAAATATAAATGCTATGCAATTTACATAGAGAAACCTAAACTTGACTTACTTTTTATAAAGAAATTCTCCTGCTGCTACTGCAACTGGCCTGTGGGCTGAATAAACCAAATGGTACACATTTTCACAGTCTTCTGCAGTAAGAACTTCTTCACTACTCCTATAGAAAAAAGTATCAGGATTCACTCATTTTTCAGTTTTATTAATTTCAAACCAAAGTTCAAAGACAAAAAAAAAGATACAATTGGGACTTCCCCTCAAAATTGACAATTCAAAACTAAATGAAATTAGTCTCATTCTGTGTTAGCAGGCACAAATATCTACTTGCCCCGATGAAGTAGAAAGTTCATTATTAATCAAAGAAAAAGGCAATAATATTGGAATACTTATAAACAACCTAATTAAATGATATGACAGGGAAAAAAACTGAAAAGGAGGCAAAGAGTAGATGAAAGTCACTTCTGAACTCATCTCTGTTTCTACAACACTGTCTTCAAGTTTGAATCCTTTCTTGCACAAATCTTTCTACACTGATTGCTTTCATGGGACCTGAATCATAAAAAAGTCTTGCAGGTAAAGTGAAGGGCACTGACCAAGAAGGAAACACAGCACTAACAAAGAGCTAAAGAAAGTTAGAGTTCGAATTTACTTTAGAGATCATCTTATAATCAGCTAGGAATACAGAAGAGATAATAAGGTAAGACTACTTAAGTAACAGAAAGAAACTCAAACTACAGTATTTTGAAAAAAAATGATTGGTATAAATATAAATATAAAAGTATAAATATAAAACACTTATCTCCAAAAAAACCCAAAATAAAACAGAAAAAAAAATTGAAAGTTACCATAAGCTACGACATATTACCAAAAAGAAATGACAGAAATCATATATGACCAAACATATAGTGAGAATAGTAAATGGCTAATGATCCACTGGTACCAAACCATGTAATATCAAGAAATCTAAAGATGGCCCTTAACGTATTTGGGTATACCACACTGTGGAGAAAATATAGAGAGAAGAACAGAATGAAAAGATACGTGGGCTGTGCATTGTAATGCTGAGGAGGGTAACCACATCGACAAGATCAAAGGCCCAAATAAATGCACAGTATTATCACATGCATCTCACTTTGATGGCAGAAAGAAGTCTTAGACAAGTGGATTTTGCAAGCATTTTTAAATGGAAATCTTTCTAAAAAGTCTCACACTTGTTCTGTCTTCTTTCTTCTCAGCTGTCTCCTTGCATCTTTCCCTTCTTTACTAATTGCTTGCAGTCTAAAAAACTGGATAAGCAAGGTTATTGAAACCTGAGGAAAGTTAAGTATCAACAAATTGTGGTGCATGAGATAAACGGAATATAACTGCACTGTCATGAATATGAAAATATGGCAAGACTTACTACTAAAACCACAGAAAGCAGAACTACAAATATAGACACAAAGATTACAATATAAATAAAACAAAACAAAGTGAACTGAATGCTAAGCAAACACGGTCTAAAAGATGAAAAAGCACCTCACTCCCTTTAATGGCAGAAATGGGAGCCTATGGAATGTGGTGCAACACTGCTTATGGTGGCAGACTTGGTTTTTTATTCTTTGTCACAAAGGATAACTCTCTGGAAGTGGAAAGAGGGAGCAACTATTGAAAAAATACAGTGTCAAAAAAATGCTACCACTATTACCTTACATATGGTTTTTGTTATTCATTTCCCAATATTCCCAATCCCCTAGTGAACCCTTTCCTAAAGAAATAGCAGCTAAGTAAGCCAGTGGTCAAAATGACTGTCCCAAACATTTCTGAGAGTTTTCTCATCTATCTTACCAATTAAACTGAGTTCAGCTGTCTTTCAGACATTCATTCAATATTACTGTAATTATTATGTAATTTGTTTTTCTTGAGGTAGATTTATTTCATTTATCAGTTCATTCATGTTTACAAACATTTCTTAAAATTTCACATTTTCCAAGGTATTTATATTTCAATTAACCCCTCAAGTGATGGTCAACATTTCCAATTGACTACCATTACGCTTTAACATATGATCTCATAAGGTTTCTCTTAAATCTTAGTATACTCAATCATTTAACCATACAAGGCCTTATTACCCAGTCCATGAAGTTTCATTAAGCTGCTTTTCAAAGATGATGACTTCTCAAATTTGTAAGAAACCTCAGAAACCAAAGTCTTAACCACGCCAATTCTCTCTACACTGTCAATGACAAGCTATCTAACACCATATTACAGGGAAGAGAAACTCAGTACCTCCTGATAAAGTTCACTCAACTTCAAAATAACTATGTTTTTTTCTCAGCTCAATTCCCTTTCCAGTTTCTATCCAATGTTCCTAATAACTACCCTGAGGCCATAGAACAGATCCTGAGAGAAGCATGCTTTATCAAAGTTCCTCAGAAATTCTCATTTTCCAAAAATGTAAAAAACTAGTTCGAAACGTACTTAAATGACTAATTTTGTTCAAAGACTTCCAGACTACGATTCAAAAGCCCTCGGAAGTAACTGGTATGGTGAACCAGAGCAAAACATGATCTCTGTAAAAATCAGACGAGGGAGTTAGGCTCAGTGAGGGGGCAGCTAGGTGATGCAATGGATAGACTGCCTGGCCTGAAGTCAGGAAGACATACTCAAAGAGTTCAATTATGGCCTCACACTTACTTAGCTGTGTGAACCTGAGCAAATCATTTAATTTTGTTTGCCTCAGCTTCCTCATCTGTAAAATGAGCTAGAGAAGGAAGTGGCAAAGCAATACAGTATCTTTGCCAAGAAAACCCCAAATGGGGTCACAGACACAACTGAAACAACTGAACATCAATAATAAAAAGAGGCTCAATGACTCTAATTACAAATCTGTCCCCCATCCATGTTGCCTTCATCATGTATTCTCCTACTCAATTGAGACAACTTGAAGGTCACCAGTTGCACAGCACCATAATTTCCTCTCTCATACATCTTCCTTAGCCACTCCACTAGTCTATTTTTTGTCCTTGCCAAGTCTAACCCTTTAAGGAATACCTCATAGGAGATGGCCTGTCAATTCACTCCCTGCACCCTATGCCTCGAATTTCTCCCTTTCTTCTGCCTCAATCTCTGCTGTACAAAAATATATGCAAATCCCTCCTATTATCCTGCCTGCCCACTCCTCAAAAGCTGCTCTCTTACCACTACACCTTTCTTCATCGTTGATAACAAACTAGAAAGGGCCACCGACATTTGCTATCTCTATTTTATCACTACATATTCATTTCTCTCTCCTCTCCAATCAAAGTTCCGATTATACCCCTTTACTGAAATTTCTCTCTAAAGGTTAGCAATTGATTTTTTCCCCCTTTCTTAGTATTCATTCTCCTTGAATTCCCTGAAGCTTTTGACATTACTAACCACTTCCCTCGTTCCCTAGTTGCATTCTCCTTCCCTAATTAGATACTTCTTGATCAGTCTTCTTTGTAGAACCTTCATGCATAGACTACTTTCTAAGTATAGGTGACAGCTCTAAATTAAAGCTCCTTAATAAGCTGGACAGTTAGTCAATACACATTTATTAAGCACCTAGTATGGTGCCAGGCTATCTTTGAGAGTGGAGCAACTTTCAAAGAGTCACATGGCAAAAAAATACACGTAATTGTATCCTTTAATTTTTGAGTATGTTGTATTTTATAAGCCATCTCGGATTAAATGCAAGGAGGTGGGAAAGGAGAACAATTTATATATTACGAATGTTTTTAATTCAAAAAGACCATTACTGTTTAATTTTCTCCAAATGGTAAATCATCCTGTTCTGGCTGGGTCTGAAGGGCCAAGGGAGTGTGCAATTCTTGCTCTGCTTGAGACTATTACAGTAGCCACATGCTTCCAGATGTTTTCTATATCTGGTTAGAACTCCCTGTAGACAGTCACTCTTTTAATGAAATGACAAATCTAATGAATCTAAACTCTAATGACAAATGCATTTTATTCATCATCAACTTTTTAAAGAATTTCAAACAATAACTAATGTGTACTATGAAAAAAACTCAAATACAAAGAAAGGTAATATGACAGTTTAATGGGAAAAGATAACATGCAAACAACTATACATAAACTTTGAACTGTGGTGTGTGTGTGTGAGAGAGAGAGAGAGAGAGAACAGGATAAAATAAATATAATCAACAAAGGAAAGGAACTAACATTAAGTGGAACTGAGAAAAGTTTCTTAGAGAAGATGGAATTTGATCTGGACTTGAGAGAAGATAGGAAGACTAGGGGGCAGAGTTGGGCAGGGTGGAAGGGGAGAAAGAAGAAAGACAAAAAACAGACCCTGTTCTCAAGGAGCCCAGTCTAACTGGAGAGACAAAACAAGTATTTGCAAAAAAGTTACGTACAGGACATATTGGAGTTGATCTTAGAGTGAAGGCCCTAACATTAAGGGGGCCTAAGAAAGGCTTTTTGAAGAAAGCAAAACTTTAGTTGAGACTTAAAGGAAGCCAGAAGGCAGAAATGAGTAGGGGGAGTATTCCTGGCATGGGACACAGCCAGGGATAATGTCCTGAGTTGGGAGATGGAATGTCTAGTGCGTGGAATGAGATGATGGAAGAATCCAGGTGGTGACAGTGTCAGCAGAAAAGAGGAGGATTATGTAAGAGATGTTACAAATGCAAAAATAAAGAAGCCTTGGAAACAGATTAGATATTAGGGGTGAGAAAGAGTAAGAAATCTAGAATGATACGTAGCGGTATGATTGGGAGGATAGTGGTGCCCTTTACAGATAGAAGTGAAGATTTGCTGGGAAAGATAATAACATGCTGAGTTCAAGTTGTCTAAAAGATATCAAGTTTGAAATATCAAATAGGACACTGGAGAAACAATACTTACGGAGAGTCAACAGAGAAGCTGGATCACACTGTACTGTCTTTCTACACTCTATTCCTTGATGATATCATCTACTCACAGGTTCAATCATCCTCTATACAGATGAATCCATAATTTTTCAAGACAATTCTAGTCATATAGCACTAACTACACAGAGATCTCCATCAAGATGTCTTGTCAAAAAACTATACTCACCATCTACTCTCATAATCAGTATATACTAAAAACTTCTCTATTTCTGTTGCAGGCATCAAAATTCTCTCAGGTTCAGAGCCTCAGTCATCATAGAATGCTGCCTCTTTCTCTTTTAACCCTACATATCCTGGAGCCAAAACTTAGAGATTCTATCTCATATTCCTCTCCTCTCCATACACATTAACATAGTTTAGCCTATTTCCTAGACTAATACAAGTTGCTTCCTATTTGATCTCTTTCCAACCAAATCACAGTTTCAAAATTCATGGATTTTCACCTATCAGCCAAAATAATCTTCCTAAAGCAAAGATCCGAGCCTATCATTGCCATACTGAAGTCTTAAGTGGCTCCAGACAGATCTAGGATAAGTACGAACTGCTCAGCCTCCTGCTGTAGACCCTTCACACTCTGGCTTGAAGGTTCCTACCTCTGCAGACTTATATTCCTCTAACATTCCCTAAAGCCTCAAATTCCCTTTAAGTGAGATGTAACCCCTACACAAGTACTCAGCTTAGGTACCAATCTCCATCATAACGTCTTTCCTGAAGTCCTTCTACAGACTCAAAATACTTTTTATTTAGTGACCCCACCACTCTAAAAGAATGCTTTTGTTTTTCTCTAAGATTTCCCAAATGCCTACGGTGAAACCATGTACACCACAGGCATTAAATAATGTTAGCTGATTTTGAATATTTTTTATACAGTTTGAGACTAATAGTTAATAAACTTAAACAAGTCAATTGTGACTCATCTCTTTGAATATGTCTGAACATATGCATTTAACGCAATAAATGTTACTTTTACTTACTGTAAAACAAGAGTGAGTAATTTTATTGCTTGCACTGCAACATCATATTCTTTATCAAGGGTCATGGAAACAATTCTATCCTAAGAACAGAAAACAAAATATATTTTAAAGAGGAAAGGGATATGAGTAAATAAAAGTCAGTTTAAAATATAGGTAATTTACTTGACAATATCCAACACTACTAACCTTGAATCGACTGGTGAAGAGCTCCAGTTTGGAATTAAGCTCCTTATTGTAATAAAGCCCTTGCAGTGCAGTAAGACACTTAAGTCTTACCTCCCCTTGCTAAATAAAATTCAAAGACAGATTAAAATATACTTAATTTTACATTTTAATCTTTAAGGTACATAATATTGTCAACTAAAATGGAAACTAGCCGGCAGAAAAAAAAACCTAGAATTCAGGTCAGAAACCATAGATCTTCTATAAAATCCTTTTTTCACTTATTCTGTGATGCTTAGAAAGGGAGAAATGAAAAATAAACACAATCCAAAGGTTACATGAATGCCTTTTTGTACATATTATCAAGAATAATTTCATACCCTATAAAAAACTATCATTATGTCTCTAATTAGCATGAAAGGTACTATATATGCCTAGTTGCCCTTAGATGTCAGTGAAATCTTAACCCATATGAATCCAATGAAAACAATATCTGAGATAAACCATATAAAAGTACTTTTGCCCTTTGCACTGTTTATTATACTTAAATGTAGCTGGCACATGCGATTTTATATACACGTCATGTCTATATATCAATGTATAGTATCCATCTATACCATTCAAGGAATTCATCTTTAAAGTTATATATATTCTTTTCGTACTTCTTGGTCTAAGTCCTCATAAAACAAGTGTCTAAAATACTTAAAGGTAACAGAGGAGTAATAAGCTCTCTCTAAATTCAAAGGATTCTATGAAATACAACTTGAAAATAGAGGCAGAAATATATTGTCAAAAAATAATGAGAGAGAGCACCTAAGATACCTGATGCCCCTGCACGTTGTATCCAAAGAGCATATTATGTATAACTTACCTTATCATGCATAGTCCACCCAACGTATTTTAAATAGCTGTCATTAAGAAAGGCATCACTGTACATCTTCATCCATATTCCAATCTCTTCGATGCAAATAGCACGGATTTCTGCTATAGCATCACTGAATAAAAAAATAAAAAAATACTAATAATACTGTAACACAGTCTATATTCATTCAACAAGTATTATCTACTGTCCTCTACATATATACCACAGTAATAAATACCATGGCAATTACAAACAGTATAAAAATAAACAGTACCCAACAAAACCATGACTTAGTTTCAGCTCCAATCACCCTCCCCCCCAATATGCTCCAAAATGATTTCACTTACCGGTATCTATGTACAAAGACTCCTTTAAATATGGCATTCATCATATTTTCTATTTCATCTTGATTTTCTTGAAGCTAAAAGCACAAACACAACACTCAATAAAACTCATGTTCCAAAAATACAAAATATCTTGGGGGAGGCTGGGTGCCCACAACAATTGCTCCTCACTGAGGCAAAGTTTATTGTCATACAAATGTGTCCTGGACAATTCCACTCAATTTTGCTTTTCAAATGTAGCCACTAAAAAAATGTATCCTGTATACTGAAATTGCCTGACTAGAAAAATTCACTTTGGGCACAGTCTTTCAAACAGAGCAAACTGATGGGAAAAAAAAAAAACAAAAACAAAAACAAAAAAAACCATACTTCTTTTTACTTTCTAAGAAATTTTAAAAGCATTATTTTAGTTGTTAAATTAAATCTTGAATCACATAAAATTTGAAGTAACTCATTTTATATCTGTAAAAAAGGAGTTAGCAAAGTTAGATGAATAATTCAGTGCAAGTGAGTTAGTCAAATACTGCCTATGCCCGGAAATGTACTGACAGCTAACCATACTGTTACCCATTTACCTCTTTCCTCTTCTGCAGCAAAAGTTCCAGTCTATCATTTGCTCGCTTCCCAATCATTTTATTTCGCTCTGCTTCATACTGCCTCTGTGTATTGTCCATGTTAATGCTAAGATTTAATGCCACATTCACCAATGCTGTCATCAACTTCATAGCTATTTTTTAAGAAAGAATCAGAAACAAAGAACAGCAATTTTAGGTCACTTTAAGCTAAGTTCAAACCTACTATTCACATGAAAAAAAGACAAAGTTCAGGCAGCTGCCACAACTATACTCAGAATTCTCTATTACATTATACAACTAACAACACATCCTTTGAAGAATGTGACCTTTCAAAACTGACCTTCTTTACAGTGATGTGTACTCTGTAAGAAAAACTCAAAGTCTAGGTTCCAGCTTTTGCCCTTCTTTACTCAAAAAAATTCATTAAACACCCACTGTGAGAGACAGCATGACAGTGAACAAAGAGCCAACCTCAAAAAGAATTGGAGGATGTCTATTCTCTGTAGATACTCTCTTCTATACTCTGACCCATGACGACTATGTGACCCTGGGCAAGTCACATTGACAAGAGTCCCACCATAAGGTTCTGAAGCTACAGATCTGCATTGACAGAGAATCTTACTGAGTGCTCCCTATACTAAGGAAATCACAGGTCAGTCATTGCACTACTCACTCTAACTGGAAAAAAAAAAGTGCATGAGTATGCAGCATATGTCTGTGTCTTCAAAAAAATTTGAACAGGTACTGTGCTCCATTAAATAATCAAGTAAAAGCTGAAGCTGATGGGTGAGAAAAAAAGTTGCTAGATCAATAGGTTCAAATGAAATAATGGAATTTACACTAATCAACAAAAAAAGTGATTTAACTGATACTTATGTAGCCTTTCTTTAATTGTATTTTAATGGCAAGCTTTCACCCTATTCTTGTCAGAAATTTCTCTGAAATTAAAAAAAAAAACTTTTATTCTCAGAAACATTTTAAAGAAGGGGAAAGTACTATGTAATGAAGGAGGTCACATCACATTTTCTTTACAATTTATATATATTTTATTTGTCCAAATAAGGGGCACTGTAAATAAAAGTATTATTAAGGAAAAAGAACAGATTAAGAGAACTTTAAATTTCAGAATAACCAAAAAAAGTATGTTACAGTCAAAGTTAAGAGATTTAATTCTTAAAAAAATTAAGAAATGAATAACCAACCATAATATGGTGAGCATTTTCTATCTGAGCACAATATAATGATGGGAGTCAAAAGATATTTGCTAAAACATCAGTGAACTAGAATCAAAATAAATGGGTTGAAAAAACTTAGCTAAAAAAAATCATATAATTCAAGTTCTTCAGTATTTAGGATATGGTTATATAATCTATCAGCCTTCTATAATTAATTAAAAAACAAATGTGTTCACATGGCAGTAGAAAATTATTCCATGACTTTTTTAAAAGGGAGACAAAATCTACATTTACTCCCCCCAAAAAATTCTAGGACTAAATGTTAGAAGATATTAAGATTCATGTATTAATCTTATTTCACATTTTCCTATTAGTCAAAATTGATAAACACAAGTTGTTAGAAATATGTGAAACCTGTCAGCACCAGACAATTAGGTAGTAACCAATACTATAAATCCCCCTAAGATCAAAGTCTACTATGCAAGGAGTTTCCCAATGCTGCAATTGATGGGAACCTAAGGAGAGAATTAAGCTTTGTTCTCTCACTTGGCTCCCTCTTCATATCACACTCTGGTCTGTGCCATGGCCCCTGGCCATTTATATAAAAGCTAAGCTTAAAAACAGTACCATCCTTATAAATGGATACCCAATAAAGAAATCAAAGGTTTTCACAAACTGTGTATAACCTGCCATTCCACTCAGCCATTTAGTACGTATCAGCCCAAGGCCCAGTAACTTGTATAGTAGAAGAGAGGCCTTCTAGTGATGACAAGATTCTAAATAAAATTAACCTGACAATAAGCCAGTTTATGCCTTGTTGAACCATATCTTACCTTCTGAAGCTGCACATAGAAAAGAATTAGAAAATGCTAACCTGCCAATGTGCTGGTATGTCGAAATGCCCTGACTTGAGAGTCAGACAATCCTGTAAGCAGTGAAATGACTGTATCCATCATGTACTCATCATATATGATACTATATTGACATTGCCTCACTAATACACCAATGAATTCACAAAAACTGGATTTGAATTTCTTCCACTGAGGACCAGCCATGGTGAGTGGATAATCTCCACTATCCTAAAACAAAATTTTGAAACATCAATTCTCTTGGCAAATATTGACAGAGAAAAATGTTACATGTGTAATAAACATTAATAAAGACACTCTTTACCTTCTTATTGCACTGAAACCAAAGCAAGGAATAATAGGAGAAGTAAAGGATTGTGAGGGAAGCCCTTTTACTCTGGAAACAGTTCTAGCTTCCAAATATGGATATTCAAAAGAAGAAGATAAAAACTATGGAGTATTAATAAACCCAAGTGGCCATCATCTACTATTAACTCAGATTAAGTACAGCAATTAAGCTTAAAATATCAGAATAAGCAAAAAAAGTTACAATTGACTAAGGTGATACACAATGGTAATATGAAATACAATTTTCCTCTCACATTATATTCATAGTTCATACCCTTAGAGGGGTTCAAAAGCAGTGTCTGCATCAATTGACACCACCATGGAAGGAACTCGAGAATTCTATCCATATGGACTTTTATGACATTCCTATTTAACCCACATCTGTGTGTTAAGAGGTTGTTTCACTAAAGAATGACACTTAACTACATAACAGAAGTTCACAGTGTCATATACAAGCCTCTTTTCTGTTCTTCTTTGGATAAAGAAATAATTGTCAAGTTCACAATAAAAAAGAAAAATGAAAAAAAAAATTGACATTTCAGCCAAGGAGGTACAATACAATAGTATAACATGATAGCTTTCTCCAAAAGAATTTTCAGTTAAATCAAGCACTGCATTTTAAAAGTATAAAGAAACCACAACAAGAAAACTGACTATAATCAAATGCCAATTTTTGGCAAGGAAAACACAATGGCTACATATAATGGTAATAGCTAATTTAACAGTTAATTCCCTTTTTCCTCAGGATTTCATTACAAACAAAAGGAGTCTTCAATGATACATTAACTTTAGTTATTTGATTTTAGAATATGTACTGATATGCATACTATGAAGAAAAAACTAAGGTGTAACTAATTCCATTTAAAATGTCAATAACTAAAGATATTTTGTACTAGGAAGAAAACGGTCAGTTGTGCATAAACTGAAACAGCAGGGCCTGTGGCTCAGTAACTTCTACTAATAAAGTAATGTCCTCATCAGAATTGTTTTTAAAGGTATTTTAGAAAAAATTCTTAATAATGGGCAACTGAAGGCCCTAGTTATTTTCCCCATTTTTAGAGTAACTATTAATTTACATACTTTAATTCATCTAGAATGTCACCTAAACTCATTACAAACAGTAGTTAACCTAATTTTTATTCAAGTCCAACTCTTGGTGTCCCCTCATGGCATAGCAGTAACTGTGAGTTTCTGCTGGCAAAGCCAGCACAGCATAAACTCTGCCAGACTAACTAGAAATACAGGGGTCAATGATGCACTGAATGACCATTTCCCAAGGACCAATCTTACCTAAGTTCAAAAAGGACTATCACTAGACTTACTATAGAGTAAACTACTTGATCACAGTGACCTTTAGAAATACAGTCAAGGATTTCCAAAAGTAAATGGCATACGCATAATAATGGAATCACAGGTCAAAGAATAAAATTTAAAATATCTAAACTTATATCACGATTTCTCTTTTAACTAACACGCATAAAATCTAATACTAAAGATAAAATTAAGGTAAAAAAAAAACATTAGCTTATTTGTCAAGTACTAGGAAACTGATTTGGAAATACTGACTTGCTCAGATATTTAAACTTTTTGTCTGACTAGTGTTTAGATGTTTTATTAGTTCCACCTCCAGAAATTAGGCAAAAGAGTCTCAAAATCAATTGTATCCCCTCCTTAGAAAGCAAAGTCAATGTCTTTGGAGGAGATAAAACCAAGAATTAGTTAAGATGGTTTTATAGTTATTTGTGATAAACATGAAAATCACTTTTTCATCAAGCTTATCAAGTTTCTTTTTCAATCTAGTAATACCAAGTAAGGGAACTGTTGAAGATTGCTAGCCAGTTCTCAAATTCTTTGTAGCTGTATACATCTTTCTAATACATTGAATAGAGAATACATCTAAATGAAAATTTCACAGTTGAATACCATGACAAAAGGGTTAAACTATAAAGACAAAATTTTTACTACGTTAATAACAAGCATGTCTTCACAATAAGATAAAATAACCATTTTTAAAACTCTGGTTTATAAAATTAACTTAGTGAACAAAAATGTTACCTTTTATTCTTCCTTCTGATGAACAAAGCCCAAATTATGACCACAAAAATTACTCTAACTTTTTTTTCCTAAGAGACTGATGTTGGCAAAAAAAAGTATGTATTTAATGGGCAAAAATAATGGTTAAAGTATGTATTAGTGGCTCAATATATGTATTTAATTTAATGATCAGCTTTTCTAAATTATTAGAAAATTGGAACATTTGAATAATATTAGACTATCATATATATTAAACTATTAGAGGCCACACCTGAAAACTAAATGTCTTTCAAGGTAAAAATAAAAACAACAAAACTATAGTTTTTCAAAAGTGAGATACTTCAATTTATATAGGATCACTTTGCATGTAAATTTTTGGATACTTTGTTCCCTTCATTTTAACAATAAAACCTAAAAAGAAACAGGTACCCCAATGTATGCCATACAGTCCTACGTAACCATAAATTCATCTTGTATTGGGAATCTGATTTAATAATGATTACACCAAAAACATCCGACTATTCAATTCAGGAACAAAACAACAATAACTACAAATGACATTCTCGAAATATTTATTTACCTCATCAAACTCTTCTGTCATCTTCCTAATTATTTCAGAGTTCTGCATGTGCCTAAACATTTCGGCTGTGACAACTCCTACAATTTAATTTGTAAAAAATTAGAGGTTAGTAGGGGATATATTAATATTTATTAATCTGGAGTAATCAATAGGTATATAACAAAATAGATAATTCCATATCAATCATAACACTCAAGCCTAGAATTAGAGTAAAGACAAAACTTCGGAATAAAAAGTAAGTCAGGTACAGAATTATACTTCTGGCAACCTAAACAATCTGGACTATAGCCCAAATATAAGAGAAAAAAATGTTAGAAGGCCTTTTAAAATAAATTTTTTTTTTAAATCTCTAATCACTAGATAAGCAGTGAAAGCATGTAAACAAATAGTATTCAAAAGAACTGTAACTCATTAATAATATGAAAAAAATGTTTCAAATCCCTAATGATGAAACAAACATAATGACAAAAAGGTCCCATTTACACCAACATATTTATAGTGGCAGTTTTTGTGGTAGCAAAGGACTGAAAAGAAAGTAGATGCCAAAAGACGAAGAAGGGATTAACAAGCCGTACTGCATGAATGGATTGTTAGTATGATGAAAGAAATGACAAAAATGTTGACTACAGAAAAGTAAAGTCAAGACTTACATGAATTAATACAAAGTGAAGTGGAACCATAAAACTAGCAGAAACAATGACTACAACAAAGTAAATGGAAAGAACAATTGCCACAAAACAATTGAAAATGAGTAAGAAGTAAGGTCTGAGCTTGGCCTGAAACAAGAGCTATCAGAAGTGATACCTTGCCCTCCCTTATTTGCAGAGGTGGGGAGGAGGACCATCGTTCAGCCAGACAACATCTTGAGAATTTTTTCAATACATTGCTGAAATTTTTTGTCTTTTCTTATGAGAAAAGGCCTTTCTATTAAGGTAGTAGCCCATTAGCTTTAAAATCTGAGCCATTTTTAAGGCATAAGGACAAAGGAATAGACTTAGAAGTAGTATAAAACTTAGCAATGTGTAATCTCTCCTTGTACAAAAAGTTAAATTCTAAAGACAGTAAAGGGATTATATGACTGCAAGAAACTGGAACACAGAAAAGAGGAAAATTACAGCAAGGGCATAAATAAAGAAGCTGAAGAGACAACAACCAAATAACATTCTGGGGCACTGAGTGCTGGGGCAAAATGTTCCTAAACATCTCAGTGGTCCCAGGTTTTATCTCTGTAACCTAAACATAAAGACCTTAAAATGATGCTAGTTTAACAACTCAAAGGAAGCTTCATTAAGTACATTAAGTAACTACTCTGTGTAAGAAGTTGTTCTAACAGGGAAACAAAGATTAAAAGAGAAACTAGTTCTTGAGGACCTCAAAATACAAGGGGAGAGCTGGAGACAACTCCTACACAAATAATACAAGATACAAGAAGAGTGTGATAACTGCCAAAGGATCGACCTAGAAAAATCCGGGGATCATTTTCACCTCCTTGCTTTTCTTTCCCAGGGGGATGTGAGGGGGAGAGGAGAAGAATAAAGGCAATAAAGGAGGGGTTGAGCAGATAAAGGATTTTTGCTCAGGTTAGACTTACTATACTGTCCTCCCTTTCTTCCAAGGCCAACAAAAAGAAATTTTCTTTTTTGAGGGAGTATAGATAAAATGAAGGGAGGAAAAGGTAGGTTGTAGTCAGATTGAACAGATTGAATACAATAGTGTCTCGCCTGATTTCCCCTCACAAGAAATGGCCTCTCTAGCACTGCTTACCCTGCCCCAGTTCTCACTCCTTTTACAGGCATATCACCACTTTAGATGTTCCACTTGTTAGTGTGCTGTGTGGAACAGAAAATATACATATATGTCTTACCTTTACAGCCTGAACACTGAATAAAGAAGTTGATGAGATCAAGAAGTGAAATATCTCGGTCATGTTTGTATGACTCTATCCAATCATCCACTACAGACTGGAGAAGAAAAAATAGAAAATAGAATTGTGATTGACTTTTCACATGGGCTAAAAAGGGGAATAATGTTACTATTCTGAAGATCTAGTTATGACTCTATCCAATCACCCAATACAAACTGAAGGAGAAAATAGGAAATAGAATTGTCATTGACTTTTCACATGTGCAAAAAAAAAAGGAAAGAAAAAAAAAGGTGGAGATAATATTGTGAAAAGCTAAGACAGTATCCAGCCTGAAAATATTGTCATATAACATTTTTAACAATAAAATCCAATTTGGTAGATGGCATACCCAGAAACACAAAATGAAAAGGACATTCCTATTTTATCTGCAATAAAATAAAGCCTAAAACAATGTCAAATCCTAGGAAAGAAACCATGTTCTTCTCTAAAATATTAAATTTTGCTGCTAATATAAGAAAACAATAAAAGGTAATATTTTCATTTATGTTTTCTAAAGTACAGAAACAAACAGCATTTCAAGACTAATTTCAGCTGTATTTTAGATCTAAACTTGTTTCCTGAAGACATGAGATAACTTTAAATAGTTTGATTACCAATATGATGATGGATTTAGGAGTTAGAAATTTAGTTACATGTGTATAAATTGTATGAGTTTCATTTACCTAATCGCATTCTGACCTGGACCCCTTTGCCTGGCAACTCTTCCACAAAAATAACCCACTCTGTGACCATGGGGCAAGGGCACTGCCATTATTTCCTATCTCTAAAAGTAAAAGTTTGGGGCTAGATCTTTAAGGGTTTACTTCTAACATTCGAAAATCACAATTCAATTTACTGAATAAGTTAGTAATTATTGCATTAGTCTCAATATAAAATACTGGTGAATACAGGTCATATAATACCTTTAAAAGGAGATTATATTGAAGTCACTCACACACACACACACACACACACAGAGCACAGTGCTTAGTTAACTAAAAAGACCAAAAAAAGCATCTATTATTGGTTTATATTTATAAAAGTCTGATGTGGAGTACAGTACATCCTATATTCAGATACATTATCTCAGTCAAGAATTCTACACAAGTAAATTATTTCACAAGATATTTGTCTATTTTTTGACCAAAACAACCAAAGCATATTCTTTAATTTATAATACAGCCCTGTGGCTCTCTATCTTACTGTTTTCTAGAATCGGTTCTTGCTTATCCTAATAATTAGATTATTTTTAAAAATAAGACCAGAGGATTGTAGAGATCATCTATTCCAGCCACCTCATTTTCACAAATAAGGTATTTGAGCCTTAAGAGAGGTAACCCCCCAGATCACACAATAAGTAGTAAAGCTAAGACTGAAGTACAGATCCACTTCCTTTCCCTGGCCTCCTACTTTCAAATTCTGTTGCTTCAAAAATGAGATACCTAAGACACATAATTGCAATAACCAGGAACTTTTTCCTGGATGGACATAAAAGCTTAAGACTTATTTTCTTAAAACTAGGGAGGAAATTTTAAATAGTACCTGCATAGCACTCTTGCCCATTTTGACAACTTCAAACAACATCATGTTTTCCACTCCATTCTGTTGATGATGCCCATTCATTCGATTTGGACCAGAAGGTTTTCCTCCTCCATTTCCACCTTTCCCCTTTTCTCCAGGACCTTTTTTGCCTTTTTTACAAGTCTGTTAAAAATAAGATATTTTTCAAAGAACTTGTACAGTTCAAGTATGCTTAAATAAAAGTTCTCATTGATACATTTAATTGGACTTAAAGAGAATTCCCCCCCCAAAAAAAACCCCAAATATTACAAGATGGTGTTACTGAGCCCAATAATTACATGATCTAAAACCACTCTGCTACTTCTCCAGGAGAGAGCTGTCCTCCCAGCGGTTCATAAAACAAGATATACTGAGTCCTGTCACTTTTACCTTGTCAAGATCTCTTATATCTTATATCTTTTCCTCCTCCTAGAACCCTAGTTCAGATCTGGATTATTGCAAAAGCCTCAGGCTGACATCTCTACCTCAAATCCCTCCCCATTCCAGTCCTATACTCCATTTAGCTATCAAAGTGATCTTCTAATGCTGTCACTCTCCTATTGAATGAACTCCTACCTGCATGATCAAATGGAGAATCCTGTTTGGCTTTTGATGTCTTTCATAACATGGCCCCTTCTTCCTTTTTCAGTGTTCTTATACCCCACCCCCTCCTTCCTTCACCCCACCTAAGTATTCTGATCCAATGATACAGGCCTCCTTGCTATTCCATGCACTTACTACTCCATTTATACTGGCTTTCAAACATGCCTTGAATTCTTCTTCCCTCTTATCTCTGCCTCCTAGCTTCAATTTATCCTTTATGTATTTTTTCTGTACATAGTAGTTTATGTGTTATCTCCACCATTAGACAGTGAGACCCTTGAGAGTACAGACTGTCTTTTGCCTTTCTTTGTATTGCAAGCCCTTGGCACAGTGCCTGGCAAATAAGAAGCACAGAGAAATTCTATTGTTGCTACAAATCACATGCCTTGCTCATACTAGTCCTCTTACTTACTGTTCCATAAGTCTGGGTAAAAATGAAACCAATCTCTTCAGCACTGCTCCCAACAGACACATAATTCCATATAAACCAAACGAAAATTTTAGAGGATACCAAAATGAAGATTGTCACTCAATTCTCAATTCTTAGTTCTATCCTTGTTTCATTAAAGGCCCAGCAGAAAAGAACACTATTTGTCTTTATGATCATAATTCTCTACTTTCTACTCATATTAATTTAAATAATATTTACTAGCTAATTTTTTTATACTTGGTTCTGAGGAAGAGCAATGTCCAGGACCTGTGATTTTAATGGCTATAAGGTAATTAATTCCCTCTACCAAAGCTTAGAGAGTTGCCTGGGGCACTGAGACATTAAATGACTTGCCCAGGGTCACAGAGTCAGGTCATACATTCTAGACTGAGGCCAGATCTTCCTATTCTGAAGCCAGCTCATCCTTCATTCACTATGTCATGTTATGTAGGACTATTTCCACGTATGTCTATCAAAAACACAATGAAGTCTTAAAATACTTAATATTTAGATACTTAACTTTTTTTAGGAAGCTAGAAATTATCTTATTAACATTGAAATTATTTAGTTCCACAAATTATTTTTAAAAACTGGAAGCAACATAGTATAGTAGAACTACACTGGCATGGAAGTTAGCAGAAGTCAGGAGAACCTGGCCCTAGTATCAAGTACCTCCAAGTCACTTGACCTCTCTAGACCTCAGTTTCTTCATCTGTAAAAGTAAAAGGTGAGCTTTGCTCTAAGTCTATTATTTTAAAATGCCATGTGTCTCCATACTACCTCCATAAGTATGATCTAATTTTGATAGGTAATTAAAACCCATATTAAAAGTAAAACCATTTTCCATAAACTGTGCTGAAAATGGTTTTCATCTTCATTTGTCTGACTCTGAAACATCTTCATGATACAAGGTCACCAACCAAAACAATCTATTTTGCCTATTATAATTAAGGTCAGAAAGGGACAATATTCAAATATATTAAGTATGAAATACACACACAAAAAAAATTCAAGCTATATATAGTAGAGATTCATGGTTTCATTTTCTGTTCTTTTTATAAGTATTTGTGGATATTTGCCAGGTTTATAAAAAGAAAAAAAATTTAAGATTACAGCAATAATCAAATTATGGAGATTGATATACAACTCCATCTTAAAATTATCAGTTAATACAAACCCTTTGTTTCAGAACCCTTATATATCAAAATTTTTAAATGTGTTAACATCCATTTATGCCAACAGTTGAGGAAACCTTCATTTCCAAACCTCCTTTTACAAGTCTTTGGCAGCAATATCCTAAAAGGCCACAAGGGGAGGCTCTTACATCTTTTTTCTTTTGAGTGAGATCATAAAGGATGATCAAAACAAAATAAAATTCACGATCATGGCAAGGAAAAAGAAAACTAAGAAAATTTATCACAGAAAAATTTAATGTTATATATAGCCAACAACCCACAGAAAATCTAGAGGCTATTTAGAAACCTGATTGTAAACCCAGCATTATCTATTGAAAATCATAACTAACCTCATCCACCTCCCCCCCCCCCAAAAAGACTGCTAATAAAGTTAACAATATAAATAAAAAACAAAGTCCTTTGAGTAAAAGGTAGCTAGATCGCAGCCAATATACACTAGGAACTGCATCTCATTTCAATGAAGAGGCGGGAAAAGGTCAAATTGATCTTTTATACCAGATCTTTTAGATCGGAGGTGGGGTTTGAAGAATTATGCTGATTTTTCACTTGTTCCTCAAACTCTCTTTTCCTATCTTACCTTGTGTCCTTCTCCTCTTCTTCCTAAACTAGCCAAAATAGTTCTGATCCAGGCTATCTATCAGAAACTCTGAAAGAAATTAGTCATGCATTTGGAAAAATATAGATTTTTTTTCAAGTTAAAATCCACTTCTGTACAATACATTTCTCCACTCTAACCGAGTATTTTAAGCTTTGCCTGGATAAATGAGAGTCATTAAGAAGCTACTTGTGAGGAGCTAATGATAAGTTTCCAAGTTTTGAGATTTCCATTGCCACCATCTCTTTTATTCTCTTTCTCTTCATACATCATCCTGGTGCAAAGCCCTCTCACTTGGACTATTGAGCATTTAACAGCTTCCTCAACTGATCTTGCTTTCAGCCTTTTTCCTCTCCTATCCTTCCTTCATACAACTGTCAATGTGATTTTCTCAAGTCACCAAGTCACTCCCTACTCAAACAACATCAATGATTCTTCAGTGACAATTAGGATGAAAAAAAAATACAAACTCCTTACCTAGCTCAGCCTATGGACCTCTACAATCTGGCTCCCAACAACAACCTTTACACTCATATTTTAATCCTAACTCACCTTCACAAACATTCCTGTCAAATCGGTCTAATTAGTACTGGCACAGGGGAATTCACTTTCTTCCTACTGGTATCTGCTAAGGTCCTATTGCAGAGAACCCTTCCCTCATTCAGCACAACTCAATCATTGGTTCTCTTTCTCTTCTATTTTCCTCACAGCTTAATCTTTTCTATACAAACTGTGTCCTTGAACTACCACCTTTTCCCATAACATAATGTAAGCTGCTGGAGGGGAGGAACTGTTTCTTTGTCTTTGTATCAGCAGCATCTAGCACACAGGTCCTGTTACACAGCAATAGATCTTAAATGATATAGCTGTACATGTAAATTCATTCATTAAGTACCTTCTGGAACTTACTCTCAAGTCAGCTGAATGCCACAAAAAGAAATCCTGCAAGAGCTAACCTGAAGTGAACTTCACACCACTGCACATTTGCCTTAACTTATCTGACTGAAGTACTATCCTGGTGTCCACAACAAACCTTTTTCTCCAGCTTTGATCTCCACCTAGTTCCTCCCCGATACCATTCTCTCAGATGACCTACCTTCTGACTTTGCCAAGGATAGAGGCCATCCATTCTCAGGTGTGAGACACCTCACTCTTTTGCTCCAGGGTCGCTAGATGAGGCAGCTTTCCTCTTTGCCAAAACTAACCTCTCAACTTCCTGCACCTGACTCATCAATCTAACCTTCAACTGATAGATATCTCACTGCTAAACTTTGAGTCATTAAGATCTCCACACCAACCACTTATTTCTTCAACCAATTTGAAATATGACTTGCAAGGATATCTCTCTACTTGTGGTAGGGGTTGGGAATAAGGAAACCTGCTCTGTCCATATGCCTCCCATTAGTCCTTAACTCTTCCACAGTCTTCAAATGAGATCCACCCACCCTCATTACCTCTCAAATACATTACCTAACCGATCTCCCTGCTTCCACCCTTTCCACTCTCCAATCCATCTTTCACATAACTGCCAAAATAACCTCCTAATGACTGCACCCTGCAAATTTCATCTCCTTATAGGATTAATCTAACTGAATTCCACAGCCCAAAGTATACTACTCCAAAAAGAACACTTTCTACAATACTGGCCTTTGAATTACGACTCTCAAGCCAGAACATTTGAATTCTTTACACCTATGAACTTAAAGCTGTCTCTCTGCAACTTCTACCTGGTGCTCATAGTTCTGAACTCTCAAGCCAAAAAAGATCAAGTCTAATGCAAAATATGATATTATGTGTAAACTTATTAGACTTTGCCCAATATTTGAGCCCTATCTAGAACTTCTTTTTCATCTAGCAATCCATCTTTTAGCCATCTCTATAAAATTTGTGTCACAGGTAAATTGGTAACCATGCCATCTATGCCTATATATAAGCCATTAATAAAAAAAAATTGTTAATAGTACAGAAAAAACTACAGAGTAGTCTCTATTAGAGACTACTCAAGTTGACCCTGATTTAAGTTTTAAATTTGATTTACTTAACATGCGTTTTTGCACCTCCATACCTCCCACCCACAAAGAAAAGGTTGAGGAATCTTGGAAAAAATAAAATATGCTTAATCAATTCAAAAAAAATTCCCTATTAGCCATATCCCTAAAAATGCGTCTAGGTAAGTACATTAATGTCAATGTAAGTAAAATGCTTCATCATCCATCCTCTAGAATCATTATCTTGCCAGTTTATTCAGGTCAGAGTTCAAGTTTTTCAAAGTTATTTTTCTTTATAAGTTGTTACTGCATAAACTCTTCTTCTGGTTCTGTTCACTTCATATACTTTGCATCAGTTTATATAAATCTTCCCCGATTTCTCTAAAACCATTTTGTCATGTCTTACAGTACAATAGTGTTGCATTACATCGATATACCCTAATTTGTTTAGCCATTCCTCAAAAATGGGAAGTCCCTCAGTGTGCGAGAGTTTTTTCTGGTAGACTTGGAACTTTGTAATAACACAAGAACTTACTGAGAAAAAAAAAAAATCCTAATGTCGGTCTTCTAAGGCAAAATGCCTTCCACACTCAGAGAAAGAAATGTGGAAGTCACTTGCAGAATGTAGCAGATCATGTTTGTGTGTGGGTGGGTTTCAGTGTATTATGTGTTGATTTGTTATATGATTTCTTCCATTTATTTTAGTTCGACTACATAGCATGAATATAGTGAAAATGTGCTCTATAGGAAAGTATATGTAGAACCTAAACAGAATTGTATGCTGTCATGGGGAGGGAGGGGGGTATTGGGGGAAGGGTGGGGGGGATAAAATCTTAACTTTAAGGAAATGATTGTAAAACATTAAAAAAAAAAAATAAAATATAAAAAAAAAAAGCGAAGTCCCTGTAGATTCCAGGTTCTTGCTACCACAAAAAGATCTTGGAAGATATTTATTTAATCACAGAGGAGAACAGGTTTAATAGTGCTATTACTAAGTCAATGGGCACGCGCCATTTAGGTGACTTTGGGGTCAGAGCTCTATATTGTTTTCCAAAAGAACATGACAATTAGCATGACAATTTCCTCAAAGCCCTCCAACAAATATTTTTCTTTTTCATCATTTTTGCCAATCTGATGGGTGGGAAGTGGGCCCCAGGAGTCGCTTTAATTTGCATTTAGAGCTATTTTTATGTCTGTTGATATGTTGGATTTCCTTTTTTGAAATCCACCAGTTCATATCCTTTGACCGTCATTCTATTTAAGAATAGCTCTTAAGTGACTTGCCCAAGGTCACACAGCTAGAAAGTGTCTGACACCAGATCTGAACTGACTGTAGCCCCAACACTCCATCCATTGAGTCATTTAGGAAACTCTTATAAACATTTGATACCTACAATATGCCAGGCATTGTGCTAAGTGCACAGCTTTTTAAAAAAACTGCACTTGTTTTGTTTGTGCAAAATTATTTTTATTTGATATAATCCAATTTTCCATTTTCTCTTGTGTGGAGCTCTCTACCCCTTGCTTGGTCATGAACTCCTCTCTTCCCCTTAGATCAAAAAGGTAATTCCTTCTTGTTCCTCTAATTTATTTATGATTTGACTGGGTCTGGTCATTCAGTTTTGAATCCATCTAGTATATTCAAAAACACAGAATTCAATCTTCTCCATGAGGAGGGCAAGAGGCATAAAATGTAAGGCATCTGAATCCCACCATAATTTCTTATTTGAATTTTCATCTTAACTGAGCTACTTAGAGATAATAATAGCTAGCTTTATATAGGAAGGAGATGCTATTCTTATTCTCATTTTACATATTAGGAAATTTACACTGTGAGAAGTAAAGTGACTTGGCCACAACTACACAGATAGTAAATGAGGCAAAATGTAAACTTGCTGAATTATTCACTATGCCACCTAGTGAGCTGCCTCATAACAGCTGCTCTATTAGACCTGCCACATATGGTTAGCCATGACTGGAAGCCACATGCTCCTCAACCTCACCTTTCTGACACCTTCAGTAAAGTTCAAAGCTCCTGAGACAAGCATATCTTCCAGCAATAAAAAAACGGATAGTTCCTCTTTATTCTGTTTTGATCAGACCAAATATGAAGCACTGGATTTAGTTGAGAGCAACCACAGGTTGGCAAAGACACTGTTAATTTTGATAGAACCCAGAAGATAGTAAAATGGCAAATGGTAAAATAGTAAGATGGTAAAGTCCATGCCATGAGGATCCACTGAAGAAACTACAGGATATTTAAGGCTGGAGACCCAAAAGAGATATGACAGCTGTACGTCATGATGAAGGGTTTAGACTTATTTTGTCTCCAAAGGCAAAACCAGAAACAATTAGTGGAAACTACAAAAAGGTAATTGTAGACTTTGTATGAGAAAAAAACTTCATAATATCTAATGCTATCCAAGAAAGGAAGTATTGATTTCTCTATCATCAGTGGTCTTCAAGCACTTTTCCAGTTATGGGTTTGTTTATCTAAGCGATTACTAAGGTCAATTCCAACACTGAAATGCATGGAAACTGAGAACATGCTTTCCAAGTTTACACTCTCCAGGAGTACTTTCCCCCCAAAAAAGCAAAAAATTTTGCTGGGAAGTAATTGAAAAGCTGCAGAGGCTGGTTATAGCTATAATTCCTAATTATTTCTATTAAAACTGCCCAAAAGGCAGGTGGACAGCATAGGTAGGTAGTATTACTTCAGGTCTGCAAGTGAAGACAAGAAGATCACTTGCCTCAGAAAGTTTATAAATTAGCCCTATTTAGTTATAGGTTATATCAGATGATCTTTAAGAGTCTTGACTGGATAGCTTTAAAAAAAAGTCTTAAAAAACTAGATAGAATATGGAAGACTGGATTATATACCAGACCATAGCAATAATGGGTATCAAAAAGAGGAAAAGGTAAAGAGAATAAACTCAACTTTGGACAGGGAGTTTTAGCAGTCTGTAAGCAAAATAATTCTTACTTAGTCTCTACTTGCATGTATCTTTCTCACCAAACCTGAATCCTAATAAGAAAACAATCAGAAACAATGAAAATAAATCAGAAACAATGAATATAATTCACAATTCAGTGAAGGAAACAGAATGAGCTTTAGTTAATTTAATTCAACAACTTATTTATTCATCTCCTTTTTAAAGCTGACACGAGAAGGCAAAGAGTCCAAGATGTGGAATACGGCATATAATATCAAATTTTCTATATATTCATTGGTTTTGTGGAATTTTTTTGTTTTCTTTCTATAAAAAAATTGTTATAAGGGATGGCATTCTGGGAAAGGAATAAAAATAAATGAACAGTTCCTGTCCTCAAGAAGTTTATATGGTGGGGGGTTGAGGGAAGAAGTGAAAGACGGAGGAGAAAAACAGTATGCAAAATATATATGGATACTGAAACATGTGCCACAGAGCTCTGACAATTACTAACAAGTTACTAATAAGTGCCCTATTAATACCAGGACTGGCCCACACAAAGATATATACCAAACCCTTTGAAAGAAAAGAATATATACATCATTCACAATGGGAGTGTATAAACAAAGAAATAAGTGTACGTTAAATATATATAGATTTACAGGCCATACATATTAAAATGTTATACAAACCAGACTCAAGGGGGGAAAATTATTGTCATTATTCAGTCATGTCTAACTCTTTGTGACCCTATTTGGGACTTTCTTTGCAAAGATACTGGAGTGGTTTGCCATTTCTTTCTCCAGCTCATTTTACAAGAGGGTTAAGTGACTTGTCCAGAGTCACACAGCTAAGTAAATATCTGAGGCCAGATCTTAACTCAGTAAGAAGAATCTTCTTAATTCCAGGAACGTAGCTGTCCTAAGAGGAGGGAAGGGGTGGGGAATGGAGGATTGAAGCCCCTTTCAGAACAAATTGTGAAAACTGATACCTAGGTCTTTATTAGGGGAAGAATCAAGTTTCAATAACTCAAACAACTTAAGTGTTATAGTCTTTGTATACATAACACTGTTGATTTGATTTAAATAAAAATACCTTAAAGCACTTTTCATTTGACAGAATCTTTACAACTAAGAGAGATGTTTGCATTTTAGATAACAACCAAAGTTTATTCAAATTATTTTAGAATAGTGAATAATTTGCAAAAATCTTTGAATAAAGTATCTGATAAAAGTCTGAAGTGAAATTTATTGAGAGAAGGAAAACATAGCAAGAAATTACTGTGAAGAAAAAAATATCAACAAAATTAAGTCACATTCCAACAGACAAGTGAAGTGGCCAGATAATACGAACATATTATTGAAAAGAAGAAATAACTATCACCAACCATTTGAAAAATGGTTCAATATCACTAATCATCAGGAGTACAAACTGAAATAACTGAAGGGTGCCACCTGCCAAGGCAAAAAATGTCCAAGTTAGCAGGGCTATAAAATGTCTGCTGGTGGAACTATTCCTTCAACCACTTTGAAAAAACAATTTATTTCCAGGATAGATAATAACTCACCTACATCATTTTGTTCTGTGCAAGTGTGTTGGGGGGGGGGGGGGGGTTGTTATTGTGTTGAGGACCATGACATCAAGATGATGATGATGTGACTTGCAGCTGACTTTGATCTGAGTGATTTGGGGGAGGGAGGAGGGGGAAGGTGTCCATATTTTGCAAGTAATCTTCCATAAAGACCATCTAGAACCTGGACGCTATTTTTGTTTACGTTATGATGAACCATGAAACACTTGGGTCATCTTATTTCTCAGTCTAGATATGTGACCTCTTTTCTTTCCTCCCAAACATTAATTATTATTAATATTATACTGTAGTCTGCTCAGAGCCACCAAAGGTCACCTAAATTTGTGATTCCATGCCTCACAGCCATACAGCATGATCAGATCAAAAAATGTACATTAAAAGTAGGGATGAAGTCATACGGTGAGGGTTTAAGCTACAATATTTTGGACATTATCTTGATGGCAAAAGCAATGAATTCTGAAGCTGGTATTCAATCTTCATCCAAATTTTACTTCTTCCAGAACAAGTTTTTTTAATACAGTGATAGAACAGAAAACAAATCCTTTAGTAATTAAGCTCTTAAAGTAAGTGGGGTGGTGGCAGAGGGGGCAGTGTTTTAAAAAAGAAAAAGACCAACATTCAAGTCCAAGGTATGCCATATGTATAAATTTTGTAAAGCACTTTAAAGATATTATCCCATTAGAGGGGGATGGAAACCATGTGAAGTAGATTGTACAGGTATTATAATCCTTCCTTAATAGGTAAGGAAACTGGGTTTAGATAGGTTAAGTAACTAGCCCATGGTGACACACCTAATGAATGTCAGTAGAATTAGGACTCAAGTCTTTCCCTGGCTCCAAAGCCATGTAACCTTAAGAAAGCAAGATCACTTCACCTTGAGAGGCCTTAGAGTTTGTTCATTTTTAAGATCAGAAACTGGACTAGTTTAATTTTAACATATACTTCTGAGTTCCTATTGCCTAGTTGTTAATTACAGGAAATAGTGAGTGGAGAAACAGGAAAGAAAAGCAAAAAAGGAAACTATCTAAAACTGGCAAAACAATAAGGTTGGTCATAAGAGATCATCACACCCCAAGAAAGGAATGAGTATTTCAAAGGACTTGACCCTTATCTACAGGTTCCTTTAGGACTTGAAGCCTGACCTAAACCAAATCTCTACCTCACTTGACTGAAATACAGAGGAATGCTTCCGGAACAAGTAACATTATTTTGGTTATTTTTTTATTTTCATACCATAAATCTTAACATTGTAAAATCTTCCTATGATTGAGGGGAAAAAATATTAAGAGGAAATATCATCAATTATAACTGCTCCATCACACTATTTATTTATAGACTCCCAAAAAATAGGAAATCAAAAGATAAAGGTGATACTGAATATTAACATCTCCTAGATTAGTTTCCTTCAAGAGTGGAATAGAAAAAGTTTAATATAAAACAGGCTACCTCATGAGCCCCCACACCCACCTACCCAAAGTGTTAGCCAGTATGTTCCTAATCTTAAGCCAGCACATTCCCAGTGTTCAAAAAAAATGACTAAACAGCATTCCCTTTGACAGAGAAATCCTTGGAATACCCACGAGTATCCAAAGAGCACAAAATAGACCAAAATACTCATAGCAACATGAGGCAAAGTAGGCCTTCATTAATTTGAGAATGGCTGAAAAAATGTCATAGTATATGAATGTAAACTGTAGACCACAAGAAGCATAATAAAAAGAATATACACAATGACTAATATGTGACTGGATATGGTCACCGTATCAGATATGTATACGTAATTGTTTCTTTGCAAAAAGGAAAATGGTTGGGGGAGAAAGAGAAAGTAGAAATTACTGTGATATAAAGAGAAAAGAGAGCAATCAAATAAATATTGTTATGGAAAAATGACTGAGAAAATGACTGACTTATTTAAGACTTATCTAGCTAAGTCTGACTGTTTAAAGAACATCTAAAGACAAACCAGGTTGGAAAGTCAACAAAGCGAAACAGAAATGTCCAAGATTAAGTTTCATCAGCAAGAATAAGGAAAAGTACCAAGTTTGGACTATTTATTATCTCTGTATTAGGCAAATAAGCATAATGGTACTTAAAGTCAGGAAAACCAAGTATATACAAGAAAGCTGTGCTGCAGACAATTCAATTTAAATGGACACAATGTATCTCAAAGAAGGGATGATTGAAAAAGAATGGGGGAAAAAAAATCACAGCCAAAGCTTCCGAAGGGACAGGAGGCAAATAACTAACTACCTAACCATATGTCCTTCTCATTTCCATAAAATCTTTATGAGATAGACATGTGTATGCATACAGGATGGAAACATAAGAAGAGAAAAGACCAGCTTTTGGAGACAATTTGCTATAGAGGACATCATCATGGTTATACAATTGATTGAAGTACAGAGATTATCTTCAAAAGCTTCCCCCAGCTGTCTCAGAGAATGGTCAGGAGATAGGATCTCAAGAGTAAAGCCTGAAACCAATGTGAACAGTGGAAAAACTTATCCAGTGGCAGATGTCCAGCTCTCCTAAACCACAACAGTGAAATCCACAGTAAAGTGAAAGAAAATGGTCGAACAATCCACAATAAAAAAACAATGTATAAAATATACTTTGACCAAACTATAAAACTGGTCAAGGAGCTTGAGGAATTAGTCCGGGATTATATGTATCTAAGATAGCAGTAACAAATGAACAAAAAGCAGGAACCAGAAAAGAATAGGAAAGAGGAGAGAGAGCTGAAGTATATTTGGGAAAATGAACAGTGCTTTCAATAATCCCAAACTGTTTGCTCTTGTAAAAGTTAATCCGTTTCTCTATGACCCAGACCTGTAAAATTTCTGACTACAATGTCAGATCAGACCTGATGTCATTCCACTACTCTTGCTCTAGCCTTACTTTCCTCCTCTTATAGTCATAATCAGAAAAACTACATATGATCCACTATTCTTGAATACTGTTTTCCCTTATCTTATCACCGCTTATGTAGAGCCAAACTATGACCTTGGGTGTTCCCACCATTTGTGTCCTCTTCTCATACTACTTAACACTGCTTCTGAACAAAGTTACAAAATCATAACTGGATTTCCAACAGTCATGTAACCTAATCTCAACTGGGCCTTTTCAAACCAGTTGTTGCAAAATACCTTATTTCATCAAATCACCCTATGCGAATCCTTCAATCTCTACAGAGGACTCTGAATTATAGTATTTCTCTTGAAGCTAATAAAACACAGTCCAAATTGCAATTCAGAACCTGATAAAGTGACTTAACATTCTCTCAGCCTCAATGTTCTGTAAACTAGAAAAATAATAGATCCTACATAACTATGTTGTTTGAGGATCAATTCTCCTCTATTATTTCCCCCTTTACTCCAGTAAAGGACAAACAGTGGCCCTTCTTAGCCAAGGCCAACTATTCTAAATCTACCCTATCATATTTCTTGTAGGAGTATGCACCTTTACTAACTCCTTCCAAAAACCAATATTCAATTTCTTCCTATCTACTGGCTACTTGCCAGCTGCTTACATACATATGTGTTCAGATCTCAGTCCACAAGTACTTATTAAACTAGATGCTATGGACATGCAATGAAAGAAGTCAGACAGTTTCTGCTGGCAAAAAGAGCTTATATTCTATTCATAAAAATCTGTACTTGACTCTACCATGCCAAGCTATTTCATACTTTTGTTGCCTCTACATCCTGTGATGTCTCAATCCTTTATAATCTAGAGCCCAATCCTATCTCACCAGTCTCCTGAAACAGCTCTTCACAATGTTCCATGACCTTTTCTCAGTCCTCATCCACACTAATCTCTGTGGAACATAACATCATGGATGACCCATCTGCTCCTAGATCTAGATCTCATTTGTTGAAGGTATTCTTGATCAGATTTGAGGTGAACTAGACAGATTGGAGATTCTAAGATTCCTGGTTCTCTTCCTCTCTGACATCAATTTCTCAGCTTCATTTGTCAGACAGTAGGTGACTGCCAAGGCTCCATTCTCAGGGACCCCATTAGTTCTTATGGGTTCAATTGTCATCTCTATGCATATGACTCCTAGGATCTTACTTACCAGCTCTTCAAACTGCAGTCTTTCCTCAAATGCCTGGATGTCTCAGAGGCATATCAAACACTATAAAGCGTCGATGAGATCCATAGTCACTCAGAAAAAAAAAGGATAGTCTAACTATTGAAAAAAGAAATAAAGTAGTGCCTATTATACAGATTATGACCAGTTAAGAGTTCATCCATTTTGCAAAGAGATGAGAGCTGGACCCAGGATTGAACATAAAGGAGAGAATGGATTGAATTACTTTTGGGAAATTACAAAACTCCTTTAAAGAGGCCAAACTTCTCCAAGAAACAAAGGCTCATCTTTTTAACATCAACACTACACTAATGTAGAAAGCTGTTCAGTTATGGAACACTAATGTTGTAAGAACTTATTATCAGTCAGAAGGCAAAGAGGTGCAGAGAGGAAAAAAACAGGATTCAATATATAACAAGAAAATAAGAAAAACTGAAATAAATGATGTTAACAACACAGAAAAAGATGGCCTGCTCATGTGGAAAGACTAAGAGCCTCAGGACGCAATCATCAAGATGTCAAAATAAACTGAGCTGGGAGGTTATCCTGTGTCAACCTGATTAAACAGGTATGGTTGAACATATATATCAATGAGATCAAAGATCCGTTGAATTGTATTTATCTTGGTACGTGTTGTACAACATATCCCATCATCACCCACAGGCCTAACACAACTAATAAGCAAGGCTACTGCATAGCATATGTAATTTAATAACCACTTGCTGGGATTCTGTATGAAAAACAAAAAAATGAAAAATAACACCAAAGATAAACAATGGAAAGAGTTTAGTGGGAATAAGTTAAGACAATTTTCACTTCAGATATAACAGGTATATAAAGTCTAATATCCCTGTTCCAGCTCTGAAACTCTGATTCTTTACATGACTAGAAAAGGAGCTGGACTCATCATGTAGCTTAAGTAAATACACAGACTAAACACTACTGATAATCCCTGAAATAAACTAGATGATACAGTAATAAAAGGAACCTTTAGGTTCCTTAGAAAATCAAAGGAATGTTTAGAGACCATCTCCAAGTCTTTATTTTATGGAGGAGGAATTGAAGTCCTGTGAGAGAAGTGAAGTGTTCTGCCCAGGATCATACAGGTAGTATTTAGTCCAGTAGGATTTGAACCAATACTATATGTAGTATTTATGGGAAAAAAGAGAAACTGAATAACCTTTAAACCTAGCTATACCATTCCTAGGCCTATATCCCAGAGAACAAAGAAGGAAATAACACAAAATATTTATAGCAGCTGTTTTGTAGCAGCAAGAAACAGGAATCTAAGGTAGTTCACATTTATTTAGAAATGGCTATATATCATGAAGATAAATTATTATAATGAAACAATATTGTACTGTAGGAAATGAAGAAATGGACAGTTTCAGAGAAATCCAAGGAAGACCTATATGAACTGCAGTGAAGTGAGCAGAACCAGAAAAACATTATAAAATAACAATATAAAGAAAAACAAATTTCAAATATTTGAGAGATCTGATCAAAGTAATTGCAAATCATGATTTCAGGATAGATGAAGTACACTTATAAAGAAAGGTGTTAAGACTCAGGGTGCATGAAGAATGAGACCTTATTTTTTGCACATGGCCATTACAGAAAGCTGTTACAAAGGTCTTTTCCCCTGCCCAAGGTGGCAGAAGTGGGAGAGAAAATTATTCTTGTTCATTAAAAAAAAAAAACAACTAAATTTGAATTTAAAAAGAGGAAAGAGTAAAGGTATTACACTCTGTGTATTGGTAGAGGAAATGACAGTAATCCTAAATCAGCTCCAAAGTACGATGCTTTTCTTCTGAACCTCAAAATAAATATGTAAATGTATACAGACACAAATGTAAGTATGCAAGTATTATGGCTGAACTTTTACTATAATAAAAACGTTACTTTATTTGTCAAAAAAATGAGCAAGAATAAAGAACCCTTGAAGAAAGGGTTATAGAAGAAGAAGAAAGGGTTATAGAAGAAAGAATAAAGAAGAGCAAGAACCCTTCTAAGCACCCTAAAAATTTAACCTAAAACTGAAGCAAATACATAGACAACAAAAACTTACATAAATTAAGCAGATTAAAATATGCATTTTCAAAAAGATAGCATTCTAAAAAGAGCAATGCATATTTACTGGTTCTCATTTATAGATGCATTAGTTATTTGATGTTCTGAAGGTGAAATACATGGTATGCACTAGCACAGCTTAGGAAATAGACCAATTAGTTAAAATACAACAAAGCAGCTAATAAAATTACATGGATATTCTTTTAATAGTTTATTTCCTGGCCTAAATCTTCAACAACTTTAAATTACTTCCAGCCAACATCAACATTTAATGACTTCAAAATCCACAACACAGATAATATGAATTTTATACATACTTTTCCTTTGCCTTGTTTTTGGTTTTTTCCTTCAATATCCTCAAAGTCTGTGTCAGAAGAAAAATGTGTCTCTGACTCCCTGTAAGAACACAATAAGCAAATTTTGAAAACTTACATCAGAAAGCATTACAAATTTCAATTGTTTTGCAAAAACAAAATCTCACAGAACTGCATACTGAAAACCAAATATCATTAAAAGTAAAAAATTCTATGAAATATTCCTTCTAGTAAATGCTGCATAAGACATTACTTTAAGCTACTACATAAACAGTTTAAATGTAAAAATGAACCAGATACCTCACCTTCCATTTTAATGACTTTTTAAAAATATTCACTTTGTCTGGGAAGAGCAAAAAAAAAACAAAACAAAAAACAACCCCTTAAATAATAAATACCAGGAGTTAGGACACTTTGTTGCATTAGTTTCATTTTGTGTTTCTAACACTATTTTTAAATATTTTCTTCTATTAGAAATATCATACTTTATTATCTAGAGTTTGTATATGTTGAGCTATTTTCAAGGCTCATCCAATGGTAGGATCAGACATTTAAACGTGGAAGTCCAAAGATGAGCAAAATGAAGAGAGACAAAAGCAACTTGACCAAAGTCACAAGATGGTGTTTGAATCCAAGTCCTGTGACTACAAATCCAGTACTTTATACTACACTATATACTATGCAGAGATAATTCATACATTTGTATTTTTGTCAAAAGGAAAAAAAGCAATTAATTTTAACAAGGATATAGACATAGTGATTCACTCATCATTCATACACGTGCATATACACACAGAGCCTTTAGCCTATATTCTCATTAGTTATTCTTACTAAAAATGACATGAATAAGAAGACAACAAATTTGTTACATGTAATAGAGAAAACACACCTATATATGGTAGAGGGAGTTTCCTAATGAGGGAAGCTCCCCACATCAATGAAATCATAGGTACATGCAGGAAAAAAGGAAAACAAACTGGGTTTTATATAATACTAAATATAACCAAATTAATAACAAAAAATAAGCAAATCATCCTAAAATTTATAAGCCAATATATGGTAGTAAACTGAAATGGCAGTACTAAAAATATAGGTTTCTGTGATCAAAATTTTTTCTATTTACATTTTATTACTACAATAAGTACTTCTCCAGATATGATGTAGTGGCATTGATTTTTTAGATCTGAAATAATGACTAATACACCAATATTTAATGAAATATTATTATCCATCAGAACCTCAGCCTTGGTGTCTTCCTTCAGAGATTTTCAGAAGTCTAATGAACACTGTGCTAATCTCTCCTTTAGTCCAGTGATGTGGACAATAGAATGAGTCTCATTTGAGAGAATTTGCAGTTTCACTAAAAGCATACAGTTAAGCTAAACTTCTGGGAGGGCTAGCTCCAGTTCTGTTCTTTGAAAAACACCCCACCCTAACTCCAGGAAGCAAGGCTTTACAATCTTCCAAAACTGGAAAAGTTTTTGCAAACCACAGTATTTGAGATGAATCCTCACTCTCTCCAAGACATTTATGTAACATCTGCAAAAATTCCTAGCACTCAGCTCTAGAAAGAGTTCCATAAACTTCTCTGAAAATACAGCAAAAAGCATTATTCTTTTCCAAGTCACTGGGAAATAAGCAGGTGTGAAACATTTACTTGCTACATAATATTTAAAATAGAGGCTCAACTAAATCCTTAAAGCTTCATCAACACGATTACTAGGGAAAGAAAAGACAAAGAAACCAAAACAAACTGTTTTAAAAGCCACCTGATGTTTAAGGAGAAAAGGTTCTAAAGGCTACAAAACTAAACAGCCAAGAGGAAGCCATAAAACAGTGAAAATCCTCAGAAACAGACTTTAACTCTTCTGCTTAACACACTCTAGTGTATGAGCAATGAGGGGGTGGGAAGGAAGGATACAGTATAAAAATGCCAGGAACTTTAGACTCTTTGAACTTGGACAAGTCACTTTAAATCCCCGGGGCTGAAAAATTCAGGGGCTTACCCAGCTACAGTCCTTTCCAGCTGTAAAAGCTATGAGCTCAAATGCAAACTGCAAGATTGTTTCTCTCAACAAAAAACCTACTTTGACAAAGCAAAAGGACAGAGATAGATAATTAAAGGGAGGAGAATCAATGAAAATTGCACAGCTTAATTTCCTGGATATAATCAAACCCCTGTATTTTGAGAAAAGAAACTGAGACCCAGAGGGACAAAAATGGGCTTGCTGAGGGGTCAGTGACAGAACTGTGTAATGCCAGAACTCCTACTTCAATTTTACTGCTATTTCCACCACAGACTAAAGAGGGGAGAAAACTAATCATTCCTGTGTGGAGTATAGGGGATAGGGGATGGGGGATATCACACTGGGTTAAGGATTAGGTGCTTCAATTCTCACCACAAGCTACAAGGAGTAGCTAGAAGATGATATGGCATAAAGCAGAGCACAGTAGACCTGAAAGTAGACCTGGATGTGGAACCAAGCTATTTGAGTTCATACCTGTGTGATCTCTGGCCTCAGCTAACTCATGACAGGAATAGACAAGACAGACTTCTTCCACCCCCAAACCTAACACTATACTCAAATTTTTACCAATTGTGACACTGTGTAACCCTGCACCTTAATAACACTTGCATTTCCTATGTTACAGGGGTATTGTTTAGGAAAGTCTTGGTAAAAATCCAAGTGCCACATAAATATGGGAAGAGTTCATTGTGGACAGAGATGGCTCTGGTACCCTAAAGGCTGTGCCAGCAAAGCACAGACTCTGCCAGATATAAGCTACCAATTGTGGGATTATCTGTAGTCTTAGGATCAGTCTAGCTAACATCAGAAAGCTAGGTGATGAATTTTTCGACCACAAAGACCTGTCATACAAAGGCTGATTAGATCTAAAGGAATTTCAATCAGCTTTGTTGAAGGGAACATCCATGACAAGAGCAACAACCACAACAAAATCAAAAACTGTCGAGACATTATTAGTACTTCAAATGTACTGAGTTGAAGTTGGGTTTTTTCTCCATCCATGAAGGTTAGAGGTCTGAGACCCAGTCAAACATGAATAAATATTAGGATCATCTGTTGGTTTAGGTGTCCTAATATTTCAGTCAAATAAATTTTACAATCTCACTGTGTTGCTTAACAGTCTACAATGTACACAATGAAATAAACTACCTAGATTATTGTTAATACTCCCTTCTCCTGAGGGGCCCACCCTCACGTAGTATGATGGGATGATATTTCTTTCTTTTATGTTCAAGCAACGAAGAAGCTCTAAAGTCAAATGATGAACGTATGCTGTGACCACCACTAGAAGATTTTATCTAGTGTAGAAAATAGATGACTAAGTAGTTAAGTGACTTTGAGGGGCAGTGAGGTACAGTGTACAAAATACTGAATTTGGATAGAGAGAATCTGGGTTCTGATCCTGGCTCTCTAATTTACTACCTAGTCAAGTAATTTCACCTTGGTGGGTCCTCAGTTCCAGAGGCTTTAACTTGAAAGCCTCTAAGATCCACAACAGATCTAGAACTGAAGGGACCCACAATGTTGCCATGGTCACAATGTCATCATGTATCTGATGCAGAACTTGAACCCAGGTCTTCCTAGCCTGGCCAAACCACTTTCCATTATACCACACTGTCTCTCTCATTCCAGTAAAAAGAAGTTCATGATTGAAATCTATTAGACCAATAAAAACAATGAATCAAGTTTCACAGTAAGCTTGTTTTTATGTAGCTATACCTTGTCCTCTTTCTTCCTTTCTGTATAAAGTAAGCTTACAAGGATAGGGATAGTGTCTTCCTTTGCTAAATCTTTACATTGTCTATACGTAGGACTACTGATAACAGTGATTGTAATTACCAGTTCTATGAGGACTCTAAATTCTAAGAAAATCATATGTTTTACTGCAACTAAAACAGCTCATTTCCTTATTAAAGATGCTTATTAAAGGTACACCCTGGGTCATCTCTAGTTATCCTGATGAATATCTTGGTCACTGGATTCAGATGGCTCTGGAGGAGAAGTGAGGCTGGTGACCGGCACAGCCCTCCCTCACTCAAAACAAAGTCAAGTGCAAGTCATGTCATCATTTCTCTGATGGCATGGTCTTCTTCAGTAACGAAGGACCAACACAATCCTGTGAGTAGGAGCAGCTGGCTGAATACGAACCTAGCTAACTGGGTAACTCAACTCCTCCTCTCCTGTCTGCCTCCCCCTCTCCTTCTTTCTCATCTTCAAAGGAAGGTTAATTTGGATTAAAGATGCTAATTCAAAGGAAATTAAAAGCATTTATATTAAAAGACTGAAAGAAAACAAGGACTATCTTTTATTTTTCTCCCATGTACCCTCTCCCACTCACCAAGCCTACCAAACAGTAAGTCTCATTAAAACACTTAAAAACTAAAGATAGTGTGACACAAGCACATGAAATGCTCTATTCTAGTGCCATTACAAAAGACCCAAGATTCAGGGCACAAAAAAATTCTAAAAGCTACATGTATTATCAAAACTCCACACTATTAATCTCTAATCTGATCGACCTAATTCCCCAAATTTACTTACAAAACTAAATGCCACAAATATTATAACAAATTATGGATAACAAAAAACCTTTTAGTTACACTATGCTCATACTTCTCTAGTCTAAAAACTGGGCTTATTAAATTATGTGACTGACATATTCCTAAATTTACAGACATTAAATTTTTGTAAATTATACTTAAATATAATAGATTTCCAGGTTTTCCACAAGCAGGATCTATCTGGATCTAGAATCTGCACCACCATACACTTTGGATACTGCTTGGGACAAGCATCGAAGTCTTTTTAAACATTCTTGTGGAAAAAATTGTTAAAGTGGCCATTCTCCCTCATTTTCATTTATTACATCTTCATTTCTGGGCTTCTCTATAATTTTTGAAGTTTGAGAAGTTAGGGATAGGCAAAGGCTTGGAATAATAAATGTATTAAAAAGAACCAAAATTAGTCTTGAAAATTGTGGCACTATTTGAAATAATTGATAAGTCACAATTGAAACAAGTGGAACAATTAGAATGTCACAAAAACCAAAGCTGGGAATCACTGTTCCAGAGTAAATCTAAGACTTTAAAAAGCTTGTTTAAAAGCATATGTACTACTTTCTGTTTTCACTACCAATGGAGGATCAATAAATATGGAGAAAAATACAGCAAAAAACTCTTAGATTAATAATTACCACTATTAAAATTACTTACTGAAGAAGGTTAAAATCAGTTGGTATTTCTGGAGCTGCTATCATTTCTTTATCATCTTCTGGAACACCACAGTATTAGAAATAATGTGTTCATAAATTGATGTTTGCAAAGTGCAAGTGTACTTCTTTCTTCTGTGATAGACAATTCCTAAAAAAGAAAAACAGGCCATGTTTATTCTGGAAAGCTGAGAAAGGGAAGACAGCAAAATGATCATCTTCAAAAGCTACAGATACCTGTGTCTGCTGTCTGAAGCAAATAAAAGGATTTTTTACCTCCCTGTTAACTTCTTTACCTAGATGTTCATTTTTGTTATAACAAAATGCAATGTTATAACATAAAATTGTTATAACAAAGTGCAATGTCACAATAGAAGTAAAATAGAAAAGAAAGGCTTCCATTACAAATTTAAAAGTGAATTATTTCTATTTCTTAGTTTGATTTTTAAAGCTAAATAATAGCATGTGAGCAACAACTTCACAAAATTCAACTACTACAAGGAAAACTTGAAATTCTGAAACTTCAGAAGTATATAAGGGGAAACTAATTTGACAAAGCAATTAACACTCTTCTCAGATATCCCTTCATCCATTTCTTCATTCATTTAAGGATCATTTATTCAATCAGACAACTATGGAATGTTTGACGAGAGATATGAAATAATAAATATTTTTAAATCTCAACTGTTCCCCCTAAAGTAACTGACAAGATAAACTGTGAAGAAAATATAAGAAACTAACAGTTTCATAGTGAAGGCAGTAAGGTGTCCCAAGGTTGAAGACTTAAAATCAGTCTGGAAAACTAAAAAGGTTATAATGTTGAGTCCAAGCAGATGAGCAATGCATAAGCAGAAAAAGAAGAATAGGGCCAGTTTTGTTTCTATGAAACTCATAGCAGAAAGTATACAGCGTTACTGGCAACTGCTAGCAACTCCAGCTAAGAGGCTGATGATGATCTGCTATTACATAACACTTTTTAATTTACTACTATCTAGCAACTGAAAGTACTTTAAGGTTAACATTCCAAAGCAATGTACTGATTATCCTTTCCAATGTCTCATGAGAAATTAACAAGTTTCTATTTCTTTCTTGACCAAGTATTATATGGATGCTACAAAAGCTTTAAGCAAGTGACCTTAAAAGGATAATAAAACAAGGCAAATGGAAAACTTTGTCCTCAACCCTAGACCAGCAGTGTCCAACTCATATAGAAAAGAGGCCACTAAACTGTACATAAGGATCCCTTGCTGGCCATATACTTAGTCTCAAAATGTAATATTAGGTATGTTTTATTGTATTTTTTGTTTATTTTTCGATATTTTCCAATTAGATCTTAATCTGGTTCCACTTAACACTTCGGCCACAAACCTGCATTTGACATCTCTGCCCTAGAACTAGAAAATTCTAATACCAAAGTAGAGGGGACAAGGAAAAACAGAAGGCATGAATAATCTGCAAATTAGGAAAAGCAGCTCCTGAATTATCCAAGAGTTGTCTTATAAAACCATATTGAATTTTGTCACTCTCCTAAAGAGCTCATTGTAAAAATATCTAATTTAGTGACATGCCCATTACATGACTAAATCCACAACTGTTCCCTTAGACTACCATTTAAAAATAACTGTGTGTATGTGTGGAGAGATTCTCAGAGCTAGTCAAGTGAGTTGAGGTTCCCTGCCAGCTAGAACTTTAAGCAGAAAAGATAAATGTGCCCACTCCTAAGTGCATTAGGAAAAGAAACTGGCCATCTCACAATTTATTGTAATTTAAATACAGATTCAGTTCATAAATGTATTATGACTAGGCAACATGGTATAATGTATAGAGTGCTGGACTTGGGCTTCCATGTGTACCTCTGACATTTGGTGTATAATGAGGAGCAAGTCACTTACCCTCTCTAACAGTTCAGTTTCCTGATCTGGAAAATGGGGAAAATATTTGAACTGCCTCTGTCCAAGAATGCTTGTTATAATAAAGGAGTTTGCAAACCTTGAAGCTCTGCATAAGTTAACAATAAAAAGGAATCATATGTAAAGATTTTGTAGCCCCCAAAAAATTCCAAATTAAAGGGTTTGATATAACAGCATTCCCTGTATAATTTCTAGTGAAGAATTCAGTAAGTGTTGCCAGGTCAAATCAAATTCAGCAAGATTATGTAAACTTGTGTCCAATAATAAGAAAAAGTCAATATAAGTTCAAGAATGAAGTACCAAACCTGTTTGTTTTTTTTTAATTGTAAAGTAATTAAGAAACCTTGCCAAATATTTTTTCATCCTATTAAAATAAAAAATACATAGTTATACTGCTTTTATGTGAACTATAAAAAAGAACAGTTTTTTTTTTTTTTAAAGTACCTCTTTGCCTGTGACATACCTATTCCTAAGCATACTAGAAAGGAACTAGCAATGGACAAAGAGGAGAGCTACACAACCAGTCAGGACGATCCAAGTATAAAATCTTGCCTCTCATACATACTGATCACGTGCCTCTAAGGAAGACACAAGTTGCCCCAAGCAAGACTGTAAACTGCAAAATTATTAATGCTGATGGGGGAGGGAGAGGGGAGAAGAAGAAAGTTGGTTCCATATACCAATCAGATCTTGATTTGGAAAAAAAAAGCATCATTAAAGTAAAAGCACATTAAATCCGAAGTATCTTTATTCTCTGCATTTTAGTTTTTTCCAAAATATCTACAGTTTGCCATCAAGAGCCGGTTTGAGCTCAAAAATAAAGTTAATTCTAAATTCAAACACAAAAAAAAAATGCTAAAATCTAGTCTCTCTTTTTTTTAAGGTCAATCTTGGCCCACATAAAACGTAAGAATACATTTTCATCTTGACCACATTTACACAGTTGTATACAACATTGATAATGGGTTGCATTGGAAAAGTCCCCAAGTAACATCTTTCTGATTGCAGATATGGGCCATATTTTAAGAGTAGCCCTAATTTTCCTGTATAGAAATGAGATGGAATTTTATGGAAGCATAATAATGCCATGAATTTCATTAAAAAAAATTATTGAAAAAGTTAACCCTTATGCATTCATAAATAATCAGTATATACAAAATAAAAATGTATACTCAAAGATCACAAGGTGGAGCTCTCACTCAAAGCTAGAAAAAAAATGAACACAGGTCTGAACCCCTAGTTACTCTTTATCAGGTATACTAATTCCATATAGCATTAAATTAATAAAATTCTTCCTACAAGGGAAAATAGGAGGGGAGAGATTACAATTTACAATGACTCTGGGAGTAAAAGTATTCAAACTGTCATCCCTTTTTTTAACTGACTGAATCAAATTCATAGCCATGATGCATAATTTGCTGTCTGATATTTTCTTAAATCTTACAATTAAAATACCAATCCAATATCTGATCTAATGAACATCTATTAAGTACCCACTATAAGCCAGTCACTGGACTAAATATTGGGGATACAATTAAATAAAAAGTTAGTCTCTGCCCTCAAAGAGCTTACAATTTAAAGTAAATCATCGCAGTGTGATCCAGAAGGAAAAGCAAAGGGAATCATGTAGATAATCTTTTAGTTACAGGGATACAGATATGTGGATATGAAGAAACAATCATTAGAACAAAATACTGCCTTCCTCTTGAAAAATCCTACATCATTAAGGAGATTATTTAGTTTTATAATTGAAAAGCAAGTCTTATGCCCAAAGGGCTATAAAAATGTGCATATCCTTTGACACAGCAATACCACTTCTAGGACTGTATCCCAAAGAGATCATAAAAATAGGAAAAGGACCCACATGGACAAAAATATTTGTAGCAACTCTTTTTGTGGTGGCTAAGAAGTGGTGCCCATCCATTGGGGAATGGCTGAACAAGTTGTGGTTTATGAACTTGATGGAATACTATTTGTGCTATAAGAAATGATGAATAGGTGGACTTCAAAAAATACCAGGAAAGACTTATATGAACTGATGCAGAGCAAAGTGAGCAGAAGTAGGAGAACGTTATACAGAGCAATAGCCAGTATGCAAGGGCAGATTTTGATAGACGCAGCCCTTCTCAGCAATGCAAGGACCTAAAACATTTCCAAAGGACTCATGATGCAAAATGCTATTAACATCCAGAGAAAGAATTATGAAGCTGAAACACAGAATGAAGCAGACTATTTTCTCTTTTATTGTTTTTCTCATGGTTTCTCTCATTCATTATAATTTGTCTATGCAACATGACTAACGTAAAAATATATTTAATAAGAACGTATGTGTAGAGCCCACATAAGAGTACATGTCATCTCAGAGAGGGGGAGAAAATGTAAAACTTATGGAAGTGAATGCTGAACACTGAAAAAAAATTAATAAATTTGGAAGAAAAAAAGAAAATCAAGTTTTACTTTACACAAATTCATATTGTTAAAACACCATTTATTTCTTCTGCAATGTTTTCCTTCCTCATTGATGTCTCTAAGAATACCCTGCTTCTTTTAGGGGCCAAACGGTCAAGTATTTTCATGTAAACTGTTTTCACATACATAATATGGAAAATGGTCCTTGTTTAAATTATAGCCTTGAGTGCGTAATTCAAAACTACTAAGAAACACTCTTTCCCTATCTATAAAATGGGAATAGTATTATTATTTGTACTACCATCCTTCATCAGAGGTTGTTGCAAGAAAAATAACTTGCAAATTCCAGTGAGTTCTCCTTAACAGAAAAACCTCTGACAAGAAAGATAATTATTTTGGAGAAGATTACAGACTTAGATACATAAACAATTTCATAAGATCATATATTTGGTATGATGGCACTATGCATTTATTACTTTGCCCATCAGTCTCTTCACACGTCAAGACACATTTGAGAAGCTGACAGAATTGTCTATTATAGCTGTCACCTGCCCTCAATGAACAATTTTAAAACAATTCTGACAAAAATAAAAATTTTCAGAAGTAGACCCTTCAATAGGGCTAAGGGCATGCCCTCTTCAAACAAGCTTTTCAAGAGGTAAAGGTGATAAGACAGACTTTTTTAACAGACCTAAGTCACCTCTAAGAATTACCAGGAAATAATCTTAAATTTATGTAAATAAGACCTAGAAATAGCCACTTGTGCCCCTCAAAGATTAAGTGTACAACACTGGATGACACAGAAGGGTGAATGCTTAAGTATCTCTTAGGAACCACATTTTTCATTTGTAACCAAATTTACATTGTAATGCAATATAAAATTATGTTAGACTTTTGCAATGTATCTTCTTTATGATATATGCCCTTAAAAGTTGTTCCAGAGGTTCTGCCATTTTTAACATCTAAATCATTAATGGAGGGACAACCCCCAAAACTAGGTTCGCTGCCTACTCCTTAGCTCTATTTGTTTCCAAAACCACAGTAGCCTTGGATTATTTAAACAATATTACCTTGAAAACCATGACTGATCATGTGCCAAAAGACTAAGTAAAGTACAGTAGCAATAACCAACATATTTCAGAGAATTACAAAAGAGAATTAATTAAAAGATTTCTAAGACCTAAAAATGCATAAATTCACATTAGGTTCCAAAAGTCTTTTATTGATTTAAATCTAATTCCCAGTAGATATTTGTATCATAAAAATCACTTCACACCTGGTATCATTTGAGTCAAGTGACAAATCTCAAACAAAAGAGAATTCATACCAGAAAACATGAGCCCTAGGCAGGTTTATGTCGCTTATGTAAAAAAATCCAGGTTACATATGGTATTAAGCCCTAAGTTTTCAAATCATTCTTAAAAGGAACAGAAAGTACTTGGTAAATTTTTCATACATAGGTCAAACAGTACAAAAGTAAAGCGCAATTCAGTTCAATGTGTCAACTATAACAAGACAGAAAAGAGACTGCTTCTAGAGACCAATAATTTTACATTTTATTATAATTTATTGTTAAATTAATTTATTAACAAAATTGACAGTATAATAAACAGTCAAATTTATTTCAAATTTTATCAAGTCTTTCCCCTGAACTCCACCCATTTCTCATCCCTTTCACTTTCAGACTAGCTAATATAATACTAAGTTATCTATGACCTTCAGGTACTCCCTATCAAACTAATTTTCAGCTAATAACAGCAAATTCTTTCCACAGAGTTAATCGGAAAAGTATTTACAAGAACATATAACAAATACAATTTCATTATTAATATATTTATATAAACATACACTTTTGATTTTAAATAAGGAATATAATGAACTTATGAAAATATAGTAAGAAGCGGGTGGCTCTAGAAAGTTCAAGTTACTCCTCTCCTAAAAGATGGCTTTCTGTCCAAAGACTGAGCAATTTCCCTCTATTTAGTTCTCCAGTGGTGTAAACTAGGTGAAATCTAATTCACCTGATCTTTATGGAAAACCATCTTGTTGAGTAAAATTACTGATTTTTTACAGGGCCATTTTATGAATTAAAATGATACCAGCTATATTTATGACATTTTAAATTTAGCAAAAATATAAATGTGTCTATTTTTAAAGGTTGGATGATGTTAAATTGTCCAGTTTTAGAGCAGAGGAATGATTTAACCACATCAGAAAACATGACATTTGCCCCTGAAGATAAGCACTATTTCTGGCAAAGAAAGTAAAATTTCTCTATCATCTAAAACCATCAAAGTTGCAATGTAATGTGTCCCTTTTAAAAAAAAAATGTATTAACTACAACTACACACTATATAGATGACAATGTGATAACTATTCTATTCCAGCTGAGATTTACAAAGGAGGGGGACCATTGCTCATACAAAAGCTGACTGAAATTTTCCAGGTTATATGGCAAGGGGAGATTATCCCCTCAGGAGTTCAAGGATAGCTCCACTGTCCATCTCTATAAAGGTAAAGGGAACAGACTGTCCCGTGACAATCAGAGTGGGGAAGGGGGTCTCTCTCTTAGTCACTGCTGTCAAGATTCTTGCTAAAGTATTCCTTAATAGGCTGATCCTTCACCTGGAAGACAGTCATATATCTGAGGGTCAGTAAGGCTTCAGAAAATGGCCCAGGAACAGTCAATATGGTGTTTGCTGCCTGACAACTCCAGGAGAAATGCCAGGAGCAGAACAGGTCTGTACACAACGTTTATAGATCTGACCAAGACCTATGACATTGTTAGTCTTGAGGGCTTATGGAAAATTATGTCAAAATCTGGTTGCCCAGAGAAGTTCATCAGTATTGTATGTCAATTTCATGATGGCATGTTTGCCGAGGTTCTGGATAGTAGACAAAGCTCTCATGCCTTCCCAGTCACCAATGGAGTGAATCACAGCTGTGTGCTTACTCCCATGCTTTTTATTAGCATGCTATTTTCAACCATGTTGTCAAATGCTTTCAATGAGAATGAACACAGCATCAAGGTCAACTTCTGTAGTGATGATTAAGTTCCTAATTTGAAAAAGCTACCAGCCAAGACCAAAGTAGAAGGAGTGTTGGTGCATGATTTTCTCTTTGCAGATGATTGCACACTCAATGCAGCCTCTGAAGCTGAGATGCAACAAAGTATGGAACAATTCTCTGCTGCCTGTGCTAATTTTGGCTAATTAACACCAAGAAAACATAGGTGCTACCACCACACCATCCATACATGGAACCATCAGTTACAACAAATGGAGAAGTTTTGATGCTGTGGATAACTTCACTTTCCATTGATGTACACATTGACAATGAGGTTGACCCACGCATTGCCACAGCTAGGTCAGTGTTTAGGAGGCTCCAAAGAAAAGTTTGGGAGAGAAGAGGTATTGACTACCAAACTGAAGGTCTACAGAGACACTGTGCTGACCTCATTGTGTATGCCTATGAAACATGGACAGTCTACCAGTGCCATGGCAGGAAACTGAATTGCTTCCATTTGAACTGTCTTAGAAAGATTCTGAAGATCACCTGGCAGGATAAGGTACCGGACACTGAGGTTCTTGTTCTTGCTCAAACTAAACTGCCAAGCATTCAGACTATGCTTCAGAGAGTGCAACTCTGATGAGCTGGCCACATTGGTGGAATGCAAAATGTACGCTTGTCAAAAAGACTACTTTATGGAGAACTTGCATGGGGCAGGAGATCACATGGTGGCCAGAAGAAGCAATACAAGGACACTCTCAAGATCTCTCTGAAGAACTTTTGGATTTGATTGTGCGACATGGGAGACACTGGCACAGGACCGCTCAGCATGGCGTGCCCACATCAGAAAGGGTGCTGTTCTCTATGAGCAAAGAAGAATTGAAACAACACAAAGGGAACGTAGGATGTGCAAATTTGGAGTAATCATCCCAAACGTTCACACACACTATCTGTGCCTAATCCGTGGTAGAGCATTCCTAGATCATACCGGTCTGATAAGCCACAGTCAGACACACTTAAACTTGAGTTTATCATGGTGATGTCATTTTGGTCCTCTTCGAGAATGAAGGACAACAACCAACCAATCAACCGTTTACACAGCAATTTATGATAATTCTATAAAGTACGTGGTGCAACTATTATCACCCTCATTTTACACATGAGGAAAATGGGGTGATCCCTTCTCAAGAAAGAAGAGTAGAAAAGAAGCCTTTAATAGCTTTAGACTGCAAACTGTAACTCATTCTATAAAGAAACGCAATAGACATGCATGTAATGTTGATAATCCCTATTAGGGTTTGCTCAGCAAGATAAGCTGGTAATAATTTTCATAAAGATAAATTCCTAAAACTTTTCTTTACTTATTATTAATACAAGAAGTCCCTAGAATTTGCCTAACAAATTTTTCACTCGAAATTCCTCTTTATCCACTTTGAAGACAATGAATGACACTGTGCTACCTAATTACGATTAATAATCCTATCCTTTTAGGACTTGGTCTTCCATATTTCTGCTAGTAGTCCATATATCTTAAATATCAAGCCTCGTCTGAGCAATGACAAAAATCTGTTTCCAATAACTGCATATGACATGATCAATGGTGGACAGAGAAGAATGGAAAAAAAATCTTAATGAATTGATGGGAAATAAGGACAGGCATGAAAACAATGTACATCACTACAAAAATATAAATGGAAAAGCACAAAACAGTCAAAAATGAATTGTTATTAAATTACAAACTACAAAGTAGGTTTCAAAAAAGAGATGAGAAGACATCTCTGCCCCACAATGCATATAATCTCATAATTCTGTAAAGTACTGACTGATCCATTTAAATTCATTTATGGTATTATATGTTACATATATCATTTATGTGTTATATAAATTGATGGAAAAAATTAAATATGGCTATGTATTATCACCTTCTTTAGTTAAGAAGAAATGACTAGTTCTTTTTACATTTTGAAGTTTTAGGGTTTGAGCTTAATAAGCTTTAACACTGAACTAAGACATTTAGGACACCCTATATATGGCAAACCTCAGAGATATGCAAGCATATTTGCTATTCTTTATGTTTCAAAGATATTTACTGTTGCAAACCATCAACTTTATTATTATGAATAATGAGAGAGTATCAACTATTTATTTCATATTGCATACATTAAAGATGCTCCCTTACTATGGATCTGTAATTGTTATTTTAAAATTGTCATTTATGAATTTTTTTCTCTGCTTCATATGCTGTCCTTGCTCAAAAAGAACGTTCCAGTCTCTGATTGTTTCATGCCAAGATGTCTGCTACTATTTTCCAATATCCCACAGCTATACTACTTTGGCTTAAATTGTGTTTCCATGTGTCCTTATATAGATTTTCTCTGCTTGCCCAGCTTGTATAGTCATCTACTCTTGATAGTCATAACAGCTGTTTAGGTATCCTGCTGTCATCCATCCTCCACACACTTCCTACCAAGAGTACTGTAGCTGGCAAGCACATTATGCTGGTAGAGTGTCCAGATTCTAAAAACTTACTGATAATCCTACCTTCCTATTCACGTTAGGTATGGCTCATACACTAAATTAAACAGGTTACCACTAACAAAACAACAGCTTATTGGTTCCGAGGTTAAATGTCAAATAGATAACAAGTTATTCGCCAATACAATCAAAAACTGGTTCTTTATATTACAAGCAACTTAGGAAGCACTGTACACACAGTATTTCATTAGACACAACAATTTCATTTGACACAACAATGAAATAGTTAAGCCAGATGAAATACAATTATCATTACTCCCATAATACAAATGAGGAAAATGGGAGGCAACATATATATGACTTTGTGCTAGAAACGAAATTAGTAAGTTTGGTTATTAGTCAATTATGATCAATAAGTTATTATTAGTTAAGAAATTAATATAACTTATTTACATTATAGGTAAGGAAACAGGTTAAGGCGACTTGTCCTAGGTCACATCATATTAAAACACAGTTCAAACTCAGGTTCTTTCCATGAAGCATGGATGACATCCTTTTATTTTGTCTATCAGTGTACATATCACATATAAGTGTGTCATATCAGTGTACATAGCACAATGTACTGCTGTTCCAATAAATAAAGGGACAATTTTTAGTCCCATATTGCTGACAAAATGGAACAAACTCAGTGGCGCAGGACAGTATATGATGCTAGCTTCCTACGGTTAGGTAAATGTGCAAAACAATCTACAATATGGGCACAGCTAGGTCCCCATTAATACAGATATGACTGCCTGTATTTGAATTCACACTATTCAAAATTGTCATTATGTAAGTTATGGTCATGGGTTCCAGTTCAATAAAATGTGTAGTATGAATAGAGTTTTTAGGAGTCATCAAAAGACCCTGAAAAGTATCTATCTGGAGCAGTTTCTGATGTCATTTATAAGTCTACTGAGTTTTTCCCATGAATCTAGACACCTAAGAACCTTCTTTATCGCATACTCAAAAGCAAACACATAAAATAATTAGGACAGAGAGAGTATACCACACAAAAAGGAGTGAGGAGTAATAAGCACAACTACTGATATTTGGTATGTTTAAGGCTTGCTGGGCATCTTACATATAATATTTCATTTGATTCTCAAAAGAAAAGTAGGCACTAGAGGTAAATATTATTCCCATTTTAAACAGGCTAGCCCATAACTGTGATCTGATTCTGGTTCTCCTGATTCCAAGTCCTGAATTCTACTCATTGCAGAACACTATTTTTCTTCACGACATACAGCCTACCACTTTCTCCTGTTCTACTCCACTTGTGAGCCAGTAACAAATAATGCATATACAGGAATGTTCCCTGTTCTTAATAAACTCTTGCTAGTTAATAAATCCCTAAAAGTCAGAATTTCATCTACTAATTTGATCTTATTTTCCCTTATCTAGTAGCAGCTGCTATAGTTTGACACCAGAGTAGCTAACACTCATTCTCTACCGTTTCACTTTGAGATATTACATTTTTGAAAGGCTGAATTCTGTCCTAAAAAGGTTTAAAAGGTTCAAGAAATTTTTACAGATTCCACTATCTACGACAGTTCTTCTACCACCATCAGCTCTTAGATGTACTGTAAAAATGGTTAGAACAATAATTTAACGCAAAAATAGTATGTTTTAAGGGGTGTGGCATTAAGTGGTTCCTATGTGTAATGTGTTGTGTTGGTTAGTGGAGGAGATAAGACAATATAACAAGGAGCTTGTCCCCAAGGGGCTTACTAGATTATAGGGAACACACGTATAAAATGCACTATAAAACAAATTACAGCAAGATGACTTCAAAGAGTACAAATTGACAACATCAAATGAGAATGTAATTTGGGGGGAAGGGAGAAAGGATCCCAAAAAGCTTTGTGTTAAGAGATGGAAGTATCTGAGATGGACTTTGGAGGGGAAAAAACATTAGGGAGCGAACAGCTTGATAATTGAGGTTTTGCTTTATAAACAAAAGGAAACAAAATAAAAATATTTAAGAGTAGATTATTATTATGTAGTAAGAAATAACAAATGAGGGATTCAGAAAAATGTGGTAATAACTGTATGAACTGATAGAGTAAAATAAAGAAAGGCAACTGATACAACTAAAACCAAGTAAATGAAGACTGCTATAAAAGAAAGCTGAATTCAAGTGAAAATCCAATGAAGGTCCCTGATAACAGAAAAGAAAGCATACATTAACTCTCCAAAGCAGAGAGCAGTGTACATACAACAGCAGAGAATGTATATGTATGTGTACATGTGTGTGTATGTGTGTGTGTGTACATATGGATAGTTATCAGATGCTTTTGGTTATTTTTCTTTTTAACAGTGTTACAGGTTTTCCTAAACTTGCCACTCCCTCCCCCTTTATAAGTAAGAGAAACCTTGATAGACATTGAAGCAATAGGTTTGGAAATATTATATTATCAATTAAAAACAGTATTTTTAAAATATTAAGTACACACAGATTGAGAATCAGAGGACCTGAGTTTAATTTTGCTTAACATTCCTACTTAGATAACCTCAAAGTTCAATGCCCTCATCTATAAAATGATGATTCTAAAATCTCTTTTAAATCTGAAGTTTTATTCTCATTCCCACCAGTCTCCTTAAAAAAAAAAAATCAAGGAAAACATATTCCTTTGCCTCTCTAAAGGATAAAAGACTGATGAGGTGCCACAAGGGCAACCCACTGTTTTCACTTAACAAAAACATTTGAAAAGAATGGAAGTAGGAAATCCATTTGTTCCAGTACCTCAGAAACTGGAAATAAGTCATAAATCAGTTTACTGTATCTACCCTCGAGTTAATTCTCTCCAAAAGCTATTCCAAAGCTGTCACTACTTAGAACCCCAAAACTAATTGCAATTAATGCCAGTCCCTATCCTCCAGAAAGGTAATCAAGGTACTAAAACATACTGTTTTCTCCAATAGCTGATTTCAGGAAGGGACTAAAGAATTTCAAGAAAAATTAGTCGAATATACAGACGCTTATATGGCCCACTTCCTAATTTCTGTTACCCCATTAAGGAATCAGAAAAAACAGTACTGTAAGCCATTTGGTGTTATATGACTGAACTCATCCTAGGTGTTCTAGTTTCCTTCCCCCACTTTATATAGTTTCATAAAAGTCCTTCCCTATTTCTTTATTTTCTTAATACTGTATTATTATAATACTTCTATGTGTCACAAATAAAATGTGTAATCCCAATTTATCCAAAATTTCCCCAGTGAGTAGTTTATTAAAGTCATTGGCCAAATTAGGATCCTCAAATAAGGAAATCCCTGTAGGGAACTTCAAATGTTGTGAGACTCCCCTTTTAGATTGAGATGTGCTCTCAAGGAGCTTAAATATTGTCATTATATTGAGAAATTAAGCCTTGTGTATATAAAGAACAAGATATCTCTAACCATGCCCAAAAAAAACCAAAAAAACAAAAAAACAAATTCTCTGAGGCTAGAAAAGACTGTTACTAAGGGTGTAAACTTCAAAAGACTATTTCAGCATTTACAACACTTTTAACAATAGAAGAACTAGAATTTAAGAATATCTTAAATGATCAAGGCAGAGCTTTTTTCATAACCCATAAGGAAAAGAAAAAAAATACGAAAAAAATGGAATTTTTTTCTTTTAATTGATACATTGATACATGATAATTGATACACCTGGTTGTTCTAGCATCAAAGATCTTGCTGCAATGCAGAGAGGCTTGGTTTCACAAAATCTAAGTCAAAATTATGTTGCTTTATATAAGCAGTCTTAAGACAGACTTTGTCAAGCTGGAAACAGTGTATCAAGAGTACAAATTCAACAGGCCCTCCCTTTCACTAAGTTACAATTTGGAACAGGTGCTATTAAAAGTTGTTACGTAGTAAAAATCAATTAAATTCAAATTGAAACTAATGAGTTTTGACTCTAAGCAACATGATAATCGGTTCTTTTGAATTACACTAAATGAGACCATACTAATGTATACCATATAGCAGGATCCCAACCTTTTTCTAATGAGGAGCTACTTTTTATTTCATTACAGAATGAAGAGTAGGATATGAGACTTGGAAGTAGGATGCTGTGTGTTGTCAGCAGAACACAGTGCTGATGTGAAAGAAGGAGCTTTGAAGCACGGAATCTCAGGATTGGAAGAGGAGGCAGTTAGGAAAGCAACTAAATGTTTATTAAATCAAAAAAGACTTCTTGTCCTTTCTTATCAAATTCTATGATAGCTAATAAAAGTTCCAATTCCCATTTCACAAACAAGGTTTATTTTAAAAGTTCATCATATGGACTTTTCTCGCAGAAACAATGTTATAGTGTGTCTATAAAATGACAGCTACTACGGACACAAAAGGTCTATCTTTGCTTTGTAAATACTCCATGATTTTCGTAAAATTCTGTATAAACATAAAAATACTGTTTGCGATTATATCATGAAACAAATTGTTACAATACTAGCAAGGAAATGAAATAGAATTATCTTGAATGCTAGGGGTGCTAGAAATCAGATTGAAGCAGAGAATAAACAAGTAAATGAAGACTAAATGGAGATTTTGGGAGTTCTTGGTACATTCAAGGAAGGAAGGCACTAGACTAGTTCTTTATTTCATATTAATGTGAAAACTGACAACTTTTTCTAAATGATATTAGTAGAGCACTGCTTATTAATCACCAATGAGACTATTCTTTCTCTAGCCTCCATCCTCACAAATACTAGGAGAGATAAATTGAATTCTTCCTAAAGTAACTGAACAAGCTATAAAAAGGGAAGGCCGAAGGCGATTTAGGATAGCACTTGGATTGTACCTCTCTTCAACTTATCACTCCCTTTGTATTCCAGGTTATAAGTACATCGTATTCAACTTTAAGTTGCTACCTGTATCAATGATGCTATTTGTCCCAGATTCAGCTTAATAAATGTTTCAACCCAATCGAAGGTATACAGATAACAAAACTGAGGTAGAATAAATCTTTTGCTTTGCGCATAAGAAAATGGGAAGGGGGGACGATGATATGCCTACAAGTAAACTGTGAGGGAAAAAAAGGTGATGAGGAAAAGACAGAAGAGATGATAGCAAAGACAGAATGAGTCACACACAGTCAAATAGGTGGCAGTCTCAGTAGTGATGTGTAGTTGGCAACCGGCCATTTGAATGAAAAAGATATTGTAAAGTCAGATGTCTTTGATTCAAGAACCATCTGTACCAAAAAAAAACATCTATATAACTGATAAAATTATGTGTTTTGAGTTAAGTGCAAGAGTGATGACAAGGAAAGTTCAGCATGATCATTATGTTACGTAGCTGGAGAAGGCTTCATGTTGGGTAGGATTTTAAGCTGGTAGAATTTAAGAAGAGTAAAGTAATCACTGTACGCTGGGTAAGAGCATGAACAAAGTTACAGATGGAGGAACATTCACTGGATTGTGAGATCAATCTGGACCTGAAAATATCTGGTGGGGAACTAATGGGACAACGTGTTGGGTAGATAGTGTGAGTAGTTTAAGAAAACAGAGTATAAAACTAATGTAGCCAAGATTAGGAAAAGTAGAAAATGGGGGGGGGGGTTGTTTGAGATTTTATAGACAATTTCTAAGTTAAGGGTCTCATATCTCATATATATAGACAACTTCGTCAAATGTGTAAGAATGAGTCATTCCCCAACTGATAATCAAAAAATACAAACAGGCAGTTTTTTGGTAATAAAAGCTATGTACAGTCATATGAAAAAACCTCTAAATCATTATTGATTAGAGAAATGCAAATTAAAATAATTTTCAGATATCTCACACCTATTAGATTGGTTAAAATTGATAAAAGGGGGAAATGACAAGATGGAGAGAATGTGGAATGGAGAAAAATATGGAAAAAGTGGGACACTAATACACTGCTGATCAAACTATGAACTGATCCAACCATTTTGGACAGCAATCTGGAACTATGATAATAGTTATAAGAGTTGTAAAACTGTGTGTACCCTTTCACCCAGCAACACCACTATTAGGTCTGTTTCACAAGGTGACCAGGAAAAAAGGAAAAGAACCTGTATATTCTAAGATATTTATAGCATCTCACCTTGTGGTGGCAAAGAACAAGAAATCCAGGGGATGTCTATCAATTGGGAAATGGCTAAACAAGTTATAGTATATGACTGTGATGGAATGCTACTGTGCTGTAAGAAATGATGAGGTTGGTTTTAGGAAAACACGGTAAGATTTGCATGAAATAAGATGGAAATGAGTAGAATCAACAGAACAATATATATAGTAATAGCAATACTGTTCAAAGAATAACTCAAACCAACTACAAGAATGTATGAAGAAAGATGCTGCTTACCTCCTGAGAAAGAACTGATAAATAAGTGTGCGTAACGTGGTTTTACATGTGTGTGTTTATATTATGTAATGAACATACATGTGTGTATGTACGTATATGTGTCTGTTATCAAATGACCTTTCCAACATGGGCTGGGGAGGGAGGTAGACATTTTGGAATGTAAATGTAACAGAAAACAAATGTAACAAAATGTGACAATTAATGTAACACAAATAAAAAAATAAAAGAAAGCAGAAGAGCTACTTGAGTTTTTTAAAGGAAGATGGCAATGGTATGTAGGAAGAATCTATAGGAATTGTTGAACACACATATTCAGAAAATGGAGAAGAAGGAATCAAAAACTGCAGAATTTCTAAAGCAGTAGTATCAATGACAAAAATGAGAAAGCAGAAAAGGGAAAGAGATCCTGGAGGTGGCAGCATGATGAAATATGTAGGCTACATATGTACACTATGTCCCTAGCTTGATAAATGTTTACTGAATTGAATTGTTTAATGTGCACATATGCGACTACCACAACATGTACTTCTAAAGCTCATAAGACTTAACCTCTGTGATCTTTTTTTAAATCATGCATATCAATTATAAAACCCATTAAAACTTTTAAGATTCTTTTAATACTTAATTGCAAGGTGAACCTCTAGTATTTTAATGACTAAAATATTTTATATCTAAGTTTGTTGATACAAAATCTTAAAAACAAGAAAACATTTTTAATAGGCAAGAAAAATTGTTAAATAGGTAAGAAGATTCATTGAAATGCAAAATTTCTAACAGCAACTAGGTATAACCTCAACATCTTTAAACTTTTTGATTTTTTTTTAATTCCAATCATTTCCCATATTCAATCCACTCTCCCTTGTCACTGTGCCTTATAACAAAGGGGGAAAGTTCATCAAAATCACAAAGGTGGTACACTGGATAGACCACTGGACTTGTCAGGATGACCTAAGTTTAAATCCAGTCTGTCTAGCCAAATCATTTCAACTCTGTCTCAGTTTCTTCTGTAAAATGAGAGAGACGGCGGCCTATCACTCCAAATCTAGTGATGTCTGCAAAATTTCAAACCAGTGGAGAAGTACCTTTCTTACCATCTTCTCACCAGGTCCAAAACAGGTCATTCAATGTATTCAGTTTGAACACCACTTCCTTTTAGTATATAGGGTAGGTGCAGTGGACAGAGTGCTGGCTCTGGAGTCAGGAAGATTCATGGACCCAGTTCAAATCCTACCTGACACACTTCCTAGCTGTGTGATCCTCGGCAAGTCATTTAACTGTTTGCCTCAGTTTCTCTATCTGTAAAATGAGTTGGAGAACGACATGCAAATCCCTTCAGCATCACTGCCAAGAAAATCATAAATAGGTTCACATAAAAGTTAAGACATGACTAAAAAACTGATCTGAACTCCTTTTAGTATTGTTTATTACATTTTTTTTTGCAATAGAAATTTCAGTGTCTACTGTGAATATAATTTCTATAAACGTTAAATCAAATGTTTTTCCCTTTATAACCAGAAAGATAATTGGGAACAGAGCACATTTTATTCATTCTAAAGATTATTAAAAAAAAAAAAAACATTCCTGTGTTTTTAACTGGTCTTTGCTCTCCCCCTCCAAGTTATTGCAAAAAAAGAGATTCTTAAACTGTCGAAAGTATGACTATGTAATTACAATGAACCACGCAGTATAATAAAATTCAAATACAAGAAGAACAAGACACATTTCTGCTTCCAAGCACCATCATTTTCATTAGAGACAGAAGGATTCAGTATAAGCTTCTTTATTGATGCTCCTAACTTTTGATTCTTGTCCCAAATATGACACAAAGGACTGGAAGTGAAGTACACACCACCAGCAGCATCCATTTACTCCTTCACATACCTGAAATAATTTAACTGAGAGTTTAGGGTAAGAATATCAAATTTGAACCTGCTTGATCCTAGCTGCTTGACTTAGAGATGAACAAAGGATATGAAAGGAAAGCATATAGACAAAATTTAAAAGTTTGTTGTTCTTGCTGTTGTTTGGGAGAGAGGAAATTAAGCTTCTGAAACCCCCTCATGAACATTCAGATTAGTAGGGTCATCTGCAGGACTATCATTGTACATGACAGGAAATGTGACATGAGGCTTACATTCTACTGAGGAAGCCAGGGAATGAAAAAACCAGAATGTGTAGAGAGAAGTAATTACAAAGATTTAAAAGTAATGAAGGTCAAAAAAAATTTCCCCTCATATGTCTTGTTTGTGGCAGAGACAAAACTAGAAACCTGTCTCCTGACTCCCAAGTACCCTTTCCATACAACTAAGGCTGACTACTGGCAGTGTCAATTAAGCTCTGAAGTTGACGTAGGAGATAGAATAGATTTTTTAAAAGGAGAATTAATTTCTATGATAGAGCATTCTTCACCTTTTTTTGTGCCATCGACCTTTGGCAGTCTGGTGAAGACTATGGACTCTTTTCCCAGAATAAGGTCTTTTTTGGTTTTGGTATGATTAATTTTTTACATTTTGAAAACTGAGTTCCAAATTCCGATTCTCTCCAGCCCCTCAGCCCCTCCCCCACTCATAGAAAAGGGAGGCAATATGATATCAATTACACATGAAGTCATACAAAACATTTCCTTATTAGCCATTTTGCCAAAAAAAAAAAAAGTAAATGAAAAAAGTCTGCTTCAATCTGTACTCAGAGTTCATCAGTTTTCTCTCTGGATGCGGACAGCATTTTTCATCCTGAGTCCTTTAAAATTATATTGATTATAGTAGCTAAGTCTGATCATCATTGTAACATTGCTGTTACAATGTACAATGTTCTCCGGTTGTGTGCTCACTTCACTGAATCAGTTCACAAAATTCTTCCCAGGTCTTCCTGAACCATTCTGTTAGTCCTTTCTTACAGCACAACAGTATACTATCACAATCATATACCACAACTTCTTTAGCCATTACTCAACTGATGAGTATTCCCTGAATTTCCAATTCTTTGACATTACAAAAATAGCTGCTATAAATATTTTTAGTTCGTATAGGTTCTTTTCCAGAATAAGGTCTTTAAATGCATATGTAAATATATAATAAATACATACATTAATTTACTTAACATTAATCTAAATGCATATATAAATATATAATACATAAGGATTGCAAAGAAAATCAAGTATATTGAAATACAGTTGCCAATTTTTTTTAACAAGTTTATTGACCCTGTGTAAATAAACTATATTCTGCCAGGACTATAATATAGCAGTGGTAAAGTTTATAAACTGCAGGGCCAGTATCAGGTAGCAAGAGAAACCCTGGTGGGAATAGCAGTGGTCAACAGAAAATAACTAGAGGATTTAGCAGTTTGGTGGCCCCCAAACTGCAGGTGATGTGGAGTAGTAAAGAGTCAATAGGGAAGAAAAAAAGTAACTCTGGAGGAACATATAGCCAGTTGAGTTTCCATTCTATAGTCTCTATGGGCACCTGTATGCTTTTACTGAAAGATTGCCAGTCACTATACCAACTACACTACACTACACAAATGACAAAGACCACTTGTCTCTCAACCCTCTATCTCCAGAAACATCTGCAGCTAACCTATGGTACACCATAGGTTAATTTTTAAAATACAAGAAGGTACATTATTACATTGTAGAAGGATTGTATGAAAAGAAAAATGTTTAGAAGTAGGACTTGATTTTCCAGGAATTTGAAATAAAAGGCAAGTGTTAACGTTTAATCTGAATCCAAGAGATTAAACCACAGCTATTAAGTAAAATCTCAATTTTAATTTAAAAAGTAATTAAGATTCATCAAATGCTCCCCAATCTGATGTTTGTTATAAGATCTTAACAATGAGGTAAGGACTAAAGGGCTAAAAAAGTATTTTAGTTAAAGTGAATACTACTACATTGTGGCTCAGTAGTTAGGAAGAACCCAACCCTATAGCTTCATTGCTCCTCTCCAGGAAAAAAATGCTCACATATTTATTTAAATCTTTTCTATTTAGTCCAGGTTGGAAGTACAGCATCCACTTACAAATCAATCTCAATGATGATCATTTTGGAAGCTTTTAACCACATCCAATCTGGGTCCCATTCACTCAGGCAGCATGGTGGCTGTTTCCAGAGAGTTCGTCATATTACGACCTCACTTCACCCTACTGCAGCTCAAAATTCTTGAATTCAAGTGATCTGCCATCTTCAGCCTCCACCAGGAGGGATTACAAGCATGAACTACTGTGTCTGGCCTAGAATTATATTCAACAAAGACTTACATGTCAATTGATCAAGAAGGAACCCTCTCATTTTACAGAGAAAGTCACCTCATGCCAGGGAGGTGAAGTGACTTGTCCAAGATCACCAGGTATTATTTACAAGTACAGAAGTAAAGCAAAAAACTACTATAAAATTGGGCGAATTTTGCTAAGTCAGACTACAGTAAAAGTTTTTAAGTTCATGACACAAAGGAGAGTTATCACTGAGTCTAAATGGGACAAAAATCAATGCATTTTTGAACGTGAACCATGTGGGAATTTGTTTCACTTGCTTATATGCATTGCCAGTGGGGTTTTTTATTATCATCTTAAATTGGAGGGGATGTGAAAGAAAATAAATGGCTCAACTGAAAAATAATTTTTTTTAAAAAATAAGTGGGATGAATTTTTTTCAAAGTAAGACAAAAGGAATATTCATCATTCATATACAATCCTCTGTGTTCTACTTAGCAAAGGGAAATGTCCGTGGTTTGTTTTTTATATTTAACTTCAGAATTTTAAAAATTAACGCAACATCTTCAGTCAATTGAACTAATGTAATAGATTTTAGAGCTATAAGAGACCATAAAGTACATTTTACAGATATGGAAACTGGCCTGGAGATTAAAGTGACTAATCCAAGATAATATAGGCATTACATAACAGAGCTAGATCCAGCATGATTTCCACGGCACTGTACATTAAGGCAGGCCTACGTAGCAAAAAGGTCCTTTGTATGACACAGTCTGTTTCCTACCGGCCTCAGACTATTTGATACACTGGTGTTTGTTAAATAAAATGCTCTTCTATCATATTGGCTCTTCCTAAGACTGTCTCATTGGTATGTCCTCATGTTGCCTTAAGAATCCTTGCCCAGGTCCCAGGTATAGTAAAAGAATGTCCAGAGAATACTTTTTGCCTAAGTGCAAAATTTATCTTAATTCAGTATTTTGTATACAAAAATCCACCAATTAGCACCTACAAACCTATGGCCTTGTTGTTACCAAACATGGTCTAATTTCCCTCACCCTCTACTGAGACTTTTTACTCTTCCTGGGTTTCCTTTTTGTTGTTTACTAGCAACCAAACAAAAAAACAAGGATCATTATAAACCCTGAAAAGGATGTAAGCCAAAATATAGGAAGGAGAGAAATTCTAGCCAGAAATAGAGACAGTGGAAAGAAAGAGAAGCAGCCTAATAGGAAGCAAAATGATAGGAAACTCATTGAGACCAAGGAATATGCCAGGGGCTTACACTTGCAGAGTGTCTGACAGTTTCTTGGTTATAACTTTCAGTACCTAAAAAGTTAACCTCTACCCTTGGAGCCGTATCCTAAGAGACAGCACCATTATTAGCTTGAAGTTAGTAAGTCAGCACTCCTACTGCCCAGAAAGAGTTCATGGAGGTTCACCCTCTGCTTTTTCCACTGCAGGAGGTGTGGGTTTAGGGTATGTAACACAGTACTGAATACCATGGAAACAGTTAATCACACTTGGTGATTAGTAGAAGCACAGGATTATGGGCTAAAAGGCCTTTGTTGGCTGGCCAAACTAATAGAAATATTTTCACAGAAACTAAGAAGCAATTTTAATGAACTTTTATAATACAAACCATGTATATTGGGGACTGCCTCTAATTTGAAAGTTCTTTGGATATTGTCATTCTTCTAAAACAAAAATGTAAAAGTAACATGTAGCAGTGGAGAGGGCAATCTTTCAAAGACATGGATTCAACTTCTGCCTGACACATAACAAGCTTTGTGACTATAGGCAAGCTACTGAACTTCTGAGTGATCCAAGTAATTGTTATTGTCTAAGACAGTATCACTGATTTAGATGACATCTAGTTCAAATTTCTCATTTTACTGTTGTGGAAAGTAAGGTGCCAGAAGATTCAGTGACTTATGCAAAAACCACACAGTAATAAATGACAGTCATATTTGGACCCAAGTCCTCTGGCTTCAAATTGTTCATTTGTATCAGTATAGGAAGTTTCCGCAGGGATAGAAAAAAAATCCCAGGTCACAGACCTTAAGTGACATTAAATGAGTAAAACGCAGTTTTCTCCACCTCACCATAGACACCCTCTATCCCCTGAAAACGACTACATCTTTTTTTCAGATTTGACATTTCTGACCACTCTAAAATCAACTACTAAGAAACCTCCAGATATTCTGCAAAAAACAGAAGGTGGTGGGAGAATCTGTTTCTAAGTTCACCAAAGAGCCAGCTAATGGATCAGCCACTAAGTGGAAAAAAAACCCACTTGGAACCATGAGATCAAAGTTAAAAATCTCAGCTCTCACACAGTTTAGCTGTGTGACTATAATCAGAACCCTCTGAGTTTCTGAAAGAAATACCTGCACTTCCTTTCTCACAAATAGTGGTGAGAAAACCATTCTTTGTACAGTACCAAGCATAGGACTAGGTTAATCATTTAATACTGCCTCTATTTTTTCCAACCATCCTCTCCCTAAGTGAATTAACGCAAGTAAACATTTGTTAAATTATCCTATGTCAGGGAGTGTGTCTGTTTCTAGGGATATAAAGGCAAAAGAAAACTCTAAAAGAGCACTGGAAGAAATGTTAATGTCATCATTCAACTTTCATTTTACAGACAGGCCCAGAAAAACTGAGAACCTTTCTGTTCAAGATCAAACAGTTAGTAAATGGCAGGCCCAGATTTGAACACAGTTCCAACAAATTCAGACTGCTTTAGGGGCAGAGGGAAGTTTCAGGAAGTGAACAGTAAAAAAAATATATAACACATATATACACACATATATTCAACAAGCATTCTTTTAAGGATGACTTAAAAACAAATTGAATTAGAAAAGCAGCAACAAATCCAACTCAGGTATAAGTCAAGCCAAGGAGACAAGGCAATTCCAAACAAAATCATTGCTTTACACAAGGATAGGTTGTCAGATGTTCCCTTCAAGAATGGCCCATGAAAAGGATGTGGAAGACTAGGAACATGACATTCCTATCATATTAGCTTCAAGAAAACAGACAATAAGTCAAAGATAGCAGACTTCAAGGTGTTGAACCACTGGGACCTGGTCAAAGTGAAGCAGGTTACTGCCAAGGTTTACCTCACCAAAAGAAGCCCAAAGGGGTGATCTGTGGAGACCGAAGAGAAGATTCCCCCTTATTCGGGGGAAACAGGAAGGATTTGTTGGACTTACTAGGAGCCTAGAAGCAGATATTTTCATGGAGATGAAGCCACAGAACTTTTTGAAAGGCCAGTCAGAAGTAAGTTCTCAGAGTCAGAGAAAATCTGGATAGGGGATAGCAAATAGTTTCTTCTACCTTGGGCAGAAAATCCAGAACTTATTGAAAAAAAAATCAAGAAGAAAAAATATTCAGTTGATTTTCTGGGGAGGGGGAAAGGGGAGAGAATAAGAAAGATTCAAGTCTAGTTCTCTGTATATTTTCATTTGAAAACCAAGGTTAGACTTTTCACACTTGTTTATTTATCTCTTTACATGTTTCCCGTTATATATAGCAATAAAAGCTCCTTTAAAAAAGATCATGTTGAGCCCCAAACCGATTTCAGACATGGTCAGTTTAACAATAGAGATATGAATTTTAGAAACTAAAACACTTGAAATAGCACAAACAGCAGAATCATTTTCCAAAGCCATTTAGTAAAGGAGAAAAAAAATACCCTAAACATGAATACCTTCATCATTGTAATATACACAGCAATTGATGTTCATAATAATCCTGACCACTGATAAAAAGATTATGTTCACTATATTGTTTAAAAAGCAGGAATATAACATTAGATAGCTTCAAGAACTAAGCTTTACTCCTCTAGAAAATTCTCCTCTAGAAATACCTCACTTCTGAAGATGAATTTGGGGTTTAGCTGATAGCCTGATGTTCACCCCACAGCACCTCAAACTTACTTCCTAAACCTGCTCCTCTTTCCAACTTTTGCTGTGAAACGTTATAGCACCACTAGGTTTTTAATTTCTCATCTTTAGACTTGAGAGGTTCAGGAGAGGGAAGGGTTATTAATCTGCTGCCAAATTTTCCCTCTGACAATCCTAGCAATTCACCTTCCACTCACATTGTACAGCACCCCTTATGCCAGCAATTCTACTTTTTTCCTAGAAATAAATTTTTATTGGTGTCTTTTAACAATCACCACAAATTTTCCCCTGTACTGCTTTCCCTCCCAGAGAACCATCTCACAAAACAAAAGCATTTTAAAAGTCAACAAATTTTAACAAAAAAACAGCATAACATCAAAAAGACTGAAAATATGTACAATGTATACTTGTGGACCACCTACTTCTGCAAAGGAGGTATAAGTGTCTTCTCATCTCTTTTCTTCCATGCTATACTTGGTTCTGTTTAATTCTCTAACATTCTCTTTTGGGTTTTTTAGTGGTTGCTCTTTCTATTTATATTATTGTACTAGTGTGTATATGGCTTCCTTGGTTCTGCTTACTTCATTCTGCATCAGTTCATGTAGCTTTTTCCATGCTTTTCTATATTTATATACATCATTTCTTACAGCATAATATTGCATTACATCTGCATACCACAATTTGTTCAACCAGTGCTCTCAATCTGTGACCATCTACTTTGTTTCCAATTGTTTGCTATCACAAAATGGACTGCTATAAACATTTTTATGTGTATGAAACTTACCTCCTTGGGATATAAACTCAATAATGGAATCTCTAGGTCGTGTTAACCACCTTATTGGCATAATTCTAAACTGTTTTCCAAAGGGTTATGCTGATTCCTAGCCCATCACCAATGTGCTAGTGTGTCTATCTTCCCATGAGCTCTCCTATACAGTGATCATTCTCATCTTTTTTTCATTTTTGCCAGATTGCAAGCTTGGAGAAACTGATCTATCAAAGTGCACAAAATACTTGGATAGATTCAATTATGAAGTTCTTCTTGAAGAAATAAAGGCCATATATGACTATAATGGAATACTATTGTGCTGTAAGAAATGACAAACAGGAGGACTTCAGAAAAACCTGGAAAGACTTATATGAACTGATGCTAAGTGAAAGGAGCAGAACTAAGAGAATATTATACACAGTTAACAGCCACAGTGCATGAGGATGGTTTCTGATAGGCTTAGCCCTTCACAGCAATGCAAGGACCTAAAACATTCCCAAAGGACTCTTGAAGCAAAATGCCATCCACATCCAGAGAAAGAACTATGGAACTGAAACACAGAATGAAGCAGATTATTTTCTTCTGTGTTGATGTTTTGGTTTTTCTCATGGTTTCTCCCATTCTTCTATGCAGCATGAATAACGTGAAAATATGTTTTAATAAGAATGCATGTGTAAACCCCATGTAAAATTGCATGCCATCTCAGGGAGGGAGGTGAGAGGGAGGGGAGAGGGAAGGGAGAAAAGTTAAGACTTATGGAATTGATTGTTGAAAACTGAAAACAAAGAAATTAATTTTAAAAAATAAAGGACAACTTAAATAGCTGGAAGAATATTCACTGCTCATGGTTGGGTCAACCCATTTGAAAGAAAATGACAATAATACCAATGTTACAACACTTAATGTTATACCAATCAAATACTCAAAAGGATGATGGAAAAATAAAGGAACTAAAATATCAGGGGAAATGATGAGATAGGGATGAAAGAGGAATAGCAATTCCAACCCTGAAAACTAATACAGCTGTATTCAGTCAAAAAATAGTTATTAAGCTCCTACTAAGTGTCAAGTACTATGCTAAAAGCTGAATCATCATCAAAAACACCTGGTACTGTTTAAAAAGTAGAGTGGTCAATGGAACAGACTAATAAAGAGGGAATCCAAAACACTAGAACTCAATCCAATGTTCAAGAAACAGGAAAAGAAGAAAAAACTCCCATTTATAAAAACTGCTGGGAAGTCTGGAAAGCAACATGGCAACACTTTTACACCATATTTCAGAAGACATTCTTAATGGATACATGAATCAATCATACAACAACAACAAAAAACCCAGAAAAACAGCAGATCATACATTTCGCAAAGCTAGGTGTCAGAAATGCGATATGTTAAGCAATCAACAAAGACGTTCATATACCAAAAGGACAATACACAAATTACATGAAAATGAAAACACTTCTCTGTGTATATATGTGGATGTGTGTATAGGTATACACACACACATATATACACATACCCTTAATAGACATATAAGACCAAAACAATAGATACATGTGGTCAGTGAATATAAATAAACATAAATTTGCAACAAATTTCCAAAGAACTGAAAAATAACTGAAATAATGTTCTAAATTACTAATAAGAGAAATCCAAATCCAAACTCTGCTGAGATTTCACTTCGCATCCATATTACCTCTTACTTGGATGGTCTGTAACATTCTCCTCAAGGGTGGTAAACCTATGGCCTTGAGGCCACATGTGGCCCTTCTAAGTCCTTGGGTGCAGTCTTCCAACTTGAGTCCAAGTTTTACAGAACAAATCCTTTTATTAAGAGAATTTGTTCCGTGAAGTTTAGATTCAGTCAAAGGGCAGCACTTGAGGACCTAGAGGCCACAGGTCCCCCACCCATCCTAGGTGGTACACCTGCCTCCAATCTCATCTCTTCAGTTCATATTTAAAACAATTTTTTCTAATGTACATGACTGGTCATGTCATTCCCATGATCAAAATGCTTTACTCAGTGGACCTCTATTGCAAATTAGTGAATACAAATTCCTTATCCTGACTCATTTTCTTCTAATTCACCTTGCCAACTTCTCATAGTTTAATCATGTGTTCAAAAGCAATAAAGAAACAATTTCATGGGACCTTTGTTGCCTTGCAGTTCAATGATTAGCATAAGCAAAGACCATCAGGCAAACCACTGCACCATTGTACCAATCTACTGAAGTGAATTAAAATGTAGATTCTACAAAAGTGACAAGACGGAAGTTAGGTGGCACTATAGAAAGAGTCCTGAGCCTGTACTCAGGAAGACCACAGTACAATTTCAGCCTGACACTTACTAGCCATGGAACACCAAATCCCCTGATCTCTGTTTGCCTCAGTTTTTTCAACTGTTTCCTCAACTCCCAATCTCAAAATCAAACGAGATAGCATCTGTGAAGTGCTTAAACATAGTGCCTACCACTCAAGTATTAATACTTTGATTTGAAGGAGAGTACTGGTCAGAATAGTGAAAAAACATGGCTCAATACTATAAAATAAAATAGAGCAAAGGCTTTTAGACTACTTCAGAAACCTCATGCCTAAATAACATGAAAAATTTTGTCAATAGGGTTCTCAAAATGGAGAATGAACATAAATGCAAAAAAAAAAAGCAAATTAGGAGGTCAAAGTCAACATGATGGAGTAAGAATCAACATTTTTGTCCAACTCACCTAGAATACCATCATACCAGACCAAATTCTGATTACGAAAGCCAAGAAAATGTCATCATGAATCATTTTTCCAGCACAGGGAAGCTTAGGAAGACAAGATAAGTCTATGTACAGTGGGGCCAGAATAATACAGTGCCATGGAGATAGCAGTAAAGAGCATTCCAGTACCTAAAGACAGTAAGGGGGTTAAGTCTGAACTACCAAGACAGAAATTGATTCTAGGGGGCCCATGCATCAGCACTGAGAACACTAACTGATGCCAGCTAGGAGCTCTGTCCCAGGGAAGAATAGTCCAAAACAAGTAAGAGGAGGCCCAAGATATATACAGAGCAAGGAACAAGTTCCAAAAATTTAGCTATGTGGCTATAAACCTGGAAGAAAAGTGGGGTCTCAGTTCTATTCTTTAGCCTGCAAATAGGATAATCAGGCCTGGAGACCAAGACCAAAATGAAGGCAGCAATTCAGTACCTCTAAAACTGCAGAATATTCTATTGACCTAACAGTCACTGAATCCAACAGACACAAACCTGGGTCAGGAATTCGCAGTTTTGACCAGGAGGGTAATGAAGGACCCTCTCCCCAGATCACACCACCTCGGAAGGACCAAAAACTTGGAGACACCCAGACAGAGCTGTAAAAACAGCAGAACATAAAGACAGAATCTTAGGCCAGACATCTCCCTCTGATTCCCCCAACTTCCCCTTCCCCTTCACCCTCCCACTTCACTCTCGCCCCTCCCCAAGTGAGCAGAGTCCAACGCTGAAAAAAGAGCTGGATCAGAAGTTTTAGCTAAAGTTAAAAGAGGGGGGAAAAAAGCAGGGGTGGCAATCATGACCTTGAACAAAGCAAAAGGAAATGTTTAAGACATAATCAGCATCAATATTTTAAACATACATGCACCAAACAGCACAGCATCAAAATTCTTAAAGGAAACAGAAAAGTTAAATGAGTTACAGGAGCAAATAGACAGTAAAATCATATTAATAGGGGACCTCAATTTACCCCACCCATCTTAGATCTGGATAAACCTAATCATAAAAAAGAAGTTAAAGAGATGAATAGAAGTTTAGAAAAGTTGAATATGATAAACCTTCAGAGAAGCATGAATGGGAATAGAAAGGAATACACCTGTTTCTCAGTTGTACATGGCACCTTCACAAAAAAATAACCATGAGTAGGGCATAAAAATCTCACAAATAAATGCAGAAAAACAAAACTATTAAATGCATCTTTTTTGACCATGATGGAATAAAAACTAAATTTAATTAAGGGCCTTCGAAACAAAGATCAAAAATTAATTGAAAACTAACACTAAAGAATGAGTGGGGTGGGTCAAACAAATTATAAAAACAATCAATAATTTTATTAAAGATAAGGACAATAATGAAATAACCTACAAAAAATTGTGGGATGCTGCCAAAGCAGTACTTAGGGAAAAATTTATGTGTCTAAACATTTACAGAAATAGAAAAAAAGAAAGATGAGCTCAACAAACTGGGCATGCAACTATGAAAAACTAGAAAGACAACAAAACTTAAAACTGCAATTAAACACCAAAACAGAAATGCTGGAAAAAAAGAGAAATTAAAAAAATAGAAAGTTAAAAAAACACTGAACTAATAAGAATTAGAGTTGGTTTGGGGGGGGAAAAAACCACTGGCTATTTTGATTTTTAAAAAATAAACCAAATTGCCAGTATCAAAAATGAATAAGGTGATTTCAAAACCAATAAAAAGGAAATAAAATAAATTATTATAAGCCTTTTTACCCAACTATATGCCAATAAAACTGACAATCTAAATGAAATGGTTGAATATTTACAAAAATAAAAAGTGCCCAGATTAACAGAACAGCAAGTAGAACATAGAAGCAGCTTTCTCAGAAAAAATAAACTGAACAAGCCATAAATGAACTTCCTAAGAAAAAGTCCAGAGGACTAGACAAGATTCACAAATTCTACCAACAATTCATTCCAATACTATATAAACTGATTTAAAGATTAAGTAAGGAGTTCGACCAAATTCCTTCTATGACAAAAATAGTCTTGATACCTAAAGCAGAAAGAGTAAAAATAGAGGGGGAAAAAGCATATACCAATTTCCTTAATGAATACTGATGTAAAAAATTTTCAAAAGTATGAGCAAGAAGATATGAGCAACATATCACAAATCAGGCTAGATTATACCAGGGATGCAAGGTTGGTTCAATATCAGGAGAAGTTTAAGTATAATTAACCATATCAACAATAAAAAAAACACAAAAGTTATGGCAATTTCAATACATGCTGAAAAAATTTGACAAAATGCAGCATCCACTGATGTTTAAAAAAAAAAAGGAAAGCCTAGGAATAAACAGAGCTTTCCTTAAAATAAGAGGTAGTACCTATCTACAATCAAGAATAAGCATTATCTGTAATAGAGATAAACTAGAACTTCCCAATAAGATCAGTGGTGAAGTATGGAAGTCCCTTATCACCATTACTGATCAGTATTGTACTAGAAAAACTACTTATTGCAAGTAAGACAAAAAAAAATAAATTGAAAGAATACACCTAAGCAACGAGGAAACAAAACAATCACACTTTGAAGATGATATAACGGTATTTAGAGAACGCAAAAGGGTCAACTAAATAACTGAAACAACAACATTAACAAAGTTGGAGGATATTTAGAAAAAAATCATACAGAAATCATCAGCATTTCTGAAATATTAACAAAACGTAGGAGAAAGAGACAGAAAGAGAAATCTCATTCAAATTAACTACAGACAGTATAAAATATTTGGAAGCCTAACTGCACACAGGAACTGCATGAACACAATTACAAAACATCTCACACAAATATAGACCTAAGGAATCAGAGAAATATTAATTGTCTATGGGAAGGCCAAGCCAGTATAATAAAAAATAATTATACTACCTAAATGAATACATTTATTCGGTGCCATACCCATCTTATTACTAAAGAATTACTTACTCTACAAAGCTAGAAAAAAAATAAAATTCATCTAGAGGAATAAAGGGATAAGAATATCGTGAGAATCAGGGCAGTGAGATAGTGCTGCAATGGATAGAGTACCAGGCCTGGAGTCAGGAAGACCTGAGTTCAAATGTGGTTTCAGACATTTACTAACTGTGTGACTTTGGGTGATTCATTTAACTCTGCTTGCCCCTCCCCCCAAAAAAAAGAATATCATGAGAATTAATGAAAAAACAAAGGGAAGGGAGCCCAGCAGTACTAGATGTCAAACTGCACCATAAGACTGTAATCATCAAAACAATTTTAGTACTGGGTAAGAGAGAGGTTGATCAATGGAACAGATTAGGTACGTAATATACCAGAAACAAATGGGAAACGCAATCCTACTGTTTGGTAAATCAAAAGGTCCCAGTTCACTATTTACCAAAAAATGGTGACAAACTAAAAAGCAATCTGGTAGAAACTAGACACAGACTAACATCTCATACTGTATACAAAACAAAGCTCAAATTGAGTGCACAACTGAAACATAAAGAATGATATCATAAATTAGCAGAGCCATCAGATCTATGAATAAGGGAAGAGTTCATGACCAAGAAGAGATGAAGATATTCCTAGGAGATTAAATGGTTAATTCTGAATACATAAAATTTAAAAGTTTTTGCACAAATAAACTACAGCTAAAATTAAAAGAAAAGCAGGAAAGAAACTGGGGCAGGGGGAAAGCTTTGTAGCAAGTTCCTCTGATAAAGGTCTCATTTTTAAAACATATAAAGAAAGAACTAAGCCAAATTTATAAGAATAAGAGTCATTCTACAGTTAATAAATGGTCATAAGGCAGCTAAGTGGTGCAGCGGATAGAGCACCAGTGCAGGAGTCAGTAGGACCTGAGTTCAAATCTCACCTCAGACACTTGACACTCACTAGCTGTGTGACCTTGGGCAAGTCACTTAACTCCAATTCCCTCATCCTGGGTCATCTCTAGTCATCCTGATGAATATCTGGTCACTGGATTCAGATGGCTCTGGAGGAGAAGTGAGGCCGGTGACCTGAACAGCCCTCCCTCACTCAAAAACAAAGTCAAGTGCAAGTCATGTCCTCATTTCTCTGATGGCATGGTCTTCTTCAGCAATGAAGGACAAACACACACAAATGGTCAAAAGAGATGAACAGGCAATTTTGAGAGGAAGAAATCAAAGCTACCAACAGCCACTTAAAAAAAATGTTGTACATACTAATAATTAGGGAAATGCAAATTAAAATAACTGAGATATCACCAACTCATAGCCATCTGTATGGTTAAGAGGAAAGAAAAGGAAAATGACAAATACTAGAGACTATATGGGAAAACAAGTACAATGCTGGAGTTGTGAACCAGTCCAACCACTCTGAAAAACAAATTTGCAACTATACTCAAAAGACTATTAAGTTGTGCCTATCCTTTAACTCACTAATACCACCATTACATGCGTACCCCAAAGAGCTCAAAGAAAGAAGAAAAGGACCCATAAGTATAAAATTGTTTATAGTAGCTCTTTTTGAGGTGGCAAAGAATTGGAAACTGAATTGGAGAATGGCTAAACATGTTGCGTTATTTGAATGTGATGGAATACTATTGTGCTATAAGAAATGATGAACGACTACACATGTATAACCCTTTGTCGAATTGCTTGCCTTCTCAATGAGGGAAGGTGGGGAGGGAGGAAGAGAGAGAATTATAACTCAAAGCTTTAAAAACGAATATTAAAAATTGTTTTCACATGTGAGGAAAAATAAAATACTAACTAAAAGCTAAAAGAAGAAGAAAAATATTAGGAAAAAATGAAATGATGAAGTGCATGGTTTCAGAAAAACCTGAGAAGACTTTTATGTATTGATGCAAAGTGAAGTGAGCACAACTAGAAGAACAATCTACATGATAATAGTAATATTGTAAAAATGATCAACTGAGAAAGACTTAGCAAATCTGTCAATACAATGATCTACAACAATTCTAAAGCACTCATGATTAAACACATTATGCACCGCCAGATAGAGAAGTGATGGACTAAGAGGGTGAATTGAAAGCATGTTTTTTCTTGCTTTTTTTTTTGTTTGAACTTGGAAATTTGTTTCACATTATTATACATATCTGTAATGGATTTTGTTTTTCTTGCCTTCTCAGTAAGTGGGGGAGAGAGAAGGGGAAGCAGAAAATTTTGAACTGGAAAAAAAATCTTAAATAAATTAATAAAATTAAATTAAATAATTACAAATAAATAGAAAAAATTTTTAAAGAAATTTACGGTATAAAAAAATGTAACAATATCTTGACAGGAAAATGATGATGGAATTATTTCTAAGAACATTTGTTTGTAGTCCAACTGTCAACTTATTATGTCAAAGGAAAAACTCGACATCAAATTAGAAAAGATACAAAGAAGAAATTGACCGCCATTACAAATACTATTCAAACTAGCTGTTGATACCAAATAATAGGAAACAGTTAAAAGCAATGACATAAAAAAATCACAACAAAAAGACCTTAGCCAACAAACACAATGCCCTTTGGAATACAGAAATTCATGGCAGCCAAGAATGACATTGTTTAGAACATGCATTCATATTTAAAAGGAGAAATGAATTTATAGAAGGCTCCTTGGGAAACCCATCTAAGCCAATAATCCCAAGACTATCTAACAATGAAAGCAGAAGATGAACAACAGAAAAAATCTGAAAAATGAAAACGAGAAGACATTTCTCTAACAAGTGTCTTCATTTTAGATTTTAATACCTCAATCCTCAATATATTAGAATGGGGAAATATAAATAACACTAAAAATACAAAGGTCATAAGAGCTGTTAAATTAGACCATGGAAAAAACTTGAAAGCATTAAGAGGTCAATTGAAGATATTGAAGAAAAGATTTAAAAAATCTTGAATGATGATACTAAAGGAAACTAATCAACAAAGAGAATAGCAGTAACTATCAACTCATGCCTTTCTTATTTCCATAAAATATGTAGAATTGCCATTTAAATCAAGAGTTAATTAGATAAAAATATAAGCAACACACAGAGGCAGGCTGTCACAAACCACTGTCTACAACAAACCATATCTTTAGTCAACATAACTGCAAAGTATGTAGAACAAAACCACCCAATATGTACAATTATCTTAAACGCCATTTGATGCAGAAAGATACAGCATTAAATAAAGGCATTCCTCCACAAAATGTCTTCCAGCCATATATATTAAAAAATGTCTTGATGGATGTAATAAAAAGTTTAATAACTCTTTTCCACATGAAAGTACTCCCTACAGATGAAGTCTTTCAGATACTTTGCTAAAGACACTGTACTGATTTCATTAGAAACCAAATCATTTGTAAGGCCTCAATGATACCCATTATTATGCCCCTAAATCTAAAGATACAAATAAATGGATGAAAAATGCCCATTGATCAAATTCTGAGGCATCAGTATAAATATCTGAGATAGGCATTACATAAAGACAATAATTTGGGCCCAGAATTGAGTAAGATTAGAGTGGGTTAGGTTGCATTTAGGAAACTACAGAATCATAAGTTTTTACCTAACCAAAAAAATCCTTTTAAGATGATTATTTTTCTGGTAGTGCTGAGAACTCATAATAAACTTCTACAATCTAAGCAACATTAAAATTACAGATGACCCAAAGGGCAATGAAGATACATCTCATGGAAACATAAGCAGCATCTCATTCTTCACGAATTAATTATACTTAATGGTCAAAAAACAATAATAAAAAAAATTTTTAAAGAATTTTTTTAAACTCACAAAGGTGAGCTGGTCATGTGGATCCAGCAAGGAATAGGATGGAGAGTTCAAGTGTTGTTGCACCAACAGCCAGAGATAAGACTTCAATGCATTACACAGATTCTCTTTGGAGAACTTATGAAAAGACATGGACTAAAAAGCAATGAAATCGTGTTATCGTTTGTGATCACTTCCTCCCTTTGGTTAAGAATTTACTTTTCCTAGACCCATGGATATGGCTCTTTTCTGTCCTTTAATATTCATGGCATGGATTCACTCTGAGTTTATTATGATAATATGGTTTAAGATGTTGGTCTGCACCTAATTTCTTCTACTCTATTCTCTAGTTTTTCTACCTATTGTCAAATAAGGGGTTGTTCCCCAGGTAAATTATATTCTCAGATTTAGTGAACATTACATTAAGTATATAATGGTTTGATTCCTTTTTCTCTAGTCTATCAGTACTAAGTACCTTCAATCACTTTTTTATAATAAAATTTGAGGTAGTGAAGTTCTATTTCTGCTTCCTTCCCCCTTTTTTTGGTTGTTTCTCTTGATCTCATATTGCTCTAAATTAATTTTACTGTTTTCTCTAAAGGTAAAGTATATCCTTGGCTAGTATAAGCACTGAATCTGTAAATTTGGTCACTTTTTTTAAGGAGTATTTTGTAATTGAAATATTATATTGTAATAATACTACAAAGTCTTAGGTGTGCTCTGATATACTATACATTTTGTATTTATTCTGAATGGTACTTTTCCTTCTACTATTCCCTCTTGGATTCTGTTATTGCTATATGGAATTGCTATTAGTTTCATTGTCTCACTTGGTTTCTTTGCTGTTTCTCTAGAATTTTCTAACAAAATATCCTATCAGCAAATAGAGAAAGTTTTGTCTCCTCTTTCATTAGCCTTATGCCTATCTTCCTTTCTTATTGCTATTACAGTGGGGAAAGGATAAATCCTTATTTTGCCACTTTATATTGAGAAGGTTTCTAGTATTTCCTCATTGACTATCATGTATGCATTGGTTTTTTAATACTTTTTGATCAAGATAAAAAATGGTCCTATGCCTACACTTTGTAGGATTTTTAGGACAAGTGCTATACTCTGTCGAAAGCTTTATCCAAATTAATCACAGGGATTAGGAGGCTTTTGCTATTAACATTATTATGATATTTTCCTCATGTTCCTCCTCTGATATGTATCCAAAATGATAAGTAATTTTTTTCTGTACTCTTTTTGCCAAGATTTATTTAAAGTTTTTGAATCATTAATGATACTGGTTATTTTTCTCAGCTTTGTTGTCTCCTTGTTTAAGTATTAAGACTATATTTGACTCATAAAAGATGTTCGGTAAAGTGTTCCCTCACAATTTTTTGAGCAAAATGTCTAACACAGGTAATAATGGTTCTTCGTTACAGGAAAACTTATGTGAATTAACGCAAAGTGAAGTAAGCAGAAGCAACAAAGTAAACTGAAAGAATAATTAAAATTAAAAAATAAATAAGGCTGAATGGTGCAGAAGTGTAATGCACCTCCCTCCCTTCTTTGCAGACTTAAGAGTCTATAGGTGTGGAATACAATATATGTAAAACATCAAATTTGGCTGATGAGTTATTTTTGCTGGACTGTTTTTTCTCTTTTGTCTTCCCCTTCTTAATAAAGGAAGAGTGACATACTGGGAAATGCAGTTGATGAAAAAGTAAAATGTATTATATGTAAATGCTTCCTGCTGCTAGGGTTCACAAAAATGATCAAGAAATGCAGTTCATGATCATTTAAGAGTTGTTATGAAAATACCATAAAAGTATCAATGACCAAGAAAATCTTAAACATGATATAGTCTGCTATCCCTGACCCTATTTCACATATGAAAACACCTTATTTCGCACTAGTAAATTAGGTAAATGTGCTTTACTAATTATCTCTTTAGAAGTGACACCGATACCTTACATCACATAGTTCATTTCAGAAAATGTTCATTGCAATCAGTATACAGCAGAACTTCAATTAGCTGGAATGCTCAAGGGATTCTTTTTAACTAGAAAAAATAAATTGACAATGTTTTCTCAGAAAATTTGTTTCAACTCCACTTCTAAAAATTGTCTAAAATGTCTATTTTGCCTTTGTAGTAAAGTGTAACATACGAAAGATAATCTGATTATTCAGGATCATCTGGTGATTCAGTATTATCATGTCAAAGATTTAAGGAAACTGAAATCCATCAATATGACTGGAACCTAGGGCACTACCTTCAATTTCAAGGCATCTCTGACATCAGTATTAACCTGTCATTTCCCTATGTGGTTTAAAAGAGAAATTCAAATTCAAAGTTCATTTTTTTTTCTTTTACATAGTGTTTGGGTTAAGCTTAAGGAAAAATAAGCTCTCCATCCAATCGATTAAGTATTCTTTAAGTACCTATTGTGTGTCATACACTGTGATTCAAAGACAAAAACAAAATAGTCCCAATCCTCAAATTTACATGGGAAATGAAGGGAAAACACACAGACAAGTATTACTTGAGGGACAAACACTAACAAGAGGGAGAAAATGTGTCGGGTAGGAGGTGGCTTTTGAATTAAGACTTGAAGGGAGCTAAGGATTCCAGGAGGCAAAGGTAATGAAGAGAATTACAATCATGATAGACACAGCCTGTGTCAGGAAATGGACTACCTTGTACACTGAACATCAAGTAGGTTAATTTGGCTTCATACACAAGTAAAGGGAAATCAGAAAAGAGAGGATGGAGCTGGATTGTGAAAGATTTTAAAAGTTAGGTAATTTGTCTTTAATTTTAGAGACAAATTAAAACAACACAGATACCACAGTCAGTGTCTTTTGGAGCTATTCTACTTCTGAATTTTACTTTTGAAGTTTACTGTTACAGAGCTATGTGTCTGTGGACAAGTCACTTCACTCCCTGAGCCTCAGTTTCTTTGTAAAATAAAGGAGTTCATGTCCATGGCCTCTGAGGTCCCTTCCAACTCTAAATCAAAGTTTTAATATATATTAGTGAAGTTAAACTAAAATATAAAATTCAACATTGCTGGCAGGGCTGTGGAAAAACAGGCATGCAAACTACTAATGAAATTGGCATTGGTAAGAATTGGTGAAATCTTTTTGGAAAGCAACTTGGCAACAAACAACAAGAGATAAAGCTTTGATAACACCTTATATCAATAATTCCATTACAGTATTCCCTAAAGACCTCACTGACACATAAAAAGACTTCAAACAAAAATAGTGGCTATTTTTTTCCTTGAAAAATCCTAATTCCAATGCTTGAAGTACAAGGTACATAGCAACTCAAATACATGCAATAAGTAAAAAATAATAATAATAATAATAATAATAATCCCTGCCCTGAAGGAATTTAAAGATAGTTGAAAAGGGGGGAAAAGGAGCAGAGCGTAGTGGATAGTGCTATATTTGAGTCAGGAAGACCAATGTGTTCCAGTCCTGCCTCTCATACTAGCTAGGTAAATCAATAAAATCCTAAGTTATAGATGGGTTGAGATCTACCAAGTGAAGGGAGTTCCCACAGTGACCAAACCACCAACTGTTGATATGAAGGGAGTTTACCAGTCAAACTGTATATCAACAAGGAGCTTGCTGCTTATGCATAATCCTTAAGTGCAGATAAAAATCATATCATTCCCTTACTCAATAAGCTCCAGTGGCTCCATCTTGCTTCCTGTTTGTCCAAGCCATTCAAAATCTGTCTCCAGTCTGTTTTTCCAGGTTTATTACACATTATTCCCCTCCACATATTCTACAGTCCAGACAAACTAGCCTATTTGCTGTTCCTCCCACAGAACATCCCATTTCCTGTCTTCAGTTCTTTGCACAAGCTGTCTCCCATTTCTAGAATATATTCCCTCCTCATCTCCACCCTTTAGGATCTCAGATCTACAACTGGAAGTTTAGAGGTCATGTAGTCCAACTCCTTCGTTTTACAGCTGAGGAAACAAATTTAACCCACTTTGTTTAAATAGGTATCCAAGTGGTCTTTCAGTCCAGAGATAACTCTGGAACCACTGCTTTTTAAACTGACTCCTAGAATCCCTAGCTTCCTTCAAATCCAAATTCAAGTGAATCTCCTTTTATGCTCCTCTAGCTGCAAGGCCATCCCCCTACTCACAGATTTTATCTTGTATATACTTGTATGTCTGTATATGTACATGTTATTGTCTTTCCCCGCATAGTATAAAAACTCCTTTAGGGGTGGGAATGTTTCTTTTTTGTCTCTGTATCGCCACTGTATAGCATAGTGCCTGAGGTGGAGTAAGCACAATACTTAATAAACATTTCGCTAATCCAACATAAGTCAAACTATCCTATTGTCCAAATGCTTACTATTCGAAAAAATATTTCAGGTACTTCGAACAAACAAAGCTAATAAAAAATTCCTAATAAAAAGCATGTTTACCCAAGAATAATTAGAAATGAATTCATCATTTATAAGGCAGTTTTAATAAAGTTTATTTACCCTTCATACTTCTGTTCTCTGCTAACTATATCTAACTTCAGTTATTAAGCAAAAGGAGAAATGGCCCTACAGGAAAGAAGAAGAGAGGTGTATCAGACCATATACAAAAAAGATGCCTAATCCAGGAGATAAACCATATTTGGGATACCAAGGAATTAACTCAAAGAGGGGGAAAAAATAAGCATTAGTCTATAATAGACAATCATACCTACCATTCCATAGAATCAAGAGACTAAAGAGTTAGAAAGGGCCAAATTAGAATGGCCAAGTCCAATGCATCTTCATAAAAAGAATCCCCTCTTTGACATAACCAAAAAGGATATTATAAAGTCTTTGCTTTAAGACTGTCACTGACAGGGAATGCTACTAGCTACTACTCCCCAAAGCTGCATACACAGTAGACTAGAAAAACTTTTTTAAGAGCATTTGATTTAGCAGAGCAAACTAATCTTAAAGGCTTTCCTCCAACAAGATATCTCTCACACAAACGTCAGAAATATATAAGCTTCCTTCAAAGACGTCACAAACAACTTCTGTTTAATGATCCCCTCATTATTAATAAAGACATGAAAAGAGGGAGACTTGGGCCCAAAAAAATGTGTGTGCAATTGATATGGAGCACTACCCAAATGGAAAAAAGATCCCCAATAGATAGATGGTGAGGTACTTCAGATCTACTGCAATAAGACATTGTGTCAGTTCTGTTAACTCTGACAGTGCTGTAGAGACTAATAAAGGAGATCCATAATAACAAAAACTTGGCATAATAATCCCCATAGGAAAAACTAATTAGGTAAGGAATGTCTATTGCCCAAACTACAGATTCATCAGTACCTGTTACCTTAACAGCCAGAAATGAGTAAGAAGACAAAAAGATCTTTTCTCTAGGGATATCACTTTATCAGCTGTATGAAGATGGAGAAGCGAAGAGACTGGAGTCAGGGATCAATTAGGAGGCCATTGCAACAGTCCAGGTGAGAGAAGACATGGACTTGAACTAGGGTGATGGTCCTGTGAGCGGAGAGAAGGTGATCAAAGTAAGAGATATTATGATAGAATTGACAAGATAATGAATTGTATACTAAGGGGAGGAGGCAAGGTTCAGTAGAAGATAGTAATCGAGAAGTTAGGAAAAGGGAAGGAAACAGGGGAGATAATGAATTCTCTTTGGCACATGTTGAGATTGAGATGTCTAGTTAGAAATGTGCAGTAAGCAGTTAGGTCATGATAGGAAACTGGAGCTCAGGAGAAAGACTAGGACTAGCTATATAGATGTGATTCATCTGCAATGTACAAACAACTAGAATACAAAACAATGTGATAATTACAAAGAAGTGATAAAATCCGAGTCATACGAGGTCTTAGGGGAATGGTTTATGGAAATAATATTTGAGCTGGAATGATCCAGATACAGGGAATGCTGTTAAGGGGCACTGTAGCCCAGTTTAAGTTATTATTAATGGCCACACTCTCTATCGCTGTTAAGAGAAGAACAATCCAGGAAGTTAAGTGCAAAGTTTAGTCCTCAAAAACAATTTCTTATAAATATCTAAAAATAGAACAGGAAAGAACAAAGCTTACTTTTTTTTAAGCTGCTTCCCTTCAGGTCCAGGCCTCTCAGTGAGGCAGGAAAAATAAGCAATGTGTATGTTAATTTGTATAATTGTAACAAAAGATCTCTCAATTTTATGTAAGCAGATGACTTAACACCAAGAGAAGTGCCACAAGAAAAATGACTGGTTGAGAAAATATACAAACAAGTTGTAAACCAAAATCAGCCCCTACACGTCAAGAAAACCTTTATTTACAAATAGTAGTAGGTGCTATTCTCTCCTGTACCCCTAAATTATTTTCCTATAGGTGATAAACTGTCTTTACCTTTGGTTGTTGAGAGATCCTATTATTACATTTTAATACTGGAAAGCAAACTTAAAAATGGAACAGGTTGCCATTCAAAGGCCTACCTGCAGAAGACTATTATCATTAAAATTTATTATGATCAGTTCTACTTACAATAAATCCTGGCCATGATTAACTTTTACTTTACTTACCCCTAGTTAGAAAATTATCTTTCACTTGCCTTCCTTGAAGCCCATTTTTCCAAACAATGCTCTTGAATTTTGTACATTTAAAACTTCCTTGTTATAAAAATAGTAAAGACCAGAAAATTTAATAGGACAAAAACCCAAAAAGGAAACAATTCCTTGAAAATGTTCTTCTTTAAGGATATGTAGTGATTAATCTTAATTAACACAATGCTTATAAAATCTCCCCAAAATGTTGACTCAAAAACCTACTAGTGATACACAATATCCAGTTTAAATTATAAACTGACCTTCATAATAAATCAAACACTAATAAAAACAGCCTGAGAAGAAATCTATTAAAAGATAAATAGCTCCTCAGAGTCCCACAGTATCAAGGAATTAAAACCACTTCCAGCCTTCTAAGCATCACTTTGCTAATTTAAAAGTCATTGTCAATGACTTTTTTATAAAATGCTTTTAAAACTCCATACCAAATCAACACTGCTCCCACAATATCCATTTTCACAAATAAATTTATACATTTAGCTTCCCATACATTCTTTAAAATGCTAAGTAGCACCAACTGCTAGAAATTACACTAACCAGCTTATCAGATAGATGGTAATTGACAAACGAACAGTGGTATTCATATTTTATAGTTGACAGATGCTATACTATGCCACTTTTTTCTGCAAATAACCATAAAAGTCACCTGATATTTGAACCAAATGAAATTCTATTTTATAGGAATAACCTCCAAAAGGTACTAATATGGAGGAAAAAATCCTACTGCTGAAATTTCAGTAGTCTAAATATTGACTATAGTATAAAAGCTGAAGCTCATTCGTTCTTACAGAACCAATCTTAAACATGTACATATATACATACATATATATAACAGTAGGCTGACAAAATATGTGACATAACTTTCAAAAAACACTACAAATACATTCAGTACCTCTTATCACCTGATTTACCTAATTTAAGACAAAGTAAGATTTTTAGATTAAAAAGCCAACAGACCGTTTTATGACAGAAGCATGGGGTGGGGGCGGGGGGGGGGGGGGGGAGAGGGAATAAAAGCCTTGAGACATTAACTGATTAGAATCCACAATAGTAACTCTAGGTTTATCCAGTCCTGAAAAGATTTTTGCTTTCATTGTGAAACTGAAGAGAGTAGATTTTGGAGAAAAAACAAAGTATAATTAACATATATGGGAAGAGATTAACCAGTGGTAAGAATTTCTAGCAGATTATTCTCCATAGTTTAACAGCAAAGCAAGTTTCAAAAAGCTAACTTGAGTTTATTTCTAAATGCACCTATGTAAGTGTTAAGCCAACTAAGTTAAAGTGACCATTTTAGATTGCACATACACATACACACCTACTCTCTTCCCCTCTCTCCCCACCCACCCCTCAAAAAAAGTTTTCACTGCCTATCACAAGTGACACCTTCACTTTTCAGTAAGGTTTCTAAACATAATATTCACAAACTTTGAAGTAGTAAATATGTTCAAGCATAAACTAAATACTGGGCTTATTTCGTACATTTCAGCTGTTAGCATGAAAACAATTTTTGAAAATGAGATCAGGCAACAACCCACACTTAAGCCTGATTACAAACGAAGCCACTTCATACTGACAAAGATCAATTCCATGCTTCCTAATTTTCAGATGTTAAAAAACATAAGACCTAAGTTTTATAAGAACACTTCACATAAAACTCTTAAGCAGGAAAATTATATGTCGAATGCAGTTAAAGCAAATGATTTTTCAAAATCTAAATAAACTTAGCTGGGGTGAAGAAATCTAAATGCCTGCTTTTTTCAAAGCAGTTTTCAACGGTATTGGTAAAGGTGGAAAAAATTCCTTGCAACTTCTATAGGGACTTGACCTGAGAATTATACCAAAAGCTAAGGAGTTATTCCCATTTCACATCGTATTTGCTTACTCTAAATTACTTTTCTACAAAAGTGAAAACAAAAATGGTACAATGAAAATCTCAAATTAAAGGATCACCACCTTCACTGAGTCTAAAGATAACATAAAAACAACTTTGCTTGGCATTTAAGGTACACTATAATCTGATAGAAAGCTAATTTTCCCACCCTTATTTCCCATTTACTCTTCTTAAAGCAAGCAAAAATTGGACATTCCATCTCCTACCTGTATAGAAACAAGCAGTCCCTTGTGCCTGAAATACACTCCCTTCTCCACTCCCCCTCCTCAGAATTCTCACCTTCCTTCTAGGCTCTGTTCAGATGCCACCTCAGCAAAATCCTTCCTTCCAAGATGCTCAATTGTTGGCACTTTCTGGCTTCAAAAAGCTCTGTACTGACTTTATACCATACAGATGTAGTATCCCCTCCCCACTCCAGTCTAAAGTTCCCTGAGGGCAAGAATTGTTCCTCTTTCTCTCAGTATTCCCCAGGGCACTTAGGAGACACTAGAAATTTATTGAATTACATTTAAATATTTAATTCTTACTTAGAATTAATTAGTACAGTTTTGAAAAGTCAATTGGTTTGCATTAATTCAGACATTCTTTACAAGTTGAATATATAGTCAAAAATACCTTACAGAAAAAGAGCCAATGTGAGCCATACAAACAGCATCAACAAAGATACTTACCTTATAAAGTTAAATTAACAATTAAACCTCTTAGACTAAGGGAAAAAAAACTGTACAAACAAATTACATCATTTTCATTTGTAACATCTTCTATTAAAAAAAAAATACTGACCATTAAGGCATTTTATGTTCCATGTACCATCTGATAAAAGCTTGGTACTTGATGTTCAAAATAAACACATACATAGATAAAAGGAAGCAGTAAATGCTAATGATCCTGGCAAGCATGGATTTACAAAAAGATTTGAAGACAATGTTCTGGCATGAAAAGGCATGGACAGTGGCAATTTACACCTCTGGAGGGGTGGATTCACAATATCACAGATCCAGGCAAGTAATGAAATGAGACACCCTTCCCATCCCCCCCTTCAGCCATGCCTGCCTAGAGTATTGCTAATAGTTTTTCCACTTCTACAGTTAGTGAAGGACTGGTTAATAAGTAGGATTCTTCTATACTTTTTGGTCCCTCCTCACATCCCTCCAGGAATCCTGAACTAAGCCCCTATAATCCTTCATATAATCACTGTACCCCAGGTGTGATTCACCAAGTTCTTTCTAGTGAGGCCATTAAACTGGCAATGTCCATTCCATTATAAATCCTTGCCAGTAGAGCATGCATTTCTATCTTGGTAGGGCCTACTAGATACCGCTTATATTCTGCTAATAGGACCTTCGAAATAGCCACTATTGATCTAGTCTTTCTAATACTGACTCGCTAAATCCAATTTCATTAAGATTACATTTTTCCATTTTCATAGAAAAATTCAGAAGCATAATCTGAATGTGCCCTGTTCTCAATAAAAGAGTAAAAACAAATTCAACCAAGTTCTCAAGATAAATCACAATCACTACACTCTAATTTCACTGCAAACTTTTTTAAAATAGGTAAACCTCAAATACTCATCATGGTATGGGGTTGACTGACAATTCAAGGCAACAGCAAAGGACAAGCTCAGACAGGTTGCTACCATGATGGTAGAATACTCTATTGTCTGAGAACCACCCTAGTTAAATTTGAAAAAGGTTAATTGATCAGCAAAGGATGAATTTTTTTGATTTTTTTTTCAACCAAGGCAACTAAACATATTCACAATCCACTAAGCCAAAAGGGCTAGTAATCTTCATGGGTGGAAAGAGTTTTCCCAGATGTTTGAAAGAAGTATAAACTCAAAATAAGTCACTCCCTCCCTTAACAAGACAGCAGAAAAACTGAACTCAGAAGTTTTCTCAATAAAGATATCAAATTATGTAATACCACTTTTCCTAAAGAAAGATACCTTAGAGCAAAAAAAAAAAAACAGTAAAAAAAAAAAATCTGTTGCAATAGAATCCATCATCTATGTATGCTAAAAGTAATTAATCAAATCATTCACTCTCTTCACAATTTCCCTCTAAAAATAGCTAATAAAGACTATAAAATGAAACAAAACCAATAGCTGTGTAATAACCAATCTTGTTCCAGAAAGGGAGGAAGGGAGTTTAGGGGAGTGTCTATAGACACAGAATATTGCATCCATTTCTAGATCTTTTCTGGTTGGTTTTTCTTACCTGGGCCTTTTTTTAAGGGAGGAAGAGAATATATTTGGAAATGACTGATGTAAAAAAACAAAAAAGTATTTATAAAATTAAGTCAACTACAAAAGTTGACTCAAAAACTGAAACTGACCATAAATTTTAAATTAAAAACTTTTAAAGAAAGAAATATAGCCTTTATCCCTTTAAACATAATTCTAAATAAGGACACATTAGAAAATAAACGAATTATTTATAACAGCGATTACTTTCTACCAGTCTTTGAAAAGGAAAGATTGAGACAAATAACTGGATGGTCTCCTAAAATCATGTTTCAACGGCTAGAAAAATAGCTTTACAATAAATTGTTCCATTCATTTCTAATTATAGGACATTAATAGAAATATGATTAGGTCACTTAAAATACATTTTGGAATCCTAATGGTTCAGTGATTAGATGACACCGCAGTTAACTAGGCCAGGGATTAAATCAGTTTTTCATATCAAAATATTTTCAAGCATCCAAACTGTTTGAACCAAGCATCTATAAAGAAAAAGGTTCTGGCTTTGGTGGCCCGATTTCACTAGGTAGCCCAAATCCTAGGGTTCTAGGCACCAGGGTAGAACGAAGAGAGGGCCTGGTGCTTTTTTTCCTATCCAATACCGGGAGCTGGAAAGTGCAGCTAGGACAGTAACAAACACAAGAGGCTCCAGAGCAGGCCCAGTTAAGAGCCATGAATGACGCACTTCGGTAACCCGACTCTCTCCTCTTCTCTCCTCTTCTCTCCTCTTCCCTTCCCCTTTCCCTTCCCTCCTCCCCTCCTTTCCTCTTCCCTCTCCAGCAGTGGTGCTGACACTGCCACTCGCCCAAAGGAGGGAGACAACAGGGAATAAATAGGCAAAGATCACCAGGTTGATTCCAGAAACCTTGGTTATTAATCTTTCAACAGACTACTAAGCCAAAGAGGAAAAGAAGCTTCATGCTTAGGAAAGTCCAGTGTCACTAAATTGAGCCAATAAAGAGTCCAGTCCAAAGACAGAGACACAGGGTGTGGCGACTGTGAAACAGGGAGTCGGGGAGATAAATAGGGGTACAGAATTTACAAAGCAATGGAAAGGCGTCGTTGTTTCAAAAGAGGGAGGGGGTATTTTTAGGCACTCTGCTACACAAACCAATACAATTTTTTTTTTCAGAAACAATTATACCTGATTATTCCTTTTAAAATTCTACTAATAAACCAATTTCATAGAAAAGAAATCGAATATTTCAACATTAGGCTGGAACCTGTAAAGATACAAATTATACCTTTATCCCTTTTTCTCTTACAACTACACGTTAAGAGGTTAAAAAAAAGCCTACAGGGAAACACCAACCTGGGGGTAAAAAGGGGGGAGGGAGGGTGCCGAAGTCACAGAAGAGAAATAAAACTTATAGGGCACTGAGAGGAGAAAGCGAAATTAAATACAAGAACCAAATGTAACAACATGAAAATAACACGCTAGTCCAGAGACTTTGGAATTGAAATGACAAACGCATTAAGACTTTTCTTTACCAGGGGCTGGGGAGGGGAAGAGGAAATAGGCAATGAAAAGAAGAAACTGTTTTAATCAAGAAGCAAAATGCAAAACAAGATAAATTCCCCTTAAGTAAAAGCAAGAAATAAGGTATTAGTTTTCGTGGCTAGGGGTGAGGGGGGCTGGGGGGGGGGGGGGAAGTAGAGGAGATGGGAATGGGGCTCTAAAGTTTGGTGGAACTATTGGGTGCTTCTAAGATCAACCCCTGCCCTCTGCCCCCCAGTCCTGTCCCAAAACATACGGCCCAAGATCCCGATCCGGGGGTTAAAATCCTGCGACTGATGTTAAGAATCCCCAAAGCCGAGGGAGAAGAAATCGTAGAGGGACCAAGCAGCTGCTGCTTCCCACCTACCTGAGGCAAGATCAGCTCGGTTCAGTGTGCGGTGAGCAAAGACGTGGGGGGCGGGGGTGGAGACGCAAGGCAGGACTAAAAGTAAAACAAAAGTGGCGCCAAAACCCCCCAACCCGCAGCCCTCCCCCTTCCGCCCTTCCCCCCCCAGCCGACGAGCGCAGCCCCTTTCACAGCATGGCCAGCACGCGGGCCCTCCGGCTCTCCCCCCCCAGCCCCAGCCCACTTGGAAATTGTTCCCCTCGGAGAATTGCCCAAAGTAGGGCCTGGGGAGCGAGGGGGAGGGTCGAGCTCCTACGCATTCCCGCGGAGCGGGCTCCCTGGCGGGGCTGGGGCCAGGGCTGAGACTGGGGGGGCCGGAGTGGGCGGGGGGCCAGGTCACATGAATGCTGTTCCCTCTGGATGGAAGAGGGGGAGGCAGGGAGGGGTACTTGCCCCTCCTCTCCCCCAAGCCCAGATGTACACAAGCGAGCCCCCTCCCTCCTTCTCCTCCCTCCTCTTCCCCCCACCCCCTCCCCCGCCGTTTCCAGCACCACCATTTTTGCTCTGCTCCTTCCCCACACCGTGACACCCGCACTCCCCCCCCTCGCCGAGCCGAGCGGGGCCGCAGTGGGCTCCCACTGTCGACGACAGTCTCCCCTCCCTCCGTCGGTCCATCCGCACCTCGCCCCCCCCCTCCCGTTACACACCCGGAGAAGCGGAGCCTCCATCTTGCGCGGCTCCGCGTTCTCCATTTTGGGCCGCCTGCGGGGGGCAACGGGGAAGGGGGGGGGTCTCACTGAGGGGCTACGAGCCGGGGGCCGGGGGAGGAGGAGAAAAAGGCCGCCCCCAGTGCTTGGGAGGGAAGCAGGGGCGGAGGACTCGGGAGCTCTGCGCGGCGGCGGTGGCGCGGCCGAGGGGGGCCAGCCCTGGGGGCCGCCAGGGATCTGGGGGTGCGGGAGGGTAGACAAGGTACTGGGCCGCCACCGATCCCCCCCAAAACGACGGCTTCGAGCTGATGCCCGCGAAGGCTCGCACCTCCTCCCGCCTCCCCCCCCCCGCTCTGCCCCCATTTCCAGCCCACAGAGACACGCACACGCACACACAGGATGCCCCCCGCAAACTTCTCGAAGCTTCGCCTCCGCCATTTTCTAACTTACCTCCCCGCGGGCACGCAGAGGCGGCAGTGGCGCTGGCCCTGGTCGCCTCGCCACTCGTTCCTCCTTCCTGACGCGGGGCCTTCCTCACCAGCCCAGGCCCGGTTGGCGCGAAGGGAGCTCTCCCTCTGGCTGGCCTTTGCGGACCCGGGCTCCTCTCGGGGACTCCGGCTCCCGCGGTTCACCGGCGCCGGGGGTTAAAGGGGGGGGGGGTGGAAAGTGGCAGTCGGATCCGGCGGGTTTTTTTTTTTTGGTGGCGCTTCGGGATTGTTTGGGGTGTTTGCTGTTCGGCGACTTGGAGGCGAATGGTGCGTGCAAGCGCCACCTGGTGGCCACGAGCCCGCGCCCGACTCCCGTTGGAGGACAGCGGCATCTAGCGGTTTAGGCCTGGCACTGTAACTCTCCGCTCCCCGCCCTCCCCAGTCCCATCCTCCCTCCTAACTCCCAACCAATCAGCATGGGTCGAGCTATGACGTAGGGGCTGGGAACGAGGCGCCCGCAGGGGCGCGCCGCCGAGTAAACAAGGTGTCGTGGCCGCGCCTCGCTTACTCCCTAACCCGCCTAGCCAGGCGGCTCCTCCCCTCCCCCCCTCTCTCCCTCCACGGGGGGAGGCTGGGAAGGGGGCCAGGCCCGGGCAACTCCGGACGTGGGCGGCCCCCCTCCCCCGCGGGAGGGGTGCGGTGATGTGTCGAGTTAGGACACACCCCGTTGGGGGCCGCCCGCCTGCCTCACTCCCTCTCTCCCTCTGCCTCCCCCAGCCCTCTGGAATAGACAAACACAATCGTGCCCATTTTTCGATCGCGCATTCACAAGAAACAAAGCGCTTCTCCCACCACAACCCTGAGACAGAAGTACGATTTCCTCTATTTGACAGAGGAGGAAACTGAGGCTCGGAGACCCAGGAAGAGATTTCTCCTGGATCCCTTGACCAGTGAGGGTTTGAGCGTGGACTCGGGCCCAGGCCCTCTGATTAGGGATCCAGGTTTCTCTTCCTCTCCTTCCTCACCGCTAGCAATTCCAGTTCCTTTGGGTTCCATCATCAGCCTTAGCCCTCCCCCACTCCTGGAGAAAAAAAAAAAGCAATTTGAGCCTCCCGGACAGCCTGTCGTCTCTCCAGCCCGAGACTAAGGGTTTCCTTTTGGCTGGGGGAAGGGGGGAGGACCGATTCTCCCACGCCGGCCTGGCAGTGCTGAGAAAACGCTTTACTCCCATCATGCCCCAGCACCGCGCTGGAGTCGCGAACTCGATACCAGAGCCATAAGAAACTGGGCCAAAATTTTTGCTATCGATTTAGAGGGGGTTGGAGGGTGGGGCATGGGTTGTAGCTTAGTTTTTTCCCACCCTCACTGATCGTTTTCGTCTGCAGCATTTCTCCTTAGCTCTCTGATGGTCTTGCGGATGAGACTTTAAGACAGAGTAAATTCCAATTTATTGTATAGACTCTCTGCTTTTAGTGATAGCCTGTTTTTAATGGATTTGAGCTTTGTCCCACAAGCACTGACTATGCCCCAGCTATGTGCTAGGTACAAAAGTCCCCAGGCAAAAAGGAAACTGTTTCAGCCCCCGAGGGGAGAGGAGACTTAAAAATAAAATTAAAATGCAACATACGTGTGTATATGTGTACACACACATACAACAGATCCGAATTACGAAGGCTACTGGCAACTAGGAGACTTGCAACAGTCCAGGCCACCAGTGATGAAGGCCTAAACCAGAGTAGTTATTCTGTAAGCAGAGTGGGGGGTGGGGTAGAATTGAGGAAACTGGGTAACTGGTAGGATATATCCCAGAACGCGTGAATGGGGTGGGGGTAGGAGTGGGGGGTGGGATCCGAGTGGAAATGATCCTTTATCAGGCCGACTCAAAGCAGTTGGCCCTCAGTTTCTGGAGGGATAGCATAGGGAAGTTAAGAAGGAAAGGGGGGAGGGGATGATGATGACTTCTGTTTTGGACATTTTAAGTTTGAGATACCTGGGAAACGTGCAAGTGTATAAACCTATAGGGTTACAACGTTGAATACTGGATAGTGAAACAGTGGAATACTTGTTAAACACCAACTATGTGTGTGGTATAGGAGGGGGGTGATAGGAATCCAAGGTGGAAAACTGTTTAGTTCCTGCAATCAAATAACTTACACAGTTGGGGGGGAGGGAGGGGACAGTTGTGACAATGCTAGACCTTGAATATAATGGGAACAAAGGAGAGATCCTGATTAAATAAACAGGATAATGTGAAGAGGGTCTGTACACTTTAGCTGGAGGGATAGAAAAAGCTCCAAGAAAAGAGCGACGCTGGAGCTAAGCCTTAAAGAAATTAAATTCAACACAGGAAGTGTTCTCTAACTGATAAAGTGCTTCAGGAAGAACTAGGTTCAAATTCTTCCTTCACCGCTAACTAGCCTAGTGACCCTGGGCAAGTCACTCACACCCTGAGAAACTAGCGCAGCAATCAATCTCGAAGTACCCTTAACTTAAAGACCAAATCACTTATCCTAGGGGAAGTACAAAGGAAAAAAGGAAAGCAGTCGGAGCCTTCAGGGAACTCACCGTCCATTTAGGAAGAAACTTTGTCACAAATAGTAAATTCAAGGTAAATTGAGGAAATGAGTATTTGAAGTAAATTAAAGATTCTTAAAAGCCCTGGGGTGGGGGTGGGAAGGTAAGTGGATTCAAGACTTGGGAGAGGTAGGTGTAAAGGCTGGAGATTGGGCTTCCCACTTGTGAGAAACAGCTTACCGGGCAGTTTTAATAGAGTCCAGTGTAACTGATGTTAAAGCTGAACTAGATTTTGGGAGGCAAGCTGCGGAGCTATAGGCTAAATAACCCTGTAAATGAGAGCAGCTTTGAATCCACTTTAGGCCACTTTTAGTAGCAGGACCTTGGACAAGTCCCTCACCCTCTCTAGGCTATATAGTTTCCTACGCTTTAAAACCAGTGGGGAAGCAGGGAAAGTTGAACTAAAATCCTTTAAAGCTCTAATTCTGGGATTATCATTCCTTCTTCAATCTCATCCAAATGCCTCGTTTTACAGAGTAGGAAACTGAGAACTAAGGAGAGGGGAGGTGATTACCATGGTCACACAGGTATACCTTTTGCAAAAGGGGGATGGCAAGTCTCAGATTAGGTGAAGGAACTCTGAGGGTTTAGATGAGGGAAAGGTCCAAGATGTCACCTTTTAAAATTAAAACTTTAAAAATAACACAAAAACCTTCTTTGGAATGATATCAGAGACTAGGGTGTCTCCTTACTTTGTTCCAAGGAAGATCTCCATCTCAACTGCGTTGTAATTTAAAAAAAAAAAAATGGCCTAAGAGGCAAATTCTTTATAAAGAAATATATTAACAAAAACAAATGAAAGATAAGAAACAAAATCGTAAGGGAGTTAGTAGGTCCTTCTAAGTCGGGTGAATTTGAAGTCAGGGGACCTGGGTTGAGTCCCCATTATACCACAGACACTAGCTATGTGGCCTTCCTTGGTAAGACTAATTAGCCTCTCAGCCTATTTTCTCAGCTGTAAAACAGAAATAATACTTTCATTATGTAGGTCACAGGTTGTTTAAGGTACAAACCTTAATGCAAAAATGCTATAAAATGTGACTCATTATTAATATTATTAATAATAATAGCTTCCATTTATATAGTAACTTAAGATTTGCAAAGCAATATATATGTATGTATGTGTATGTGTATATGTGTGTGTGTATGAAATTTTATTTGGTTCCCACAACATCCAGAGGTAAGAATTGAACCCAGGTTCTCTAGACGCCAGACTCCAGTCTGGCACTCTACTACCATCCAGTTACCAAATTATACTGATAGCATGTTCCCTAGGCCACTGCTTAATTTATTACTAACTTGATTTTCCAGAAGCCAGAAATGGGGTACCTGAGGATAAATGGCACAGGTATTCTGGTTAGTTTTGTCAATTCAATTGACATTCTGTTTTACAAATCAGATTTTTAAGAGTTGAGTTCGCATGAAGTAAATCCTTGGAGTATGATGGTTCATCATAGTTCATCAAATAATATCAATGTCAACCTGATAAAACAGGGTACCTGCAATTGCAGTGCTGAGGCTCAGACTCTGGAACCAGGACAAGCCCACCAATTACCCCAGGGGAATGACCTGAAACATCCAAGCAGGTATCTCTCCTAAACCTCTCAAGTATGATATCTAGTATAGCCGCTTGTAAGAAAAATTTTGAATTGCATACATACGTTGTCCTCTTAACTTTGTGTATATAAACAGAACCTTGAGAGACTACATTTATACATGTGGAAAGCTGATCCAAGTTCACCCACCTTCTGATAAACTCCCAAGATGCAGGAGAAAGACAATTTTGGACATGTCCAAGTCAAGAAATTGTTTTGCTTAATGATGCATATTTGTTGCAAGAGTTTAGGGTTTTTTTTTTTCTCTTTCTTTCAACTAAATGCTAGTTGGTTGACAATGGAGGGTGTGAGTATGGAAGTGAAAGAAAATAAAGGCTTATTATTTGAAAACTTTGAAAATGCAAGAAAAAAAGCAGATATAACTTGAAATTTCTAGCAAAAAATAAAAATCCACATCTGCCTAAATTGTCTGAATAATGCTAACTCCAAATCTAGTTCAGTTAATTCTTGTACCACCTAATGTCATTAGCATTTTTAGGGGTTGAGGGTAAGGAGGCGAATAGGATCTTTGATTTCATTTGTGTAGGGAATTCCCACTATAGAAATTCCCTCCAGGAAAACTTCCTTCTCACATGCAGAAGACCGAGAAGACACACACAATCTCACACACACACACACACACACACACACACACACACACTCACACACACACTCTTTTTCTGCCTGTAGCCCAAGGACTGGTAATCAAATCAACATTCTTCTCTCTCAATACTGCTTCACTTGATGATCTCATCAGCTCCCTTGGATTTAATTATCATCTCTCAATGCTGATGATTGTCAAATCTACTTATCCAGCCCTAACCTCTTTGCTGACCTCGTCTCACATCTCCGAATGCCTGTTAAACATCTAGAACTGAATGTTCTGTAGATAGCTCAAACTCAGCATGTCCAAAACTAAACTCATTCTCTTTCTCTCAAAACCCTCCCCCACCCTTTCCAAACTACCCTGTTAATATTCACGGTACCACTATCCTCCCAGTCATCCAGGATCACACTTAGGTGTCATCCTTTCTATCTCTCATCTCTCATATCTATTATGCTGTCAAGGCCTGTTGATTTCACCTTTGCAACATCTATTCAATATGTCCCCTCCTCTCTTCTCATACTGCCATTGACCAGTTGCAGGCCCTCATCCTCTCATTCCTGGATTGTTGTAATAATGCACTGGTGGATCTCAAATCCCTCCAGGTTCCAATCCATCTTTCAGTCAGCCACTAAAGTGATTTTCTTAAATTAAATGTCCAATCATATCACTACCCACCCTCCCCAACACACATACATTCACTCAGTAAACTCCAATGACTCCTTATTGCCAACAGAATGATTTACAAAATCCTCTGCTTAGCATTCAAAGCCATTTATAAACCTGGCCACTTCCCACCTTTCCAGACTTCCTACACTTTATACTCCTTCCCAGGTCTAGTATCACTGAACTCCTAGCTATTCCTAAAACATTACCAAATCTAGGCATTTTCTTTGATTATTCCCTTGACTGGAACTCTCTCCTGCATCTCTACCTCCTGGCTTCCTTGGTTTCCTCCAAATTCTAGTTAAAATCCCACTTTCTACAGGAGGTTTTTGCCAGTCCCTCTAATCCTAGCGCCTTCCCTCTGTTGATTATTTCCTATTTATCTTGTATATTCCTTTTTGGTATATATTTGTTTGTGAGCTCTTCGAGGGTAGAGGTTGTCTTTTGCCTTTCTCTGTATCCAAAGTACTTAACACAGTGCCTGGCGTACTGTAGGGGCTTAATAAATGCTTACTGGTGAACTCACTAGCATATTGAGAGATTTCATAACTATGGACATACCATTTGTATGGGTCAGTCAGGATTTGAAATCAGATTTATCTAACTCCAAGGCCAGCTTTCCACCCAATGCAACACAGTGTCTCTATGCATTTTGGTAGCCATTTCATTTAACACTTTAAAATTTTTCATTGAATCTTGAAGAGAGGTGACAATGGGATTCTTTCTGGAGTCCCAAAGCACCATACTACTCTTGCAGTAAACAAAAGCAGACCTTTCAGTTATGAATTATTATGAATTCTTTTTAAGGTGATTTAAACAAAGATTCTCAGCATTTTCAAGAGACTTTCACAATGTTAAATGCAAACTTATTCAATAGTCACATGTGGGTAATATTTAATATATTCCGGGTAAAGAGGTCATTGTTGGGCAACAGGTTGAATGGTGATGGTAATGCTTGCTGTACCCTGGGTTATCAGCATTCTTCCTCAAAATTGGGCTATTTCCCAATGTTGCTAAAAGTACTTTCCGTTAAAATTAACATTGCTCAAAGACTTCAAATACGGCTTCCCTTTTTTGTTGGCAGACATGTAAGCTTACAGAGTCCAAGGTCTTGTACAGTTTAAACAGAAAGAGAGACAGAGAGTTAATAGTTATTCTTTGATAATATCAGTATATTAGTCACAAAACAAGGAAACTGATCAATTATTTGACATATTACCCTCTTATATGAGCTCCTGTGCAATAACTCCAACTATGCAGTTGCCATTTCCAATTAAATATCTGGTTCCAGGGAAGGAGCACAATGTAATGGATAAAAGGTTACTCTCTAGTCAGAATGACCCAGGTTCAAATCCTGCCTCTGATATATCCTAACTCCATGACTCAGTAAATCCTAGCCTTTCAAATTTCCCTCAGGAAACTCTCTAAGACAGTAAGTGACTGTGGAGTTGCCAGAACTGTTTCTGTTTTGGTGGAAGGAGTTTCTGAATTGGAATTCTCTACCCTGGTGAAATCATAGATATTCTCTCTCTCTCTCTCTATTTCTTTCTCACTTTCTGTCACACACACACACACACACACACACATCCAAGCCCTAACCTTAACCACAATTTGTTATGAGTCTAGTAGAACTCATCATCTCTCTCCCCTCTTCTCATCAAATCAACACCCTTTACAACTTCCCTATTTCTATGAATGGCATCACCAAAATTAAAAAGATTGGAGTTCTTTTCAACCTTGAGTAGTGTCCAAGAAAGAAGACAATATACCTGACATATAAATGTATTTCCCTACATCTCTCCCCTTCTCTTCTCTCAAAAGGTCACCAGTCCTTTTTCAGATCCTCATCTCCTGCCACCTAGATGGTTGCTATGGCCTCCTGATCTGTATCCCTTCCTTCAGTCTCTTCCCTTGTCGGGGCAGCTAGGTGGTGCAGTGGATAGAGCACCAGTGCAGGAGTCAGGAGGACCTGAGTTCAAATATCTCTTCAGACACTTGACACTCACTAGCTGTGTGACCTTGGGCAAGTCATTTAACCCCAATTGCCTCATCCTGGGTCATTTCCAGTCATCCTGAGGAATATCAGGTCTCTGTATTCAAGATGGCTCCAGAGGAGAAGTGAAGCTGGTGACCTGCACAGCCCTCTCTCACCCAAAACAAAGTCAAGTGAAAGTCATGTCATTATTTCTCTGATGACATGGTCTTCCCGGCAATGAAGGACGAACACACATGTCCCTTGTCCAATTCATTCTCCATACACCTGCCACAGCAATATTCCTAAAGGACAGGTCTGAAGTCATATAACTGCTCAAAAAAGTTCCAGTGACTTGTTCTCAAGAATCAAATAGAAACTCTTCTGTTTGGCTTTTAAAACCCTTCATAAACTGTCTACAACCTACCTTTCCAAGTATATTACAACATCATCCCCCTTCATACAGTCCATTCCAGGCAAACAGGTTTACTTGCTGTTCCTTACATGCAATGTTCCACCTCCCATATCTTTGTGTTTGCACAGGCTATACCTCCATGACTGGAATGTCCTACCTTCATCACCTTCACCTCTGAAAATCCCTAGTTTCTTTCAAAACTCATGACAGGTGCCACTGTCTATATGTTTAGCCTTTCCTAATCCACCAGCTGATAGTGCCATCCCCACTCCCACCTCCCCAACCCCCCCCATACCTTAGATCTCCTTATGTGTATGTATGTGTGTGAGATATATATTTCCCCAGACCCCATAGAATGTAAAAACTCCTTGATTGTCAGGCCAGGGGCTAACACATAGTAGGAACTTTTATTAATACTTGTTAATTGATTTAAAGTCTATACTCTGTAATAGAGTAGACATAAATCTTACAACTTCTACAGTATCCCACTCTCCAACTCGTTCTGTGCTCATTGCTCATTTTGAGCTCACTAAACAACTTTCTGATTTTTAATTTGATTTTCCAGGAACCTACAGCCTGATACTAGAAATGGGGTACCCTGAATAGTGGACATCAGTATTCTGGTCATCTTTGTAAATTAAATTGGCTTTCTAGATTATAAATCAGTTTCTTGAGAGTTAGGGTAACAAGAATTGATTCCCCAGAGAGTAATCATCCCTAGGTAATCCTCTCTCTCCTTCACCCAATTAATCACCAAGTCCTATCATTACTACTTTAAAAATACATATAGTCTTTCCTTTCAATTCTCACTGTCAACCTCCTAGTCGAGGGCCTCACCACCTCATAAAGAGATTACTCCTATAGTCTCCTGCTGCCTGAGTTTCTGGCATTCATTCTAAACTGAATGCCATATAATTATAAGGACCAACAACAAAACATTTTTTAAAAATACACAGAAGAGACCAGAGCAAAGTTTGGAAGGGAAACAAACATGCCTTCCACTGTGGGTACTATTAGGGTGAATCTAATACATACTTTTTTTAAAAAAAGGTATGTAAGAGCCTCACAGTTTTGTTTTCTTTTCCTTGAATGTGGAAATGTTTATTTGTTGATATTAGCCAAATATATATATATATATGTGTGTGTGTGTGTGTGTGTGTGTGTGTATGTATGTGTGTATATTTCTTTTTCTTCTAGTCTTTGTTATGAAGGATTGATTAATCAATGGGTAGGAGAGGAAGGAGAAAATGAAGTTGAAGTAAAAACAAAATGTATGGATGAAATTTTAAAAAAAGAAAAAAAAGAAATTAATCTTTATAAAACAATACTTCTATCACACCATTCTTCTTGCTCCAAAATCATCAGTGGTTCCCCATTAGCCTCAGGATCCAGTCTAAAATTCTCAGACTTTCAATATTCTCAAGGCCTCCGTTCATCATTCATTCATTCCACAGACTTTTATCGAATGCTTACTGCATAGAAGGCACTTCGTAGGATACTTAACTGTATAAGGCAAAGTCCTGGCATTAAGGAGGCAATAATCTAGTGTGAGAGGTAAACTATTTACAGAAGTAACAGGAATACTATGTGAAAAGTATCGTGCTACAGTGTAGTATAATCTGGCCCTGCCCTGTTTAACAGACCTGGAGAATCTCAGGTTTACTTCTTCCCCACTCCTTTCATGCCCTCCTTCCCCCTTCCCCTGTCCCCCTCTCCCTACCCTCAGCCCCCAGACGCACACCTCACTCTCCAAGAATACGGCATATTCATTCCCACCACCAGCCCCAGGCTCAGACTGTCTCCCTGTCTGGTCCAGACACCCACTCCCTTTCTCTTTATGGATCTAACTTCAATCTTTTGGACATTTAATGAGAAACTGCCTCCTATTGTTAATGGTGGATGGCACCTCGTAATAAATGCTTGGTGATTGACTGATTGATTTTCACAGTGTTTATTTGTCTCATCTCCCTGCCTCTGACATTTCCCTTCCGTCCCCAGCAGCGATCTTTAAATATTACAAGAGCTCAGCATGTATTGTTGAATGGAATTGAATTAGCCCTCTTTTCCAAGACTCTATAGGTTAAGCATTTTTTTTTAATTCATAGAAATCAGCATTTCTATAAAATCAGTTTTGGGAGGAGAGCATTATATGACAATTTGCAACAGAAAATATGGAAGGAAATGGCTTAATAATTAAGGAGTTCAGAATTCTAAGTTAACATTCTTATCAGGTTGTGTAATGCAATGCTAATGTAAAACTTTAACATTTGCATCTCCTCAAGGCTCTTGGAAGGCATTCTTAAAACCCACAACTAGGGCCACTACTTGCATTTAAATGCAAAAGAGGATTTACTAGAGTAGCTAAGTTAAATAAAAGCAAACATTGGAAGCCTGGTCAGTCTTTGATGTCTATCAGTGGTAGCAAGTCTACTGTTTTATGCTGATAGCATTTGTAATGTTAGATACTAAAAATTAATGCTAGAAGTGGTTGGGGACCAAATAATAAAAGGTGAGAAAGAGATGGAGAAGAGTGGAGAAGAGAAAAGATCAATGAAGTTGTAGGGGATGGATTGAGTGGAAGATAAAAACTTACTCCAAATGTAAATTCTTGAGAAAATAGATTTCCAGAAGAAACAGTGGTGCTATAATAATCTGCACAGTGGAAGGCAGAAGTTCTTAGCCTTTTTACGTCTTGGACCCCTTTGGCAACCGCCCAAAGACATACAGTCTCTTCTCAGAATTATGTTTTTGAAAACATAAAACAAAATACATCAGAATACAAAGGAAATCAGTTATTGAAATAAAGATGTAATCCTACCCCGCCCCCATCCAAGTTCATGGACCTCCAAAATTAAGAACCACAGATTTAAAGGGCTTGGCGTGGAGGGAGGGGAGTGGAGATTAAGGGGGAATGTGTCTAATGAAGTTAATTCTCTTCTGTAGTCCCAGGTTAATGCCAGATAATAATAGCTAGCATTTATACAGTCCTTTAAGGTTTATGAAATGCTTTACATGTGAACTCATTTGATCTCCTGCCCAATCCATTCTCCACACACCTGTCAAAGTGACATTTCTAAAATACAGGTCTGGAATCTTGACATTCCTCTGTTCAAAATAGTCACAGAATGGAGGCTAGTGGGGCATCTCCAAGGCTATGCCAGTTGAACACAGTCTTTGGGCAGGTTCTAGTGAGCAAGAAAGGCAGTGTGGTATAGTGGATAAGGTATGGGACAGATGTCAGAATGACAAGTTCAGATCCCACCCCAGACACTTACTGTCATTTAGTCAAGTCTGACTCTTTGTTGACCCCATTTGGGGTTTTCTTGGAACTTCCAAGTAGCACACGTGCTTGTTGTGTGACCAGGAGGTCTTTCTGTGCCTCAATTTCCTCAGCAGTAAAGTGGAGGGAATGTAGGGTTTTGAACTGCTACTGTCTAAAGTATCTATTAGCTTGAAATCTAATTAAAAACATTGTGTGCGTATTTTTCAAGTACCAGTCTAGCTGTGAGTACCAGTTTCAGATTTCTTTTTTAAACCCCAGCTACTCAGGAGAAACACCCAGGTACAGGACAAACCATACACTGGCTTTTTCGAGTTACAGGGCATAAGTTCAAATCTGATCTCCTTAGGCAAAATTTCACCTCTCTAACCCTGAGTTCTTCATTGGTAAAATGAGGGGTTTGGACTAGCTGACCTCAGAGTTCTTCCACTCTAGCTCTGAGATATTCATGTGACTTTGGATCAGTCCCTTCCCCAATCTGGCACTCAGGGTCTCTCTTTGGTAAAATGAGATGGTCGCTGAGGTCCCTTGGACAGTTTTAAATCTTATGTTCAGGAAAACCTAATAGTGAGGAATGGAGAGAATAAATCTGGGGCTAATGTATAGCTAAAATACACTTAGTCCAATTTTTGTAAATGTATGCCCACATCAACCAAAGCCAACCATAAGATAGTGACACAATGCCATGTAACTTCTTTTCCTGGTTGTGCTGGGGAAAGCGCTTTGTAATCCTGAATTAGGAGCCATCATCATTATAGTAGTAGGTAGTAATAATAGTAGTGTAAAAGACCTTCTTCAAATAGGCTGAAAATGCCTCCTTACAAACTTACTCCACTTGCTAAGTATAGACATTATTTTATAGTCAGGGAGACTGCAGCACACAGACAAACCAGGCCTGGAATAAACCCAAACCCCAATGGATAGTCCTAGCAATAGGACCCAGTTTACCCAGCTTCTAGGTACAATCATTTACAATTCCAAGGTTTCGTCTCTCTTGCTCTGCTTACCTTTAAATTGACAATGGTTAAAGAACCCAATAGAATGCCAAGTTGATGGGCTGTGGAGAAACAGACCCAGTAATCTAACAGGCACAAAGAATTTGGAGCTGGTGCAATCTTTTTAGCCAACGATCTAACAGTACACACACAATAAAGGCTACCAAACTGTTCAAGCCCCTTTGGCCTAGTGACCCCAGTCATAGGGTCAATACTTCTATTTCATTGGTGTGGTGTTCCTCTGACAACCTAGATACCAGATCAGAATAGATCAGCATCTGGTAGCCAGTGAGCATGTTCACACTTAGCTGGCTGGGTGCTGGAACAGTGGACACACTGGGGGAAGGAGGGCTAAACAAAGTGCCTGGGGAAAATCAAAGAGACATTACTCGGACTGGGGGGAGGTGAGAGGATCAAAGAAAGCTTCATGGGGGGAGGTAGCACCTTGTAACGGGTGGGGGACCAATAATTAATACATTCAGAATTATCATAACAAACCGAAATGTATGAAGTAATAATATATTCTAGCAACTGCAAGAGGAGGATTGAGTTCCATTTAAGACTTTGGAATCAAGAATTTTCTAAATGCATTCACTAGTTTGTATACTTTAGATTTCTCTGTTCATTTATATAAAAGCTATAAAGAAGCATGAGGATATAAAGAGATAATGATTTTAAAGACTGACAAAAGGACTCCCCATTCCACCCAGTCCCATACTTAGCCTACCCAGAACCCCTGAGAACAAATTAGGGTTCCAGCCCAATTAGGCCTAGTAGTCTTTTTTCCAGACCCTAGTGGAAAGGGGTTCTGAAGGAGAGGTGGGGGGGTGAAGGGGGAGGAAAGGAAGAATATTAGCCCCTTAACAGCTGATGTGGAGCATTCTGAAGATCTGCTTTCTGATGCCATCAGGGTTTGCCCCACCCCTAGTGGGGGCAGGGTAACTAAAGACTATGTATGTATATGTATGAGTGCTTCATGCCTGAGGGGTCAGCTGTCACCTGCTGTCACCTGCCTTAGCAGCTGGCACTCATCAAGTGGATTATGTGTACAGGGAAGGAGGAGGGAAGGCTGTCACTAGCACTTTGATCCTTCGGCTCCAAAGGGCAGCCAGAAATTGAGGAAGGCAGAATATCAAAGGTTACTGGCTTTAGTAATCCTTGTCCTTAGATACTGTCCTTCATAGCTTCCTGTTAATGCCCAGGGATCAAACCTGGCCCTAGATTTAGCTTAAGTCCTCAGCTTCTTTGCCTCCCCACGAATGGGCACCCTGTTGGCCTAAGGGACAAATCTCTTCTCTAAAATTTCTTGACTCTGGAACCATGGATGGCTTCTATGCCTTTGCATAGGACTGTCCCCCATGCCTTCAAGGTCCTCACTCCTTTCCTTCACCTCTTGAACAATCTCTGGCTTCTTCCAGGTTCAGCTCATGCAGCACCTCATACATACTACCTTTCCTGAACCCCTGCCCTGCCCCCTGCTCTTTTTAAAACTTTGTTTGTTTAAATTAAAGCTTCATCTCTGCCTGACATAAGAATATCCTAGTCATTTCAGGATATAGCCCCACCCACCCAGCGAGCTTCTACCTTATGCCAAAGTTCTCATCAAGTATACTGTACCTTCTTATCTGGGTTTCTGTTGTACTCTCCTTTCCCCTGGTAAAAGGTAAACTACTTGGCCGCAAGGACTGCTTTTCCTTTTGGTCTTGCTCCCAATACCTAGTACAGTTCCTTGCACATAGTAGGAGTTTAATAAATGTTTGGTGGATTGGATTACATTCCAGCCTCTTCCTTCTTTCAGTCAACAAGCATTTATTTATGAAATGACTACCTGGGTGATCTTGGGCAAATCAATTAACCTCAGTTCTGTCATCTGCAAACTGAGGGGATTGTATTTGATGGGAAAATAAAGGTCCTTCAAGTTCTAAACATACGACTCTAGGCCTACTCCATGCCAGCCAAGCACTTTGGTAGGCACTGGAGATAGAAAGACAAAAGTGACATGGTCCCTGCCCTCAAGGAACTTCCATTTTCTCAGGATAGATGACCTATATACATATAGGTATACATATACATACATGACACACACAAAGCAGATACAAGATAATCTTGAATGAGAAGGCAGCTGGGGATATCAAGAAGAAGCTGGCACTTGTGCTGAATCTTGAAAAAATTCAGGGACTTCAGAGAAGCAGAGGTGAGGAGGGAGAGCATTCTAGAATACCTGGGGATGACCAGGATGGTGAGGAAACTTGCAAACATGCCATGTGAAGATTATCTGATGGAAATGATGGTTTCTGGCCTATAGAAGAAAAGATTTAAGGAGGGCTTGTTCTCAAATATTTGTATTTCCAACTTCAACATCTAGGGATCGGATCTAGTGCCCTCCCTCCCCAACTATTTAATGTTTAGCTTCTTGGTATATATTACTATCTATTCGTGTTATATTTATTTATGCTGCATGTATTTATATATGTTCCTGTCTCCTCTTCAGAATGTAAGCTCATCAGAAGTAGGGGTTGTTTCATTCTTAGTACTTGTATCACCAGCATCTGGCATAGAGCCTAGAATATGGTAACATGCTTTATAAATGCTTACTGATTGATTGCTTGCCTGTAGAAGAGGGATTCAATTTATTTCCTTGGCCCTAGAAGATAGAATACAGATCAATGGGGACAAGGTGCAGAAAAAGTCTAGTTCAAGAAAAGGAAGTTTCCTAATAATGTATAGCTGTCCCAACAATGGAATAGAGTAGCCAATTTGGGAAGACCAGAGTTCAAATCCTACTCAGAAACTTACTACTTGGACAAATCATTTAACCTCTGTTTGCTTCAGTTTCCCCAACTGCAAAATGGGGATAATAACAGCACCAACTTCTGAGGGTTATTGTGAGGACCAAATGAGATAATATTTGTAAAGCACTTAGCATGGTGCCTGGATCCTAGTAGACACTTAATAAATGCTTATTTCCTTCCCCCAGGTGCTGAATGACTATTTGTCAAGGATGTTCTACAGGAGATCCATGCTTCAGGTAAATGTTGAGCCCTTCAAGGTCCCATGTACCCCTGGGAGTCAACGGTTGTAAGCTTCTAACTAGCAACTATTTGACTTTCATTTTCATAGTTCATTTCCCTTCTATATTTATTTAGTATTCTTCCATAACCTAAATCTCATGTTTATTAATTAATCCAATTAATTTTCACAACAGTCCTTTGAACTAGCTATTCTAGTACACATGTCGGAATAGAAATTGAAATGAAAGCTCAAATATGAAAGACATGCTAATGTGCCTTCTTTCTCTTTCACATTTTCTTTCCCTCCAGCCAGACTTCTTTCTTTGCAATGAAACCAAATGTGATATGTGAGAGCTTTGCAAAGTATAAAGCCCATATATAAATATAAGGTAGGTGCTATTATTATCATTTCTATATTATAGTGCATGGTCTTTTCTGACATCCTTTATTCCCTGACTAGTTTTCCTTTACTTAATCAAGATGAGGATAAACAGGGTGGGGGAAGAGGAGAGAAAGGAAGCACTGAGAAGGATGGATAGGAAAGGAAAGAAGGGAGATGAGGGCTTGGCTGCTGTACAGCACTTTTTTCAATCCACTGTCTTTCTCATAGGCTCATAGCATCTTAGAACTGGAAGGGACCTTAGAGATTATCTTGAAAGCAGATCATCTACATTTTTTCCCATCCTCTGTTGGACATTCATTAAAGAGAAAGGTTATCATCTGTGACAACAGTTGTCTGGAGATCACTGAAAAGAAATGGAATCTTGGTCTTTGGGCGATTGGTGTTGTGCAAGGGCAAAGTTTGGTTCTAATGGTATGGTGACACTGGTCACAACTGGTTTGGCAGCAAGGATCTTCTCCCCCACAATCTTACTGCACACTGAAGATACCTCATCATGGCTTACATTGTTAGCCAATACTAATCATGACTTTTGCCTTGCCATTGGATTTTGATGACTGTGGAAGAGAGAGTAAGGCCAATGACTTCTGCAACTCTGTCTCATAAATTCAATTTATGGACATCACACATACCATTTTGTCATTTTTACCTACCTCAAAGTCCTGTGGCAATGGGCAAGTGATGAAGCAAAAGGTACAGATATCCCTGGCACAGGATTGCCCAGCATAGCATACCTTCATCAAAGAAGGTACTATGCTCTATGAGCAAAACAGAATTACAGTAACTCAAAAGAGCGTGAGATATGCAAATTGTTCATATGGACTATTTTTGCCTGACCTGTGGTAGAATATTCTGAGATTGTCTGATCAGCCACAGCTGGACACACTTTACTTTAACTCCAACATAGTAATGTCATTTTGGTCCTCTTTGAGCACCTATTTGAAGGTGACCCTGGGTTCTCTTTTTCCTACTTAATAGTATTTTATTTTTCAAATTACGTGTAAAGATAGTTTTCAACATTCACTTTTATAAGATTTAGAGTTCTAAATTTTTCTCCTATCTCCCTCCCCAACCCCTCCCCAAGTCAGCAAGGATTCTGATAGAGGTTATGCATGTACAATCATATTAAACATATTTCCACATTAGCCATGTTGTGAAAGAAGAATGAGAATAAAAGGGAAAAACCATGAGAAAGAAAAAACAAAAAAAGGTAAAAATAGTATGCTTTGATCTACATTCAGACCCCATAGTTCTTTCTCTGGATGTGGATAGAATTTTTCATCAGGAATCTTTTGGAATTGTCTTGGATCATTGCATTGCTAAGAAGAGCTAAGTCTACCATAGTTGATCATCATACAATGTTGCTGTTACTATGTACAATGTTCTCCTGGTTCTGCTTACTTCACTCAGCATCATATCATATAAGTCTTTTCAACTTTTTCCAAAATACACCTGTTTGTCATTTCTTATAGCAAAATAGTATTCCATTACATTCATGTACCACAACTTGTTCAGTCTTCCGATTTAGGTAGGCACTCTCTTGATTTCTAATTCTTTGCCACCACAAAAAGAGCTGCTATAAATACTTTTGTACATGTGGTGACCCTGGATTCTCAAAGGCTATGCCATTGAATCATAAATTGTGGCAGGTTCTTTCATGATGGAAATGCTTTAGGTATGGTTCTAGGAAATAGACTTTCTTAACACACTAACCATGGAAAGGCTGGCCACTTTGACCACCCTGTGATGAAATTTTTTTTTTTGCTTAAGGCAATTTGTGAAAAAGGGATAAATATACAATGGCCCTCGAGTCTTGTGGAGTCCACTTCCACTTCTTCAGTGATGCTGGAAGAATGGAAGGAAACAGGACAGAAGATACTGAGAATCACATAATCACATCAATAATCTTTAATTTCATGGTTGGTACTTTAAATATGAGATCCTTCTCTAATGACCAGTGAGGGAACTTATTTCTGGAGGAGCTGAATCACAGCAATCATGAGATTCTTGCTATAAATTAAACCAAAAGAAAGAAGGAAGTTTAAACTAAATGGATGACTGGCTTGTAGGTACTCCTTGGAGAGGCAAAGAAAGAAATGGCAGAGTGGTTTTCTCATATGCCCAAAAAGCACAAGAAACATTATTTTGTGGGTATTTGCAAAAAGACTACCATGAAAATAATTGCAAGGTATATACTAACATCACTTGAGAAAGACCAAATGGTGGAGAAATTCTATGAAGAACTCAATAAGACCTTCCAAATAAAGTCAATATAGACTTTAATACTTTATGGCTTTAATACAAAGATTGGAAAAGATGAGGATGGAGAGAAATATCTGGGAAAGTATGGTTTAGGTTCAGAAGTTCCCAAAGTGGGAGGTACTATTCCCTGAAGGGCATTTACATGATCCAGGTAGGGCAGTATAGCCTCAGCTGCAATCTGGGGGCACTGGATAAAAATAAAGGGGGCAGTGGAAGCATAAGGAAAGAAGAGAAAATAAGAAAAATTTGAAAAACCATTTGTACATGTTTTATCTGTTGTGTAACAGAGTTAAAGTCATAGTGATTGCATTTTTTCTAAAAAAACACACAAAATGCAAGTTATAACCAATCAGTGGTCAAGACTGCCCAACAGGTCTTAACAAGCAAGTGTTGGTAGGCAAGCATGTCAAGCAAGCATTGTTGGGAAGTCCAGCATGCATCGGGTAATATGATCCTATACAGTTATATGATGCAATATTGAATCATCAGAATTTCAATGCAGGAAAAACACCATAAATTTATAATAAATTATTAAATTTAAGATGCTTCATTTTAAAAAAAAATTATATTTTTTGAAAAGATGCAAATTTTAAAAAACTGTTAAAGGATTAAAGAAAGTAGATTGGGGGTATGCTGAGTAATTTTCTAAAAGAGGGCTGTAGGTCAAATAAGTTTGGGTTTAGGGGAAAGAAGTGAGAGAGGCCAAGGGCTCATAGATTTTACAGAAGCCTCACACCTTTATCATGAACAGTTTCTTCAAAAAAAGAATTGGTGGATACTGACCAAGGTAACCACAGGTGAGAGTGGAGTGCCAGCAGGACCCCAAAGGTGATTAAGCAGTTCCAAAAGTTCTCCTTGACACCCCATACACCCCAGTATGTAGTTAATGCTTTTCCATAGCCCTCACTTTCCTCCCACTATATAATTACCTTTTTGCTCTTTCCTAGTCCCATATTCAAGTGAAGGTCAGTATTTTGACCTCCTTTGGAGAGGCATCATTGCTAGTTCCTAGAGAGCCAATCCCAAGACTAGGAGGAACTAGGTTCAAGCTTTCCACTATGACACATATGGTGCTCTAGTCAACTCGCTAAGGCTGTAAGTCACAGAGAACGTACCATCATCTGAGACATTCCTTCCCTATTTTAATGAGATCACAGGCATTGTTCCTATTCTTTAGTTAATTTATAACTTCTCTAGGCCTGAATACTCCTCCCTTCAGATCTAAGACAATTTCAAAAGACTCATGATGGAAAATGCTATCCACATCTGAAGAAAAAATTTTGGAGTCTGCAGATGGAAGCATGCTATTTGCTCTCCTTTTCTTTTCTTGTTTTCTTCTGTTTCTTCTTTCTCATGGCTCCTCCCATTAGTTCTAACTCTTCTTTACATCATGACTAATGAGAAAATATGTTTAATATGAATATAAGTAGAGCCTTTATCAGATTCCATGCCATGTTGGAAAGGCGGGAGGAGAAGGAAGGGGGAGAATTTAAAACTCAAAATCTTATGGAAGTGAATGTTGAAAAATAAAAATAACTTAATTAATTATTTAAAAAAAAAACACTTCTCCCTTCTCTCTACATGTTTTCTTTGGATAATACTTTTTCCGTTTTCCTCCACCCATGTCATCATTATCATTGATCATTGTCTCCCATTTCTGTACCCTTTTACCAAAGTACTTTCTTTACACAATAAACTTAAAAGAGGCAGTGCAATTATTCTTGTCCCCATTTTACAGATGAGGGAATTGAGGCTCACTGAGATTGAATGACTTGTTCAGTGTAGACCAATAGCAAGTAGCAGAAGGACTTTAACCCATGTCTTCTGACTCGAGTCCAATGTTTTTTCTCATGTTGATATGTTGACTTCTGTTGGATGAGCAATGTACTTCCTGACTCAGAATTTTTCTTCAGATACATACCCCAAAATACAACTCCCTCTCTTCTTTACAGAGGTGATTGTGTGTATGTGTGGGGGGACTATAGATGTGGAGCACTTATATAATTTTAGATTTGGTTAATATGTTGACTAGTTTTCCCCAAACTGTTTCTTGTGCCCCTCCCTCATCTTTTACTCTTTGTAAAAGAGTAAGGGAATTGGGGTGTAAAAGGGGAGAATACACTTGGGAATGAGGCTGATATGAAGGCTAAAGACATCAATAAAAATGTAAATTTTAAAAATTACATTCCAAGCCTTTACCCTTGATCTTTCCTAATCTCTCCAAAATGACTTCAGCTATGCCTGTTTCTATTGCTTGGATGACTAACTACAGGTCTGTAGCACCTGTCAACCTTTAACAGAGTTTCAGTCACTGTTCCAAAACCCTACACCTACAGTCTGGGTCTGCTGCCAGTCTGGGATACTTAGGCCCCAGCCACACGGTCAAACTCTAAGGCAAAGATTCTTAACCTCTTGCACCAGAGCTGGATTTTGTTTGTTTTTAATAGTCTAGTTAGTTTTTCAATATGATTAGTGTCCTTTGTAATACTGTGTATTTTACTTCGCACATGTAAAAATGTGATTCTGAGTAGGGGATCCATCTACAGACTTCAGACCTGCCAAAGGAGTCCAGGACACAACAAAGGTTATTAAGAACCCCTGCTCCCCAGTGTGTGTTTCACCTTAAACTTCAATGGTGTTCTCTTGGCTCAAGCCCCCCAAGAAACAGTCATTCTCACACCTGATCGGCAGTTTGCCTTTGGGTCCCCTAGCACAGAGGAGGGGAACCTGCATCCTCAAGGTCATGTGTGACCCTCTAGTGCAGCCCTTTGACTGAATCCAAACTTCACAGAACAAATAGCCTTAATAAAAAGATTTCCTCTGTAAAACTTGGACTCAGTCAAAAGTCTGTACACAAGGACCTAGAAGGCCATATGTGTCCTTGAGGCCAAAGGCTCTCCACCCCTGCCCTAGCACATTCTTGGCATGCTTCAAGTAGCTGTGATTTTGTCTTCTACCCAGTAAGAGATTTATTGACAAGATGTCCCCAGCCGGCCTATACTCCAAACCTTTCTGGTATGGTAGATCCTGGTGCCAGAGCTGGTGCTTTACTGGCACACTATCAGAGAACTCAGAATTACCTCCAGGACACAATAAACCTTTGAAGGACAGCTACAGTGGAGAGCCTTGCACATAATAGAAGCTTAATATTTTTTCTAAATTGTTCAGAAATATTTTTTACTTCACAGTGTAGTGCATCAAGTGTGGGGCTTTGGAATCAAGAAGACCTAGGTTCATATATGAGCTATGTGACCCTGGGCAAGGCACTTTTCCCTGTTTGCCTCTGTTTCCTCATCTGTAAAATGAGCTGGAGAAGGAAATGGCAAACCACTGAGTCATGAAGAGTCACACACAACTGAAACGACTAAACAAACAACTGGTAGGGAGAGAATGGTAGAAATCTGAAGTTTAGGTAAGAAAGGACTCTTGCAATGATAGAACTTATAGGTCAGGGTAAAGCCCATATGAAAGTCAACAAGATTGATTAAGCACCTACTACATGTCAGGCACTGTGCTAAGCCCTGGGGATACAAAGAAAGGCCAAAGACAGTGGCAGCTCTTCAGGAGGTCACAGTCTAATGGGGAAGACAGCATGCAAACAGCTATATCCAAATATGATGTAGACAGGATAAACAAGAGTTTATCAACAGAAAAAAAGGCATTAGCATTCATTGTAGACAAATAACTAGAACACAAAATAATACACAAGAAGGGCATATGAGCTGAGCAAACAAAGAGTTACTGGAGGTCTGGGGAAAGGTAATTAGCAACTGGAGGGTTGTATGGAGGGTCCCCACAGGCTTCCGGAAAAAACAGCTTTTGCTTTAAAGACTGGGCAGGAATTCTTCAAGCTGAGAGGAGGCCCTAGGACAGGAGAGAAAAAAGGAAGCAACTAGCAATAACTAATGATAATGACTTAGGATCAAAGATTTAGAGCAGGAAGAGACCTTAGGGGTCATTTATCCCATTCCTCCCCTCCCCCCCACTTTACAGAAGAGGAAACTGAGGCCCTGGAAGGTGAAGACTTGCCAAAAGCTACACAGGTAGTGAGTAGCAGAACTGGGATTCTAATTATGGCTCTTTGACTGTGTCTCCAGGATTCTTTTCCATCATACCACTTCAATTAAAAGCTCCCACTTTTTATTCAAAGCAGACCTTCTGACAAACAAATGCAATTTCGTCAAAACAAAATATGAGACTGTGCTTTTACCAAAGGGTTAAACTGGCTTCCTTTCCCAATGTCCTCCAGGCTCTTATTTGTAATATTTGTTTCCCAATGGCCATAGTTAGGTATAGTCAGAAAACTTCATGGGTGCTGCTGGGGCTGTGACAACAGAATTGGATTTGGTTTCAGAGGCCTTTCATCCCAATCTCATCTCTAGCACTGACTACCAAAGTCACTTAACCTTGTTGCAACTCAAGAAAATAGAGGTGGAGTGGAGAGAAGACCCAAACCTCTATGGTCGTTTCAGCCCAAGCTCTATAATTTATACTTTGGAAACAGACTTTTATGTCCTTTGGATTTAAAAGGGAAAGTGTATTTCGCCCTTTCAGTTCTAACCGTCCAAGAGGCTATGCTACCCAGGCCCACTCAGTGTCAGTAGGCTTCCAGATGTTTTCCCCCTGGTGGGTGGGGGTGGATTTGCATCCTGTGTTGACCTGGAAGGACTGGTTCTTTGTTCTCTAGCCAGGCTGTGGCTTCCGGTGGTTCCTCCTTCCCTAGAGAGCTTCCCAGGTTGTCCTGTCTCACCACCTTCCTAGAATCTGTTCTCTTGTTCTGCCCAATCCCAGCCCCTAGTCTGCATTGTGATTACATCTCCTGCTGTGGAGTTCTCTAAAGAATTTCATGGCTGGTATTTTCCCAAGTCCAGTTAGAATCAAGAATCAAGGGGTGTGGCTGTACCTGCAGACTGAGAGGATATGTTGGAGGAAGAATGAGAACTACAAACAAAAATTGCTAAGCATTCAACAAAACAAAGACCGGGTCCTTGGTTAGTTTTCGAAAATATTTGGGATTGTGATCAGAGCCGGCTGAGGAGCCCAGACCTATGTGTGTCAAAACAAGGGTCACCCAGACCATGCTTTGTTCCCCCGAGTCCAAGGGTCATAGAATGTTAGCTCTGGAAGAGACTTTAGATAACATCTAATCCAATCCCTTTGTTTTACTGATGGGGAATTGAGGAGGGAATCATGAATTTAGAGCTGGAGGGGACCTCAGAAGCCATCTGGTCCAATCCCTTACATCTTGCAAACATTATTCCAAAGAGTCCATAGGCATAACCAAAGGCTTATGACACACAAAAAGGTTAAGAGCTGCAAATCTAGTCCCACCCCTTCATTTTACATATGAGGACTACTGAAGCCCAGGGAGGCGAAACCTTTTGCCCCAGGTCACACAAGTAGTAGGCAGACTTGATGCTGTCTTCCAATTCTGATTCCAGGCCTGCTTTTCTTGTCCCTATACTCTAGCTGCCTCCAACCTTCCAAATCCTTCCTGCCGGTGTGGCCTTCATTCTCTGTTAAAGGTCACTTGGGTTAGTGGACAAATAAAATAATTGTACAACGAAAAGAATAAAGACTGTCATTTTTCACACCTGTAAAGAGCACAGTGGAGGAAGCAAGTCTGACAGACCCACTACACTGTGGTAATGATATGCTTGGAAATCACCATTCCCCCCCTGGATCTCAAAGCACTTAAGCAACTTTAATTATTTTCTATAACACCTCAGTGAGGCCATTATTATTAGTTCCAACCGACAGAGAGGTTACTCAACTTTTTAACTCACACAATGAGTCATTTGCCGAGTGGCTCCCACTCCCAGTTTGGCGCTCGGATGATCTGACCATTGCTCAACTGAAAAATAGCATGCCTGTGCAATTTTTGCAGTGAATCTTGGCTTCTGTTCTTGTTTGGAAGCCAGGGAGGCTGCCATTCCCTTTTGGATGGAATGTGTACCAGTGTTATTATTAGATGGAATGTGTATGGAGATATATTGAAATGGTATTCAGACCACATTCCTGCACACACATACAATCCTGTCTTAGTAACACTGCCAAACTGGGTCACAGAAAATCATCCAACTATTGGGCTGCAATGATCCTTGGAGGTCATCCCCTTCCTTCAGCCTCCTTGTTTTCCAAAGTGAGGTCCAGAGAGGAGAGGCAATTTGTACAAAGTTACCCCACAAAGTTGGAGCAGAGCTAGGATCAAAACCTCAGTCTCTTGAATCCAGGGCTCGCTCTTTCCGCTAGTCCGTGCTGAGGATGGGAAAGGTTACAGCTGTTAAAGTCCTCCAGTTCAGAATGTCCTCCCCCCTCCTCTCCATCAGTTCAACACCTGCCCATCATTTCAGAGCCAAGACTTCCCACCATGTGCATGAAATCCTCCCCAGCTATTCAGGCAGGCACTGATGTCATTTACTCTTTGTGCTACACAACCTGGAATTTGAACACATATGGCCTTGTATTTTTCTCCAGCTGTTTCTTGTCAATCAATGAGTTGCTTAAGCCCTTGCTAGCCAGTACCTTGTACACAGTGTCTAGAAGAGTAGGCACCTCATAAATGTTTGCTGAGTTGGGCTGCTACGTGCCTGACATTGTGTGCTATGTACTGTAGTTGGCCACAAGGTCTGTGTGTGTGTGTGTGTGTGTGTGTGTGTGTGTGTGTGAGAGAGAGAGAGAGAGAGAGAGAGAGAGAGAGAGAGAGAGAGAGAGAGAGAGAGAGAGAGAGAGAGAGAGAGAGAGAGAGAGAGAGAGAGAGAGAGAGGTGTGTAATCTTGTATTGCAAATAAGACTGGAAAGTCACTCAAGAAGAGAGAGCATGTTAGTTTGGTATTCTAGATAGACTACTGGACTTGGTGTTCCATCAGGAAATCTTGAGCTCAAATCCTTATACTAGCTTTGCTGCTCAGTTGTTTTCAATCCTGTCTGTCTCTTCATGACTCCATTTGGGGTTTTCTTGGCAGAGATCCTGGAGTGGTTTGCTATTTCCCTCTCCAGTTCATTTTACAGGTGAGGAAACAGAGGCAAACAGGGTGAAGTGACTTGCCCAGGGTCACACAGCTAGTCAGTGTCTGAGGCCAGATTTGAACTCAGGAAAATGAGTATTCATGATTCCAAACCCAGTGCTTTATCCACTGCAGTGCCACTTAGCTGCCCCTTTATATTCACTTACTAGCTGTGTAATCCCAAGCAAATCATTTCACTTCCCTGGGCCTCAGTTTCCTCAAATGAACTTAGCTGGCTTTTGAGGTCCCTTCTAGCAGTTTGAACCTGTGACTTCTAGAGGTGAATTATAATTTTGTTCAGAACAATGAGAGAGTTGGACTCAGGGGCCTCTCAGGTCCCCTCCAGCTGGAATTCTAACTTCATGATCCTGATTTCTCTTATTCTCCCACCTCCCCCATCCTACCCCAACATAGCAGGCCCACATTAGTTCACTTGACTCAGTGCTATCCTGAAAAACATGCCTACTGAGGTCCAGGACAGTTCAATTCCACAAATTCAATACCAAATATTTATTAAAGCACTTCCTTTTAATGCAAAGTAAAACCAATCAGATTTCCCAATATAGATACACATATTTCAAGTAAGATGGATTTACCTGGGGATTACTTGGCCTGAGCCCTAAGCTTCAGCAAAGCCCAGGGCCAGGCCATTGTACTAAGATAGCCTTGGGCTTCTTGGTCAATCAATATGCCTCAGTATCTCTATTTTCCAAGATACATATATGTGACCCTACCCAGAAGTTCATAGTCTTTTATGTTCTCTGATAACCTTCTCAACTTTGTGGGAAAACAGAGACCGGAGGTCTTAATATTCTCTCCAAAGCTCTGAGACCCAGAAAATCATGCACCTTGTGAATGTTCAATAAATACTTGCTGATTGATTATCATTTGACCTTTCATTCAAGGGCTGGGTCATTATTTGGAGGAAAACTAATAAAAACTCCAAATGGTTTTGCAGACGCCAGCTTTAGTCCAGTCATTATTTGAAATGGGGAAGTCTTCCTACTCAGTCCTCTTTGAGTACAAAGCCTGACTCGATATAATAGGGGAGTCATCTTGAGGTCATCATCCGAGTGTTGAGATTAGACATGCAAATATTAAATTTTTGGTTATTTTTCCCCATTATATTTGAGTAGGTATGATCATAATATGGGAGGCAATGTGGCATAGAGTGGTCCACCAGTCAATTTATCCTGTATATAGCTTGTTTTGTATACATTTGTTTGCTTCTGGTCTCCCCCAATAAATTGAAAGCTCTTTGAAGGCAGGGAATGCCTTTTGCTCTTTTTGCATCTCCAGTGCTTAGCACAATGCCTAGCATATACTAGGAGTTGGATAAATATTTATTTACTGTTTGTGTGACCCTGCATCCCAGCCTTTCAGGGAGAGTGCCCCAGGCATCTCTCTAAGAAGATAAATGTAGCACAGTTACTAATCTGACATTACTAGAGGGATTTTACTGAAATCACAGATCTGGGACCGAATAGTTGATGAGGTATGAAAAGTACCCTAAACATTATTATGATGATAATTACTGCTAACTAAATGTAGCCAAGGTTCTGCATCTCAAATGAATGTTCATCTAAGTTCATGCTCAGGCAATCGGCCAAACACTTGAGCTCACTCAGGCCCCGAATTACAAGTAGCTTCATTAGGGCATAAGAACAACTTGACCTCATAGGGTTATTGTGAGGATCAAGTGTATTAATGCATGAAAAAGCTTTTTGAAAAGGGTAAATTTTACTAATGGGAAGGATTTCGTACAAGTATACAAAATGGACCTTTCATTTTTTCTGTCAAAAAATTGTTATTGCTATTTTTTGTTCTTACATCTCCTTCATTCCCAAATAAATCCGTCATCGTTCCTCTATCCACAAGGATACCTTGAATCAAAGAAGAACAAAGAAAGGAGAAAAGCAATTTGGCAAAACTAACCAAATACATCAACTGAGTGTGATGTCCCACATCAGTAGCCACTGCCTCTGCCAAGAAGGGAGGTGCGTTTTCAACTTATCACTAGTTTATTATGAAATTAAAAACCATCAATAAGCACAAACATTTCAATACACAAATACAAAGAGAGTTTGTATATAAATCTGTGAACTTTTGTTATTTATTTTGCTTTTTAAGCATATGTTAAATTTAACAAGGTAGTAACAAAATCTCTGTTGGTGTCCCCTTCCAAACAGTTTTTTTGACATTCTCTTCCTTCTCTCTTCCTTTCTTTTTTCCTTTCTTATCCCAATTGCTAGGAAATAAATGGTCTCAGCTCTTCAGGGACAAACTTATGGATCTTGCTTTCTGCAACAGATTAGTTTCCAAAAAGTTGAGTGCAAACTGAGTTTTTTTGAAACCAAATTCTATTTCATTCACGAAAGGCTTGCCCTGTCTACTGTCATGGCCTTGTATTCACAAATGCTAGCGTTGAAGAGGTTATCACCTGACTGAAATGAGCCATGGAATCTCTCTTCCTTTTTGTAAATTACAGAGATGCTCTGAGAAGAGCAGCTAATGGGAAATTGTGGTATAATGTTCAGAGCACTGAACCAGGAACTAGTACAAGTGATTTAACTCCTAATATACCACAAATGAGTTGTATGATATTGAACAAATTACTTCACCCTCTGTACCTCAGTTTGCTCATCTGTAAAATACATATAATGTTCCCTGTCCTGCTCTACTTCCTTTGCCGGGTCATTGAAATCAAATGAAGTAATTCGTATGAAAATACTTTGAAAAACAGGAGCATTGTAGAGTACAGTATTATCCATTTACAATAATTTATTTTGCCCAACAAATATACTTTAGGAAACTCATGTGTAAATTGGATTTCTTCTAAACCCAAATTCCACTTTATCCCTAAAAAGTCTCAGGACTGCTAGAAGGGCCCTCAGAAACCAGCTTAGTTCAAATTGTATACAATCAGGGACGCCTTTTTAAACACTCCCTGTAAGCGGTTCCTCAGTCTCTGCTAGAACGCTTACAATAAAGGGAATAGCCCCCTCCCAAGGGAGCCCATTGTCACTTTGGATAGCACTATTTGGTCGTAAAATTTTCCTGATATCAAGCCTAAATTTGTCTCTGTGCAAACTGCCTTCTGGGGCCAAGCAGAACAAGGCTAATCGCTTTTCTACCTGATAGGGTACATCTGGGTCAGTCTCACACCCACACAACAGAAATGCCCCATGATGCAGAGGACATCTAGGTGTTTTAAAGCAGGTTGGGATTGGCATGGTCTTTCTCACAGGCAGATAGATACCCATTAGCTACAAAATTGGCCATTTCCAGCAAGGATGCCACATACGATAAACTCTAGAGAAAGGGACCAGATACGAGAAGGAAGTAGATCATGTCAAAAGTAGAAACAGCCTGTCACCAGAAAGGCTAAGCCTAAAAAACCTGAGTTTTTTCTTGGCTCCCACAAATATTTATCTCTTAATAAAGCCTAGGCTAGGGTTAGCTTTTCTGGCTGCCATATTGCATTGTAGACACATATTCTTCTTGTTCATTTGTTTCAGTCGTGTTGGACTCTTCATGACTCTTTTTGGGGTTTTCTTGGCAAAGATACTGGAGTGGTTTGCTGTTTCCTTTCCCAGCTCATTTTACAGATGAGGGACTGAGGCAAAACAAGGGTTAAGTGACTTGCCCAGGGTCACCACAGCTAGTTAGTGTCTGAGGCTAGATTTGAACCCACAAAGATAGGTCTTCCTGACTTCCCAGTTTAGCCCTGTATGCACTGTAGCACCACCTAGCTGCCCTGACCATATTAATCTTGCAGTCCACTAAACCCTCAAATATGTTTCTACAGGAATTATTTGCTGAGTTACATATCCCCCTGTTCTAGATATGTGAAATTCACTTTTGGAACCTAAGTATAGAATTTAATTTCATCCCATTGACTTTGATCTATTGTTCTAGTTTGCTGAGATCTTCTGTATCCCAACTGTGATCTTGGTGTTAGGTACCCCTCTAAGTTTTATGCCAACTGCAAATCTAACACATGCACCATCTAATGTTGTCATCTGAGATAGTGAGAAAAAAATTTTTGAAGAGGATCTCAGGGTCTAGGATAATTCCTTGGGACACTCTAGGGATCTCCTTCCGAGATATCAACCAATTAGTGTCTACCGTTGATGGTTCAGTCATTCAATCATCCCTGAATCCACTGCTAGTTATGTAGTAAGAATCAATGAAAGATCACAGATAGATAACCAGAGTGCTCCATTGGTAACCTTAAGATATAAGAACTAGAGGAAAGCCTCAAACTCAATGGTTGCATCCTGTATGGAGGTGTTATTGAGTTACACGGACAGGATAAAAAGGCAAAGAGGACTATTCACCCTGAAGAAATCACAGTTTCATCAACTTAGCAGTAGTGCCTTGCACACAGTACCTCAGCAAACATTGATTAACTTTTGTGTTCATAGAGCACTTTGCCCAGCAAGGAGGGAGATACTTGTTTAGACAGAGTCCCTACCTTCCTCAATGGAGTCCATTGTGTACGAAAAGGAAGAAATATCAACACTGATAGTACACAATGTTACATGATGAGTGAGTTCGTTAATGAGGTGTAAAGTGCTATATGAGGTTCCAGTAATAATGCTTGTTGATTTTGTAACCCACTTTTTTTTTTATTAACATGAGACAGCACCACAATTCCTGTACTCCATCCTGGTGTGTAAATATTAATCTGCTTTCCAAAAACCTTCTCGGAAAATTGGCAGAAGAAATAAGTGACAAATTAGATGGTTCCTTTCCCTCCCTCAATCTACTTAAATGATCAAGAAAAATAAACCCTGAGAAACTTTTTTTGGCAATTCTAGGTGATTGTCTTTTCACTTTAATCTACTTGTTCACCAGTTTTGGTGAACTATATTGTGTTTTATTTTCAAAATTTATTCATTTATTTGTTTTCAGTTTTCAACATTTACTTCCATAAGTTTTAAATTTTCTCTCCCTCTCTTCCTCCTCCCTCCCCAAGATGGCATGCAACCTTATTTGGGTGTATACATTCCTTGTTAAACGCATTTTCACATTAGTCATGTTGCATAGAAGGGAGAAACCATGAGAAAAACAAAAAAACATAACAAAAGAGCAAATAGTCTGCTTCATTCTGTGTTCTGACTCCATAGTTCTTTCTCTGGGGGTAGATGGCATTTTGCATCATGAGTCCTTTGGAAATTTTTTAGGTCCTTGCATTGCTGAGAAGGGCTAAATCTATCAAAATCGGTCCTTGCACACTGTGGCTGTTATTGTGTACACTGTTCTCTTGGTTCCGCTAGCTTCACTCAGCAGCAGTTCATATAAGTCTTTCCAGGTTTTTCTGAAGTCCACCTGTTCGTCATTTCTAATAGCACAATAGTATTCCACTACATTCATGTGTGTGTGTTTGTCCTTCGTTGCTGAAGAAGACCATGCCATCAGAGAAATGATGACATGACTTGCACTTGACAAGGCAATTGGGATTAAGTGACTTGCTTGAGGTCACACAGCTAGTGTCAAGTGTTGGAAGTGAGATTTGAACTCAGGTCCTCCTGACTCCTGAACTGGTGCTCTATCCACTGCACCACCTAGCTGCCCATTACACTCACATACCACAACTTGTTCAGCCATTCCCCAATTGATGGGTATCCCCTTGATTTCCAGTTTTTGGCCACCACAAAAAGAGCTGCTATAAATATTTTTGTCCATGTGGGTCCTTTTCCCATTTTTATGATCTCTTTGGGATACAGCCCTAGAAGTGGTGTTGCTAGGTCAAAGGGTTTGCACATTTTTATAACTCTTTGGACATAGTTCCAAACTGCTCTCCAGAATGGTTGGATGAGCTCACAGCTCTGCCAACAATGAATTAGTGTTCCAATTCTCCCACTTCTCCAATATTTATCATCTTCCTATTTTGTCATGTTAGCCAATCTGATAGGTATGATGTGGTACCTCAGAGTTGTTCTGATTTGCATCTCTCTAATTAATACTGATTTAGAGCATTTTTTCATATGACTATAGATAGCTTTAATTTCTTCCTCTGAAAACTTGCCTGTTCATATCCTTGACTATCAAGTGGGGAATGACTTGTATTCTTGTAAATGACTCAGTGCTCTATATGTTTTAGAAATGAGGCCTTTTTCATAGATACTAGTTGTAAAAATTCTTTCCCAGCTTTCTGCTTCCCTCCTAATCTCGGTTGCATTGGCTTTGTTTGTGCAAAACCTTTTCAACTTAATGAAATCTAATGTAATGAAATTATCCATTTTGCATTTCATAATGTTCTCTGTCTTTTATTTGGTCATAAATTCCTCCATTCTCCATAAATCTGACAAATAAACTATTCCTTGCTTGGGGAACTATATTTTATCAAAGAATGACTCCTTCCTGAAGTGAGAATCATTCCTGAATCAGCTTACTATGTGCAATCAGGCCACCAAATTCTGATAAAAATCAAAATCAGTACAACACTAGAAGAACAGAATTAAAAAAAAATATAGGGTATTCAACTGAACCAGCTTTAACCTGATCTGTTTAAATAAGCGACGATAAAAAAATGGGAAATAAGCATTGACTATCATTTTATACAAAAGTTTATTAAACAATGCTATAACAAGGAGACCAAAAGAACTTAAAAGCACCTTTTGCAGCAAACACTGGTCTTAATTGCCAAGCAGAGAGCTGCTAAGGGCAACAGTAATTCATAATATAAACTTGTGTGTAAAATCTTATGGAGAAAAATGGTGGAAGACTATAAGTAATATCACCTTCAATAAAAGTGAGAAACAGTGGAAGGTAAAATCAGTTTAATGAAAGCTTGGTGAGACCCAACCAAGCAAAATCATTCCAAGGGCACCTAAGAATGAACAGGGAAGAACAAAGAGAAGACAAGTGGAAGTCTTTTCCCTGTCAGGGCCAGTTCAGTCATACTTGCATTCTAACATCACAGTCCCAGATATGTTTATAGAGAAAGTTAGAAATAGCACTAAAGAGAACAAGATAAGAAAAGCAACTAGATTCAAACAAATAGAGGAAATTTCAGCCATAGAGGAAATCTGTGCTGGAGGTGAGTCGATGACAATTATGAAAGCAATTGAGAGATTGACAAAAAATACCTAAAAGATAAAGGGAAAAATACTCAGACCTTACTAATGCAAAAGAATTTTTAAAAAGGCATCTGAAAAGAACATTAACAACTACTGGCCTCATATGTCTACTTTCCCATCTATTTAAAATTTTTATGAGAATGATCCATACACCCATCCAAGGCATCCTCAATAAGGGTACTGGTAGGACACAGGGAGGCTTTCATAAGCATAATGCCACAGAAGACTACATCTTTATCATTACACATCTGATGTGGAGAAGCCCACTGCCCTCGTTTATAGACTATAAAAAAGCATTTGATTTGGTCAAGCAAAGGGCTGCCTTAAAGGCTCCCTTCCAACAAGGAATCTCCTATTTGTACATAAAAATCATTCGGGATCCCTTGAAAAAGAAATAAGAGAAAGCTTGTGTGATGATTCTCTGATCACTAATCTCAGGTAAGGCATAAAACAAGGAATACCAGACTATAAAAACATCAGATAACCTCGCCTAGTAGATTTAATTCCAGAAATATTTATGACCTACTGTGCCAGGTGTAGGGTATTCAAAGAAAAGTAGTTCTTGCCCTCCAGGAACTTACCTGCTAGGGAGTGGATATAATACAAAGGTAGGTTGTGCAGTGGATAGAGCCTGGGCCTGGAGTCAGGAAAAGTAGGACTGAAAAACAACTGCATATAACCAACTTCCTGCACTCATCACTTACCTCATCATGGCTAGCTATTAAACTCAGGCAATCTTCTCTCCCTGTGTTTTTGGTGGTTCTTCATGATTTCCTTGGACGGGAGGTGATTGACAATATGACCTTTTTCTTTTTGTGGCCAGGGCATCTGGGAATGAAGGCAACAACTCATATGTACAGCAGTGGCATCGTGATATATAGCATATGATAGGGGAGGTAACAATTCAGGTTTCAAAGAGAAGCAGCATGGTATAAGAAATATTCACTGGACTTGGGGAGTCAGAACACCTGGGAAGGGCTCTCCCATTTTAATAGTGCTATGATCTTAGGGAAATTACATAATTTCTTTGGACCTCATTTTTAAAATGGGGTCAATATTTGCCAGCACCTGACTCATTATGACATTTCAAAGATAAAGCTATTACTAAAAGGTCTAATCTGGTTTTGCCTCAAAGTGAAAATCACAAAATCACAGGAGACCTTTCTTGAAAGAATACAATACTTTAATTATAGAACATCTTATAAACCTGAAAATAAACTGTATTATTTTGATCTACAAATGTTGTTTCTATACAGTAGGAAGAACTCTTTTCCAAATCAGAAAGATCTTTCCATTGATACAGAAAACAGTTGTAAAATAACTTTAAAATAGTGATATGCACCAATATAGTATTTTATTTTAAAATGGTTAATGGGATTACTTTAAAAAAAGAAAATGAAAAAAGACTCAGTAAAAATCTATTGGGTTAATATTCTGTTAATAACAAATACAAGAAATTATGTAAAAGCCTTGGCTATATCAAATCAAAATTTGTGAAAACCAAAATTAGCAAGTACATTTATACAACCATAAAGAAAAAATGGCCAATCTATAAGAATGCATTATATTTAATTTTTTCATTTCAGGATAAATTCTTGTGCCTTAAATGATGAAAGGGATGGATTCAGAGAAAATGAGAAGACTCATGAACTGACACAAAGTGAGAAGAACCAGAACAATGAACACAATAACTACAACATTATAAAAAGAAACAACTTTGAAAGACTTAAGAACTCTGACCAATGCAGTGACCACCACTACTCTAGAGCCTTACAGAGAGGTGGGGGACTCATGGAAAAGATTGAGATATACACTAAGATACATTTGGAGATAGCCAATGTGTGGATGTTTTGCTTTACTATTCTTATTTGTTATAAGGGAAGGCTTCCCCACCCCACGGCCCAATTTTGGGAGGTATTTTCGATAGCAATGCCAAAAACAAAGAGAAGCAAAAAAGGGTCACTGTAGCATTTTTTTAAAATGCACAGAAGAGAACATAAGGGAGTTCTAAAAGAAACAAATAGAACAGTTTTGAAATCAAGTGTTGAACTTATTATATTCTTTTTAATTATTTCTAATTTATCTTGTACATAGCTTGCTCTGTATATGTTTATTTACACGTTGTCTCCCTCATTAGATTGTAAGCTCCCTGAGGGCAAGGATTGTCTTTTGCCTCTTTTTGTATCTCTAGCTCTACATGCCTGGCACATAATATTTGTTGACTAATTCATTATTGATTTACTGGTTTCATGTTCAATTCTTTCCGTTCTTGAGTACATGGAAATGTTCATGGTTGATGATATTTATCAAATAGAGAATAAGAACAGCACAATTAAAGAGCATGTTATTTTACACACACTTGAAAAAAGACTTCAAACATGAGCCTTATTGGTGTAGAGCAAGGTGTATGGCCAGGTGTACAGAGGCTCAGATGAAACTGGCTATAAAAGCTGATGCATGAAAGGACAATTATAGCAATCAAGAAAACTCCAAACCAAGATGAATAAAAAATTAAGGTTTGAAATTTAAATAATCTCACCATCGTATTTTATGTCCTACACAAAGAAGTAATATTGAAATCTAAAGCAAAAAGTCACTGCCACAAAGGACCAGGGGTATAATTCTGGCTCTATTTACCATCCCAAGTTAGTCCACTTCTCCGAGCCTCACTTTCCCCAAACGTAAAATGAGGGAGTTAAACTAGATCTCGTCTGAGGTCCCTTCTAGTTTTAAATGCTAATGATTGTATAACATATAAACCTTTAAAACCAACTGATTCTTCCACTTCCCGGAGGACAGTAAGAATATTGTAATAGCACTATTCTGAAGAGTGGGCCCTTCTAGTTCATACAGCCCTTAAAAATGAGGAGCAAGGTTGCTTGGAGCAGTGACACTGATCTATGTACAGGAGGACATTTTAAGATGGTGTTGTGGAAGTATTCTGCCTTAATAACAACTGACATTTCTATGGAGTATATTCAGGTTTGAAAAACACTCATTTGAACCTCACAACAATCCTACAGGATAGGTGCTCCAGGTATTTTGGGAGGACTGGTCCTTTGTCCACCAGTGCAGGTCAGCACTTATTCAGCAACTTCTAGTCTGAGTAGCCTGAGGCAGGGAGAGAAAAAGTGACTTGCCCAGCCAGGGTCAATGGTGCAATGCCAAGAAAGGGAGAAATAATAAACAGGATGTAGGACAATGAGAAGTGTCAAACGTGTGGAGATAAAACGGCCCACAACACTCCTGAGTACAGCCTGAACCAAATTAATATAGAACTGGGAGATATTTAACAAAATAAATTAAAACAGAAAAGAACATAGATAATGTCAAAGGGATTTTTCTAAGTTGATACGTGGCTCACTGGGAGCCTGATATATGCGGCCCGTTTCTCTTTGAGTTTGACAGGACTGGTGTAGTGGGTTGGGCACTGGGAGTTGAATTTAGGAAGACCCTACTGAAAATCTTGCCTCTCATTTAATGGCACTGTGACCCTGGGCAAGTCACATGACCATGACCTCTTTTTGTTTCAATCTCCTCATCTGGTTGGACTTGATAGCTTGCTAGGGTTCCTTCCCTCTCTAAATCTAGAATCCTGTTACCTTCATATCTGGGAAAGCATCTGTGAAACTCAGTCTCAAAGTTGAGGGAATACTTAAACCTAGTTATATAAGAGAATAACATTCTCCTTCCTTTTCTGGAGTACCTGATAATATCCTGCAATCTTTGTAGTGGGTTTGACCAAGAGGTTTGTTGTTCTAGCTGACAATCCATCCCACTTACTTATTTCTTCAAAAGAAATGCTAATTTTTTTCTAACAATAAGATGAATTTTTAAGAAAACAAGCTAACAAAGACCATCCAAACTACAGATGAATGCTAAACCTAGCCTTGTTAGCCTTACAATAACCACTTCTCAAAAGTTGAGATAGAGCATTTAATCTTAAAATAGCAATATGTGATTTAATACACTAATATGAAGAACTGCTAAGTTATAAACTATAGGTAATGTTTTATCAACCAACTGTTAACAATCATTTGCATCAAGCTGGGAAAGCTTCAAGGATGGGTCTGCCGATGGACTGTTTGGTCTGTTGTCCAAGGACGAGCCTAGCAAGGTTCAGAAGCAGCTTAACACTAGGCTGGCCACACAGGGATTCATTTTCGAGCTCAAGCAGCTCTAAGTTGTGGAGAGCTTATGACTGGCATTGCTACGTAAGGTATTCTCACTGATGAAATGACATCTTTGAAATATGATGAGTTTGTTGCAGTACTTTATGGTTTATAGAATGCTTTCCCTACCACAACCCTGTGAGGTATTCCGTGTAAAATATTATCATCTCTATTTTATAGTTGTAGATATTGAGTATTTGAGAGTTCACATGATTAGCCCAGGGGCACAAGAATACTGGAGCCAGGCCTTAAACCTAGGCCTCTTGGCTCCAAATCCATCACTCTCTTCTCTAAACCACCCTGCCTTCCCTATCACAAGTGGCCAAATACACCAAAGTCTTAAAATAATAGGATTGCAAGTTAGAGTGACTTGAAGAACCCAAAGCAACAGTATTTTCTAAACAACTCCTAAAATAGAACTCGTTAGCCACCACACTAGCTTTAAATGTCACCACTCATGATAACAGTCTTTGCCTGCTTCTAAAAAAAACTCAACCAACCCCTACTTTCTTCTAAACATATAGGTTTCTAAAGAACCCACAGTTTAACTCAACTTAGGCTCTTAGAAGAGGAAACACTTTTCCTCCCTTCAAATAATCTAGCCCTTTACTAATAACTAAGTTCAACTCTAAGTGTTAGGCCCTAGCACTTAAAAAAATAAATTTCATTAAAAAAAAAAAAAACATAACACATGAACCTTAACACTTATTCCTCCTTAAAAGGATTGATAAACTTAGATATATGTAATATGTAAACAAAATACATAACTCAGCTTAAATCGAAGACAATGCAGACTTGGGGAAGACAGGATTTAGGGAGTAAGAACAACAGGAAAGGAAGCCATTTATTTTAAAGATCTCACCTAAGACTGTGCAAAGCTAACTTAAAAGCAACATCAGATGAAGTTCGGAGGAGGGCATGACTAATCTTTCCCTTGCAAAATATATTTTGAATAACAGCTTTAATAGTTGTATTTTGAATCTCTTCTGTGCAGTAAAATGCCTCAATGTCAAGTGTTGCACCAGGAGGCTCTCTTAATGCAAGCCCCTGAGGTACTCCTTAGAGCATTAGGCAACCTCCATTATTATAGCTAAGTATTCTTAATTCAGGAGTGCTTTTATGCAATCTTGCCAATACATAAAAATCTGTTTGTTTTGTTATGTCCCTGTCAGTACTTCTGATTTTTATAACTAGTGCTCTCCTCCCCACCAAGTATTACATACCCCAGGGTCCAAGGGACTGGTAGTTTTGAACACCATTGGAACCGCACTTAACGGGTGCTAACAACAGGAAGAAATAGAGGGCAGGGGACATTAAAATAGTTACACTAAAAGCCAATAATATAATCATATTTGCCAAACAACAAGTATTTATTGAGCACTTAGTATGCCCAGGGCCTCATGCTGTGCTTCTATAGGAGATATAAAGAATAAGACGCAAAGTCTTCTCGGCCTTCATGGAACACAGAGTCCAGCTGGGAAACTAAGACAAGTTCACAAATAAATATAAATACAAGGGTACAGCGTGAAAGTTTACAGTGAGGTGCCTTGGGAGATCAAAGGAGAAAGAGACCATTTCCCACTGGGGCTGTCAGGCAATCAGAGAACAAACATTTTTCTACTTTTCTTTACCTTGCCTGCCAGGTTTTACACCAGGTTAATAAAAATCTTCTGAAAGTTCTGGAGAATAACTCAGGAAGGTTAAATGAGAAAAGTATTCAGTGCCTTACTTATGAATGAGAAGTCTTTTCCATCCTCAACTTTAGGAAATCAGAAATATTTGACTTGGAAACAAGAGACTGAGGGAAATTTTCTTTTTTTTCCCCCACTATATACTAAAAGATGCTTAAAGTCTTTCAATACTAACCTAAAAGGAAAAGCTTTCCATTCTTGAAAGAATTAGGAAAACCAATGCTGAATGCCAACTAATATTTGTAGGTGTTTGAACACAATTAAGCCTTTAAGTCATACATAATTACCTAAATAACAAAAGGAATTGTTTCTCCTTTCACCATTCACATATATGTTTGGTCTTCGGTATTTGTAGCAATCCTCATTCTTGAGAGAAAAAACCTATACAAATATCTACAAATAAGCCTTATTTCATGACTGCCTGGATAGTTCCTTCCTTTATTAACAAAGAAAAAGTCTGACGGGTCAGGTTAATCACTATCTCTACAGTGACTCAGAAATATTTCCCAGGCCTTTTCTAAGATCCTAATTCCCAGTTGATTAAGCCCCTTACGTTGACACTCATTCGGCACACCTAGAAGCAGATACTTTGGGCAGTTTGGGGATAGCTTCCTACTCTATTGATTACTGTAAAATAGAAAACAAATGAGAAAGATGCTATGCTGCAGCTTCAAAGACATTTCAAGGGATGAACCCATTCAGTTTTTAGAAAAAGATATCATCGTCTGCATTATTTCTTCCTTCAGAAATCATCAAAAATCACTCAAACGCTTACTGTGAAATAAGAAAACAAAGTAGAAAGATACCACACTAAGGTTTCAAAACATTTTAAGGAATGAAGCTGTTTGATTTTTAAGGAAAAGTTAGCATTGTGGGAATTATTTCTTCCTTCAAATATCATCAAAAGCCACTCCAGTGACTTCATATCACATAGTCAAGCCAATAGGACGACTAGACTAATGTAACTACAAAGTTCCAATCATGACATAAAAATTTTTTGCTTGAAAGTAATGATGGTGTAACACATCGGACATTTGTCAATTGCTTCAGCACACAGTTGACAAGTAACCAGATGTCCACAAGGGATGAAAACGACAGCGATATTCTCATCCATGCAGATCTTACACAACTTTTCCTCTTGCAAACGCCTGAGCTGTTCTTCAGTACTAATCTCTGTGGGAACAAAATGAACAGATCAGATTAACTGCTTAGATTCCCTCCCACTGTTTGGAATCAATTCAATAAAGTTCTTAATGAAGAATGCCCAGGCTATATTCATCAATATTGTAGGCACACTTCTTGAATCATTGACAACAAACTACGTATGATTACTGCTGTGAATAGTCTGCATTAATACAGAACTGGAAATTAAATGTTTGTGGGCAAAGTTTTCTAGGAAAATATCAATATGAAATGAGCATTCTTACCAAAAACGGATACAGTAAGTCATTTTACAGTTAATAAGGTAAGGAAACTGAGGCTCAGAGATGTGAAATGATTTGCCTAGAGATCACAGCTGACAAGTGTAGGATTCAAACCTAGGTTTTTCTGACTTCTAGTCCAGCGTCCCAGGTCCCCCTATATCTCCTTACTGCACTTCTCCCCCTTCTTTGTTTTCTCCCTAAGTCCTTTGTGTCAAGTCACAAAGCCACTATATGGAGGCTGAAGAGGGAGAAGAAAAGGCCAGAAAGGCCATTCCAATGATGTTATTCTAGATCAGTCCTGGAATAAGCTGGAGTCATTCATTGTTTCTACCAAGACACATCCAGGTAGAAGGGGAGATTAATAAGAGATATATGTGGACATGCTGAGTTTTTGAAAAATTGTCTCATTAAACCACCTAATCAAGTCCTCCTTTGGTGCCTCATTTTGACACCAAGATGACCCTGGGTTCTCCAAAGCTATGCCAGCTAAATGCAAACCTCACACAGTTCCTCCTAAGGTTGGAAAGGTTGGACTGAGAGTACAAGTCCATCTGAATTCAGATTGAAGCATATTTTTTTTCACTTGCTTGATTTTTCTTGCTTTTTTTTGCCAACGTGATTAATATGGAAATACGTTTTACATGACTTTACATGTATAATAGGTATCATCTCACTTGCCTTCTCAATGGGAGGAAGAGGGACTGGAGGAAGGGACAGAATTGGGAATTCAAAATGAAATAAATGTTGAGAGACAGAAAGCAAGTACAGGCCCAATGCCAGTCACTGTATGATAAAGATCTGGCAACAGACTTTGTACCAGTCATCTGAAGACCACCCAAACTAATAACTTATTAAAACTTAAGTTTTTTGGGGGAAAGTAGTTCAACTATGATTTTATCAGCTCCCTCCATTGATGTTCAGAAATGACTTATCCTCAACTTACAGCCTTACAGAATTAGGGTGGGGGTGGTGGCGGCACTGAGAGATTAAGTGATTTGTCCATGGGCACAGAGGATATGTTGGACCTGAATGCCAATCTTCCTGACTTCAAGATTGGATCTCTGTCCATTACACTGTGCTCCCCTTTAGTGATAAGAGCTGCCACTTTCAGGCTCCTGGAAGGACCTCAAGATATCATCTGGTCCAACCTCCTCGAAATCTACACACCTTCCACTGTATCTCATCAAGGAGGGTGGGGCAACCAGAGACAGATTCTGTCCTGGTCCCTAGCTTGGTTAGTCAGCTTAGCTGGTGGTTACACCCAGTCATTCACCTAGCTATGGGGAAAGAACAACTGTTGGACCCAAGATGAAAGATGGCAGCCCAATTCATTAGTTGTTCCTCTGTAATTAGTAAGCTGTACTGAGTTCTCTGTGGTACTTTGGCATCAAGTTCTCACTATTTTTGCTACTTTCCTGTTCTGTAGTAGTATTAGGCTGACAAAAAGAAAAGATTCTTGCTAATGAGTTTTTCCTAGGGCTTCTGGGCAGAGAGGCAGTGCCTAACTGTAGAACTATCAAGACAGCTATCATCAATTTCTCTTCTTCAATTAGTAAAGAATAAAATAAAGGCGAGAAGCCCACTACAAAATCCCACCCACAGTTCTTGATTGGCTGTTGTGTCTGACCTTGACAAACACCATAAGCTTAGTACCTACATCATCATGCTGTATAATTTTTAGGAGTCAGAAGAGATCTCTTTTGACCCTGTGAGCAAGGAATATGAAGCAATGGGTAGAAGGCACTACTTCTTTCCCCTAAGCTTCCTTACTGTATGTCTCTTTAAATCACCTAATTTCTTCCTATCCCTTGAATTACTTTGATCTTCCAGGTCTGCTCACCCTATATGTCAGATTTGGCACATCTGAGCAACAGACAGGAAATTTATTTACTTAAACATTTTCAGTAAAATAATGTTATTATAAATAAATATAAATAAAATTATTTTCAGTAAAAATAATTTCTTCTAAAAAATAATTTACAGCTGCAATACTTATCTTTTCCTAGGTTCCACATATAACAAATGTTAACTTCCACCACTATATTTTACTTTTAAATTAGTACCTGAGTTAGCAACAAACCCCCCGCCCCCAACTCACAAATAGGCAATGAGTCCCAAGCACTGATGTTAGCTTCCATTTTATTTTTAAATCATAAAGCAGACTATTACCTTTCTGTGATGAGGTTGGACTCGATTCTCCTTCCTGTGTACTTTCTTTCTGAGCACTCACTAGATCTGCTACTAGAACTTCAAGTGATTTATAGTTGTTTCCAGATTTTATCTTTTCTCTCATAATTTCCTTAATCTCATGAAAACTGAAACCCATTTGGATTGCATCTTGTACCAAAGGATTTTGTAACACGATATCATCTGAAATGAAAATTGGAGGTGATGAACGATAACCAACAGTATAATCATAGTCAATTTCATTACAGTCATAATTCAAACTCACTAAGAAAGTTATAGTTTTACCAGATTGTAAAATATACCATAAAGCAGAAATCATGAAAATTATTTGGTTTAAAAAACAGAAGTGGAAGAGACCAGAAAAATGAGATCTAGGAGAAGAAATGGGTCTTCCCATTTGACAAGAGCTGCTAGGTAAACCAAAAACAATTTAGCAGAAAATAGATTTAGACTAGTATTTTACACCACACTCTACAGTAAGCACCAAATGGATAAGCAACTAAATATAAAAGATACTTTTTAAAAATACAGGAGAACCAAAGGAAGTAGCCTTCACAACTATATTTAGGAGGAGAATTCATAACAAGGAATAGGAGATAACAAAAGAGATAATTTTGATGATATGAGAATTTAAAGATTTTGCACTAATAAAATCAAGGCAGCTAGAATAAGAAAAGCTACAGGCATTGGTATTGGTGTGTGTGTGTGTGTGTGTGTGTGTGTGTGTGTGTGTGTGTGTGTGTGTGTAAAGGTCTTCGGATCAAATGCTACTGATAAAAGTCTGATTCCAAGGACATAAATGAAATTGATAGAAATTTACACGAAAAGCCAGTTAGTCCATAACAGATAAACAGTCAAAGAATGTAAACAAACAATTTCCAAAAGAACAAACACAAACTATTAACAATCAACTCTAGAGCTGAAATCACCCACAAGCAGTCTGCCAAAAAGATTTAAGAAACTATTTCCAGGAAGTACAGGATGTATGTATGCCAAACCTTCTTAAACTTCTCCATAAATTAAAACTGAATTAATGTTACAGTGTTTAAATAGCTAAGAGACTGCTATGTACGACAGTTTTTTGATAATGCTCAAACTCTTGTTATACATATGAATAAAACCCAACATTGTGTTAAGTTTTGGTCTTAAGACTTAAGAAACTTAATGAAGTCTGGAAGGGAAGAAAAAAATTAAATGAAAGCTAAATAGGCCTGGATGTGGAAATATTCAAGGTATTGGCATTATGTAGCTAGTTAAGTGTAAACATTTCCATCTTTGGATGAGGAAACTGAGGCTGAAAGAAGTTATGTGACTTGCTTTAAATGCTAGCAAGTGTTAGAGCTAAGACAGTGGCAAAAGGAGCTTAAATTACAGCAAGAGTTCAAGGAATGCTTTGTTCCCAGTATGGTGAACTAAATATTAGAACTGGTTACCAAGGCAGGTCATGGACTTTCCACATGTGGAGAGCCTTAAAAATACAGGCTGTACTACTATATGACCTCGAGAAGGTCCTTCTAGTTTTATGATATGTCTATTAATACATTCAAGTATAATTGGAACTTCATACACAGTAAGAATTCATCTAATGTACTTATTTTAGCTCCTTAGACACTCAAAAACTTTTTAAAGGGTTCAACCCTATACTAATTTATTAATATATTTTTCTACTTCATCATGGCTGCCAAACTATATTGAGCATTTTACTGTAATGTGCTTTTGGCACATCAGCTTTATATAACATTCCACATACTGTCCATGCCTTTTGCAACTCTATATTAAGTAACAACACAATAGCTCTCTTGTCTTTCTCAACCATATTTATGAATAAAAACTATTCTCCTTTGTAATGAAGATATGAAATAAATGCTGTCACAGCAAGTACAGGAAATGGGAATTGTCAGATAGCTGAATCCTAAATTAAACTTCCTACTTGGCATTTTTCTGAAAGCTAACAAAGATACACAAGTCACAAGTTCCAGATTCTGGTTCTAGATCTGCCTTTACCAGATACTCTGAGAAAACCACAACCTCTAAGCCTTGGATTTCTCATCCATAAAAGAAGGATTAATAACCTGGTCTGCCCACTTCAGGGCTATTATGAGAATCAAATAAAATGGCCATAGCATCCATAAAGGCACTGTGATGATGGATAAAAATCTAGAATCCTTTTAACCTCATAAAATCAGTATCTTTTGTCAATTTTCAAGTTCAAGTAATAAGAGCATGCATATGTAATATGTAGGCATGCATAAGAGGGAAAGAATGAAAATCCCTAACTTCCTTCAAAACTCAAGAAGCAGTTTCAAAATAAGGCCTTTTCTAATTCCAACCCCACCACCATCCCCCAGCTGCTTGGGACTCCCTACCCATGAAATTACCTGGTATTTACTTTGCATATATTTTGTATCTACTTATACAGAGAATCTCCAAAGTCTTAGCACAGTTTTAAACTTTAATAGCTTAAAATTGTGTTAAACCTTTGGAACACATGGCCGTATATGCTTCCCCCAAGAGCACAGCAGCAGCACCTTGAGAACAAGTACTGCAGCTAGAAATTTGTTTCTGTATCTCTAGCTTCTACCATGGCACCTGGCACATAGTGGGCACTTAATAAATGCTGAGAGGCTTTGCGTACTTTCTGGATAAGTTCCATCAGTTTCAGTTTGTCCCCCCGACAATGTAAACTATTTATCCCCCCACTGTTAATCCCAGATTCTAAAGCCTGGATTCATAACGGACATACAATCTGTGATGAATATCCCTACCAGCTGCTTTCTAAAGCCTCTGCATGTGGCGATAGAGATCTGGTCTTGTCAAGATCTCATGAAAGAGGGAATGGGGGGGGAGGTGAACTCATAGATAGCACAGGATAAAGGAGAGCTCAGTTGTTAAAGCCAATAACTATGGTGCATGAATAGAATAAACAATTTCAAGTCTTGCCAAGAGAAAAGTGCTTGAATGGCTCTAGACAAGAGTGATTGGAATACTTTCTTTACCCTCCTATAAATGAGTGCCACGTGTAGGGTATGGCGGGGGTAAGGGAAGGGGAAAAAAGTGCCTTACAAATGCTTCCTAGGCAAGCCATGGCACTGTAAGTACTGGCCAGCTGAACTTCCAGGGAATCTCCTCCAATTCTTAATCCCACAAATACAGCAGCCATTTATATGATTTTCTCCATTAAAAAAAGGATCAAATAATGAAGTGGTAGAGATATTAAGGGCATTTTTATTTTGATGAAGTTACTCACCAATTTCTTTAGTTACTGATGAAGCCTTTTTGGCAGACTCTGCCTAAATAGAGATATGAATTCGGGTTAGAATCTTTTTGTTAGAAGCAATCATTTCACGTTATATATGCCACGAGTATAGAAAACTTGCTTTACTCAGCACTCATTCCGTGAACTAAGTTTCATGCTTCAGATTTTAAATCTTGTTCAGTAAGTAGTTTTGTTACTGTTAGCTTATGAGGGAGGTACAGGACACAATCAAAGCTATGAGCCACTTCTGGAAAGCCCTTGATTTTGGCAGGAGGGAAGCAACCAAATTTTTTAATTCTTTAAGCTTACATTCTGGCTCATAATAATCACGTTATTCTGACATTTTCACATTTGCTTTAGGTAGAGAATAAAATACATTTTTCAAAGTCTTCCCCACCTCTCAAATGCCATATTATGAATTTAACAGGAAGAAAAATTGTAAAACCACCCTATAATATTTGACAAAATAGATCATTTTACATGACTTACCACAGAGTTGTCAAGTGGATGCACTAAATGAATACTGTTGACATATTCCTGGCCCTTCTCTTCTAAAAGATACTTACACCTACAGAATTAAAGGTTAAGTTTTAGTACCAACAGACAACTTGTGAAATTAGAAATAAGTTGAAAATCTATACCATATAATGCAATTAATTTGCTTTTAGACATGACTAAGTAATCAAATAAGCATTGGTGACCCATTAGTAAATATAATAAAAATACATTCTATTTACTTTAAACATATATGTTAGGATATATTATTAGAGCAATAAATGTTACTTAAGAACATTCCATTTGTAAGCAATTAAATTAAATTAGCACCAAAGAAGCATATTCTAAAGAGTTTCCTAGTAACAGACTTATCTAAAAGGTTGTCCGTTTAACATTTCCAAGTAATTTTGTAAGCTTTTCAGCCTTTCCTCTTAATGTTAAGCTTTCTTTCTCAATGGCCATCCTGAACTTGGAGGTAGTTTATTATAAATTCTCAAAACAATGGTATAAAAGGTGTTTAATGGCACTGAATAATCAACTATTCAGCTTTCCTATTCGTTTTCAGGGTAGATGTTACAATTCATGATGTATTCCAGTTACTAACCAATGCTATTTTCATAACTTTAAAAGTCTGATATGATATGTGTCACTGCAAGGGGACGACTGACTGTGATTCGGCTACGAAAAAACAACTCCCATCCACTACCACTAAATATTTTTTGTTGCTGCTGAAGATTAAGAAAAAGCGAATTCCTGAAGCCTTCCACTTCGTGGTTATTTTGGGTTAGCATATGCCAAAGGATATAGAATTTCTGACAAATTCCACATCTCTCCAACACTAGATGCAAACCCTGATGACCTTCATATTAACTGGATCACATTTTGGTTCCATATCTCTACCTGCACAAGAGTTTTCCTTCTGAAAAACATACTCAAGGGGTAAAGGCTGCCAAGTCATTTTATGTCTTCTAGAGATGTGTTTAGTTCTAAAGAGTCTCTCTGGTAACTCTGGCATTCATCATATTTTAAGAAAGTCTACTCCTAAGAAGTATTTGCTAATTGGGAGTGAGACGTTTGTGCATCTAGATAGGAGATGCATAACAAAGGATGAATATTTTAATAACCAGAGACTGTATCCTGTAAAGTAGGTGACCTGATTTTTATCATTCGGGCATGAAATCCATGCCTTTTTTGATGGCAAGAATATTTAATAAAGTGGCAAGGATTAAGCCTTCGAAGTGTAAACACTCCACCTCTCCTCCTGTTACCATATGAATATTTAAGCAGTTTACCCTGGATACCACTTAGCATGTTGCTCCCAAGGGTCTTCGTTGGGTTTCCAATCAGTAAGTCCACCTCCACAATGAAAGCATGTTACTTTATCACGGTCACCTAAGAAAACACACAAGCACACATGGATATGCTTATGAAGTGGCAACTTACAGAGAAATGTCAGCTTTTGAAAATGAAAAATGGACTTTCTTTCTGCTAAGTCATATACAAAAGTGCCTGCTTTAAAAAAATTCAAATAATTGACACATTTATGTAACCTGGGGAAGAAATTCTCATTTATTATTTAGACTAAATTGCTTTTTAGGTAATTTTAAGGAGCAAAACAATAAAAATTTATGATGCCAAATTCAACTTTTTATTCAGGAAGATGTCTTACATGTTACACTTGTGTTTTTAATATTTATCAGTTCTCACTTGGGAATATTCAGCCTTTGAGCAAGCTGATGATTAAATGAGCATGCTAGGATTCGAAAGAACATATATTGCAAGTACTCATGAGATCCAGCTAAATGCAGAGGCAGGCAGGTGGTACAACAGAGTGCTGGGGAAGACCTGAGTTCAAATCTAGCCTCAGATACTTACTAGCTGTATGATTCTGGGCAAGTCACTTAACCTCTGTGTGTCTCAGTTTCTTCAACTATAAAATGGAACTGACAATGGCATCTACTTCATAGGGTTATGAGAATACCACAAGGTAACATTTGTAAAGCACAGTGTCTAGTATGTAGTAGGTGATTAATAAATGCTTATTCCAGTCAAATTCTCTACCAGAATCACTCTAAAATCATATCTATATGACACTTGCAGTCAATTTAGGTTAAACCCCCTCCCCCCACTACTTTACGCTACCTATTTATAGTTTTGTGAAAAAAAATCACAATAATTAACATATGTTAAACTAAACCAAACAGATTTGTTTTGGAATTATTGAGCCTAATACTTAAGAGATAGGCTATGGGAAAAAAAAGACTAATTTAAAAGAGAAAAAGACCAGTATAATTTAAAAAGTGTTCCTAGAACTTAACATATGAATGATACTTACTGAATCCAATCCAAACCCCTCATTTAGAGGGAACTGACGCTACAGGACCTGCAGAATTGCCCTAAGATACTATCAGTTAGTAGCAAAGCTGGGGAAAGAACCCAAGTTCCTGATACCCAAATAATCCAGTCATTTTTTGTGCAAGGCCTTAAATGTAGCAGGACTTCTTGATAAGGGAACATTCACCATCTCAAATGGCAAGGTTACAAGAATTGTAACCAGCTCTACCATCACAGATGATTTTATATCATAGACTTTGAAGGTCCTAAAAGATATTAAATGCCACTCTACTGTGGCAGTTCTTTCGGCAGAAACATAAATGTTAACATTACAAAGCCAATATAACTGCCCACAGAATTAAGCTGAAATAAGATGAGTATTAAACTGGCATGGTTATTAAATATTTACCAACCCAGGGGGCATCCCTTTCCTTTTTCCTCCTTAACAAAATTGAGTAACTAGAAGGATTATTGTTTGTTTAATAACAAAGTTTACCTAAAGCATAAAATCCAGCCTTTGCAAGCTGCTCCGTGTTAACTGAGTATATCCATGTCGCAAAGGTAATGAGTCTTGCTTCATATTCTGCCATGGCTGGATTCCTTGGGAGATGGGTAGCGTTTGGATAACTCCTATCACAACTAAGATCAGTTTCAATCTGAGTATTACCAATATCCCTTCCCAAAACAAAGAAACACTTAGGGAAATGCCTTTTGTGCTCAGACATTGCCCGATCACACGGTTCCCAATTCTTTAATTTGCCCCCACAACAAAAGCACTGCACTTGATCCGCAATGCCCAAGTAGTAGAGTCCAGCACTTGCTAACTCCTGCGGAGTAAGGTGAGCATAGTGTGGCCAATTCTGAAAAGATCTCAGTCTAGCTTCTTCACTGCACATGGAAGGGTTCCTTGGGTATATGGTATCTGACATATCGACAACCTGCCCTCTTCTCAAAAGAAACTCCCCAAAAGCGTCGAGGGGTCTCTCCAAAGCAAAATGATTTATATTCCTTGAACAATTTTCAACTCTGTACTGACAGTTTTGGATAATGGGATTTGGAAATTGTGTAGCATGTTTTTCCAAATAAAAACCATTAATGAATCTGCAGTTTGGGGATACTTCCCTATGTCTTCCAACTGCCGAGTCTCCGAATTGCCATCCATCTACAGCTGCATGACAGCTAAAGCACTGTACGGTATCTCTTTCACCAGTATAGAGGAAACCTGCTCGTGCCAGTGTTGATGGTGAAACAGGGCTACTACTTGGAAAATTAGCAAATGTTTTTAATCTATTCTTTTCCTCTACAAAATCTTCATCCTTAATGATGTCTGGAGGCACACAAGTTTTAGAATCTTCAAAACTCTTAAAAGTCATCTTCTCTGGAAAGTGATGCTTGTCCACTTGTCCTAAAAAGAGAGCATTTCATTAAGGAATAGAAAAATAGAAAACATACCAGATACCCCTGTCAATTTGATTCCGCAAATATTTATTAAGCATCTACTATCTACCAGGTACTTGGCTAGGTACTGCCAAAGCCAAAAATCAAAATAATCCCTGTCCTCAAAGAGCTTACGTTCTCTGCTAGGAGAGAGTGGAAATAATAAGTACACTAAAGTAAATGGAGAGACAGCATGGCATAATCATAGTGGAGAGAGGGTTGGTCTTGGAGTCAGAAAAGATGTGGATTCGAGTCTTGCCTATGATATGGTCCTGGGCAAACCACACTGAACCCCCCCCCCCCCCCAGGACCCTAGGTAACTCTCTAGCCTCTTGGTTTCAGAGGAAGTACTGGCCAGAATTGGTATATGGAGACTCCTTACAGGGCGAACCACATCCCTACCAAAAGTAAACATTAGGAAATTCTAGGAGGGAGAGGACTAACACAGAGGAGATCTGTAAAGACTGCACTGAAAATGTGGCACCCAATTGCGGAAGGCTAAGGAGTTCAGGTTTTATCCCAGGAAATAAGAAGCCACTAAATTCTTCTGAACAGCCAGGGCTGGCCATTAGGAAAATGATTCTGGCAGCTATGTGGAGGACGGATCAGGGAGGGGAGAGACCAGAAACAGGGAGACCAATTAGAAAGCTATTAGACTAGTCAAGGAAAGAGGTGATAAAGGACTGAACTAGGTTGGTGGCTGTCATACTAAGTGAGCAAATTAATTAATGGAATCAAAGTAAACTTAGAACATGTACTACAAGAAAGAAAATGGTATTTTTATTTTCCCTTTGAGGAAAGAGATGGTCAAACCTGCTACTAATTTTAAAATATTTATAATACCAAAGCCCATGCATCACAATTGTTAACTACATAGTCATTAACTGGGAAAAAGCATGGTGATGAATATGGATATTTATCAAGTTCATACACAAATGAATGGATTGCTGCATAGTCAAAGCATCCATATATAGTTCTCATTTCAAGCTGGTGATTGGAAAGTTAAAAGAATGGCTCTTTGAAGGTTTCTCAGTCTATTCTCTTGCCCAACAAAAAATAGTAACCAATTTTGTTTATAATAACAAATATAACTAGAGCAGCTGACTTGAGGGGTGAATCAGAGTTTAAACTGCACTCCTGATACTCAGGAAGTTCTGTGACCAATGGGCAAGTTATGTTCTCCTTTCTGAGCCTCAGTTTCTTTATGTGCAAAGTACAGACAATAATTCCTGTAGTACTAATCTCACAGGGCAAGGACTAAAATTGATAATGCGAATAAAGCAACTGGCAAACTTCAGTGTTGTGTAAATATCAGGAGCTCTCTTCATCAAATTTCACAAGTTTTCTGGCATACGCCACTGCCCTCTATTGGCTGGGGTCTTTTAAATACTTTGATGATCTAGAATCTCCCTGAGGTGGGTTGTCCCTCCAAAGATGCAGATTACAACACATTTCTCCCTCTGTCCATTAAGACTAGCACAAGAGATGTCAGATGTTGGCCTAAAAATCTGGGCAAACTGTATCTACAGCATTCACCTACTCTACTGGTCTACCCAAAAAAGGAAACAAGATTAGTCTGGCATGATCAGACTGGCATTGGATGAAGCTATGATGACTTTCCAATCAGTGTTTTCTTTTAATAATACTTTGATTTGTCTCAGTGATGTGTGCATATCCCCTTCAACAATGCTAATAACAACCCATTCACACTTTCTGAGCTTATGCAACTGTTAAGCATGTCCTTCTGGAAATCCTCCACAGGAAACCCACAGGAAGCCCACCACCCAAAGTGCTGGTTGACCTTCCATGATGGGACCTTCTTCCCCCAGAGAGAAGAATAGGGATCATTTAAAGGCATTGCACAATTCCCCAAAGCAATCCTACCCATTCTCTTTTGGCTACCTAAGTCTGGGCAGGAGTCAGATCACTTAAAACATTCAGGACCATATTGCCCTCTGGAGGCTGGCTCAGGAAAAAATCCTACCAGTTTTCTTTTGGTTTAGAGTGCTTAACTCCTTAAGGGAGGGTAAGGGGAGGGAAGGGAGATGTATCCCAACCCAATTCCCAAACAAAAATTACATTCTTCCACTATTATAGCTCTGATGTTTATTAGCTGTGTAAGCCCAATCACGTCACATCCCCTCCGTGAGCCTGTCTCCTCATTTGTAAAACTGGTGGAATACTTGCACTACTTAGCTCATAGGACTATTTGTGAGGAGACTCTTAGAATCCTTAAAGTATTATATGAATGTAAGTTATCACTCCCTTGAAAGCCCTACTTTGATGTTTCATTATGGTACACATATGACTAACCAGGTAGGTGGAGCAGTGGACAGAGGACTGGGCCTAAGGTCAGGAAGGATTGAGTTCAAATTGGATCTCAGACACTTACTAGCTGTGTGACTCTGGGTAAATCACTTAAATAGCTGTTTGCCTCAGTTTCCTCATCTGTAAATGGGGGCTAATTATAGCACTCATCTCCCAGGATTTCTTGTGAGGCTCAAATGAGATAATAATCTTAAAGCACTTACCACAGTGCCTGGCACATAGCAAGCACAACAGAAATGTTGTCTGTTATTGTTGTTGTCATTGGTACTATTAACCCTGAACTCTCAAAGTCTGCGTCAATGGAACACAAGTTCTGGCAGATCCTACCAAACTGGAAAGGGTTCAAACATGGGAAGACTGTCTGGCCATCACTGAACATGATCATTATCAGGTTGGCCACAAGGTGATTATTTTGGCCACAGAAATTCTCCAGGATAGGGCAGTATGGTATAATGGACTGGGGTATGGGTGACTGACTTAAGACAACCTGGGCTCAAATTTCCTCCTTGATATTTTGACTAAGGGGCATGTTATTTAACCTTGGACAATCTAAGGCAACTCAAAACCTGCCTACTCAGTTATATATAGACAATTGGTCACAGGTAGGTGGAGGGAGTTTCCATGTTGAAAAAACCACAGATCCTTGCCCTCCAAGGCTATCTACCAAGTCACAGAAGGGTTGTGAGATATACAGGTGAAAGGTATTAACTATGGCCAGTAAACTTATAAACAGGGGTAGGGAGAGGTAGGGCGGCAGTGGGCACAGCCTCATGGAAGTAAGTAACCTAGAAAATTCCTGGCAGGAACTAGAATGGTGATGTCACAGAACAACGATTATGCTTGCTAGAACAAGTCTGCCTTTGACTTTTTTTTTTTTTTTAAACAAAACTGATAGGTTGTTTTAGCACTATGTTGACACAATCAATATAACCCAGAGGGCCACTAGGCAACTATCAACAACTTCTAATATCATCACAAATAACTAATTTTCTTGGTATATAAAGACACAAGAAAATCACCGTGCTTGAGGTGTTAGCTCTCTAATTTAGAAAATCTAAAACCTTACGGTACATTCACATTCCAAACTGGTGCTTTGATTTGATCATCACCATTTTAATGCTGAATAAAGTCCATTGTTATTGGTTTTTAAATAAATTTTTATCGATTTTTTTTTGTTTCTACAATGCATAAATTTTCCCTTGTATTTTCTCCTCTGCTCCCCTTCCAGCCATCCCTTCCCTATATTATTTCGCTTCAGTTTTTTGAGACTGGGTCTCCCTATCTCTCCCAGGTTGGAAGGAAAGTAGCCACTCACGCGCCAAATCTCAGTACTGTTGGCACAGGAGCCAAGCGGTATGTGTCATCAAGTATGGCCCTCATATTGTTTCAACAAATGCTCATCTCCACTTGAAATTTCCAAGGGAGAACCATACCTTCCCTTGGTTAAACAATAAAAGATTTGAATTCATTCAGTTTTGAAAGCTGTTTGCTTCTTCACTACTGAATATTAGGTCTGTCTCCCATACAGTATTGTAGGAAAGGAAAGCTTCTGGATAAAGATCATAAAATAGAGACTACCCAAGGGAAGTAGGGATATGAAAATATTCCAGAATAAAGGTGGATTATTGAGGAGCAGGGCAATGAGACAGACCAAGGAAGGGGAATAGGAGAAAAATAAGTTATGAGTGATATAGGAAGAACTGTTGTGGAGGGTCAGTGCCCATCTAAACAGCAAAAGAAGGAACTTTCAGCAGGAATTCAGCCTGAGCATTAGAGAAGGGGAACAGGAAATGACTGCTGAGATGGCAGTTAAGGGGATCTTCAGGGCTAGTTATAAAAGGGTCTTATTTAAGGCTATTTATAAGAGAAAACAGATTGGAGAATGATTGGGTGGGTGCCTGAAATCAGTAAAAATGTCCAAAGGCAGAGGGGATGGCTCATGGAAGTTTCGTGCCAAAAGTACAGCAGGGGATTCTCCTGTAACACCCTGTTACAATGATTAGCTTCTTTTAAGCCTCTCAGGTCCAACTGGTTCCCTCCCTCTTTGGCTTTAGGGAGTTTATTTTAGATTTTTAAAAATTAGGAGTTCAGTCACAATGCCCTCAGTTAGGAAAATTCCTAACACCTAGACAGAGGTGTTAAAAGTGACTTTACATTTCCATCTATCTCTAGTTAACCCCTAATCTCTTTTAGGAATGAGGCAAAATTCACTTCCCTGGAAACATCTGGACAAGAAAACACCGGATTATATTATAGTGTCTGTGGACAGACAAGCATCAGAGAGTAGAAATTGGGGGATGGAGGGGAGCTGACCTTTCCTTGAGACTCATTTTTGTTGGAGTTCTCTTTCAGAGGCCTCTAGAGGCAATGACTCTCCTCACAATGCTATTTCACTTCTCCATGGAAGCTCAATCCTCCCTTTGTTCCAACCTTCCAATACAGAAGCTTAGAATCTTTCCCTCAATTCCAAGCTGGCTTCTTTCTCCCTTTTATTCTGACAGCCTTAGGTGATCCAGCACTCACAGAGTGGCCCTGTTCAGTTCTGACTGCGACGCCATCACAGGCTAGCTAGATGGACGAGTCGTCACGAATTCAAATCCAACCTCAGACACTTACTAGCAGTGTGACCCTGGGCAAGTCACTCCACCCTGTCTGCCTCAGTTTCTTCATCTGTAAAATGAACTGAAGAAGGAAATAGCAAACCACTCCAGTATCTTTGCCAAAACTCCAAATGAGGTCGCAAAGAGCCAGACAAGGCTGAACAACAAGGAAAAGGAGAGGGCTTAGCATTTTGGACTGTTGAGTTTAAGATAATGTCATGACTGAAACAACTGAATCACAACAAAAGATGCTATCAATAAGTGTTCGGTGTCACCTAGTCAGGGCACCAGAGTCAATGGGGGAGAGGGGAAGATAGTTTCAATTCTACCTTTATACTTGAATAAGGATTTAGTAGCAGATATCACTTAGGAATTCAATTGAAACATGTGAGTGTCTGTGATATGCCATTATGTGATAGGCACTGGGGTACAAAGATGAAAAAAGTCAACTCCCACTCACAATTTTATAATCTAGTAGGGGCACAAGGCAGGTAGGAAGAGGGACAGGGAGAGGAAGAAGAGAAACAAAGACACAGAGAGAAGAGAAGCAGAGAGACACATACACAGAAGTATTATACACCGTACAAACAAAAAGGCAAAGGGAACACCTCATCCAGGTGATCTAGAAAAATATGAAAACTCCTTGAAGGTAGAGGCTATTTTTCATTTTGTCTCAGCATCCTAGGCACAGCACCTCGAAAGAGGGATATTGCAGGCATGGGGGAGAGGGGAGGGGAGGAAGGAAGAGGAAGGAGGAAGGACGGATTTCATTCTGGGCTTGGGGAACAGTGTCTGAAACGAGTCAGGCGAAATAAAAGTTGGAAAAGTAGCAAAGTCAAAGGTGGCACACACACACAAAAAAACCCATCAAGCAGCTAATACCACTGACATTATACCTAGAAAGCTTGGGCTATTATCTAAATGGGTTATTTTTATCTGGGGAAGAGGGGGGAGAGGAAGAGTTTGAAAGAAGAAAAATAGGAAAAAGGAAAGGGATTGATTACTGGTGTCTCTGGCCAAGTTATAATGGAAGAAAATACCCCCTCAATATCCATTTGGTAACTGCACTAAAGACAAATTATTTTAGCCCAGAACAGCTACTAAAAGCTAAGGTTGTTAGGGAGACCAGATTTCTAACAATCTCAAATCCTAACAATGTCAAATCCTCTTTTTAGTCTATCTTTTGGGCTACAGTTAGACATTCTGAGAATCATCAAATTTGACTTGTAACAAAAATACCATGCAAAGAACAAAGTATTACTCTGAAAAGTATTAAGGATTAAGCTTATTAGCATTCAAGTGTGTACCACTTTAAATAAGATTGAATTGGATGGCTTTTTTTAATCAAGTTTTTCTGGGTTCAACATTTTAAAAATAATTTACTCCAGGAAGTCAGGAGCTCCAGGATTCAGAGTTTGTGGACTGAATGCCAGAGCCAAAAACAAAAACAGCAACAGCTTTCTGTCTGCATCAGCCACTGCAAAACAAAACAGGGTACTCTGGGGATTACAGCCAGAACAGATTAAAATGGCTGACCAGAAAAATATCCTTAACATCTTTGACAAATGCACCTTTGAAAGGAGGGGCCGTTTAAAAATACCCATATTATTTAAAGGGCCAAAGCAATGTGTGTAATAGCTGCAGTTCTAAATCCACAAAAATGAGAGTAAAACCTTTAAATAGTTTCCATGGAGCTCATAAATCTCCCACTTGCTGATTACCTTGTTTGATTATGTTTGAGCCTGGAGCCCTCTGGGTGAAATCTGAGCGATGTGGACTGGCTCATTTAAGGAGTTGTAAATGTTTAATGAATGTTATCTATGCAAATTGAGAGCTTACGTAAGCCTAGCATTTATTAAGTGCCTATTTGCACGTGGGCCATACAAAGAACATTAAATGGCAATGAAAATAAAACCACAATCGAAGGAGTTAAGGAAGTCAGAAACTGCATACTGACCTAAATATTTTTGGGGAAAAGGCTGCCCAGGAGGCAGGCAGGCCCCTAACCTCCACACCCCACTCAGGCTCTTTCATCTTTAATCTTCATTGCAATCTATCTTTCGCGGACCTCATGGAAACTGGCTGCTCCTCCAAATTCCATCAGGGACTGTTTTGTTCTTGTATCCCCTGCACCCAGAAGGTAACTTGCACCCTGGAGGTGCCTAATAAATGTTGAAGTGAATTGCAATGATAATGGAAAATCAAGCAAACTCTAAGTCCCGATTCATCATCTTGGCCCACACACCAACTCCTCCATTTCTACTCGTGAGTCATCTTTTGACTCATCCATTTTCCTTCCTCCTCTATCTGCCCTCCTTACCCCATCAGTTGACAAGTGCCATGTAGTCTGGTCTTCTCCACAATGGCTCCCTCACCTTCCATCTCCCTGATTCAGGCCAACACAGCCTCTCACCGAGACATGTGTAATAACCTAACTGGTCCCCCTCCACCTTACTGAATCTCCTCTCTTTCCAATCCATCATCCATACTGTTACCAGCTTGCTGTGCAAACTTGAAAGCACTATATGCATGCCAGTTCTTTTTATGTGACTCCCTCTAGCACCTGAAAAGCTTTCACTCTCACTTCCAAATGAAGCTGCATCCAAGGCCCTTCACAAATGTGCCTTAACTTCCCTTTCCTGCATCATCTCTCACTGCTCCCCTTTAAGTATTGGTGCCCTAAATGAACATGTCTCAGGCCTTTGTTTCCTGTTCTTCACTCTCGCTTCACACACATCTCTCTGTGTAGAATTCCTCCCCTTATTTGGGGAGTATCTTTAATACCCCCCACGCCTTCACCAAGATTTTCTTGATGTGCCATCTGCCTTCCCTCAAAGGCACATTCCTCACTGGGACAATCTGTTAGTGTACTATCAGAACTTGGGAGTTTTATTTTGTGGGATTTTTTTTTTGTTCCCATCTTTCTTGACCCTGAGGCCTCCTTTTAAGACCCTGGCCATGAGAGTATACGTATCTGCTTTCTAAACTACTATATCACTATCATCATGACAGAACTCTGTCCCTTTAATTAAATCTACAGTTTTTAAGGTTAGGGACATTTTCTCCAAGTAAAAAAAAAAACCATCCCATGATTAAAAAAACAAACAAACCCCCAGAGAACCTTTAGAGTCCTAAATTAAACAGAAACTTTAAACATGCCAGAAACTTTCATTTTTGACTCCTTCCTTTCCCTTCATCCCTCTCTCTAGTACAGGGGTGGGGAACCTGTGGCCCTCTAGGTCCTCGAGTGCAGCCCTTCAACTGAATCCAAACTTAGGGCCACATTTGGAGGACCTAAAGGGTCACATATGGCCCTCAAGGCCTCTGATTCCCCACCCCTGAAGAGTACTTCAAGTACTCAGTATCAAGGCCTGCTCACTTTCTCCTTGAAATCTCTCAACCGTGCCCTATACATACTTTGGAACATACTTCCCATTCAAGCCAATATCTCAAGTCTAGGTTATTATAACCTTCTCTTCACCAGTTTTCTGGCCTCCGGTTCTTTCCCACCTTCAATCCTTCATGCACAATAAGGCAAAACAAAATTTCCCCAAACAACATTTTAAACTTGTCAATCCTTTGCATCTATATCTGCTCCCCAAGGTAGGTAGGCCCACTTCCTGCTTTTCCTACGCCAGCCTGGAATATTTCCCTTCCTGCTTTTCCTACGCCAGCCTGGAATATTTCCCTCATTTTCACTCACTGAAATCCTTTAAGGGCTAAGTCTGATTTTATTTATATTCCTGATCAGACCACTTAATACCTAATTATATACTACCACATTTACTTGGTAATTGTCTCATCTATGTTAAGTTTGTCTCTCCAACTAGGTACTGTCTATTTGAGAACTTATACCACTCCTCACACCCCTGCCTAGCAAAAAGGCCAGTACCATTCATTCCCATTTTGAACTGGACATAAGAGTTTCTTCCCAGTCAGGATCTGACCAAAGTTGACCCTACTTATCTTAGGAGATCTCCTAAGAGTAGCATATGTAGTATAAAAGGCTTTGGCACCGATATTGATGCTTCATCCGATTAGCCACTGATGTCTTAGAAGCAATACTTTTAAGAAATACTTCATTTTTTGGTCTGCTCGTGTTAGTTTTCAGTGGTTCAGTCCTGTCCGACTCTTTGTGACCCCTTGACAAAGATACTGGAGTGGTTTGCCATTTTCTTTTCCAGTAGATTAAAGCAAACAGAGGTTAAGTGACTCGCCCAGGGTCATATAGCTAGTAGGTGTCTTGAAGCCACATTTGAACTCCCTGACTCCAGGCCCAGTGCTATATCCACTGAGCCACCTACCTGCTTCTATGTGGCATGCTTACAGGTACTTATTAATGTATTTCAGCGAACTTTGGCTATTGGAAAAACCTTTAATATTTTAATACTGTAACCAGTCACTCTACTATGATAATCAAGTTCCAAAAGGAGCTAGTAAACCTCATAGGTTACTATTAGTAATCATTAGACCTATCTTGACTTAAACTCTGCAAAGTGCTTGAGGAGAGGAGGTAATACAACTCCTAGTAGACTTTCAGATAGGGAGAATGAGGATAAAAAGGCACATCAACTTTTTCAGTCACAATTAAATGCACAGTCAAGATTCCAACCCTGGTCTTAATGATTCCAAATTAATTATTCAATTCATGCTACAGCTCTAATATACTTTTGCCACATATTATTTTAAATATAACTGATTATATTTTAAATGTAATTAAAGAGCAATGACTAGTCTGACATCCTTCTTGAGAAAATTTAAACGGTGGCATGTTTTTTTAAAAAAAGAAATGACTAACATTATAAACTCTGACCTGTAAACCATATCAGCTGAAAAGCCTGTAAATTAGAAAAGTACTACTAAATCCTTTGGCCTATATGTCAGGGATTCTTAAGTTGGGGTCCATGAATCTGTTGTTTGTTTTTAATATTTATAACTACATTAGGAAATAATTGGTTTCCTTTGCAGTCTTATGAATTTTATTTTATACACTTAAAAACATTATTCTGAGAGGAGGTCCATGACACACAAAAAAGGTTAAGAGTCCTGTCTTAAGCCAAGCAATCTTGTGTGACATGAATCAATAAAGGTCCTGTAGTGTAGGCAGGGGTTGTGACTGGTGTTGGAGAAAACCTTTTCTTTTATTAATAATGAGAGTGGGGGTAGGGAAGCGGTGGCGACAGTTCAGCTCCTGGCAGAGAATAAAAGGCAACGAAAGGGTCCGGAAGGACAGGCCACATAATCCTGACCAAAGTCCTAGCTCTGGTTACTAATTAGTTGTGTGACTCTGAATAAGTCATTTAACCTTTCTGAGTTTGAGTTTCCTTAATTATAAAATGAGGAGGTAGAAATATATTCTTTCACTTAACTATTTATAAATGTTTATTAGTTGAAATAAATATGTATTAAGTACTTGTTGCATATAAGGCATTATTATTGATAAAAGGATATAAAGTCCAGGCAAAATATAAAGAGAAACTGGAGGGAGAAATTACTAGGGTGTCATTGTGGGAAGAGCAGAGGGTGACAGAAAAATTGGGAAGACTTCATGGACATAGAGGTTGAATTGGGCCTTGAAAAAAGGGAAGGTACAAATATGAATGTGGAGGGGGAATGAGAGAAGAAAGGGAAGGGCATTTAGAATCCATTCTTACTCTAAAATTCTGTGATTCTTTGCCCAAATTATACTTCTAGAAGGGTCAAAAGGTAAAAATTAAAACAATATCAACATGAATGTCGCTAGCTGCTTTATTTTAAAATAATATTAGTGCTTAGTGCTAAGTTGGTTAAAAAAGGAAGTTAGAAGACATAGGATGAACCATGAATACATTTCCCAGTGGTTCATGTCTCAACACTACCGCTACTGCTACTACCCTCCTTGGGTATGAGACCTCAAAGACCAAAGTTCCCAAGAAGCTCTTGTTTCCAGAAAGCATAAGCTAAAAACAACACACAAAACCTTGCACTCTAAGCTGATACCATAAAGCTGTGGTTGTGAAACCGTACATTGAATTGTAGGGTTCAATATAATATTCACAAACTCTTTCAGAGCTACATAATAAAAACTAAAAATGTGCTAACTTAAAGAAGACACGCTAATAGCCTTTGTTTGACCATCTTCTTTACACTACTTACAGAAAAACTGCAAATTTCTTGATAAACCCAATCTCTATTTCTTCCCCCGGAGTAAAGGAGTAAGAATTTACACTCTTTCTAATTGGGTAGCACAGGTCTCTGACCCAACAAAGGTCAATCCCTCCTTTAAATATCTTAAAGTATTAGTCACAGGTACTTTCCCCTTTAGGAATGATATTTTAATTTAGGAAATAAATTGTATTATAACATCTAGGAATAATAATAGCCAATAAGATAGTATTAGAATAAAAAGAGATACAATAAAATATAATGTAAAAATCAGGAATGTAAAAATGTAACACTTCAGAATGTTTAACTGAAGTATTTAAGCTTTTAAAAAAATCCTTCTTAAGAGATCATTTTAATCTACTCCCTTCAAACAGACATATAATTTCTCTTTTGGAGACATAGGTTAAAATAAGTCAATTCAATTAGCATTTAAGTGCCCCCTACATTCTAGGCAACATTCAAAGGTCCTGAGGCTAGAGAGACCAAAATCAGATTCTCTGCCTTCAAAAAGTTTACATTCCTTTCTCTGGCGGGGAGAAGGGTGGGAAAACTAAGCATAAGATATATCCAAATAATTTTGGGGGTGGATGGGGCAAACAGATCCAACATGAACAACACTTTGTTATCAACAGAGGGCACATGGGAAGGGCAGAGTAGAGTATGATAGAGGCACTGGAGGGTGAGGCTGATAATGATGTGGGCTAGGGAGGGAGGGAAATGTCAGAAGAGGGGGTCTTGGCGATCCTCAATTTGGAATCCAAGGGTTTCCAAGTTGAGCAGTCACAAATCTCTACTTTAGCAACAATAATGTTTATTTGATTATTATTCCTAAGCAAGAAATGGAAAGTTAGGGTGGGAAAGATGAGTTCTTCATCTTGCTTCAAGGTTCAGGCAAAGGCAGGATCCTGGCGTATATCTCATTAAAGAGAAATGAAGCATGATTGAGGTATTCACCTTCCAATTCTTAGCTGGAATCAGCTCTACCCCCGCCCCTCACTCACTCAGAAAGTAGAATTCTTTCCCAGAAACCAAGCATTGAGGTCACTAAGGTCATTTCAATAACTGAATGAGCCCATTGGCTCAATGAATTATAATACTATTAGTAATGCTTCTGAGTACAGTATGTGCTGGCCTTTAAATCCCAGAGTGAGTTCTGTCAATACCAGGGAACCACTAGGAAGTAGCCAAGAGAGAAACATCAGCTGTATATGAAACTAGACTATTTCATTCAGAATTTATTCATTCAGAATTTATTCATAAATAAGAATTTAGAATCCTTATATCAATCTATTTCCCCTAATTAAATTACCTTGAAAGGCAAAGGCTGGGGGAGGAGGGGAGCACAAAGTGTAGTCTATCCCATTTTTAAGAAAGGGAAATTCTATTATCACTAAATTCCAAACCTAACAATCTATTGGACATTCCTTAAAAGTATATTATTCCTTGATAAGTATATTACTTAAAAAACGGCAGACTTCCTGAAATAATACAATGCACAAATGAATCAAGTAGATTGGGAGCTGTCCCTGCTTTTGGGTGAACTGAATTTCTGGAGCTCACTTGCTACTAGTGTATCCAGACTTCTTGCGCTGTTATCTGTCCAAGAACAGGCTGATACCATCTAATGAATGGTTTACTGACCATGAGAAGTGAAATACAGCTTCTTGTCAGCCAATGCTGAATGAGTAAAGTAGGGAAAAGATGAGGGCCACCTCACTAGAAACTTGCTGAATTTAATCTTAGTATCCCTGTCCTGTAAAATGGGGTTAAAGGTAACTGTCAAAATCAGAATCCTTTTGAGCAAATGGCAATCAACTTTTGATGACTTGTGATACTGGAGAGCAGTGACCTAGATAATTCTAACATCATTTCCTTGGAGGATGGAAAGAGTATTGTCCTATCAGCACCTATTGCCTCTATTTCTGCCTTCTGGGGCCAAGTCCAACAAATCTTTCCCTTCTCCTTCATGACAGATCTTAAAATACCGGAAGGCAACTATTAAATCCCACTAAGACTTTCTCCTCCAAGTTAAACATCTCCAGTTCCTTCAAATAATCCTCTGGCACAGTCCCTTCACCCTGATCACCCTGCTTTGGACATATTCCAATTTACCTATGTCCTCTGGTGGACACTCCAGATCTGATCCTCTGTAAGCTTCCCATTTCTGGTCAACTCTGCCTCTCACATAGGACTGATGCCTAAAGGACACTGACTGACACTTGTCAAATATCCTCATCTACTCCATTTCAGATACCTCTTAGTAGTGTTTCCTTGTTCTCATCTTTATTTGAAAGAAACTCTTGGACAGATGGAGACTTAGTCACTTGCCCCTGAACTAGCAGGCCCAGACTTAAGAGAAATTATATTTGAATACAATAATTCTTTAAATTTTAATTTTTATTCTGAAGAAACACCAAATAAATTGGGTATTTACATATCAGAACAGAAAAGACTAGTATGTATATCTTGCCTTTCCTTTTATGTGTATAATAATAAATTCATCATATAACTTTCACAGCTGTAATGCTTGTCTATGCTTCTCATGGTCTTCCTTATGTTCCCCTTTCTGCATTCAAAAAGCCATTGCTTCAATGACTTTTTTTCCCTACCTTATCCCAATCCTCCCTCTACTCCATGCTCCACTCCCATCACTGAGAAAAGAAAAAGAAAACCTTCGAAACATAGATAGTCAAGCAAAATCAATTCCCACAGTCTCTGAGTTAGAAAGCATTATGTCTTATTCTGCATTTGGAGTCCTTCATATCTCTGTCATGAAGTGGAAAACAAGCTTCATCATCAGTTCCTACTTATTGCACTGATGAGAGTTCCCAAGTCTTTCAAAGATGTTTGTTCTGATTGTATAAATTGTTCTCCTGGTACCACTCACTTCACTCTTCACTGTTTCATACGGGTCTTCCCAGGTTTCTCTGAAATGGCCCATTTTGTCTTTTCTTATAGTATAATTGTATTCCATAACATTTATATTTCACAATTTTTTCAGCCACTGCGCAAAAGATGGGCAACCCTTAGTTTACAATTCTCTGCCACTTACAAAAAGTGCTACAAATAAAAATTTTTGAGTATATATAATATGAATCCTTTCCCATTGTTTTTGATCTCTTTGGAAAATAAACCCAGCAGTGGTATTGCTGAGTAAAAGACAGATAGCTGAATGAGTTGTAGGTTATGTTTTTTTTCTTTTAATTATTTTTAAAAGGCAATTCTATTGATATCTTGTTTTTTGTACCATCAAAATTTACCTCCCCACCCTTCCAAGAAAGCTATCCCATGGCAAATAATATTTTTAAAAGAAAAAATATATGAACAAATAAAAAAAGACTGAAAAGATATGCAATGTACCACACTCACGGATTTCCCATCTTTGCAAAGAGGTGGGATGGAGGTGTTTTTTCATATTGCTTCTTTGCAACTATGCTTGTTCTTGGTAATTTTGCAACATTCACTTTTGAGTTTTGTGGTTCTTTCCATTTAAGTTGTTATAGTCATTGTATATATTGCTTTTTTTTTGGTTCTGCCTGTTTTACTCTGCAAATCGGCTTCTCCATAGTTATTATTTCTTATAGCATGGTAACATTCCATTACATTCATGTACCAGTTTATTTATGGGTCATAATTTCAGACCACTTTCCAAAATGGCTGGTTCAATTTGCAGCTCCGCCAATGGCACACGAGTGTACCCACCTGACTTCCCTTAACCCTTCCAAAAACTGCCATTTTCCCTTTTTGTCACCTTTGTCAATCTAATGGGTAGGAGATGGAAGCTGAGTTGCCTTAATTTGTATTTGCTTAATTATTGATTCAGAGTACTTTTTCACTTTTGTTGACATTTGAGGTCCATTCCTTTGAAAATTGTCTATTTATAACCTTTGATATTAGGACTGGGAACTACTTGGAAATGGTTCTGCTTAATAAATTTAAATTAGAGAAACTTGCTGCAAAGACTTTTTTTTCTGTTAGACTGCTTTCCAGCTTTCCCAGAAATTTTAGTCAAATAGTTGAGTCCTTTACGGAGTCTATGGGTTGATGGGAATATTACACTACTCTACAGTACGGTGGTTTATTTCCTCCTATATGTTGTGTACTTAATCTGCTCAATTTATCCACCTTTCAGTAATGTAAATTTTAATCTCTGAAACCTTCCATCCTCCTTTCTTAAGGACCAGACTTAAACCGAAATCACTTAGGCTCTCCCTGATTGGCCAACAATAGGTCCCAGGCCAAGCCCTACTTGGTCATTGTTTGGGCCCTGATTGGCTCAGAATGAATGTAAATAGAAATTGTTTCTGTTTTGGCCAGAAACCTGAGGGTCTCTCCCTCCCAGGTTAATTTGGTTGTTGCTGTTGTTGGGGACTAGGTACCAGAGGCCATTCTCAGCCTTTCTTATTAAGCGTTAATCACTAAATGGGAGTTGCCTCAGTCAAACAGAGGCCAGTTAAAGACTTTAGCTAGAAATGGTCCCTCACTGCATCCTGTGCCTGTCTGCAGTTTTCCTGATCTCCCCTCTGGTCACTGGACCCGGATGGCAACAGAGGAGAAAGTGAGGCAGGCACTTAAATCCCATTCACTTGCATGCCATGGCATCACCTCCCTGATGTCAGGGTCCTCTTCCTTAACAAAGGACAACAATCCACCTATTTTTTAACCAATGCTGAATAACTTTCATGATTACTGCTTTGTAGCATAATCTGAGATCTGGTACTCCTAGGTTCCTTTCTTTCTCAGTTTTTTTTTTTCATGATTTCCCTTGAAATTTTAAATTTTTTTTTCTCCAGATTAATTTCACTCTTTCTAGTTTTATAAAATAATTCTTTGGTAGTTTGATTGGAAAGGAAATGAATGAATAAATTAACTTATGTAATATTATCTTCTGTATTATTACACGGTTTGGTCCACCCAACAGTAATTAACATTTCTTCAATTATTTAGGTCTTTATTTCTGTAAAAAATGTTTTGTAGTTGCACTCATATAGTCCCCAGATATGGCTTATTAGATAGACTCCCAAGTATTTTTTACATTCTGTACTATATTTTGAATCAAATTTTTCTTTATTTTCCTGCTGGGTTTTGTTGGTAATATTCAGAAATGTTGATGATTTATGTGACTTATTTTTTGTCCTGCAACTTTGCTGAATATATCTATCTTCATTTAATTTTTAGTTGACTCCTTTTTAGGGTTCTTTAGATAGATGATCATATGATCTGCAAAAAGTGGTACTTATTTCCTTTTGGCCTAAATCTTTAGTCCCTCGATTTCTTCTTCTTGTCATTTTGTGATAGCTAGCATTTTTCACACTATGTTAAATTACATTGGTGATAATGTACATCGTTGTTCTGCTCCATCTTATTGGAAAGGCATCTAACCTTTCTCCATTACAAATAATACTCACTCTTAGCTTTAGATAGCTATTATTTACCATGATAAGAAAAAGTCCACTTATTCTTATGTTTTCTGGAGTTTTAACAGTAACAGGTATTGGATTTAGTCCAACAAAATTTGGGACCTATCAATATTATCATGTAGTTTTTATTATTTTTGTTATTAATGTAGAATTTTATGCTGATAGCTTTCTTTATAATGAACCCTACATTTTGGTATAAATCCAAACTGAACATAGTAGAAGCCCTTTCCGTGACAATTTTAAGCCTATTATTTTATGGTAAGATCTAATAACGAAATGAAACTTGTAGTTCTTTGTAAAAGCTGTCATTTTGACAGATGGCCTAGTATAGGCAAGTAAGGGCCAAGTACAAGTTCTTGACTATTTCTAGTCTAAAATACAGACTAAAGAGGATCTAGCCTTATAGACAGATGCTGTTTCAATAAAATAATCATACCATTAAAACATTTATTTTCTCCAAATTGAAATTCTAATCTTATTTAGCACATGAAATAAAAAAAAGCTAAAAAATATCCAGCTTATTTTCATCATAGTAGCAGCACAACAAAGAGACCAGCTATTCTTCGAACAAATCTTGAGTGAGCCCAGCAGGTACCCAATGAACAACTTTTATTCTACGTGGGGTTTACCAGGGGTGAATTGTAAGGATATGAGACTAAAGATGGAACTCATACCTACTTTCTGATCAAAAAGAGAAGCGGGAAATACAAAAGCTCTTGGCAAGACTGATGCCCAAAATGGACCTAAAAGAGTCACTGAAAGAGGCAAAGATCTAAGAAAGATCTGCTGTTCCCATTTCAGTGAAAACAGATACTTAATCATTGTAGTAGGTTACCATAAGCTTTTAAGATGTCTTGTAATTTTTTATTTGAAATCTCTCTGTAGCTATTAGAATTTTTAAAAACCCTTAGAGGAAAAAAAAACAAAGAAGGAGATGGGGTTCCCTACTTGTTTCAAAGACAGCAAGGGGGAAGATAACTTGTCATTTTGTTCAAAGGAGACCTGGAAGTGCTGAAGCTCAGATGCTGACCAGGTGATAAAGACAAAAATAAGCACATTGACCAAGTTTTGGGGACTTAAAGGAAGGGAAAAAGGGAGCAAATCCAGAGCTAGGAAGGGTCTCAAGATTCTGATGCCAAACACTGACAGTTCATTTACTTGCTAATCCTGAAATGGGAGAGCAAAGGAAAATCTATCTAATGGAAAGGTTTATATTTGTGTCAATGACTTTCCTTGGGACTTTCTCATTTTCCTGTTATGTTTCTTCATCATTTTTGTGACCTCTGCAGCTTTTTTTCTCTTTTTATCCCTATTCTGTATGTAAGAAGTCATAGTTAATTGAAGCCCACTGCACCTCTGTCTTTCACCATAGCCTTCTGGGCAATTCTGAAGCTTCAAATCGTGTTCATGATTCATTGCCTTACAGCACCACCAGAAGGATACTGATGTTAAACAGATTTGTTTCTCTCACAGAGAAGTTTGGGATCACTGAAAACAATTCACACTTTCTAAAAATCAAATAAGCACTTATTAATCACAAACTATGTCCAAGAGATACAACAAAAGTGAGGCAGACCTTGCCTTCAAACTTATATTCTATCACAACAAAATGTGTTCAAAAGTAAATAAATATTTATCTATACAAAAATAGAAGGAGGGAGGCATTAAGAACTAGGTAGACCTGAAAAAGCCTCTTGAACAAGGCTTCCTGAAGGGAATTAGTCATATCAAATATGAAAAAATAAGGACTGTAAATGATGCTGGATTTCCTAAAATTAAGTGATCGCTGGTGACCTGTGAGTGTAATTTGAGTAAAGCCGTATGTAAGCCAGATTACAAAGGATTAAGGAATGAAGGACTAGTGAGCAAGTAGCAACAGCATTTTCAAAAAAGAACTTCAAGCCATTTTATACGCTATTTATTCTTAACTCCATTTTCAAGGGAATACAGAGATTACAGTCCCCACTTGTCATTACTTCACTCATTTGGCAATGCCTGATTAAAGAAACAACTCTTTACCTCACATCTCATAGCCAATAACCCTTCATTCATTAAGTGGTGCCAGTTAATTCCTGGACAGAAGCAGCTAAAAGAGCAAGCAGTCTGATAAAGTAACATGCAAGTTCAAGAAATGCACCGCATTTAAAAGCAAGGGCTGCCTGTCACTTTAACTTGCAATCTCCTTAATTCAACATGTATAAAGGCAAGTCCAATGTGGCAGACTTGGAACCAGAAGCTTTAGGTGTGAGTTCCCAATATAGCATTCACTGGCTATATATGGGATATATAGGATATATAGGATCCTAGGCTAGTCTATTCACCTTTCTAATGTATAAAATGAAGACTAATACTTGCACCACTTTGATATTTTTTTCAACTGAAAAGAAGCTATTTTAAAATGGCTTTTTAAAAAAATTAATGAGATATAAGAAAGTTCTAGAACTAGGCTCCATTTCTGACTCTGGCTAACATTTATCATGTTGAATTCTCTCAACACAAATTACGGATGCTTCACTCCACATATTTAATCGGCTGCTAAGTACTGTCCATTCTATCCCCATAACATCTACAGAATCCTTTCCCTTCTCTCCACTCACATCTACACCATTCAAGTTCAGGCCCTCATCAGCTCTGCCTGGATCCTCTGCCTTCTAATTGGGCTTTCTACCACAAGGCTCTCCTCTTGATTCATTCTCCACAGAACTATCAAAGTGATATTTCTAAAGCATAGATCTGTTTGGCCTTGTTAAGAGTTCTGCTAAATAAACTTCCATGGCTCCCTATTACCTCATGGATCAAATACAAATTCCTGTTTGGTATTTAAAAACTTTAAGAACTGCCCTGCAACTTACTAACGTGTTTGAAATCACTCTCCTTTACACTATAGTCTGTACTATGTATCTATCTATCTAGTCTACCATCCAACCAAACTGAAACTTTTTGCTACTCCTCTCAACACAAACCATCTATTTTCTTTATGTTTTTCTACATACTGCTCGGCCTGCAACACACTCCCTCCCCATCTCAGCCTCTCAGAATCCAACATTTCCTTCAGAGAAAAGCTCAATCATCTCCTCCTACACGTGGCCTTTCCTGAACCCCACCATCAGCTGCCAGGGAATTTTGTATATACTCACACGAACACTTGCTATCTTCCAAGATAGAATGGGAACTCATTGAGGGAAGGGATTGTTTTGTATCCTCAGTATATAGCACAATGCCTGGCACATAGCAGATGTCTAATAAATGCTTGTTCATTTTTCCCTAATAAGAAAAAGCCCCAAATATCCAGTTTCATACACAAATTAGGTGCTGTAGAAGTGATACTATTTTTTAAACTTAATCTGACATCTGTTTGAATACAAGGAAGTTATTTCCATGTCCCGTTCCATTATCACTGTTTCCTTGATCCAGCAACAGCAAATATGAAACAAAAATGCTGTAGAGTAACAATCACCAGTCTGCTCCAAGTAAACCCATAACAAATACATCATTGTTTTGGCATTTTTTAGTTATGAAATAACTATATTTGAATACAATGTCAGACAGCCTTAAAACTTAATAGGAACGAATAAAGAAGGCTACATTATTGCTGTGGGTAGCGTGGGAGGTGGGGGAAGAAAGAAGAGGCTGAGAGGGGGGCCGTAAGAAGGGTTTGCCCACTTCAGTTTTCTGTGCTATTTTTCAAAGTTTTCTACCAAGTTCAAATTCATTTTTGTTCCACAAAGATGGCTAGGAAAGGAGCTTTGGCAGCAGAGGGATGGATCATGGGCTCATTTCCTACTGAGTCTTTTTTTCTTTCCGCTCTCTTCACTCCCCCTCCCCCTAATGGATACACTATAGCCTGATACAAGTTGCAACTGCACTGTGCCAGCCCCATCACAGAGAGTTCTTTCGCTAGGACTAAGGGGAAAAACCAGCCCGCCCCCACGCCTGTCCCTGTCCCACGTTGCGGAAGAGAGAGGAAAAGTCGAGCGAGGTCAGGGCAGTCCCCGGGCGCCGCCGCCCTCTTCCCTCCGCCTCCTCCTGCTGCTCGTGATCCTGGTCACAGTCAAGAGCAGGGGGAGAACAGAGAGCGAGCGAGAAAGAAAGGAAAGTCCTCTGAGAGGCAACGCACGCCGAACCCGCGGCCGACCGCGCTGCTATCCAGCCCCACCGGGGGGGCCGGAGCTAACTGAGGATGGGACCAAGAACTACGGACGGAACACCGTCAGTATCCAATTCCCCAGGCCTTCCCGTAAGGACTGAGCCCGCGGAGGCTGAAAACACATCGACCCCACTTCCAGGAGGGGTGGGGGATTCTCCCATACCTGCCTCTAACTTCGGGCCCCTCCCTCTCACCCTGCCCATCCACTCACTTACCTTTCTAACCAGCGAAAACCGCAGCTACCGCGCATGTGCAACCTGCGCCGCTTCCCAGAGAGGAGACCACGGCCCAGAGATAAAACGTCTGCGGGTCAGCTGGGAAAATGAAAGGCGGCGTCAGACGGCGTCCGTAGCGTCAGGCGGCGTCCGGGGCGTCAGGCGGCGTGAACTTTGGCGCATGCCCGATGACAGCCTGGTGGGCTACGTGGGCACATGCTCAGTAAGACCCACTGGCTTCATCCACGCAGTTGTTTCCGGTTTCCGCTGGTTGGGGAGGGAATCAAATAGAGGAGCAGGGAGAGTTAAGGAAGGGAAGGATGGAAAAATGGAGAAGGGCCTAAGGAAAAGAGGAGGGGGCGGAGTCGAGCTGAACCAAACAGAGGTGGAAGGGAGCAAACGCAGCAGTCCAGGGCTTCCTATGAGAAAGGAACCTCGTGTTTAAACAAGAGCCTCAGGAGATAATGGAAAACAGTTGGACCCTGCACATAATAGGGTATACTGAAATAAATTCTAAATAGATACACACCCCAAATATCACATTATTTTTCTTTAAGAGTAAAGACAACAGTTCATCATTTCTTATAGCACAATAGTACTCCATTGCATTCATACACCATAATTTATTCAGCTATTTCCCAATGGATGGGCATCCCCTTGATTTCCAGTTTTTGACCAGTACAAAGAGTGCTGCTATAAATATTTATGTACATGTGGGTCCCTTTCCCATTTCTATGATCACTTGGGGATACAGTCCTAGAAGCAATATTGCTGGGTCAGAGGGTTTGCACATTTTTGTAGCCTTTGGACATAGTTCCAAACCACTCTCTAGAATGGTTGGATGATCTCACAGCTCCACCAACAATGAATTAGTGTTCCAACTCTCCCACATCCTCTCCAGCATTTATCATTTTCCTGTTCTGTCACGTTTGCCAATCTTATAGGTGTGATGTAGTACCTCAGAGCTGTTTTATTTTGTATCTCTCTAATCAAAAGTGGTTTAGAGCATTTTTTCATATGATTATAGATATCTTTAATTTCTTCCTCTGAAAAGTACCTGTTTGCATCCTCTGACCATTTATCAATTGGGGAATGACTTGTATTGTTGTACATTTGACTTAGTTATCTATATATTCTAGAAATGAGGCCTTTATCGCTGAGATTAGCTGTAAAAATTCTTTCCAATTTACTACATCCTTCCGAATTTTGGTTGCGTTGGGTTTGATTATGCAAAAACTTTTCAGTTTAATGTAATCAAAATTATCCATCTTGCATTTCATAATGCTTTCTATCTCTTTTTTAGTAAAAAATTCTTCCCTTCTCCATAAATCTGATAAATACACTATTCCTTGCTCCTCCAGTTTGTCCATGGTATCAATCTTTATACCTAGATCGTGTACCCATTTGGATTTATTCTTCTGTATAGTGTCAGGCATGGGTCTATGCCTAGTTTCCACCATACTGTTATCCAGTTTTCCCAGCAATTTTTCTCAAACAGTGAGTTCTTATCCCAGAAGGTGGGGTCCTTGAGTTTATCAAACAGGAGGTTGCTATATTCCTTCCTTACTGTGTCTTGAGTGTCAAGTCTATTTCACTTGTCTACCCTTCTGTTTCTTAGCCAGTATCAAGTGGTTTTGATAATTGCTGCTTTATAATACGATCTGAGATCCAGTAGCACTAGGCCACCTTCCCTAGCATTTCTTTTCATTAGTCCCTTTGATATTCTGGACCTTTTGTTCTTCCAGATGAATTTTGATTATTATTTTATCCAGCTCTAAAAAATAATTATCTGATAGTTTAATTGATATGGCACTAAATAAGTAAATGAATTTAGGTAGAATTGTCATTTTTATTATATTGGCTTGGCCTACCCATGAGCAACTGATGTTTTTCCACTTACTTTGATCTGACTTTATTTGTGCAAAAAATGTCTTGTAATTGTGTTCATGTAGTCCCTGAGTTTGTTTTGGCAGGTAAACTCCTAAGTATTTTATAGTGTCTACCCTAGCTTTAAATGGGATTTCTCGCCTTTCCGCACTACCTCGAGCGGGGCTCCATGCGGTGTTGTACTCGGTTTCTGTCGTAACTTTAAAGGAAAACTTTCACGATGTCCGGAGCCCTAGATGTCCTGCAGATGAAGGAGGAGGATGTTCTCAAATTCCTTGCCACAGGAACCCATTTGGGTGGCACCAATTTGGACTTCCAGATGGAACAGTACATCTACAAAAGGAAGAGCAATGGCATCTACATCATTAACTTGAAGAGAACTTGGGAAAAGCTTCTGCTGGCAGCTCGTGCCATTGAAAACCCAGCTGATGTTAGTGTCATCTCATCCAGGAACACTGGCCAGCGGGCTGTTCTGAAATTTGCTGCTGCCACTGGCACTACACCTATTGCTGGACGTTTCACACCGGGCACCTTCACTAACCAGATCCAGGCAGCTTTCAGGGAGCCCTGCCTCTTGGTGGTCACTGATCCTCAGGCAGATCATCAGCCTCTGACTGAAGCATCATATGTTAACCTTCCAACCATTGCACTGTGCAACACAGACTCCCCACTGCGCTATGTGGACATTGCCATTCCATGTAACAACAAGGGAGCTCACTCAGTGGTCTGATGTGGTGGATGCTGGCCCATGAAGTCCTACGTATGCGTGTCACCATCTCCCGTGAACACCCATGGGAGGTTATGCCTGATCTTTACTTCTACAGGGATCCAGAGGAGATTGAAAAGGAAGAGCAGGCTGCGGCTGAGAAGGCAGTGACGAAGGAGGAGTTTCAGGGAGAATGGACTGCCCCTGCCCTGGAGTTCACTGCTGTGCAGCCCGAAGTGGCTGATTGGTCTGAGGGAGTGCAGGTGCCTTCCGTACCCATTCAGCAGTTCCCTACTGAAGATTGGAGTGCTCAACCAGCTACTGAGGACTGGTCTGCGACTCCTACTGCTCAGGCCACTGAGTGGGTAGGAACTACCACAGAGTGGTCTTAAGTTTTACCCCAGATGCTCTAATAATGTTGGAAAAAATGCTGATGGAAAAATAAACATTGGTTTCTTAAAAAAAAATAAAAAATAAAATAAAATAAATGGGATTTCTCTTTCTATCTCTTGCTGTTGGACTTTGTTGCTAATATATAGGAATGCAGAAGATTTGTGTGGGTTTATTTTGTAACCTGCAACTTTGCCAAAGTTGTTTATTATTTCAAGTAGTTTTTTACTTGAATCTCTGGGATTTTCTAAGTATATCATCATATCATCTGCAAAGAGTGATAACTTAGTTTCTTCTTTGCCTACTCTTATTCCTTCAATTTCTTTATCTTGCCTAATTGCTACAGCTAACATTTCTAGTACCATATTGAATACTACTGGTGATAATGGACATCCTTGTTTCACCCCAATCTTATTAGAAATGCATCTAGCTTATCTGCATTGCATATAATGCTTGCTGAAGGTTTTAGGTAGATATTGCTTATTATTTTATGGAAAGTTCCATTTATTCCTATGCTTTCCAACGTTTTCGATAGGAATGGGTGTTGGATTTTGTCAAAAACTTTTTCTGCATCTATTGAGATAATCGTTGTTTTTGTTAGTTTTGTTGTTGATATGATTGATGATGCTAATACTTTCCCTAATATTGAACCAGCCCTGCATTACTGCTATGAATCCTACCTGATCATAATGTATTATTCTCATGATAACATGCTGTATTCATTTTCCTAAAATCTTATTTAAAATTTTTGCATCTATATTCATTAGAAAAATTGGTCTATAATTCTCTTTCTCTGTTTTGACTCTTCCTAATTTAGGAATCAGAATCATATTTGTATCATAAAAAGAATTTGGTAGGATTCCTTCTTCACCAATTTTCCCAAATAGTCTATATAGTTTTGGAATTATTTGTTCTTTAAACATTTGATAGAATTCACTTGTAAATTCATCTGACCCTGGAGATTTTTTCCTAGGGAGTTCATTGATGGTTTATTCAATTTATTTTTCTGAGATGGGTTTATTTAAGTATTCAACTTCCTCTTCTGTTAATCTGGGTATTTTATATTTTTTTAAATAGTCATTGTCAAATTTATGGGCATACAGTTGGGCAATGTAATTTCTAATTATTGTTTTAATTTCCTCCTCATTAGAGATGAGTTCACCTTTTTCATTTTTGATACTGGTAATTAGTTTTCTTTTTTTTAATCAAATTGACCAAGGTATATCAATCTTATTGGTTTTTATCATAAAACCAAGTCTTAGTTTTATTTATTAGTTCAATAGTTTTATTAATTTCAATTTTATTAATCTCTCCTTTGGTTTTCAGCATTTCTAATTTGGTATTTACTTGGGAATTTTCAGTTTGTTGTTTTACAAGCTTTTTCAGCTCCTTGCCCAGTTCATTGATCTCCTCTTTCTCTATTTTATTCAAGTAGGCATTCAATGATATAAAACTTCTGTTAAGAACAGTAAGTTTTGGTATGTTGTCTCATTATTGTCATTCTCTTGAATAAAGTTGTTGATTGTTTCTATGATTTGTTCTTTAACCCACTCCTTCTATAAGATTAGATTATTTAGTTTCCGTTTAATTTTTGGCTTATCTTTCCATTGCCTTTTATTACATATAATTTTTATTGCATTATGATCTCAGAAGGATGTAATGACTATCTCTGCCTTTCTGCATTGGATTGTGAGGCTTTTGTGACCTAGTACATGGTCAGTTTTTGTATATTTGCCATGTACTGCTGAGAAAAAGGTATATTCCTTTCTATCCCCATTCAGTTTTCTCCAGAGACCTATCATATCTACCCTATCCAGAGTTTTATTCACCTCCTTAATTTCTTTCTTGTTTATTTTGAGGTTAGACTTATCAAATTCAGAAAGGGGGAGGTTGAGGTCCCCCACTAGTGTAGTTTTGTTGTCTTTTTCTTCCTGTAACTCCATTAACTTGTCCTCTAAGAATCTGGATGCTATGCCACATGGAGCATATATATGTTTAGTAATGATATTGTTTCATTATCTATGGTGCCTTTTAGCAGGATATAATTTCCTTCCTTATCTCTTTTGATTAGATCTGTTTCTCCTTTTGCTTTGTGTGAGATTAGGATTGCTACCTCTGCTTTTTTTACATCAGTTGAAGCACAATATATTCTGCTCCAACCTTTTACCTTTACCCTGTGTGTATCCCCTTGTTTCAAATGTGTTTCTTATAAACAACATATTGTTGCCTTATGGTTTTTAATCTATTCTGCTATCTGCCTACATTTTATGGGAGAGTTCATTACATTCACTTTTACAGTTATGATTACTATCTCTGTCTGTTCCTCCATCCTCTTTCCCCTCATTTATGCTTTTAGTTCTCCCTTTCTCAATTCCCCTCAGCAATAGAGTTTTAATTTTTGACCACCACCTCACTGTTTTCCCTCCCTTCTTTCAGACCCCCTCCCTTTTACTCCCCTTTTCCTTATTGCTTCTTCCCTCCCTTTTAGCCTCCCCTTCTTTTTTTCCCCTTTACCCTCCTACTGCCTACAGAGATAGTTGGATTTCTATACTTAATTGAGTTTGTTGTTCCCTCCTTGAACCAAATCAGATGAGAGTAAATCTCAAACAATGCTCACCTCCCTCCTCTCTTTCCCCCTACTGTAATATTTTTGTGCCTCTTCTTGTGATGTAATTTACCTTTTTCTGCCTCCTCCTTTACACATCTCCTGTTACAATCCCTTCATACCCTTAAATCACATGTTTATCATCACATCATTTAATTTATACTCACTGTCTCTATGTATATCCCTTTTAAATATCATAAGTGTACAATTCTCAAGATTAACAAGTATCACCTTCCCTTATAGGGGTGTAAACAGTCTGCCCATATTGAATAATAAGTTTTTTCCCCTATTTACCTTTTTATGTCTCTCTTGAGACTTGTGTTTGAAGATCTAATTTTCTATTGAGCTCTGGCCTTTTCATCAGGAAGGTCTGGAAATCCCTTATTTCATTAAATGTCCATCTCCTTGCCTGAAATGTTATGCTGAACTTTGCTGGGTAATTGATCCTTGGTTGTAGTCCAAGCTCCTTTGCCTTACAGAACATCATATTCTAATCCCTCTGATCTTTTAATATAGAAGCTGCAAGGTCCTGTGTGATCTTGACTGCAGCTCCTAGATATTTGAATTGTTTCTTTCTGGTTACCTACAGTATTTTCTCCTTCACTTGATAGTTCTGGAATTTCATAAGGATATTCCTTGGTGTTTTCAGTTTGGGATCCCTTTCAGGAGGTGAACAGTGAATTCTTTTGATGACATTTTGCCCTTTGGATCTGGGACCTCTGAGCAGTTTTCCTTAATGATTTCTTGGAAAATATTGTCCAGGCTCTTTTGTTCATCATGGCTTTCTGGTAGACCAATAATTCTTAGATTTTTTTTTCTCCTGGATTTGTTTTCCAGGTCAGTTGTTTTTCAAATGAGATATTTTATATTTTCTTCTGTTTTTTCATTCTTTAGATTCTGTTTGACTGATTTGTGATGTCTCATAGAGTCATTAGCTTTTACTTGCCCAATTCTAATTTTTAATATATTTAATAGATTGCTTTCTTCAGTTAACTTTTGAATCTCCTTTTCCATCTGTCCAATTGTTCATTTTAAGGAGTTATTTTCTCCAGTTAGTTTTTGTGCTTCTTTTTCCATTTGTCTGATTTTCCTTTTAAATTCTTCCATGATTTCTTTTCTCATATTTTTAAAATCACTGGCCAGTTTTTCTTCTACTTTTCTAATTTGGCTTTTAAAATCCTTCTTGAACTCTTCCAGTAATGCTCTTTGGGCTTGAGACCAGTTCATATTCCCTTCTGAAGTTTCAGATGGGGATACAGTCTCAATGCTGACCTCTTTGGTATTCGTGCTTTAGTCCTTGTCCCCATAAAATGATCCTATGGTCTTTTCTTTTCTGGTTTGCTTCTTGCTCGTGATGATCACCCTTTTCCTGGCTTTTAAAGTGGATCTCTGCTTCTGGGGCACAGGGGACTCTGTTCCACGGTTCTTGTGCTTAGAACTTGAGACTTTGTGTGTTGGGGCTTCTACTTCTTTCAGTTAGAAACTGAAATGCTACAGCTTACCTGTTGCTGAGCTGGCTGCTGTGCCAAAGCAGACAACAGATGGATTTTTCTTTCTGGGTTACCTTGGAGCTTGCTGAGTTAAGTGTGGGGGAGGAGTGATCTGGCTGCAGTAAGTCTAGTCTCCTGAGCTAAACCATGGGCAAGCTCAGCAGTTGGTGAACCCCAACTGAGCAAGTATCTTCCTGATTCCCCTGGGATGCTGACGTATGCCTGGGGTTCTGGTGTTGGTGGGGCTCCACCCCCCTGGGGCTCAGGATCTCCTCCCAGTTTGCTGAGGTGGGGTTGTCTGGGACAGCTCCAGTCCTGCACTGCTCCTTTTCAGCTACAGCAAGAGAGACTCCCCTTTGCGAATTTCCTAGCCTTACGGGTTAAGAGAGTGTTTATCCCTTTGTCTGATCCCACTGTTTCAGGATTTTTCCTAGGGAAATATTCTCTGAGTTTTTCAAAGTCAACAAGGGGAGGGGTAGAGCATTTACCAATCACTCCACCATCTTGGCTCCCAGAACTTCAAGTAGGTGACTTACAGACATTTAATCTGCAGGCTGATAGTCTCAGGAGTGACTGCTGCATTTACCTGGGTTCTGTAGTTTTCTCTCACTCACTTTCACTAGACTCCTGTCCTGGGCTGATATGTTTGAGAATCTGCACTGCTGTAGCTTCAGACTGCCCAGGGCTTCCTGCTTGGTTTTGCTATGGCAGGGTCCACACTGGTATTAACAATCCTGACTCTTAAGGAGTTGTGGGATACAACAAGAACATATATAAATATATGCAGAATTAAATGCAAAATAAATACAAGGTTGTTAGAGAGGGTGCTCAGAAACTCACATACTGGAATGTCTCACATTAAAAGATGGAGGCAATTAACTGGAGTTATGCTAGGAGTAATAATACAAGTTTAACTCTCCCAAAGAGAATTATTATAGCCATTAGGTTTGTATTTCTAAGATATACTCACTAAATTGATCCTTTACATAGTTTTTTTTAATGTTTTTTTTCTTTTCTTTAACCTTTTTTAAAAAAAAAAAAAAAAAGTCCCTTCCTAGCTCCTCCAGGTGCAGTGTCCTCTTATAATGGAATGATTTTTTGAGACCTGGTCCATTTCACTCCTCCTTAGGCAATTCTGAAGGCTTATCAAACTGGTGCTGCACTTATTGTCGACACTCAATTGCCTTTGTAGCCCACTGCAGCTCACAACTCTGGAACTCAGGTAATCCCTCATCCTTAGCCTCCTGAGAAGCAGAGATTACAGGCCACCTCATGCACCCAAATACAATATATTTTATAATTTTTATTACTTCTAAATATTCCTGAGTTTAGCAACTCTAATGCTTTCGAACGTGCTTTCTGATAGCATTTCCCAAAACTCTGTTGTACTGTTTACCAAATTCAAATCAACTCTTTAACAAACCAGAGTATGTATACACATTTGAAAGCTTATGACTATTAACTTGAAGAAGAGCACTATTTTCGAAATAAATATCTCTATTCTTTGATGACTCCTATTATAAATCAATTACAGCATTCAAATGAAAGAAGATCTAACATAATGTTACAATGCCTCAAATAAACAGTGTTTCTCTATAATAATTTTCATATTCAAACTGCCCCAAACTTATAAACATAGCACGAACAGAAAACAGTATCATGGTCTTAAGACATAAACATGAAATAAAGCTTATTGCCAATCTAATAATATTAATCCAGCCAATTCAACTGGAGATTCTATTTAAATCTCCTAATTATCTACAGTGAAACAAAAAAATCCCTTCTATTCATCTACCAGTTTTGTCAGGCTATACTGATTACATTCAGAAATTAGCATAGAGGATTTTTCCTGCTTTTAACATCACATCAACAAAGGTGGAGTACTAGCAATTCCAACTATTCCATAAATAGTAACTGTCCTCAATTAATTAAACCCGACACAAATTGAAAACCCAACATAAATGTACTCAATCCCAAAATAAATTCAGATCTTAAGCTACTTAAATTTAAATTGCTATATAATTCCAACTTCTTTTCCAAATTCATAAGAATACTGGTATCCATGAAGTTAAAACTTTGAAATCATTAGAAATCTGAAAACCAGGGGTGGAGCCAAGATGGCAGAGTAGAAAGACTCATGTATGCTAGCTCCGAACTCACAGCCCATATATTTCCTGCAAGAACTCCCCACAAATTCTGGATCACTGCAAAGCACGCAGAAACATGGTGGAAAAGATTTCCATTCCAGAGAGCCCTGGAGAGCCGTCCCCAGGGTCCATCGCGCCCCGGAAAGTGGAGTCCACCCCTGTGCTGCCCTGGCTGGGTGGCCCCAGAGGAGCAGATCCAAGCAGGCATCAGGGATGGAATCTCTGGCGGCCGGGAAGGTCCCTCTGCCCACAGACGCTACAGGTCAGTGAGAGAGGCTTCTGGGCTGGCTGAGAGGGGAGTGGGGTGTCTCCGTGGCTCGGGACCCCTCAGGAGGAAGTGGTGGAGGGAGCGGCAGAGGCAGCAGCACAGGTGGCAGCTGCAGCAGCCCAGGACTCCCCGAGAAGCAGGCAAAAGTTCAGGTCTCTGCATAAAGCCCCTGAGGGAAATGAGCCTGGGAGGCAGCCCTGCCCCAACCTGCTCCATTACTGAAGGTCTCTGCATAAAGCTCCCTGAGGGAACTGAACCTGGGAGGTGGTCCTGCCCCCACCTGAGCACCAGAACTTAAGCTCACATTGAATAGCAGCCACCCCTGCCACAGAAAGCCCATTTGAATCTCAGACTCCAAGCACTAGCTGGGTGGATCTAGGCAGGGGTGGACAGGAATCTCAGAAGTCAAGTAACTGGCTGGGAAAATGCCCAGAAAAGGGAAGAAAAATAAGACTATAGAGAGCTACTTTGAGGGGGTACAGATGTTCCCACCTTTTAATTCTGATGACGAGGAACTATTCTTACCATCAGGGAAAGACGTGGAGGTCGGGGCCTCTGTATCCCAGACATCCCAGGTGGATGTCCGGTGGGCTAAGGCCATGGAAGAGCTCAAAAAGGATTTTGAAAATCAAGTTAGACAGGTGGAGGAAAAACTGGGAAGAGAAATGACAGAGATACAAGAAAAGCATGAAAAATGGGTCAATACTTTGCTAAAGGAGACCCAAAAAAATGCTGAAGAAAATAACACCTTGAAAAATAGGCTCACTCAATTGGCAAAAGAGGTTCAAAAAGCCAATGAGGACAAGAATGCTTTAAAAAGCAGAATTAGCCAAATGGAAAAAGAAGTTCAAAAGATCACTGAAGAAAATAGTTCTCTCAAAATTAGAATGGAACAGATGGAGTCTAATGACTTTCTGAGAAACCAAGAAATCACCAAACAAAACCAAAAGAATGAAAAAATGGAAGAGAATGTAAAATATCTCATGGGAAAAACAACTGACTTGGAAAATAGATCCAGGAGAGACAATTTAAAAATTATGGGACTGCCTGAAAGTCATGATCAAAAAAAGAGCCTAGACATCATCTTTCATGAAATTATCAAGGAAAACTGCCCTGACATTCTACAACCAGAGGGCAAAATAAGTATTGAAAGAATCCATCAATCACCGCCTGAAAGAGATCCAAAAAGAGAAACTCCTAGGAACATTGTGGCCAAATTCCAGAATTCCCAGGTCAAGGAGAAAATATTGCAAGCAGCTAGAAAGAAACAATTCCAGTATTGTGGAAATGCAATCAGAATAACTCAAGATCTAGCAGCTTCTACATTAAGGGATCAAAGGGCGTGGAATAGGATATTCCAGAAGTCAAAGGAGCTAGGACTCAAACCAAGAATCACCTACCCAGAAAAACTGAGTATGATACTTCAGGGGAAAATACGGTCTTTCAATGAAACAGAGGACTGTCAAGCTTTCTTGATGAAAAGACCAGAGCTGAAAAGAAAATTTGACTTTCAAACACAAGAATGAGAAGAAGCATGAAAAAGTAAACAGCAAAGAGAAGTCAGAAGCAACTTACCAAAAGTGAACTATTTACATTCCTACATGGAAAGACAATATTCGTAACTCTTAAAACTTTTCAGTATCTGGGTAGTTGGTGGGACCACACACACACATACACACACACATGTACATGCATACATGCACACACACATACACACATGCACACACATACAAAGACAGAGAGCACAGAGTAATTTGAATAGGATGGGACCATATCTCAAAAGAAATTAAGGTAAATGGTGAGAGAGAAATGTAGTGGGAGGAAAGAGGGTGAAATGGAATGGGGTAAATTATCTCTCATTCAAGAGGCAAGCAGGAGACTTTTTGGTGGAGGGGAAAAGAGGAGAGCTGAGAAAAAAACAAGAAGTTTACCCTCATCACATTCAACTAAAGGAAGGAATAAAATGCACACTCATTTTGGTATGAAAACCTATCTTACAATACAGGAAAGTGGGGGAGAAGGAGATAAGCAAGGAGGGGGGATGATGGAAGGGAGGGCAATGGGAGGAGGGAGCAATTTGAAGTCAACACTCTTGGGGAGGGACAGGATCAAAAGACAGAATAGAAACAATGGGGGGCAGGATAGGATGGAGGGAAATACAGTTAGTCTTACACAACATGACTATTATGGAAGTCATTTGCAAAACTATACAGATAGGGCCTATATTGAATTGGCTGCCTTCCCAAAGGGAATAGGTGGGGAGGGAGGGATGGGGAAAATTGGGAACTCAAAGTTTTAGGAACAACTGGTTAGTATTGTTGCTACTAGGAAATAAGAAATACAGTTAATGGGGAATAGAAAGTCATCTGGCCCTACAGGACAAAAGAGAAGATGGGGAGAAGAGAAGGGAGGGATGATAGAAGAGAGGGCAGATTGGTGATAGGGAAAATTAGATTGCTCAGTGTATTGGGGTGGGGGGAGGGGATAAAAGGGGAGAAAATTTGGAACCCAAAATTTTGTGAAAATGAATGTAAAAAGTTAAATAAATAAATTTTTATTAAAAAAAAAGATATCTGAGAACAACTCTCCATGGAATAAACAAGTGTTTCTCAGAATGGCTCTGTCAGCATGGCAATCTCTGTCTATCACTACTCTCCTCTTATTTTACTGATGCCTAAACAACTTCTTTTCATTTGTTTTTTCTACTTAATGCAATCCAATATTGGTCCCTGTTTAAGTGAAAAGTCACTTGCTCTATTTTTATACTGGTAGAGAATCAGAAATTGAAGACACTAACGCAGGCTTTAAATGAGTTAATATTATTGTATTCAAAGTTGTGTTTTTAGAATTTTCTACTTTCAAAAGCATCTCTATACATTTCTTTTTTTTTAACAATCAGGCTTCAGGTATATATCTCATCAGTGTAAACAACATTTCATTTCTTTTAATTATCTTGACCAATTTTCCATTTTGGGGCAGTCAAAAACCAGCCCTACTTCATTCCCCTTCCATGTTTGCTTCTGACTTGGAGGACTTTTCCACTATGCCTCAACTACTCTTTCACCCTGGAATTTACCTCAGTGCCTGAGGTTTCTGGCCCTGGAACATCCCGGCACCTTTCCAGTCTCCTTCTCTCACTAGTGAGTTCCTTCTGGGGCCTTAATTTTGAAAACAGGCCTAAGCCTGCCATGCTTCATAAACTGGATTTGTTTTGGTTTTTAACTTCTATTAGTATCCCTAGGGCTAAGCACAGTGTCTGGTACTTAAGTGTTCTCTTAATAAATGCTTGTTGCCTTGCCTTTTTTTTTGGAGTTATTAACTCCATTTAATCCAGACTTTTGTAAATCACAGTACTACATTTCAGTTTGTACTGGTTCAGTATTTCATTTTCTTTTTGATACTCTTATTAATTTCTAATTATACTCTCTGCCTTCAAATCATGTTTCAGTATTATGTTTCAGATGGAGTTTCCTTTTTTTCCCCAAATAAATCTCTTTTGCAAATTAGCACAATATTCCTATTCATCTCAAATTCATTACAAAAGTTTGCTTTTAGGTAATCAGACCTGAAACTTTCAGCTTTATTTGCAGCTTCTTGTCACCAAACCAAAAAAAAAGCCATTTTCAATTTGATTTCTTCCCCAGAACTAGCAAATGCATAGTCTATTCTAATTCCTTGTAGGTGATTTTGCTTCTAATTTACCAGGCAATTAAATTCTGCCAAATCATTCAGAAACTCACTGTGGTTGACCAAATTCAAATCTTATGTGAAATTTTACCTTTTTAAAAATTACTTGCCCTTTTTTTTCTGAGGCAATTCCTTTTCTCAAAGCTATTTAAAAAGGAAGTGTCTTTCCCTCCAGTGTGGAGAGAAAAGGAAAGTGAAGACAGTGACCTTCAAGGCAGGGTCCTTAAGCTGCTAGAAATGACAACATTTTAAATTGTGAAGTGGTTACAAAGGCTCTTTTTCCCCCTCTATTTTTGTTGTAGTAAGTGGAGAGAAAAGTCTTAAACTGGCTTCAGTTGTGTTAAGCATTGAGCATTTTTTTACTAAAGAGCTTTCCACATAAACTCACAGAAAAGACAATCTTTTGCCAGCAAAAAAATCATTCATTACAACCAAAACAATCCATCTTAGGCACTTTTTTACTTTTATTTTTACTTTTTTTAAACATTAATTTTAAAATTTTCAATTTGAATTTCTCTCCCTCTAGTCCCTCCCCCATCAATTGAGAAGGCAAGGCAAGCAGTATGTGTACTCTTTATATTAAATAATATTTTTCAAAAAACATGGTAAACAATTAATTTTATCTAAGAATCCTCATGTTTTATTTCTCTAATTTATATTTCATTTATTGTTTATTTCTTCATGGTGATATAAATGCTGACTTCTCCTGGGACAGAGACATTTCTATATGTTTTCTTCTCCATTCTGAGTCCCCCTGCCCTAACTTTTCCAACATTGGGTACTCAGTTCTGACTTGGTCTGAGTGGTATGGTGGAAGCTCTGTTGTCAAAGCTCACTTCATTCCAACTCCAGTCCTTTAGTGGAGAACCTGGCCTTTCTGAGAGAAAGACATTGTTAGCCTTGTTTCCTATTCCTGAACACTGACTGATTTTCCAGTCAGTTACTTTCAAATAGGAGGATCTGTTGACCAGTTTGGGTTAAAGACTCCAAAATGACCAGAAGAATATTTTGAGCAAGCATTTCTGTGGGGGTCAGGGTGGGGAATCCTTGTGCTCTTGTGGTCTCACATTCTTTATTGTGGAGGGTCTATTCATTTGAAGATCTGTCACTCCCTAGACCTTTATACCTCTAAGAACAAAATGGGTTGATATGTACTAAACTATTTCATAATAAGAAATGAAGAAAATGTGGCAGCTTGGTGGCCCAGTGGATAGAGTGCTGGTCCTAGAGCTAGGAAGACCTGAATTCAAATCCAGCCTCACACACTTACTAGCTTTGTGTCCCTGGGCAACTCACTTCACCCTGTTGGCCTCAGTTTCCTCATCGGTAAAATGAACTGGAGAAGGAAATGGTAAACCACTGCAGTATCTTTGCCAAGAAAACCCCAAAGTAGGTCATGAAGAGCTGGAGACGACTGAAAAACAGCTAAACAACATATGAAGAAAATACCAAGTGTATCATTTTTATCCAGTTGGGAATCCCTGGACAGAAAACCATGGGGTTATGGGGTTCTTTGAAGAACTAGAAGCAATTGAAGTCCTGTTCACAGACTAGGTGCCTAGTTGTAGTCCTAGGCATGATCTGTTGTCTAATCTAAAAGGGCAAAAAAAGCGTTCACCTCAAGGCATCACAAGCAGTCTTTTATAGTTAAATTGATTTAGTCTCAGATTAGGCAGGTGACATTGTTGTGTTTGTCCTTTGTTTTCGAAGAAGATCATGACATCAGAGAAATGATGACGTGACTTGTACTTGACTTTGTTTTGAGGGAAGGCTATGCAAGGTCATAGCCTCACTTTCTCGTCATGAGCCATCTGGATCCAGTGACCAGATAGATATTCATCAGGATTACTAGAGACAGCCCAGGATGTGATGGGAGACCTTGGCCTCTTTGGGCTAAGGCCTATTCAGGTAGTCACTTAAGAGTGAGGTAATAGCCATTCAGTGAATAGGACTCTTTAAGAAGTAGTCAGGGAATGGTCCCTTTAATAAGCAAAAGAAAAAATAACTAAGCAAGCTGGATGATGGGGGAAGAGCAACAGGTACTATTGATAATCACTCTTAAGTCAGGAGGGTCCAGAAAACAGCCCTTAAGTGGAGCTTGGGCAGGGACTTATTGTCAAATGTATGGTCTTCTCAGAGTGCACTAGGTTTAATGTTTTGGAAAAGACAAGGCAGGAAGGCAGGAAGGAAGAAGGAAGGAAGGAAGAAAGGAAGGAAGGAAGGAAGAAAGGAAGGAAGGAAGGAAGGAAGGAAGGAAGGAAGGAAGGAAGGAAGGAAGGAAGGAAGGAAGGAAGGAAGGAAGGAAGGAAGGAAGGAAGGAAGGAAGGAAGGGAAATCTAGCCTGTAATGCCCAAGTTAACTGGGCATCCTCTGACCATCCAAATTTACCTTCCTTTGGAGAGGAGAAGGAATGGGATGGGGAGACAGAAGGGAGAGGATGAGCTGAGTTACCCAGTTAGCTAGGTCCCCACTCAGGCAGCTCAGTCTACTCACAGGTTATGTTTCTCCTTCGTTTTTGAGGAAGACCATGACGTCAGATAAATGACATGACTTGCACTTGACTTTGTTTTGAGTGATGGATAGCTGTGCAAGGTCACTAGCCTCACTTTCTTCTACTCAGGTAGGTGACATAGCTTTTAGAAGAAGTGTCAAAACTGATATAGTTTCAGTCTTACCACATACAACACACAAAGTAGCTACAAACACCTAGAGACACTTACTGGCTGCATGACCCTGAGCAAGTCACTTAACTTCTTTCTGCTTCAGTTTCCTCATCTATAAAATGAAGATAATAGCACAGTGTTGTTGTTAAGACCAAATGAGATAATAATTGTAAGGCACAGGACCTGGCACATAGTAAATACCTGACAAATGCTTATTTCCTTCCTATCTAGAGGCAGCTAGGTGGTACAGAGCTCTGGGCCTGGAATCAGGAAGACCTTAGTATACCCACCTCCCAGGGTTGCAGTGAGGGATCAAATGAGATAATATTTACAGATCTCTTAGCACAGTGCCTGGCACATAGCATGCACTTAATAAATGCTTGTTTCCTCCCTTCATATAAATACGGACATGAACAGAAATATGCATCAATACCGCCTTTTATGTGGCTGCCAGACTTAGCCTTTCTTTTTAAAAGGTCAGATACCAATAACCTAATTAGGAATCAGCGAGACTGGGCAGCTCTGTTCCAAAAACCAGCCTCTAAGTGTTTTAAAGGTCTCCTACTTCTATTTAGTTGACCATGGAAGTCTTTAGAAGATAATCCTAGGCTCACGCTGGCTTTCTGTAGTGATCAGAATCTAAGTCTAAAAGACACTCACTGTTGATGAAAAAATATTAAAGCTTAATACTGTTTTAGGTCGAAACCTACCAGAAATAATTTTTATTTATATTCTGAAACCAAGAATTTCTAGCTTCTATGCCTAAACTGACATAGTTTCTTACACTATGTCAGGCACTGGTGCCAAGATACCAATATTATCTCATTTGATCCTTGCAACAACTTGGGGAGGTAGGTGTTATTATTATTCCTGTATGGAATGGCAAGACCCCTACTCAAATTGACTACTCAGAGGCATCTCAAGGTAAAAACAGAAAGTCTCCTTTATTTGGTTCTTGCAAAAAACCAGGTGGTCCCTTCACCAGTAAAGCTGGAGTAGGGAGGTGGCTTACAGAAGCAGAATGCATTTTTATGTAGACCCTGATGCGAAAATCCCCCTCCCACCACTGACCATTGTTCTCATTAGCTGAGAAACAAGGTCTTACATTCTAGGCATGAAATCTAACCAATCCCTTTTGAAACCCAGTTGAAATTTCCTGCTCCTGGACTTTACAAAGCCTGCGAAAATACACGTCATTAGGCATTGAGGAGTTAGTGAATCATTGATCATAAAGCAATACATAGCCTTATATGGAAATCACCCGACTCTGGAGGAATGGACACCTGGGTCCAAGGTCTCCTCCACTCCAGGGAGAAGACTCTACATTCCTGAGAAGTCTTCACTAAATCTGTTCCCATTCAATTCCTCCTCTTATTTTATTCCTTTGAAGACTTCTCACCCACTAGCTTTCAACCAAAGTTTTTGTTCTTATGCCTGTAACATAGTCTCACATTGCTTATTAATTTTCTTATCCCCATTGGGATCATCTCTGTCATCTGTTTCCACTGGCACTCACCCTTCCTTTCTTGCCCAAGCAAAAAGGCCTAAATAATTTAATACTGACAAAGTGTGTCTTCCAAGCATGAGGCTGGGGAGTTTAATAACTAATAGTAATAATTATAAATGACAGTAAACAACTTTAAAATTTTTAAATGCAATAACCTTCCATAAACTTTGTCTACTGGTTTCCCAATCATGCTAAACATTTTCTGAATTGGGATGGGGGAATAGGTAGTTCAAGGTTCAAGCACATCCCACTCATATTCCTCCCCTCCTCTTATTTTATTCCTGTTTTCACATCTAAATCTAATCAATAAATACCTCTTCACATTATTTCCCCTATGAATCCTTCCCTTCATCTATCTCCCTTTTATATGAATATAGGAAGGAAGCAAAGTTGACTGACACATTGACAAATTACAGGGGGCAGTCCTCTTGTCATAAGTACAGATACAGAGATTCAAAGGGAAAGATAAATTAATGAACTGTCCATTTAGAAGTTCCCTCTCATACAGCAGTCTGGGGAGAAGTATCATCTTATGCAGTTTTCTGGTCTGAATACTCCTTCAAACAGTCTTCAGCACAGCATCTCAGCATCTTCTTCCCTTTATCTTCTTGTAGAAATCCAGATGTCCACTCTCCTACAAAACTGTACTTAATACCATCTTAGATTACCATTCCTATCACTCTTACAAAAATCTAAATTGAAACTTTGACAAATTGTCATGTTTTTTAAAAAAATTGACATTAAAATGCAGCTTCTACATTTCACAGTAATTCATTATTTGTTCTTTCATTAGGAAGATTAGATTTCACTAAAGAGTCAATACCAGGCTCCAATACTTACATAAATACAATAAATAATCATTTTTAACACCGTACATATCACATCATAAAACAATTCCAACTTCTGGTCATGGGATGCTTCTTTTAAAGCATTAACAATATAGACCACAAACCATTTTTCGTTTAACATTAACCAACTGAGACAAAATAATAACTAAGCATGCTAGCCTCACAAGCCCTTGGCCTGATGGTCTCCACGCTACTAAGAATTAAAGGACCCTGGCTTATTGTGGTTGGTCTAAAGTCCTAAGCCTATTAGCTTAATTTTAGACTTAACCTCAGATGTTCCCCTACCAACAATCTATTATTCGATAGATCTGGTATTATTAAGCTTACAAAACTTTTGATTTTAGGAATTTGCCATTAAGAGTAGGGATATTGCAGGGAAACAACATCTCCCTAACTTCATGTCATTTCCAGGCAGGAGTAGATTGTCAACTGGCATTCAGCCAGGCTTAAAGTCTGCCATGTGTCAGTGGGGAAATTCACTCAGGAGAATCCTACCTCAGCCCAGGCTGAACAGCTGCTCTCCCAACCTTCCCATGAGGCCACCTTTTTGCAGTTCATACCAGCATCTCACAGGCTTACTGGCATCATGGATCAGTGGCTCAGACCACCTCTCTAGCTATCCACACCTGGAATTAGACTCAGAAGAACAGTCAGTTAATAGTCCCATAAAAATCTTAAAATAGTAAGCTCCAATAATCAGTTTCAGATATGACTAATTTCACATTGGCTAAGGAACATCTTTTGAAGCAAGTCTTAAGTAGCTTACATGCCTTTCTATACATGTTCTAGTTCCTGATTGAATAACGATCATAAGTCATTGCTCTAATAAATTTATATCTGTTTCCCAAACTACTTTGTCCCTTTCTAACCCTGCTCAATCTAAAAGAATGAGCTACACATGTGATAAGTTCAAACACTAACTTCAATTTTTATATTCATGTAATGAATTCAAATCAAAACAAGCATTTAACTTTCAATGCCAAATATTACCAGAGGCTACCTACATCTAAGAAAATTAGACTGAAATTCTTCTCCCCAAACTGAAGATGTCTCTGATGTAGTCTCAGTAATTAATTCTGTCAATTGTTTTAATACTAATTGCTTTTACATCATTTTGTAACATGTAAAGATCTCATTCCAGGTTGGGACCTTTGTCCATTACCCCAAGAGTTTTAGTCCCATTTGTCTAAAGGCCCTGGAAAACCTCACCTTGAAAACTCCTTGGTTTTCCCCATGTGAACTGGCTCTCCTAAGACCCACTCTATCACTATGCCCAAATCTATTCTAATTCCCACTCTTAATTCTATCAATCCAAATCTCCAGTTTATTGGCCACTCCCATCAAGGCCATTCCTGGAGCTCCCATATCACTTTTTTTTTTTTTTTTTAGTAAGGGACTCCTTTCCCTGAATCCCTCTGTAGATAAGATACAATTACAGTTAACTTTAAATCCCAATCTTGTTCTATGGATCAATGACACAACATCTATTTATTCCCATTAGATTTAGAAAGAATGTTCCCAAGGATTTTATCTTATGTCTTAGATCTTAAATTTGTCCTAAAAAGCCAATCACTGAAGGTCATTTCTTATATATTTTCAAATTCTCACCAAAGCAAGTTCTATATACAATCTCCTCAGCTGCTGGGGCTGTACTTGTTACTAGCCTGAGGACTGCTTCTTTCCCCACATATACACACAGTGTACCAGCTTTAGGTTTTAGCATTAGAATTATAAATGGCAAACTTATAATTTTCATAAGTGACAACAAAATTGTTTTAGCTATGAACCCGAACAATAAATTTCAGATGACATCAATTGCATTTTCATAACATATTAGAGAAACTAAGTTTTTCCCAATTTTGTAACTTACAGATACAAATTGGATAGGTAGGCCTTCCAAAAACCATACAAAAGATTTTACCAAGTATTTCTTAATGCAATAAATATTTCCTCTCTTATGAACAGTTTACAATTTATCACAACCCCCTTGAAACTAATTGACAGAAATCACAAGACCTAAAACCAAAGCTTCACATTTGGCCATAAACTTTCTTTTACAAACATACTTTAGAGTAAATGCTTGATTCATGGCAAAAATAATTTTAGCTAAAATTTCCTTTTCAACAGCAGAAATAAACTTTTAACATACTTAATACATCCTCCGATGGAACAGGCTTGAAAATCACACCCATATATATATGTTTATTTTTAAAGCATTCTCATTTTCTCAGTGAGAATGCTACAACAAGGAAACTCTTACAAAAAATTCATAACAGCTCTTTTTAACTAATTCATTAATTAATTTAACAATGCAATTCTTAATACAATATTTAGATGGATTACCTAAAAATTTAAACTTACTTAAGTTTATTTAAAACTTAAAATAAGCCATTAACCCATTCAGCTTACCGCCATGTGGGCACACTGTCACCTGAGAGAGTCATCTCAAATTACATGATTTTTTTTCTTAAAATACTTCCTCACACTCTCACTACTTACTGAAACCATCTGCAGTCAAAACCCTTATTTTTCTAAGACTATCAATCCCATTACTCAAGATCATCCAGCCTTCCTCCACACCCCAACTACAACTGTCTGCGCTGGAATCCCCTTGCAGCTTAAATACACCACTACACAGCACACATCAGCATTTTCACTGCTTTTTTTTTATAACCAAATATAAATCTCAAGTTATCAAATTTCTATCACATCCCCTTAAAACTCCAATCTATATGTAATAAACTACAAATTTAAAAATCATGTAACAATTACATTAGATTAATGTTGCATCTAACAAATACCCATCCTTTTGTTAAGCACTTTACAATCATAAATGCCAAATAACAATATCTTTCAGCTTAATTCTGATAGGAAGAGCATTCTCAGATGTTGCTTTGTATTTCCTTTTTCCCTTAAGTAAAAGAAAACTTCCTTAGAAGGACCACAAGGCTGGCCATTTTCAGCTGCGACTAACCTTTTCCCTTTTACTCTACTTCCTTAAAGAGCTGAAAGGTCATCCTCTAGGTCCCCTCTCCCTTCCCAGGGCCAGCAGAGCAGGTCTCACAGTCTCATCCCAGCCTTTTAAATCATATGGGGGAGGGTAACCTTTCCCTTGACCCTGTGGTCTGAGCACATGGACAGAGTTGATGCTTCTAAAAGATATCACTGAAATTCTAAAGTGAAATTGCAATTTTACACACATTGTCTTTTGGTATCAGATACATTGACCCAATTCAAACTTAAAGTATGGATTTTAGCTTTGAGATCTCATTAATTCAAAACTTTCTAACTCCAGACTGTTTGTATCTTACTCTGTTAATTTTCATTACAAAAGAGATCCTCCTTTAGGTAAGGTAAGGAATGGCCTGCCACTCCCATATCTGAGGAGGAAAAAACTTTCCCAGATTAAAAAAAAGTTTGAATCAAATTAAAGAGCCTCCTTCTATATCTTTATCACCCCATACAAAATAGTAGTATTTGATCACTTTCTTTTTGTCTTTTTCCTTTGTATTTTGGTACCTCATTCCAATTTTATAATCTATTTCCCAAGGGATTATTTACCGTACACTCTGACTCTGCTCTGAAGGGTGGGGTATAGATTGCTCCTTCCCCATTTTACAGGAGGTCTGTCGCCAGGCACCTCCAAGTCCGATACTCAACGAATTATCCTAGCTTCCTTGCTAGCTCACGGTAGGGGTCGCCCACCTATCAGCAGTCATCCGATAGCATTCCCAGAGGGTCCTTTCCCTTGGGATCTATAAACGGACCCGGACCCCCAGACCCCTGAGTGCTTACCTTCGGGTTACACATGCATAAGTTACCTGACTGAACGAACACCAACTGGTTGGAGTTTCGACTTCTTCAAAGCTTCAAGAGTTCCAGAGTCCCTATACTTTTCTGTTTCTACTGAGTTCCTCTGCTTCTGGTCGTTACTTCACAGAGAGGGAGGCTTGGCACTCAGTTTCAAGGACCAGCGCCCTGGACTGAGTTGCTGACCATCTCCCTGGGAAGTCAAATGATCCCTGACGAGCCCCCAAAACTGTATGGGATGGCAAGACCCCTACTCAAATTGACTACTCAGAGGTATCTCAAGGTAAAAACAGAAAATCTCCTTTATTCGGCTCTTGTGAAAATCCAGGCGGTCCCTTCACCAGTAAAGCTGGAGTAGAGAGGTGACTTACAGAAACAGAATGGCATTTTTATGTAGACCCTGATGCGAAAATCCCCCTCCCACCACTGACCATTGTTCTAATTAGCTAAGAAGCAAGGTCTTATATTCTAGGCATGAAATCTAACCAATCCCTTTTGAAACCCAGTTGAAATTTCCTGCTCCTGGACTTTACAAAGCCTGCGAAAATACACGTCATTAGGCATTGAGGAGTTAGTGAATCATTGATCATAAAGCAATACATAGCCTTATATGGAAATCACCCGACTCTGGAGGAATGGACACCTGGGTCCAAGGTCTCCTCCACTCCAGGGAGAAGACTCCACATTCCTGAGAAGTCTTCACTAAATCTGTTCCCATTCAATTTCCATTTTACAGTTGATGAAACTGAGACAGACAGAAGTGAAGTGATAGAGTCATATGTCCAATAAATGTCTTTCTGACACAAAATCCAGTGTTCTATGCAGAGAACCATCTAGCTGCCTCATAATGATATTATATTTTTCTTTTTTTAATTTATTTGTTTTCAGTTTTCTACAGTCACTTCCATAAGTCTTAGATTTTCTCCCCCTCCCTCCCCACTCCTTTCACATGGTGGCATGCAATCTTATATGGGTTCTGCACATACATTCTCATTAAATACATTTTCACCTTCATCATGTTGCATAGAAAAATTAAAATGAATGAGAGAAACCATGAGAAAAACCCAAACAAAACAAAGCATAACACAAGAGAAAATATTCTGCTTCATTCTACTTTCTAATCCCATTGTTGTTTCTCTGGATGTGGGTGGCATTTTGCCTCAAGAGTCCTTTGGGAATATTTTAGGTCCTTGCATTGCTGTGAAGAGCTAAATCTACCAGAAAAATGCCTCATACACTGTTGTTGTTGTTGTTACTGTGCACAAAGTTCTCCTGGTTCTGCTCCTTTCACTCAGCATCAGTTCATATAAGTCCTTCCAAGCGTCTCTGAAGTCTTCCTGTTTATCATTTCTTACAGCACAATAGTATTCCATTACATTTATATATTACAACTTGTTCAGCCATTCCGCAATGGATGGGCATCCCCTCGATTTCCAGTTCTTGGCCACCACAAAGCAAGCTGCCATAAATATTTTTGTACACATGAGACTCTTCCCCATTTTTATGATCTCTTTGGGATACAGTCCTAGAAGAGATCTTGCTAGGTCAAAGGGTATGCACATTATTGTAGCCCTTTGGGCATAGTTCCAAATTGTTCTCCAGAATGGTTGAATCAGCTCACAGCTCTACCAATAATGAATTAGTGTTCCAACTCTCCCATATCTTCAATTAATGATGTTATTAAGGAACCTCTCAGTATTGGATCTATGCCAGATATACCTGGATACCAGAGACCAGTGGCTTTCTTGGCAGACGGAGTGAATGGATGATCATCTGTGGAAGGAATTATATCCTGTGGTAAGTTTAAGCTTCATAATCCTATACCAATCTAATACACCAAAGATTATAAAACTCAATAAGTTCTTTTCCTTTCATTCATTGCCTTTATCAGTGTCCTGTTGAGTGTCTTCATGACTAGAATTTTCATGAGAATGGAATTATTCTGTTTTCTGTGGGCTTAAAATGCCTTTTGTAAAGAAATCAGCGGAAAATGGATTCAGTCCTTTTAATGAAGTTTCTAAGGCCCTTTCTCTAGTATAAAATATGAGAAAAAGTTTATTTTCTTGGTAGAGGGAAGGGAAAAAAATAAGCATTTATATAGCACTTATTATTTGTGCTTAGCATTTTTACAAATATTATCTCATTTGATCCTCACAACAGCCCCGTGAGGTAGGTACTGTTATTATTCCCATTTTATGGTTGAGGAAACAGAGGTTAAGTGACTTGTCCAAGGTCACATACATAAGTGTATGAGGCAAGATTTGAGCTCCAGCACTTTCTGCACTGTACTACTTAACTACCATTGTAATATCAGGCTGACCACAATTGCTTCTCTACACTGAGATACCAGGTATGTAAAGCAATCGCTTCCTTTTAGGAATTTTTTCCATTTCTAAGAGATAATATTTTCCTTTGAGTAGCAAAAGTATTGAATAGAGTATTTCATTTTTAAAATTCATTTTAAATTTCACATTTTTAGGAGGCATTGCTGTTGAAGATTTTACTTGTAAACCTCAAAGCTGAGAGCTCTAGAAAGTCGTCTAGCTTGGCCTGTGATGCCTTCCCTTTAAGTGGAATACATGACTAGCCCTACTTCTGTAAGGGAAAAAGTTCTCCTCCTCCTTCAATTAACTTAATCATAAAAGACCCAGACACCTCAATTGAATCCATCAAGAAAACAATAGAATAAACTAGGTGTTAAAGAATTAACAATTCCATCCCCATTGATTAACCCCATTAATCAATTTGAGAGGATTGCAGCATTTTTTTAGTCATTGAATAAAAGTAGAAGCATCTCCGGGCCCATGCACAAAAACAGTGGCCAGTCAAATATTTGTATTCCCAGCACTTAGTACATAATAGGTGCTTAAAAAATATTTATTGACTGACTGATGTGGTTCACCAGTTTAGCCAAGTAGGACTCCAAGTTCAGGAATAAGGAATTAAGAGTTGGAGCCAGGTCTCTTGAGAGGTAATCACTCTTCAGGGAAGGAAGAGAGTCTCTGTCTTTCTTTCTCTTCCCTGTCTCTCCTCTGTCTCTGTCTCTGTCTCTCTCTCTCTCTGTCTCTCTGTCTCTGTCTGTCTGTCTGTCTCTCTCTCTTTATCTGTCTCAGTCTCTGTCATAGAATTGTAGCAAAACTGATAAAAAAAAATAGGAACATTAAGAGTGGCAAAGTAGTTAGAGGGAGAGATGACAGGGCTGGTTCCAGACATACTATGTTTTACATGGTTCATTTAAGTAGATCTAGAAGTGTTTACTGTGATATTCCCAGAGTCTGGCATGGACATACATTTCACATTGTGAGGAAACTATTCTCCATGTTTACAAATTACTATATTTAAAAACTCTTCTAATATGTGTTACAGTGTTGAGAAAGGAAGTGGCTGTGCCTTCAGAAGTTTTCCTGAAATCAGTTCAGAATGGAGGAATGCTCCATTGGCAATGCTAGTAGGAACAAGGATGCTATTGTACATAGAGAAATCGAGTAGGGCCTGTACCTGTGATTTCACTCACTGGCCTAAGGAATGAACTCCCTAGTGAGTGAACAATGCAAGTCAGCACCTTTGCTGCAACTTAGAGGTTTTTTCCCTTCAGTCAGATACATTTTGGGGGAGTTTATGACCAGGATTCTTATTATGAAGCCAATTTCCACCCTCTTTACTAATCTCTCTCTCTCTCTCTCTCTCTCTCTCTCTCTCTCTCTCTCTCTCTCTCTCTCTCTCTCTCTCTCTCTTTCTCTGTCTTCCTCCCTGCCTCTAGTAGTTTTTATTAATCTAAGGTTGTTATCTACTGTGCAGGGGAGGTGACCCTGAGGGTCCAGCTTATTGATGACTCTGAATACCAGAACAATGACAGTAATAGGTTCATGGGAGGGACTGGGGTACCTGGGAGAGGGGAGATAGATCTGTGTTTTCAGTCCCCAGATCAGGGAGAGAACATTCTTCTTGAATTGAACTCTACTTCATCCTATCTTTGTAGTATTAGGAGGTTACTTATAACCTTCAGTTTCCCTATTTGTAAAAACTGGAGTACATGATCTTTCTAAAAGGTTCTTTCTAGCCCTGCTGTTTTGGGCTCTAAAGCCTTCTCTAAATCCTTTTGATTCCCTTCCCATGTATCAGAAGCCAAACTGGAGATAGGGCCCAGGAAACCTGGGTCCTCTAAGAGATCCCAGATGACTGGGAAGTCAGGATGCCTGAGTCCTGTCCCTGGAGGAAGGGGAGCAGGTCAACTGAATTGAACAGGAGGAGCAGGAGATGAAGAATCAGCACAATGCTTGGGTTCATTTGTAGAGTGTAGGGCTGGAGTTTCAGTCCACCTAAAGGGCAGGACTGGGGACAGGTTGGACTGGGCACCCTTCCTGGAAGTGGGGGGGTGGGGCATGTCAGTGCTTCTGCTTCTGCATTTTATTTTGGATCCAGGTTTCGTAAAGGCACAGGGTAGTATAGACACCAGGATACCTAAGCAGATCTCAGTATTCCATACCCCAAGACACAAGGCCCTGCAGGCCCCCATTATATGCCAAAGGGCTGCCCTAACTCATCCTGACAAGAGTCCTTCCCACCCTTTCTGTCCCCAGCACAGACCATGCCTGGGGTGATGGGTCCAGGGTAGGAATTTTTGTATTTTTCTTTAGATGAGATACTGATGTTCACACACTGGAGGGTGCTAGGAAATTGGGCAAAAGAACAGGAAATGGTCCTCTATCCTGACACCAGGCAGGTTTCTTAGGATAGATAATTGTCTTTTGCCAGCTTAATGGGTGGAACTTCAGGATTTAGATTCACTGGTTTCTTGAGGTAAAACGGATTGAGATCATGGTTGTTGAGACTGATATTGTACTTAGGGTAGGGCAGCTGATGGTCCATGCTGAACAATTGCTGTGTGAGCTCCCAGTGCCCAAGGGTGTATTTCCCTGGGACCACCCAAAGGTTCTGGTGGGCCCTGTGAGAAGCTGTGAAGATAGTAGGACACACCCACAGTGGAACCTTTGATAGATGAAGAGAGATGCCTGCCAGAGTTGGAAGTGGGCAATACACATTCAACCACCAATGATCTTGTCCTCACTCCTTTTGGTGATGGCAGTGACCAGCAGAAGCAGTGATGAGATCAGGAGCAGTTGAAGGGGTTTGGGGAAAAGATCTAAGGGAAACAGAGAAAAAGAGAGTAACATAAACAAATGCTTTGAAATATAGATACAGAAATTAATCAAGTGAGACAAGAGACGAGGTGAGTAGCAAAGGCAGAGAGATGGCACCCAAAACAGAAGATATAGCCTCGGTACTAGTAGGGAGGGTAGCAGAGACTAAGAGAATGAGGCAGGAAAAGCAGGTAGAGATCAACACAGAGAAAGGAAAGAGAGAGCCAAAACACCAAACTAGGGAGAGGTCCCCCCGCTTTGGGGGTGTCTTGCAGAGAAGATCTGGCACAGGAGGAAGTCTGTTCCTCTCTGTTTCTTTCTGTCTCTCCCTCTGTCTCTCTTTTTTGCATGATGCAACTTTAAGTCTATGAGAGTTGTCCAGACCACTGATAAGTTAAGGAACTAACCCAAGGTCACAGAGACATTATGTATCAGAGATGGCACTAAAACCCACATCTTCCTGGCTCCAAGGCTGGCTCTTTGGTAATACAGCAATGTAAGATCAGAAAAGGAGATGGAACAATTGTATGGTGAGAGTAAGGAATGAACAGCCCGAACTCTCTCTCACTACCTATATCTAACTTTGCCAAGGTCTGTCATTTCTACCTTTGCAGCATCTGTTGTTTACATGTTCTCTTTCCCCTCTGACACTACTACTACCACCTTGATGTAAGCCCTCATCATCTCACACCTGTCCTATTGAAATAGCCTGCTGATTGGTCTCTCTGCTTCATCTTTCCACAACGCCAGTCCATTCCCAACTCAGTTGTTAAATTGATTTTCTGAAAGCACAGGTCTGACCACGTCACCTCCCTCCTCAACAAACTTCTGTGGCTCCCTATTACCTCCAGGATAAAGTCTAAAATCTTCTGCTTGGCCTTCACAGCCCTTAATAACCTGGCTTCTTCCTATTTCCCAATCTTTTGTACACTGCAATCCAGTAACACTGGCCTCCTTGCTGTTCCTTATACATCTTCTGACTCTATTCATTTAATCTGGCTTTCTCTCATGTCTTGACTTCTCTCCCTTCTCATCTCTGCCTCCTGAGATTCTTCAAGTCTCAGCTAAAATCCTACCTTTTGCATGAAGCCTTTCTCAGTCTTTATTTTTAGCACCTTCCTTCCAAGATTATCTTTAATTTTTCCTGTATATATCTTATATGTACATAGTTGTTTGCATGTTCTTTCCTCCATTAGACTAGGAATTCCTTCAGAGTAAAGACTGTTTTTGGCCTTCCTTTGTAGCTCCAGGGCTTAACTCAGTGCCCAACACATAGTAGGTACTTAAATAAACACATGTTGACTTGAATTGAATGTTATCCACAGAATGTAAAGTGAACTAGAGCACAGCCTCTAGCAAACTGAATAGATTTGCCATGAATGATCTATGAGAGAATACAGAAGAGAATTACATGAGATGTGCTGCAATCTTCATCAATGAAGGGAACACTGACATTGATGAGACCATGGATCCTTTGAAGTATCAAACCATACCTTTCTGTACTCAGTACAGTGTTGTGAGATTTTTTTGCATACTAAGCAATTAAAATGTTTAAACCAATGAAGAAAAAAGAGGAACTGGGTAGGGGGAACAGTGAGATGGTTTGTTTGACTGGATGGTAGAGTATGTGAAGAGGAGTAATGTATAATAAGGCTGTTCAAAAGAGAGGGAAAGAAAAATGGGGAAAGGATACAGGATTAATGGACAAGAAAAGGAGAAAGTGAAAAGAATGGAAGGGAAAAGAGTGAATGGAAGTTCAAAGAGTATAGGTAAAGAAATAGAACAAAGGTTGCCAGTTCTATTAGCCTCTTTCAGTCTTGCTCTTGAAGTGAGTTTGGCATTGACCTTTATTCTCATTATGGAAATGGAAAGGATTTGAAAGGAATTTTCTGAGAGCAAATCAGATAGTAGATTGGGGTCTTAGGGTGGCATCAAGGCAAAGAAATTAAAAAAGATTGATGTAATGCCTAAGGGCTTCTCTCTTTAGCTACCACAAAGATCTGAGATAACTCCTGGATTTATCAGTCGGTCAACAATAAGCAAACATTTAGACTCATGTGTCAGACACCATTTGAGGCACTGGGTATACAAAAACAAAAGGGTTTTGTGACCCTGCCCTTAAGGACTTTTCATTCTGTCAGGGAGACTACAGGTATCTATGGAGATATATACAAAATAGATACAAGGTAGGGGTATAGGGAATGAATGCCACTTGCAACTGAAGGGTGGGGTCCAGAAAAGATTCCTGTTGAAAGAAAGAGGTACTTTAGTTAAGTCTTAAAAGGAATCAACAATTCCAAGAGATTAAGGTAAAAGGGGAGGGCATTCCAGGCATGGGGAACAGCCAATGCAAAGTCATGGACATGGGAAATGAATTTTTATATACAAAGAACAGTAAGAAGGCCAGTTTGACTGTATTGTTGAGTGTATGAAGGGGAGTAATGTATAATATGGAGGGAAAGGGAAGGTGAGGTAGATTGTGAAGGGCTTTAAATATCAAACAAAACTGATAGGCCATTCCCCCATCCCTATGGGGAAGAGACCACACAGGTGTTTTGGACCAGTAGTAGATAGAAGCAGAGAGCATCCTAGGCTTGGAATGCCATCAGATGGCAGCAGAGAGCAGAGAATAGCCCAACAATGCAATCCAGTCGACCAGTCCAGCAACCAGTAACTCAGAAACTTCATTTGACCAGCAGCTAATGCTGACTGCTCTGCATGGAGCAGGAAATGGCAGAAAGTTCCGTTTGGAACATTAGCCATGAGAACATGACTTGCTTGGACTATATCTGTGCCTTATATGTTGCATACATGTACCCTAGCTATATGCATTCCCTACGTGTGTACCCCTCTCCTATACATGTTCCTAGACCCCATGTAAACTATATACATGTTCTTGCATTCACCAGTAGTATAGGAATTTGTAGGACAATGTATCTCCTTGTCTATGGGGAAAATTTTTCCTCATCATTTATTTTGCTATACTACTTAATCAAATATCATTGCTTTGAACTAATTGTTCTCCTGTTGGTCTGGCAAAAGAAACACCAGTGGGGGCTCATGATCTGTGTTTTTGAGTGGATGTTGACTAAAGGAATGTCTTGAACCTGGAGTAGCTTTTAAAGGGCATATGTGAGAGTAGTACCTAAGGATACAAGATGAAAATTAAATAAATGGAAAAGGAGAGAAGCAGATGGAGAGAGATGGGAGGAATCTACACTAAATACTATAGTGTTAAGTAAAGCACAGTTATCACTTTAATTCTTCAGATCTAAGGTACTACCTATTGAATGGTATAGTGAAAGAGAAAATTGATTTTGTGGTTTGTTTTTGGTGGTTACAGTAGTCAATGAATAGATTATATAGGCAACAGAGATACAGATATGCTTACAGATGTTAATATGTATGTGGGTTTTCACAATTCTCAGAAACTATCAACTGTCATTCATATTGATCAAGATCATACAACATCCTCAACAAATGATCATCCAGCCTTCAAGTGAAGACCAACAGGATAGGGGCATCCCTGATGTCCAAAGGGTCCATTCCACTTTTGGACACCTCTAGTAGTTAGGAAGATGTCCCTTACATTCACCTAAATCTGCCTCTCCATAACTTTCACCCATTGTTTCTAATTCTGTCCTCTGCAGACAAGAATAGCACATCTAATCCATGTCAATTGACAGCCCTTCAATATGTGAATGCAGCACTCTTTTTTGCCCCACTGTCTCATCCCCTTGCCAGATTGTCTTTTCTTCAGACTTGTTGTTCAATCACGCCCAATTCTTTGTGACACCTTTTGGGGTTTTCTTGGCAAACATACTGGAGTGGTTTGCCATTTCCTTCTCCACTTCATTTTATAGATAAGAAAACTGAAGCCAACAGGGTGAAGTGAGTTGCCTAGGGTCACACAGCTAGTAAGTGTCTGAGGCCAGATTTGAACTCAGAAAAATGAGTCTTCCTGGCACTCTGTTCACAGTGGCACCTAGCTACCCTAAGCTAGACATGCCGATTTCCTTGCATCAATGATGGTTGATGATCTCAAATCTCTTATCCATTCTGGTTGATGCTTTTCATCTCTATCAATGACCTTCCTAAAATGTGCTTTCCAGAACTGAACACAAGATTCCAGCTGTGGTCTTCTCAGGGCAGAAGATAGTGAGACCATCACTTTCTGGGTACTCTTTCTGGATACTGTAATCCAATGAATCTGAGCGAAGAGCAGATCCCAACCCATGACTTTTCTTCCTCTGCAAATTTCTTTCTTTGCTGTCCCAAAGATCCTTCACAGAGGATTTGCCCAATCTACTGTAGGCCTCCTTCTAGAACTTTCTATATTTCACTAGCATTAGTGTAGCATTCAGGCTATTCATCTGTTTGTCCCTTTTTTTCAAAGCATGGTTAGCCAGCTTTCCTTTCTAATCATGTTTCCTCAGTGATATGCCTTATGTTACTTCTTGAAATATATTTCAGGCTACTTGCGCCCATCATGAATCTCTCCATTACCTTTTAGGTCACCCAGAACTTTGATTCTTCACGGATCATGGTGTCCCCAAATTCACAACCATCTTTTTGTCAAAAACACACACTTTCACTCTGGGCAGGAGTTTGGGATCATTTCAACTTTCAAACATAACTTAATCCACTCTTCTTCCTATTTAACACTGTACCTAAATCATTGTACATCTGTACCCCCTGTCTTGAATAGATGCACTGATTTACCAACTCAATAAACTGGCCTTCCAACTGCACATCATAATTTGAACAATAGGCATCCCTCATTCATTTGGTTTTCCTATTTGGATTGTTAAGCTGATCTCTTTTGACTAATCATGAATCTCATTGAGCAGGTTTTGTTATGTCCTAAGGCTCAATGTAACTAGGACAATAAGAACATTTGGGAGGACCTCACTGTCTACAAGGAATCCTTCTTCCATTGGGACCTTGCCTATGGTATTCTCCATGATGATGGCAAACAGGTTTGGCAGGCAGATAACCTGTTTATTTTATTCCTGGCTTAACATTAATACTTAGATGGTTGTTGAGCAATAATCTCTCTTGCTGCATTTGCCCACAAGTCTTGTATGAGTTTAATACATGCATGAGAGAATCTTTGTTGGAGAATCTTTAAGGGTGTATTTGTTCTTTCAGGTCAAATTTTTTTTGGAATCAACAAAAAATAAACACAGAACCTTGTATTCTCTGTACCTTTCAGTCTATTCTATCACTCTAAAGATATGAATGGCTATAAAGAACTGTTTGCAAAAGCCTACTTGTTTACCTCTCATATTTTCATAGTGTAAAAGTGGAGTGATTGTGTTACTGGATCTCATCCCACTGAAAGTAAGAGATAAGATGCCCAACTAATCAAATTCATTTGTAGACTTTAAACTAAATGGCAAAAGGCCTTTGAAATGAAATGACCTAAACAAAAATCATGTTCCAATAGGCCCAGGAAATGTAGCTACACTTCAGGGGACATCTATAAATTACCAAACAAATTGAGAAAAGATTCATTTAAGAGGTTGGAGCAAGTTTAGGAAAGATATTATGAAGGTCAAATGACAGACCTTAGCAACAGATTGGATATGGAGGGTAAGAGGGAGGACGACCAGAGGATGAGGCCAAGATCTCAAGCCCAGGTGACTTGGAGGATGTTGATACCCTCAGCAGTGATAAATACATTGGGAAGAGAGAAAGAGAGATAAAGGGAAAAAAAAGAGAAAAGGAAGGAAAGATGATGAGTTTTGTTTTGGGGATGTTAAGTTGGAGATGTCTCTGGAATGTCCAGTTAGAGATACCTACTAGGGGGTTGGTTATATGAGACTGTAGATTAGGAGACAAATTCACGTGGGTAAATAGATCTGAGAGTTATCTGCATAGAGATGATAATTGAACATCCATATTTCTTGGATATATATCCCTTTCCTTTTACACACAAAACCTGGTTCAGGATCTTATCACTTCTCGTCTGGATTATTGCAGTTGTCTCCTAATTAGCCTCTCTCCCTCAAATATTTCCCCACTCCATCCTCTAAACCGCTGCCAAAGTGATTTTCCTAGAGCTTAGGTCTAAGCATGTCTCCCCCCCACCTCAGTAGATTCCAGTGGCTTCCCATTACCTCTAGGATCAAATATCATCTTTTGTTTGATATTTCAGGCTCTTCACAACATGAGTTCTTCCTACTTTCCCAGTCTTGTTCCATCTCACTCCCTTCAGTGAACTCTCTGATCCAGCTATGCTGGCCTAATTGCTGTTTCTCATACAAGATGTTACATTTCCCATCTCTATACCTTTGTGATAACTGTCCCCCACGTTTTGAATGTTTTCCCTCCTCATATCTACCTCTTAGAATCCTTACTTCCTGAGGCCTTTTTTCCAGCTAATAGAGTCTTTGCCTCTAGGGTACCTTCTATCTGCTCTGTATGTATCTCTTTTGTGCCTATTTATGTACATGTTGTTACCCCTATTAAAAGTTCCTTGAGGGCAGGGACTGCTTTTTTTTTTCTTTGTATTAGCACAGCATCAGGCAGGCTGAGAAAACAGTCTGGATGAATGGGGCTTAAGCACTGAGGAAATTTTAACTGATGGATTAGCTGATTACTTTCCTTTTTTCTGAAGGGGGGAGGCAATCAGGGTTAAGTGACTTGCAAAACTTGTAACTTAAGTGTCTGAGGCCAAATTTGAACTCAGGTTCTCCTACTGACTTTAGGATCCGTGCTCTATCTGCTATGCTACCTCCAATCCCATAGCTGTTCCATTAACTGATTACTTTCAACCTGGATTCCACATCCCTTTTTCTGCTCCTGACAAATGAAAAAGCATACATTCTAGAAGCAACTAACACTGTTGGTAGTTGCTGGCTGGACTCAAGTGGACCATGATTGCTAGAACTTCCCATTATTGTATACTCAATAAGTAAAAGAAGAAAATATGGTACTACTGTCAAAAGGAACCAATCGCAAGTGGAGAAATTCCAGCACCTGCAGCTAAGTGAGTGGGTTATTTGACTCCTTAGCAATCTGAATTCATGATTCTAAATGCTTTTCCATTATGGGAACTCAATCAAGTGAGTACTGTAAGTTGGGAAGACCCCATAGGTACCTGGAAGGTGAGACTCACTGTCCCAGAAGGGACAAGGAGATAAGATCAGTTGATTACCTCACCTTCTGAGCAGCTTTGAATTCTTTCCTGGCGAGTGTTATTACTCAGGGTACTATTATGTGTCTGGAAACCTGTATAGGTCTCTGGGGAAGTGTGGCTCACCAGAGAGGGAAGATGGATTGTCTTGACTGTTTCTGGACTTGAATATGAGTAGATTGCATTTTTCTGATGGATTAAATAAAAGCTTTCCCATATGTGATGCCCTGTAACCCTAAGTGTTTATTAGGGAACCAAAGGCCCTTTTCCTTTTGCTAGAGGATGCAGGAGAGTCTAATTCTGACATTCCTAGTGCAAACCCAGGTTACAAAAACAAGGCAATAACATGATTAGTGAAAAGGTTTCCAAAACTAGTTCATGTTTACAAAGCTTCAGCTCTGGGCTGTAGGTTCCAGTCAGTGATACAACTGTGTAGATGCAGCGTTAGCGTTAGTCTGTGATTACTGGTATGGGAGAGAAAGAGTGATTAGGAGTTGAGAACTCATTCAAAGAACTGGGAATGTAGACTGCAGAAAAGAGGTAGCAGGAAATAGGCCATCATCAAGTATTTTAACATCTGTCATATGGAAAAGAAATTAGATTTGTTCACAGAAGGGAGAATTAGGAACAACAAGTAAAATTTGTAAGAAGCAAATTTAGTTTTCAAGTCAAGAAAATCAGTTACTATATTCTGATTCAATGACTCTGTGAGTTGCTGAATAGGAAATGACCCGAGAAATATCCCTAATATATTTGGGATTGCATGAAGGCCTTGGTGCTCCTATACTTTTCATTCACAGCTAGAAGTTAGGTAGGTAGCTTGTCCAAGAGGGAGTGGGATGTATCTGCACAGGTTCCAGTGGTTCCATCTCTGTATGTCACCAGTCACAGGGTAGAATGCTGAAGGCAGGGCAGGCTCATCCCCTTCCCCCTCTTCTTCCTTCTTCCATGGAGTAAAGGGGGTGGGAGGGGAGAACGGGAAGTGTCAGCAAGAGCAGCCAAATGCGATTGGGAAACTCATGCAGTGCAGCCATATGGCACTGAGGACAATGTGCCAGTCCTAATGGGTTGTTTCTCATATCCTATAAGTCCATGGGAAGGTTCATGTACCTGCAGGTGCTGGAATTTCTCCACTTGTGATTGGTTCCTTTTGACAGTAGTACCATATTTTCTTCTTTTACTTATTGAGTATACAATAATGGGAAGTTCTAGCAATCATGGTCCACTTGAGTCCAGCCAGCAACTACCAACAGTGTTAGTTGCTTCTAGAATGTATGCTTTTTCATATGTCAGGAGCAGAAAAAGGGATGTGGAACCCAGGTTGAAAGTAATCAGTTAATGGAACAACTATGGGATGGGAGGTAGCATAGCAGATAGAGCACGGATCCTAAAGTCAGTAGGAGAACCTGAGTTCAAATTTGGCCTCAGACACTTAAGTTACAAGTTTTGCAAGTCACTTAACCCTGATTGCCTCCCCCCCTTCAGAAAAAAGGAAAGTAATCAGCTAAGTGAGCCCCATCTTCTAGGTCTTGCTACACCCCCTCCCAACTTATAATACCAGCTTGTATGAGGCCTCTCTAACTGGGGAAAGCACTGGGTCACTGAAACACTTAGCTTGACCCAGGTACTGCTTGATACCTGACTGCTCCCTCCCTCCATTAACTACCAACTCAGAATTCATTACCCCCAGGAAAGAGGTTATAACAGTACTTCAGGCTAACCATTACTGTATAGCCTAAGGGTAAGGAACCTTCACCCCTTGTGACTGACTGAATCCAAGTTTTACAGAACAAATCCTTTTATTAAGGGGATTTGTTTTATGAAGTTTAGATTCAGGCAAAGGGCCACACTTGAGGGCCTAGAGGGCCACATGTGGCCTTGAGGTCACATATTCCCCACCCCTGAAGCTTCATGGACCATGATGACTCTGAGCTTCTGCCACTGTTGAGAAGGTTGATCCCATATCATTCACATGTGAGCTGTGATAGATACAGTTCTAGGGCACTGTTTCCAGATTTAACATGGGAATAATTGAGGACCATTTTCCAGCTTAGGTATTCAGAGGTCCAGCGTCCAGATTGTGAAGATGTGGGATGCTTCAAACCACACACAGTGCCAAGCCTCTCTGGAATCCTGGAGGATGGTGATCTTGAGCTTACAGTGCATTATGGAGTTAGTAGGCAAAGTCTGAGAGGGAGAACTGGGTAATTTTGTATTGCAAATTATCATTTTCTTGTGGGAGACACTTGGTGAGTTAGCTCTTTAGCCTAACCTATTAGAATTTTCTTGGCCACTACCATGTCTACTTATTCCTTAGCTTCCTCCCTTCATGATCAAGCCTTTACTAGCCAGATCTGAGAAATTTGCTGTCTCTATAAACATGGCCTCCCATCCTGCTGATGAACTCTGTCACTCTCCTGTTCAATAAACACTGGTGGTTCCCCACTGACCCTAGTTTAAAATAGAAACTTCTCTGTTTATCATTTAAAGACTTTTGTAGTCTATCCCTAATCCATATTTCCAACCTCATTTTATATCATTTGCCTTTTCACTCCACAATACAGCTAACTTAGCCCTCTTCCTCTTCTCAAATAGAGCTCTTTTTCCCATTCTTTCTCCCATCTCTGGACCTTTGCCTAGAATTTGCTCCCTTTTCACATCTGTTTCATAAAATACCTCACTTCTTTCAAGCAACAGCTCAAGCACTTTTTATTGGAAGCTTTTCCTGAACCCTGCCCCACAGTCCCATAGTACTTTGTATCTAAAGTACCTTAGATTTATTTTTTATCACACACACACACACACACACACACACACACACACACACACACCCCTCCCCCATTTGTCACCTCTTGCTCTCCTGGAGAGCAGGGATTGTTTCATTTTTTGCATTTGTATCCCCAGCACCTAACATAAGTCCCATGATGATAGGAGGCGATTAATTCATGGTTTGTTGATTGATTGAAAGGATGCCTAGAACATTTCCCACAACCCCCCCCCCCCACTGTGCCTGTATCACTTGGAAATTAGATCTTCCTAGAACCATTCCTGCCCTTGCCTCAGGCAGGTAGGTGGTATAATGGATAAAGCACATGTAGCCAGGAAGACCAAAGAATAAATGCTGTCTCAAATACATAGTAGCTTTGTAATCCTGGAGAGATCACTGAACCTCTGTCTGCCTCAGTTTCTTCACCTATAAAATGGGGATAATAATAGCATTTACTTCATTGGGTTATGAGGATCAAATGAGATATTATGTAAAGCACTCTGCAAACCTTAAAGTATATATAAATGTTACTATTATTAATATTATTGCCTGACCCACTCAACTGCCAGGGAGCAGATTGGCCAGATTGAAAACAATGACTGGATAGGCGACCTGAAACCATTGCCATTTATCTATATCCTTTCTCTGAGCTCCTTAATGTAATTCCCACAGTACAGCATTTTGGATCTCTGGTGCCTCTCTTCCAGAATGCATATCAAAATCAGATGCCCAAAAGCCTGCCTCCCCTCAGGTGACAAGGCCTTTTAACATTGGAGTGAGGACAGAGGTTCTTGGGGAAGTGCAGGGGCCACTAATGGGCTTTTACGGTGTCAGGCTTATGGGTCACTGTAGAAAATCCTGAAGGAGAACCTGCCCTTAACAGATTAATCTGACGCAATTCTCAGAGCTCCTCAGAGAATAAAAGATTTCATTTTCCATAGTGAGAAGTGGACAGGGGGAATAAAACTGGGTCAGAGGGGCCCTTTGGGGGTCAAATACTCAGGTGATAGAAAAGGGAGAAGGTTGGCCTTTAATGGAGACTGGACATTTTGACTCAAGTGCCCTGTGGCCTCCTACAACATATGGGCATCTACACTCATGTTGCCTGCATGTGTCCAATCTGGCCATTGGACTATCACTGTTATGTGGTCAAGCAGCTTTTAAAGACCCCTGTGGTGACCCAAAAACCAGGAAGAAGGGTAAGGAATCAAGATTCCCTTGGCTCACTTTTTGCAACCTATTCACTACAGCTGTGGCCTGTTGTTAGGATTTTTCTCCTTGCTCCGGATCTTGGCCCGGAGAAGGAATGTGGACTGTCTGGAGGAACTGTGTACCTTGGCCAGCGTACCCAGGTCTCAGTGGGTCCATCCAGGGATGGCACACCCCTTCACTGGGAACAGAGGGTCTCTGAGACATATAGCTAGAGTTATTTGATCCCTAGGCTGCCACTCAAACGAGGTATTTCCTGGAGTCTGTAAAATCAGCCATTCTGTGCTGGGGAAGTGCCACGCAGGCTCAGCTTGGCTGGGGAGGGGGAGGGGAGGATGCTGGCAGTGTTCCTCAAGGACAAAGGAGGGCAGAGGAGCCAAGCCTCTTTGGCTCGCCAAGCCTGAACCTAGCCAATCACTAGGCAGTATTCACCCGAGCGGTTTCTAGGAAGCTCTGGCCTACTGCTGCTGATTGTGGTAGTCCCCTCCCCCTCCCCCAACAACTCCTTCTTCCTCCGTGAGCAGGGCCTGGCTTGCCTGTTTCTCCTCCTCTAGCTCCTACTGGTTGCTGTCCAAACCCCTTCCTCCCCGCCCTTCCACCCCCCCACTACTTTCCCCACACACCGGAAGTTTCTCCACTCCCAGGCCTCCGGAAGTCCTTCGTATTGAATTATAGTCACCTTCCTTTTTAAAATGTCTGCTGTCATAGGCTGGATCTTTAGAAATGTCCCAGAATCTTTTTGATCATCTCCCTTAGGAGATCCAAAAACTAAACAGACAATGAAGCAAAATTTCCCGCTAGTGAATGGGTATCCAGATGTACTTTTTTCCCCCAATACTGTAGTATCTTCTCAACCATGAGAAACAGAATTCTAGATTTAGAGCTGAAAGAGAAACTGAGGCCATTTAGTCCAATCCTCTCATTTTACTGAGGAGGGAATGAGGCCAAGTGAGAGTAAATGATATTTCCCCAAGGTCATGTATAGGCTCAGAGATCTAGAATTAGAGGAATGGTCAAAAAGCATTTATTAAGCACTTAACCCTGGGGGATAACAGGAAAGGCAAAACACAATTCCTGTCCTCAAAAAAAACCCCACATTTTACTTGAGGGGACAGCTTGCAAATAACTAGATATATACAAGATATACATAGTGTAAAGGGGAAGCAATCTCAGAGGAAAGGCCCTGAAGTTAGTGGAGGGGGGAAGGGGATCAGAAAGGACTCCTGATAGAAGGTGGGATTATAGCTAAAGCTTGAAGGAAGCCAGGAAAGCCAGAATTCCAAGCTTAAGTTGGGAGTCATGTGTGAACACCAGCAAAAAGGATGGCTAAAGTAAAAACAATGTTTAGGTAGGAAAGATTTCAAGGCCAGAGGGAATAGGGAGCCACTGAAGTTTATTGAGTGTGTTGTGTGTGTGTGACAAAGTTAGACCAGCACTTTAGGAAGATTACTTTGGGAACTGAGTAAAAGGTACACTGGAATAAGACATACAGAGGAGAGGGTTTTGCAGGGGTGGGAAACCTTCTGCCTTGGGGCAATGTGGCCCTCTAGATCCTCAGGTGTGGCCTTTTGACGGAGTCCAAGTTTTATAGAACAAATCCTTTTATTAAGGGGATTTGTTCTGTAAAGTTTAGATTCAGTCCAAGGACCATGTCATACAAAGGGAGGCAGGTCTCAGAAAGAGCCAAAAGACTGTACAGAAAAAGTTTTATATAGGAAGACACTTCACAGGCTATCTGATCCAATCCCTTCTTTAAAAAAAAATATGATGACTAGGTACAAAAAGTATGAAGATCTGTTTCTGGACCTTGTGTCTATCCCCTCTGTTTCAGAATTTAGGTAACATGCATCATAGGTCCTCTGGAGGCATGTGCATGGAGGCTCTCAGTCCAGATCAGAGTTCTTAAGTCTTTCTAAGTTGTTTTTCTGGACAATGTTGCTGCCTTTGTATACTTTGCTCTCCTTGGTTCTGCCCACTTTTCTCTGTGTCATTTTATACAACCTACAATTCATATGCCATAATGTATTCACCTGTTCTCAAATTGTCTAAGAGGCCATCTAATACCCTTTCCTCTTAAACTCTAGTTCTTTGCTTTTACTCTCACTTGGAAATCCCCATTTCAGGATCAGGAAGTTCGGTTTACTATTCCCTCATTGGTATTACCCTCCCTTTTGACCACCTGCCTTCCTCCATCCTGGATTATTTCACTATTGAATTTGATGCATTCTTCCTTCCTTCCTTCTTCTTTTCTCCCTCCCTCCCAATCTCTCATTTCTCTCTTTCTTTTTCCAATTTTGCCCAGGTTGAAAATACAGCAGCCACTCACAGGCCTAATCCCATTACTGATCAGCATGGAAGCTTTAATAATTTCTCATTTTCTAACCTGACCAAATTCTTTTCTCCTAAGGTGACCCAGTGGTCCATCACTCCCTGGGGCTTACTATATTGGTGCTGGACTTAGTGTGGACACTTGATCAGTTTTAGCCCTATTATAAGCTCAGAACTCCTGAGCTCAATCGATCCACCCAATCCATGAGACTCAACTCCTCCAGTGGCAGGGATTACAGGCCTGCAACATGACTGCTGGCTGAGTTGTATTTCCACAAATTGTTCTCTTTTTGGATGTGTGTATGTTCAACCTTCTGTCATCTGTTTAAGTTAAGAGTAAAGTTCATCTGATGGCCTACTCCCCCACCTCTTCCTCCAGGTTTATATATTCTTTTTCTACTGCAATTATGAGAAATGGCAAGTTCTACCTCCTCCTTTCTTTTTTGTTATAATTTTATCTTCCCTTCTCTATCCTCTATTCAAACTCTCAGAACAGAACCAATCCACTCCCAGTCTCTGTTTTTCTTATTTAACTTTCTCAAAATTCTTTGAAAATATAAGATTCAAAAAGGACACTTGCTTCTCTCTCAATTCGAATGTTATCACTATATCAGCATTCACTTCCTTTTGATTACTTAATAACAATCCCCTTAATAAAAGGATTATGTGAACTTTGCATTCAGTCAAAGGCCATATGTGCCCCACCTCTGGCTTATATTAATGCACTTTTCTATTCCTCTATTCCATTTAAAGGCCATTTTTCCTTCATGACTCACAGGTCATCTGGTCTAATGACCCACCTCCCCCATTTTCCAGAATAGAAAACTGAGTCCCAGGGATATTAAATGTTTTGGCTAAGGTCACATCGATAATAAATATCACAGATGACCTTTGACTCTGACTTCTACTAGAACACACTGCTTTCATGTTGTGTAAAAGAATTCCTCAATGTTTTCAAAACTGTGTAACCTCCAACATGGCTTTTCTATTTGTAATTGGTCTGGTGAGGCTGCTCTTCCCACAATCATCATGGATATTCTTTAAAATTCTTCATGTTATTTAAAGTTCTTCTTATAACATATCAGATTCTGAAATTATAGGGTCCAAATGTGACAGTTCCTCTTTAGAGCATTATAGAAATATTGACAAATCTGTTCCATTTTCCATCTATTTGTTATCCTGCCAATCTTATCAATAAATGCTCTTGGGATAAAATGGGTCAATTGCGTCTTACATCAAGCTTTCTGGATATCTGTTTTTGCTTTCAATTTAAAAAAAGTTTGGAATAGCTGCTGTGGGTAGTCGGATAGTCAGTTGGAGAAGAATAAAGGCATTGCCAAGCAGTGATCCCAGGTGAGATTACATAGCATGAATTTGTATTAGACCCAGTAACCACAGTCATGTGTCATCCTCCAGCTGAGACCTACTGACACTGAATGGTAGTGCGAGCAGAGGAAGTAGATATGGGGTTGAGGGTATGATCAGACTTGGGTAGTGATAAGGCAAGGAGGGAAAAGATGTGAAAGTAAAAGACAGCACATCAATGATCCAGTTAATTCAAAGGTCGAGTGAAGAAGGTAATGGCAGAGTCGGGGTGATCTTCTAGACAAGTAGGCAGGTGTAGAGTGACTGGAGGCTGTAGTGACAAAGAAGGAATCAGCAGAGGGAGACCCAGAAGGATGACAGGTTGTGGTCTGAGGGAGGAATTTCGGTGGATAACAATAGCAATTATTCGGTGGAATAGCAATAAATAACAATTATATGGGATGATGAGCTCCAGATCTCTGTGTGTGGCTGAGTTGGAAGTCACAGGAACTGAGGAAGCTGCAAAACTAGGAGGCCAAGGTGTTTGAGAGGACATCAGCATGGATGTTGAAGTCTCCCAGCTTGAGGTCAGGAGTTGGAGTCCAGGAAGACTGTGAGCCAAGTGGGAAAAGAGAGATGAGGGCCTCGGTTGATAGTCAGCCGGCACCAGGATCTAGATAGGGGGATGTAGGAGTATGTAGTAAAGAGCAAAGAAAGAGGGGTTGCTGATGACAGAAGGAAGGAAACAAGCATTTATTAAGCACCTTACTATGTGCTAGACATTGTGTTCCATAATTTTACAAGTATCTCATTTGATCCTCATAACCATCCTGGGAGGTAGGTGCTATTATTATTATCTGCATTTTACAATTTTAGAAACTGAGCCAAGGAGAGGTTAAGTGATTTGCCCAGAGTAACACAGCTACTATCTGAAGCCATATTTTAACTCAGGTTTTCCTGACTCCAGGTCCAGCACTCTGTCTACTGCATCACCTAGAGGCATGTAGGTGGCAGGGGAAGGGCCTGGGAGTGGCATTAAGGATCATGGAGTATGCCCACTTTTTCTCTTGACTCAGCATGACTGAGGCATGGCAGAAGGTAATAACGAATACTTGAGAGGATAAGCAGGGAGGCAGTGTCTTCTGGAGGGAGTCAAGTTTTTCATGATTGCAAGAGGATGGGAGGGGCCTTGGAAGCAAAGTCTAAGATGAAGGAGAGTCCGTTAATTATAGAGTGGGGCTTTCAGAGGGCACAGTGGATGGGGAGGGACCAATGGGTAAGGGACTTGGGAGAGGTAGGGCTGAAATGGATGGTGATGTGGGGTTGTGCAATGGTGGTAGGGGAAGGAGGTTTTCATCTAACCAGCCTGTGACTGAATCACAGGGTTAGAGGAGTAGTGCAGATTAGTGTTTGCCAGCCATAGAACAAGGAAATACCCTTTGATGGGGATTCACACCCTAAACAGTTCATGTGATGCTAGAGGGTAGTAGCACTGTATTCTGTCCCAAACACCAGGGAAGAAGGAAGATTAAGAGACCAAAAATCCAATAATTGGGACCCTAGGGGATTGACTGACTTCACATTCATCAAATCACGTTCTTTGCCTCATCTCCAAAAGACAGGGGCATGATTGATGTAGTCACAAGATATCCTTCATATGGAGTATGCACTTGGTTCCCAGCTGGGCCAGGAGGAGTGTTTTATCTCCAAGTGGCCTGATGTCTGAGACTCTGGTCCAGGATGAGGACTAGGTGGTAGAGATTCTGGTATTCAGTACTTTACAAGTGTGGAGGTCAGAGAGCCAGGAAGAACTAGGTTCAAATCCTGTCCCTGAGACCTGCTGGCACTGTGACCCTGGGCAAGTCACTCTCTAAGACTCCAGGTTACATAGAATGTGCCAAACTGGATTGATAAAGGGATTTCCTCAGCTCAAGAGTTCTATATAAAAATGAGATCACCGGTCCAGCCCCTAAGCCACTGTCTGCTCTAGGTTGGTTAGGGGTGGAAGGCTACAGGCATCGTTGACTTACTCACCTTACTGGCAGAATCTCTGGTTCTGAACAGAGTTCTGGTGGTGAGTCTCTGTTAATGGTTATCAAAGGCTGACCCACTGGTGATTTTCTCTCTCTTCCTAATAAACAATAGCATCTTTCCTCTCATCCTCCTCGCAGCTGGTAGGGGAGGTGTCTCCTTGATTTCAGAATGGTTGAATAAATTGGAGGAAATGAATGCAATGGAATATTGTTGTGTTGCAACAAATGGATATGAGTAATTCAGAGAAAGATACCAGGCTTGCAACCTTGTTTTCATCCTTGACTCCTCCCTTGGACTCACCCTACATATCCAATCTGTTGCCAAGTCTTATCATTTGTGCTTTGAACATATCCATCCTATATGTCCCCTCCCTTTCCCTTATACAGCTGAAACTGTGGTGCATCTCACACCTGGAATGTTATAATAGCCTGCTGGTTGATCTCTCTGCCACAAGGCTTGCCCCACTGCATTCCACCCTTGAATTAACCACCAAAGTGATTTTCCTAAACAACAGGTCTAACCTTTGTTCAATAAACTTTAGCGTTTCCCCCTTGCTTCCAGCACCAAATACAAAATCCTTCGTTTAACCTTTCAAATTCTTTGTAATCCAATCCCTCCCTCCCTTTCCTGGTTTCTTACACTTTACTTCTTTCCATATACTCTACTGCCTAGTTACACTAACATTGGTGTTCCTCACACAGGATACTTCATCTCCCAACTCCATGTGTTTTCACTGGTAGTGTCACATGCCTGGAGTACTCTCTGTCCTCACTTCCATCAAGCCTCAGCTAAAAAGGCCTTTCTTGGTCCCACTTCTCCACCCTGTGCCTTCTCTCTGAGAACACCTTCCATTTACACCATGTGTATCTTGTATGAACAATTTTTTTGCATGATGTCCATCTCACCATTAGAATGTCAGCTCTTTGAGGGCAGGGACTGTGATTTTATCTTTGTCTCCCCATAGCTTAGCACAGTGTTGGCACATTGGTGAATACTTAATAAATGCTTGTTGGCTGACTGGTATGAACCAATGTAGAGAAAAGAAAGTAGAACCAGGGCGATGATATACATAGTAACTAGAACAAAATAAATGAAAACTCCACCGAAAGACATCAGAACTCTGATTTAACATGAAGTTCTGGTTCCAGAGGACAAGGGAAGAAACATACTTCTTCCTCTAGGTCAGGGGTGGGGAACCTGTGGCCTTGAGGTCACATGTGGCTCTTTAGGTCCTTGGGTGTGACCCTTAACTGAATTTGACAGAACAAATCCCTTTAAATTGTTCTGTAAAACCTGGATTCAGTCAAAGGGCTGCACCCAGGACCTACAAGGCTACATGTGGCTTCCAGGCTACAGATTCACCACCCCTGTTCTAGGTAGAGAGGTGATAGGCTACAGGTAACTCAGTGAATCAGTTGATATTGTTTAACCACGATTCCTTGTCACAAAGTAGAGTTATATGGGGAGAAAGAGGAGAAGGCTATATTTGAAAGCACCCGAGGTGTATGTAAAAAAACCAAAAGGCATCAATAAAACTTAAAAAAAAGAAAAAGGAGCCAGACTAAATGTAAGCATTAGGGAAAATGAAAAGGCAGAGTTTAAAAAAAATCAATAACCAAGAGGAAGCCTGGAGACCATTTAAAAACACCTTATCTGAAACCCATGAAAAATATATGCTGAGGGTCAAAATTATCAGGCCCTTGGAAGAATGAAAAATATTCGGCATCGTTAGTTGTCCAGGTCAAGGAGATTGTTATTGTAGGACACAAAAGGCATCTTTCAAAAAACAAGACTGGAGAGGCCTGGAGTGGCTCAGGGAAGCTCAGTAAACAAGGCAGGCCAAATACTAGCTAGGAAATGGATAGGCCAAAGGAGAATTTGAAAAGTAGCTTCAAAAAAAGGTTTTTAAAAATTTTTTTTATTATGAACTTAAACATCAACAGACAAATATTTTAATATACAAAGAATATAAAAAAAATTGTATGTGAAACTGTGACTTGTTAATGCATAGATTTTTAAAAATTGTATTTTAAATTTAACACAGTAGTAATGAAATGGCCCTGCTTATTCATGTTCCCTTCTGAATTTTCCCCTTGATGAGCAGGTTCCCAAGGACTAGGAAAATTAAAGCAGCTGTCTAGTAAACAGGAGATCTGGGTGCTCAGGGGAGTACCTAAGAGAGGTAACATGACAATAGCTATGTACTGGACTTACATTCGGGAAGAATGGGCAACTTCTTATAGTTGCTATGTCACTTCCCCTCCTTGGGCCTCAGTTTCCTCCTCTGTAAAAAGAAGGAGTTGGACTAGATGGTCTCTGAAGTCCATTCCAGCTCTCGACTGAAAATTGAATAAAGTCAAAAAGAGGTTCCTTTTGAAAAAATAAAATTGTACTTTTTAAATTTAGTAAGTATTTATTTTTTTCTCTCTCCCACCTCTCTACACCCCTGGGGGTTGGGGAGGAAGCTTACATAGTCTAGCAAAGCAAATTCCCACATTGACCAAATCCACAGATGGGTATCTCTTTCTGCATATGACTGTCCCCTTTCTCTCAGGAGATGGATAGCAATTTTTCATGTTTGTCCCCTGGAATCATGGTTGACCACTGTGTTTATTGGAGAGCTTAAGCATTTCAGAATTGTTTGTTGTCTTTACAATGTTGTTGTTGGCATAGTATAAATTGTTCTGGTTTTGCTTACTCCATTCTGCATCAGTTCACTCTAGTCTTCCCAATCTTCTCTGAAACTGTCCCCTTTGTCAGTTTTTTACAGAATATTATTATATAATATATTCTATTACATTCATATACTATAATTAAAATAATTTTTTTCAAATAATGCAAATCCTCCTTCTCTCCCTCCTTCCTTCATTGAAAAAGAGAGAAAAACAAAACCCTTACAATAAATATGAATAGTCAAGCAAGACAAATGCTAGCATTATCCATGTCCTGAAATGTATGTCTTTGCAACCTGAGTCCCTTACATTACCTCTCTCTTAGGACTTGAGTAGCATGTGTCATCTTGTATCCTCTGGAATAGTAGCTGGTCATTGCTTTTATCAGAGTTCTTAAGTCTTTCAGAGTTGTTTATTTTTACAATATTGTTATTATTTTATAAATTGCTCTCCTAGTTCTGCTTATTTCACTCTGCATCAGTTCATATAGGTCTTCTCAGGTTTCTCTAAAGTTGTTCCCTTCATCATTTCTCTCAGAGCAGTATTCTATCACATTCATATACTATAATTTGTTTAGTTATTCCCCAACTGATGGGCGCTCCCTTAGTTTACTGTTGTTTGCCAGCATAAAAAAAGTTGCTATACACATACACACACACACGTATGTCTTTTTCCTCTTCCTTTGATCTCTTTGTCTCTTTAGAGCACAGGCCTAATAGTGCATTTGCATCAAAGGGTATGTGTAATTTTACCGACTATTGGGAAATAGTTCCAGATTACTTTCCAGCATGGCTAGAACTCATAGCTCCAATAGCAGCACATTAATACACCTATTTTCTCCCATCTCTTCCAAGAATTGTCATTTCCCTTTTTTGTCAACTGTGTGGATCTGATGGGTGTGAGATATAAGCTCAGAGTTGCTTTAATTTGCATTTCTCTAATCATTAGCAATTTGGAGCATTTTTTATATGGCTATTGATAGCTTCCCTGAGAACTTTCTGTTCATATCTTTTGATCAATTTTCGTTTGGGGAATGGCTCTTCCAACAAGGAATGCATAAAATAATTAGAGAAAAAAGCCAAACACAGAATGGAAATGGGGTGAGTAATCACTCCATTATGTTTAGTTTCAAAAAATGACTTAATTAAATTCAACAAATATTTCAGGTATTGAAAAGAGAGAACAGTGTGATAGAATGGATAGAGCACTGGACTTAGAGTCAGAAAACTTGGCCTTGAATCCTGCTTTGGACTCTTACCCAGTTGGCTGTATGACCCTGGACAAATTCCTTTACCTCTCTGGGCCTCATTTTCCTAGTCTATAAAATAAGTTGGAGTTTGAATTGATATCTCTCAAGATTCCTTTTAATTCAAGATGAGTGATCTATGAATATAGCATGGAAAAGAAAGCCCAGAATGAGCACCAGGACTGTGGTAGTTTTAAGAGACTGGGCAATTCTGGAAATAGACATTCATATTAAGACACTGTGTAGGAGTGGGGCAGCAAATCACAGGATCATAGAACCTGAGCTAGTTCAACCTCCTGATTTTGTAGTTGGGGAAACTGAATCCAGAGAAAGGAAGTGACTTGCCCAAGGTCTAAAGCTGTGAGTCCAAGGGACCCATAGCTTCAAAGGCAGGATTATAGGCTTATGATCACAGTACCACAGAACTAGATCTGGAAGGTTCTCTGACTTCAGGGTCACCACATGACCTTCCATAGATGTGTTTTGAGGACCAAAACAGTTTACAATGTAGAACTGTTATGAATTTGGGGAAATTCTTTTCCTTTTCGTAATTGCTTTTCTCCTTTCTAGTATCTCTCTCTCTCTCTCTCTCTCTCTCTCTCTCTCTCTCTCTCCTCTCTCTCTCTCTCTCTCTCTCTCTCTCTCTCTCTCCCTCTCTCTCTCTCTCTCTCTCTCTCTCTGTCTTTCTCTCTCTCTCTGTCTTTCCCTCTCTCTGTGTCTCTGTCTCTCCCTCTCTTCCTTTCTCACCCTCCACCCCCTTTGGCCTGGTTATGGCTCCCTCACTGTGCCTCTCTTTAATGCTAGTGGTTTGGCTTGGTATTTTTTAAAATAAAGTGCTCTCTGGAAGAGTGGGGTGGGGAGCATTTTGAACTAGGGTAACTTAACAGCCCCACAATTTTTCATCCTAAGTTTAGAGACAGGAAGATTTCACAACTCACTGGCTCTGCCAAAGTTTAAGGGAGGGGGTGTTGCTGCAGTTCGCTCATTCATTGGTTTATTTAGGGGTGGAGGGAAAGGGGAAAAAGGGTTGGGAAGGAATGAACGGAAATTAAGCCTCTTGGCCAAGTGGGTGGGGGAATTGTGGTTCTAGCTTAGGTGATCCTGACCTCTGGTGGTCATACTTGGGAAGTGCAATCGAGGAATCAACACTTCCATTAAAAATGATAGTACTCTGCTAAGAAAAAGGAAAATTCTACAAATGGAATATATTATCAACATCATATTCATTATGATTCAGAGCACCCATGCAAAAATATCCTTTTCCCCTCTCTTGCCTTCTTGATACAAATAGGCATGGTCAGAGACATAATTGCACTCTCTGGCTAACAACCTTTAACCTTGGAGGAGGTGGGGGACCCAAGAGGAGAGGTCAGGATTTAAGGAGGAGAGTCATCATAATGGGAGCAGCAGAGGAGGTGGTGGTGAGGAATGGTCAGGTCAGAATAAGAAAGCAAGGTTCAGGGTAGCATGAAGAAGAAGGAAGACGGAGGACCCCAAAGGGCAGAGATAGTGTGCCAGATGACTTCTTTGGGAAGATTCTGACTACCCTTGGCACTCTGAGCAAAAGCCCCAGCTGCCCTATCCTCTTCTGGCTCTGTTCCTGGTAAGAAGGGAGAACTGCAATTCAAAGAATTCAATTAAAAGTAGAAAATTAACACAGTGCAAAAGGCAGTGTGGTGCAGTGGCAAGAACATTAGACCTGTCAGCTGGAGGCCCAAGCTGAAGTGTATTTAGGCTCTCTACTTTAGCAGTTGTGTGAACTTGAGCAAGTTGCTTGAGGAGGCATTGAAGAGGAATCATGACATAATAGAAGCAGCATGTGCCCTAAAGTCAGACGTGGTTGTTTATTTTTATTTTAGTGGCTTTTCAGTTGTATCCAACTGTTTGTAATTCCATTTGGGGTTTTCTTGGCAAAGATACTGAAGTGGTTTGCCATTTCCTTCTCCAGCCCATTTTCCAGATGAGGAAACTGAGGTAAACAGAGTTAAGTGACATGCTTTGGGTCATGAAGCTGGTAATTGTCTGAGGCTGGATTTTAACACAGGAAGATGAGTCTTCCTAACTCCAGGCTCAGCATTCCATCCATATGGGTTCAAATACTGGCTGTGATACTCTGTATGATCTTGGGCAAGTCACTTAACTTTCCCGGACCCCAGTTTCTTCTCTGTAAAATGAAGGGATTGGACTGGAAGATATTGCTGTAGAAGATCTATAGACCCATGAGTCTAAATAATTCCACCTCCAAGGACCTTAGTTTCCTCTTCTGAAAAATGAGCAGGTTTAAACTAGTTGACCTTTAGGGTCTCTTCCATCTTCTATATCTAAGAACCTATATGTGACCTTGGACATTTTACTTCCCTGGGTCTCCTTCTGTCAAATGAGGGGATAGGACTTGCTGGCATCTGAGCTCCCTTGTACTTTTAGATTTATTATTCAATAACCTCTGTTAATTTCAGTCGCCTCATCTGTAAAATGCATACAATAATACTTACACTAACTAATTTAACTGGATTGTTGTGAGAGTCAAAATGAACTAATATATGGGGTGGAGCCAAGATATGTGGAGTAGAAAGACACATACACTCTAGCACTGTCCCCACAACCCTCAAAATACCTGTAAAAAGGACTCTCAACAAAGCCTAGAGTAGCAGAAGCCACAGAACAACAGAACAAAAGAGGTTTCCAGCCAAAGGTAACCTGGAAGGCTGACAGGAAAGATCTATCACATGGGATGCTGAGCAGAGCAGAGCACAGCCCTGGCCAAGCGGCACTGGTAGGAACAGGACCTGAACAGACCTCCATACAGAGCTCTTAGCAGGGAAGGTCCCAGATACCTCAACCCACAAGCCACAAAGAAAGCTCCAAAGGTCAGTGGGGGAGGACTTTCCCACTTTGGTGAGAAGGAACTGGGGGTTTCTCCAGCAATAGCCCCAGATGATGGCAGAGGCCATGGCAGCACACTGTAGGTAGCTATGAAGGCCGGGAAGCAGCCTAGATCCATTGTTCAGGCAGCTCATCTTAAAGCCTCTGGTGGTAGGGAGCAGCTGATCTAAACCTCAGCTCTGAGTGATGGTCCCACCCCCACTCAAAGCCCAGGGGAACCTAGCAGCTGAGTCTAATCTCTTTTTTTTTTAAATATAAATTTATTTATTTAACTTTTTACATTCATTTTCATCAAAAATTTTGGGTTCCAAATTTACTCCCCATTTATCCCCTCCCCCCCACCCCAATACACTGAGCATTCTAATTTCCCCTATCACCAATCTGCCCTCTCTTCTATCATCCCTCCCTTCCTCTTGTCCCCATCTTCTCTTTTGTCCTGTAGGGTCAGATGACTTTCTATTCCCCATTAACTGTATTTCTTATTTCCTAGTAGCAAGAACAATACTAAACAGTTGTTCCTAAAACTTTGAGTTCCAAATTCTCCCCATCCCTCCCTCCCCACCCATTCCCTTTGGGAAAGCAGCCAATTCAATATAGGCCCTATCTGTGTAGTTTTGCAAATGACTTCGATAATAGTCTTGTTGTATAAGACTAACTGTATTTCCCTCCATCCTATCCTGCCCCCCATTGTTTCTATTCTGTCTTTAGATCCTGTCACTTCCTGAGTGTTGACTTCAAATTGCTCCCTCCTCCCATTGCCCTCCCTTCCATCATCCCGCCCCCCCGCTTATCTCCTTCTCCCCCACTTTCCTATATTGTAAGATAGGTTTTTCATCCCAAAATGAGTGGGCATTTATTCCTTCCTTTAGTTGAATGTGATGAGGGTAAACTTCATGTTTTTTTTCTCAGCTCTCCTCTTTTTCCCTCCACTAAAAAGTCTCCTGCTTGCCTGCTGAATGAGAGATAATTTACCCCATTCCATTTCACCCTCTCTCCTCCCACTACATTTCTCTCTCACATTTACCTTAATTTCTTTTAAGATACGGTCCCATCCTATTCAATTCACTCTGTGCTCTCTGTCTCTGTATGTGTGTGCATGTGTGTATGTATGTATGCGTGAATGCATGTACATGTGTGTGCATGTGTGCGTATGTGTGTGTGTAGTCCCACCAACTACCCAGATACTGAAAAGTTTTAAGAGTTACAAATATTGTCTTTCCATGTAGGAATGTAAACAGTTCAACTTTACTAAGTCCCTTATGACTTCTCTTTACTGTTTACTTTTTCATGCTTCTTCTCATTCTTGTGTTTGAAAGTCAAATTTTCTTTTCAGTTCTGGTCTTTTCATCAAGAATGCTTGAAAGTCCTCAATTTCATTGAAAGACCATATTTTCCCCCTGAAGTATTATACTCATTTTGCTGGGTAGGTGATTCTTGGTTTGAGTCCTAGTTCCTTTGACTTCTGGAATATCCTATTCCATGCCCTTTGATCCCTTAATGTAGAAGCTGCTAGATCTTGTGTTATCCTGATTGTATTTCCACAATACTGGAATTGTTTTCTTTCTAGCTGCTTGTAAGATTTTCCTCCTTGACCTGGGGAGTTCTGGAATTTGGCCACAATGTTCCTAGGAGTTTCTCTTTTTGGATCTCTTTCAGGCGGTGATTGATGGATTCCTTCAATACTTATTTTGCCCTCTGGTTCTAGAATGTCAGGGCGCAGTTTTCCTCGATGATTTCATGGAAGATGATGTCTAGGCTCTTTTTTTTGATCATGAGTTTCAGGTATTCCCATAATTTTTAAATTGTCTCTCCTGGATCTATTTTCCAGGTCAGTTGTTTTTCCAATGAGATATTTCACAGTCTCTTCTATTTTTTTCATTCTTTTGGTTTTGTTTGGTGATTTCTTGGTTTCTCAGAAAATCATTAGCCTCCATCTGTTCCATTCTAATTTTGAGAGAACTATTTTCTTCAGTGACCTTTTGAACCTCTTTTTCCATTTGGCTAATTCTGCTTTTGAAAGCATTCTTCTCCTTATTGGCTTCTTGAACCTCTTTTGCCAATTGAGTGAGCCTATTTTTCAAGGTGTTATTTTCTTCAGCATTTCTTTGGGTCTCCTTTAGGAAGGTATTGACCCATTTTTCATGCTTTTCTTGCATCTCTGTCATTTCTCTTCCCAGTTTTTCCTCCACCTGTCTAACTTGATTTTCAAAATCCTTTTTGAGCTCTTCCATGGCCTGAGCCCACCAGACATCCACCTGAGATGTCTGGGAGAGACCTCCCACGTCTTTCCCTGATGGCAAGCATTGTACTTCCTCATCAGAAATGAAAGGAGGAAGAAACATCTCTTCCCCAAGAAAGTAGCTCTCTATGGTCTTACTTTTCTTCCCTTTTCTGGTCATTTTTCCAGCCAGTTACTTGACTTCTGAGATTCCTGTCCACCCCCCCCCCCCAGATCTGCCCAGCTAGTGCTTGGGGTCTGAGATTCAAATGCTGCTCCCCAGCCTCAGGGCTTTCCGCGGTGGGCACAGCTGCTATTCATTGTGAGCTTAAATTCTGGTGCTCAGGTGGGGGCAGGGCCGCCTCCCAGGCTCAGTTCCCTCAGGGGGTTTATGCAGAGACCTTTGGTAATGGCCCTGAGCTTCTGCCTGCTTAGGGAGTCCCAGGCCGCCTCAGCCTCTGCAGCTGCCTCTGCCACCACCTCCCAAGGGGGCCCGAGTCACAGAGACACCCTGCTCCCCTCTCGGCCAGCCCAGAAGTCTCTCTCACCGACCTGTAGCGCCTGTGGGTGGAGGGACCTTCGTGGCCGCTGGAGGTTCCATCCCTGAAGCCTGCTAGGATCTGCTCCTCTGGGGCTGCGTGGCCAGGGCAGCACAGGGGTGGACTGTGCTGTCCAGAGCGTGACAGACCCCTGGGGATGGCTTTACAGGGCTCTCTGGAGCGGAACTCTCCTCCACTGCGTTGGTGCGCGCTTGCTCTGCTCCAGAATTTGTGGGGAGTTTTTTTACAGGAAATTTATGGGCTGTGGGTTCAGAGCTAGCATACAGTGAGTTTTTCTACTCCGCCATCTTGGCTCCTCCCTCGGGTCCTTTAATTCTTAGTAATAGTGTGGAGACAATTAGGTCAAGGACTTATGAAGTTAGCATACATAGTTATTACTTGTGTTGGTTAATGTTAAAAAAAATTCGTTTGTTGTCTATATTGTAAATATTTTAAAAGAAATATCACTCGTCCAAAAGTTGGAATTGTGTTATGTGATATGAACTGTGTTAAAAATGAAAAAAAAAAAGAAAGTAAAAAAAATGAACTAATATATGAGAAAGTACTTTGCAACCATATAAATGTCAGTTATTAAGCTGTGGTGGAGTCTTTATAAAAAAATATATCAAATGAACAAATATTTCACAACCATGATTTGGAAGTTGCTTCATAATCTGCCAAGTTAACCAGTGAAGTTAGAAGCTACCATTTATTTAGCTGGCCTACTGAGGCAGCTATAGAACAGGCTGATCACTGTCCAGGATTTTTTAAAATAATGAAACATATTAAAAACTCCCTTTCTAGTTTATTTACAAATATATTTCTGTGTTCTAAAAAGCTCTTTCCAGACTTCCCTGTTTGAAGGTGACTTAGGTCAAGGAGAAAAGGCCCCTCTGCCTCCATCCCCTAAAGTGATAATGCCCACCTTTCTCTACTAGATCCCAGGGGAGTGGTCCAGGAAGGAACTGAGTAGTGACTAGTGTCTTGGAATGTTAACCCTAAATTGTATGTTAACGTATCATCCCTTCCTTGTTCTATACTCCTTGTTCAATGTTACCTCAAATTGTTGGATGTGGAATTATGTTAAATTAATAAAGCCTTTTTGGTAGACTTATACCTCAGACTCAGAGCACGTATTTTTTTCTTCAACAATATCCAATAATTTTGATCTCGTTAAAAATGTTAATCTGAATAATAATTTTAGTAAGATCCAAAAACGTTTGTCCTGCCTTCCTATAAGTATACCCAAAGATTTTGAAAAATAACAGAGTATATCCAATCATATTTATCTCACTAAAATATTCATTTGAATAATGTTTTTTGTAAGATATATAAGTTTTGTCCTATATTCCTACAACTTTACCTAAATTGCTGCCTTCTATATAATTAAGTGAATTGTCACTATTCTTACTTTAAATGTGAGGCTGTTATCCAATGACCAGAGTTGACATACAACTAGAGGAATGAAAGAACATTATATTATAAATATGGATGAGAAGGGAGAAAAATGTTAAATATTTCATGAGTTTTGAGTGTTCTGACTTACAGGTAGGTCAGACCAATATAATAAAAGTGACAATACTATCTAAATTAATTTACTTAGTACAGTACAAAAAAAGGCAGCTAGGTGGCACAGTGGGTTGAGCGCTGGCCCTGGAGTCAGGAAGACCTGAGTTCAAATTCTGCCTCAAGACACATACTAGTTATGTGACCCTGGGCAAATCACTTGACCCCATTTGCCTCAGTTTCTTGTCTGTAAAATGAACTGGAGAAGGAAGTGACAAACCACTCCAGTATCTCTACCAAGAAAACCCCAAATGGGGTCACAGAGAGTTGGACACAACTGAAACGACTCAACAACAAATCAAACTCCTAAAGAAATATTTTACAGAACTGGAAAAAAATTGTAATGAGGTTCATGTGAAGGCATGAGAGGTTAAGAACTTCAATAATAATTTTTGTAATAATGAAAAAGGTAGAAATAAAGGAGGGGTATCAGTACCAGATTTCAAACTCCATTATAAAGCATTAATCATTAAAAGCAGAGGTACCAAATTAACATCTCCAAAAACCTAGGTGAAACTGACTGAACCAGAGTAAAATGTAATTGGGAAATATTTAACCAAATAAACAAAAATACAGTCAACATAATGTTAATTTGTGATATTCTAAGTCACTACATGACTACAGGGGTCTGTTTCTATTTGAGTTTGACATTGATTAAAAGGATTTGGTACTGGTTAAAAAAAGAGAGAGATTGATGAATGAACAGATTTGATACAGACATAGAGAAGCAAGCCAACACAATAGCATGATGTTCTATAAACCCAGAAACCCCAGTTTCTGGGGGATGGACTCACTATTTGACAAAAACTTCTTAGAAAACTGAACAGAAATCTGGCAAAAATTAGGTTTAGACCATCACTTCATACCATATACCAAGGCCAGCTTCAAATGGATAAATGACTTAGATATAAAAAGTCACCTCATAATCAAATTAGGAAAGCAAGAAAGAAATTAATTACTTTTCTGGTCTATGGAAAGGGGAAGAGTTCATGACTAAACTAGGGATAGAGATGACACAAGGTATCATGGATAATTTTGATTTTATAAAACTAAAACCTTTTGCACAAATCTAAAGTAGTAAAAGATCAGAAGGGAAATAGGTAACTGGGAAAAAAATCTTTGCAGCAAGTTTCTCTGAAAAAGGTATCATGACCAAGATATATAAAGGACTAACTCAAATTGATGAGATCAAGAACTATTTCCCAACAGATAAATGGTCAGCTCTCTAGCGAAAAAAAAATCCAAGAATACAATAGCCATATGAAAAAATGCTTGAACTCCTGAGACCAAGAAGGATGACAAAAGAGAAAAATGACAATATCAGAAGGATACCAGGAAAACAAGTATAATAATGCACTCCTTGAAGAGTTGTGAATTAGTTCAGCCATTTTGGAATGCAGTTTAGAACAATGCCTCAAAAGTTACTAAAATGTGTATTCCCTTTGACAGAGCTATTACCCACCCCCCCCAAAAAAAAATAGAAGGAAGAGGAATGGGACCTATGCATATAAAAGTTTTTGCAGCAGCTTTTTTTTTTATGGTGGCCAAGGACTGGAAATTAAGACTGGAAATTTATGTCTGGAAATTTGTATCCTTTTGGGAGAATAGGAGGACAAGTTGTAATTTGTGAATGTGGTAGAACGTTGTATCATTAGAGATGATGAAATAGAGAGTTTCAGAAGAAATTAGGAAGACTTCACTAAACTTGTAGGGAGTAAAGTGAGCAGAACTAGGAAAAAAATTTATACAATTATAACATTATTAAAGAGATAAATAAATTGGAAAGATTTTAGAACTGATCAATGAAATGATAAGCCATGACTCTTAAATAATGAAGATGAAACATATCACTCACTTCCCGACAGAGAGGTGATAAACTTAAAATTCAGAAAGAGATATATTTCCAGACATGGCCAATGTGAGATTTGATTTTGCTGGACTATGTATGTGTGTAGTGAGGACTTAATTCTTCAGGGGGTTTTTTAGCTACAAAATGGGGGAAATGGAGCAGATAGTGGAAGGGAATAGATTAATAAAAGAAAAAAATATGCAATGTTCCAGAACCTCCCTAACTCTGCAAAGTTGTGAGTGTCAGAAGGAGAGGGCAGGGGAGTTATTATCTCCTCTTTGGGGTAAAGCTTTGTTTTGTAATTTTCAACATTCTTTTTTAATTGTGTTATGATAGGTGTTCTTTCCATTTATGTTGCTGTGATCACTATGTATGTTGTTTTCTTGGCTCTTGTTCATTAGTTTTACCCCAGTTCATGTAGGTCTTTCCATTATTCCTTTTTTCCCCTGAAGCAATTGGGGTTAAGTGACTTGCCCAGAGTCACACAGCTAGTAAGTGTCAAATGTCTGAGGTCAGATTTGAACTCAGATCTTCCTGACTCCAGGACCAGTGCTCTAACCACTGTGCACCTAGCTGCCCCTCCTTGCTTCTTTATATTTCTTGTTTCTTATGGAATAGATCTTCCAGATTCAGCAACTTGTTCTTTATACTCTGTACCCTGCTGTTTCTCCAGTTCTCAACCTCTACCACAATACAAATGAGAAACAATGGAATGTTTATCTGTTGCAAATGTGGAGAAGGGAAAAATTATTAGTAATCTGACAAATGGAAATAGATAATATAGAAGACAAAGCAGAATGAATGAAAACTAGAAATCAAAGATCAGGTTTTTTTTTTTTTAAAAAGATAGAAATACAGTTTTTATCAAAACTATTATTCAATTTTTGGTTGTAAGATATTTTCTGGATTCAATTTTTCAAGACCTCTGACTTCTTATTCTGAAAAACTGCTTTCTAAAAAATTTATGAGATATTTAAAGTTGCATATATTTATGCCTTTTTTTTAAAAAAAAAAAAAAAGGACCATTCCTTTTAAATGAGTGTGATTTGGCAGACCTTCATCGTTTCAGCCCCACTTCATGATACACAAATTGAAATCAGTGACTTCACCCTGTAATGTTACCCTTAGGGTGGGTAACAATGACAAGCCAAGTCAAGTTCAGTGAATAGCCTGTTGTCATCTGTACCCAACAAACACTTTTCCAGCACAGCTAAGATTTCTATAACACTTTATGGTTTCCAAGGTGCTTTTCTCTCAACAAATCTCCTGATGGAGGGAGTGTAAGTCTTACCGAGGAGAAAACTGAGGCTCAGAGAGGTTACTTGATTAACGCCAGTGCAGCACTCATGGCCCTGTGCCATGCCCTTCCCTCTTTTTTTCTCTCCTCCTCCCTCCCTCCCCTGCTCTTGTGTAGGACTAGCTTGCCAAGACAGAAACTGTATGTGTTGTTAATGGATTAATTATAATAATAATAATTATTATAGCCTATATTATTTCTGAATGTATTTCAGGCTTGTATTTCTAAGAGTAGGGGATGGAACACTGGTCTTGGAGTCAGGAAGGTTTGAATTTTGTCTCTGACATTAGCTGTGGGCCCTGGGCAAGTCATTTAAATCCTTCTGTGCTTTCTTTTGCTCATTTGTAAAATGAAGGGTTAGACTTCTCCTCAAGTCTTTGGCTCCATCTAGTGCCCTGGTACTTTGTTCCCAACTTCAGCAACCAGATTACACAGTTAAAGACTCCAGAATTCAAAACAGTTTGTGGCTGTGGAGTGAGATTTTGCAGCTGAATCATATTGGGAAAGGGACATAGAACCAACAGCAAAGGATTAAGTATAAGTATAATAAAATCAGGAGTAAATAAATCAAGGCATTGGTGGTCCAGCTAACTGTACTGGAACTAAAGAATGTCAGAGCTAGGAGGGCCATTAGACTTCATTTAGTTTTAGACTCCGTATTTCACTTGAAGTGAGAATGTGAGAAAACTTTAACTTAAAAGGACCAGAGTCTCCCATTGCCTCCTGGGCCATCTCCAGTCACCCTGATGAATATCATGCCACTGGACTCAGATGGCTCAGGAGAAGAAAGTGAGGCTGGTGACCCTGCACAGCCCTCCCTCACTCAAATCAAAGTCAACTGCATGTCATGTCATCATCTTGACGTCATGGTCCTCTTCGAGAATGAAGGACAAACACAACCACAACAATACCAGTTTTAGGCCCATATTTGACAGATATCAGAGGAGGTCAAAACTGCTCCACTCCATATTAGCTTGATACCTTCACTCGATGAGAACAGGAATGTTATTGTAACATGAGAAATAATGAAAGGGATGGATTCAGTGAAATCTAGGAAGACTTTTCTTTCTTTTTTTAAAATTAATTAATTAATTTAACTTTTAACATTTATTTTCACAAAATTTGGGGTTCAAAATTTTCTCCCCATTTCTCCCCTCTCCCCAACCCAAAATGATGAGCATTCTAATTGCCCCTATCACTCATCTGCCCTCTCTTCTAACATCCCTCCCTTCCCTTGTCCCCATCTTCTCTTTTGTCCTGTAGGGCCAGATAACTTTCTATACCCCAATACCTGTGTTTCTTATTTCCTAGTAGTAAGAACAATACTTGACAGTTGTTCCTACAACTTTGACTTCCAACCTCTCTTCATCCCTCCCTCCTCACCCATTCCCTTTGGGAAGCAAGCAATTCAATATAGGCTATATGTGTAGTTTTGCAGATGACTTCCATAATAGTCATGTTGTGTAAGACTAATTATATTTTCCTCCATCCTATCCTGCTCCCCATTGCTTCTGTTCTCTCTTTGGATCCTGTCCCTCCCCAAGAGTGTTGACTTCAAATTGTTCCCTCCTCCCATTGCCCTCCCTTCCATCATCCTCCCACCCTGCTTATCCCCTTCTCTCCCACTTTCCTGTATTGTAAGATAGGTTTTCATACCAAAATGAGTGTGCATTTTATTCCTTCCTTTAGTTGAACGTGATGAGGGTAAACTTCATGTTTTTTTTCTCAGCTCTCCTCTTTTTCCCTCCACTAAAAAGTTTTTTGCTTGCCTCTTTTATGAGAGATAATTTGCCCCATTCCATTTCTCCCTTTTTCCTCCCAATATATTTCTCACCACAATTTCATTTTTTAAGGGATGATCCCATCCTATTCAATTCACTCTGTGCTCTCTGTCTCTGTGCATGTGTGTGTGTCTGTGTGCGTGTGTGTAATCCCACCAACTACCCAGATACTGAAAACTTGCAAGAGTTGCAAATGTTGTCTTTCTATGTAGGAATGTAAACAGTTCAACTTTAGTAAGTCCCTTATGACTTCTCTTTACTGTTTACCTTTTCATGCTTCTCTTCATTTTTGTGTTTGAAGGACAAATTTTCTTTTCAGTTCTGGTCTTTTCATCAAGAATGCTTGAAAGTCCTCTATTTCATTGAAAGACCATTTTCCCCCTGGAGTATTATACTCAGTTTTTCTGGGTAGGTGATTCTTGGTTTGAGTCCTAGTTCCTTTGACTTCTGGAATATCATATTCCATGCCCTTTGATCCCTTAATGTAGAAGCTGCTAGATCTTGTGTTATCCTGATTGTATTTCCATAATACTTGAATTGTTTCTTTTTACCTGCTTGCTATATTTTCTCCTTGACCAGGGAATTCTGGAATTTGGCCACAATGTTCCTAGGAGTTTCTCTTTTTGGATCTCTTTCCAGTGGTGAGCAGTGGATTCTTTCAATATTTACTTTGCCCTCTGGTTCTAGAATATCAGGGCAGTTTTCCTTGATAATTTCATGAAAGATGATGTCTAGGCTCTTTTTTTGATCATGGCTTTCAGGCAGTCCCATAATTTTTAAATTGTCTCTCCTGGATCTATTTTCCAGGTCAGTTGTTTTTCCAATGAGATGTTTCACATTATCTTCTATTTTTTCATTCTTTTGGTTTTGTTTTGTGATTTCTTGGTTTCTCAGAAAGTCATTAGCTTCCATCTGCTCCATTCTAATTTTGAAAGAACTATTTTCTTCAGTGAGCTTTTGAACCTCCTTTTCCATTTGGCTAATTCTGCTTTTGAAAGCATTCTTCTCCTCATAGGCTTTTTGAACCTCTTTTGCCAATTGAGTGAGCCTATTTTTCAAGGTGTTATTTTCTTCAGCATTTTTTTGGGTCTCCTTTAGCAAGGTGTTGACTTGCTTTTCATGCTTTTCTTGCATCTCTCTCATTTCTCTTCCCATTTTTTCCTCCACCTGTCTAACTTGATTTTCAAAATCCTTTTTGAGCTCTTTCATGGCCTGAGCCCATTGCATATTTATTTTGGATGTTTGGGATACAGAAGTCTTGACATCTATGTTTTCCCCTGATGGTAAGCATTAAGGTTCTTCCTCATCTGAAAGGATGGGAGGAGATATCTGTTCACCAAGAAAGCAACCTTCTATGGTCTTATTTTTTTCCCTTTTTTTCAGCATTTTCTTAACCAGTTACTTGACTTTTGGATCCTTTGTCAAGAGTAGGGTATACTCTGGGAATCTGTGAGATCTCACTTCCTCCCAGGTGGCACAATCAGGCAGGTACTAGTCTGAACGCAGAGAGGGATTTTTGTGCCCAGAATCTTAGCAGATACCTCTCCAAGGCCTCCAGTTCTGATAAAGTCAGCACTGGGGGCTGATTTTCAGATAAGATGGATGGGCAGGGCCACCATTCAGTTTGAGACAAAGACCAGCTTGCCCAGGGCCTCCACCCAGGGCTGAGGTAAGACTCAGCTCTTCAATGTCCCCAGGGGTTTTTATGCTCCAACAATGGAGCTTCTGTAGGGGCTGCTGTGCTGGCTCTGAGGAGGCTGCCTGCTGCAAGAGCTATGGGAAGGCCCTTCTCCCTTCCTGGCCTGCTGATAAAACCCCATCACTGAGCTTTTTCACCTGTGGGTTGAGGGATCTGAGGCCTGCTGGTGCAACTGGAGATTCTTCCCCCTCCTCCCAGAGTCCTGTCACGCTGCACCACACCAGGCTGCTTGGCCAAGGCCGGGCTGGGCTCTATGCTTGGCTCTGTATCCAGCACAACTGATGTTTCCATGGGCCTTTCAGGTCACTGTGGGCTGGAAATTCCTTCACTCTGTTGTTCTCCACTTCTGCTGCTCCAGAATTTGTTGAGAGTCCCTCTCTACAGGTATTTTATGGGCTGTGGGGAGGACCCTGAGGTAAGGGTGTCTTTCTAGTCTGCCATCTTGGCTCCACCCCCTAGGAAGACTTTCCAATGCAGAGTGAAGTGAGCAAAACCAGGATGACTTATGTTGTTTGTCCTTCATTTTTGAAGAGAACCAATGACATCATGGGGTGATTGGGTTTAAGTGTGGCAGAGTTGCACAGAGTTGTCACCATCATTCTCTCTTCCAGTCATCAAAGTCTAGTATCAAAACAAAAGTCAATATGACTGGCGATGGCCTGGGCTGCAGTGGATCATGATCTTGGTGTCTTTGATGTCCTACCAAGCTTTTTTTTTTTAATTTTTTTCTTTTATTTATTTATTTATTTAATTTTTTACATTCATTTTCACAAATTTTTTGGGTTCCCAATTTTCTCCCCTTTTATCCCCTCCCCCCACCCCAATACCCCAAGCAATCTAATTTTCCCTATCTCCAATCTGTCCTCTCTTCTGTCATCCCTCCCTTCTCTTGTCTCCATCTTCTCTTTTCTCCTGTAGGGCCAGATGACTTTCTATTCCTCATTAACTGTATGTCTTCTTTCCTAGTAGTAACAACAATACTAAACAGTTGTTCCTAAAACTTTGAGTTCCAAATTCTCCCCATCCCTCCCTCCCCACCCATTGCCTTTGGGATGGCAGGCAATTCAATATAGGCCCTATCTGTGTAGTTTTGCAAATGACTTCCCTGATAGTCGTGTTGTGTAAGACTAACTGGATTACCATCCCTCCTAACCTGCCCCTCATTGTTTCTCTTCTGTCTCTTGATCCTGTCCCTCCCCAAGTGTTGACTTCAAATTGCTCCCTCCTCCCTTTGCCCTCCCTTCCATCATCCCCTCCCTTGCAATATCTCCTTCTCCCCCACTTTCTTATACTGTAAGATAGGTTTTCATACCAAAATGAGTGTGCATTTCACTCCTTCGTTTAGTCAAATGTGATGAGGGTAAACTTGTTTTTTTGTTTTTTTTTTTTCTCAGCTCTCCTCTTCTTCCCTCCACTAAGAAAAACTCCTACCTGCCTCTTAAATGACATATAGTTACCCCCTTCCCTTTCCCTCTCTTTCCTCCCCCTACATTTCTCTCTCACCATTTACCTTAGTTTCTTTTAAAGTATGGTCCCATCCTATTCAGTTCAATCTGTGCTCTCTATCTCTATATGTGTGTGCATGTGTGTATGTGTGTGCATGCGTGTACATGTGTATGTGTGGTCCCACCAACTACCCAGAAACTGAAAAGTTTTAAGAGTTAGAAATATTGTCTTTCCCTGTAGGAATGTAAACAGTTCACTTCTGGTAAGTCCCTTAAGACTTCTCTTTGCTGCTTACTTTTTCATGCTTCTTCTCATTCTTGTGTCTGAAAGTCAAATTTTCTTTTCAGCTCTGGTCTTTTCATCAAGAATGCTTGAAAGTCCTCTGTTTCATTGAAAGACCATTTTTTCCCCTGAAGTATTATGCTCAGTTTTGCTGGGTAGGTGATTCTTGGTTTGAGTCCTAGTTCCTTTGCCTTCTGGAATATCCTATTCCACGCCCTTCGATCCCTTAATGTAGAAGCTGCTAGATCTTGGGTTATCCTGATTGTATTTCCACAGTACTGGAATTGTTTCTTTCTAGCTGCTTGCAAGATTTTTTTCCTTGAGCTGGGAGTTCTGGAATTTGGCCACAATGTTCCTAGGAGTTTCTCTTTTTGGATCTCTTTCAGGTGGTGATCGATGGATTCTTTCAATACTTATTTTGCCCTCTGGTTCTAGAATGTCAGGGCAGTTTTCCTTGATAATTTCATGGAAGATGATGTCTAGGCTCTTTTTTTGATCATGAGTTTCAGGTAGTCCCATAATTTTTAAATTGTCTCTCCTGGATCTGTTTTCCAGGTCAGTTGTTTTTCCCATGATATATTTCACATTCTCTTCCATTTTTTCATTCTTTTGGTTTTGTTTGGTGATTTCTTGGTTTCTCGTAAAGTCATTAGACTCCATCTGTTCCATTCTAATTTTGAGAGAACTATTCTCTTCAGTGAGCTTTTGAACCTCTTTTTCCATTTGGCTCATTCTGCTTTTGAAAGCATTCTTCTCCTCATTGGCTTTTTGAACCTCCTTTGCCAATTGAGTGAGCCTATTTTTCAAGGTGTTAATTTCCTCAGCATTTTTTTGGGTCTCCTTTACCAAGGTATTGACCCAATTTTCATACTTTTCTTGTATCTCTCTCATTTCTCTTCCCAGTTTTTCCTCCACCTGTCTAACTTGCTTTTCAAAATCCTTTTTGAGCTGTTCCAGGGCCTGAGCCCACCCGCCACCCCCCTGGGGTGTCTGGGGTACTGAGGCCCTGCCCTCCACGTCTTTCCCTGATGGCAAGGATACGTCCTCATCATCAGATCCGAAGGTCGGGATCATTTGCATTTGTTGGAAAAAACTCTCTATAGTCTTATTTTTCTTCCCTTTTCTAGGCATTTTCCCAGCCAGTTACTTGACTTCTGAGATTCCTTTCCACCCCCGCCTGGATCCGCCCAGCTAGTGCTTGGCCTCTGAGATTTAAATGGGCTTTCCTCTTGCCGGCTGTCAATCAGTGAGCTTTAGTTCAGGTGCTGGGGTGGGGACAGGGCCGTCTCCCAGGCTCAGCTCCTTCAGGTTTGATGCGGGAATCTTCCGTAATGAAGATCCTGCCTGCTGCTGGGGGATTCCTGAGTCCCGGGCCGCTGCCGCCTCAGCCGCTGCCCACACCTCTGCCTCCGCCGCTTCCTGCCCCCGTCTCTGCTGCCGCTGCTTCCTCCCGAGGGGGCCCGAGTCACGGAGACGCCCTGCTTCCCCTCTCCTCCAGCCTGGCCTTCTTTCTCACTGACCTGTAGCTTCTGTGGGCGGAGGGACTTTCCCGGCTGCCGGAGCTTCCTTCTCTGAAGCCTGCTCCGGTCAGCTTCTCTGGGGCTGCGGTCAGGGCAGCACTGGGGGTGGGGTCCACTTTCCGGGGCGCGACGGACCCTGGGGACGGGTCTCCAGGGCTCCCCGGAACGAAAATCTCTTCCACTCTGCTTCTGCACGCCTTGTATTGACCCAGAAGTTATGGGGGACTCTTTTTACATTAATTCTATGGGCTTTTGGTTTCGGAGCTCGTAAACGTGCATCCTTCTACTCCACCATCTTGGCTCCGCCCCCTCCTACCAAGCTTTAAACCACTGCCTCAGTTGCCTCCATGGCCATTAGAATGAATTGTTCTCATCTACCCCTTCTACCAGGGAAAGTTGTCACATACCTGGAATAGACATCCCACCACCTCACCAATGGGCTTGTGACCCATCAGTTACAAACTAGTTTCCTCTGTCTGCTGAAGTGCTACTGCTATGTATGCAAAGTACAGCTTCTTAGGGATATGTGGCTGTGGAAGATGATAGGCAAGTCCTCACCCATATACCCCAAAAGCGACACTGTAAAAACTTGAAAAGATTTTGTGATCAACACAATGACCATTGACCATGATTCTAGAAGACCAGTGAAGAAACAAGCTATGCACCTTTTGACAGAGGCAATAGACTCAAGATACAGAATAAAACGTTTTTTGAAATGACCAATTTGTTGTGGAATTTGTTTTGTTTGACTATGTATAGATGTTTTAAGGTTCCCTTTGGCCCAACAATAAGGGTGAGAAGGGGTGTGGTGGGAGGAAGAAAAAGGCAATTTCTGATCATTGAAAATAATTAATTAAAAAAAGAAAGACTTAAGAACTCTGATCAATACAATAACCAACCATAATTTCAGGGGACAAGGGAAATGTTTGCTTAACTATGCATTATTGTTAGAAGGGCTTTCTTTTTCTTTTTTGGGGGAGGGTAGAGGGAGAAAGAAAGAAAATAAATGCTTACTAAATTAAAAAAAAACAGCAAAATTGAAAAAAAGACTAAGTGGACAGATTGGACCATGATCTCTAAGGTACCTTCCAACCCATAAATATTATGACCCTATGAGCTAAAAGCTAACTAGAAAATCCTTTTTATTTCAACCTTTTCTTCTCTCAGATCTGTCTAAAATATATTAGGACCCTTTTCTGTCTTAGTAAAGATGGTATATTCTCTAGTGCAGTAATTCAAATATCTCTGATGTTGTCAGTGTGGGTACTTCCAGTGATGCACATTGCAGATTATTTCCTGGATTGACTTTGTTTTTATGGCCAAAGAATTCATTCCCTTGAGGCCAGCCTAGTGATGGGCTTCTCCAAACCTAGCCAGGCTGGTCCTCAGACAGCAAACACACTGGGCTGGTACTTGAAGCCTTTCCAGATTAATAGGACCTGCCAGAGCTTATACTTCAGCTGCATTAGCCTTTTAGATTAGAATTTTAATGGAGGAAGGAGAATATGCTGGACATAATTTAAACTCTACTTAACTGAGGACCTTGAAATGCCTCAGGGGTCATTATTCTGAATATTAATGAAGAACAGCCAAAGAGATAGAAGGAAATTGAGTTGAATATGAGCTATACTCAATATATATTCTGGAATTTTTTTTTTTAAATCAACCCCATTTTTAGGTTATCTGCCTCTTTCCCCTAAAAACAGAAGAAAGAAAAATATGCTAGTTAACTGGAAATATTCCTGTTAGTTGAGTGTTGGGCAATGGAGGGTCTTTTTTTAAAATTAACTTTTTTATTTATTTAACTTTTTACATTCATTCTCACAGAATTTTGGGTTCCAAATTTTCTCCCCTTTTATCCCCTCCCCCCACCCCAATACCCCAAGCAATCTAATTTTACCTATCACCAATCTGCCCTCTCTTCTATCATCCCTCCCTTCTCTTGTCTCCATCTTCTCTTTTGTCCTGTAGGGCCAGATGACTTCCTATTCCCCATTAAGTGTATTTCTTATTTCCTAGTAGCAAGAACAATACTAAACAGTTGTTCCTAAAATTTCAGTTCCAAATTCTCCCCATCCCTCCCTCCCCACCCATTCCCTTTGGGAAGGCAGGCAATTTAATATAGGCCGTATCTGTGTAGTTTTAAAAATGACTTCCATAATAGTCGTGTTGTGTAAGACTAACTGTATTTCCCTCCATCCTATCCTGCCCCCCATTGTTTCTAGTCTGTCTTTTGATCCTGTCCCTCCCCAAGAGTGCTGACTTCAAATTGCTCCCTCCTCCCATTGCCCTCCCTTCCATCATCCCCCCCACCCTGCTTATCTCCTTCTCCCTCACTTTCCTGTATTGTAAGATAGGATTTCATACCAAAATGAGTGTGCATTTTATTCCTTCCTTTAGTTGAATGTGATGAGGGTAAACTTCATGTTTTTTTCTCAGCTCTCCTCTTTCTCCCTCCACTAAAAAGTCTCCTACTTGCCTCTTAAATGACATATAATTACCCCATTCCATTTCACCCTCTTTCCTCCCACTACATTTCTCTCTCACCATTTACCTTAATTTCTTTTAAGATATGGTCCCATCCTATTCAATTTACTCTGTGCTCTCTGTCTCTGTATGTGCTTGCATGTGTGTATGTGTGTGTTCGTGCATGCGTGTACATGTGTGTGTATGGACCCACCAACTACCCAGATACTGAAAAGTTTTAAGAGTTACAAATATTGTCTTTCCATGTAGGAATGTAAACAGTTCACTTCTGGTAAGTCCCTTAAGACTTCTCTTTGCTGTTTACTTTTTCATGCTTCTTCTCATTCTTGTGTTTGAAAGTCAAATTTTCTTTTCAGCTCTGGTCTTTTCATCAAGAATGATTGAAAGTCCTCTGTTTCATTGAAAGACCATATTTTCCCTTGAAGTATTATACTCAGTTTAGCTGGGTAGGTGATTCTTGGTTTGAGTCCTAGTTCCTTTGACTTCTGGAATATCCTATTCCACGCCCTTTGATCCCTTAATGTAGAAGCTGCTAGATCTTGAGTTATCCTGATTTTATTTCCACAATACTGGAATTGTTTCTTTCTAGCTGCTTGTAAGATTTTCTCCTTGATCTGGGAGTTCCGGAATTTGGCCACAATGTTCCTAGGAGTTTCTCTTTTTGGATCTCTTTCAGGCAGTGATCGATGGATTCTTTTAATACTTATTTTGCCCTCTGGTTGTAGAATGTCAGGGCAGTTTTCCTTGATAATTTCATGGAAGATGATATCTAGGCTCTTTTTTTGATCATGAGTTTCAGGTAGTCCCATAATTTTTAAATTGTCTCTCCTGGATCTATTTTCCAGGTCAGTTGTTTTTCCCATGAGATATTTCACATTCTCTTCCATTTTTTCATTCTTTTGGTTTTGTTTGGTGATTTCTTGGTTTCTCGTAAAGTCATTAGACTCCATCTGTTCCATTCTAATTTTGAGAGAACTATTCTCTTCAGTGAGCTTTTGAACCTCTTTTTCCATTTGGCTAATTCTGCTTTTGAAAGCATTCTTGTCCTCATTGGCTTTTTGAACCTCTTTTGCCAGTTGAGTGAGCCTATTTTTCAAGGTGTTATTTTCTTCAACATTTTTTTGGGTCTCCTTTACCAAAGTATTGACCCGTTTTTCATACTTTTCTTGCATCTCTCTCATTTCTCTTCCCAGTTTTTCCTCCACCTGTCTAACTTGCTTTTCAAAATCCTTTTTGAGCTCTTCCAAGGCCTGAGCCCACCCGCCACCCCCCTGGGGTGTCTGGGGTACTGAGGCCCCGCCCTCCACGTCTTTCCCCGATGGCAAGAATATGCCCTCGTTGTTCTCAGATCCGAAAGTCGGGATCATTTGCATCTGTTCGAAAAAACTCTCTATAGTCTTATTTTTCTTCCCTTTTCTAGGCATTTTCCCAGCCAGTTACTTGACTGCTGAGATTCCTGTCCACCCCCGCCTAGATCCGCTCAGCTAGTGCTTGGGGTCTGAGATTCAAATGGGCTTTCCGCACCGCCCGGCGGCTAATCAATGTGAGCTTTAGTTCTGGTGCTGGGGTGGTGGCAGGGCCGCCTCCCAGGCTCAGCTCCCTCAGGGGCTTTATGCAGAGGCCTTCAGTAATCAAGCAGGGTGGGGCAGGGCCGTCTCCCAGGCTCAGCTCCCTCAGGTTGTTTATGCAGAGACTTTCAGTAATGAAGATCCTGCCTGCTGCTGGGGGAGTTCTGGGCCACCGCCGCAGCTGCCTCTGCCACCGCCCCTGCCTCCACTGCCGCCACTTCCTCCCGAGGGGGCCTGAGTCAGGGAGACACTCCACTCCCCTCCTCCAGCCCAGCCCTCTCTCTCACTGACCTATAGCTTCTGTGGGCGGAGGGACCTTCCCGGCCGCCGGAGCTTCTGTCCCTGAAGCCTGCTCAGATCAGCTTCTCTGGGGCCGCGGCCAGGGCAGCGCTGGGGTGGGGTCTGCTTTCCGGGGCACGACGGACCCTGGGGACGGCTCTCCAGGGCTCTCTGGAACGGAAATCTCTTCCACTCTGTTTCTGCACACCTTACAGTGATCCAGAACTTATGGGGATCTCTTTTTACATTAATTCTATGGGCTGTGGGTTCGGAGCTTGTAAATGTGCGTCTTTCTACTCCACCTTCTTGACTCCGCCCCCCCCCCCAGTCAGCTTTTGTATGAGCAATGGTCCCCATACTATGTAAATCTCAGCTGGAATAGAATCAGCATCAGGTGCTTTGCCACATGAAAGGAGCCTAATGGCCCTCAAAACCTCTTCTTCAGCTGGAAGTTCAGCTAAGGAGGGATTGACTTCAATCTGAGGTAAACCATCAGTAGCCTCAGAATTCATTGAAGATGGTCTGTTGAGAACACTGTATAAGTCTTCAGCCCATATCTCTAGAATCATGTCCTTATCACTAATTAATGTGGTTCTATCAGCACTGAGTACTTGTGATGCACCATAGATTTTTCATCCATAAATAGTTTTCAGGGAATCATAAAAGTGTTTTGGATTGTTACTATCAGCATAAAACTGAATTTCATCTGTTTCTTACTAAGCCAGGAATCTTGCATCTCTCAAAGCTTTGCTTGTACTTTACTTTTGATGTAATTAAATGCTGCCTTCTTACAGATAGATGAACTATCATGCTGGTAAATCCTGTGGAGTTCTTGTTTTTCATTTAGCAGCTTCTGGATTTCCCCATCATTTTCATCAAACCAGTCTTGGTGTTTGTGAGTGTTCTGATCCAGATGAACAAATGCAATGCTGTACACCAAATCTCTGAATGCTTTCCACTCCTTTTCTGCTCCACTGTTGCCAACTGTGTGTTGGGTCAACTTTCCCTCCAAGTTAGCAACAAATTGTTCATGCTCAGAGAAGAGCTCTACGTTGTTGACGTTAATTCTTCTGGTAGTCATTTTGCCTTGGGAGCGCCAAAGAAAAGTTTGGGAGAGAAGAGGTATTAGACTGACTACCAAACTGAAGGTCTACAGAGACACTGTGCTGACCTCATTGTGTATGCCTATGAAACATGGACAGTCTACCAGTGCCATGGCAGGAAACTGAATTGCTTCCATTTGAACTGTCTTAGAAAGATTCTGAAGATCACCTGGCAGGATAAGGTACCAGACACTGAGGTCCTTACTCAAACTAAACTGCCAAGCATTCAGACTATGCTTCAGAGAGTGCAACTCTGATGAGCTGGCCACATTGGTGGAATGCAAAATATACGCTTGCCAAAAAGACTACTTTATGGAGAACTTGCATGGGGCAGGAGATCACATGGTGGCCAGAAGAAGCAATACAAGACTACTCTCAAGGTCTCTCTCAAGAACTTTGGATTTGATTGTGACACCTGGGAGACCAAGAGCATTCCAATAAAAAGGCCAGAGGTTAGAAAATGGAGTGTCTTGTTCAAGTAACATGAAGGGAGGAGGTCAGTGCCACTGGATCCGAGAGCACAAGGGTGGGAGTGGGGGGAGTATAAAGTGTAAGAAGACTGTTGTGAGGTGACAGTATGAAGTTTTGAATGCTGAAAGAGAATTTTCTCTTTGATTGTGGAGGCGATGGGAGCCACTGGAGCTTATTGGGTAGAGCTGGGGTAGGGAGGGTGGTGACACAGTCAGACCTTCACTTTTGGAGGATCGCTTTACTAAGTAGAGGATGGACTGGAGTGGGGAGAGACTTGAAGTAAGGTCATCAAGCAGCAGGCTACTGCAGTAGTCCAGGTGGGAGGTAATGAGGGCCTGCACCAGTGTTAGAGGAGAAAAGGTAGTGGATATAGGAGAAATGGTGGAATGGTAAAATTGACAGGACTTGGCAACACATGGAATAAGGGGAGTGAAAAAGAGTGAAGAATTACAGAGTACTTTGCTTATCTGTGAGATTAAGGGGTCAGAGTAGCTGGCCTCTGAAGTCCCCTTTTACTTCTAGATCTAAAAGCTCTTGTAGGCCTCAAAGTATATTACAAAATGGTAATTACCAAAATTACTTGGTACTGGGTAAAAAAATTAATCAATGAAATGGGCCAGAAACAAATGAACCAAACAACCTAGTGAATGATAAATGTGAGAACATAAATACTTAAAATTGAGAACATAAATACTTAAAAGATTGTAAGGATTCATAATCTAGAATCTATTACCTTGTTTTTTTAAATACTGTGACTACTATATTGTGATTGTAGTTGCAATAATAATAATGAAACATTTTCAGCCCTCTTCAAACCTCTCATGACTCTCCCTCTCTCACCCTCTCAGCTAAGAACCTTTTTCATACTTTAATGAAAAAAAATGGAGGACATTCACTAAGAACTCCTGTTCTCTCATCTTACACCCAGATGTCTTCTGACACTCTCTGCATTCCCCTATTTCATATAATGAGGTGACCCTTTCCCAGACCAAGACAAACCCCTCTATGTGCACAAGTGACCTCCTTCCAACCTGTCTTCTCCAGCAGATCACCCCTACTTTCTCACGTTTCTTTAATCTCTCACTGTCTACTACTATTCTCTTCTGCCTACAAACATCCTTCAAAAAGGCTTCATTTAAGCCATCAGTCCCTATTCCTTTTGATAAGGAGATATATACTAGGGGTCTCCACCTCCTTTCTTCTTCCTCTCACTTCTCCTCATTCAATTGAAACTGCTCATTCCAAAGTTGTCATTGCTCTCTTCAGTGCCCAGCCCAATGGCCTTTTCTCAATCCTCCTCCTCCTTCTTGACCTCCCTACAGCCTTTGACACTGCTGATCACCTTCATCTCTTTGGCACTGTCTTCTCTCTAGTTTGCCCAACTCTCACCTAGTTCTCTAGTTTATTCTGTTTATGTGACCACTCCTCAGTTTCCTTCGATGGATTTTCATCCAATTCATCCCCAGTAACTATGGGTGTCCCCTGAGGCTCTGTCCTGGGCAAGGCTTCTCTTCTCCGCATATACCCTTTTACTTGATGATCTCATCTGTTCCCAAGGATTCACAGTTATCTCCTTGCTATTGCTAATGATTCCCAAATCTACTTATCTAACCCTAACACCTCTTCTGATTCTAGACATCCTAAACTCATCCAATCCAAATCTGAACCCTATCTTCTCCCTTCCCAAACACTGCCCTCTCCGTAACTTCATTCTTACTGTGCAAGGCACAACCACCCTTTCAGTCATTGAGGTTATTCTCCTTTCATTCCTATCTTTTTCATTATTTTTCTTGAGATTCTAAACCATTTTATTCCTTCAAGTGAAATTTTGTATTATTTTGTCTAGCTCTACATAACATCCTCTTGGTAGTTTGATTGATATAGCACCAGATTTGTAAATTAATTTATGTAGTATCATCAATTTATCATATTAGTGTAAGCCAGCTATGATCTGTAAATTTTCCTCCAGTTATTCAAGTTCTTTGCTTTTTCCAGGTGAGGTGGGGAGGCTGATATATTATAAAAAAGTATGGCAGGTGGAGTCAGGATACCAGGGTTCAAATAATCCCTCTAATACTTACTATGGTTATAGGCAAGTCAATGAACCTCCTTGAGTCACAATTTCATCATCTACCGTACAAAATGAGTGTTGGGCCAGATCAGCCACAAGCTCTTAGATTTAGAAGTGAAAGAGGACCTCAGAGGCCATCTAGTCTGGCCCCTTCATCTCACAGATAAGCAAAGCACACTGTAATTCTTCAAGTGTTTGTAATGATATTTATACAGGGCTTGATGTACCTGGGTAATTGACCCCCACATATTTTTACACATTTTATCATTATTTTGAATGGGATTTCTATAGTTATTTTCAATGGGATTTATTTTCTCCTGAGTTTTATTATTGTACCTCATTCCCTTCTTTACAGAGAGGGAGGCTATGGAGGTAGAATATGGCATATATTGTTGGACTTGATTAATGTGTCATTTGGTTTTGCTGATCTGCTTTCCCCCCTTTTATAAATCTTTTATTACAAGGTATGGTTCTATGGATTAGGGAAGGGTAAAGGATATATTGGGAAATGGAAATTATAGGTGGCATCTTCTTCCTTCTGCCACAGCAAGAAGGTACTGAAGCCACAGCATCTGATGAATATCCCCTTACTCTTTTAGTGGCTAGCATCTGATCAGTTGGGGCAATGGCCCGTAGAAGTGCCATAGGTTAAGCCCAGGGTCTGCAGCCTCACTGCCAAAATGACATGGTCTTCTACTTCTGCACATTATTCAACAACTAGAAGTGTTTGCAGGATTTCCCAAGTCACTCATTTATGACCCAACTCACTACAGTTGAAGATTCTATAGGCAGCAGGTGCAAAAGGTGAAATGTTCATGGTGAAAAGGGTCTTGCATTTTCTAGGCCAATATGTAATGGTGAAACTGGTTTTTGGGCAGCAGAAGTAGCACATGGCCAGCTAGGAGTGCAGTAGATAAAAACGCTTGACTTGGAGTCAGAGTGTCCTGAGTTCAAACCCAGCCTCAAACACTTACTCCCTGTGTGACTTTGGGAAAGCCACTTAAACTCTGTCTGTCTCAGTTTCCTTATGTATAATAATCATAGAACCTACCTCCCAGGATTGTTGTGAAGATGAAGAGAGACAACATTTGTAAAACGCTTTGCTAACCTTTAAGCACTATGGAAATGCTGCTGCTGCTGACCCACTCTGATAGGGATCTTCTGAAGGCCTGCTAGGAATTCTGAGCTTCTCTATGAATGATCCAAGTTTCTTTTATGATCTGCTAAGAAAAAAATAAACAATCTGGTTACTGAAGTCATTCAGTATGCTACGCTGACTCTCGCTCCCACTCAGTACCAGAGCACAGACATTGAAAGGTAAAACAAATTGAAGGAAGGGTCAAAGATTGAGTTCCAACTCTGGGGACAGAACTGAAGATGCCACTATGCCACTACCATAAAATGGGGGCCCACTAAACCATATATAAAGATGCTTACAGGCTTTGGATTGACTTGGAAAACCACATTTTTACATCATCTCTGTTCTATTGTATTATTTATTTTGTTAAATATCTCCTAATTACATTTTAATCTGGCTCAGGCTGTAGTCAAGTGTTGCTGGTCTAGTTTTTGACAACTCTCCTCTATGTCTCAATGCAAATGCAGGAATCCATGAGAAGAAGAAAACTATAACCCTGAATAAATCACCTAGACCTCATGTTTGAGGAATGGTATTGTAACAAATAAACATAGTTAAGCAAAACAGTTGAATACCTTGGTCATGTCTGAAAATTTATGATTCCATTTCCTCCCCCACAAAAAAGAAAAGAAAATTTCTAGTTAGTCCACCACCCCTCTGCCGACAGGAGAGAAAGTGAGTATGAAGGCTCTCTCTTGTCTTCACCACTAAGCCGCCAGGATCATTTTGAGGACTGAATGCTTTAGAAATCTATAAAGGTTTTCTATGCTATATTTTAAAAACACACTCCATGTGCTATATGAAATGTAAGTATTTGGTAATATTAAGGTGGCATTCCCTTGCTGGTTAGACAGAGCTCTTGGGCAGAGTTTCAAATACCTCTCTCCTTTAAGGGGTAGTGAGTAGAGAAGTTAGCAGCCATTGTATCTCTAGACCAGTAATCTTTAGGGGACAGATTCTAGGCTAGTATTTTTTTTTTCTTTTTTGAAGGCAACCTGGGTTAAGTGATTTGGCCAGGGTCACACAGCTAGTAAATATCTGAGGCCAGATTTCAGCTCAGGTCCTTCTAACCTCAGGACCAGGCCTCTCTCTCCATTGCACCACCAAACTGCTCCTTGTACCTCTTTCTCAGAGACTTGGAGAATAGAACATCTGGTCTCCTGACTTCTTTACTTGCTCCCCTCAAGGCAGGAATCACAGCCTCCTTTGGAGAAGGGCAGGCAAGATTTCCGAGAGATCTCTCAATACTTACCCTTGCACTTCCTGTCTTTACATTTAGATGGGGTATACACATCTTACAGGAACACACAACACGTACCCTACATTTAATTTGAAAAAAAAAAAAAGAAATAAAGTTTACATAAAAGAGGAGGGATTCATTTTGACTCTGAGGGAGAGCCCTGGCAGAGTACTGTGCAGGAGGAGCTGCTGTCTCTTTTCTTAAACAAACACCCTGAATATCTGAGAGCAGTCCCATCCTAGTTTGAGAAGTGGGTATGATTATAGGCAGTACAGAGATCACATCTAAGTACATGATTCTCAGAGGCAAAAGTCCAAATGGGCATTTTCTTGATTGTATGTGCCTTTAATTAATGAAATGATTCCTTTGAATTTTCCACCACCACTTTGGGCTGTTTTCAGGAGTCCATTAGAGACAAAAATTACCTTTGAAAAGCTCAACAGTCTAAGACAGGTTTAATTTGCTGTCTCCCAGCTTCAAGATAACAATACCTATGATATGAACTCACAGTGTTGTTTTGGGAAATTCAAATGAGATAATGGAAGGAATGCATTCCACAAATGGCAAGATATGATATAAGTGGCCATCTTTAGTGTTGTTATTATTATTGATGATAATAGTAGTCATAAAGGTTACTCTAGTTCAAAATCATAGAGCTCCCTCTGTACTTCAGTGGATCTGTGTTCTCCTTAATGTGAACAGTTTGTCACTCATTGTACAGATTAAAACACATCCATATCTTCTCATCTTGTGTGATTTTAATCACTAACCTTGGACTCAGAGGATCTGGATTTGATTCTTGGCTCTGCTACTTACTTTCTGTGTGACCTTGGGGAAGCTACTTCAATTCCCTTGGCCTCAGGAAATGTAAAATGACCTGTGAGGTCCCTTCTAGTTCTAGATTTCGGATTCAAAGATCCTATTTGTGGGAATTTTATGGAAGCACAAGAACTTACTTTCTGGGTAGTTTTTATAAATATATTGCTTAGAAAGGCTTTCTATGGATCTATTGTTCTTCAAGTAAGAGCTGAGCTGGGTCAGATTTTTTTTTCACGAAGGAATTAGCTATAGTCAATCCAAGAATTCCCCACCTGGGTCCAGGTAGACTTGGCTTAGGAATACCTCCTCTGTTTACCAGGCCACTGCTACTAATCCTGGGCCCTGGTAGGTGTGGAGGGGCCCCATCCTGGGAACCTAGTTCTAGTCCCTGTTTGGGTCTCTTTTCAGCTCTCTAGCTCCAGCATCTAACTCTTTGCTTTCTTAATTATTATTATTTTTTTTTTAACAATTATCAACAAGAACAATCAAGTTTACTAAATAAGGAGTAAGATTGTTCCCAACCTTTCATCGTTAATGAAGAAGAGTCTAAAGAAATCTCCGTAAGCAGATATAAAAGGTTATTCAGGACTGGGCACATTCCTTACATCCATATATTTAAACAACATACCTATTGTTCTGATAAAACAGGACACAATTTTTTCTTCTATTTCTTTGCTTGTACTTTTCTTGTCTACATTCCTCATCCTCCATGATACTTGTTGGACTCTAATTTCTATAATTGCCAAATTCCCATTTAAAAAAAACCCTAGCTGATGTTCAACACATATGTTACATTTAATTATTTCATATGCATTTTATCTTTAAATTAAATTTTCTACCTTGGATTCTGAGACATTTACTTCTTAGCCTTTAGGTTTTGTTTAGCCTAAGGAAAATCTTAGAAAGATTACTAGAAACAGACTCACTATGGGGAATTCTAAAATTTTTGGACACTTGCTAAATTCAAATGTGGAAGAACCTTCAGAAACAACAATTACAAAAGCTTTATTGATGTCTTTTGGGTTTTTAATAACCCAATAACTTTCTGATATCTTCCCCTCCCCACCAGCCTTTCCGTAATCATAGGGCTTTTTAATTTTTCTTGGGTCCTGGACCCCTTTGGCAGTCTGGAGAAGCCTAGGGACCCTTTATCAGAATCATATTATTAATTGCATAAAATACACAGGAAGACCATGGAAGTCACACTGACATATAGTTATGGAAACATATTTTTTTAAAGTCAGGGGCAATTAGGTAGTGCTGTAATGGATAGAGCACCAGCCTTGGAGTCAGGAGGACCCAAGTTCAAATTTAGTCTCAGATACTTACTAGCTATGTGACCCTGGGGAAGTCACTTAACATTGTTTACCTCCACAAATACATAAGTCCATGAACTCCAAGTTCAGAATTTCAGCCTTATAAAAGAGAAACAGGTAAAACTAACTGACTCAATCACATCTGGCATATGCAACATTCCATACCTATAGTTCTCCCCTTCACTAAAGTAGAGGAGAAAAGCATGTTGGCCTCTAGAATCAAGATTGGTGATGGTATTTAATGAATTTAGATGACATGTAGTGTTTCCTCCATTAAGTTATTGTAGTCATTATGTACAATGGTCTTCAGTTTTGAAGTAGCTTATTTTGTAAAACTTCCCAATCAGCATGATTTTTGGCAGCACTTCCAGGCTGTCTTGCCTCCACAACCCACTTCTTAAACAAACAAAAACTAATAATTATTATTTTAACTTACCAAACAAAAATCTGTTTTCTCTCTTTTCCTCCTCCCAATTGGGAAAAAACAATGTTACAACAAATTTTACACACACACACACACACACACAGACACACAGATACACACACACAGACACCCACACACACACACACACACTTGAGCAAAACAAATTCCCAAACTGGCCATGTCCAAAATATAAATGTATAATTTGCAGCTTACTTTTTGGTAACCAGTTTGATCTTCAAGGACTTACCTCAATTTATATGTTAATAGTATAGTTCTGGGGTTTTGGGAGGAGAAGAAAAGTATAATATTTCAAAAAAATTACCTTAGAAAACAATCAAGGTAAACCTCCCAATGAAGAGCATGAATGTCTTTTTTATATATCTGTCTATCTATTTATATGTGTTGTGAGGTAGTATGATGTAGTTCATGATGTGCTAGATTGGGGTTCAAATACTACCTTTGACCCTTACTATCTGTGTGTCCACAGGCAAGATCCTTAATTTGAACCTCAGTTTCTTCAGTTATAAAATGGGAATGAGCACCTACCTAGCAGGATAGAGAACTTATGAGAACATGAATGTAAAATGCTTTGTGAACTTTAAAATGTCAACTCATTATTTTTAGCCTGAACCCGTGATCTTAGTGGTATCAAGAACTTCTGCTATGAAACGTCTGTCTACCAATACACATTAGCAACCTGTCTAACTTACAGTTTTACACAGTTACCTAGGGCCCTTAGAAGTTGGTTTTCCATGATAATAGTGGCAGTATGTGCCAGAGGCAGGACAGGAACCCATTACTTGCTGATGATCTTTAGTCGTTATATCCTTGCTGGTATTTATTGGATAATGCTGTAACTATTTATTTGTTATTATTTATCAGGTCTAATCAGACACTGACAAGAGTGGTTGCTATAGATGGATCTGAAAGATATTGTTTTATTAGCCTAAAGTAATATATCCACTAAGTATGATAGTTGGCATTAGGACAGTTCTAGATATAGCACATGATGGTAACTAGCAGTGTGCTGATTTAACAACTACCTCTCAGAAAGAAAATGTATGTTGGACATATTTTTAAGTTTAATGTGCAATATGAAGGATTTCTCCATTACTTTTTTTACCTGATTATTATTATTATTATTTTTTTAAATATAAATTTATTTATTTAACTTTTTACATTCATTTTCACACGATTTTGGGTTCCAAATTTTCTCCCCATTTATCCCCTCCCCCCACTCCAATACACCGAGCAATCTAGTTTTCCCTATCACCAATCTGCCCTCTCTTCTATCATCCCTCCCTTCTCTTGTCCCCATCTTCTCTTTTGTCCTGTAGGGCCAGATGACTTTCTACTCCCCATTAACTGTATTTCTTACTTCCTAGTAGCAACAACAATACTAAAGAGTTGTTCCTAAAACTTTGAGTTCCAAATTCTCCCCATCCCTCCCTCCCCACCCGTTCCCTTTGGGAAGGCAGGCAATTCAATATAGGCCATATCTGTGTACTTTTGCAAATGACTCCCATAATAGTCATGTTTTGTAAGATTAACTGTATTTCCCTCCATCCTATCCTACCCCCCCATTGTTTCTATTCTGTCTTTTGATCCTGTCCCTCCCCAAGAGTGTTGACTTCAAATTGCTCCCTCCTCACATCACCCCCCCCCCCCCGCTTATCTCCTTCTCCCCCACTTTCCTGTATTGTAAAAGGTTTTCATACCAAAATGAGTGTGCCTTTTATTCCTTCCTTTAGTTGAATGTGATGAGGGTAAACTTCATGTTTTTTTTTCTCAGCTCTTCTCTTTTTCCCTCCACTAAAAAGTCTCCTGCTTGCCTCTTGAATGAGATATAATTTACCCCATTCCATTTCACCCTCTTTCCTCCCACTACATCTCTCTCACTGTTTACCTTAATTTCTTTTTTTTTTTAATATATAAACTTATTTATTTAACTTTTACATTCATTTTCACAAAATTTTGGGTATCTTCCTCCACCTGTCTAACTTGATTTTCAAAATCCTTTTTGAGCTCTTCCATGGCCTGAGCCCACCAGACATCCCCCTGGAATGTCTGGGATACACAGGCCCCGACCTCCATGTCTTTCCCTGATGGTAAGAATTGTTCCTTGTCATCAGAAATGAAAGGCAGGAATATGTGTCCCCCAAGAAAGTAGCTTTCTATGGTCTTATTTTTCTTCCCTTTTCTGGGCATTTTCCCAGCCAGTTACTTGACTTCTGAGATTCCTGTCCACCCCCGCCTAGATCTGCCCAGCTAGTGCTTGGGGTGTGAGATTGAAGTGGGCTTTCCGTGGCAGACTCGGCTGCTATTCAATGTGAGCTCAAGTTCTGGTGCTCAGGTGGGGGCAGAGCTGCCTCCCAGGCTCAGTTCCCTCAGGGGGTTTATGCAGAGACCTTCAGTAATGGCCCTGAACCTCTGCCTGCTGCTCCGGGAGTCCGGCCGGCACTGCTGCCTCTGCCGCTGCCTCTGCCACTCCCTCCGCTGCTTCCTTCCCAGGGGGCCTGAACCATGGAGACACCCTGCTCCCCTCTCGGCCAGCCCAGACATCTCTCTCACTGACCTGTAGCGTCTGAGGGTGGAGGCCACCATTGGTTCCGTCCCTGAAGACTGCTCGGATCAACTACTCTGGGGCCGTGCGGCCAGGGCAGCACAGGGTGGACTCCACTGTCCCGAGCATGACGGACCCCTGGGGATGGCTCTCTGGAATGGAAATCTTTTCCACTGTGTTTCTGCATGCCTTGCAGTGCTCCAGAATTTGTGGGGAGTTCTTCTTGCAGGAAATATATGGGCTGTGGGTTCGGAGCTAGCATAGGTGAGTCTTTCTACACCGCCATCTTGGCTCCACCCCCAGGAGGTGGTATTCTTGACAGTACTTGTGACAGTAATAGGGAAATTTGGAAGAGGGGAGGGTTTGGGGAAAAGTATTGAGTTTACTTTTGAAAATGTTGAATTTGAGATATTTGCAGGATATCCAGTTTGAGATGTTCAATAGGCAGCTGGAGATGCCAGATTGTAGGTCAGGAACAAGGTTTGGGCTGGATAAATGGATCTGAGAATCATCTCTATAGAGATGATAATTGAATCCAGGGAAGATCATCAAGTAAAATAGTATAGTCAGAGAAGAGCACCTAGGATTGAATTCTGTGTGTGTGTGTATGTGAATATGTACATTTAGCAGGCCTGATCTGGAGAAGGAAACTGAGAAGGAGCAGGCAGGTAGGAGGAGAACCAAAAGTGAGCAGTACCACAAAAACTCAGAGAGAAGAGAGTATCCAGGAGGGTGACGGACACTATCAGAGGCAGTGCAGAGAGGTCAAGGAGGATGAGGACTGAAAAAAAGCCAGGAGATTTAGCAATCAAGAGATCATTGGTAACTTTGGAGAGGGCAATTTCAGTTGAATGATGACAGCTCAAATCAGGCCTCTGACATGTACTGGTTTGGATAGGTACCTTGCATAGTTCACTTAACTTGACAGTGCTCTAGGCAAGTGTTTAAATTGCAGAGAAGGTACCAACCTGAATTGGTACAGTGAGCTTTCTTTTTTTTTTTTTTTAAGCTTTTAGAGAACATTTAATAATTGATAATATACTAAAGATACAATGTTCTAGTTGTTTCTAGTTCGCCATGTTCCTGTACCTTTTCCTTATCTGGTCACTTTTAATTTTTACCTCTTAAGTCAGGCTTTATATAAGAAGGAAAAAATGAATACCAATTTAGTTTGAACTGAGCTCCTGTTTTCCCAAATCATCTTCTAATTTAGACTGACCTAAAGCCCTTTGTTCGTCTTTGCCTGGGTCTTAAGTGGTCAGAAAAACACTGATACATGGAGACAAGTAAAACGCTATTTCTTGACTTCTTCTTCATCTGGAGAGAGGATTTCAGTGTATTCAGCAGCTTTTTTTTATTGCCACTCCAAAATGGAAAAAGTCTCATAAAAGAATAGAAAACAGTTCTCATCTCTTTTCCAAGTTAATCTCAAATCAAAACAATGTGGAGAACTGGGTCTTTGGCTTGGTTCTGTGACTATTCAACGGAGTAACTGTTGCGGTTTTCTCCATATGTTGTAGAATCTTTAATACTTGTCAGAGCTGTGGAACTTCAGTCGATCACACAAGCAAGACAGTGTTTATGCACCCATCGTTTTCCGGGTTGTTGGTGACCTGCGCGTATTTTCCCCAGATAACTTTGCCTCCTTGTGTCACAAGGCCGAGCTCACTCACATTCACTTCAATGACAGTCCCTTTGGTTATAACACCTAAGGTTGTATACAGCGGGGAGGAGGGATTTTTCTTCACACCAAGTATGGGTAGGCAAAAAGTGGCTTTAAGTTCAGGGTGAGTTACATGAGCCTTCTTAAAACGTAAGCCCATTGGCCTAATAAATCTTTCATATTTCGGTGGTTTTCGAGTAAAGCCATCCCCAACAAAGCAGACTTTGGTAACCATTCTCTTCCAAGCCTTCTTCTTTCTCTTTCCTGTACGAATAACCTTTAACACTTCTGTTTCTCCCTGAGCACGGACTTTTGGCAAGGGTACTTCCCATTTACCAGCTTTCTCCTTTCGTTTCTGTTTAATCATGTTGGAAAGGACTTTGGCTCGGGACTGCCCCTCTCTGTCCAGCAGATAGGCAGGCACCGCTCCTTGGGGGGTTTTCTCATCATTCTTCCGCTTGGTATTTCTCTTTTCATGCATCTTGATAGTCTTCTTCATCTGAATCTCCTCCGCGTGCCGCTGCTTGTGGTAGAGCTTGGCCTTGAGGCCGATCATTTTCTTGGCTTTCCTGGAGCGCTCGTGAGCCTCGCGGCTCTCCCTCTTCCTCTTCTTCTCATGGTAATCCAGGCGGTAGCCGTGGCGCTTTCGGTGTAACTCTATGTACTCGTTCTGCGGCATGCTGACGGCTGGGGGCCCGCCCAAGGGCCGCCGAAAAGGCTTCCAAACTTCAGGGCCTAGTCGTTAGCTGGCGACTCCGCAGGAGCCGGAAAGAAAAGTACAGTGAGCTTTCTTACTCAGGAGTTCCTTATGTTAATTAAATTACAGATCTGGTTCAAAACAAACAAAACTCTACTTCTACATAAAGAACTGATAGAGCTCTGAGTGTAGATTGAAGCATATTTTTTTCTCTTTTTCCTCCTTTTTTTGTAACATAGTTCATATGGGAATATGTTTTACCTGACTTCATATATATATATATATGTATATATATATATATATATACATATATATATATATATATTATGGGTGTAGAAGAAATAGTTCTTGCTTTCTTAGTGAGTGGGGAAAGGAGAAAATTTGGAGCTGAAAATAAAAATAAAAAAAACCCTACACTTTCTCTAGCTAAACTGTCAGTAAGAAAATTTTGTGAAATGTTAGGAAAAATTTATATTCTTTGAATTGTGTCTCTATTGTCAATGTACATCTATAAAATATTTCATTTCTCAAAGAAAAACAAAGTAGCTGGATAACTTCCTACTTTCTTAATCCCATCAAAAATAAGGAGACCTAGGTAATGAAAAAAATCTCCATTATATTCTGACTTTTACTGTCCTCTGATTTTTATCACTCTTGTTTCTTCAAGTACATCATAAAATTTTTGAGAACAGCAAGTGCCCTATATATCTTTTCAAAAAATTCTCTACAGTTTAGTGACAAACAACAAAAGGGATAATGTATGTTTAAGTACTTTGTAAACACACATAAAACCTTTCAAACTCTGCAACTGACCTCATCTGACTTAAGGGACTCTGCAAGCAGGTGATCTTGGGCCCCAGGTTAATAATCCGTGGATGAGATTATCTGCACAGCCCTAACATCCTGTGATCTTAAATCTCTTCCTTATGGTGGGCCTCTCAAAAGAATGAGTTCCATAAGTTTATCCTTGCTACAAAAATAGAATTTTCTTCAGAAAGTTACATTGTGTAAGCTTCCCAGTATGTTAAGGTAGATAACAAAGTTTACATGGCTAATGGAGAAAGGTAGCATCTCAGAATGTCAGAATTGGCGTTCTGAGCAAGTGTTGTACAAGCCTTGTTATGTTACACAAAGGTACTTGTTTAACATAAGTACTTGGATGGTAAAGGACTCAGTAACACAGTAAGTCAGAGATAAGAGGGGCTGTTAGAATCCGACTACTTTGAAACACACTTGTGGTTGAGGAGGAAATGAGGAGTTATAGTGAAAAGAAGGGAATGAAGATCATAGCATGTTTGAGCTCTAGTGCTCTTAGAGATCAGGTAGTCTCATCATCTCCAGTTAAAAAGAGAGCAACAAAGGATATCAGAAGTGGCAAGAGGCTTTACAGACTGTGCAACCTAGTTCCGCTACAGTGGAGAGAAATCGAGGCCAAGAGAAAGGTTTAAAAGTCTTAGAGCTCTAAAGGGGTAGATTAAAACACAGAGGAAAGGATTTAGGATGCTGGACAGTAAGAGCCCTTAACGGCCATAGCAGGAATTAAATATCCACGAATGTTTCCTTTCTTGTAGGTTAGGTCTAAATTATGAGACAGTTCTTTCAGGTTTCTCTCCAGGACCATGTTGCTCTTAGATGTTTAATGGTCACCTTCTGCCAGGACTGTTTCCATAATTTTTTTGGCTAGACTAGACAGAACAGCTCGGTAGAGGGGCGGGAAGCACTTAGAGCCAGTCGGTTCCACTTGTGTCGAAAGGGGGAAACTGAGGCATGGAGCAGGGAAGGCCGAGACTGTACAGTGATTGCCCCCACTGTGTGCAGATGCACCGCGTGGCAGACGCAGCTCGAGGCTGGGTTCTCTTCATAAACTCGCTTGGGGCTCGTAGGAACGGAGGGAGGCGGCGTAGGCAGCCCACGCGAGCGTGGGAGCCGCGGCCACTTTGCCGCTTTTCCCGCTCCCTTTTTCCCAGGACTTCCGCCAGGCGGGAAGCGCGCTTCCGCCGAGGAAAACCCGAGAGCGCGTCTCGTGACCACGCTCGCGCGTTCCCGCCTTCGCGGGGAGGTACGGTCGTTGGAGGGGGTGGGGCCCGTTCTAGAAGGCGGGGAAGGTGGTGAGCGAGCGATGCGGCTCCCAGCATGCCTCGTGGGCGGTGCTCCCCTTTGACCTTTTCTCCCTCACTACACATCCGGGCTCCAGCTCTTCGAGAGAGGAAGATGGCGGCGGCGGCGAGCGGAGCGGCTTTGGTGGTTCCCTACGAGTGGATAAAAAACTGGGAGAAAGTGGGCAAGCCGGAATTGTGAGTAAACGGCCAATCAGGGGACCCTGGGTCCGCGATGATGGGCACTGAGAGTTTTTCGGCTTCGAGGAGGCGGTTTGGGGATGGTGGGGGGGCGGCGGCTTTCCTTCCCTCCCCCACCCCTCCCCCTCTCCCCTAGACGGCGGCGGAGCCGAATTTGTGAGGACTTTCTAAGTCTAGAGGCCTCGGTCCCTGGGCGAATCCCCGGGCCTCCAGCCCGACTCTGTGGGGGAAAAGCCGCTCCCGTTGGGTTTTGAAGTCCGCCAGGCACGGCCTGGCGCTTCCCGCTCCGCGCTTTCGCGTTGTGTTGCGGAGCGCTCCTTCAGTTTGAGGCCCCGGCTCTCCCGTTCCTCTCTCCTTGTGCGCGCTTCTTCACCGCGATCCCACTTTCCCACTTGCTACTTTCACGTCGCCTCCCCGATCCTGGTTCCTTCCAAACTCCCTTTGACTCCCGGCGCTCTTCTCTTCCCCTTTGCTCGTTGTTTCCCCACCCCCCGCGGCCCCTGCGGCGTTCCCTTTCTCCTAGGTCTCCCCTCCCCACCGCCCCTAGCCGAGTTGCCGCTGCTGCTGGTTCTCTCCCCTCGCACTCTCCTGCTCTGGGGTCCCCCTTCCCCCCCATTTTCTTCTGCTCAGGTTCTCCCTGAGGCGCTTTCCCCCACCCCCCCAACCGAGTTTGTTATGCTTCTGCCCCCCCCCCCCCCGAGTTTTCCCTGGTCTTGTTCTCTCCCTTCCCGCCGTTTCTACCTTTTCTGTCCCCCCGACTCCCTGCCGAGTTTTTTCTTCTCTTCTCCCGCCCCCCCCCCCCGCCAATTTTCTCCTGTTTTTGGTTCCCCTTCCCCCTTCCCCCACCGTGTTCTGTCTTGTTTTCTTGGTCCCTCCTCCCTTCCCCTTTCTTTCTCCAATCGCCCCTCACCGCGTTCACTCCTTGCTCCCAGTTTCATTGTCCCCACTCCCTCCCCCCCCCCCCCCGTGTCCTTTCCTCTCTCCCCGGGTTTCTGTCCCGTAGTCCCACTCCCCATTTCGCTCCTATTCCTTTCTCCATTTCTCTTCCCTTGTCGTTGTCGTCGTCGTCGTCCCCGCGGTCCCATTCCCCCCTCCCCCCCTCCCGGGGTTCCAGTTTTGCCCTCGGCCCTTGGGACTCCCTGGCGCTTTTTTTCTTCCCGGGAGCGATTTGCTTTCCCGCCGGAGTTGCCGCTGAGCGCCCGCAGCGCTTTCTCACTGGTCCCTCTTCCGTGTCATTGTCGCCCAGAGCTGCTTCATGCCAAGTTTCTCGATTTTTACTCTTGACCGCTCTGGCCCCCCCCCCCCCCCCCCCCCCGTGATGGAGTGCTCCTATCTGGAGGTTCTTTTCCTTTTCGGCCCAAAGTTTGGGGGGGGGGGGAGAGAGAGAGAGAGAAAGAGAGAGAGAGAGAGAGAGAGAGAGAGAGAGAGAGAGAGAGTGAGAGAGTGTGTGAAGTTTGGAGGGTGTGTACGCCCGTGTGTGTGCGTGCGTGCGTGCGTGTGTGTGTGTTAACGAGTAATAATTTTAGAAAGGCAACTGCCTCCTGGCTTCATGTTTGCTTACCTTCGCTGAAATTTCCGCCGTTCCGTACATACCTGCTCTCGCTCCCATTTTGTTGACTGCCACTAGTTTTACCTGTCCTAATGACGATGGCAGATGTTAGGTTTGTCCACTGCCTTTAATTGATGGGAATGTACAATACAGTTTCCTTTAATCATAAAATACTTCTTATGTCTTCTAACATGAGTCAACGTTCCACGTTCACATTCTATTTTAAAGTACGGGTTCTTGGTTATTTAAAACTCATGGTCTAAAATTTGGGAAAAGTGTGAACGGAAATGATATTATCCATTCTCTATTCTTTTTCACAAAATATTGAAGGACTTAAAATAGTTGAAAAAATATGGCATGTGGCTTGACAGTGACTTTAAATAACTTCATTTTTTAATGCAATCTAAAGTATGATCAAAGTAAATCCACTTTAGTAGCCTGGTGTTTTCTTCCATTCTCCAAGCAGTAGAAACAAATTTAATACTTATGGCTCTTTGATTGTATTGTAAAAAATTCAGATTTAACCTCTAAAGTATTAATTTGAAAATTTAAAGCAAGGTGGCAATAAACATTGCTACAGTGGGTTTTTTGTCTTTTTTCTTTGTGGGGGAGCAGACCAGCTTTGTATTTGTTAAGATATGAATCTTCTGAGTTTTGGTTCTTAGACATTTCTAAGTCTGAGCTTCTAAACATATTTATGGGGCTCAATGGGAGATTTAACTCCCCCATAAAACATTTGAGGACTAGACTACACTCAATGCAAAAGAAATTCAGAGAAAGGACTTTTTAGTTGTCACTGGGCTTCTTTATTCTCTGATCACTTCATTTGATTCAATTACCTTTTGACCAGTCCTGTCTCTTCAACAAGTTAAGCTCTGAGAGGCCAAGGACCCTTTATGCCACGTTTTTTGCCCCTTTTCCAGATATTACAATACTAAACATACAGATATTTTAAAATATTTTGTGGATCGATTGTTAGGTGATTTTAGGTAATTGTTAGAACAGCTTCCATCTTTAGCTGTTGTGAGCATTTTCCAAATCTTTTGCACTAGCCACTTTGTGAAGTTTCACGTCAATTCAACAGGTAGTCAAAAAGGAAGATTGTCTCTCTCCTTTAGGACCTTAACATTCTAATGGGGAAACTAAATAAAAGAGAGTAAAACAGATTTTAAAAGGGAGTAAAATGCAATAAAAGGGAGTAAATAAGGGAGAGAAGGGAAAGGTGGAGCCAGGGCATAATGATGAATTTAGGAGAATGAATGATGGCTGGTCTGGGCTGACCCTAAATTCCATGGTATTTCATATTTTACAAAAATAAGTGTGTACACATACACGCAACTTTTAATCAAAAAAAGGCTGGTACAGCATGTTAATTTCTACTTAGTAAGTCTTTATTGTTAGTAATATAAAGTCAGTTCATTTATACAGGGGTTAATATAAATATTTTTGGGACAGTTTTGGCTACTTAACAGAAAGTGTTTAGGGTTAATGGCGGTGAAATTCAGAGCAATCTTTTTGTGTGGAGGGTTAAAATTAGTAAAAGAATACAGTTTGTGATCATTTTTCTGATTTTCAGTTATAAAATCCATTTTTAATTTTTCTAGAGTGGAACACTTGCAATAGTGATTTTAAAAACTCAGTTATAAACATTTTACTGTGTGTAGTTAACAAATTTCTGGGAGATGATTTTTATTTGCATTATATTCAAGTCAATGTAATAATTTATAGCTGGTTTATATTATATAAAGAGTTGACTACAAAAGATGTTTTGTAAATTATAATGAAATATTGGGCATATAAATGTTTCATAAAGTACTCTTTCATTATCAAATTAATTTTTTTTGTACATAGCCTAACTTTTTACTCATTTTGCTGAGTTAGATTTTTCACTTTTTATTTCCCTGAGCCTGATTAACAATGTCTTAAATGTTTTTTTATAATCCCCTTTTCTGAAAATCTAGAACCTCACAGATTGAGTACATTGTAGTGTGTGGGAACATTGGAAGCTTGGGAATGAAATAATATTTAAAGGTAGATGCTTATCACCATCATCCTCATCATCAACATTACCAAGTATTTAGAATTATATCTCAAACGTATTTTTTCTCCTTGGTCAAAATAATTCAGTTCAAAAAGCACTTGTAAAGCACCAATGGGAGAACGTTGTGCTAGCTACTGGAGATAGCAAACTAAAGTGACTTGACTCTTGTCTCTTCTACTGGACTAAACAGATTAACTTTGACTCAAATAATGCCTTTGATTTACATGTTGTCTCCTTTAGGATGTAAGATCCTTTAGGACTGGAGCTGTTACATCTTTGTCTTTGTATGCTCAGCACCTAGCCTGTTGTTGTTGTACGTTGTTGGATAATGATAAACGCTTGTTGATTGGTTGATTGTTAATTCATTTTGTGTTTTCTCTGAGCTTTTTTACCTATTTTAAAGTATTAAGGGCATCTTTGTATATTAAGTTTTAATTTGTAAGAATTACAATTTTGTCATGTTTCAGTCTAGAAACATAGTGCTGCTTATAGTTGTTTTTAAAAGCATGTTTTCCAAATACATGGCCTATGTTTTAGCTTTACTAAAGTGAAATAGATTTTTTTATAAATTGGTAGGGTACTACTAGGTAATTGTCAGGATTATTTAGTGGAGCAAGCCATGTGTTCTTATATCCTAACCTTTCTACCTTTTTTAAAAAAAATTAAAAATTTTTTTCTATTATCAAGTATTTTTCTCCTCAACTGACTCTAGAACCCCCCTACCCCAAGAAAACAAAAACCAGAGCAAAACCCCTGCAACATAAGCATAGTCAAACAAAACATTCTCATGTTGACTGTATTAATTGAATGTCCCATTCTGCACATAAGTCCATCACTTCAGAGGTGATGCATTCTTTATTATGTATACTCAGGAATCATGGTATATTGGAAATCTTAAGTCTTTCAAGATTGTTCATTTTTGTAATGTTGTAATATAAATTGTTCTTAATTCTGTTCACTTCATTCTCTATCATTTGATACAGGTTCCCAGGTTTCTGTTACTGATTCTTTAATCATTTCTCATAACACAATAATTCCATTATATACATACACTATAATTTGTTCTTTCCCTAATTGATGGGGTACCCCCTTAGTTTCCTGTTCTTTGACATTACAAAAAGAGCTGCTATAAATATTTTTGTACTTATCGGATCTTTTCCTCTTTGATATTTTTGGGTTAGGGGCTTAATAATGTTATTGCTAGGTCAGAGACTGCATGGTTTAATAATAATTTTTGGACATAGTTCTTGCTCTTCCCTCCCCCCTCCCTCTTCCTTTCTCTGTTTCTCTTTTCCTCCTTCCCTTCCTTTTGTTTGATTGATGTTTCTTACCTCATAACAAAAAATTGCAAAACCAACAACCTTGTAGTCCTTCTGTGTATTATTCTGGTTCTGCTTTCTTTGCTATGAACTAATTCAAGTGATCCTGTATATTGTTTTTTAATGAAAAGACAGACTTTGTAAGTCTTTCCTAAAAAGTATTTACAAACAAGGCATTAGTGAAATGCTTAATGTATTGATATCATTGTCAGTAATTTTTCCATTAGTATTCTAGAATTCTTGGAGCTCTCCTACCCAATTATAGTATCTTTTCATATTGCATAACACATGCAGGTTTTTTAGTAGTTTCGTTTTGGAATCTATTGGCTTATATCGGATCTTGATTTATATAGTTTTAAAGTATCTTCTTTGTTAGTACAGGATTTCACAGGTGGCAGATGAGCTTCCTTGTGTTGGTAAAACTCTTAATAGAGGATTCTAGCTCTAGTAGAAGGAATTAGGATTTTCTTATATAAGAAACCCCTTGAGGAAAAGGGTTTTCATCTTATGATCTTTATTTGCAAATGCTATCTGTATAAATTTCAATGTCTTTCAAAACCTTACAATGCCTGTGGGGTTTTGTTTTGTTTGTTTTTTAGTAGAGATCTGTGATTTCTTTGCGGAGGGAAACTCTAGATGAGGAAACTCCTACCTATTAACCTGCTCTTAGAGTTGCTTGGAGGCCCTGTGAAGTTAGGTGACTTGCCCAGGGTCACCTATGTCAGGTGTGAGAGGTCTGAAATTTGTTTTTAAAAAGTCATTCCAGAACTTTATATTTAAATGTGGATGTTGTCCCTTTCACAGTGGTCAACCTCGGGTGAAAATATACTTTTTTCAGTTATGTGGCTGTTGCTCAGAAAAATTAAAAACTTCTTTTGGAATAGTTTTTAATCAGATAGGAGCTAGCTCCAAAAAGCTAGTTTTCTCCCTTACTAGCACCTGCCCTTGAGAAGCTGAGGAGTCAGAGGAGCTATTTAAATCTGTTTTCTTATTAGGTTTTGGACCTTGGGCAAATCACTTAACCCTGTGTAGTCTTTAGTTTCCTTAACCTGTAAAATGAAGAGATTGGACTAATCTTTTTTCCCTCCCATTCTTTTAAAAAAAATTATGAACTTAAACCAACCCCCCCCGAAAAAAAGCATTTCCATATTTACAGCAGAATATAAAAAGAGGATTGCAGACAAAGCAATGAATCTCTATTTCATACTGCTTACTTAAAAATATAAATTTTACATGTCATTTTAAAGCAAATTCCTTCCAATTTTCCTTCCTGCATTTAAGTGCATTTTTATAATGAACATCACTATTTTTAACCTTGCCCCTATCCCTTAACACTCCTTTTCCATTAAAAACAAAAAATCATTTAACAAGCATGTCTCTTCATGTATTTTGTGGACTAGCTAATCTTCAGCTTTTCTTTTAGTTATAATCATGACTGATAAGTGAATCAGTTCAAGAAATATCAGTTTGGTGGGTAAATCTAAATCATTTGGGGGGGAAGTTGTTACTTAGGCTAGGCTTCACCTACAAACTTTTTCTTGAAGTTTTTATTCTTTGAACATGTCTTTTTTGATTTTAAATTTGGAACTTATTCCTTGACTTCTAGTTTTGATCAGTGTTCAGAAATTCATAAGTAGAAGTTCCCTTTCCCCCAACCCTCTCCAGTGGAAAAAGTGTTAGATTTTTCTTCAAAAAATGTTAAGCATTGCCTGAGAACCTATGATAAAAGAACTTTTTGAAGGAACCCTCAGAATCCTTTGAAACTGACTTCCAGGTCATTTATTAGCAAGCATAGTATCTTTTTTCACAGATTAGTGACCATGTCAATATTGACCATGTCAAATGTATGAGTCACTCTTCATTTATCTGAAAGTACAATGTAATTGCTTCTGTTTTTATTTGATTCTTTGCGTTCATTTACCTTGGTAGAAGTTAATTTCCTGATATGAGAGCTTTTTATCCCCAAACATGTCTAGTGGAATAGCTGAACATAACAAATGTTTTTAGCAGAAGCAAAGCATAACTTCTCATGTAAATGGAATTTCTTCTGGAAGATAATTCCCTCAAAAGAAGTTAGTCATTTTAAAGCTTACCATGATTTTCCTACTATCTTTGTTAATTAAACATTATTTTTTTTCCTCTTGCATATGTGTAATTTTGGTTTTGGCAAAGAAAATTCAGTTCATTTGACCACCTCTCCAAAACTGGATATATTTTTGACTATGCTAAGTTTCTGGTCCTTCTAATGATGAATAATTTAAAAATGACTTTAAAAATCTAATAACATTAGGCATACGTATTTGCTTGTGTTCAGCAAACATGGCTCTCTGGGGGACAAATGGTATTTTACATAATGATATTTGAAAAACCTACCTGTTAACTAGAATAGTCAGCACTTTAATAAAATACTCTTCTCTGGGGAAGAAAGCACATCTTGAACGACTTGTTTGACAGTATGCCAAGCACAGATCTGTGACTCCAACCTCTGTTTTAGTAACCAGCTGTGTGGCCTTGGGCAAGTCATTTTACTTCCATACCTCATTGTCTTCATCTTTTAAATGAGAATAGTGTAATTAATGCATTAATAGATATGAAAGCATTTTGACAAACCATGTGCTTTTCAAAATGTAAGCCTTCGGTCATTTATATTAAAACTATTAAGAATAAGAAATTAGTTTGGCTCTATCCATATGTATAAGTCTCCCTTTTTAATCTTTCAGTCATAGTGTGGAGCTTATAAGGTTGAGAAATTATTCTTCCCCTAGTTCTTTGTTAGAGAATGGAAATTATGTTCTTTTTAAGGAATTTTAGCCATGTTTTACTTTCAGGTATATTTTAATGTAGTCTTTACCTTTTTGATAATACTGGGAAATTAGTATTTAATTTCACTTTAGTCTGAATGACAGTAACAAACATGTGGACTTTTGCTTTCATTTTGTTGGTGTGACAAAAAACCAAAAAAAACAAATCAACATTCAGATGTTAGGGTAAGTTTAAAAATTAATATGGTAGATGAAGTAATGTTAGATGATTTAAAGTGGTCTTAAAAATTTCCTATTTCTGTTAACCAAATACACATTTTAAAAACATTAGTTTCCTTTTTTCAGTATTCATTTTTCCAAAAAAAAAAAACCACTGGAAAGGAAAGTCTTAATGTTTATACTGGAGAAGACAGTACTTAATTTAAAAAATTTTATTGGTATATTTTTGTCTTCTACAATAGTCATTTTTTTGGGTAGAAACTTTCCCCACTTCTCACCTAGATTGAACCTTTCCTTGTGACAAAGGAAATGAGCTAAGCAAAAAATTCTGAAATAGTGACATGATAAATTTAAATGATGTTTTAAAGAATTTTATTTTGGTATATAAATTCTCACGTCCACCGATACGCAGACTAACCACTTGTCTGTAATTGATCATTTTATCTTAAATGAGAGGTTAAATGTTTTTGTCTATCCCTTACATCCACTGGGTGGTTGAACAACCACTTGCACCTAGGTCTTCTGATTCCAAGTCTGTCCCTCTATCTACTACACTTTTGTGTAATTTAATATTTTATTGAAAGCACAGATGCAAAACATTATCCTGTATGTGGAGTTTGATTTTTGAAATGTGGAATCATTTCCTTCCTATATAGTCTTTTTGTTAAAAAAAGAAAAGACAAGTGTAAGTTGAAAACGTAAGATCCCTTTTTATAAAACAGTAGCTATGCTTTTATATTTTGCCATACTTGAGGAACTTGGAGCAAATAGAGACCATTCAGTGTTTTCCTAACTTCTGTATTTCTTTTAATCTTTTTCTTCTTCCTATTGAAGAGAATGAAGTAGCCTTTCTCTTTGAGGGCTAATAAATTAGCCTTTCATTTATGTTCTTTGTCACATTTCTTCCTGCTTTTTTTTAGGTCCCTGCTTTGGTAGTCATTTCCAGTCCAGCAACTTTTAGTTTCTCTGTCTCTGCTTCCTTGATTTCTACCTACAAAGATGTTTAAATTATTCCATCTCAGAAAAACCTTTTTTGAATCCACACCTTTCTATGTAAAGAGAAAGTAGAGTGGTGTTAGGGTTCAGATGATGGAAACTGGAGGGAAGCTACGTAGGTACCCTATTTTCTCCTACCCGATTTCCCTTGGTACTCCAAAATGACTAAAGCAGGTTTTCCTTTAGAGCCTTGGGTATTATATGACTTCAGAGCCAAGCTTTATCCCTTCTACTTTCAACTCTGATTCTGAGTGATTCTGTGAGTTTCAAAGTATAAATGATACCAGATATGCTGATGTTTTGGTAGGTGAAGAGGTTAGAAAAGTGGAAGGATTGATAGGTTGCTTACTGGAGTTTGGAGGAGTTGAAGAAAGGGGATGAAAGTTGGAAACTGGGATGTTTGAAGATAAATTTTGCCTTTGAAATCTTTTATTTGTGCCAGGACAAGTAGAAACTCTGGAAAGGTGGTTTCACTTGTACTTTAGGGGGAACAGTTATGGAGCTCTGATAAAGGACTAAAAAGTGGACATAGTTTCAGGAACAATGGTGACTGCCATAGTGGGGGCCAACAATGGGTCAGATTAGATGAGGGATGGGGAACCTGCAGCCTCGATGCCACATGTGGCCCTCTAGGTCCTCAAGGGTGACCCTTTGACCGATTCCAAACTTCATAAAACAAATCCCCCTGATAAAAGAATTTGTTCCGTAAAACCTGCACTCAGTCAAAAGGCTGCATTTGAAGACCTAGAGGGCCACATGTGTCCTCAAGGCTTGCTGTTCCCCACCCATGGACTAGATGGTTACTGAGGTTGTTGTCAACTCTGAAATTCTATGACCTTTTGTTCAGTAAAAGTGTATTGGTAAATTAAAATTGTCCTGAAATGAAGTGGGAAGTATGATTTAAATGTCTCATAATACTACTTTTTGTTGTTCACATATTTGGCAGAGTTGGGTTTTCATTGCAGGTCTGTGTGGCCCATATTTGTCAGTTACAGAAGTGTTAAAGCAGTGCATACATCATTGTATGTCTGTGTATAAAACATATCTCTTGATACTATTTCAGGGACTTTGAATGACCCAAGTTTCTGCTTGGATCAGAAATGTATTTTAGTCCCTTTTGTTGTATTATCACAGAATATAAAGTAGATTAGATAATCTTTAAGAGATTATCTTTATATTTATATTTAAAGAGATTAGATAATTTCTTTAAGAGAAAAGAGGTCTAATATGCAGATCAGAATAATTTATGTTCATATATTCATAGATTTAGTTTTTTCTTGTCCAAGCTGTCTGGGTCCATGAAAATATCGTGAAGTGATAGTAGGCAAAAAGAGTTAAGTAAAACAACATAATAATTTCTGTAGATGGTAATACAACTATACATTGCTTTCAGTTTTTAAAAAAGCATAGGTATATGCTTTATAAATCAGATTAAAAGTAGTTGTAATTATATTCTTTGCTTCTCCTTTTTCTCATTCTGAATCACGTAATATAAGCTTTCCTTTGTATTTTTTGAAGTCATGTTCATTATTACTTTTGGCACTAGTGCTGAGTAATTTAATCTTTTTAGTGACTAAGAAAAACAGGCATATGTAACCAATATATACTGTATACACACAGTAGACTAGATTTTATATATATGCATATATAGTCATTATTTGCTGTGATTTTAACATAATTTAATGGCTGTATCTTTATAACACTAAGTTTAACTAAATTTCATTAGTAACTTTATATGAAAATCCTCTAGGATTGAAGCCATTCAGATAGTATTTATGTAGTCATCTTTTTGGATTTATCTATTTTTTAAGAAAATGGTAAAACTTGTTTTAATTTTAATTAAATATTACAAAGAGCAAAGATTAATGTAAGGGCAAATGTTAGTATTTGCATATAGTTTTGCATCCAGTCTTGGTGTCACTGTATGTATACGTTCTTGTATGATATCACTTTAGTTGGGAGACATTGAAAGAAGCAGGTAGCTTGATGTATTCAGTCATACTTAACATGTCCAATCAAATTGATGCATATAATATTTTTGTCTTATTTTAGTGTGCAGTTATGTCGAGCCCTCTGTGATAACAAAAACCGTGAACATTTGATTTTCAGAGGTAAGTGCTTTAAAATTAGTTTGAATAAAAATTTGATAAATATGATAGTCTCAATTCACTGTTTTGAAATGATAAAAGCAAAAGTAGGAATATGATTTAATAGATATAGGATGACTACTCTGATTTCTATTTTTACCTTTCCTACTGACTCCTTTAAGCATTTGTATTTTTGATACTCTTCGAGTTTGTAAAATAGGTGGAATTTTTTTTATAATTTTATCATAATTCTTTTGTTGAACATAGCATCTGTTGTAAATTTCTTATATAGTAGGAGGTACTTGGTACATTATTACATATACAGGAGATATATGTGTGTGTATCATATATATATACATATATAAATTTGGATTGCATCTTAAAAACTGGCATAGGAAAGTTTTTTATAATGGGCTTATATTTCTCTAGATTATCTTATTCTAATTCCGTTAGCAGTTGCCATATCTTAAATGATCAATGAGAAATAGGACAAAAATAGACTGTTACAGAAAGAACAACTCTTTTTTTTGTTCATTTAAAAAAAATTTTGTTCAATTTATTTTTTAAAATTTAGTGTTTTATTTTTCTCCAATAACATGTAAAAAGAATTTTCAACGTTCGCTTTTAAAATTGAGTTGAAAATTCTTTTCTTCCCTCCCCACTCTCCTTATTGAGAAGGCAAGTGATTTAGGTTATACATGTGTAGTCATGCAAAACAATTCCATATTAGTCATGTTGTAAAAGAAAATAGACTAAAATTAAAAAGCCCAAGAAATAGAAAGTAAAAAAAACCCCAAAACCAAAAACACCATTCTTTCTGTAATCAGATACTATCAGTTCTTTCTTTGAGATGCATTGAATTTTTCGTCATAAATTCTTCAGAGTTGTCTTGGATCATTGTGTTGCTGAGAACAGCTAAGTTATTCATAGCTGATTATCTTACAGTATTGCTGTTACTGTGGACAATTTTCTCCTGGTTCTATTCCTTTATTTCATTCTGTACCAGTTTCTGTAAGTCTTTCCAGGTTTTTCTGAGAGCATCTAACTCATCATTTATTATAGCCAACAATATTCCATCACAATCATGTGCCACAATGTGTTTAGCTATTCCCCAATTGATGGGCATCCCCTTGATTTTTTATTCTTTGCCACCAAAAAGGAGCTGTTACAAATATTTTTGTAAATATAGGTCCTTTTCCTTTTTTAAAAATCTCTTTTGGGGTACAGAGCTAGGAGTGGTATTGCTAGGTCAAAGAGTATGCTTGATTTTATAGGCCTTTGTTCAGAACAACTTGTCTAAGAAAACTGCCAGAAATTGAAGTTTTTTTTTAAATATAAATTTATGTATTTTACTTTTTACATTCATTTTCACAAAATTTTGGGTTCCAAATTTTCTCCCCTTTTCTCCCCTCCCCCCACCCCAATACACCGAGCAATCTAATTTTCCCTATCACCAATCTGCCCTCTCTTCTATCATCTCTCCCTTCCCTTGACCCCATCTTCTCTTTTGTCCTGTAGGGCCAGATAATTTTCTGTTCTCCATTACCTGTATTTCTTATTTCCTAGTAGCAAGAACAATACTCAACAGTTGTTCCTAAAACTTTGAGTTCCAACTTCTCCCCATCCCTCCCTCCTCCCCATTTCCTTTGGGAAGGCAGCCAATTCAATATAGGCCATATCTGTGTAGTTTTGCAAATGACTTCGATAATAGTTGTGTTGTATAAGACTAACTATATTTCCCTCCATCCTATCCTGCCTCCCATTGTTCCTATTCTCTCTTTTGATCCTGTCCCTCCCCAAGAGTGTTGACTTCAAATTGCTTCCTCCTCCCATTGCCCTCCCTTCCATCACCCCCCCCCCCCTGCATATCTCCTCCCCCACTTTCATTATTGTAAGATAGGTTTTCATATCAAAATGAGTGTGCATTTTATTCCTTCCTTTAGTCGAATGTGATGAGAGTAAACTTTGTGTTTTTCCCTCGGCTCTCTTCTTTTTCCCTCCACTAAAAAGTTTGAGGCACTTTTTAAAGAGTTGTTTGCTTTTTTCTTAGCTATTTCCTTGTAAATACATCTAATAAGATTATGATGAATAGTAGTAACATTTGAGCCATCTTCGACTTTCCCATATTGTCTATTCTGCACATTACTTCATCCATCAACTGATGGATGTCCTCAACTCACACTCCAATTCATGGTCTCATCACTGGTCACCTGAACTATTGTCATAACCAGCTAATAGATTTCATATATTTAAAACTAGAATTCCTTTAGTTCCAGTGTTCACTGAGAAGCTTCTGAGACTTAGGTTATGATACTATTGCTTTTCCTCTTTTGGGGGGCAGGAATGTTGCATTGATGATGGTTATTTGTGCATCTTTTAAGGAATGAGTATAATATAATTGTAGTGAAATTTGCTCCTTCCACATGGCTAATTTTGTTTTGAGGCACATTTGTTTTCCTTGTATTTTACTAATTTCATTTGTGGGTTAGGAAAATAAGATTTTTTTTCTTCACTAGAATGTTTCTTTCCCTTGTGGCTTGGAGCTATTAGAAGAACAGTTTTATGAATGTTTTTACTTGTTATTTCTTTCCCCAAAAGAGAGTTTAAATATGCTTTGTTATGTAATGGGGTCTGTAGGGTTCTATTTTTCATCAGATAGAAAGGCTGTGGAAGTGAAGCTTATAGTGTTAGGTGGATATCTTGGAGGAAGGGAGTCCCCTTGTCCTTCTTTCCTTACTGGCTGGACAGGTTGGGGCAGTGTGGTGGGAGTATACAGGGTGATGAGCCCAGTGATAGTTAATACAGAGCTTCCTTAAAACACCCTCCTTGCTGTTTGCTTTTTATTGTAGTTTAGGCAGTAGTGAAGGGAAATAGAAGTGAATAGAAGGTTTTGTGAGAAAGGTTCACCGTGTGTGCTAGAGAGAAAGCCAGGATTTTGTGTTGCCTTTCACTCCTAGTTCTTAAGATTTTAATTAATTGGCACTTAAAGCATTTTAAAAACTCCTTTTAAATTCACTAATAAAAAGAAGTTGTTTTAGTATTGATATTTTTACAGTAGTAACTAAAAGAATCTGAAAGTTAGGCAAATGTTTCCCAAGAAGCATATGTTGTGTTTTAGTAATTGTGGGTTTACTATGTATATTTTGTTCAACAGATCTCCAGCAAGTTATCTATGAGCTATCCTATCATGTCATAAGGGGAACTCTAAAGCCTGAACAAGCATCGAATGCTTTCAGTGACATTATTGTAAGTATATGTATTTAATGGTACATTTGCTTTATCTCTGAAGGAAGAGAAAGAACAGTTTTGATACATGGTGCCTTTTGAAATAGAAGTTCCTCAGATTTATTAAGCTTTATATCACCTTTAAGATGCTAATAGTGCCAAATAATTTTGCTTGTATAGAATTAAAATATTCCCCTTTTGAAAGTAAAGCAGAACATATTTGAGGGGGAGGTAAAAGAAAAGTAGTATATTATATTGAGCTAGGGTGAAGCTTGCTGAAGGTGAAAACATCACAAGTTCCATAGTTACAAATCTAATCAGTTAAAAAAAATACCACATATGAAGCCAAGCATTTTCTTGTTCTGCTTGTGCATGTACGTTGAAATTTTAATGACTAAAACCAAGCAATTGCATTTTAGACTCTGCTTATAAAATGATGCATTGCTTTGTTCTTGAAATCTTTTACATGTTTCCACCAGTGTTGTAAATAATATTAACCTCAAAGAAACCAGATGTTAAAATTTACTCTGCTCTTTTAAAGGAAGTGACATACTCTATTTTCATTTTCTTTATTAGAATTAAATTTTGTTTCAGATGAGAGAATGTTTCTGATAAATTTGGTTATGTTATCTGGCAGATTGGCTCCTAAATGGTAAGGCTACAGAGACTAAGCTAGTTCATAATGTTTTTAGAAGTTTGCTTACATGTGGTCAGTTAATGCTGTTAGGGAGTGAAATGGGTCAGATTGGAACAAAATCCCTAGAACAGTTGAAAATCACCTCTCTTGATGTTTCCTGGTAATTGGGGGCTCTATGTCCCTGTGTACATTTTTCCAATGCTGCTTCAAGCCAGTTCTTTGCCAAGTGCTTTACTGGTTGGCAGAGATAGGGGCAAGTCTTCTAGAGCTCCTCAGTACCTTTGTCTTGATTTTTGGATTGGAATAAAGTATCTTGGGGGTTTGAGGCAGCCTGTAGTTCTTTGGATATCCTCACACATTAACCTGGTACTGTTGTACTAGTCTATAACATTCTTCTCATTCTTCTGGGCACCACCCACAGCTAATGTGTAATATTTTAAAACTTGACTCTTTGTTTTCTGGTGTTCAGGTAAAGCAGTGGAATTAAAACCAAAGCCTATGACCCTTTTGAAACTTAGCATCAGAGTAGTTGGCAATAGGTTTTTTTTTTTTCATTTGGAAATTTGGGTTGCATTTTTAGCATTATGTATTTGTTTTTTCCTTGGGGGGAGTGATGGTGGTGGCATTTACAGGAGTATATTTGAAGTTTTTTTTTTTTTTTTTAAACTTATTTAATGTACCTTCCGAATAAACTGTTTTGGTATGTGAAAGAGTATGGACTTTTTTTTTTGCCATATCCATTTTGGGTTCTCAATACTGGCCAGGATTGCTTGTTGAATTTGTTCCTTTTGTCATGACATACATAATAGACACAGCAACATGGCCTGTTTTATATTTTAATTATGCAATTGCATATTATTTAGTTTATCCTAGCAGCGTGATTTTTTTTTTTTAAACTCATGCTGATTTCTGTTAGGCCTTTGCAAATAGTTCAGTTAAGGTTGCTATAGTGTTAGCCAACTACTAATTGTTGCTCTTGTACTGTGATGGTTACTAATGGAAAAGAAGGTGATAAAATGGAGGTGGAAAAATGAGACTTTCTGTAGGAAAATGCTATAATGGTCCTAAAGTATGGTACTAGAAATGGAAAAAAAAAAAACCCCAACCCAAATACAGAGTTTCTCCAAAGGTGACATACTAGCTGATTAGTAGTGGAATAAAATAAAGATGGTGGGATCTGGTGTATATAAATATGTCATATGTATCTTGAAAGAGTAAAGTTTATAGGATAACTGTGTATTAGGGTTTTTGATATTTTTAAAAATTCTACCATGATGAAGTGTGAGCATGATAGACTAATTTTTACATAGGCTAGTGTTCTAGCTTAAATATGAATCTGACATAAACTTAAGTAAGAAATGTTTCATCAATAGTTCATTATCATTCTGTTGTAGGTAGATGTGAGGTGCCTTTAATACAAGTGATTTCTAATTTAGGTTGCTGTTTGAAAGAATTATAATTTTTGTGCTGTTATACGTTCTGCCAAATTATTTGATTCCCATCTATGATTTTTATAATTTCTGACCTTTTTAATTTTTTAGATATAGGAAATTCAATTGACAAATTTACGTGCACATCAATATAGTGGTGCCTAGACCTTTCAACAGTAATATAAAAAAATTCACTTAAGGGTGGTGTTCTAATGCCATGATAATTATATCTTCAAAATTTAGGACTATCGTGAGGATATGCCCTCCATCCTAGCTGATGTATTCTGCATCTTAGGTAGGTATCAGTTCTTCATTTCAACTATGAAAAGAGCTGTTTGGTAAGCTCATAAAATCCCTCCCCTCCCCAAAACAGAAGTTTCTACAAATAACTCTGGACCTATGTAGTTGACTGCTTTTTCGTCTTGGAAATTGGAGTATTATGAGTGAAGTACAGTGGTAATTTGGGCATTTTGGGTTTATTTACTCTTTTGATAGGTAAGGCATTCCAAGCAATTTTAAAGTTGACTTTCAGGCTATTTTATGAGAGTAGCAGCAAAATAATTTACAGTAGTTCAGGTAAAATAACCTGCTATTTTGTTAAGTTAATAGGCTATCTGAATTTATTATAAGGTCTAAAATTCTTATTTTCTGTAAATGTGCTTCATCCTCTTTAATCACTTTTTTCTCTCTTGAACAAGAATAGATCATTTGAAAAGAATGCTTTAGTTTTGAAGTTGAGAAACTTTTTAAGCTAGTAAATAAGCCAGATTTAGAAAGTCAGTTTTCTACTTGTTCAAGATGAACTTGTGCCAGATAAAGAGGAAAAAAAAAGTACTGGTTTTGCTTTAGTGACCATGTATGTACTAAAGTAGGTAAGGAAATCTAATCCTTTTCTCATCCTTTTTTAAGTGGGCTGATAAATTTCTTAATGCTCAAAAAACATTATTATCAGGACTAAAATCTCAAATATATAATTAGTAATGGTTATTTAAAAATTAGATTGCATTTTACTTTTTAATTTTAAAAGAAAACATTGCACCACTTTTAAACACTTAATTGTCAAATAAAACAGTCTTCAAGTTTATATGTCAAATTTGGAATTAACTACTTTTGCGCTTTGATAAATTTGTTCATTCACACCTTGGTTTAGACCCTTTGTCTCATTGAAAGTGTACTTTTCGGCCTAAATAAGTGAATACCCCTTGAAAGTACCTCTTTCAAGTTGGCAAAAATAGTGACATAGAATAAGTGGATCAGAATGCTTCAGGGTTGTGACTGAGGTTTTGTGGAACAAGGAATAGAGTTTAAGATAACTTTTTCCATTAAGTTCTGGCTGCTTAAGTCTGTTGAAGAGCTTTTTATGATTTCTTTTGTACCTACTTAACTTATTTTGAGATATGTTTAACATAAAGCAAGTGAAATTTAGAAAATGTATGTTGATTGTTACTTATGATGGAATTTTAGAAATTAAAGACAGTCACTTTTTTTTTTTTTTAAAAAAGACTTGTTTGTTGGTAATTATAGTGTTTGGACTAATATCTTAGAATTCTGACAGTTGACTTATTTTGTTAGAAATCATTAACTGGAAGAAAAGAAAGTTTTTATACTTTAATAATTTAATAACATAATGCTTTATTCTCATGATATGCCTGTAACATAGTTATTTTTCAGTTGATAAATGTTTACAAATTCGTATTCATCTCTTGGGGGAATAACCATATTCATCATCCATATAATTCAATTTTTCAGGAAGATGAATAAGATTGCCATGTAACATTTTTTTTTTCCCCTGGGTCTTCCCAGGTGAAGATGGTAAAGAAATCCATATGCTCATTATTTGGCAGGTAAATTGGTAGGTGCTAGACTTACTGAGATGCATGTTGGATTATTGTGAGGGGAAAAAGGACTTCTGAGGTGGAGATTTTGGGGTAATGGGCCTCCTCCCCCTTTTAAACAAAGCTTTAAGAATAAAAAGGGAGCAATAGCAAGATGGACTTCTATGACAGACCTAGTAGGGAGGATTTAGCTAAGGGATAAAATGACAAGTTTCATGAGATTTCTTGTGAGGCCAGAGAACACAGGTTTAATAGGGGATGGTAGGTGGCTGTCAGAAAAATTCTGATGTGAAGCCAAAGAGGATGGACCTGGGTCCCATAAAGGAAAAGCTATGATTCCTTAGAGATTTAGGGTGATGAAAGCGGTACGAGATATCAGAATATAAATAAGTTAATGAGAAGACTGTGACACTGAAGGTCAAGGAGAAGCCAGCTGACTAGAAGGGATATAATGATAGTTGGAAGTGTCTGGAAAGGGATAGATTGATATTCTGAAACCTATGTGAAGAGACTGTGCCTATAACTCAACTGTTAGTACTTTGGAATTCCCTTATTCTTCACTTAAAGATTAGTTGTGAATATTAGTGCATCTGTGAATCCTGGCAATTCCTTAGTAGTAATGACTGAATTTCTTGATACCATGAGGTTGGAACTATTTCATTGTGCTAGCTGTCTTATTTTGTAAAGGAAAATTTTTAAAAACATTTCTTGAGTGCTTTGAAGAAACTTGTGGAACTCTTAATTTTCGGACTTTTTATGACTATGAACAGTAACACAAATTATATTAGTTATTAGATATTTAGTATGATGTATTATTAAGGTTTTGAAAATATTACATAGTTTTTAAGCATTGGGGTATGGATATCATTCTGGTTTCTTGAAGTTATGCCATATATTCTGACAGGTCCTACCATGCTAGACAAGCTTCAGCTATGCTCATGAAAGTAGACTGAGTCTGCTTTTTGAATATCAGTCAAGCTGAGTATGGAGAGGTTCCTTACTAGTAGTTTGGCTGCTTGCTGATTAATTTGTTAGCTATGGTAATTCATTCAGAAAAAAAATATAAAATGGCCTTCAGTCTTGTGTGGCCTTTTTTCACTTATGCACTCCTGGTTGCAGAATGGTATAAAAGGGGATTGATTGAGAATACTAAAGATCATTTTTTTTTTTGTTTAGACAGTCTATAAAACTTGGTAGCTGGTATTCTAAATCTGACATCCTTGTTAACTGATTAAATGGACTGAATAATATTCTTGATACTCTTGCTGTGAATCAAGAATTCTTAACCTTTTTTGTGTCATGGACCCTTTGACAGTCTGAAGCCTATGGACTCCTCAGAATTAAGTTTTTAAATGGCTAAAATAAACTGCATAGGATTATAAATGAAACCAATCTTATTGAAATACAGTCATCAAAACATTTTTAAAAGAAGTAACAGGTTCCAGATTAATAACCTGTGCTATGAAGCCAGGAGAAAGAAGTCAGTGACTGTCAGGTATTCACTCCTTGGAGAAATTGGGAATAGAATTTGTGGGGTTGATTTTTATATTGTACCCAAAGGAAATGAGATATTTCATGGTCCATATGATTATCTTGTTTTGAAGAGATTTTAGTAAATATTAGCAAAAGAAATACCTTGAAAATAGTGATAGTTTTTGCATTAACTTCTGCAGAGGATAAAGTAGTAGATAAATTCTATAAAGAACCATGTAACACCCTCCAAATTAAGAAAACATACACTCTGATACTTGGTGAATTTAGTTGAAAGGTAAAAATGGTGAGAAGTTTATTGGAAAACATGAACAAGGAATAAGGAATGAAAGAGGCCAAAGACTTGTACATTACACCGAAGCCTCACATCTTTACTTCATGAATACTTTTTAAAAGAAAAGAAAGAATAAATGATGAACATGGTTAACACTCAGTAGCATCACAAAAATTTGTTGTATTATATTTAAGCAATCATAGATCTTGAGAATTCTTCAGAGTGGCCTTACCAGTTGCCTAGTAGAACCCACATGTGATAGGGGATCTTCACTAAAACACATCATATAGGTTCTTGAAGATTGATAAGTCATTTCTGAATCAGTTGTCTATAATCAGATTGATATCTTGTTAGTGCAGAGGTCAGAATTGGTATACAGTTAGAAAGCATAATGAGAAAAAGATTTGATATGCAGTGGAAACTAGTCAATCCTCACATATCTAAACAGGTTATTGATAATGAGAAGTGGACAATAGATTGAAGAAAGTATATTGACACTACTTATAATAATGTCATAGAAAAGTTTAACTGTTATAAACAGTTGCTATAATGAGGCCAAAAGTGACATTAGTCAGCAAACGCTTGACTTGCCAAACAGCAGCCAAATTCAGCACTAGTTTAGAATATATACTTGTGTAAAATCTTAGGGAGAATGATATTGAAAGATTATGAACACTATTGCCTTACAAAGCAGACAGAAGCAGTGGAGGACAAAGCCACTTTAAAGAAAGTTTGATCAGCAGTCTTAATGGAGAGACATTGCCAAGGGCATTTAAGAATGAAAATGGAAGAACAACAAACAGAATAAAGATAGAAGAGGTATCAAAGGCTTTTTGTAACAAATTTTCTTCCTTCAAGGACTGTGTAGCTACTACACTTGGTGTCTCAATATCATAGTCCCAGATGTACTTAACAGAGGTACAAAAGAGACCAAAAAATGGGAAAATCAACTGGATTGGAGCATGTGTTCATTGAGGATCTGAGAAGGGTGGAAAGGCAACATTCTTAAGAGGGTGTTTCAGTTCATAAAAGTATCTAAAAGAAGGGAGGGGCCCTTATAATTATAAAAAAAGGAAATTGAGAGCATTAACTATTGATGTTTATGTCTGCTTTGCTATATCTGTCTGTACAAATTTTTATTAGTATAATTAATCCATGCAGGGAGGCACCCTTGATAACGATATTAGGGAATAGGTAGATATTCCAAGATAGTCCACATCTTTACTATCACACAAATTCAGAAAGATGTAAAGAGCCGTAAAATGCCACATTTACTCATCTGTTCATGGTAATCATTTGAGACTCTTAAATATATGACACAGAGAACTTTGATGCATGGGTTTCTGATTTTATATATATATACATAGTACAAAATGAGGTGATTGTGTTTCCCACTGTGATAGAGGAAATCCAGTACAGGGTCCCAAGTAGATGGATTTCCTATAAAAGGTAGAGTTCTACAAATGTCTCTATTCATAAAGGATAGCATGCTAGTCACATCAAGTGCTAGAATGTGGGAGGCTCTCCTGGATTATGTTCAAAACTAACAAAAGAGTTTGGGCTAACTATGCACTTGGAAAAAGCTAAGTGTATGAAGAGTGTCTCTTGCCCAGATTAGGACAATCAAATTGGATGGGCAGCCCCTAGGACTTGTCTGTTATGTATATATGGGACAATACAAATAGACAACGAGGTTAAGCCCAGAATTAACTAGGAGGAGAATGAACTAGATTACCTATAAAGCTCCTTTAAAACATCACTATGGCAAGTTTTTAGGATGATGTGGACAAGAGTACATGGACAAGAATGGAGAGGTTGCAATTTGCATCATTTCAGGGAAAAATCAAATCAATGAAATAGTAGATTCTATTTGAATATTTGGGTTTTTTGTTACTGAATAGCTTAAAAATGGTTAGAATGTTAAGTAAGTCAAAGCCATTTTTTTATCTACAGTTGTACCATTTAGAATAATAGAATTGAAAGTGACTTTAGATGTCGTATAATGTATTCTTTTATTCAATACAGAATTCTTTTATGTGATATTTAGCCTCTGCTTCAACACTAAGTGAGGGGAAACTTCATTATTTTTGGTGGTAGCTCGTTCTATTGCTGGACAGCTCTAGTTTTTAGGGCCCCCCCCCATTGTTAAAACCTTTCACTCAAGTGTTCAGGGCTGTAGACTGTGCTTTTCATATTGGCTAACCATCTTGAATATATCCATTGGTCTTAAGGGAATTTGGTGAGAGGGTATGATCCACTTGGAGAAAAAAACTCAACATTTCTCATATGGGAGGGCAGTAGTAAACTTAAAAAAAACAAACAGGTTTTAGTAATAATTTTAAATGAAGTAAACAACTTTTGTAGAAGCTAGAAGGTTAAAACTTATAGTAAAAACTATGGAACAATTCATTTTCTTTATCTTTTGTCATTTGTCATAGATATTGAGACAAGTTGTTTAGAAGAAAAAAGTAAGAGAGACCATTTTACACAATTGGTGTTATCCTGCTTGGTAAGTATGTCCTTTAGAATTTTTTTTTCCTTTGCTGAGCTTTTAGTTTATTATGTGATTTTGGTGGTCTCTTAATTTTCCATGCTAATACAGAGCACGGAGTGGTAATAACTTGAAACAGTAGGTAATATGATAATTCTCAAATCAAATTTGACTTTGGAATGGCTATGTGCTTATATTTTTGGCCATTTCTGACATTCTGGAAATTCATAACATTCTGAACAACCAGAGTAAAACCAACTTAATTTCTGACTTAGAGGGAGTGGATCAAATCTTTTGCTTAGTTCCTTCTTGATTCCTGTTAGTATACAAGTTTAGTATGCATTTATTAAACTTTTAGAATACCTGGAATAGGTATATATTTCTAAGTACTAGGGAGACAAAGAAAGACAGAAACATGGTCCCTACTCTCAAGAAACTCATTCCAATGGAGGAGACAACATGGTAATAAATAGGTAATATGAAATATAAAAACAGTGTAAATGAGAGTTAATCTTAAGAGTGAAGGCACTAAGTGGTAGTACGGAGGTGGGGAAAGGGCAGACCAGGAAAAAGCTCTTGCAGAATATGAGATTTCATTTGCAGAGTCATCATGAATGAAACTACTGGAAGTTGGAGGTGAGGAGGGGAGAGGGAGAGCATTCTAAGCCTGGAGAATATCCAGTGCAAATGTACAGAGATGGAATGTTATTCGTGAGAAATAGAAAGTAGGCCAGTGTAGCTGCATTTTGGGAGTCAGCGTTCAGCTTAAGGCAAAGGACACCTTTGAATTCTACTTTTCTGTTTGTCAATTTCACGTATGGTAAAGATAAAATTTGGTCTGAAAGGTTGTTCATTCTACTTGTACTGGAGTAGTATGTAGAGGAAATAGTAAAAAAAAACCCAAAACATTTATGTAACTTAAAATTCTTAAACAATTAAAATAAGCATTTCCTCATACCAAATAGAACAGAAAGAGAGCACATAAAACTGTAAGTCTCAATTATGTACAGTTGTGGTTTACTTTAGGTATATAATAAATGAAAAAATGTAACTTTCAGTGATGTTCTGTTATCTTCTGTCCGTTTCTCTACCTTTAAAAAAAAATGCTTCAATGATGGTCTTAAATTTTTTTTTCAACCCTCTTGTTACTTCTCCTTTTTTTCCCCACCCCTAATCGAAAGAGAAGAAAACCAAATCTCTTATGACAAATATGCAAAATATTTCACTTTGGCATTGTCCAAAAGGGTATGCATTATTCGGTAGCCTGACTCCATCAGTATCAGGGGTTCAGTAACATTTTCAGTCCTGTGGAATTTTGGTTGATCAGAGTGAGGAAATTCAGTGACCCTTTTCCATTCTTACTCAGTTATAGATTCTTTGCTAAATAAGACTAAGGAGAAGAGAGCATGGCAAAGAAGTTGAAAAGCAAAGCACTGTACCCCTGATGATTTTAATTTTGACAATTTCCAGTCACAAATTGGAGGATTGGGAGTTTATTAAATAACTGAATTTTCAGAGAAATGCAATACTATTATAACCTTGTTTTGTCAGTTCCTGAAAAACACTCATGAGTGAGACTGCTTTATAACAAGCTTCCTTTGTTTTTGTACTTTAGTAATTTAACACTCATTTATAGTGATGAAGATAAACTCGCCTGTATACTTGTACCTGATATGTTGAATAATGTATAACAAGGTTCTTGCATTTTTAGGTGTATATGTTCAGTAGAAGTGTTTCAAACACCTATTTCCTAGGTTGCATTAAAACAAGGAGTTTAAACCTATACAATGTGAGAAGATTATTTTGGAAAGCTTCTTTGGACATATTGATACTAAATTTGCCAATATATTTGCCTAAATCTTGGAATGAGTATTTTTCCAAAGAAATGAGATATGTAACGAGTGATAATTTACTAGTGTTTTAATAAAATCATTAAATGATGCATATTATTAGAATCTTTTTTTTATTGTTTCTTTAGAATCTTTTATTTTAAATATGTATAATTTTCTTAGCATATATGAGGAAAATGAGTTGATGTGTTTACATTTGAAATTTATGGAAAAAAATATTTCTTTTCTCCATTGAATTAAGTGACAAAAATTAATACTTGTTTTGTAGTAAGCATTACTTAATTCTGTACTGTTAGTTTGTACAGTTGAATACAAAGGTGACATCTCAAAACTAGAAATCAGAAATATGCCCTGTTTATGTCATAATAGATTTTGACTTATAGCTTGTTTAGAACGTGTAGATAAGGTAGATTTCATTTTAACTAGAATTTCACCCTTTATACTTATAATTTGTAGACCGCATATGGCAGTCTTTTCTTTGTGAATATATATATATATATATATTTTTAGAAAACCATAATATATCCTCACTACATAGACTGTATACACACGAGCGGCTCTTTTTTTGTTTTTGTTTAAAGTCTTTGGAGGTAGATTGCTTAAAAGTCAGAATTATATTTTATTCTGTAAACTCCAAAATAGCATTTGATTTTTACTTTATAGAGTTAAAACGATGCCTTGAAGTCATGTAGAATAAAAATATAAACTTCAAAATTTAGAAAACTTCAGCTTTTTTTTTTAACCACTTTTGTTTTATGTAGTATTTAGTTTCAGATACAATATTAAAGGAGCGTTTGGATCCAGAAACATTGGAATCATTAGGGCTTATTAAGCAGTCCCAGCAATTCAACCAAAAATCTGTTAAAATCAAGACAAAACTTTTGTAAGTATATGCATGTCATGTTGTAGAGTAGGTGGTAGAGTTAATTCGTATTTTCAGTTCCTAATTTGTGTATGTGGGTTATTTTTATGGACCAGGATATTTGGAATTTTTTAAACTTTAACTTTTTAAAGTAGCTCAAAAGTTAGGTCAGTGTTATAATTTTTGTTTGATAATATAAAACATAATCTAATCACTGAATTAAAATATTTCTCTTTTAACAAAATAGTAACTATAAGGTGATTTCTTCGATTACAAAAGAAAGATAATATATTTCTTCCAGTGTGCTCTGCCTGACGTTACATTTTGAATTTCAGTGTGAAATCTTTATTATATAGTAAAAGCTAACATCTTTCTTGAAAACTAGTCTTTTATTTTTTCCCCCTTTTCATGAAAATCTTACCTAGTGTTAAAATTACTACAACTTTGTAAGATATCATAATCCAACAAAATACATTACACACACACAAATATTTAAGTTTGTCTTATTTACTTAATTGTGTTTATCTACTTTCAGTTATAAGCAGCAAAAATTCAATCTCTTAAGAGAAGAGAACGAAGGTTATGCAAAACTGATTGCAGAATTGGGGCAGGATTTGTCTGGAAACGTCACTAGTGACTTAATCTTAGAAAATATCAAATCTTTAATAGGTAAGGTGTATATATAGCATCTTATATGTACATTTTAAAGTAACTTTTTTTATTGCCAATGAATATCCATAGAAAACTCAGTTTAATGAGTTACTGTATTCCCTGTGCTTTTTTTTTTGGTTTAACCCTATTAGAAGGAGTATGCTATAGTGGATAGAGTTCTGGATCTGGGTTCAAGTCCTTCCTCTGATACATGTAACTCTGTGATCAGATAAGTCACTTTACCTGTTTCAGCTTCATTTTTTTTTGATGTGTAAAATGGAGATGATACCTGTAATTATTATAATACCTTAATATATAATAATACCTTACAGAATTACTATGAATTGTTATTATGAAGCTCAAAGGAGAGACTATGTGAAGTGCTTTACAAATTTGAAATTATTACATGGATCACTTTATCATTGGACTAGACTAAGGATTTTCATTTGTTTAGGGAATTCCTTCAATCTGTATGTATCATCTCCTTTTCTGCAACTTCTAGTCTTCCAGCACTAAGCCTAGGGCACTGAGACTTGTCCAGTCAATATGTGTCAGAGGCAACTCTTGAACCCAGGTCTTCCTGAATCGGGTCAGCTCTTCCTCCCTCTCTTCTTCCTGTCATTACTAGTTAAAAAAAAAAGGCACTAAGCCCTTTGCATTCCCTCTCCCTTCTTTAGTCCTAGGTAGAAGAAAAGTTCTTCATTCTCCTTTTCTTCACGGGTGATTTTAAAATTTATAGATGTCTAACAAAAAGCCAGAGACTGAGAAGGCAGTTTACTCTAGTGCTTAGCAGGAGTGGTGTCCCTTAATTCTGGGTCTAGTGACAGAGAGTCCCTTTCATCCAGGGCAAGGGTTCTTATCCTGTTGTCTGTGAACTTTTAAAAAAAAGTTGGTTATCATATTTTAGTATGATTTGTTTGCTTTGCAATCCTATGTGTTTTGTTTTGTACATTTAAAAGCATTATTTTGAGGAGAGGCCCATAGACTTGAGACTGCCAAAGCAATCCATGGTACAAAAAAGTTGAGGAAATACTGCTTTAGGTCACTCAGGATCAGGGTTGAATTTTTCACTCAGACCTAAGGAACTTAGCTCTCCATACTGTAGATGTGAAGGAGGTGTTTTGTGCCTTCCTGAGTTTCAAGGATATGAAAGAATACCAATGACATTTCAAATCCTTTGATTCTGAAAAGATCTATTTTAAGAAAAAACTAGAAGGAAATAAGAGTCTAACAACTAGGTGAACAGAGTTAAGCCAAGACCTTTCTCTTTTGTCCCCTATAGCTTACTCAAAGGTAGTTAAATTGTCTAAACTTTTCAGGATAACTATTTTCTAATCACATACTTGCATAAGATACCATTACTTGGTCCTATAATAGAATAGAAATATTTTTTCTTAATAGAAAGAATTTAATTTAACTGTTAGTGACTATATCTTTTTTTTTTTTTTTTTTTGCTTTATGCAATTCTTTGACTCCTGGCGGTTCATCTATATAATCATCTGATATTAATAGATTATGGTCATAATACTTGTTTCTCCAAAGGAACGATACCATCTCTGGTAGTGGTAACCTCACTCCCTGTCTTCTCTATTAGCAGTAGGTTAGTTTGGATATTACGGAAACCCTCCAGTAGAACTGACAGTGGGTTTTAATTACATATGCATATACTTGGGCAGGTCAAAGAGCCTTTCTCAGACTTAGATGCCCTATGTACTCAAAACAGTTGCCAATAGATAAGATTTTTCAGAAAAACAAACTTGGTAAGTAATTGAGTTTTCCATCCCTAAGAAATGACTTGTCACTCCTTAAAGCTTAAAAATCTTTCTAAACCTCTGTTTCGGTTACTGTGTTATCTTTTATCTTAGTTATTGATATTGAGTTGTTAATTATGCTGAGTATCACTTAAACTGTATTTAGTTACCAGCCTTTTTTTTTTTCTCTTGGAAACTATGTAACCTCATTCAGATGAAAAAAATGGGGACTTCTCTTATGTCAAATCACTTGACCTTGCATTATACCTGGAAGTGCATGGGCGATTAATAGCGTAGATGTAAAAACTTCAGTAGAGTCAACAGTATTAATAAAAGAAAACTACATTCATATTTCAAGTATAAACTTTAATAGAGCCAGTAATCTACTATAATCCCTAAAATATTTAAGAAGTATAACTCATCATATCCCTGTAAGACTACTTTTTTTCACATAGGTATGTATGTATATTTATATCTATCCAAAGACTGCTTTCTACTTCTGAAAAATTAACTGAGTACATATTACACTGTCTGATTTCTAACTGGTAATTACTCAGTGATTTAAGTTTTCATAGTATCTGAAAAACTCTAGTTTCAGAAATTTAACTTGACATTTCACAGAGGAAAGATAAAGAAGTGCATGGAGCTTGTTTCCATATGAACTACTCTGTATTACCTGTTTTGAAGACTCTTTGAATTTGATCTATCTGAGGGGCTGTTTTTAAAATAAGGAAAAATAGAGATTTTTTTTTTCCCTTTGTCATTTAAGAAAGATAATTTTTAGAGAAACTTTCTACTTTGTTAAAGAAAATCCACAATTAACAATAAAATGGATTATCTTAATTTTGAAATCCTAATTTTCTTTTATTATGATTTAGATTTGAATTTTCTAACAACTGAAGATGTATCTGACTGTTGGCAATTGGGTGATTTTTAATATGTCTCAAGATAATTTTTATTTTTAGCCTTCCCTTGGCTAGGAATAGAGCAGCACTAGCCTCACTTCCTGTCTGTTGTTATGTATGTTTAAGTTGTTTCTGAAATTTACTTTCTGAAAGTTTAATTATGAATCGTTGACCTTGTTATATCTGTTATAGGATGCTTTAATCTGGACCCGAACAGAGTTCTGGATATCATTTTAGAAGTCTATGAATGCAGACCAGAATATGATGACTTTTTTGTACCTTTAATAGACTCCTATATGTGTATGTGTGAACCTCAAACACTATGTCATATTCTAGGGTTCAAGTTCAAGTTTTATCAGGTATTAGTTATACGTGTATCTTAAACTATCATGAATTTATATATGTGTTAATCTTAGATCTAAATTTTCTCTTGACTAAATGACATTGAATGGTAGTGAGTTTTAATATATTAAGCCATTTTTTGTCATACTGATACTTTTATTCTTTTGACCTCTTTAATTATGGTAGGAAAAATCTTTAATTAGCAGCTGAAGGACCCAGTGGACTGCTGGTTATTTTACTTTAATAAAAAAAATGGTTTTTCCCTTGGGATCCCCTAGAAGGCAGGAGAGGGGTGGATTCCTTCTCTCCCCCCTCCCCCCCCAAAAAAATTGGAGAGAAGGTAGAGATTTGTGAGGAAAGATTTGGAATGTGGAAAGGGAAGACTAAGGTACGAAAATTCTTTGGAGAGAGGGGAAACAGGACAGAGAAGAAAAATATCCACTTCTCTTGCTAGTGGATCCAGGGTAATCTTCTCTTTTCTCTGATTTTCTCAATAGAGATATAAGCATTTTAGAGTAAGATAGTTCCTATGACCTTCTGGATATGGAGATAGGAAGATAATAGTGTTGTAGTATTTTGCTGCCCTTAGCTATGTTCTGAAATAGTACCTCAGTGTTATCTTTAATTTTTATTGGAATGTTACCATTTAGATTTTTATTTGTATTAATAAGCATCTCCTTAAAAATTCCAGGTCCTTAATCGACCCTTGAGCTAGATTTTTTGATCTAATTTATTCTTATTGATGGTCATAGCAGTACTAATAGTACTTGACTTGATGTAGTACTTGAAGTTTTGTAAAGTAAGTTTTTAATTTAGGCTTCCTCCGATTCTCTGTTCTATATGTAGGAGAAAGAATGCATTTTTTTTTTTTTTAGTGGTTCTTTTATTAAATGGAATTCATTAATTTTTTTAAGGAACCAAATGGAGAGACGCCAGCATCTTTATATAGAGTTGCAGCAATACTTCTGCAGTATGATCTTATTGATTTAGACGATCTTTATGTTCACGTAAGTTATTTAGACCTAAGAGAAAAGAGTATTGACCGCTCATTATACAGTTCAGAAGTAGGACTCTGTGTAGCACTGACTAAAATTGTTGAGGGGGCAGGGGAGAGAAGTATAGTACTTGGTAGCACATGACATATTAGTCCTTATAAGTTACTACTTTGTGTTTACAAGTTAAAGTTTGAGTGTGTGCAGAGATGATTAAATTCAGTTATTCAGCACATCTAAGCTAGAGACATATGGATTGTCCTCAGACTAAGGCTGCCTTTTGTCACTTGGGAATGTTCTTTTCCTTCCCACGATGATAATATTTTTAGGCTCTCAGTTGGAATGGGAGCTTTTATCATTATATTCTCTCAATGTAAATGCTAAATCTGTGATTTAAACTAGGGGAAGGTTGGTTTGGGAGGCTCATGGTTTAGGAACTTACCCTGGCAAAGTGGAATTTATGAGTAAATTTTCTTAGGCTTTGGATAATTTTTGTGTCCTATCACTAGAAACTAATCATGTCTAAAACGGCTAATATTCACTGCCCCCGAGGTAGCCTTCACCTCTCAACTTTGCTGTCTCTGTCACTAATAAACCAATTCTTCCACTTTTTTGAGTTCTTGATGTTGAAGATAAAAGCTTACTTTAGAATCCTTTAAACTGACAGATAAGCCATTTAAAACTCAGAAGTATTAAATCCTTTTAAATTAGTCCAAAATAAATCACTATAATCCTTTAGAAGCAATAAAGGAGAATCAGTAAGAAAACCTATTAGAAGGGAAATGGAAAACTGTTGGCATAAGTACAGGTACAACTTCTAATTTTGAATGCATCATGTATTCTTCATAAAATCCTACAATCATAGGTTTAAAGCTAGTATGGTCCTTAGAGGTTATCTAGTGAAATTTTCTTATTTTATAAAGGAGAAAATTAAGAGGGGTTAAGTGATTTTGTTGATGGTGTTATGCCTAGTAAATAACAGAGTCAGTTTTGAGCTCAGATGTTACGATTATGAATCAAGTGCTTTTTACCATGTCTCTTTACACTACTTCATTTTATCTGTCCCCATTTTATATATAAAGAAACTGATGCTTAGATCAAATGCCTTACCCAGGGTTATATAGTAAGTGTTGGATGCAAGATTTGAACCCAATTCTTTCCTAATTACAAGACCAGCATTCTTACTACTACAAGGTAGTGTTGGGCTTTTATAGAAAACTTTAGAAGTTCTTGAGAATTCATTTCTGGCTTTTTGATGAAATGAGCAGGTAGTTGGGATTATCCCTTTTACATAATTGTCACTCTTATTTGTATAGCTTCTTCCAGTGGATAATACCATTCTTGATGAGCACAAACAAGAAATTGTGGAAGCCAAGCAAATTGTTAGAAAACTTACCATGGTTGTCTTGTCCTCTGAAAAGGTGGATGAGAGAGACAAAGAAAAGGAAAAAGAGGAGGAGAAAACAGATAAGGTACTTAAAATATACTAGTAGAATTGAACACTGCACTTTTTTTCCAAAACAAGGTCAATTTATGGCCATATAAGTTCATAAGTATTCTTGGTGCCAATGAAATCCTGTATTTTTGGGGATATTGCTAACTTCTAAAATTGACCATCTTTTAATTCTGTTGGGCAGCTTTCCAAAATGGCCGATCACATTTTTTTTTCTAGAATCTTAAAAACTATTTGTGAAGAGGACCTTTAAATGAAACTCACACGTTTTAGATATTCATGACAGATGTGAAGTAAGATAAGTGGTGCTAAATTGGTTTAATTCAAGTCTACAAGTTATTTTAAATTCAGATGAAGAACACATTTCATCTTCCACAGATAATAAAGAATGTAGGAGGATTGTTATATAGTTATATAGTAAAATATATAGTAAAATCTCCATTTAACTGTAATCTAACCAGATTTTCTTTTTTGACTATCTACTTTTAGAAGATAGCAGCAAATTACAATAAAAACCCTCATATTGGGGATTTAAGAAAACAATGGACGAGCTTTCTTTAATATAGTACAGTGGTAATAAATGTCAGAATATTGACCTGGAGATAATGCAGAATCCTCAATTATCAAAAAAATTCATGTCCTTAAGGCAGGAAAGTATGCAAGTTAGGTTTTAACTGAAAAGATACTTAGGTAACCATTTCATAAGAACATTATTTCCCTGAGAATTGTGATTTGCAGAAAAGATATATTATCTTTTTGAGGAATGGTACAGATCATGTTTTGTGGACCTCATTATTTAATCAAGAATATGTAATCTTAATTATAAACTAATGAAGGCTTTTTGTGTCAACGTAATTGCCATATTAATTTTCTGGTAGCATTTTTGCCATTTTAAAAAATAGCCCAAAACCTTAATGATACTTTTATAAAAATGCCATTTTTGACTATTTTAGAATAACTGATTTTACAGTTATTTTTCTTTTTAATCTTTTTAAATCAATTCCAATTTCTTTTCTTAAAAAAGCTAGCTTATGTTCTATTCATGAAAATGGTTAATGATTTTAATAGAAAAAATATCTAGATTTTTTTTGTCTGTTTTTTTTTTTAGCCACCTGACAACCAGAAACTTGGTTTGTTGGAAGCTCTGTTAAAGATTAGTGATTGGCAACATGCGCAGAACATTATGGATCAAATGCCCCCATTCTATGCTTCTTCACACAGGCCAATAGCCATTGCTCTTTGCCAGCTTATCCATGTAACTGTTGACCCCCTTTACCGAAGGTATGTTATATAATATGCTAAGCATTGAAGAAGTCCTTTAGGACAGTGAAAGATACTTATGTTCTGTCAAATTGTACATTATGCTAACTTACAGTAAAGTGAAACACTCATAGTGTATAATCTTAAGAAAAATTACTAACTAGTGATCAAATGCTTTCCTCTCATCTAAACCAGGGTTAACACATGTGTATGCTAAGAAATGTAAGCCATAGTGATACCTGAACCCTAGGTCTTTGAGGAGTGTAGTAGCTTGTTTCACTTCGTTTTTCTTCCACACTCCTCTATTTTCTGCTTACTAAGGTCTGTGTCTAGTGTCATCTACCTCCATCTCATGTTAAATATCTCTGCTTGAAATTCTCACTCCTTGATGTGCAGGCTGCTGTTTTCACCATTGTCATCTTCCCCAATTATTTTGACAGCCCCAGGAATACTTCAGATCTGTGGGACTGCTTAGGAGCAGTAGCAGTGGCATCTTTGCCATTTATAGAGTCTGTATTAGCAACCCCAGTTTTTGGATCCCAAAAAGATTGGCTATTATTTCCATTGCCACTTGGGCTGCCAGGAATCTCCTTGGTTAGTGTCTTCTGTGACTGCAGTAGTCCAGCTTTCCAGTTGGAGAACATTCTGGACTTAATGTTCTGCTACAAATCATATGTGAAATTTGACCCCCTTTCCCTGTATCTACCCTATAATTAGTGTTGAAAGCACCTGGATTGAAAAGTGTTAACACTTGATTAACGCTTTGCTATATCTACACCTTTCTGTTATGGTTTTTTGTGCCATTGAGGTCTATCCCTTATTTTACTTGATTTTTGTCGTGTTTTTTTGCATTGTGCGTAGATCTTTGGTCTACTACTAGTCTAATAAAATAAAATTATGGGGAGATACATATATTATATATATCATATATATGAAATCTAGAAGATAAAGAATAACTTAGTGATATAAAGTAAATGTAAATTAGAAATTTTAAAATGTTTGTAGGTATCACCTATGGTATAAAAATTATTTTATTTCTTGCTTTTTATAGAGTTGGAGTACCTAAAGGTGCTAAAGGATCAATTGTTGCTCTGTTACAAAACAAGCGAGCGCCAAAACAGGCAGAGAGTTTTGAAGATATGAAAAAAGAAGTATTCAATATGCTCTGTAATCTTGGTCCTCACCTTTCTCATGATCCTATTTTGTTTGCAAAAGTGGTGCGCTTAGGGAAAGCATTTATGAAAGAGGTTAGTAAGATTTCTCTCCTATGAAAAACATTTCTTATGTGGAGATTTTCTGTTCTTAGATTGTATATGGAAGACCCTCTAGCTCTGAAAGTAGAATATAACTTAATCTAATTTTTAAGAAGTCCTGTGTTTGGTGAAATAAAGTCTAAGGTAGCCTCATGCCAGTAGGTAAGCCATGTCTTACATAAACTCATTCTGGGTAAAATGCTACAACAAGAAACCATACATTGGATTGGTAATTTTCTTTTAATTTGTGGTAACTCTTAGGATCGTCCTTATTCTCCATGATTTTCTTTTAATTAATTTTTTTTCTGAGTTTATCCTAGGTGGGGAAAAGAACCTTTTAGTCATTCAGTAAAAGAAAGCTAGAGAAATGAAAAGCTTTTACCATAACTGGTGCTAAAATGAGAGGGAGGCTTGCTTCCTTCCAAGGCACTGTAGTGATGAGAGTCTATTTTCACTATATATATAATATATAAACTATAATACTTTTCCCTGCTATTTATTGTGTATTACCTACCATTTGTAATGTTTCTGTGGAAAAATATTCTGAGTTTTAAACTCATTTACGAGTTTCTGGAATAAAATTTTTTTGGGTTATAATTTGCCATATGTGCACTACTTGCCCATCTGTCCATGGAGGGACCAGGGTTGCTGCTGTCCTGTCAACCCTGGTGTTCACTCTTGAATTCCCTAGATGCGTGGACTGTTGATGAACTGTCTCAGACACTGCTGATGGCTTTGTCCAGACTTTGTTGGATTGCTCTCCTTTTTGTTTCTCCTAGACTAAATGTATGATCACTAATTTGGAAATGCTGTGGATCCTAGTACTAGACTTCTTAGTTTAGATATAATATAACATAAGTAGAAAAAGCATTAAGTGTAGAATTGAATTCTGTACTCAATTTTCCATTACTTGTATAATAACAAAGGAATTTGCCCTCTCTAGTTTTTTCATCTATAGTAAATGACCTGGACTAGATGATCTTTAAGGGTCCTTTTAGCTCTGGTATTTGTTTCTGTATCAAACTCAGTCTTGAATTAAAGTGATTTTTTTTTTTTAAGATAGACAATGTATGTTTTGGTGGAATCACACAAAAATTAACAATTTGTTAAGGTAGTTAAGTTTTATGTCGTCAGTTTCTACCTATTTAACTCCAGTGAAAGCTGTATTATGACATAAATGTTTATGTATGACACATTAGAATTTTCTTATTTAACTTTCTTTAACTTCTTCAGTTTTGGAACAATTGAACTTGAAAAGTTTTATTGATGTCTTTTTTCTTTGTACTAGTCATTTCTAGGCAGAAAAACCATCCAAGATTGAACTCTCCTTTGTGACAAGGAAAAAGAGTGAAACACACATTCCATACAGTGACCTCGTATGTCAACATATACAACATTCTGCCCTTATAGTCCTTTGCCTCTGCAATGAGGAAGGAGATGTGTTTCATTCTTTTTTTCTGAAATGTTCCTTGCTTTTTCAAGTACTGGGTGATTGATTGAATTTTTCATTTGCATTTTTGCATGTAATATATGTGTATTATTCTGCTTACTTCATTCTGCATTCTCTTAATTTCTCAGATTTGTTATTTTCTACTGCATAATTAACATTCTATTTTTTTTATACCCCTTACATCCTCCCAATATCCATGGTCATCGATTTTTTTATCTAGTTCTTTACTACCCCAATGAATGGTGTTATGAATGTTGGCCTGTGCTGCACCTTTTTCTTCCTTGGGGGCAGGGGGTTACTAGATGAAGAGATGGGCAGTCTAACCAGTAGTGTGTCTCTTTGCCTATAGCCTTTCCAATATTGGCTGTTTGTTTTTTGGTCATCTTTCCTATTTTTTTCAGAGTGTGAGATAAAACTTTAGAGTTCTTTTAATTTGTAATTCTTGTATTAATATGGAGTATTCTTTCACATAGTTCTGGCTTGCAGTTTTTTGAAAATTGTTCTTGTTCTTTGAATCCTTTGCATTTTGGGGACTGGCTCTTGGTGTTATGTATATCTTGATTTGACTGTTTCTAATTCTTTAGTAGATAGTAATATTTTTTTGTGTGTATACCAAGAAATTTTTAAGGTGAATTTTCATGAAGATTAATGCATTATGCCAATAGGTTCTAAAGCATTGTATATGAAGCTAGTCACCCAGCAAATGACCTTGTCTGACTTTAGTGAATAGAATGAAGATATTTGTCATGTGTTCCCTGTTCTTCCCTCATTCTTCAAAAGTTCATTGCCTTTGACTCTTTCCTTTTGATTTAGACGTAGAAGATGTGATTACCTTCTTTCTAAGACCACGTAATTTGAACCTTGATTTCTATCCCCTTTTGTACCTTCCCATTTCTTTTTCTGTTCCTTTAGTTTTCCTTTAGTTCCTTCCCATTTGCTTACAACATGCTTAAGTTTACTATACTTTAAAACATTGTTAAACCTCATACTATCATTCTATGTCTTTTTTCTCTTACCGGCAGACTTAGTCTTTCCCTCCATTAAAAAAACCTCTGCCCACTCCTTTCTTATTCCTTTTGCAATACAACTTGTTTACCCCCACCACTTTAATGAAGTTATTTTTTTAAAGGCACCTGGTAACCGTGGTATCAGTCACTAAATCCATTGCTTTTCTCAGTCTTTATCCTCTTCAAACTGTTTCCTATTTGACATATGGTTAATTACTTGATTCGATATTTTCACTTCTTGGCTTCTGCAATAATGTATTCCTCTTGCTAATTTCAGTTATGCCTTTTCTTTTTTTCCCTAAGTTTTTACCTATCCCCTATGTTCTCTCTTTGACTGTTTCAGACTTTTCTCTTTCCATCCTTTAGTGATTCCTTTCAATCCTCTAATTTTATATATTGCTTCTATACAGATAAATTAGTATCTCTAGTTTGAACTTCTCTGAGTTCCAGTCCCACAGTGCTTACTGCTTATGAGACATTTCTTTTTATTTATCTATTTATTTATTGTTTATTTTATTTGTTTTCAGTGTTCTACAATCACTTCCATATAGCTTAGATTCCCCCCCGTCACCCCTCTCTTAGACTGCATCCTAAGTTTATCAGAAAAAATCTTTATACACTGTGGTTGTTGCTGTGTACAAAGTTCTCCTGGTTCTGCTCCTTTCACTCAGCATCAGTTCATATAAGTCTTTCCAGGCCTCTCTGAAGTCTTCCTGTTCATCATTTCTTACAGCACAATAGTATTCCATTACATTCATATACCACAGCTTGTTCAGCCATTCCCCAGTTGATGGGTATCCCCTTGATTTCCAGTTTTTGGTCACCACAAAGAGAGTTGCTATAAATATTTTTGTACATATGGGACCCTTTCCCATTTTTATGATCTCTTGGGGATACAGTCCTAGAAGAGATATTGCTGGGTCAAAGGGTATGCACATTTGTGTAGCATAGTTCCAAATTGCTCTCCAGAATGGTTGGATCAGCTCCCAGATCCACCAACAATGAGTTAGTGTTTCACCTCTCCTTCATCTTCTCCAACATTTATCATCTTCCTGTTTTGTCATGTTCGGTGTGGTAGGTATACAATGTGGTATCTCAGAGTTGTTTTGATTTACATCTCTAATCAATAGTGATTCAGATAATTTTTTGTATAACTATAGATATCTTTAATTTCTTTCTCTGAAAGTGCCTGTTCATATCCTTTGACCATTTATCAATTGAGCATGCAGCTGAAAAAGCTCAAAAAAGAACAAATTGAAAATCCCCAAATAAATGCCAAACTAGAAATACTAAAAACTGAAGAAAAGATTAATAAAATTGAAATTAAGAAGACTATTGAACTAATAAATAAAACTAACAGTTGGTTTTATGAAAAAACCATTAAAATTGATAAACCTTTGCTCAATTTGATTAAAAAAAGGGAGAAAACCAAATTACCAATATCAAAAAGGAGAAGGGTGAACTCACCTCCAGTGAGATGGAAATTAAAACAGTGATTAGAAATTACTTTGCCCAACTGTATGCCCATAAATTCGACAATCTAAGTGAGATGGATGATTATTTTAAAAGATATAAATTGCCCAGATTAACAGAAGAGGAAATTGAATACTTAACCCCATCTCAGAAAAAAAAATTGAACAAGCCATCATTGAACTCCCTTGGAAAAAATCTCCAGGGCCACATGGATTCACAAGTGAATTCTATCAAACATTTAAAGAACAGTTAATTCTAATACTATAGACTATTTGGGAAAATTGGGGAAGAATGTCTCCTCCCAAATTCTTTTTGTAATACAAATGTGGAAGAGCCAAAACAGAAAGAAAATTATAGACCAATTTCTCTAATGAATTTAGATGCAAAAATTGTAAATACGGTTTTACCAAAAAGAATACGACAACTTATCACAAGAATAATACATTATGATCAGGTAGGATTTATACCAGGAATGCATGGCTAGTTCACCATTAGGAAAACTGTTAGCATCATTGATCATATCAAAAACAAAACTGACAGAAACCACATGATTATCTCAACAGATGCAGAAAAAACTTGATGAAATGGAACATCCTTACTAGATATTTCTATTTGGGATGTCCCCCAGCAACCTTAAAGTATTCAACAATGAAGTTTTCAGTTCCCTCCAAATCTAACTTTCATCTTAGTCTTCCTTTTCTGTTGATTATTTTTTGACCATTTTCCCAATTGCTCAAGCATTTGGAGTCATCTTTCTACTTTTGCACCTGTAACATCTCTTTCTTGATTTTGTTACTGCTTTAATCCAGGCCTTTATCACCTTGGACTTTACAGTTTCTCTTCTTTGAGTTTGATCTTCTCTTTCCAATTCATCGTTTACTATTGGAGAATAATCTTTCTAATTAATAGGTCTAATTATGTCATTCTCATATGGAGATCTTCAGTTCCTTCCCATTTCTTAGGGAATGAAATAACAAGCATGTAACCTAATAATCAGTGCCTCCTACTATCTAGCTTCCAGCATAGGATCACACACTTAGAACTGGAAGGCATATCTTAGAGATCAGTCCCCTCTACAGAATAGAGAAGTAACTGCCCCCAAGGTCACACAGATAAGATAGTCAGTGGCAGAGCTGGTATTTGAATGCAGATCCTTTGTCTCTAAATCTACTTTCTGGCTTTATTTCATATTTTTTTGTTTACTGTATATTTCAGCAAAACTGAATTAAAAGCCATTACCCATGTTTTTATCTGTTAAAATCTTCTTCGTGTACCATTCCATGAATACTTTCTTCTCCCAGTTTTATATTCTTATTGTATTCTAATTAGTAGTGTTGTGTATATCTTATTTTTCCCTACTATAAACTCTTCGGAGCGTGGACTAGGTCCTTTTTTGTCTCTGGTATCCCCAAGCAGAGTATACTACACAAAAGTAGGCGTTTGATAAATGTTCATTTGAAATGAATGTAAATGAAATTCTTCAAGTACTTAATGGCTGTATTAGTTCATTTTGTTTGGTAGTGGGGAATGAGAGTTGGGTATCAGAAAGATTGTAAGCAGATATATTAAGGGGTTTCAGTGTCTTTTTAAAATTCTCATTGTTGATATTTACTTGTTTATTGAAGAAAATGCATTTAGTATTTAGCCCCTAGTAGTTTAAAAGTTCCCCAATTTTGTTTTTTTAAGGACAAAATGTGTATTTCTTTTTCTGAGATTGGGGTCTACAATAATTATAGATGTGTTTGCAGCTTGAAAGATAAGTCCCTTAAATGTGTGTGTGTGTGTGTCTGTGTGTGTGTCTGTGTGTCTGTGTATCTGTGTATCTGTATTTGTATCTGTTATCTATGAAAACCTGGATTTACAGAGCCGAGGAATTGGGATGATTATTTTGTTGTAAAGAATTTAATTAGGGTGAAAGCCTTGCTTTTAAAATTGCTTCTACCCACTTTCCCTCTTCTCCTTAAAAAGTCTTTGGTTTCCTTTATCTGATTTAAAACGTTCATTTGACATATTCTTCTTTATGAAAGTGCTTAGGGATGGGATAGCAAGATCCACTTATATATTGCAGTGAAAATTCTGTAATATGATGTTCATTTTCTCTTAATGAGTAATTTTGAATAATTAATAATAATTCAACAAATAGTCTAGGAAGAATAAGTTATAAAATTAGAAGTACAACATGATAATAATACAGGTATTACAGTTTTGTATATAATAGAGTTTTGTTTTTGATCTTAATTTATATTTGAATACTAGTTAATATTCCTTTCTGTTCCCCATACCCTCCAATTTTTTCATAAAAAGAAAGTTAAACACGTATTGTCTTAACTACATAAGTCTTTTTCTTATGTTTCTTATGTTGTAAATAACAGAGAGATGCTCCCAGTTTATATTTGGTTTAAAACTATTAATGTATTATTTATTAATGCATTAATATATTTAAATACATTTAATATAATCCTGTTATAAATATATAATTAGCTATATAGTTAAATATATGTACTATAATTAAATATATAAAATAGATATGTGAAAGTATAATATATAGAAAACTATCAATTTAGAATGGACATTCCTTGAGCGCAAGGCCTATTTTGTTCTTTGTATTGGTATTCCCTAGTATGTGTGGTCTTTGGCACATAATACTTAACTTTAATAAATGCTTATTAATTGATAGAACTGGAAGGCACCTCAGAGTCCATTTATCCCTCCTTTCACAGAAAGCAAAACTGAAGACCCATGTCAGTTAAGTGTTAGAGGCAGGTTTGAGCTTGTATCCTCTGATTCTAGAGCTTTTGCTCCTGCTACCCATTTCCTGATTATCTAATTTGCCTATTTGATTTTTCTGAAGAGATAATTTTATGTTTTTTAAAGTACATATTTGAAATCATATTATAATAGTAAATAGTAATATGTAAATAGTTATCATTAATTAAATTATGCTTAATTATAGCTGGGAAAGTTTTGAATAAGGTTTTTTTTTTTTTTAAAAGAAGTGATTTAATAGTTTGAACCAGATCTTGAGAAGGTTTTATAGAAAAAATGTAATCACACATTTTAAAACAAATTGAGCATGATCAGACCAGCCTGGCTGTTAGTTGGCTTGATAAATCCAGATGGTATCAGTATCCAATTCACTAAATAAGTGATGGATCACTCATTTTATTCAACAAGTATTTATATTGGTGTTGTAGTCTGAGTCAGAAATGAATTGTGGAAAAATAATGCTTTTTCATCTGGTTTCTGTATTTTCTTGGTAAATTTTTTTTTTTTAAGTAGATGTATATAATGTTAATACAGTGCTTTTTGGTACTTAAGAGTGGATCTTGGACTCTTTGAGACCAAAGGCCATGCCTCTAAAGAAGAGGTTCTTTAACATTTTTTGGTGTCTTGTACCCCTTTGACAGTTTAGTGCAGTTTTTGGACTTCTCAGAAAAATGTTTTTTGCATGTATAAAACAAAACACATGATTAGGAAGGAAACAAATTATATTGGCATAAGGAAGTAATTTTTCTGCCATCCAAGTTTTCTTGAACACCCTTCCACTCTGGAAATCTTATCACTGGATGTCCATGGTCCCCAGATTAGGAACTCTTGCCCTAAAGTAAAGGTTTTGTTGTTGAATCATCATTGAGCCCTAGGAATCAGGAGACCAAAGTTAGTCTCAGTTACAACTTTGCACAACTTAATTCCTTGACTTTTCAAAATACTATAGTTTGCTTTCATAATCTTTACTTGAAAGGAGCTTACATTCTATTGGGAGAGACAGTTAAATATATAAATATCCCGAGGTTAAATACAAAGTGATATGGTAGTCCAGGCACTGTCAGTTGGGTGCATCAAGAAAAGTCATGCAGAAGGGGGTGTTTGAACTGTACCTGGAAGGAAGAAACAGGTTATATGAGAGGTAAGGACAGAGTACATGGACATGGGAAATGTAGTATTCTCCAGCAAAATCTTGAGCTTCTCTTTGTAGGCAGGTCACAAGCATTTACAAGGTACTTACTGTGTTTCAGGCACTTTACCTGTGGATGAAAATCAAACATTTATAACCAAAGATTCCCTGTCCTTAAGGTGCTTACATTCTAATGGGGGAAGGCAGCATAAAAGGGGGATGAACAGAGAGGGTCTGGGGAGGGACAGTACTTGCACTATGGCATGGTGATAAAGTCTAGGAGAGTTAGAAACACAGCTCGGAGGTGAATGAAGAATGGCTGACCTGTGCCTGTCTCCTGAATGGTGAACCGGGAAAGAGCTCACCAGTAGGAGAAAGGGCTGGTAAAAGAGAGGAGATAGCAGTCTTGGAGGGAAGTTCCAGCGTGAGAAGACAGCTGAGTCCTTTTTTTAATTCCTTACTGTCAGAAGCACATCTGGAAGGAGAATGATGCATGGCTGTCCTGGGTTGTATCACATTATAATAGGAAAACTCCAAGTTCTACTTTATATTTTGCTTGTCACCATGCCTTAAAATTATGTATACTTCATAGAAGTGTCATGGCAAATATAATTTTTTTCAGTGAAAGGTGAGTCCTAAAACAGTTCGTGGCCACTCTTAGAGCATCTAATATTAATACCATAATGGAAATTATCCTAACTCCAGAAATGAACCCTTGAGTTAAAGTTGCTCAAAATACATGGTCATATGCCATCATTTTATTGACTAAAATGCTCTTCTGAATTGGTCTTGTTTTAAGAGTAAATAAAAACCACAAAATCCTAAATTAAGAAATTTATTATTAGTTTTGCACCTTAAACAGTTAAAACATAGTTTCACATTATTGCCAGAAAGTTTAGAGGAGTAGTCATCAGCAAAATGTGTTTTGGGGGTTTCTGACCTCCTTTCAGGGAATTTGAGAGATCAAAACTCTTTTCATAATAGTTCTAAGATATTTTAATTTCTAATTGGTAAATGTTGATAAATATAATCAACATAAGAAAAAGCTATTTTGAGAGAAGATCCTCAATAATTTCTGAGTGTAAAGGAGTCTTGAGACTACAAAGTTTGACTATTTCTGGAAACTGTGCCCTGATCCCTTATTCTCCTTTCCCTCAATCAGACACCACCCTGCAGTGTACCAACTCTAAAATTATTCACCGCTTCCACTGTGTTTTCCTCAGTGCCTGTTACATAGACAGCATTTAAAATTTTTTCCTTTCCCATTCCTACTGTCTTCTGGCTTCACTCCCCTGATTCAGTGGTTGAGGTAGGGGAATTAGATTGCTTCTTGCCATCATCCACAAATACTCCATTTCCTATGGACTCTGAAATTCCACTTTCTGATTATAGTCATTAAATTTGTTCCTGGCCAACCCCATACCCTGTTGTGCATCTTCACTGTGAAATTCTTCCGTATTGTTGCATATGTTCATCTGGATGGAGGTGGGAAAAACACGTAATTGATGTTTTATCTTTTTTTGCCCTTCTCAGTCATCCTTTTTCTGCCATTAAACCTCCTACCCTGTGAAGGCCAACAAATATATAATACAGTGATCACGTCTTATGATGTAGACACTATTCTTTACTAGTTGCTCTCCGTTCCTCTGTTATGAGGGAGATGTTATGTTTCGTTATCTGTTCTCTGGACCCTTCATTGGTTTCCAGTCAGTTTTACTTCTTTTTACTGATTTTTTCATTGACTTTTATAGTTCTTGTATTTCTTCTCTTCAGTCTTAGTTCATTCTTCATCAGTTCATATCCATCTTGCCTTGTTTCTCTGAAACCTTCCTAAGTTATTTCTCATTCCATATTATGTTCCATTACATTCATATGATGTAGCGTTTTTTTAACCATTCCCCAGTTAGTGAGCACCTATTTTATTTCCAGTTCTTTGTCTTTGAAAAGTGCTGTTATGAATGTTTTGGATCTTTGTTTATGTCTCACTTCCTTTGGGCATATGCCCATTAGTAGAATCCCTTGATCAAAAGATATGAAGAGTTGGTCCAGTTTTCTTACACATTTGAAATGCAAATTGAAATGCAAAATGGTTTGACCATTTCATGTTTCCTGCCTTAGTTTCCTTAATGAGTATAAGAAAAAGCTTTAAATTATCCTTGAGATACTCACTAGACTAGCAGCTGTTGTCAAACTTTTTCATTTCCACAGCCCTTTATACTTTGAAAAATTGAGTACTCTCTCCCTATAGAGCTTTTGTGTTTGTGTCTTATATCTGTTAATATTTAACATGTTAGAAATTAAAATGTCTTAGTATCTATTTATCAAAATAGTTTTGATTTTCCAGACACCCAGAGGTGGTCAGATCTCTGCACTAGGCAAATGTTTTGGGACCTTTTGGGGGCAGTAACTTAAATGTCTTGATCACTTAAGCAATTTTCCTGTGCTGTGCAAATCACATTTGGGTGAGTCTTGAATTTATTTCACTGTAAAATATACCCACTTGAGGGAATATTAGTAGAGTCCTGAGTTTTATTTTATCAGAAATGATCTGTATTGATGCTTTTCCTTCTTTGAAGAAGGCTTTACCAAAAAAAAAAAAAAAATCCTCTTTTGCCTTCAGAGTAGTAGTGAACTTTTTCTGCTGTGAACATTAACCTAAATTAATTAATTCAGAATTAAATATTTCCCAGAAATCTTGATGGTGATGTTTCAGTTGTTTCAGTTTCTTTGTCCAAATAGTTAACATTGTTGAGTACTGACTGTAGGGTCCTGTAAGTGAGCAGTCAGTGTATTATAGAAATGGGTTTCATTCGTTTATCCACATGATTTGGCAATGGTTTGTCTTTAAGCATTACAAATAAAGGGTTTTTCTGGGTGTCCATGAAACAAAAAAAGATTTTCTTGTACCTTTTCCCTCTCATAGACCCTTCCCTCATTATAGAGAAAAGCAGTTAAGTAAAACCAACTGACATGTCTTTGTAACAAAACTGTGCACAACCTGGATAATGTAAAATAGTTTAGTGACATATACAATACTTAAGACTTTATTTAAGCACTATTCTATTGGCTGCAGTCATTTGCACATAATTTGATGTTGAATTGACAAAATTCTTATACGTTTGTTAATTATTCGTTATCTTTAATTCATTATTAATTATTCATCATCATTTCCAGCATTTACATAGTGCCTAGTATGTGCCAGGTAGTGTGCTAAGAACTTTACACATATCTCATTTGATTCTCAAAATAACCCCAAGTGATGGGTGTTTAATGCCATTTTATAGATGAGGAAACAGAGGCAGAGAGTTGTTAAATGATTTGCCAAGGTCACGTAGCTAAGTAAATTCCTAAGGCTAGATTTGAGTTTTCCTGATCACACTTCTATCTCATTGGCTATTTACCCTGTCTCCAGCCTAGGGTTTCTTAACCTGGGTCCTGTGAACTTTTTAAATTTAATTTAATTCTTAAAAATATATATAGAAATAACCTTTTCTTTGTAACCCTACATGTTTTGTGCATTCAATAACAATATGAATAGAGGTCCATAGGCTTCACTAGACAGCCAAAGCGGTCTAGAATCTCAGAAAATAGATAAGAACCTCTTCCAAAACAAATGTCCCTTTTTCCAAGTCTAGAATTTTCAGATAGCTGAGTTTCTAGGCCATTGAGGCATACTTTAGCAAGAGTTTCTTAAAACTTTTGATACAACAGTGTTCTCTCAAGTGTTAGTCATTGCCTGTAATATGAATTCAGCTGTTGTTTTTCATTTGCATTATTAAAGTAGTTCTGTATTTTTTTGTACTGGTTCAGTTTTCTTGCTGCTGAATCAGGTCACAGATCTTCCTCTGTTTCTCTGAATTTCTCATGTTTATATTATCTTATGGTACAATAATATTCCATTGCATGGGTCACGGTTTTGTTTAGTCATTCCTTTGTCAATGGGCACTTAATTTCTTTCCAACTTTTTCCATCCATTTTTCTTTCCATTTAGGATGTATACAATTTGCTGGGATCTGATTTCTATGATTTTGTATTAATGTGATTATCATACTTGATACCTCTCCCTCGCTTTTATCTTTTTGGCGCAAAATAACATGAAAACCAGCTTTGGTTTTTATACCACTTCATTATTGTGCTGGCTAAAAGATGAAGTTTGAAATGTTATGTTTAAAATGGGAGTATTTGAATATAATAATATTAGATGAAGCAGATAGCAAGTATAAAGGTGGAGATATCTAACCCAATTTCATTGCTTCCTGGGAGGAGTTGTTAATATTGCCATTATCATCTCTGATTTAAGCATTTGTAGTTCAAAGAATTTCTTAATTGTACTTATTTAAGTAGGTGTTCTTCAAATTCCTTTGGGTATATATGTAAAGAGTGAAGAAAGCAAATATTTCAGGGCATTTGCTGACTGAATATACTGTGTATAAGACAAACTAATAATGACAATAGTTAAGAGAAGATAATTTACTTAGTTTTAATTTTTTTTATGTGTGTGTTTAGTTTCAGGCTGATGGAAGCAAACCAGAAGAAAAAGACAGAATGGTAAGAGTCTAGGAAAACATAAAGACATCTAATATTTTCACTTAGGCACAGCAGTAATACAGAAAATTTTTATCATAAGTCAATTGTAGCCATATGAAGGAAAGTGCTTTATAATATTTTAACATCACCTACTTAATAAGTACTATTTTTGGAAGAGCATACAAATTGAGTTTTTTAGATTTAAAAACCACACATGTATTGTGTGTGGTTGCGAGGTCCAGAGGTATAAAACATTATTCCTTGTTACAAAAACAATTACACTCCGTCTAAGATGAGTGGAAGAATGGGGAAAAGTAATTGAAGAATTGTGTAGGTAAGAGAGGGAGACGAATGGATGCTCTATCAAAGAAAGGAGGGTAATGTGGACGAAGTGTAAGGGGTGGAGATTGTATTCTCATTTGGCAAATCTGATATAAGTGTATCTTGCTTTACATTATCATTACTGAAAAGCTGTATGTGAGAATTAAAATTTTATTTGAAGGACACAATGAATTTCTTTTGTATCACTTTAGTTTTGGGGGGAATCCAAGAATAAGTATGAAATTTGAGTAAGTCATCCCTAGGTGGCACCCTTGCACCTTTGGTATTCATAACCTGTCTTGTACATATATTCAAGCAGAGGATAAGTAAACAGTGAAGTCATAATTTTCTTTTAAGAAAATAAATAACTTAGAAAACTAATTCCCAAGAAAGATTGGAACAGTATCATTTGTGGCAAATGTTTAAAAGAATACAAGAATCTTTGTTCAAAATAAGAACATTTTACTGAACAAAATATCTTACACAGTTTCCAGCAAAACATACAGGTGCTTTGGGCTATATCTTTAGGGCATGACCTTTCTTTCTTTTTCTTTTTTTTAGATTGAATTATTTTATTTGTTTTCAATGTTGGACAATCACTTCCATATATCTTAGATTTTTTTCCACTCCCCTTTAATTTCCCTTCCCTTCATTCCCCTCTCCCTCCCCACTCCCTTGCTGAGACAGCATAGAATCTTATATAGATTCTACACATACAATCCTATTTAAATGCATGTTGCATAGAATAATTAAAATGAATGAGAGAAACCATAAAACAAAACATAACACAAAAGAAAATAATCTGTTTCTTTTCATTAACTATAGATTCGGCTTTCCCCACATAGTACTGGTATTGATGGACCCAGGCCATGTCTTTTCACTTGTTTGTTTGTTGGATCTATTAATTGTTGCTGCAGTCATGCCCAACTCTTTATGACCTTATTTGGGATTTTCTTGGCCAAGATATTGGAGTAATTGGCCATTTCCTTCTCCAGCTCATTTTCCAGATGAGGAAATGGAGGCAAAAAGGGTTAAGTAACACACAGCTAGTAAGTTTCCAAGGTCAGATATCAACTAAGAAAGATACCTCTTCTTGACTCCAGGCCATGGTGGAACTTGGGCAGGAATTACTAGCTCTCTAGGATTCAATTCATAACAACCCTAACACCTCTTTTTGGGGCTTAGATTATTTGAAGATTTCTATAACTGGCATCACTTGTCCCTATACCTTTCAATATGGAAATTGTTAACCTCTACTTTCTCCTGAAGCTTTCTCCTACAAACATTTTTGTAACTGTTCAGCATAAAGAAACATGTTTAAACACATTTTGAGCACTGAAGTTAGGTTTTTGGAGCAAAAAACCATTTTGTAAAGATGATGAATCTCTTTTTAACTTTGCTTTTGTCTAAACCAGTATTTTTCTGCATCGAGCTCTTTTAAATTGGAATAAACGTGTTTAATCGAATTTCTCTACATGAGATTTGACTTTTTCTTATACTAAAATGTCTGGAATATAAAGTGAAATGATTATTGACAGTTATCAAGATTGTTTCTATTTTCTAGCTGCACTTAGCCTTTGGAATACTAGTAGAGGCAATGGGCAATTCAACTTATACGTAGTTTCTTTAATAACCAACTTAGATAGGTAATCATCTTAGATTGGTCGGACTTTAAATCAAATCACTGTTTTTTGGTCTTATCTGCATTTAAATACTTAATCCTGAATGGGTAAAGAATGTCACTGTTGGTTATTTCTCTACAGTGAGCTGATTTTTTTCTCCTCTTTTATATTATTAACTAAACATTTTTTCCCAGAAGTAGATTGAATTTCTTGACTTTGAGTTGGATTTTTTTTCTTCATTTGGTAGCAAAGCATAATTCACAGTACTTTATATTTTAGCTTATTCCCCTGTATTTGAACACATTCTTCCATATGAAATCAAACAATAAACATTGACTGTATACCAGGCACTGGGAATTTGTAGATAAAAATGAAATGATCATCAAGGAACTTATGTATATACTTATATAAGAACATACACAGTACAGGACAATGTGGGGAGGGAGAGCAGTAGTAGTAGCTTGACTATTAGGATAGCCTTCTTGTAGAAGATGGTGCTTTAGTTCAGTCTTGAAGCAAACACTATTGTGAGAGAAGGGGAGGAGGATATGCATTCCAGAGATAGAGAATACTTAGAACAGAGAAGGCAGATGTAGAAGTCTTTGTGTGAAGAACACAGAAAAAAGTCAATTCAGCTTGATCTGGGGGGGTGGGTATTATTTGTAATATATTACGAAACTGGGAAGATAGGTTGGGGCCAAGTTGTGAATAGTTTTAAAAGCCCCAGAGGGGAGTTTATATGTAATAGGGGGCTTATTAGAGTTATTATTATTTATATTTTTTATTATTTATATATTATTATTATTAAATTAGAAGTTATTGTGTAAGAGTGACACAGATCTGTGTGTAAGGAACATCATGTGGACAGTTGTGTCCTAAGAAAAGGAGACCCATTAGAAAGACATAGTACTGGTAAGAGGTGAATAAAGAATTGAATAAAGTGGTGGTTGTGCAAGTAGAGAGAAGGTGACAGATTTGAAAAATGGTGAGATGAGTTTTGTTAAATGGTTAAGGTGAGAGAGGGGATGGAGACTTGAGGTTACTTGAAAAATGTTGTTCAGTCATTTCAGTAGTTCTGACTCTTCGTGACCCCATTTGAGGTTTTCTTAGCAAAGATACTGGAGTGATTTGACATTTCCTTCTCTAGCTTATTTTAGAGATGAGGAAGAGGTAAACAGAGTTAATTGTCTTGCCCTGGGTCACACAGCTAGTAAATGTGGATTTGAACTCAGGTCTTCTGACTCTAGGCCTGGTAACTGCACTATTTTGCTGACTTGAAGAGTAACAAAATCCTAAATAGAAATAGAAAATTCAGAAAAGATTTGAATTTTTAGGCAGAGATAACAAGTTGTGTTTGGGACTAGCTGAATTTGAGATGTCTGTGTGATAACTATTTTGAAATGTCCAATAAACAGTTGGCGATATAGGAGAAAGGCTAGATTGGATGTGTAGATCTGCAGGTCGTTATGTCTCTCCTCCCTTTAATTATCACTAAGGTAGCTTGAGGGGATAGTAGGATCTACTGATAGTTTTTTATGAATGGAAACAATTTGGTTATATGTAGACAACTGGGAAGGATAAGGAGAGAGTGAAGATTGGCAAGAGAGAGGGAATGATTGAAGTCTGCTGGAGAAGAAGAGGGGACAGAGCCAAGACAGGTGTGAATTAGGGTGGTGGTTATGTGACTGCAGAGACAGGGACTGAGTGATGTATGAGAGAAAAAGTAATTTCTACTTCCACAATAAGATTTGGCAACTGATGGAACGTGGGATGAGCGAGAGAGAGGTGCAGAGTGACATTGAGGTTTTCAACATGGATGATAGGTAGAATGATAAGTGTCGTAGGTGGAAATAGGGAAATTCAAAGAGATAGATACGTTTTTTGGTAAAGGATGAGTTCTGTTTTGGGTGAATTTAATTTGAAATTCCTACGAGATGTCCAGTTTGAAATATCTAATAGGCATTTGGAAGTGTGACTAGATCTTGAGAGAGATATTAAGGTAGGGCTAGAAATACAGATCTGGAAGAAATTTGTATTGAGATGATATGCTTGTGGGAGCAGTTGAGGTCACTTAAGTGGGAGTATAGACAGAGAAGAGAAGAGGGGGCAGGAATAGAGCCTTTGGGTACAACTGCAATTGGAGGCTGGGATGTTGAATGTAACTGTGATTTCAGAACCAGCAGAGTGTTCAGACAGGAGAATTAAGAGCAGTGTCCAGAGAGGAGAGAGTAATCAGTGAGGTCAGATGAAGTAGATAGGGCAAGAAAAGGAAGGATTGAGAAAAGAGCCTTTAGATTTGAGAATCCAGAGGTCATTGATAACTTCTTGATAACTCAGGCATTTGGAGAAATACTAATTCTTGGACATTAATAATTTTCCCATGTATTCCCAAGGTACTCTTAGTTATATATTAAAGATGTTTCATGCTTATTGTCATAGGTAGGTGTTTCTGATCTGTAGAATAGTCATCAGCTGATCTCTTGAATGTTTCTTTTCCTTTTTTGGTAGGAAACTTTGCTCAGTTGCTTGCTGACTATTACTGACCAGGTGCTACTTCCTTCTCTTTCTTTGATGGACTGTAATGCTTGTATGTCTGAAGAACTATGGGGAATGTTTAAATCATTTCCATATCAATACAGGTAAGCATTGATATTTTTTGGAATTTGAACCATGTCGATTTTGATGCATTGGCTTTATTTAAAAAAAATTAACAAGTTCTCATTTTCTCTCCCTGCCACTCATTGCCCCCACTAAAAATAGAAGAAATATAAAACCTTTCTAACAAGGTTGGGAGCAAAATAAATTCCCACATTGGCTGTGTCCAAAAATGTGTATCATTCTGCACATTTAGTCCATTAATTGTTTTTGAGGAGGGTGGGTTATACTTGGTCTTTTGAAATCATGGTTACATTGATTTGAGGCCTTAAGTCTTTCAGAGTTGTTTGTTTTTACAATGGTGTTAAGAATGTAAATAATTCTTCTTATTCTGCTTACTTAATTGTTCATCAGTTGATATGTCTTCCCTTTTTTAAGCTACAATAACAGTTTATTACATTCATATGCCATGTTTTGTTTTGCCATTCCCCAATTGATGGACATTCCTATAGTTTCTACTTTGCCACAAAAAAACCCTATTTATTTGTTTATTTATTTATTGAATATATAATTTATTTTTCAGTTCTTAACATTCATTTCTACAAGAATTTGAATTCAAAATTTTCTCCCCATCTCTCCCCAGCCCCCACCCCAGGACAGCATGCACCCTATCCACCCCTTCCTCCAGTCTGTCCTCCCTTCTATTACTCATCCTTCTTCCATTCTTCTTCCCCTCTATTTTCCTGTAGGGAAAAATAGATTTCTATACTCCATTGCCTATATAGCTTAATTTCCAGTTGCATGCTAAAACAGTTTTTAACATTCATTCTTAAAGCTTTGGGTTCCATATGCTCTCCATTCCTCCCCACCCACCCTCACTGAGAAAACAAGCAGTTCAATATAGGTCATACATGTGTAACAATGCAAAGAACTTCCATAATATTTATGTTGTAAAAGACTAACCACATTTCCTTCTGTCCTATTGTGCCCTCCATTTATTCCATTCTCTCCCTTGACCTGTCCTCCCACAATAGTTTTTGCTTCTGATTATCCCTGTCCCCAATTTGCTGTCCCTTCTATTATCTTCCCTCTCCTATCCCTTTCCCCATTGCCTTCCTGTGATTATCATACTTTACATGATGATTTTAGAATTTTGTGGAAACTTGCCTTAGCTATAGCTCAGTGACTGAATAGATTGCTTTCGTAGTCCTAGCCTTGAGATCATTTAAAGAATGAGATTTTGATGCATTTTTGATGGGTTGAGAAAAAGTGTAATGGACCTCATCAAGTGACCAAGTGACCAAACAATAGTACCTCTACTACTACTGATCAGGTGGTTTGAGAAAATGTCATCTAGAAACTGTACCATATGCAGTGCATAATGATAGGGTGTTCCACCTTGTCAGAACTAAATTTTGTTATTCAGAATTCACAGAACTAAATATAAAATAAATTTAAACTTTCAAATGATTTTTTGGTGAGTTTGTAGCATTTATATTTATAAATTTATTAAAGCTTGAAACTGCACTTATACTTTTGTTTTGGGACATTGCTAATATATATATGAGTCTTTTATTTGTCGCACATTAGCTTTAAGCTTATATAATACATTTTTTTTCTCTGATCTCTATTCTTTAAGGTATCGTCTTTATGGTCAGTGGAAGAATGAAACTTACAACAGTCACCCACTTTTGGTAAAAGTTAAAGCTCAAACAATAGACAGAGCCAAATATATAATGAAGTAAGTTTTTAAAAAAATTCCTGCATTTGTTAAATCATAGTAAATTTAGGTAACTTAAGTGTAAACATAAATGTTGGTAAGTCCATGAATCTTTATAGGCACCTTAGTAATCTAGTAACTGTTTTTATATTATACCTGTGATTTAATAGACCTTGTTCTATAGTCAGAAAACCTTTACATCTAATAAAAATTATTTTGTAGCATAGTGTCAAGTTCCTATACATAGCTATTGTTTTATTGAGTAGGAAAAATGAGGAGAAACTAATATGGATGCACAAGATATTCCCCAGCCAATGTTAATTTTTAAAAAGATATGCAGGATATGGAATCAAGTTAAGGTAACATGATTGCAAAGGTGTAGCATGGTGCTGAATGTAAGGCTGGCTTCAGGAAGGAGAAAGTTCAGTAAGTTGAGGTTAATATGCAAAGGACAACAGGTTTTTTTTTTTTTTTTTTTTTTAAAGTATATTGGGGAAATGAAGTCAAGAAGCATTTATTAAGCCCCTTCTAAGTGCCAAGCACTATGCTAATTATGTACAAGGGATACAGAGAAAACGGAAAACAGTCCTTGTTTTGATGAAACTCACAGTTTAATGGGGAAGGTAACATGGAAACTCGAATGTACAAACAAGTTAGATGCAGGTTGATTATCTCAGAGGATTGAGAAAGGTTTCCTGCAGAAGGTGAAACTTTTAGAAGTTCTAAGAAAGGATAGAACAGCTGCTTAGAGTGAAGGGGATGATAGAGAGGAGGGAGAACTACTCAATTTTTATTTTGCTTCTGTTTTCTCTGCCACAGTGGATAATCTTTCACTGGAAAGGCCAGAATAAAAGCAGATAATATAGAGTACAAAGAAAACTGAGTTAGTAAAAGAGCATTCAAGTTGCTTTTGATGAGTTTGTCACCTTATCCAATGAACTATATTATTGGATACTGAAAAACCTTGTGTATGGGATTGCTGAGTCTTCTGTCTGCTTTTGTTTTGAAGATTTTTTTGACTGTTGACAGGTCTAGTGGAAATTTAAAAATCTTTCTTGGCAGGAGTCTTAGTTTTCCAAGAGGTTTTACTGTTTAGTTTTTCATCTCATTTAAAATTTTGAAGAGGTTGCTATAAGATGTTTTGGGGCAGCTGGATGGCACCCAGGACTTAGAGTCAGGAAAAACTGAATTCAAATGTGGCCTCAGATACTTACTATCCGTGTGACCCTGGACAAGTCATATAACCTTGTTTGCCTCAGTTTCTTCATCTATAAAATGAGCTGGAGAATGGCAAACCACTCTATTTGCCATGAATGAAAAACAGCAGAACGTTTGGTTTTCTTTAATTCTCTAATTTCATCAGTGAAGAGTAAATACAAGTTTGTGTCAATTTAGATTGTCATCCTTTAGATTGTCATTGAGGTGCTACTTGGAACTGATTAATTCTATAGTAAATTCCATAGTAAAGATGTTCATCTCAGTTTTAGATTAATGGGCTGTCACTGTCAGTCATGCTATTTTTAATATCTTTGCAATTGAATACTTTGGCCAAGCACAACCTGGGCCATCCCTTGAGTACCTACTTAAAAAAGTCTATTCATTGAATGGCTGTATCTCACTCAGTGAGATATGTGAGAATGTGATAAGACCTTAGCCTAAACGGGTCAGGGTCTCACATTGCATCCTGGACCATCTCCAGTAGTCCTGATGGACTGGGCCACTGGACCCAGATGACTCTGGAGAAGAAAGTGAGGTTGGTGACGTTGCACAGCCTTCCCTCACTCAAAGTCAACTGTAAATCGTATCATCATCTTGATGTCATGGTTCTCTTAGAGGACGAAGGACAAACCCAATAATATCTTTGCAATGGTATACTTATGCTTTGGACTATATATCAGAAAGATCTGAGTTCAAAATTTGGCTGCAGATTTGTAACTATGTGACTCAATTAAGACACTTAATTTCTATTTGCCTCAGTTTCCTCATCTATAAAATGACAATAAATGAAATTTTAAAAGTGCTTTACAAACCTTAAAGAACCATAGGCTCATCAGGCCATGGATGACTGTTCAAAACTCCGGAGGACAGTTTAAAGTGTGAAGTGTATTCTGAATTGAATTAACATGTTGGAACTTTAAGGTCTGTTTATTCACAGAAAAATAATTGAATTAACATATAGCCAAAAGTAAGCTTTAAGATGATGTGTGCTTTGCTTATCTTTGTTTTGCTGATGAGGTTTTTTTCTAAATTTCCATAGTTGATCACTTAAAGGACTCAGGTCAATAATTCACAGTTTTGGAGCAGAAATATTTCCTATGTGCATATGAAATTATAGCTTGCTAATTAGAAAAGAAATACTGGGAAGCTATTGAAAAATTAAATTCAACATGATTATCTACCAAGTGCCAGGTGCTAGTGATTGAAAGTCAAAAGCAAGCATTCCTTGGGCACTTGAATAGAGACTTGGGTTGAGTCAGCTAGGTGGTGCAGTGGATAGAGCACCAGTGCAGGAGTCAGGAAGACCTGAGTTCAAATCTCACCTCAGGGTGGAGCCAAGATGGCAGAGTAGAAAGACTCACCTATGCTAGCTCTGAACCCACAGCCCATATATTTCTTGCAAGAAGAACTCCCCACAAATTCTGGAGCACTGCATGGCATGCAGAAATACAGTGGAAAAGATGTCTGTTCCAGAGAGCCGTCCCCAGGGGTCTGTCGTGCTCCGGACAGCAGAGTCCACCCCTGTGCTGCCCTGGCCATGTGGCCCCAGAGGAGCAGATCCGATCAGGCTTCAGGGACTGAACCTCCGGGCTCCAGGAAGGTCCCTCCACCCACAAGGGCTACAGGTCAGTGAGAGAGACGTCTGGGAGTGGGGTGTCTCCAGGGCTCGGGCCCCCTCAGGAGGAAGCAGCGGAGGGAGCGGCCCAGGACTCCCGGAGCAGCAGGCAAAAGTTGAGGGCCATTACTAAAGGTCTCTGCATAAACCCCCTGAGGGAACTGAGCCTGGGAGACTGCCCTGCCCCACCTGAGCACCAGAACTTAAGCTCACATTGAATAGCGGCCACACCTGCCACAGAAAGCCCATTTCAATCTCATACCCCAAGCACTAGCTGGGCAGATCTAGGCAGGGGTGGACAGGAATCTCAGAAGTCAAGTAACTGGCTGGGAAAATGCCCAGAAAAGGGAAGAAAAATAAGACTATAGAAAGCTACTTTGATGGGGTATAGATGTTCCCATCTTTCAATTCTGATGATGAGCAACTATTCTTACCATGAGGGGAAAGACGTGGAGGCCAGGGCCTCTGTATCCCAGACATCCCAGGGGGATGTCCGGTGGGCTCAGGCCATGGAAGAGCTCAAAAAGGATTTTGAAAATCAAGTTAGACAGGTGGAGGAAAGACTGGGAAGAGAAATGAGAGAGATGCAAGAAAAGCATGAAAAATGGGTCAATACCTTGCTAAAGGAGACCCCAAAAAAATGCTGAAGAAAATAACACCTTGAAAGATAGGCTCACTCAATTGGCAAAAGAGGTTCAAAAAGCCAATGAGGAGAAGAATGCTTTCAAAAGCAGAATTAGCCAAATGGAAAAAGAGGCTCAAAAGCTCACTGAAGAGAATAGTTCTCCCCAAATTAGAATGGAACAGATGGAGTCTAATGGCTTTCTGAGAAACCAAGAAATCACCAAACAAAACCAAAAGAATGAAAAAATGGAAGAGAATGTGAAATATCTCATTGGAAAAACAACTGACCTGGAAAATAGATCCAGGAGAGACAATTTAAAAATTATGGGACTACCTCAAAGTCATGATCAAAAAAAGAGCCTAGACATCATCTTCCATGAAATTATCGAGGAAAACTGCCCTGACATTCTACAACCAGAGGGCAAAATAAGTAGTGAAAGAATCCATCAATCACCGCCTGAAAGAGATCCAAAAAGAGAAACTCCTAGGAACATTGTGGCCAAATTCCAGAATTCCCAGGTGAAGGAGAAAATCTTGCAAGCAGCTAGAAAGAGACAATTCCAGTATTGTGGAAATACAATCAGGATAACTCAAGATCTAGCAGCTTCTACATTAAGGGATCAAAGGGCGTGGAATAGGATATTCCAGAAGTCAAAGGAACTAGGACTCAAACCAAGAATCACCTACCCAGAAAAACTGAGCATAATACTTAAGGGGAAAAAATGGTCTTTCAATGAAACAGAGGACTTTCAAGCATTCTTGATGAAAAGACCAGAGCTGAAAAGAAAATTTGACTTTCAAACCTAAGAATGAGAAGAAGCATGAAAAAGTAAACAGCAAGGAGAAGTCATAAGGGACTTACCAAAAGTGAACTGTTTACATTCCTACATGGAAAGACAATATTTGTAACTCTTAAAACTTTTCAATATCTGGGTAGTTGGTGGAACCACACACACATACGCACACACGCGTGCACGCACACATATACCCATATGCATGTACACACAGAGACAGAGCAGAGAGTGAATTGAATAGGATGGGACCATATCTTAAAAGAAATTAAGGTAAATGGTGAGAGAGAAATGTAGTGGGAGGAAACAGGGTAAAATGGAATGGGTTAAATTATCTCTCATTCAAGAGGCAAGCAGGAGACTTGAGAGTGGAGGGAAAAAGAGGAGAGCTGAGAAAAAAACAAGAAGTTTACCTTCATCACATTCAACTAAAGGAAGGAATAAAATGCACACTCATTTTGGTATGAAAACCTATCTTACAATACAGGAATGTGGGCGAGAAGGAGATAAGCAAGGTGGGGGGGATGATGGAAGGGAGGGCCATGGGAGGAGGGAGCAATTTGAAGTCAACACTCTTGGGGAGGGACAGGATCAAGAGACAGAATAGAAACAATGGGGGGCAGGATAGGATGGAGGGAAATACAGTTAGTCTTACACAACATGAGTATTATGGAAGTCATTTGCAAAACTACACAGATAGGGCCTATATTGAATTGCCTGCCTTCCCAAAGGGAATGGGTGGGGAGGGAGGGATTGGGAGAATTTGGAACTCAAAGTTTTAGGAACAACTGTTGAGTATTGTTCTTGCTACTGGGAAATAAGAAATACAGTTAATGGGGAATAGAAAGTCATCTGGCTCTAGCGGACTAAAGAGAAGATGGGGACAAGAGAAGGGAGGGATGATAGAAGAGAGGGCAGATTGGTGATAGGGAAAATTAGAATGCTTGGTGTATTGGGGTGGGGGGAGGGGATAAAAGGGGAGAAAATTTGGAACCCAAAATTTTTTGAAAATGAATGTAAAAAGTTAAGTAAATAAATTTATATTAAAAAAAACTCACCCCAGACCCTTGATTCTCACTGACTGTGTGACCTTGGGCAAGTCACTTAACCCCCATTATGACCCAGCCTCATCCTGGGTCATCTCCAGTCATCCTGATGTACATCTGGTTACTGGATTCAGATGGCTCTGGAGGGGAAGTGAGGCTGGTGAACCTGCACAGCCCTTCCTCACTCAAAACAAAGTCAGTTGCAAGTCATATCATTATTTCTTTGATGGCATGGTCTTCTTCAGTAACGAATGACAAACACAACAACTAATATAGACTTGGGTATAATACTATGAACTTTTTTTAGTTGAATATAGTTTGTTACATGAAGTTACTGAGGAGGAAAAGATGAAGTTATTTCCAGTGTGGTCATTTCTCTTTATGTACTCAACAACACTTTAAAATTTCTAAAATTGTTTTTATTTATTTATTGCCTTTTCTCTGAAGAGTTAAAGGTTCTAGCTCTTTTTTTTTTTTTTTTTTTTTGGATTGATGAGCATCTCAAACCTTACAACAAACTAAAACCACTAGGTCATTTGGGGAAGTTGGATCAGTAAGGAGGAAAGGAATAAAATCAATAGGTCACTTTGTTTGCCTCGACTGTGAATAGAGATTATTTATACAGGACTTATTTTGACACAATATAGTGCTAAGCAGAATGGAGAATTTAGATCTCTCATAGATGTCCGTAGCAAGACTTGTTTTCGTTTATCCTTTATTAGAACTTGTATAGATCTGTGATTTCTTTGGTGTAGGGAACTGTATGTCATTGAAAACTTAAAACTATTAAGACTTTTGAATGATTAATGTTGAATTTTTAAAAATGTATTTCTGATATTTAGATCCTAATTATCTTTTTGGAGTGTTCTTAAGGCAGGTGGTTTTCTGATTGCCACAAAAACAACTCAGGATGGATATTTACATGTAATTACTTTGTGTTTTGCTAAAATCTTTTGTATGGAAAATAACATCTACAAATTGATACTTTAGATAAAATGATCCTTTCAATTTTTTTCCCTCCACCAGGAGATTGACAAAGGAAAATGTGAAACCTTCTGGAAGACAGATTGGGAAATTGAGCCACAGCAATCCCACCATTTTGTTTGATTATGTATGTAGTAAGCTGCAAGTTAATGTAAAAAACCATTTAAAAGACTTTGATTTTTATTTTTCTGTCTTTTTTTAAAAATTGATTAGTTACAGACTTTATTCTTTTCCATTTATTTTCAGTGTTCCACAATCACTACCATACAACTTAGATTTTTTCTTTACCTCTCTCCCTCCCCAGGATGGTATATAATTATATATAGGTTCTACACATACATTCCTATTAAATACATTTTCACCATCATCATATTATATAGAAGAATTAAAAAGAATGGGAGCAGTCATGTAACAAACCAAAACGTAATACAAAAGAAAATGATGTGCTACAATCTGTGATTGAATTCCATAGATCTTTCTCTGGATGTGGAAGACATTTTGCCTTAAAAGACCATTGGGAATTTTTTTTAAGTCCTTGCATTGCAGTGAAGTCTACCAGAAAAAATCCTCACACACTGTGGTTGTTGCTATGTACACAGTTCTGGTTCTGTTCCTTTCACTCAGCATCAGATCATATAAGTCTTGCCAGGTCTCTCTGAAGTCTTCCTGTTCATCATTCTTATACCACAATAGTATTCCATTACATTCATATACCATAATTTATTCAGCCATTCCCCAATTGATGGGCATCCCCCTGATTTCTAATTTTTGACCACCACAAAGAGAGCTACTATAAATATTTTTGTATATGTGGGACCTTTTCCCATTTTTATGATCTCTTGGGTATACAGTCCCAGAAGTGATATTGCTGTATCAAAGGGTATGCACATTTTTGTAGTCCTTTGGGCATAGTTCCAGATTGCTCTGCAGAATGGTTGGATCAGCTCACAGCTTCACCAACAATGAATTAGTGTTTCAACTCTCCCACATCATCTCCAACATTTATCATTTTCCTGTTTTGTCATGTTTGCCAATCTGATAGGTGTGATGTGGTACCTCAGAGTTGTTTTGATTTGCGTTTCTAATCACTAGTGATTTAGAGCATTTTTTCATATGACTATAGATATGTTTAATTTCTTTCTCTGAAAACTGCCTGTTCACATCCTTTGTCCATTTATCATACGAGGAATTTGTTTTTGTATCTTGAAAGGTATCTTAGATAAATTTAAGTAAACGTCTCCATTTTAAATAAACATTTTAGATGATGTTTAATGACGGTTTTTGTTGTGCGATTAATGAAGAGTGAAAATCAAATCAGTAAACATTTATTAGATGCCTACCATGTGCCAACACTGTGAAAATGCTTGTGTTGCAGCCCAAATATAGCACTAATTCCTTCATAATGGAGACATTTTTAAAAACATTTTATAAGAGTTGCTACCATTTTTTAGTTCTGAAAGTAAGGTTTAACCTATTCATACTATTATCATGGGAATAATTATTCTGTATTGGTTTAAGGTTACAATGCAGCTTTTCCCTTATAGGTCATTGTTATTCCCAACTTGAAAATTAATTTCTTAATTAAAAACAGCTTCTTTATGATTAATAAAAATATTCTTAACACTTGATACAGACTGTTTTCTATAACATCAGCTAAGATGGGAATCTAAACTTTACAAGGCTCTTTAAAAACTTGTAAATTGAATAACTTTATGTAACCACTGATCTGTTGGTCTTATCCTAGTTATTAATTAACTGTGTCTGCTGGAAATTTAAATTTTGAGTTGCATCTATTCTTTTTCTTTCAGATTTTATCACAAATACAGAAGTATGACAACTTAATAACACCAGTAGTTGATTCATTGAAATACCTCACTTCATTGAACTATGATGTCTTGGCCTGTATCCTTTTAAGTAGTATGGAGATCTAAGAAATATTAAACAGGTGTATGAGAAATGTAGTTCTCCAAATAAGTGGTTTCGGACCTGTAAATGAGAAAACCAATAGATATATTTAATTCGAATCTCTTTTACCAATAATCTTTGGTTAAACTTTGTCAGGTGGTAATTTTTTCTCTTGTGCAGTTAGGTGGTACTGTGGATAGGATTCTGGGCCTGGAGCTAAGAAGATTTATGTGACTATGGGCAAGTTATTTTGTTTGCCTGTTTTCTCCTCTGTAAAAATAATAAAAGCCCCTCTCTTATGGGTTGTTGTGAGGATCAAAGGATAATATTTACAAAGCCCTTTTGCATAGTGCCTGGCACATACCAAGTGCTAGGTAAATATTAGCTATTATTATAAACTATTATTATTGGCATTAAAGTTTTCCACCACTTCAGGTAGGTGAAGATATTACATGGTATTTTTTAAAAGAAAAAGCAAAAACTTTTTTCACTTTATTATTTATTATTTTCTTTCTCTTGTTTTGCCACCACAAAAGGAGTTGCTATTAATGCTTTTGTTACCTATAGATTTTCTTTCTTTGAACTCTTTGTGGTATAACTCTAGCAGTTGTTTAGCTGGATCAAAACATTTAGTGACTTTTTGGTCATATGTCCAAGTTGCTTTCTAGAATGACTGGACCAGTTCACAACTTCACTAAACAAACATTAAAATGCTTGTTTTCCTGCAGCCTCTATAATATCTTGTCATTTCCTTTCTTTTGTCCACTTTGCTAATCTGATGGGTATAAGGTAGAACATCAGAGTTGCTTTAATTAGTATTTTATTTATTAGTGATTTGGAACATTCTTTAATAGCTCTAGATAGCTTGCTTATCATTTGACTGTTAATCAATTGGGGGATGACTCTTTTTCAATTTTTACAAAATTTTATCCTTTCCTCATATACCTTGGAAATGGGACCTTTATCACTGTTTTCTCTTTTACTTGTATAGAAACTTAAATTGTATTTAATCAATATTGTCCATTTTTGTCTTTTAATTCTTCTTTATCTTGCTCCTTTAATTTGTTTTATGATGTGACACCTTTAAAAAATAATCATTTATTCATATGCTGTTTTTCTTGGTGTATGATGTGAATTGTTGATGCAAACCACATGATTTCTGTTAGGCTGCTGTTCATTTTTCCCAGCAGTTTTTTTTCCCTGCAAAATATTCTTCTGCTAGTTATGTTATAGCATTAAAACTGTGAAGCAACTTAGGCAGTATTGTCCTTTTTATTTTATTGGCACAGCTCAGCCATGAACATTGAATGGCCCTCAAGGTATTTGTTTTTATTTCTTTATGGAGCACTTTCCTTTTGAATCTATCTAAGTATTTTGTATGCTTTGGTAGATTTACCATTTTATCCATTTTGTAGTTAGTTTGAATGGCATTTTCCTTTTTTTACTATTATTGTCTCTTGAGTTTTGTTTATTTGTAGCTTTGTGATCTGGATTGGCTATCATGCATTCTGAGCATTAAGTGGTTGCTGTACTTCTCCCTTCCCCTTCAAATTTCTGTATCAGTAATATATGCGAACTTTCAGGTGCTTTACAGACGTCAGCTATTATAGTTTTAAAATTAAGAAGGGCTTTCTTCACAAATACTTGGGTTTAGTGTAAGTATATTATTGTCACTGTGACTGAAGCTTCTGTGGCCCAAAAAGGTGATTGCCCTTGTGAGAGAAAGGATTTGAATCCAGATCTCCTGAGTTCCAGGAATCAACTTTCTTTCTGCTTTACCATTCTACTTCTTGTAATAGGTCCCTTCATTATTTTCTCCTATGATCAGATGAATTTTTGTTTTGTAGGAAGAGAAACAAAAAATTCTTATATTTACCAACCACATTTTTTGTCTTTGTATGATTGGGCATATCTTGCTTGCTAAGAGTATGGACAAGGAGCTAAAAATAAATGGATTCTCCCTCATCATTTACTGTAGTTAGGAAATAATTTTTACGGTTTTTAAAAGACTGTTGTATGGCATGTTTTTCTGAAGGGAAATTAGTAGAGGCTCTGACAAATTAATAATTTTCTTTTTTTCTTTTTATATTGAAATGCTTGTGTTTATTATTATTTTTTTTAATATTTTACAGTCATTTCCTTAAAGTTAAGATTTTATCCCCCCCCACCCTTCCCCCACTACCCCCCTCCCTTGACAGCATACAATTCTGTGTAGGTTCTACATATACTTTCCTATTGAGCACTATAGTCATGCTATGTAGTCGAACTAAAATAAATGGAAGAAATCATATAACAAATCAAAACCTAATACACTGAAACCCCCACCCACACACAAGCATGATCTGCTACATTCTGTGAATGACTTCCATATTTCTTTCTCTCAGTGTGGAAGGCATTTTGCCTTAGAAGACCAACATTGGGATTTTTTTTTTCTCAGTAAGATCTTGTGTTATTACAAAGTTCCAAGTCTACTTGGAAAAGAGAAAACTCTCGCACACTGTGGTCATTGCTGTGCACAAAGTTCTCCTGGTTCTGCTCCTTTCGCTCAGCATCAGGTCATATAAGTACTTCCAGGCCTCCCTGAAGTCTTCTTGTTCATCATTTCTTATGGCACAATAGTACTCCATTACATTCATATACCATAATTTATTCAGCCATTCCCCAGTTGATGGGCATCCCCTTGACTTCCAATTTTTGGCTACCACAAAGAGTGCTGCTATAAATATTTTTGTACACGTGGGACCCTTTCCCGTTTTTATAATCTCTTGGGGATACAATCCTAGTAGCGATATTTCTGGGTCAAAGGGTATGCACATTTTTGTAGCCCTTTGGGCATAGTTCCAAACCGTTCTCCAGAAGGGTTGGATGATCCCACAGCTCCACCAACAACGAATTAGTGTTCCAACTCTCCCACATCCTCCCCAGCATTTATCATTTTCTTGTTCTGTCATGTTTGCCAATCTTATAGGTATGATGTGGTACCTCAGAGTTGTTTTGGTTTGCATCTCTCTCATCAATAGTGACTTAGAGCACTTTTTCATATGATTATAGATATCTTTGATTTCTTCCCCTGAAAATTGCCTGTTCATATCCTTTGACCATTTATCAATTGGGGAATGACTTGGATGGTTATATATTTGAGTCAGTTCTCTCTATATTCTAGAAATGAGGCCTTTATCCCCGAGCTTAGCTGTAAAAATTTTTTCCCAATTTACTATGTCCCTCCAGATTTTGGTTGCATTGGGTTTGGTTGTGCAAAAACTTTTCAGTTTAAAGTAATCAAAATTATCCATCTTGCATTTCATAATGCTTTCTATCATTTCTTTAGAAAAAAATTCTTCCCCTCTCCATAAATCTGATAAATACACTATTTCTTGCTTCTCCAGTTTATTCATGGTATCAGTCTTTATACCTAAATCATGTACCCATTTGGACTTTATTCTTGTGTACGGTGTCAGGCATGGGTCTATGCCTAATTTCCGCCACACAATTAACCAGTTTTCCCAGAAATTTTTGTTGAACAGTGAGTTCTTATCCCAGAAGCTGGGATCTTTGGGTTTATCAAACAGGAGGTTGCTGTCTTCCTTGCCTACTGTGTCTTGAGTGCCAAGTCTATTCCATTTGTCTACCCCTCTGTTTCTTAGCCAATACCAAGTGGTTTTGATAATTGCTGCTTTATAATACAATTTGAGGTGTGGTAGCCCTAGGCCACCTTCCCAAGCATTTCTTTTCATTAGTCCCTTTCATATTCTGGACCTTTTGTTTTTCCAAATGAATTTTGATATTATTTTATCCAGCTCTAGAAAATAATTATCTGATAGTTTAATTGGTTGGTATGGCACTAAATAAGTAGATTAATTTAGGTAGAATTGTCATTTTTATTATATTAGTTTGGCCTACCCATGAACAACTGATGTTTTTCCACTTACATAAATCTGACTTTATTTGTGCAAAAAGTGTCTTGTAATTGTGTTCATATAATCCCTGGGTTTGTTTTGGCAGGTAAACTCCCAAGTATTTTATAGTGTCTACTCTACCTTTGAATGGGATTTCTCTTTCACTTTGTTGCTAATATATGGGAATGCAGAAGATTTGTGTGGGCTTATTTTGTAACCTGCAACTTTGCCAAAGTTGTTTATTATTTCAAGTAGTTTTTTACTTGAATCTCTGGGATTCTCTAAGTATATCATCATATCATCTGCAAAGAGTGATGACTTAGTTTCTTCTTTGGCTATTTTTATTCCTTCAATTTCTTTATCTTGTCTAATTGCTACGGCTAACATTTCTAGTACCATATTGAATAATAATGGTGATAATGGGCATCATTGTTTCACCCCTGAATAATTTTCTTTTTTTTTTTTTTTTTTTTTTTTTTTTTTTTTTTTTTTATTTTTTTAATGTTTTACAATCATTTCCTTAAAGTTAAGATTTTATTCCCCCCTACCCTTCCCCCAATACCCCCCTCCCTCCCCATGACAGCATACAATTCTGTTTAGGTTCTACATATACTTTCCTATTGAGCACATTTTCGCTATATTCATGCTATGTAATCGAACTAAAATAAATGGAAGAAATCATATAACAAATCAACATATAATACACTGAACCCCACCCACATACAAACATGATCTGCTACATTCTGCAAGTGACTTCCACATTTCTTTCTCTGAGTGTGGAAGGCATTTTGCCTTAGAAGACCGACATTAGGATTTTTTTTTTTTTTTTTTCTCAGTAAGTTCTTGTATTATTACAAAGTTCCAAGTCTACCAGAAAAAACTCTCGCACACTGTGGTCGTTGCTGTGCACAAAGTTCTCCTGGTTCTGCTCCTTTCGCTCAGCATCAGATCATATAAGTCCTTCCAGGCCTCCCTGAAGTCTTCTTGTTCATCATTTCTTATGGCACAATAGTACTCCATTACATTCATATACCATAATTTATTCAGCCATTCCCCAATTGATGGGCATCCCCTTGACTTCCAGTTTTTGGCCACCACAAAGAGTGCTGCTATAAATATTTTTGTACAAGTGGGACCCTTTCCCGTTTTTATAATCTCTTGGGGATACAATCCTAGTAGCGATATTTCTGGGTCAAAGGGTATGCACATTTTTGTAGCCCTTTGGGCATAGTTCCAAACCGTTCTCCAGAAGGGTTGGATGATCTCACAGCTCCACCAACAATGAATTAGTGTTCCAACTCTCCCACATCCTCTCCAGCATTTATCATTTTCTTGTTCTGTCATGTTTGCCAATCTTACAGGTGTGATGTGGTACCTCAGAGTTGTTTTGATTTGCATCTCTCTAATCAATAGTGATTTAGAGCACTTTTTCATATGATTATAGATATTTTTGATTTCTTCCCCTGAAAATTGCCTGTTCATATCCTTTGACCATTTATCAATTGGGGAATGACTTGGATGTTTATATATTTGAGTCAGTTCTCTATATATTCTAGAAATGAGGCCTTTATCCCCGAGCTTAGCTGTAAAAATTTTTTCCCAATTAACTACATCCCTCCGAATTTTGGTTGCATTGGGTTTGGTTGTACAAAAACTTTTCAGTTTAAAGTAATCAAAATTATCCATCTTGCATTTCAAAATGCTTTCTATCGTTTCTTTAGAAAAAAATTCTTCCCCTCTCCATAAATCTGATAAATACACTATACCTTGCTTCTCCAGTTTATTCATGGTATCAATCTTTATACCTAGGTCATGTACCCATTTGGACTTTATTCTTGTGTACGGTGTCAGGCATGGGTCTATGCCTAATTTCCGCCACACAGTTAACCAGTTTTCCCAGCAATTTTTGTCGAACAGTGAGTTCTTATCCCAGAAGCTGGGATCTTTGGGTTTATCAAACAGGAGGTTGCTGTCTTCCTTGCCTACTGTGTCTTGAGTGCCAAGTCTATTCCATTTGTCTACCCCTCTGTTTCTTAGCCAATACCAAGTGGTTTTGATAATTGCTGCTTTATAATACAATTTGAGGTGTGGTAGCCCTAGGCCACCTTCCCAAGCATTTCTTTTCATTAGTCCCTTTCATATTCTGGACCTTTTGTTTTTCCAAATGAATTTTGATATTATTTTATCCAGCTCTAGAAAATAATTATCTGATAGTTTAATTGGTTGGTATGGCACTAAATAAGTAGATTAATTTAGGTAGAATTGTCATTTTTATTATATTAGTTTGGCCTACCCATGAACAACTGATGTTTTTCCACTTACATAAATCTGACTTTATTTGTGCAAAAAGTGTCTTGTAATTGTGTTCATATAATCCCTGGGTTTGTTTTGGCAGGTAAACTCCCAAGTATTTTATAGTGTCTACTCTACCTTTGAATGGGATTTCTCTTTCACTTTGTTGCTAATATATGGGAATGCAGAAGATTTGTGTGGGCTTATTTTGTAACCTGCAACTTTGCCAAAGTTGTTTATTATTTCAAGTAGTTTTTTACTTGAATCTCTGGGATTCTCTAAGTATATCATCATATCATCTGCAAAGAGTGATGACTTAGTTTCTTCTTTGGCTATTTTTATTCCTTCAATTTCTTTATCTTGTCTAATTGCTACGGCTAACATTTCTAGTACCATATTGAATAATAATGGTGATAATGGGCATCATTGTTTCACCCCTGAATAATTTTCTTAATACTGTACAAGATTGCATCATTGAAGCTTTGGCTAATCCAGAGAAGGAAAGAATGAAACATGATGATACGACTATCTCAGGCTGGCTTCAAAGTGAGTATTGTTCTTCTTACATATTTTAATACGTGCAAGAGTTTCTACCTCAGGGCAATATTTCCTAATCTATGCAGCTGCTTGAGGTAGCTAAGTGGCAGTGTAGATAGAGCTCTGGACCTGAACTCAGGAAGATCTGAGTTCAAATTTAGCCTCAGATAGTTGCAGTGTGACCCTGGGCAAATTACTTAACTTCTGTCTTCCTCCATTTCCTCAGCTGGAAAATGAGAATAATAAAAGCATCTGTCTCATAGGGTTTTAGTGAGGATCAAATGAGAATTTTTCAAGTGCATATTTGTTGCCTGGCACATAGTAGGTGCTTAATAAAGACATTATTAATATTGTATGGATATGATTTTGAAACTATTAGCTGACTAGAGATGAATAAATAACTATCCATTACAAAATACTCTTCAGAGTTATTAATATTTATTATTTATTAATCTGATACAATCACCAGTAAAATTAGGCTTCTGCTCCTCCTAATTTTTTAAAATTTAAATGGAGAGAGTAATATGCTTTATCATGAACATCTTTTAGTTTTATCTCATGTCACTTCATCCCTAGGCCTAGCAAGTTTTTGTGGTGCCGTTTTTCGTAAATATCCAATTGAACTTGCTGGTCTTCTTCAGTATGTGGCAAATCAGCTAAAAGCAGGTAAAAGGTACGTATAAATTTTTGTTTTAATTGAATTATTTTATTTGTTTTCAGTGTTTGACAATCATTTCCATATGTCTTAGATTTTTTCCACTCCCTCCCTGAGACGGCATACAATCTTATCTAGGTTCTACATAAACGTTCCTATTAAATGCATGTTGCATAGAGGAATTAAAATGAATGGGGGAAACCATAAAACAAAGCATATCATAATACAACAGAAAATGGTCTGTTTCTGTCTGTGATTCAATTCCATAGTTCTTTCTCCGGACGTGGAAGGATTTTTGCCTCAAGAATCCATTGGAAAGTTTTTTACTCCATGCATTCCAATGAAGTACTAAGTCTTCGAGAAAAATTCCTTGCATGCTGTGGTTGTTGGTACACAGTTCTCCTAGTTCTGCTCTTTTCACTCAGCATCAGTTCATATAAGTCTTTTCACGCTTCTCTGAAGTCTTCCAGTTCATCGTTTCTCGTAGCACAATAGTATTCCATTACATTCATATACCATAATTTATTCAGCCATTCCCCAATTGATGGGCATCCCCTTGATTTCTGGTTTTTGGCCAGCACAAATAGAGCTATTATAAATATTTTTGTACATGTGGGACCCTTTCCCATTTCTATGATCTCTTTGGGATAGACTTCTGATACCTAAACCAGGAAGAGCCAAAACAGAGAAAGAAAATTATAGACCAATTTCTCTAATGAATATAGATGAAAAAATTTGAAATAAGGTATTAGCAAGAAGAATACAGCAACTTATCATGAGAATAATATATTATCATCAGGTAGGATTTATACCAGGAATGCAGAGCTGGTTCATTATTAGAAAAATTTTTAACATTATTGGTCATATCATCAACAAAACTAATAGAAACCACATGATTATCTCAACAGATGCAGAAAAAGCTTTTGACAAAATACAACACCCATTCCTATTAAAAATTTTGTAGAGCATAGGAACAAATGGAACTTTCCATAAAATAATAAGCAGTATCTACCTAAAACTATCAGCAAGCATTATATGCAATGGCAGCAAGCTATATGCATTTCCACTAAGATCAGGGGTGAAACAAGGATGTCCGTTGTCACCACTGTTATTCAGTATCTTACTAGAAATGGTAGCTGTAGCAAGTAAGATAAGAAAAATAAATTGAAGGAATTAGAATAGCAAAGAAGAAACTAAGCTTTGGAGATGATATGATGATATACTTAGAGAATCCCAGAGATTCAAGTAAAAAAATTCTTGAAATAATAAACAACTTTGGCAAAGTTGGAAGTTACAAAATAAATCCACATAAATCACCTGCATTTCTATATATTACTAACAAAACCCAACAGTAAGAGATAGAAATAGAAATCCCATTTAAAGCTTGGGTAGACACTATAAAATATTTGTGAGTCTACCTGCGGAAACAAATACAAGGATTATATAAACACAATTAGAAAACACTTTTCGCACAAATAAAGTCAGATCTAAGTAGGTGCATAAACATCAGTTGCTCGTGGGTAGCCCGAGCTAATATGATAAAAATGACAATTCTACCTAAATTAATTTACTTATTCAGTGCCATACCAGATAATTATTTTCTAGAGCTAGAAAAAAATAATATCAAAATTCCTTTGGAAGAACAAAAGGTCCAGAATATCAAGGGAACTAATGAAAAGAAATGCTGGAGAAGGAGGCCTAGCCCTACGAGATCTCAAATTGTATTAGAAAGCAGCAGTCATCAAAACCACTTGGTACTGGCTAAGAAACAGAGGGGTAGACCAGTGGAATAGATTATATACTCAAGACTCAGTAGTTAATGAATATAGAAATCTACTATTTGATAAACCCAAGGACTCCAGCTTCTGGGATAAGAACTCACTGTTTGACCAAAATAGCTGAGAAAACTGGATAACAGCGTGGTGGAAACTGGACATAGACCAATATCTGACACCATACACAAGAATAAAGTTGAAATGGATACATGATCTAGGTATAAAGATTGATACTGTAAACACATTAGGGGAGTGAAGAATAGTGTATTTGTCAGATTTATGGAGAATGGAGAAATTTTTGACCCAAGAAGAGATGGAGTACATTATAACGTGCAAAATGAATAATTTTGATTACATTAAATTCAAAAGTTTTTGCATAAAACTTTTTCTTTAATCAGTATTTTAAATTAGTTACTGTATATCCAGCTCTTTTGACCTCTTTATTTAAACAAAGAAAGAAGAGTCAGGAATACAATAGATGCAATAACTACAATAATATAAATATAAACAATTCTAAAAGGTAGCTGATTTTGGATTAAAAGCTGTGATCAATATTGGTTCCAGAGGACTAAAGAAGCAATACCTCTCTTTTCTTTGTAGAGAAATGGGAGAATGTGGGTGCCAAATTAGAGGAGGTAGCTGTGTTTATTAGTTTTAGTTCATTTTTTAGACTAGTGAGTTCAGGATTGTGATAGGGACAAAATGAGACACTCCTAGACTGTTTGACATTTAGCAAAATACATTTATTTTACAATATCATGCTAGATATATTCAGGACGGACTACATTGATTCAGTTGGATGTAGTTCCCCTTCCTCTCCCTCCCCTTAAAGCAGAATAATATTCCATCACATGCATATACCATATATTCAGCCTAATTGGTGAGTATCCCCTTAGCATTCTTTTCTTTTTTTCCTTTTTTTTTTTTTTTGCCATCTCAAAAACAGGTTCCATAAATATTTTTGTACGTATAAGTCCATTTCATCTTTCTTTGACCTCTTTGGAAGTGTGGCCATAGAGTATGCATAGGTTAGTAGCTTTTGAAACATAGTTCCAAATTGCCATTCTTGAATGGCTGGACCAATTCACAATTCAGCATCACCTGTTTTCCCACAGCTCTTCCAGCTTTTGTCATTTTCCTTTTTTCTCAATCTGATGTAAGGTTATAGATATTTTCCTACAGAACATTATTATTTGTGCATGTTACCAAAATAAACTTAACTGAACTTTTTTAGTACTTGAGAGAATAATATTGATGTTGTAAATTATACATATACCCTTATGATTGATCACATTGTACTTTTTGTTAGTATTCCTAACTACTAAGTGATGAGAGTACTCGGATCCTTTAAATGTTGCTCATTTCTATCATTTATATTGAGGTGGAGGAGGTCCTTGTGAGCTTATTTACTTAAATGGCTCTAAACTTAAGAATTTTAATTTTCGAGAATAGATTGCTTATATTTTGAAATAGTATTTTTTTTTTTTTAATGCTTAGCACTGACTTTTGTGCCACAGTCAAGGAGCTGAGATTTTGTTTTTATATTGTGGAATACCACCAGATGCTAGTTTTCCAGGTGGGCTTCATTCCTGATAGGTGCCTACTTTTTAAAGAAAAAAGTTAGAAAACTTTGTTATGTATGCCATTTAAATTATTACATTGATCCTGTCTTCATGGTTATAGACCTAGCTTTTCCTAGCTATTATGCTTTTTCACTTTCCTGTTTTCGCTGTCATTAGACCCATAAAATTGCATACTTTTCTCCACAAAAATACATGCTTTCCCTTCCATTAAATAGATAGCTAATAAAAATGTCATTCATTCTTTCTGTGTGTATCTTTAATACCTAGTGTGTCCTGCCTGGTACATAACAGGTAGTTTAATAAGTATTTGATTACATTAAATTGTGAAATTTCTCTTGTTTTGATGTATACCAATTTCTTTGAATATTTACTTTTGTTCTGAAAAAGACCTTTTAAAAAAAAATTATAAAATCATTAAAAGAAAACTCAGTGCTTTTCTCTCCTAACTGTTGTATAAATACTTTCTAATAAACTTGAAAAATTGCACTGATAGCATTTAACTTGTTTAGCATCCTTTATGTGGCTACTTAGACCTATGAATGATTTCTCACTCATCCCACCTCCAGAAATACTATTCCCTGTCATCTTTGTTATGTACAAAGGATGATCTTAGAAGCTATAAAGCTTTATTTCTAAGGTTAAATCTGTGCTTGAAAGGAAATTCTTTAAAGTCAGTATTTCAGGATTAAAATATCTTAAGTGGGGAGTGGAGATATCCCCAGAATGCAAAATATAGCTCCCACACTGAGATGTACCTCTGAAAGGAGAATCTGACCAAATTTTGGAGGTGCGGAATCGAGTGGGAGACAGACGGTGACGGATTCGGAGCTCAGGTGGGACTGGAAGGTCCACGGGAAGGATCTGTTCCGCGGGTGTGAGCCCACAGCGCAGCGTGGCCAGCGCAGCGTGGCCAGCGCAGCACGGCCAGCTCAGCGGAGCAGAAGAGATCTGAGAGACCTGAGTGGCGGGCAGAACCAGAGGAGCGGCACCCGGGGTGGGAGACAAGCCGAACCAAGTCAGTGAGAGCTGCGGAGCGCCAGATATCAGCGCAGCAACTCCTGAGACCTTCAGCCCGAAGATCAAACTCCGGTAAGTCACCTACTTGAACTTCCGGGAGCCAGGATGGCGGAGTGATCAGCTAATGCTCTCTCCTTCCCCCTTGATGACCGTGAAAGAACCATAAAATATCTCCCCAGAACAATCCCAGATCAGTAGAATTAGAAGAAGGAGACCAATAGTCTCATAACACCTGAGACGAGGAAAATAGGTTAGGGGGATTCCTCATATGGTGGCAAACCTGAAGGACAGAGGACCCAGGACAGAGAAAATTCGCACTAGGACCCAGGCAAGCCTCAGCACCAGGAGAGGAGCCCCAGGAGGGGTGGGAACACGCATTAGCATCTAGGCGTGCCTCAGCTGTCCAGGGGAATCAGAAAGACAATAGGGCAGTTGGGATTACCAGCTCCTGAGCTTGCCTTTGCCTCAATTCATCTGAGGAAATCTCCTGGGACCAGACCACTCCTGCCCCACACTTAACAAGCTAAACCCAGGGGTGATCAGGGAAACACCAAACAAATACCTGCTTTTAGCTTTTTCACACATCAGCTCAGCAAAAAGTTCTCTAGCTTCTGACTGAAAGAACCAGAAGCCACAACACTCAATCAAAATCATGAACAGGAAAAAGCAGAGGGCCGAAAGAACCATAGAATCTTTCTGTGGGGATAAGGACCAAAACACAAGCCCCAAAGAGGTCACAGCTGAGACTGTACTTCCATCTGAAACTTCAGAAGGGACTATGAACTACTCGCAAGTACAAGCAGCTCTCCTGGAACAGCTGAAGAAGGAAATAGAAGATAAACTGGCCAATGATTTTAAAATTATTAAGAAAGAATTCACTGATGAGAACATCTCCCTGAAAAGGAAAATTGAACAAATGGAAAAAGAGGTTCAAAAATTAACTGGAGAAAATAAATTCCTGAAAGGCCAAATGGAAAAGGAAGTACAAAAATTAACTGGAGAAAATAGCTTCTTAAAAGGAAAAATTGGGCAGATGGGAAAAGAGATACAAAAGTTAACAGAAGAAAACAATGTGATGAAGATTAGAATTGGGCAAGTAGAAACTAACGACCCAATGGGACAGCAAGAATCAGTCAAACAAAATCTAAAGAATGAAAAGATAGAAGAAAATGTAAAATATCTAATTGGAAAAACAACTGACCTGGAAAATAGATACAGAAGAGAAAACTTAAGAATTATTGGCCTGCCAGAAACCCAGGATGGAGAAAAGAGCCTGGACAATATCTTCCAGGAAATCATCAAGGAAAACTGCCCAGAAGTACTAGATTCAGAGGGCAAAATAGTCATCGAAAGAATCCATCGTTCCCCTCCTGAAAGGGATCCCAAACTCAAAACCCCAAGAAATATAGTTGCCAAATTCCAGAGCTATCAAGTGAAGGAGAAAATATTACAAGCAGCCAGAAAGAAACAATTTAAATATCAAGGAGATACAATCAGGATTACACAGGACCTTGCAGCTTCTACATTAAAAGATCGAAAAAATTGGAACCCAATATTCCGTAAGGCAAAGGAGCTGGGACTGCAACCAAGGATCAACTACCCAGCAAAGTTCAGCATAACATTTCAGGCAAGGAGAAAGTCATTCAACGGAGTAAGGGATTTCCAGAATTTCCTGACCAAAACGCCAGAACTTAATAGGCAATTCGATCTTCAAATGCAGGTCTCAAGAGAATCATAAAAAGGTAAACAGTGGGGGGGGGGGGGGGAACACAACTTGGTACTCAATGAGGGCAAGTTGTTCACCTCCCTATAAGGGAAGATGATATCTGTTTATCTTGAGAACTGTGCGTTTATTAAGAAATATAAAAGGGATAAGCATAGGGGGAACAGGTATAAAGTAAATGATATCATGATAAAAAATGTGATTTAAGTAGGAGAAGGGAGTGTAATAGGAGGTGTGAAAAGGAGGAAGCAGAAAATGGCAAATTACATCACAAGAAGAAGTACAAAATCATAGTAGAGGGAAAGAGGGGAGGGAGATGAGCATTGTGTGAGAGGTACTCTCATCGGATTTGTTTAAAGGACGGAACAATAAACTTAAGTAGAAAATCCTAACTAGCTCTATAAGCAGTGGGAGGGGAAGGGGGAAGAAAGGGGAGGGAGGCAAAAGGGAGGGAAGAAGCAATAAGAGTAAAGGGGAGTTAAAGGGAGGGGGGCTAAAAGAAAGAGGGGAAGGTGGCAAGAGGAGGTGGTGAAAAGTAAATACTAGTGAGGAGGGGAAGGGAGACAGCAGAGCTAAAAGCACAAATGGTGGAAAAGAGGATGGAGGGAAATACACAGATTGTAATCATAACTGTGAATGTGAATGGAATGAATTCTCCCATAAAACGGAGACGGATAGCAGAATGGATTAAAAGCCATAATCCAACAATATGCTGCTTACAAGAAACACATTTGAAACGGGGGGATACACATAGGATAAAGGTTAAAGGGTGGAGCAGAATATATTGTGCTTCAGCTGATGTAAGAAAGGCAGGAGTAGCAATCCTAATCTCAGACAAAGCAAAAGCAGAAATAGATCTAATCAAAAGGGATAAGGATGGAAACTATATCCTGCTAAAAGGCACCATAGACAATGAAGCAATATCTTTACTAAACATGTATGCTCCAAGTGGTATAGCATCCAGATTCTTAGAGCAGAGATTGAGGGAGTTGAAGGAAGAAATTGACAGCAAAACTATACTAGTGGGGGACCTCAACCTCCCTCTTTCTGAACTTGATAAATCTAACCTCAAAATAAACAAGAAAGAGGTTAAGGAGGTAAATAAAACTCTAGATAAGGTAGGTATGATAGATCTTTGGAGAAAATTGAATGGGAATAGAAAGGAATATACCTTTTTCTCAGCAGTACATGGAACATTTACAAAAATTGACCATGTACTAGGACATAAAAATCTTAAAATTCAGTGCAGAAAGGCAGAGATAATCAGTGCATCCTTCTCAGATCATAATGCAATAAAAATTATATGTGATAAAAGGCCGTGGAAAGATAAAGCAAAAATCAGTTGGAAACTAAATAATTTAATGCTAAAGAAGGAATGGGTTAAAGAAGAAATCATAGAAACAATCAACAACTTCATTCAAGAGAATGACAATAATGAGACAACCTACCAAATCTTATGGGATACTGCAAAAGCAGTTCTTAGGGGAAGTTTTATATCTTTGAATGCCTACATAAATAAAATAAGAGAAAGAGGAGATCAATGACTTGGGTATGCAGCTGAAACAGCTAGAAAAAGAGCAAATTGAAAATCCCCAAGAAAATACCAAATTAGAAATACTGAAAACCAAAGGAGAGATTAATAAAATTGAGATTAGGAAAACTATTGAATTAACAAATAAAACCAATAGTTGGTTTTATGAAAAAACTAATAAAGTTGATAAACCTTTGGTCAATTTGATTAAAAAAAAGAAGAAAATCATTACTAATATTAAAAATGAAAGGGGTGAAGTCACCTCCAATGAGGAGGAAATTAAAACAATAATTAGAAATTATTTTGCCCAACTTTATGCCCACAAATTCGATAATCTAAATGAGATGGATGAATATTTTAAAAAATACAAATTGCCCAGATTAACAGAAGAGGAAATTGAATACTTAACCCCATCTCAGAAAAAGAAATTGAACAAGCCATTAATGAACTCCCTAGGAAAAAATCTCCAGGACCAGATGGATTCACAAGTGAATTCTATCAAACCTTTAAAGAACAGTTAATTCCAATACTACATAGACTATTTGGGAAAATTGGGGTAGAAGGAGTACTCCTAAATTCTTTCTATGATACAAATATGGTTTTGATACCCAAGCCAGGAAGAGATAAAACAGAAAAAGAAAATTATAGACCAATTTCTCTAATGAATATAGATGCAAAAATTTTCAACAAGATTTTAGCAAAACGAATACAGCATCTTATCAAGAGAATAATACATTATGATCAGGTAGGTTTCATACCAGGAATGCAGGGCTGGTTCAATATTAGGAAAACTATTACCATTATCAGTCATATCAACAACAAAACCAACAAAAACCACATGATTATCTCAATTGATGCAGAAAAAGCTTTTGACAAAATACAACACCCATTCCTATTAAAAACACTGGAGAGCATAGGAATAAAGGGAACTTTCCATAAAATAATAAGCAGTATCTACCTAAAACTTTCAGCAAGCATTATATGCAATGGAGATAAGCTAGAGGCATTTCCAATAAGGTCACGGGTGAAACAAGGATGCCCATTATCACCATTATTATTCAATATGGTACTAGAAATGTTAGCCGTAGCAATTAGACAAGATAAAGAAATTGAAGGAATAAAAATAGACAAAGAAGAAACTAAGTTATCACTCTTTGCAGATGATATGATGATATATTTAGAGAATCCCAGAGATTCAAGTAAAAAGCTACTTGAAATAATAAACAACTTTGGCAAAGTTGCAGGTTACAAAATAAACCCACACAAATCTTCTGCATTCCTATATATTAGCAACAAAGTCCAACACCAAGAGATAGAAAGAGAAATCCCATTTAAAGGTAGAGTAGACACTATAAAATACTTAGGAGTTTACCTGCCAAAACAAACCCAGGGATTATATGAACACAATTACAAGACACTTTTTGCACAAATAAAGTCAGATTTAAGTAAGTGGAAAAACATCAGTTGTTCATGGGTAGGCCAAGCTAATATAATAAAAATGACAATTCTACCTAAATTAATCTACTTATTTAGTGCCATACCAACCAATTAAACTATCAGATAATTATTTTCTAGAGCTGGATAAAATAATATCAAAATTCATTTGGAAAAACAAAAGAACCAGAATATCAAAGGGACTAATGAAAAGAAATGCTTGGGAAGGTGGCCTAGGGCTACCACACCTCAAATTGTATTATAAAGCAGCAATTATCAAAACCACTTGGTATTGGCTAAGAAACAGAGGGGTAGACAAATGGAATAGACTTGGCACTCAAGACACAGTAGGCAAGGAATATAGCAACCTCCTGTTTGATAAACCCAAAGATCCCAGCTTCTGGGATAAAGAACTCATTGTTGGACAAAAATTTCTGGGAAAACTGGTTAACTGTGTGGCGGAAATTAGGTATAGACCCATGCCTGACACCGTACACAAGAATAAAGTCCAAATGGGTACATGATTTAGGTATAAAGATTGATACCATGAATAAACTGGAGAAGCAAGGAATAGTGTATTTATCAGATTTATGGAGAGGGGAAGAATTTTTTTCTAAAGAAACGATAGAAAGCATTATGAAATGCAAGATGGATAATTTTGATTACTTTAAACTGAAAAGTTTTTGCACAACCAAACCCAATGCAACCAAAATTTGGAGGGATGTAGTAAATTGGGAAAAAATTTTTACAGCTAAGCTCGGGGATAAAGGCCTCATTTCTAGAATATAGAGAGAACTGACTCAAATATATAACCATCCAAGTCATTCCCCAATTGATAAATGGTCAAAGGATATGAACAGGCAATTTTCAGGGGAAGAAATCAAAGATATCTATAATCATATGAAAAAGTGCTCTAAGTCACTATTGATGAGAGAGATGCAAATCAAAACAACTCTGAGGTACCACATCACACCTGTAAGATTGGCAAACATGACAGAACAAGAAAATGATAAATGCTGGAGAGGATGTGGGAGAGTTGGAACACTAATTCATTGTTGGTGGAGCTGTGAGATCATCCAACCCTTCTGGAGAACGGTTTGGAACTATGCCCAAAGGGCCACAATAATGTGCATACCCTTTGACCCAGAAATATCGCTACTAGGATTGTATCCCCAAGAGATTATAAAAACGGGAAAGGGTCCCACGTGTACAAAAATATTTATAGCAGCACTCTTTGTGGTAGCCAAAAACTGGAAGTCAAGGGGATGCCCATCAATTGGGGAATGGCTGAATAAATTATGGTATATGAAGGTAATGGAGTACTATTGTGCCATAAGAAATGATGAACAAGAAGACTTAAGGGAGGCCTGGAAGGACTTAATGATCTGATGCTGAGCGAAAGGAGCAGAACCAGGAGAACTTTGTGCACAGCAACGACCACAGTGTGCGAGAGTTTTTTCTCGTAGACTTGGAACTTTGTAATAACACAAGAACTTACTGAGAAAAAAAAAAATCCTAATGTCGGTCTTCTAAGGCAAAATGCCTTCCACACTCAGAGAAAGAAATGTGGAAGTCACTTGCAGAATGTAGCAGATTATGTTTGTGTGTGGGTGGGTTTCAGTGTATTATGTGTTGATTTGTTATATGATTTCTTCCATTTATTTTAGTTCGTCTACATAGCATGAATATAGTGAAAATGTGCTCAATAGGAAAGTATATGTAGAACCTAAACAGAATTGTATGCTGTCATGGGGAGGGAGGGGGGTATTGGGGGAAGGGTGGGGGGGATAAAATCTTAACTTTAAGGAAATGATTGTAAAACATTAAAAAAAAATGAAATTAAAAAAAAACAAAAAAAATATCTTAAGTGCTGGTATTAGAGAGAAAAGTATTGAAGTATTATTTGGTTTCTCCTTTTTGGTTTTTTTTTTTTGGCTCTAATAGTAACTTCATTGCTTTAGGAAGCTGTCTGTGAGGATAGTTTAAATAACATCTGATAGGCCAATATAGGGATTTTGGAGACTTTCTGAGAATCTTATGCATATGTCCTTTAAATACTTTGAATTTCATTGTTTTGAAGTGATGCTTTTTATCTGTTTAAAACTTTAATTTTAAAAATATATTCCTGCTCTGTGAATTTTTATTTTTTATTTTATTTTATTTTATTTTTTTCTTTTTATTTTGTTTTTATTTATTTAACTTTTTTTTACATTCATTTTCACAAATATTTGGGTTCCAAATTTTCCCCCCTTTTATCCCCTCCCCCCACCCCAATACCCCAAGCAATCTAATTTTCCCTATCTCCAATCTGTCCTCTCTTCTGTCATCCCTCCCTTCTCTTGTCTCCATCTTCTCTTTTCTCCTGTAGGGCCAGATGACTTTCTATTCCTCATTAACTGTATGTCTTCTTTCCTAGTTGCAACAACAATATTAAACAATTATTCCTAAAACTTTGAGTTCCAAATTCTCCCTATCCCTCCCTCCCCACCCATTCCCTTTGGTACAGCAGGCAATTCATTATAGGCCATATCTGTGTAGCTTTGCAAATGATCTCCCTGATAGTCGTGTTGTGTAAGACTAACTGAATTACTATCCCTCCTAACCTGCCCCTCATTGTTTCTCTTCTGTCTTTTGATCCTGTCCCTCCCCAAGTGTTGATTTTCAATTACTCCCTCCTCCCTTTGCCCTCTCTTCCATCACCCCTCCCCCCCCGCAATATCTTCTTCTCCCCCGCTTTCTTATACTCTAAGATAGGTTTTCATACCAAAATGAGTGTGCATTTCACTCCTTCGTTTAGTCAAATGTGATGAGGGTAAACTTCTTGGTTTTTTTTTTTTTTTTTCCTCAGCTCTCCTCTTTTTCCCTCCACTAAAAAAATCTCCTACTTGCCTCTTAAATGCCATATAGTTACCCCCTTCCATTTCCCCCTCTTTCCTCTCACTACATTTCTCTCTCACCATTTACCTTAATTTCTTTTAAGGTATGGTCCCATCCTATTCAGTTCAATCTGTGCTCTCTGTCTCTGTATGTGTATGCATGTATGTATGTGTATGCATGTATGTATGTGTGTGCATGCGTGTACATGTGTATGTGTGGTCCCACCAACTACCCAGATACTGAAAAGTTTTAAGAGTTATAAATATTATCTTTCCATGTAGGAATGTAAACAGGTCACTTTTGGTAAGTTGCTTCTGACTTCTCTTTGCTGTTTACTTTTTCATGCTTCTTCTCATTCTTGTGTTAGAAAGTCAAATTTTCTTTTCAGCTCTGGTCTTTTCATTAAGAATGATTGAAAGTCCTCTGTTTCATTGAAAGACCATATTTTCCCTTGAAGTGTTATACTCAGTTTAGCTGGGTAGGTGATTCTTGGTTTGAGTCCTAGTTCCTTTGACTTCTGGAATATCCTATTCCATGCCCTTTGATCCCCTAATGTCGAAGCTGCTAGATCTTGAGTTATCCTGATTGTATTTCCACAGTACTGGAATTGTTTCTTTCTAGCTGCTTGCAAGATTTTTTCCTTGAGCTGGGAGTTCTGGAATTTGGCCACAATGTTCCTAGGAGTTTCTCTTTTTGGATCTCTTTCAGGTGGTGATCGATGGATTCTTTCAATACTTATTTTGCCCTCTGGTTCTAGAATGTCAGGGCAGTTTTCCTTGATAATTTCTTGGAAGATGATGTCTAGGCTCTTTTTTTGATCATGACTTTCAGGTAGTCCCATAATTTTTAAATTGTCTCTCCTGGATCTATTTTCCAGGTCAGTTGTTTTTCCCATGAGATATTTCACATTCTCTTCCATTTTTTCATTCTTTTGGTTTTGTTTGGTGATTTCTTGGTTTCCCGTAAAGTCATTAGACTCCATCTGTTCCATTCTAATTTTGAGAGAACTATTTTCTTCAGTGAGCTTTTGAGCCTCTTTTTCCATTTGGCTCATTCTGCTTTTGAAATCATTCTTCTCCTCATTGGCTTTTTGAACCTCTTTTGCCAATTGAGTGAGCCTATTTTTCAAGGTGTTATTTTCTTCAGCATTTTTTTGGGTCTCCTTTACCAAGGTATTGACCTGTTTTTCATACTTTTCTTGCATCTTTGTCATTTCTCTTCCCAGTCTTTCCTCCACCTGTCTAACTTGCTTTTCAAAATCCTTTTTAAGCTCTTCCAAGGCCTGAGGCCACCCGCCACCCCCCTGGGGTGTCTGGGGTACTGAGGCCCCGCCCTCCACGTCTTTCCCTGATGGCAAGAATACGTTCTCGTCCTCGCCATCAGATCTGAAGGTCGGGATCATTTGCACTTGTTGGAAAAAACTCTCTATAGTCTTACTTTTCTTCCCTTTTCTAGGCATTTTCCCAGCCAGCTACTTGACTTCTGAGATTCCTTTCCACCTCCACCTGGATCCGCCCAGCTAGTGCTTGGCCTCTGAGATTCAAATGTGCTTTCCGCAGCAAGCTTTAGTTCTGGCGCAGGGGTGGGGGCAGGGCTGCCTCCCAAGCTCGGTATCCTCAGGGGCTTTATGCAGAGACTTTCAGGAACGGAGCGGGTGGGGGCGGGGTGGGGGGCCCGCCTCCTATGCTCAGCTCCCTCAGGGGTTTTATTCAGAGGCCTTCAGTAATAGAGCTGGGTGTGGGCAGGGCCGTCTCCCAGGCTCAGCTCCCTCAGGTTGGAAAGACCTTCAGTATTGAAGATCCTACCTGCTGCTGGGGGATTCCTGGTTCCTGGGCCGCTGCCGCCTCAGCCGCCGCCCTCGCCTCTGCCTCCGCCGCTTCCTGCCCCCGTCTCTGCCGCCGCCGCTTCCTCCCGAGGGGGCCCGAGTCACGGAGACGCTTCGCTCCCCTCCCCTAGCCCAGCCTTCTTTCTCACTGACCTGTAGCTTCTGTGGGCGGAGGGACTTTCCCAGCTCTGCTCTGTGAATTTTTATAAAAATGTTTAACAAGTTATTTCTAGTAGTATTTTCGTATATACATATTATGAAGAGAAAACACATTATATTGGTTAGAGAGTTAGATTTTTGAATTAGGAAGACCCAGGATCAAGTCTCATCTCTGACCTTAGAATAGGCTTTTTAACTTCTAGATGTTCTAGGATACAGCTCTTTTAAGATGATAAATATCTGAACAATTAGAAATCTAGGTCATGAAAAAGGGGCTCATGAGATGAAATAGACATGTCAATGAAATCTCCTGTCTAGTTCCCTTTTTTCCCCACAATGAGATGTGTGTTTTATTTGAATGATATGTTATTACAGAATTAAAATATACTGCTGCTTCTGTATTTTAAGTTTCTGCTATAAGCATAGTTCTTATTTTCCTTTTGAATAGCTTTGACCTACTTATTTTGAAAGAAGTGGTACAGAAAATGGCAGGAATTGAAATTACTGAAGAAATAACAATGGAGCAACTAGAAGCCATGACTGGTGGGGAACAACTTAAAGCCGAGGTGAGTGTACTTTGGAGATATCTATGTAAGCTCAACCTGATTTTTTTCTTCTTATGAAATAAGTCAATTAACAATTTTTTGAGTGAATTAAATGCCAAATTCTACATGGCAGCATTAATTAGGTTTGTTCTTATTTTACATTTTATTTTCAAAAAGGTACAATATAGTTTCTGCGTTATACTTTATTACTGTAGTACTTCAATCAGTGAATTTATTATCTCAGAGATGTGGATACTCCCAGGATTGGCACAGATCACAACTCAATCATGACTCCTTTGCAGGTGTCTTCTTTTTCCATAGGTCCTGCACAGGTAATCTAGTTGCTGTGCTGGAGGTGTTCCTCTAGGCCTTCTTTAAAAGAAAACAAAAAAGCAACGCCCCCTTAAACACTTTTCATTAGTACCAGTACAATATTGTTGTTTGTCCATCCCTTCAGTTTCACCACATTACTGACATCTCTTTTTCTATTACATTTTCTTGATGAACTCTCTTATGCCTCTTCTTTCTTAAATTATGCTACAGTTAACTCAGGTCTACCATGCATCCCTCCATTTTACTTTGGGTTATCTGCATCATGTAAGGTGACTCATACTTTTGAGTTTTGGTGATTGTGGTGATCCACCATTCACAGAAGAAAAGTTGCATTAAAAAATAAATGAGTCTTAGTGTGGTTAGCATTGTTTAAAAGCAGTACACAATTTCCTAAATGTAGTAAAACTCACTCTTTTCTTTATTCCTATTCAGTTTTCAGTCCTATTCATTGTCCATCTGCAATGTATGTCCCAGTTATATGTATGTCTATGTCTGTACGTGTATACACACATCCACACATATAGACATGCAGGGTAGTTGGGTGGGGGCATGGGCTAGAAACACTTATATATTAACTCATTGCACTGGCCATCTAACTACACATTATTGTCTGGACAATAGGCATTTTTTTAATCCATTTAGTTTTTCCTCAATGAATTATCAGACCTATCTCTTGAATAACTATTGTTTTCATTGATACAAAGTCCTGTAATGTTCTAGGCCTTCATGTTAACAAATGCAATTTTTATTTGCAAACAGGAGTATACGAAGGACATTATATAGAATCTCTCTTCTGTTTAGGTCTTATGTGGGATAATCCTCCATGACTATGCAAACGCCTTTGGCATATCTCTGTTTTATGCCTTGTTTTGACAATAGATCATTTGGTTAGAAGGTCATTGGATAGAGTTTTCCGGTTGCATTTATCAAATCAGCTTGTATCATCTTAACATAAGGGAACAACTCCCTGTTGGAGAAAAACTTTGAGGACTATGTTTTCTTCTACTAAATCGAATACTTTTTTAGTGTTCTAAAAATAAGCATGGCCAGATCTTGTACCTTTTAGTCAGCTGTGTGGTTATAAAGATATGTATTGTTGCAAACTGTTTTTGAAAGCCTGCTTATTAACTTTCTTAATTTCATCAAGAGTGCTCTTTGATGCATAGGTTTAGATTTATTTTCTTTTGCAAAGGTGAGAAAATTAACATTTGTGTTAATTGTTACTGTTCTTTTTTATTTCTTTTTTTAAGCAGTAGAAACATTCATCATTTTTTCTTCTTTTGGTCTCTTCCCCCCCTCTGAATTTTCTTGTAAAATGATCCTATATGATGTCAAGATTATGATTTTGTTGACCAGCATAGATTTTCAGGATGTAGATTTACCCTGGTCTGGCCCCTTTTTCCTACTTCCTCTTTGTCATTTCATCTTAGCACATTTATCTAATACAAGATGTTAGGATCTATGTGTGTTGGATCCTCTGTCAGTGATGATGAAAATAGATTGTTATAGAAGCTTAGCAAAACCATTCTATTTTCTCTTTATTGTCCCTCCTGCCAGCTGCATCTGTAGATGCTCTTGAGACGATATAGCTTAGTTGGGTCTTCCATCAAGCTTTCTGTGGATTGAATTTTTGCCTCCACTGCTTTTTGCCATTTTGTAAGTGCTATTGCTCTTAATCTTTCACCATCATCTTCCATAGTGTATTCCAGGTAAATTTTTATTCTGAATGGGTGGCTTCCTCATGTTGAAATGTCTCTCTACTTGGCAAGAAGAGAGTGTTTGCTGACTAAGTGTCTGGGATCATTTAGCCTCATTGTGGCAACTGCATTGTATCTTTTAAACTTCACGAAATGATGATAATCAAGGTCAATATCTTTTGCCTATTTCAAATTTCCATTTTTTGGGCATCTACAGCTTGTTTAAGGTCATCTTGAAGCTAATGTATTTGTTCTCATCGTTGTTGCATCTTTATCCTTTGTTCTAATTTTGATATTGATTTTGACTTTTGCTTTAATTGTTGTGACTGTATATAGTTATTTCTTATATGATTCACACATCACTACCCAGTCATTTACTATATCTAAAATACAGTAAATTTCATCCTTTTTTTTTGGTTATGTTCAGTCAACAAGTATATATTAAGTGTCTGAAGTTCCAGGCATTGTGCTGCTCACTGGAGTTATCAAAAACAAAACATTCTTATTCTCAAAGACCTTTACATTTCTATGAGGAGGGAAACAATGTGATTTTGGGAGACACTAGCAATTGGGGGTATGAAATGGCGAAAGATCTCATGTGGGAGGTGGCACTTGAATTGAGTTTGAAGGGACCCTCGGTATTCTAAGAGATAAAGATTAGGAAGGAGAGGGCATTTCATGAATAGGGGATAGCCTTTGCAAAGGTACAGCTCTAGAAGATGACCTGTTTTTACACATATACACCCACACCCACTCTCCCCAGCAAATAGGCTAGTTTGGCTAGAAGTTAGAGTAGAATAACATGTAATAATCCTGGAAAGGCAGTCTACAGCTGGATTGTGGAAGGTTTTAAATGTTAGACAGAAGAGTTTGTATTTCATCTTAAAGACAATAGGAATTCACTGGAGCTTTTTAAGCATGGGATTGGTGTGGTAGGATTTTTGCTTTTAGAAATATCACTTTGTCAGCTGTGTGGAGGATGGGTGAGAGAGGGAAGAGAAGAGACTTATCTCAGGGAAACCAGTTAATTAGAAGATCATTAGAGGTGAGAAGTTCCTGAAATGTGTTGGTGACCATGTGGGTGGAAAGGGATGTATATGACAGAGGTAGAAGTAGAATCATTATAGTCATTGTCATTTTTAAATAATAATTTAAAAAAGTAGAATCAGTGAGGCGTGGCAACTAATTGTATGTGGAGGAGGGAGAAGATAGAGGCAAGGGTGATTACTAGGATGCGAACTTGGATGACTGGAAGGATAGTGCTGGCCTCAACTGAATTAGGAAAATTAAAAAGCAAAAGGTAGATTTGGGGGTAATAACAGTGAACTTTTGAGATATCTATTTGACATCCTGTTTGAAATGTTCAGAAGGCATATGATGATTTGGGACTGGAATTTAGGAATGACACAGGGACTGGATGTATAGTTCTGTTACTGGAGTAAGGATTGGAGCCCATGGAACCTGGTGAAGCTATCATTTGAGAGAGAAAAGACGAGAGGTTAAGGTTTGAGCATTGGATATGTTCCCTATTAGTAGGTGTGATATGGAAGAAGATTCAGCAAAGGAAACTGAGAAGTAGTGGCCATATTGTAGGCAGGAGGAATTAGAAAAATAGCAGTATGGAAACTCTCAAGAAGAGAGTGTGCAGGAGGAAAAGGTGTTCAACAGTTTGAAGTGCTGCAGAGCTGACAAGAAAGATAAAGATTGAAAAGAGGTCATTCAATTTGGCAATTAATAGACCGTTGGTAATTTTGTAGAGTGCAATTTCAGATGAGTGATGATGAGTTTGGAAGCCAGATTGCAGAGGATTTAGGAGAGGAAAAGAAGTGGAGCTAGCAAATATAGTCAGAGAGAAAAATTCATTATGGCCTGGAAAATCTGGATGTGCTTGGAGGCATCCAGGAAAGAACCAGTCATGAGAGAAAGAGAGATTGAAGATGAGAAGTACAGAGTGATGATAGTGGGGGCAGTCTGCTAAAGAAGATGGGATGGGTTCAAGATTATCCAGGGTATTAGAATTAAGGAAGATTTAGTTTGTTATGATAGGGGGATGAGATCAAATGTTAACATTGAAAGTGCTTTGTAAAACTTAAAGCCTTATATAAATGCTGTTAGATATTTTTAGATGCGATGTGGAGAAGAGGGAATTTGGGATGTTAGGACAGCCAAAGCTGAGCTGATTATCAGGGAAAGTAGTGACGAATACTGGGATTGGAGGTCATTATGAGATGGAAGTAAAGATTTAGGGAAGGAGTTAGGGATAAAGAGAGATTGGAAAGAAAAAAACAAACCCATGATTCAATAATGGAATTTTGGCATTCTTGAACATGTGATGTGAAACACTTGTTTCACGTGGCAAAATCAAGAGTGTGACCAGCCCTGTTTCTAACTGAGATGCAGTGGAGGATTAGGTTTTGAGATATTGAAAGGGAGGGACTAATGGAAGTTAGGGTATTTGAGGAAATATCAGGTATGTCAGTCTTGGCACATTCCATCCCCCCACCCCACCAAAGTCATTGAGTATCAAAGTTTATGTTGCCTTGGTTTGGAGACTCCTGTGTAACTTCTCATAAGATTCCTCTATCTTCCAATTGCTCTTCCTCAGATCTTGATACATAAGCTACAGTTAAGGTTGTGTTCATCATGGATGTTGAGAGATAAGATTGCCAGTTGTTCACCGAAATTATATTTGTGGTTGGTTTTGGCTGTGAGGTAAAACTGGCTCTGCCAAATCTTTTAATTCTCCAACCTTTTGACCAGCTTTCTGATTAGTTGCAAATTTCTTTTGTTCTCTAGTTTTGGTTGTTGTGCAGATGTCACTTTTTATCTAGTTAGTTTCTTCTCATTGTTATTGAAAAGAACTGTCTGTATTATACCATTATAACTGCCAACATTTTAATTGTACATTTAGAGGGCATTTCTTAGAGGAAGAGAAGCAAGGGATGTTGAAATTGTGGATTTATAATTTTATTCAAGACACATGATGGTTGTATCTTTTTCAAAGTAGGTGGTTTATATGTTCCAACCTCATATAGGATGGAGAGAGCTGGGCTTAGAATTGGGAAGAGTTAGGTTCAAGTTCTCTTTCTGACACATTTTGATTTTTTAACCCTGGATGAATCACTTAACTTCTCTGTGCCTCCAAGCAAACTTTCCAAGATTACAATAGCAGAACAGTTGCTGATTTGCTTTGGTAGAGGAAATTTCCTCGCTGGGGTTTCTTTATCCTGAAGAAGTCACATGTCTGGAACTTGTGCTATTGTGTGTGTATGTGTGTGTGTGTGTGTGTCTGTGAGTGTGTGTGTGTATATGTGTGTGTGTGTGTGTGTGTAGAAATTTACTGATTTTTTTTTTTTTTTTTTGGGGGTGGTGGTGCAGGGTGGCTATTTTGGACAGATCAGAAACACTAAAAAATCCTCTCAGAGGTTAAAGGATGCATTATTGGACCATGATCTTGCCCTTCCTCTGTGCTTGCTTATGGCTCAGCAGAGAAATGGTGTAATCTTTCAGGAAGGAGGAGAGAAACACTTAAAGCTTGTGGGAAAATTATATGACCAGGTAAGTAAATGTGGTTTGTATTTTTTAATAAGTACTTAATTTGAAGCACAAAACTAGAAAATATTAGATTATGTATAATTATATTGTGTTATGCTCATTTATTCTCAGATATAAAATAGAGATTTCTTGTCTATAATGCATGTCACTCTGGTATATTTAAGGATTTGATACCAAAACAGGCAAATGAGGGGTAGAATTTTTGTATTATAGTTGATTACTTAGTACATGTTGTAATGTTTTCACCTGAGTAGAAATTCCACAATTAATGTCTGTAAATTTTAATTTGTTTCATTTTCAGTCTTCAAATTTGTCCTTTGAATCCCAGACACAGATATAATTGTGATGACTGTTGGCTTTTTAACTAAATCTAGATTTTGATGTGCTAATAATTTGAAAGCCAAAGATTATATATCAGAGTTGAAGGAACAACTGTATTTAGAAAGCACAGTCCACAATTCAGGGGAAACTATGTAGTTTTTTTCTGAAAGAAATTTTTCTGAAACACAAGACATTTGTGTTGTGATCTAGGTTAGTTACTTTCTGTCACAAAATGTGACTTAACACTAGCTTACAAGTCAGACTAGCTGATGACAAAGCTGGAACTCCTTGCGTGACTTTGGATAAGATGACCTCTCTGGTCTAGCAGATTTTTTCTGTGAAGTACAATATTTGAGTAGATGATCTTCAAGATGCCTTTTAGCTGATACATTTAATGAGTTTAAATTTAACTTCTGATAAAGTTCAGTAATTTTAAAAGCTCATTTTGTAGGTTTTCTTAAAGGGAATCCTTTATTTTAAAGGAATCTTGTAGTGTATTTATGTGATTATTTTTATCTTTCTTTTTTCAATTTAGTGTCATGATACCCTGGTACAGTTTGGTGGCTTTTTAGCATCTAATCTAAGCACAGAGGATTATATAAAGAGAGTGCCTTCAATTGATGTGCTTTGTAATGAGTTCCACACACCTCATGATGCAGCATTTTTCCTGTCTAGGCCTATGTATGCACACCATATCTCAGTGAGTAAATATTAAAAAATACTTCTAAATTTTTCTCAACTATGGTTTCCTAATTTTGTGTGTGTGTGTGTGTGTGTGTGACAGAGTCAGTGTGCTGGATAGAAAAAAGGTTATCAACGATGTTGATTTATGGAAGGTTTTGTTTATATTTTTGTTAATATCTAGGGCTTTGAGCTACCTAGAAAGAAAATCCTACGTGAATAGATTTTATGAATTAGTATTGCACGATAGTCCAAAGTTAACGTAATTTTGAAATTTATTGAAGATGTATCTAGTCAAACTTATGTAGAATGCTAGTTTTGAAATTGGTAGAGTCAGTATTCTTAGAGCCTATGGATGAATCCATGTGCTAGAAAAGAAATCATGTGTGCAGTAAATATTTGTTTTTCATTTTTCATCCCCAGTCAAAGTATGATGAGCTTAAAAAAGCAGAAAAGGGAAATAAGCAGCAGCATAAAGTTCACAAATACATCACATCCTGTGAGATAGTGATGGCTCCAGTCCATGAGGCAGTGGTCTCTTTGCATTTGCCAAAAGTGTGGGATGACATCAGCCCCCAGTTCTATGCCACATTTTGGTCATTGACCATGTATGACCTTGCAGTTCCACGTAACAGCTATGAAAGAGAAGTCAATAAACTGAGAATCCAGATGAAAGCAGTTGATGACAATCAGGAAATGGTATGTTTTTGTTATGTTTTTATTCTCCTAGCTCAGCTGTAATACCTTCTTAGCATTGTTAACTTACAATTTACTGGTTTAGTAGTTTTGGTGAAAAAATTCATCTTTTCATGGTGAATCTAAATTTCTGGTTGAATGTATCATTTTTATGTATCTCATGATAAATGTGGGGCTGTTACCATCAATAAGCATTTGAATCTCTCCTTTCTTGCTAGCACTATGTTAGGTGTTTTTAAGGGATGCAGAAGTTGTACATAACAAGGCTGCTGCCCCTCAAGGAAATGGTTGTGTGCTCAGAGAAAGGTAGAAAATTAAAAATGATTGAAATTTAAGTGCTAAACTGTTATTGACCCAAATGCAGGGCATCTTCAAAGTCTTAATGGTATTTTAAGCTTTAATAATTAGCTTAAAAGAAACTGAAACTCATGGAAGACTGTATAAAACAGTTGGAATTCAGAGGTTCAGTATAAACATATGGGCTAGAATAGTCAACTACACTTTAATGGAGGACATGGGTTTTCTTTCTTTTTTTAAATTTATTTATTTATTTATTTAATTTTTTACATTCATTTTCACAAAATTTTGGGTTCCAAATTTTTTCCCCCTTTTATCCCCTCCCCCCACCCCAATACCCCAAGCAATCTAATTTTCCCTATCTCCAATCTGCCCTCTCTTCTGTCATCCCTCCCTTCTCTTGTCTCCATCTTCTCTTTTCTCCTGTAGGGCCAGATGACTTTCTATTCCTCATTAACTGTATGTCTTCTTTTCTACTAGCAACACAAAACTAAACAGTTGCTCCTAAAACTTTTAGTTCCAAATTCACCCCATCCCTCCCTCCCCACCCATTCCCTTTGGGAAGGCAGGCAATTCAATATAGGCCCTATCTGTGTAGTTTTGCAAATGACTTCCCTGATAGTCGTGTTGTGTAAAACTAACTGAATTACCCTCCATCCTATCCTGCCCCTCATTGTTTCTCTTCTGTCTTTTGATCCTGTCCCTCCCCAAGTGTTGACTTCAAATTGCTCCCTCCTCCCTTTGCCCTCCCTTCCATCATCCCCCCCTTGCTTATCTCCTTCTCCCCCACGTTCCTATACTGTAAGATAGGTTTTCATACCAAAATGAGTGTGCATTTTATTCCTTCCTTTAGTCAAATGTGATGAGGGTAAACTTCTTGGTTTTTTTTTTTCTCAGCTCTCCTCTTTTTCCCTCCACTAAAAAGTCTCCTACTTGCCTCTTAAATGACATATAATTATCCCATTCCATTTCACCCTCTTTCCTCCCACTACATTTCTCTCTCAGCATTTACCTTAATTTCTTTTAAGATATGGTCCCATCCTATTCAATTCAATCTGTGCTGTCTCTGTATGTGTGTACATGTGTGTATGTGTGTGTGTGTGTGCATGCATGTACATATGTGTGTGTGATCCCACCAACTACCTAGATACTGAAAAGTTTTAAGAGTTACAAATATTGTCTTTCCATGTGGGAATGTAAACAGTTCACTTCTGGTAAGTCCCTTAAGACTTCTCTTTGCTGTTTACTTTTTCATGCTTCTTCTCATTCCTGTGTTTGAAAGTCAAATTTTCTTTTCAGCTCTGGTCTTTTCATCAAGAATGCTTGAAAGTCCTCAATTTCATTGAAAGACCATATTTTCCCCTGAAGTATTATACTCAGTTTTGCTGGGTAGGTGATTCTTGGTTTGAGTCCTAGTTCCTTTGACTTCTGGAATATCCTATTCCACGCCCTTTGATCCCTTAATGTAGAAGCTGCTAGATCTTGAGTTATCCTGATTGTATTTCCACAGTACTGGAATTGTTTCTTTCTAGCTGCTTGCAAGATTTTCTCTTTGAGCTGGGAGTTCTGGAATTTGGCCACAATGTTCCTGGGAGTTTCTCTTTTTGGATCTCTTTCAGGTGGTGATCGATGGATTCTTTCAATACTTATTTTGCCCTCTGGTTCTAGAATGTCAGGGCAGTTTTCCTTGATAATTTCTTGGAAGATGATGTCTAGGCTCTTTTTTTGATCATGGCTTTGAGGTAGTCCCATAATTTTTAAATTGTCTCTCCTGGATCTGTTTTCCAGGTCAGTTGTTTTTCCCATGATATATTTCACATTCTCTTCCATTTTTTCATTCTTTTGGTTTTGTTTGGTGATTTCTTGGTTTCTCGTAAAGTCATTAGACTCCATCTGTTCCATTCTAATTTTGAGAGAACTATTCTCTTCAGTGAGCTTTTGAACCTCTTTTTCCATTTGGCTAATTCTGCTTTTGAAAGCATTCTTCTCCTCATTGGCTTTTTGAACCTCTTTTGCCAATTGAGTGAGCCTATTTTTCAAGGTGTTATTTTCCTCAGCATTTTTTTGGGTCTCCTTTACCAAGGTATTGACCTGTTTTTCATATTTTTCTTGTATCTTTGTCATTTCTCTTCCCAGTTTTTCCTCCACCTGTTTAACTTGCTTTTCAAAATCCTTTTTGAGTTCTTCCAAGGCCTGAGCCCATCCGACATCCCCCTGGGATGTCTGGGGTACTGCGGCCCCGCCCTCCACGTCTTTCCCTGATGGCAAGAATATTTCCTCGTCAGATCCGGAAGTCGGGATCATTTGCATCTGTTCAAAAAAACTCTCTATAGTCTTATTTTTCTTCCCTTTTCTAGGCATTTTCCCAGCCAGCTACTTGACTACTGAGATTCCTGTCCACCCCCGCCTAGATCCGCCCAGCCAGTGCTTGGGGTCTGAGGTTCAAATGGGCTTTCCGCAGCAAGCTTTAGTTCAGGTGCTGGGGTGGGGGCAGGGCCGCCTCCCAGGCTCAGTTCCCTCAGGGGCTTTATGCAGAGGCCTTCAGTAATAGAGCAGAGTGGGGCAGGGCCAGTCTCCCAGGCTCAGCTCCCTCAGGTTGTTTATGCAGAGACCTTCCGTAATGAAGATCCTGCCTGCTGCTGGGGAGTCCGGGCCGCCGCCGCTGCTGCCTCCGCTGCCGCCCACGCCTCTGCCTCCGCCGCTTCCTGCCCCCGTCTCTGCTGCCGCCGCTTCCTCCCGAGGGGGCCCGAGTCACGGAGATACTCCGCTCCCCCTCTTGTCCAGCCCAGCCTTCTCTCTCACTGACCTGTAGCTTCTGTGGGCGGAGGGACTTTCCTGGTTGCTGGAGCTTCCGCCCCTGAAGCCTGCTCGGATCAGCTTCTCTGGGGCTGCGGCCAGGGCAGCGCTGGGGTGGGGTCCTCTGTGGACGGGTCTCCAGGGCTCACTGGAAAGGAAATCTCTTCCCCTATGTTTATGCACCCCCTGCAGTGATTCAGAATTTATGGGGATTTCTTTTTACCTTAATTTTATGGGTTGTGGGTTCGGAGCTCGTAAATGTGCATCTTTCTACTCCGCCATCTTGGCTCCGCCCAGGACATGGGTTTTCAAGCATGAGTAGTACTTGAATAAGTGGCAAGAAACAATTCTAGGAAAGAATAGCCCAACCACATCAGCAAGGGTATAAAAGTGAGAATGAATTTGCAGTATTAAAATAAAAAAGAAACATAATGACATCTCTTTGACTACAGTGGAGGATATTTATCTATTTATACATACATTTATGTATGTGTATATAAGTGTATGTGTGTACATATAGATATCTATGATCTCTCTGTCTATCCGTTTATTTATGTAGTAGTAATATAAAACAAAGTTGTATAGATAGGATGGGACCAGATTATGAAGCATCTTGAAAGCTAAGTAGATGAGTTGTAGATTTGATAATGTGGTAGGTGGTGGGGCAGCCATTGTTGGGATTCTGAAAAGGGGGAATGATATGTCTAAAATAATAGGTAATGTTGGTCTGACATCAGTGTGTAGTTGGGAGGTAGTAGGATTTTTGTTGAGGAGGGGGATTTGTAGGTAGTGGGGATTGTAGTGGGGTATTTAGAACAATGCTACAGAGGTGTTGGCATAAGGAAATGAGAAACTAGATTAGGGTGCAGTGAGAAAAGGGGGTGACATTCTAAAGAAAGAAGTGATGGTGGTTTAGAAGACTATATGTAGATAAGAGAGATTTCTCACTGTGGAAACTGGAGCAATGGTTGTATTAATGAAGAGATGCAGGAAGAGGAATCCATTTGCAGGCCAAGGATACTAAGTTCAGTTTTAGGGGCTGTTGAATTTAATGTGAAAGCAGCACATCCTCCTAGGGCATTAAATTGCAAGCTATTGGAGATCAGGTTTAGAGAGGAAGATTTTGAAGTTCTTTGCATTGAAATAATTGAAGATATTGCAAAAAAAAGCATCACTAATTCAATGATCTTCATATTTCAAGAAAACAAAGAGGGAGACAAATTGTACGTAATTAGAAAAAGTAACATTTATTTACTACTCAATAGCCTCCAAATAAAAAGAAAAAGGAGAAGGAACGCTGTACTGCCCTTCAGGACAAGCTTCTTGAAGAAGAGAAGAAACAGATAGAACATGTCCAGAGAGTTCTGCAGAGACTAAAACTGGAAAAAGATAACTGGCTTTTAGCAAGTAAGTTGATGGGACTGATTCATTCCCCCTACTGTTAAACTTATAAGAAAGCCTTTCTGATTTTAGAGCTATTTTTGCATGTTATTTTTTTTTGTTAAGTCTATTAGGTAGTTTACTCTTACGTGGCTTTTAATTTTGCAAATTCAGTATTATTCTCTGTTGTTCTCTGAGGTAACTAATGGTTCACAGAATTGTGTGAAAGATTTTTTTTTTAGAAAATGCTTCATAGGTAAAGAAAACAAATTATTACTTTTGCACATGTCTTTCTATGGGGGTTTTTGTTTTTATTTTTGGAAAAACTATAAATTAAGCCCAAAAATGTACAGAATATAGATATGAATTTTATCCCTGGTGTCATTTTTTGATACCAAATGATGGATTTGCTAGTGTTTTGTACAATAAGCTTGCAGTTTTTATAGCTGTTAAATTTGTAATACTCTGATTGAAAAGGCAGAATTCATCCCTTGTTTTCTTTTCCTTCTTAGAATCCACAAAAAATGAGACCATCACAAAATTTCTACAACTGTGTATATTTCCTCGCTGCATTTTTTCAGCTATTGATGCTGTTTACTGCGCTCGTTTTGTAGAATTGGTACATCAGCAGAAAACGCTTAATTTTTCCACACTTTTGTGTTATGATCGAGTAAGTTCTATATTTTACAACTGTGGGTTTCTTCCCATGAAATGGTTAATAATATTTCTTACAAGTTTTAAAAAAAATTTCCTACCATATTTTAAAAAACTTATTAAGGTTTAGCAATTAGGTCTATCTGTATTTAGTCTCATAGGTGGTATACATCGTGTCTTTTCCTCCACCTAAATGCAGAACACATCCATATACATTTAGGGAGAAGTGTTGTGGAAGGACCAGTAAAAGCAAAATTTCCTTCCAGCTGTTAGTGTTGATGTGCATTCCTCTCTTTTTAAATGTATGCCTCTTGATAGTCAAATGATTGTTCTATATTTATGTTGGATAGCTAATTCTAGTTCTTCTCTGGCTCTCCCTTCCCCTTACTCTTAGGGGAACCTCTCTAAAGGATTGCTCTCTCAATGGAGATTGACCATATCTCAAATGAGATAATATTTGTTTAAAAAAAAATGGTGGTTTGCTTATAGCACAGTGCCTAGCATATAACCGGCACTATGTAAATGCTTATTCTCTGCCTTCCCTTACCTGTATGTCTGATTAAGTAGGAATATGTCCTTCAGTGCTTTTTGGGCACCTGCAGTTTCACTGGGTTTGATAACTTTTCACTGATGCAGACTGATGAAACCCCTTTGTTACTTTAAGAGATGACCTTTGGGAATTGATGTCACCAAAAAGTTAATCATTCTGCCCCAGTGTGAAGATGACTCCAAGGGTTAGCTGAGATAGTCTGGAGAACAACACTACCTTAGGCCTATACTTAGTCCTTTTTGAACACTGGAGGAGTAGAGAGCTTGTGCTTTGCAGACACTGCCTTTAGCAGCCAAGGGTTACCATATGCCTTGATGTGGCTTAGGACTTGACTAGAGGTGTGAAAATATAAATGCAAAAAATGTTTTAGATTTAGATTTATTTCAGTTTATTATAATACATAACAGTTTATAAATATGGTCGGTTTATTATAAATATGGTTGTAATTTTTATTTCAAAAGATGTAAGAAGAAAAATTCTGTTGAATAAAGACTTTGGGGAGAAGTAATTCTGGTTTTTATGTTTTGTGTTTTATATTTTAATTATTTGTTTGTAGGTTTTCTCTGACATAATTTACACTGTAGCAAGCTGTACTGAAAATGAAGGTAGTCGTTATGGAAGATTTCTCTGCTGCATGTTAGAAACTGTGACTAGGTGGCATAGTGATAGAGCAATATATGAAAAGGTAGGAATTTTGTCTTAAACTTTACCTGTAATATGAATAGTTAACAGTTACTTGTCAGTTCAATTTTGAAAATAAAGTCGAGTTTAAGGTTTTATCGTAGTAAAACTACGCTTCAGAAGCATAGTTTCTTTACTGGAAAAGAGTTGTACATATTTTGATTATCTGTAATCAGTGGTAAGGCACCAAGTACTGTAGGTTTTTGTATTGTGGAGTGCCCAGAGGTCAGATATAGTCCCTTCTTAATCAGTAGTTCTATCATTGAATAATGCCAGTGAGTCTTTATGTGAAAGACCATCTAGTATTTTTAACATTTACTCTTCTCTTTAGGGGTATAGTTAAATAATCAAGTGTCATTTTTTTTTTTTTGGTTATTTTGTGGATATGAGTTTTGTTCCTGCCCACTGCATATTTTTAACTGGATGTCCTTTAGGTGCCTCAAACTCATCATGTCCTAAACAGAACTTACTATATTTTCCCTCAAACTCACCCCTGTTTCAAACTGCACTATTCCTTTCAAGGGCCCCACCACCCTCTTAGTTACCCACGTTCACACCTTTGAGTATGCCATCCTTATCTCCTCATTGTGTCCATGCAGCCAGCCAGTTATCAAATCTTGTTATCTCTATCTCCATAATACCAATCACTTGTCCCTTTCTCTTTACTCTCAGTTGGTGGCCTACTTGTACCCCACTCCGACCTTCACACAAGCTATTGCAGGTCTTACCTTGCTGTCTTCTTCCTCCCCCCCCCTTTCCCTCAAAATGATCTCTTATCCATTTTATAAATACTTACATAAATGCACATTCTCATTTCCCTCACTACATACTAAGTTCCTTGAGGGCAGGGACTTTGACTTTTAGCTTTGTATCTCTAGTGCCTAGCATTGTGCCTTGGTACTTAATAAGTGACTTACTAAGCACTCTCTCCTTAGGAATGTGGTAACTATCCAGGCTTTCTTACCATTTTACGGGCAACTGGATTTGATGGTGGAAACAAAGCTGATCAGTTAGACTATGAAAATTTTCGACATGTTGTGCACAAATGGCATTATAAACTAACAAAGGTAAAAACCAAACGTGATTTTTCAAAGGCTTAATTTTTCTTAGTCATGATTTAAATTGTCAACACACTTGTTAAAATCTATTGTAGGCATCAGTTCATTGCCTTGAAACGGGTGAATATACTCATATCAGGAACATTCTTATCGTGTTGACCAAAATACTTCCTTGGTATCCTAAAGTTTTGAACCTGGGCCAGGCTTTGGAACGAAGAGTGCATAAGATCTGTCAAGAAGAGAAAGAGAAGAGACCTGACCTATATGCATTGGCTATGGGGTAACACTATCTTATTATGAAGTGATTTATGAAATTAGATAACAGAAGGATGCTGAAGACTTTGAAATGTTTTACAGTGGTGAAGTTTTATCTTCTGACTTACTTCGGGAGATTATGAGATCATGTCCCCACAGGCTGGTGAGAGTTGTCACTTCCAGTTATCAGCTTCTGGTTTATACTGGATGGTGTGACAGTTTCAGAGTCATATAAGATGTCTTGGTTTTGGGGGCTGAGGGAAGGACCTAGCTTTATCACAAGGTGAATTAGCAGTGTTTTCATCTAACAGTGAAAGGAAAATTACATTTTTAGATTCAGTTTCATTGTTTGTGTTTTGAGAATTTTTTATTTCAGAGGAAGAGTACAGAGAGACTTGCTTAGCTCTCTCTCCAAAGGCTTTCAGCAATTTTGGGGATGAGGGTGGGGAGGGAGAAAACTTTTATATTTGAAAGGTGAAATATAGCTTACTTTTTGTTATTTTACAGAATGAGACCCATTTTTTTGTACCTTGATTTTTGTTTGTATATTTAACACTTTGTGCGAATTTCAGCTATTCTGGGCAGTTGAAAAGTAGAAAGCCACACATGATACCTGAAAATGAATTCCACCACAAAGATCCTCCCCCAAGGAATGCTGTTGCTGCCACTGCACAAAATGGGCCTGGTGGTGTTGGCCTTTCTACATCACTCACAATAAATGCAGCTAAATTGGAAGAAAGCACTACTGAGGAGACTGGTATGCCATTTCTGTAGAAAATTTTAAGTAACCTTACGTTAGGCTAAAACTTTTGTTCAACAAACTGATATATCGACATGAATCCTGGTGGATTTGTGGTGGTGTTTTGTGACAACTTTGTAGCCGGGAGTCTCTTAGAATCATGAGAAATTATTAGGTTGTTGCTGCTTCATAACCATTACTCTGTAGTCATCTTACTGGAACAGTTTTGCTTAGTGCTGCTTAAAGCATAGGGGCATTTCATATGAAGTCTTATTTTTCCTTATTTCAGATAAAGGGAAGGAGAAGTCTCAGGGTGCTGTGAAAGTTGCTAATAAAGCTGCCAATGCAACACCTAAAGCAACTACAAGTAATGGAAACAGTGCTTCTAATAGGTAGTACCTCTAATTATGCTCTAATATTAATTTGGGATTTGTATTTAGTCACTATGAATGTATTGGTGAAAGAGGTAATCGTAAAACTTACATTTTGCTTAGGAAGATAGTGTATAACTTTTGCTTTGGCATAGTGATTATCACATTGAGCCAGTCAGATCTTTGGTTTATTCATGCATATATTTCTTTTCTTCATAGTTTGTGGAGAATTGTGGTTGTTAGCCTCAAAGAAACTTTCCTTTTAAGTTATATGTCAAACATAACTTCCAATTAATAGCCTGTTGTAAACTTGTCACTTATGAATTGTTTGAGCCTATTTCTGATGAGATATGACAGTGTGGTACTGTGGAAGAAGCACTGGCTTTGGAGTCAGAGGACCTGCTTTCACATCTTTTCTCTAATGCTTACTTGTATGACCTTACGAAAATCACTTAACCTCTCTGGGCCTCAGTATCATCCCCTGTCAATTTAGGAGGTCAGATTACATGGCCTTCCTTCTAGGTCTACATTTATCAGATTCACTTCATTAATTTTCATCCACTTTATTTGTTATATTTATTTAGAATATATAGATAGATAGGACAGCATGACCTAGAGGATAACAGGCTTGCCTTGGAGTCACCAACTTCTGGTTCAAATCTTGTACCTCACATGAAGTAGAAATTAGATGGGATTAGGAAAGGAGTAGGACTGGGAGAATGAGTGACCTGTAGTTTTTCATATTGCCAGAATGGTAAAATAACATGTAGATGTTATTAACACAGAATTAATTTTAAAATGTTTTAATCTCTCTGAAGCAAAGTTACTAAAGAAAATGACAAAGAGAAAAGTGGGAAAGAAAAAGACAGAGAAAAAAAAGAAAAGACTCCAGCTGCCACTCCAGAGGCCAAGGCACTTGGTAAAGATGGCAAAGAAAAACCAAAGGAAGAGCGGGTAAACAAAGATGATAAAGCAAAAGAGACGAAGGAAAAAACACCCAAGTCTGACAAGGAGAAGGAAAAATTCAAGAAGGATGAAAAATCATCTAAAGATGAAAAATTCAAGACACTTGTTACCAACCCTGAATCAAAGTCAACTGTAGAAAAGGAAAGAGACAAGGAACCATCCAGAGAGAAAGATATAGCGAAGGAAACGAAATCCAAGGAAAATATTAAAGGAGGAGAAAAGACACCAGTTGCTGGGTCCTTGAAGTCACCTGTTCCCCGATCAGAAACATCAGAGTCTGAAAGGGGTAAGTTCAACTTTATTAATATTTCCATCCTATCATTTTACTAGATTCCTTCTGTGAACCTGTGTCCAGTGATAAAATACTTACAAGCTTTAATAAAGAAGTGAATACTTAATCACTGACAACACATTAATTTTTAAAATGTAATTGGAAAAAATATTAAATAGAAATATCCTTTTTTCTAACTGAATTTTTTTTCTTTTGGTTGTTGTTTCTCCTTTCTTCCTAATAGAACAAAAACGCCGCAAACTTGATACCCACTCTTCTCCATCACATTCCTCAACAGTAAAGGTTAGTATAGCCTGAGGAAGGCAGCGTCCATGTTAGGCTCACCTGTTTGGAATACCAGTGTCCCGACTTCCTTCAAGTCTTGTGCCTTCACTGGAGCCACTGGAGGTTTTGTATTGCATTGCACAATGCATTCCTTGTCTGTATTGGTGGACTTTTTTCTGTTGCATATTTTTCTTACTAAAACTTCAAGGACCTAGCACTAAATTTGTAAATAGTGTTTGCAAAGTGCAAGAGAAATTTTACCCAGAAGTGCCTTATTGTTTTAAGCAGTCCTTTTTTTTTGGAGTGCAATGGTAGCTACAAGCAAATGAGTCTTGGCAACAGAATGGAGCCTATTTTTTTCTGCATTCATATTGAAGAATATATAGTACTGAAGACTTCCTGGATGATACAAGATAAACAAGATACCTCTGAATTCATCAGGCTTCTTGATGAGCATCATACCGATGTGTGCCTTTCTAAGAAGGAATCTTGAAAGGAGTTCCATTTTAAAGTCTCCTTGGTGATCAGTTCTCCTGTAGTTGTATATATTCAGTGAGCATGCAGCTTCTGTTGTGTCTTCCCTTGGAGGTTTGTTTATACCCAATTGGGTTCCCAACATGTTGAACCCAGCGTTACGATAAAAGCAGATGTGGCATCCAGTCCTACCACCCAGCAAAGAGAAACCTCAGGCATTCAACTGCAGCACAAAATCGTGGGTGTAGCCTTCTTGAAGACTCAGGGTAGCCATTCCTTGCTCCATGTTTAATTTTAATTCTAAATCATCTAAGTTCATGGAATCTTTGAATTTGCAGTACGTTGAACCTTTAAAACTGTAAGTTACTAATTCTTCATCAAGAGCACTGTGGTGGAATACCGTGATTACTATTTTTTTTTCTGTGGGAGGCATAAGGTTCACTCTTTTTATGAACTTTGGAAAAAAAAAAGTGATTATTTTTTATATCCCCCAAGTATAAACTGCTAAGTATTCTTGATAGGTTGAAAAAAATTACGAATAGTTAATATTGTTAACCTTTTAAGTGGATTTTAAAAGGACATGTGGAATAAGAGTTCTTCCACAGTAACCTCCATTGTTTTTTAAAGTTTTAGTGGAGAAAAAATGGATGTAATATTTTCCCCACACTCTTAAGCCTCTAAATGTGCTTAATATTTTAAGTGGGGGGGGGTAGAAAAAAAGATTGGCATATATTATTAAATTATTGGGAGAAAGTGGGAGGAATTTTCATTTGTCAAATTGGGCATGAAAAATTTTATCTTTTGATATCTCACATAGTTTTTTTTCTGTTTTTTTTTTTGTTTTTTGTTTTGTTTTTTCTTTTTTGTTTTTTTCTTTTTGTTTTTTGTTTTTTTTCTTTTTGTTTTTATATTGATATTCACGTGATAACATCACTAGATTTATTCCCAGAAAAGGAGTAGCTGGTTTGTTTCAAGGTTACAACCATACTTCCAAGTTTCTCGGGATTCTGAGAACTATTCCAGCTCACCTGTCATCTCCATTCATTTTCTACAGGACAACCTCAGCGAGCTCAAGGAGTCATCAGCAAAGGTTTGAGTCTTTTAAATACTCTTATCAATTAATGATTTAATCAGTTGGGCACTATCTCCATTGATATATAATTGTGATCTGTCCATACCTTTTCATCTTGTTGCAGTTCATGTCTGTCTCCTAAATCCTCCATAAAGATTCTACTCAACCTGCTGGCCTAGATGACTGAGTATACCAAAGAGTTCTTTATTTTGGTGTTTAATAGACACTCTATTCCCCTCCTGTATTATTGAGAGGGAAAGAAAGAGAATAAGTGTTTGTTAAGTGTCTGATATGTTCCAGACATTGTCCTAAGTGCTTTCCAAATATGTCATTTTATTCTCACAACTCTGTGAGGTAGGTGCTGTTAATTATGCCCATTTTACAAGTGAGAAAACTAAGGCAGACAGAGGTAATTGAATACTTGGATTACCGGTGTCTTAGTTATACATTATGCATGTTAGGGTCAATGTGAAAATACAACCACTCCTGTAAAATTAGATTAAATTTTAATATATTTTACTATACTATTATAACACAGTAAGCATTAACATAATAAAGTTGCCACTAAAATGTGTTCATATTTTGTAAACAAGCCATTCAATATGCCATCATTCTTACTTGCTTTTGAAGACATATTTTTGAGTTGGCACACTACACTGGCAGTGTTCTGATTGGCTCTTAAAACACAGGTAGTATTCTAGAGAGCCAAACACTTGTAAGAAACAACCTATCTCCTCATTTTGTAAACATGGCATAAGGCCAAGGGATTTAAGTATAAAAGCATTTTTCCAGAAATGATTCTCAGCCCAGGTGTATTTAAATACCACTATTAACTCCTTGGTATCACTCTTGTGCATTCTTTAATACTTTGTAACTAAAAGTGACATGATTTGATCCTTGCATATCTTATTCTGGGGCATGTTTTGCTACTACAGTTTGGTAAGCTTTTTCATGCATAAATGTTCATCTTAAGGTCTAATTAAGGGTGCTTTCTCTTACTAGTGGACCATTAGGAAAGAGTTTCTACTTCTCCTTTGAAAGAGGGCCATTTGTGCACATTGAATTCTAACACCAGCTGCTTTAGATTTGTAGCTATAAAATAAATTAATTGATTATGCTGATACTGGGAATATGAAGCACCTTGATCTTGGAGGGTTTTAATTAGTGTGGGTATGTCATAAAATGATGTTCTAAAAATGTGGTATGGTACTCCAGAGAAGTTTCTTATCCTTGGGAGAATTACTTGAAATAGTTTAATGCATCTTTAGAGATGTAGAAATGTTGTACCAGTCCAGAAAAATGTTTTTTCATCATTACTTCAATAGTATTGTGGATATTTTAGAACTTATTTTTGAGATTAAGTAAAAGTAGGTTTGTATCGTAGATTATATACACCTATATGTTCTGTTGGGTACTTTCCCAGGAAGGTTTAAGAAATGACATTGGTGACTGAGGGAGAACTTTGCTTCTAAAGTAATGAAGTTAATTTTAAATGGTTTTTTACTAAGCAACTGATAATATATCACATTTGTGTATTACTTTATATTTTTTCAAAGAAATTTCATGTAAATATCATTTCATCCTCACAGTGCCCCTCTTGAGGGTGGGGTAGGACAAGTACTATTCATTTGACAGATGAAGAAACAGAGACGCAGATATTTAAGTGTCATACAGCTAAGTTAATGGCAGAATCAACCTCTAAGCTCTAACACCAAATACACATAAACATCAGGTTTTTTTGGGAGGGGGGAGCGGGGTAGAAGAATGGCATAGAAAACTGAACATTACAAAAGTCTTATCTCTGCTCTTTAACTAGCTGTGTGACCTTGAGTTAATTGCTTATGTTCCCACGAATGATGAGTATTCTTATCTGCAAATTGGTTTGAAAGAGGGGCAGGTGGCGCTGGATTTGGACTAAGTGTTCTTTAGTGTCTTTTCCAATTTACTTTCTGTGATTCTATGAAGAAGTATTGTTTTTTCAAAAGATCTTTATTTACTTAGTTTCCTTTTCCTCTTCCTTTCCCCTTTCCTTCCCTATCCTTCTCTTCCTCTTCTCTCATCTCGTAGGTTTTTATCTCGAATATTATGAAAGCACCTTAAACAAATTACTATTATTATCTGGCTAGAATCAATGCTCCATCATGTGCATTTTCAGAACTATGCCTAAATTTTTTATACATTTCATAACTTCTATGAATTTGGTCTCAAATATAATCTCAAAGGTGTTAGTTAAAAATTTTCATAATCCCCCAAATAGGTGACTTTAATCCTATTGGGTGTGTTTAACTTCTGAATTTTAGAGTTTAGAAAGTCTGTTTTTCCCTGTCCATTTTTGGTGCTATTTTATGAATCTTATTTATAAAATTCTTTCATTCTGGTTTTTGATCTTTAGATTTTACTCTGCTCTCTCTACACACACACAGTCAATTCTTGTCATTTGCTGATACTTAAGCTCTATATAGTTGCTATGAACACTGAATTGGTGAATACCGAACTGCTCCTAGGGGAAATACAGAGGTAGTTTCCTTCAAGTCTCATTTACTTTAACATTTTCCAGATAGCCTCACAAAGAGATTGGCAGATTTCTTCTTCCTTTTTCTGGATATACTGGATTGCTGGGCTTTTTTTTTTTTTTTTTTTTTTTTTTTTTTTTTAAAACATTGAACTCATGGCCAACAGCACCAGGCCTTTAATGAAGCTTATCTAACTTGTGTATTTTTATGTCAGGCACATCACAGCCTTTTTGTGTTTAGGAACACTAGATAGCACTATGTTTGAGAGTCAATTTAAACGGTGAAATCACCAACAAAAAACACAAAAATCTGAAGAACATACTAAGTAGACTATGAAAAGGACACGTGTTTACAGTATGAGTGCTGAAGCAAGAAGGCAAAATGTTTGACCTCAGCTGGGAACATGTATATTGGGGGACTCAAATTTCTCATTGCCCTGTGCATGTCTGAGGATGACCATGGAAGTGCAATGAGTATTGATTTTCTGGTTACAAATTTTAGCAAGTCAGCAAATCACAAATATGGAATTCGCAAATAATGAGTATTGACTCTGTGTACACACACATACATAATATATACATATATATGTGTATATGCACATACATACATACGTTCCCTCTAAGCAACTCACCTTTAGAGTTATCTTTATTTAATACTTTCATTTATAAACCATCATGAAAATGATCATAAAGTTCAATTTTTGGTGGGGAGGAGGGGACTGTGTGTATTTACCTTTTTGAGTAAAGCTGCAGAAAGGCAGAAAATGTAGCTTAGTCTCACTTTCATGATTATGAGTACCTAGTATAGTTTCACACATAGCAGGTGCTAAATATCTTGTTGAACGAATCACTTTCCCTTCCTATTCTTCCATTTATACAGACCGATTCCAGTACTGATCAGTAACATTTGTATCTTCTTAATTCCATTGGTGACACTTGATGACAGGAGTCTCTAAAAATGTACTGGCAACCCAGCCAACTCAAAATTCAGGAGGGCAGTAATCAACACCTAAGGGTTGGTACTGCTTTTAGTTGTGCCAGTCTTCTTAAATTGGAAGCCACAGTCTAACCCAAGTTTAAGCATGTATGAAGAATTAAATTTTTCATCCTTTTTCTTAAGGCCCAGAGCAAGAAAATCATGTTTTCAAAAGCAAACTTGGGGAAAAAAATTCATTTAACATGATTACACTTAGATATTGATTACACCAAGATTGTTGTTGCTGTTGTTGTTATTAAGACAGTATCTCTTCTCTTCCTTCCCACCCTCCCAACCTATTCACTTTGTATTGGAGAATTTCTCTGGGGAGACATGATTAGTAATTAGAAATTCTGTATTCAGTATTGCTACTGGTAACAGTGACTGGACCACTTGACTCTTTATTTTAAGTATGAAACATTTGAGCCTTATTTACTAATTTCATGAGGAGTGATTGGGAAGGCAGGAGATTTCTTTACTTTGAAATTCAGCAGTATCATTTTCGGTGAGTTTTGGGGGTGGGGTCTCAAAGCTTTTTGTTTTTGTTTCATTTTAAAAAGATCACTTAGACTATATTCTTATGTATTTATATTAGCTAGGTGGCACAGTTGATAGAGTACAGGGCCTGGGTGACCTCAGTTCAAGTCAGGCTTGAGACACTTATTAGTTGTGGTACCTTAGGCAAGTCACTTAACTTCTGTTTGCCTTTGTTTCCTTATCTGTAAAATAAATAATAGTACCTAATTCATAGGGCTATGGTGATGGTCAAATGAGATAATATTTGTAAAGCACTTTACTTTTGCTTTAGCATCGTAGGCTCTTAATAAATGCGTGTTTCCTTTGTTATTACTTTCTTTGTAGCTAATTCTACAAATGATAATGTTCACCACTGAAAAATGCTGATGAGTAGTTTCAGAGCTTGTTTCTCACCTGTTTTTGTTTTCCATTTTCCTTATCCTTAATATTTTGATCTGTTTTGGTAAAGTTTTTAAAAATGAAAGTTCTTTGTTGTTTTGGCACAGTGTTTTAAAAGTACAAGTCTACTTAATGTATTTTGCCATTACTTGTATGTTGTTTGAGCTAACTAGTAGGTAAAGATTCTTTTTGGTCCTAAGATGTCATAAAGCTTCTTCGTATGGATCTCAGTTCATTGATGTAGGTATGTTCTTTAATAATATAAATTGCAACCCACCAACGCTTTTTCCTTAAGAAAAAAAAATCACTGATACTCACTGTCTTTTCTTAGCATATCTTATAACAAAGAAAAATGTGTAAGCAAAACCATCTGATAAATAGTAACCTTATAGGACAGAATATAAGATAAGATACATATTGCTTCTGATCCCTCACCTCTTTGCAGAGAACAGGGGATGGTATATTTTATCATTTCTTCTTTAGGACTGATAGAAAAGTCATTACAATTCAGCCTTTAGTGTGGTATTTTTACATTATTGTAGTTATTGTATTTATTTTTCTTATTTCATTATCAGTCTATATGTCTTTGTTTATTTCTCTGAATTTCTTGTAATTGCCATCACTTACAGTGTTGACAGTATTTGATTCCCTTTACATACCATGATTTATTGAGACATTTCCTAGTCGATGGACCATGTGGTAGGAACGGTATTCTAACCCTTCCCTCTCCTGCAAGTTAAACTAGTTTTTCCTTAAAAGACATTGAGACTTTCCTCAAGACTAAGACTTTATTGGCTCAACAAACCAGAAGCTCAGACAATTGTTACCTACTCATTGTGAAGCAAAGTGGCCCATGTAGCTGACACATCCTCAGGTGTGGCCTGAAGCAGATTAAAATATAATTGGGAAATAATTAGTGAAATAAAATTACAGTGAAATATAGATAATATTACATGTTAAAACGTACTCAATGCAGCTTGCAAGGATCTTTATATATGGTTTAGGGGCTTCTGTTGCTATTGACACCACTGGTCTTTGAGTAGAAGACAGTCCCAAGAAGCTCCAAGGAGTTCTTGGTAGTTGGCTGGTAGATTACAACTCAGGTAAAGGACACAACTTAGGATGTCCTCAGTGCTTTTTTTTGGTTTGGATATCTTTTTGCTCTGGCTAAGTGAATCTTTTTGTTAATTTTGTTCAGTGACTTATAAGTGTCTCATTTGGTTCCAGTATTAAACCTAAACTACCATTAACGCTAGGTGGCGCCGCAGTGGATAGAGTATTGGGCCTGTAGTCAGAAGACTCATCCCTCTGAGTTCAAATCTGGCCTCAGACACTGACTAGCTGTGTGACCCTGGGCAAGTCACTTAACCCTGTTTGCCTCAGTTTCTTATCTGTAAAATTAGCTGGAGAAGGAAATGGGAAAAATCACTCCAGTATCTTTGCCAAGAAACCCCCACAATGGGGTCATAGAGAGTCTGAATTGACTGAATGACAACAGCCACAATACTGGTCTGAGTCAGGCCCAGCCCAGAACAGGCACACTCAATTCTTAAATTTTTGTGACCATGAAATGTGCTACTATTTGTGTGTGTGTGTGTGTGTGTGTGTGTGTGTGTGTGTGTATTTTCATATATATTACAAACTATATACTTAGCTAAGTAAGATGGAGATCATGGTTTAATGGTCTTTCCTGTAAGAGTCAGTAGCTGTTTTGCCATTTCTCTGTACTGTTGTTGTCTTTTGATGTTACTCAGTCCAGTCAGCCTTTTAGGAATTGGCAGGACTTCCACAGAATCTCTGCAGCAGTGAATAGAATTCCAGTAGATTGACACCTAAAAATCTCCAGACTCATGCTCTGTTAGGTAGATAGCTGGCCTTTCTGGCCATATCAAATCTTGGCTTTGTGTCTCTCTATTTACATAAAGGTTCCCTGGAGAGGTAAAGATTAAGGTTGATGCTCTATGTGTGTGGGTCTCTGCCCCTACCCAGGTAGAGGGAGGGTATGTGTGTGTGTGTGTGTGTGTGTGTAGATAGATAGCCTTTCTTCCTCCCAACCTGTTAACCAGGTTTGACTCTCCTGGATGTATCTTTCTTCCACTGGGAATCACTACATCAAAGGATCTCACAGGTTTTACTGATATTTTTGCGGGTGTTTCAAATTTTTTATTAGAATGATTGCACATAGTCACACTCTACCAACACTAGTACTGTGCCTCTCATCTCATACTCCTTCCAACACTGACTGTTTCTCTCTCTGTGTCATTCATCCACTTTTCTAGGTGTGAGGTAAAGCCTAATAATTTTTTAAATATGTATTTCTCTTATTACTCATTTAAGGCATGTTTTCATATGGTTTTTGATTAAAGTCAAGTCAGTAGGTGTTTATTAATTTTCTTTTAGAATTCAGTTTTCTCTCATTTTCAATCCCAAATTCTCTATTTCCCTTCCTTCTCCATCAGTTGTAAGGGCAAGAAAAACGAAAGAGATATCTATAGACTTCTAAATGTAGTCTATATAGAGATAAAGATACAGTCAAACAAAACATTCCTGCATTAACTATGTTTTTCTGTGCCCCCCCCCCCCCAAAAAAAGAGAAAAAAATCAAGATAGCATGTTTCATTATGAATAATGCGTACTTATTAATGGTCACTGTGCAGAGGTACAAAGACAAAATTCTGTACTTAATCACAGGGAGCCTACAGTTTAATGGGAGAGAACTTTTGTGATTATGGTTATCATTTTCCTTTTGAAAACTGATCAAGTCTACTATATACAAAGCACTGTGGTAGGGATACAAAAACAAAACAGTTCTTCCCCAAGAAATTTACTTTCTGGGTGGAATGGTTGCCATAGTTTAGACCAGTGCCTGGCACATAGTAAGCACTTAATAAATGCTTGTGACTGACTGACTTTAATGTTTTCTGGATATTATTGCAGCGTTCAGGTTGTTCATCTGTTATCCCTTCCTCGTAATACATAAATGGCCCACCTCTTTTTCTAGTCATGTTTCTTAGATAATCTTTTTTCTACTCTTCGTGTATAATCAATCAGTCAACAAGTATTTATTAAATACCTATTAATTCCTTCATTGGACTCATTCTAATGGCAGAGACACAGAAGTACATATAAAAATGTATACAGCATAAATATAAAATTAATAAATACATATAAACCATGGACACATAAAATAGTTAATACCAACATAGTTTGAGAGGGAGGACTCTGGCATTTGGAATCAAGAAAGACTTGTAGAAGTTGAAGCTTGAGCTGCATCTTGATGGAAGGTGGGGATTATATGAGACAAAGGTATAGGGGCTGGTTTATGGGAAAACCATTGCAAAATCACAAAAAGAGGAAATGGAGTGTCATGTGTGAGGTACAGGACAAAGGCCAGTTTGGCTGGATCTTAGAGTATGTGACGAGGAGTAATATCAATGGAACTGGAAGGTAGCCATTAGGGTTTAGCTTGTCTTACACTTCAAAAGCTAATCAGAAGAGTTTATATTTAGTTTAGAAGCAACGACTGAAGTTTGCTGAGTTTAGGGAGTTTCACGTGATCAGAAATCACTTTGGCAGCATTGTGTGATGTACTGGAGTGGTGAGACCCTTTAGGCAGGGAGAACAATTGCAATAATCTAAGTGAGAGGCTTGAACTAATGTGGTAGTTGGTTGAGGGGAAAGAAGAGATTGAATGTGTGAAAGATGTTGTGAAGGCAGAAAGGACAAGATTTGAATGTGTGGAGTGAGGACTCCAGCATAATGCCAAGGATATGAACCCAAGACAAAATGTTGATACCTTTGCCAGAAGTGTGGAAGTTTGGAAGAGGGTATGGTTTGGGGGAAAGATAATAAATTCAGTTTTAGAAACATTGAGTGTCAGGTGTCAGTTTGAAATATCCAGTAAGTATTTGATGGTAAGTTAAGTGGAGTTGGATGTTATGTACATTTGAGAATCACCTGAATATGGATAGCTCAACCCATGGGCACTGAAGTCACTAAGAGAGGTGGGGAAAAGTTAGAGCAGAAGTCCTTAACATTATTTTGTATCAGGTTGTATTTGGCAGTCTGGTGAACCCTAGGTTAGATATTAGTGAAAATAAAGATTTTTTATTTTCCTTATCCTTAGGGGAATCCATTTAACCCCAACCTGATAACATTTTCAATTAGTTGCTTGAATTGCTATTTTGGTTAAATATTCCTTAATATGTCCTTTGGATAAGAGTACTAGAGTTACTTTAGGGAATGCTGTAGATCAGAATGACAGAATTTCATAAGGTCTTCGTTAGTGGACATTTAATGTAATTCAGATCTTGGTAGTTCACCCAAATTTCAGCAATCCATCTCGTTTTTACTTTAGTTTTATTTTGAACTACAGATTCTCCTCTCTCCTGTCTCCCGCTCATTGAGAAAGAAAAATAAAACCCATTACCTATATGGATAGTTACAAAAAATAAACTCCTGCATTAGTCATATTGCCCCTCTCCACTCAAGAAAGAAACAAGAAAATATGCTTAAATCTGCATTCTTGAATTTTATCACTTGTCTATCTGGAGGCGGATAGTGTTTCATTATGAGTCCTTTGAAGTTCTGGTTCACTGCATTGATCAGAGTTTTTAAGTCTTTCAAATATTGCTTGTCTTTACAGTATTGTTACTGTTCTTCTTTCTGTTCACTTCATTTTGCATCAGTTCATAGAAATCTTCCCAGGATTTTCTGAAACCATTCTCTTCATTACTTACTGCACAATAGTATTCCATCACATATTGGTCCTTTCCCTCTTTTTGATCTTTGTGTTATATTACCTAGGAGATGAATTGTTGGGTGAAAGGGTATGTGCAGAGTTTAATATCAGCAAGTCATCTTAACAAAGCTGCTCAGATAGCCATGTGGGAATGGTGGAGAAATATCAACTGGTTTGATAAGTATGCTTATTAGATGGATTCATTTGTAATTGGTTAATAGTGATATTCTGTAAGAGGTCTGTAGTGTTGCTTCTTGGATTTCTGTCCTTCCTGGCCTGTTTAACATTTTTATAGGTGAGTTGGATAAAGTTATAGATGGATAATGTAAACAAAAACAACACAAAAAAATAAGCTGAACTTAGTTTAATTGCAGTTCCATTTTGGTCCTGGAGAATAGATGATAAAGTAAATTTCTGTGGTATGTTGCATGTTACTCCACAACAGTTTTCTTTGTCACTCAGGTTTGCTTAACTATTTCCGTTTGTTACAAAGGGTAGTTTGGTGATGGTACTGATAGCGTGTGTGTCTAACTGATGTTAAAAGGGAAAAAAAGGAATTAACAAAACTTGTTTAAAAAAACTACAGATGATATACTTTTCAAGTTTTTGCACTCAAGAACTCAGTAAGAGAACCAAGAATATATAACAAAATCAGAATCCATAAAATACATGAAAATAAATAAATTTTGTAAAGTTTTGTGCTTAGGTTAATAATAATTACTTTCACAAGAACAGGATGGGGGAAGATAGACTTAACAGCCATTTGTGTTAAAAATGACTTGAATTTTTGTTCAGTACAGGCTTACAACTGATGACTGATATGTGTCTTAGGGTATGTTAATTTATAGCGCCTGGAATAAGAAAGTGTACTTGCCCACATTTCAAGAGGGGCATTGACAACCTGGAAGGAATCTAGAGGAGGTTTACTTGGGGGTTCAAAACTGCCATGTTAGAAAGGGTTGAAAGAACTAGGGGTATTAATGGTAGGAAAAAAAAACGACTTGGTGGCACAGATATGTTTCTAAATATTTTAAGTATTGTTGTATAGAAGAGATCAGATTTACTCAGGGTAACTCCAGAGAGCACTTTGAAATGAACTCCTACCAGTGGAAATTATACCTAAGCATTCACTATTTATTTATATGTTTACTTACTTACTCATTCATTCATTCATTCATTCATTCATTTATTTTTGTTCAGTATAAGGAAGACTTTATCATAATAGAACTCCAGAAAGTGGAATGGCCTGTCTCTAGAGGTAGTGAATCCTATATTACTGGAAGTATTGGAGCAAAGGATAGATGACTACTCTTCAAGGGTGTTAGAAAGAGAAATACTTTTCTCTCTAATGTTGAACTGTACCATTTAATGCATCTTTGAATTTTTAAACTGATGATTTTTAGATAAAACAATAGACTACCGTTTAGATATTTGCCAGTAATTAAAATACACACACACACACACACACACACACACACACACACACACACACACACAACACACACTCTCTCTCTCACGTATATTCCTATTTATTCATGGTTAAAATTATGTAGGAGGTACTTTGATTCTGCATTTTTTTTTCCTTAGTACATTTGGGAGACGGAAAGACAGGAAGAAACAGTGAATTGTCATTTTCAGTATTTTGAGTTGTTTTTCCGTACTTAACTTAATGGGTGATTTTTCTGGGTTTGTTAAAGCAACGAGAAAAGTCTTTTGCAGTCATTTTTATGTTTATTCTGGAGAACTAACAGCTTTGTGCTGTAAAGGCCCAATGTTCTTTTGTTTTTCCAAGGGTATTTCATGTAGGAGGAGGTTAGTTGTCACTTGTAATAATTTTAAAAATTCTGATCAGTGTCAGTGAATGATACTTCTCTTTAGACTAACATATTTTTGTTTAGGAAAAAATTGGTGTCTTAAATTGGGTCATATGCCAACATATAATCATCTTGATAGTAACACTACCAAAAAATTTCTAGTATGGGAATTTAATGACTATCTTTAGTTATAATATATGTAGGTTAAGTAATTATTTTACATGAAAACTTAACAACTATCAAGAATTGAAGACTTTTTGGTAAATTATGCCAAGGTTCTCTTCAGTGACACTTAAGTAAGACCTGGCTAATTTAGTTTTGGCTCTAAATCCATCTGCCTTCCATTAAAACTTTTTTTTTTTTTTCAAAATACTGGGAACCTCTAATCTTTAGCAATATTTCTTCAATTTCACAGCACTACATTAATCACACTACTCCAATACAGTCCAAGAGTAAGGAGAGAGAAATGGAAAAGAAAGATTTGGACAAGTTAAGGGAAAGATCCAGAGAGAGAGAGAAGAAAGAGGACAAGGACAGGAAAGAACGGAAAAGGGTTAGTGACCTTTTTAAAAACCTATTTTGAAAAACATAGATCTAACTAGAGCTTAAAAATAATTGCTTTATCAGTATTTATTTTTTTCTAAAAATTGGTGGAATAGCCATTGTATTGTGTTAAAAATACACGTCAGAATTTTCAGTCTTTTATAACAAGGAGCTTCAGCCTAGTTACTTGATATTGGCTTTAATAATTTAAAAAGCCAATTCCAAGTAAGTGAAAATATTAGAACTGTTATAGAGTGCTAGTTATTATTGATAGTTTGTAACAAGTTTTATATGCTTACCCCATAATTCATCTTTGCTTTAGGATCATTCAAACAATGACCGTGAATCACAGGACTCCACCAAGAGGCGTAAAGAGGAAAATGGAACAAGTAGGTAGATTTTTCAAATTCATTTGTAAGCATCCCCAAACTGAATAGAAAAGGACTTTCATCATTTTCTTTGCAATTTTAGCTGGTGCTTCAAAACATAGTAAAAGTGAAAGTCCATCAGATTCTCCTCGTTCAAATGAGAAGGAAAAAAACAAATCTAAGTCTTCAGGCAAAGAAAAAGGCAGCGATGCCATTAAAATGGACAGAATGGAGAAAAGCTCTTCTGGTAGCAAAAAGGTAAATTAAAACAAAAGAACAATAAATTTCAAGCTTAAAAATAAGTCCCAGAATGACTTTAGGGAAGTAAAAAAAAGTTTGCTACTCAAGTAGTCCTTTTTATATTTGTTAAAAATGTTGAGTGTCTCAAAGGAAGCAGCATTATATTTTTTTGGATCAATTTACCCATTACTGAGTCCGAGATTGCCAGGAAAGTCTGTAAGGCAGTGATTCCTGAGATTTTTTTTTGTTTGTTTGTTTTGTATACCTACTCTCTTTTCACTCATTTGTAACCTTTTCTTGTAATCTTTTCATCATATGGTGTACTTCATACATTTAGTGTCTTCTCTAGAATATCAGATCATATTTGTATGTATTACATTACTGACCTTTACTGTATCCTTTGAGTTATGCAGTCAAGGCAGTCTTCAATAATTACTAGTAAAGAATATAATGCATTTCAGAATTCAGTAGAGAGCTGAGGTCATTCTTTTATACAGTGCCATATAATTATAGGTACCCTTTAGCAAGGTTTATATAAAGGATTGGTGGTTTCTGCGAATAACCTGTGATTTCATCTATAAATCTATGTGTTAGTAAATAATTCTCATGGAGTTGCCCGAGGCACAGAATTTAACTGACTTGCCTAGGGTCATGCATTTTAAGTATCAGAGGCAAAGTTTTAAATTCTCCATTACTCCTAAGTGCAGCCTGAACCATACAAAAATATTAATTGGGAAATATTTAACAAGATAAAGAAAAATACAATAAAACAGAGATAACTCTTACATTTTAAAACTAAGTCAGCCTGCAGGCATCCTTATGTCTAATTTAGTGCTTCCCATTTCTGTTTGAATTTGTCACCAGTACTCTAGGTTCATGCTGCCTACCTTATTGAGATTATATAGTAAATCTCATCTGTTGTGAAAATAGTTGGGTGAATGTTTTTTGCAGGTGCGTGTGTGTGTGTGTGTGTTTTTCCATCGACTTACTTTTATTTTTGCAGGGGTGTGTGTGTGTGTGTGTGTGTGTGTGTGTGTGTGTTTCCAGTATTAGTCGACTTACTTTTATGCTAAGCTTTAGGTGAAAGTTTATTAATTCAAGTTAAGCCACCTTTAAAGTGACAAAGAGCTTTTAAGTAGCTTTGGAAGAAAATATTCTATAACTAATATCAGTGTGACTAATGGGGCGACTTCCATCTTTGTCCTTCACCATAACTTATTCTGACACTCCTTATAGGACTCTCGTCATGATAAGGAAAAATCAGAGAAAAAAGAGAAACGGGACAGTACAGGAGGAAAGGAGGAGAAGAAGCAATATCCTATATGTGTTTAATAATGTTGTCATGTGATGTAACAGCATTAATATTGTTGCAGTTTTTCAGAAATTGATTCACTTTTAGGTATGTGCTGCCAATACAAAAATACCTCCTTCCAATCATATTTACAAGTATATCAGCTTGGATGCTTGAGGCACAACAAAACCTGGGATGTTCTGTGGCACTCGGAAGTCTGTTCTTTGCAGTCAAGAGAAGTGGAGATTCATTGAGGGTATTCACTGTTTTAGGACAGTGTTGTCACTACCACTTGGATGAAAATAGTTGGCATTATGTGAAGGTTTGCAAATCTCATTTGATCTTTACAACAATCTTGGGAAGTTGGTGCATTTTACAAGCGAGGAAACTGAGGCTAGGAGAGGTTGTGACTTGTCCAGGGGTCACCATGGCTAGTGTTTTGAAGGCAGGATTAGAACTTGGGTCTTTTTGACTTCAAGTCCAACACTGTGCCACCTAGCTGCCTGGGAAGAAAGGGAAGAGGAGAAAACCCTGGGTGGTAGGGGCAATTGAAAGGAAGATTTGTAGAATGCAGGTGGAGTTGGTTGTAAGTTGGGACTCTCAGAGTGTTCATGTTGGTGAGAGACAGGTCACTTTTTTCCAAACTTGTTTTCCTTAATGATAAATCTACTCATAAGTCTTCAGACAAGCACAGATAATGAAGACTTTCAATCAAGGTGAGAGTTTTCTGTCCTCCTTTCCCTTTCAAAATGGAAACATAAAATCATATTTCACTGAAAGATTTTTGTCTTAAAAATAGGACTAATTTAACATTTCTCTTTAAGTACCACTGATTCTTTTGAGTATAAATGTGGAACAATATTTGTTTCAGTTTTAATACCAGTTTTTTAGATTGGGTTTTTAGCCTCTCAGCTTAATCCTGTAGTTTAAAAAAAAATTTTTAAGCACTAAGGTGTATACAAAAAAGTCTAACTTCACCCGGTCCTGGTTTTTACCATCTCTGGATATATGCATTCCATCAAAACCTTGGTTTTCTTTGACTGAAGGGATATTTTCTACCACTTCTCATGGAATGCCAGTCTTATCACAGGTCCAACATTTAATTCTTTATTTTGTGAGCATAATTTTAGTTCTCCTACTAGACTTTAAATATTTTAGGGTTGGGACTGTATCTTCCTCCTCTTTGTAACCCTCCTCACATCTAATACAGAAACTTACATATAGTAGAAACTTAATAAGTAAATATATGGTAATAAGAATTTCAAAATTAAATCTGTGGTTGATTTGAGTTGTAAAGTTTAAAGCACTGCTTTTAGTAGGTTGTGAAGACAGTACAGTAATGCCTTAGTTTTCCAGCCTGTTATTTGGGGAAATGAAGCATTCCACATAGTGGAGTTTTCTTTTAACTAATATGTTCTTAAGTTTAGAATCATTTTTCCATCCTGTTTGAGTTTTCCATGGCACTACAGCCGTCTTTTCTTTATATGTTCTTTTCTTTAGAGGAATTGGCTGATCCTAATGGCTCTTTCTAGCAGTCCTTGGGCATTTTGTCTTTTATCTGTCACCAAGTAAATTAGAACATTTCCCAAGATTGGTTGTGGGTCCTGGCTCTTCTTCTTCTTTTTTTTTTCTTCTATTTTTAAATAATTTATTTTTCACTTCTCAACATTCACTTCCACAAGAATTTGAATGCAAAATTATCTCCCCATCTCTGCCCACCCGCCACCCCAGGACAGCATTTACCCCATCCACCCCTTCCTCTAGTCTGTCCTCCTTTCTATTACCCACCGTTCTTCTATTGCCTGTACAGCTTAATTCCCAGGTGCATGCTAAAACATTTTTTAACATTCATTCTTAAAGCTTTGAGTTCCATATTCTCTCCTCCCCACCCACCCTCATTGAGAAAACATTCAATATAGGTCATACATGTGTAACAGTGCAAAGCACTTCCATAATAAATTATGCTGTAAAAGACTAACCACATTTCCCTCTGCACTATCCTGCCCTCAGTTTATTCCATTCTCTCCCTTGACCTGTCTTTTCACAATAGTGTTTGCTTCTGATAATCCCTTTCCCCAGTTTGTTATCCCTTCTATTATCTTCTCTCTCCTATCTCCTTCCCCTTTGCTTTCCTGCTGGGTAAAATAGATTTCTATATCCTGTTGAGTGTGTGTTATTCTTCTTTAAGCCAAATCCCATGAGAGTAAGACTCAGTTTCCTTTCATCTCCCCTCTCTTCCCTTCCATTGTAGAAGCTTTTTCGTCCCTCTTGTATGTGAGATGATTTGCTACATTGTATGTCTCCCTTTCTCCTTACTCTTAGTACATTCCTTTCAACAGTAAACTTTATTTTTTTTAAGTATTCTCCCTTCATAGTCAGCTCACTCTGTGCCCTCTATGTGTGTGTATATGTATGTATATGTACATATACATACCTACATATATAATATACACAAACATGCATACGTACATGCCTGTGTATATATTTAATCTAACTACCCTAATACTGAAAAAGGTCTCATGAATTACAAATAACATCTTTCCATGTAGGAATGTAAACAGTTCAACTTTAATGAGTTCCTTAAAGGTTCTCTTTCCTGTTGACCTTTTCATGTTTCTCTAGATTCTTGTATTTGAATGTCTGATTTTCTATTTAGCTCTGGTCTTTTCAACAAGAATGCTTGGAAGTCCTCTATTTCATTGAAATTCCATTTTTTCTCCTGAAGTATTATATTCACTTTTGCTGGTAGGTGATTCTTGGTTTTAATCCTATCTCCTTTGACCTCTGGAATATCATATTGCAAGCCCTTCAGTCCATTAGTGTAAAAGCTGCTAAATATTGTGTTATCCTGTATTGTATATTGTATTTCCACAATACTTGAATTGTTTTTTTCTGGCTGCTTGTAATATTTTCTCCTTGATTTGGGAACCATGGAATTTGACTACAGTATTTCTAGGAGTTTTCCTTTCGGGATCCATTTCAGGAGGTGATTGTTGAAATATTTTTTAAATTAATTTATTTTTAGTTTTCAGCATTCATTTCCACAAGATTTTTCCCATCTCTCCCCTCCCTCCACACCAAGACATTGTGCATTCTGATTACCCCTTTTTCCAGTCCTTCCCTCCCTTCTATCACACCCCTCCCTTCCCTTATTCCCCATCTCCTATTTTATTGTAGGGCAAGATAGATTTCTATACCCCATTACCTGTATTTCTTCCCAGTTGCATGTAAAAACAATTTTTAACATTTGTTTTTAAAGCTTTTGAGTGCCAACTTCTCTTCCTTCCTCCCTCCCCACCCATCCTCACTGAGAAGGTAAGCAATTCCATATAGACTATACATGTGTAGTTATGCAAAAGACTTCCATGAAAGTCACGTTGTGAAAGACTGTATATATATCTTGCCCCCTGTTTATTCTCTCTTTTGACCTTGTCCCTCCCCAAAAGTATTTACTTCTAAATACTCCCTTCTCCCATTTGCCCTCTCTTCTATCATCTCCCCACACCCCACTTATCCCTTTCTCCCCTACTTTCCTGTAGTGTAAGATAGATTTCCATACCAAATTGAGTGTGCATGTTATTCCCTCCTTAAGACAAATGTGATGAGAGTAACCTTCACTTTTTTCCTCTCACCTCACCCCTTAATTTTATTTTTTTAGAAATCATCCCTTCCTATACAACTCTGTATGTATATAATCCCTCCAACTACCCAAATATTGAGAAAAATCTCAAGAGTTACAAATATTATCTTTCCATGTAGGAATGTAAACAGTTCAACTTTGAGTTTCTTTAAGGCTTCTCTTTCCTGTTGACCTTTCCTTGTTTCTTGAATTCAAAAGCCAAATTTTCAATTCAGCTCCGGTCTTTTCATCAAGAATGTTTGAAAGTCCTCTGTTTCATTGAATGACCGTTTTTTCCCCTGAAGTATTGTACTCAGTTTTTCTGAGTAGGAGATTCTTGGTTTTAATCCTAACTCCTTTGACTTCTGGAATATCATATTCCAAGCCCTTCAATCTCTCAATGTAGAAGCTGCTAGATCTTGTGTTATCCTGATTGTATTTCCACAATACTCAAATTTTTTCTTTCTGGCTGCTTGAAACATTTTCTCCTTAACCTGGAAACTCTGGAATTTGGCTACAATATTACTAGGAGTTTCTCTTTTTGGGTCTCTTTCAGGAGGTGATTGGTGATTTTTTTCCATTTCTATTTTACCCTCTGGTTCTAGACTGTCAGGGCAGTTTTCCTTGATAATTTCATGAAAGATGATGTCTAGGCTCTTTTTTTCATCATGGCTTTCAGGTAGTCCTGTAATTTTTAAATTGTCTCTCCTGGATCTATTTTCCAGGTCAGTTGTTTTTCCAATGAGATATTTCACATTATCTTGTATTTTTTCATTCTTTTGGTTTTGTTTTATAATTTTTTTAAAAATTGAATCATTTTATTTGTTTTTAGTGTTTGACAGTCACTTCCATATATCTTAGATTTTTTTGCACTTCCTCTCCCTTATTTCCCCCTGCTTCCCCACTCCCTCCCTGAGACGGCGTACAATCTTATATAGGTTCTACATGTACGTTCCTATTAAATGCATGTTGCATAGAAGAATTAAAATGAGAGAAACCATAAAACAAAACATAATACAAAATAAATGATCTGTTTCTATCTGCGATTGAATTCCATAGTTCTTCCTCTGGATGTGGAAGGCATTTTGCCTCGAGTCCATTGAAAATTTTTGTAGTCCATACATTCCAATGAAGTACTAAATCTACCAGAAAAATTCCTGGCACACTGATTATTGCTGTGTACAAAGTTATCCTGGTTCTGCTCTTTTCACTCCACATCAGTTCATATAAGTCTTTCCAGGTTTCTCTGAAGTCTTTCTGTTCATCGTTTCTCATAGCACGATGGTGTTCCATTACATTCATATACCGCAACTTGTTCAGCCATTTTCCAATTGATGAGCATCCCCTTGATTTTCAGTTTTTGGCCCCCACGGAGAGAGCTGCTATAAGTATTTTTGTACATGTGGGACCCTTTCCTATTTGTATGATCGCTTTGGGATAGAATCCCAGAAGCAATATTACTTGGTCAGAGGGTATGCACATTTTTGTAGCCCTTTGGGCATAGTTCCAAATTGTTCTCCAGAATGGTTGGATCTGAAGTCTGCTCCAGTCCTGTCGATGCTGCATGGGCCATGTTGGGCTGTTCTCCCCTCTGGGCCTGGTGCAGTAGACCTTTCCTTTTGGCCTTCCAGAATGTCTTGGGCTGGAAATCTGTTTCATGCTGTCATTTTGTGGCTTCTGCTGTTTTAGAATTTGTTTAGAGCCAGTTTTTACAGGTATTTTAGTGGGGAGAGCTAGAATAGGTCTGTCCTTCTACTCCGCCATCTTGGCTCCACCCCCCTACTCTTCTTTCAAAGAATAGATACATAGAAGAACTCTTTTCTTTGTGACCTGTGCTCAACCTCCAAACCTGTCCCTAATTTTTAGTCTTGCGTATCTATCCAGGGGATATTCAGTTGCCCCTTTGAACTATCACAGAATCTGAGAGTTGAAAGAGAACTTCACTGGCCATCTAATTCAAAACAAAACAAAAAAGTACCTGATAAGTGGTCATCCAACCTTGAAAAGGGAAGGAAGGGGAACCCACTACCTGTGTGCTTTTGAACAGCTCTGTTTGTTAGGAAATTTGTCTTGATGACAGTCTTTAATTTACTAATTTGTAACTTTACCTAGTACTTCTGGTTCTACCTTGTGGGGCCTAACAGAACAATTCTAATATGTTTGCTAAATAATAGATCGACATATACGTAAAGACAGTTAATGTGTCTCTCGGAGTCTTTCCTTGGCCAGGGTAAAGATCATCCCCAGTTGTTTCAACTGATTCTCACAGGATTTAGACTTAAGATCCATCACCATACTGGTTGCCCTCCTTTGGACACTATTTTCATAGTGACCCTCAACCGTCGTACTCAGAACTGAACACAATCCTGTAGATAGGTCTGACATGGGCAGAAAATTTTCTTAGTACTCACAGTCTTAATGAGGCCCAAGATAATATTAGCTTTTTTTAGCTTCTGCATCACATTGCTTACTTAAATTGAGCCTGCCATCTCTTCAGAGTATCTGCTTTCTTAAGCATGCCTCCTTGCTCTTAGACTTTGGAAGTTGATTTTTTTTTGTACCCAGGTGCAAGACATTTATTGTCCTAATTGATTCATCCTAATGTCCTGACCTTTCAGGATGCTTTAGATCTCACCAGCATCCACTTTGTTATGCCTCATATTGCCAAGGTGAAACCTCTTTATCTTTCTACTTACGTCCTTTACTTTTCTTTCTACACTCTTGCTTACCAAATAGAAAACTCTTGCTGTGTTCTGTCTACTATCCCCTCATCTATCACTACTATTAAAACATTGGTCTAGATTCTCATTGTAAGCCCTTGAGCACCAAAATTTCATTCCTTCCTGTCTTGTCACATGATCAAGTATTTATTTGCTGCCTGTTATATGTGCAATATTGTACTCACTTCATTGTGTCTAAAATGCAGTAGAAATATTGATATTGATATGAATTAGACTGCGTTCTGCAAAAAGCACAAATAGGAATTGTCAGCTTCATGCATGCAAATGAAATGAGCAAATTCAGGTTTAACAGAATTTTGTGTTTTTAATATTAAACTCAAGTTAAAAACTTGTAGAATTGAGCTAATGATCTTTTTTCCAAACCAATTTTCAAAATTCTTAGACTGCTGATTTGAAGCACTGTTAAAATGATATACTTGAAAAAAGTTAAAAAATCCCCTTCCATATTGATTTCATTGGTGTTCAAACCTGCGTCTGACAGCTGTCTAGGAAGTTTACTTAGGTTTTGATACTTTGGACGCCTTATTTTGTCTCCATCTTTCTTTGGAAAAAAGCAGTGAAATGGTAACAGCCTGTTTTTTTTCTTTGTTCTTGGGGTCCTCTTTTAGACATTTGTTAATCATGTAAAGGAAATTCTTTTTTGTTGGGCTTGTTCTGTTTATTTTTGGCAAGGATGTTGTCCCTTTCAGACATTTTATCCTTTGAGAATATTCTAGTTTTTAAAAAATTTGTAATTCCACACCATTATTTCATGTTGTTATGATACACCTCGGCATTGTAAATGGCTCTAATGGCTTTTAACACTGAAATAAATTTAAAAAATTGTCGAGAGTATGATTTCCATTTCCTTCACAACCCATCTTATCAGTGTAATTTTTTTGTTTCTTTCAGGTGAAATGGAAAGATTGTCATCTTTGACCAGAAATGTCTTTTCCTAAGTAGATGGCACAGAAATTTGTGAACAAAGAGGACCCATCTACATCTCCTTAAGTTATTCAGTTTTCTGCTTTTTTTTTTTTTCCATGCCGAAAACCTAAAAATTGTTAAGTTGTGCATTTCTGTATTTTAACTTGTTGCTTAGGTTCTTACACATTTATTTTCAGTACATGGCTGAAAGTGTTACTTATTCCCTACTTTTTTTTTTTAGCACAATGTGCTGCAAACAAACAGTTGCCATGGAGCAAATGAGGAGGTTACATATGTACTAGAATTTCAGTTTAGATTATCTAAATACTGCCTGAGTTTAGTCAGTTTGCCAATTTTTAGTGCATTCTTTTTAATGGTGGAAACAAAATAAATTACTGTTTAACCATTTTGGAGTGACCTCATTGAAAACTCCTTTTTTATTTATTATTATTGGCCTGTTTTTAATATCATCAACTAAAGAACAAGTTGGTAGTACTGTTTCATGCAGTCCTTATGAATTTTATTATTTTTATTGTGTACAACATTAAGATTTGTTTTTAAAAAGAAAGTAGTTCAACTTGTCACTTGCCCCATAACCTTTTTCTTTGTTGACAATGTTTTTAGCTTAATTAATTGGAAAAAAAAATGAATTCATTAGAAAGCCAAAATGAAATAAGCTTCATTCAGTTCTACAGCTACAGGAGCTTTTTATCCTAAACTTTAATCCAAAAAGTTTCATAATGACATTAAATTTTTTTTTAATCTACTGAATTCTACCAGTGTAACCTTTTTTTCTAAATAAACAATAGTTTTCTCAATGAGTTGTAAATTATTGTGTGTATTTTTGCTTGCTCTGTAAAAGGTGGGTCCATGGAAATGCGCGCACACACACACACACACACACACACACTCTCACACTCTCTCACTCACACCCCTCTTTGACTACTCTCCCATTCACCCATCCTCTTTTTTAGCTGGATTACTGCAAGGTCATTTTCTCATTCGAGAGACTCTGAAAATTTTGAAATACTTTGTTAATCTGTATTATAGGTGGTGCATTTGTTAATATATTTTTGGGACCAGAGATGTATTTATATTGAAACGTGTTGAGAGAAGAACCAACAGTAAAGTGCCAAGTACAACAAAAGCATGAAATACTAAGGTTAGTTGTGTTACTAAGATGAAATTTAAATCTTGAAGGGAGATGTTTAAAGGAATTTTGACTCAGACAAAATTAGGTGCAGACAGGTATATCTTCTGGGAGAGATAGTATAATGAAGCTTTTCTATATTCATAAAGCATAAACAAAAAAGCTTTATATTAGCATCAAAATCGAAAGTGGCGATTTCAAAAGCACAAATAAGAGGTCTGTGAAGTAATTTCAGTAATAGCATTTGACATTGAATGCCTTTCAATCTTAATCTTGGGTTTGGCTCGTACTCCACTGCTACTAGATTCTTTGCCAAAATAATCTCCATACTGGACAAGTGATAAACACCTCTTCATTCTTAAGATTTACCAGCAGTTATCAAATTCTTTTGCCCATCAACTTTTTGGTCAGTTGGTAATGACCTTCAACAGTATTGGGTGTGGGGCAAACTGGGAATAAATTGAAGACCATACATGCCTGAGTTGAGGGATTGAGGTGAAGGCGCATCTGTTGTGACCATTTGCCTTCTCAGAAAGGGCTGTTTCTGAGGATTGCATCTCACCTCTAAGATTCAATAAAGGAGTCCTTGCTAGCACTAAGGATGGTGGTTTTAGGGATGGGGAAAAACTCTAGCTTCAAGATAAGCTAGCCTTGGTAGTAAGGAAGGTATTACGACCAGTTAGTCAATAAAAATGAAGCATCGACTTTGTGCCAGGTGCTGTGCTAAGTGCTGAACCAGGCCTCATGGCTGAAAGAGTGACTTACTCTGCAACACTTCTTCCTTAATGGGTATTTTAAAGTGAAGTGTAGTAGAAGTCCCCTACCAGGAACAAAACAAGAGAAAAAATACACGAGGAGAAGGGGATTTAGTGTGAGATCTAAAGATGTGATCGTGTAGAAGTGGGATACAAGAGGGAGCTCAGATTTAGTACTCTAAAAGCTCTGCCACTTGCAAGCGAGAAGAGGCCTTATTCCATCATGTTCCTTTATTGTAAAGGAATAAAGAACTAACTAGTTAACACTTTTGGAATCAGACAAATTCCAAATATATATAAAATAAATTATAAAACAAAGTAACTACCTTTAAGCACCTACTATGTGCAAGCACCCTGCTACATTCTGGGAATAGATAAGGGAGAGAGACAAGGAGTACAAAGTGAAGTAAAGTTTCTTGGAAAGGCTACTACAAAAGCTTGTATGCTAAGAGGTGAGGATGATTCTGAACCAGTTATTTGGACTGCTAAGGAGTAAAGGATGCGGGGGAACACATAATTCTTTGTTTTTAACTACATGACTACTTCAAGGAAGTGGTGACTTTAAACAAAAGTGACAAAAATCAATACAAATTAAGAGAAAAGCCCAAATGTAGCAATATTGTAAAATGTAAATACATTGAACAATCTAGTAAAACCAAAGTGGCAGAATGGGTAAGAAAACAAACCCCAGCAACTTGATGTATGTATGAAGCTTATCTCATAAAGGTGAAATCAATTAAATGGGGGAGGTCTACTTTTGAAGGTAGAAAAGAAGCAAGAGGGAATAGGTATGGAAGCAAATACCCTTACTAGTTTGAGAAAGGAGGAGATATAAACCTATGGTAGAGCCCATAGGAAGGATCACAGCTGACTTCTGTATAAAGAAGGGGACAGTGGAACCTTTCAGTCTGTATGGCCCTTTTAATTTTAATGATCTCAGAAGAGCTTCAGTCACCACTTATTGTCCAACATTAGCCCTATAATCTTATGGTGAGTGAGAATAAGGAGAGATTTGGATTCTGCTTACTTCTTATCTCTCCAAAACTCTTCAACACTCTTCTTTCCTCTTCTCCCCCACACCCCTGCACACTAGACATTTTGAGAGAGAAGAACAGGAGCAGACTCAGGCTTCTCTGCTGACAAGAGCCATATGCTTCCTAGGGCAACTGCTACCCGTCCCCATCCCTCCCTCCATGCCTTGCCCTGCTCCACAGACAACCAAGGTGAAGGGACCAGACTCATGCCCGGCCCATCTTTCTCTGCAACTCCTTTTGGAAACTGAACTCTTCCCCATTTGCCACCTACTGTTTTCCCTAAGACTTTTCATGTTTTACTATCTGTAAAAATTGACGTTAGGAGGAAACTTTCGTGCTATGTCCTCATGCATTTTCACTCCTATTTCTCAACCCTGCTCTAGTCCATCAATGCCCCAATCCACCTTTGCATACTCCTCCCACTCTTGTCCTCTGGAATTCTCACTCCAAGGTAAAGAAACTCCCCCTTGCTCATTCTCTCACTTTTCCATCTATTAGCCTCCAAAGGCATCTTGCTCTCCTCTGACAACACCACATCTCCAGTTATTTTTTCTAGCATTTTTCTCACACCTGCCACATTGGTCCTGGAGGAAGATTGGGAATAATCTTTGCTTTCCACGATCAGTTCATAGTTCATTCAATCAAAAATTTTCACCTTAATCTAGTCTATAATATTTTAAGAGCAGAAAGAATTCACTTGGGCTGACAGTAGCTGTAATCATAGACAAGTAAATTCATCTTTTTATGCCTCAGTTTCTTCATTTTAGGATTAGGTCAAGAGGATAGTAAGGATACTAATATTTGTGCTATCTTTTGCAGGGTTATTATAAAGAAAATGCTTTGCAAATTTTAAAGCACATTATTATGAGTTATTTTTGGGGGCACTATTCAGTGGTACAGTAGAGCAGAGGAGGGGAACCTGTGGTGCCAAGGCCACATGTGACCCTCTAGGTCCTCAAGTGTGGCCCTTTGACAGAATCCAAATTTCACACAACAAATACCCTTAATAAAAGGATTTGTTCTGCAAAACTTGAACTCAGTCAGAAGGCTGTACCTGAGGACTTAGAAGGCCACGTGTGACTGCGAGGCCACAGGTTCCCCACATTTGGCCTAGAGTGTTTGCTTTGGAGCCTGGAAGATTCAAGTCCTGCCTCTGACACATCCTGTCTTGTGTTCCTGGGCAAGTCACTTCTCAGCGCTCTAGGCACCTCCCTCAGACTATTAAATTGCAGAGATAACACTGACCTGAATTGGTAGAGGGAGGTTCCTGACCTGAAAAATTCCTATATCAGTGAAATCACAAGTCAAGTTCTATTTTATTATTTGTGCTGTGATGTTTGAAACATTGCAATATCTAGAACTCTTAATAGAAAGCCCCAGGGTCTCCAGGGCATTATGTATCAATTTAAGAGAAAATAGATAACTCCATCTTCTGGGAAATGAGCAAGTCCCCAAACTATCAATTACGTAGAGCCAACACATTTTAATGAAGTTAAGTAGCCTAGTATGGCACAAGGGAAATGGCATAAAAAAAAAGTGTCATCAGAGATGTATGGCCAGAAAAGAAGGCAGGCTTGTCATGTTACTAGGACAAGGGATAACCAGTGGATAACTCATTTCCCCCTTGGTGTCCACACAATGTCAAGAGAACGTAAGACCCCTGTTATGTTTAGATGGACCCCCTGGCACCTCTGTGAGGACATGGACAAGAATCACTCAGTATGAAAAGGCATTAGTGGGCTAGTAGTGGACTCCATCAAATCAACAAGAGCATGGAGCCATCAAAGTATCCAAGAAATGAGTGTAAATAAGAAATGAGTGTAAATGTATGCCAGAGTATTGAATAATGTTTGATCTCATTAGATGGAGAACAAACTTGACCTTACTTTTAAGATTGTTTCTTGTAATGCTTTCTCTAGTTACATATCCCTCTAAGCTTAGTAACCTGGACTTGCATGACTAGCTTCTCCCTGAACAATAAATAATGAAGTGGGAAATACGTTGTAGTACCAATACAAAAAGCCCAAGTTACCAAAGCTCTCTTACTTGCCAAATCCAATAGTCTTTTCTTAGTCCTCGTAAGTGTTTGCTGCCTTTCTCTTGTTGACTACCTCCTCCTGGATATTCTCTTGGTTTTTATGATACTACTCTTACCTGGTTTTCGTCCTGTTTATCTGACCACTCCTCTGTTAGTTTTGCTGAAAATTCCTAGGAAGTCTTTTCCTTTCTTCAGTCTCTTCTTAACTGGAGTCTGGCTTCTGATCTTATCATTCAATTGAAACTGCTGTCCAGTGTTACCAGTGATGTCTTAAGTGTCACATCTAACGAATGGTCTTTTCTCAGTCCTTACCCTTCTTGAGCTTTCTGCATCCATTGACACTGTTGGTTATTACTCTCTTCTCTTTGATATTCTCTTTCCTCTGGGTTTTTGTGACACTCCTTTCCTCTGGTTCACCTCCTACTTGTCTGATTGCTCCTCAGTTTCCTTTGCTGAATCTTTTTCCAGTTGGCACCCACTAAATGTGTGTCGCTCAGAGACCTAATCTGGTCCCTTTTCTGATCACTTATACCAGTTCACTTGGAGAACTCATCAGCTCCCAAGGATTCAATTATCATTTCCATGGATGTTATTCTCATCCCTAACCTCTCTCCATCTTAAAATCCAGATTTCTCATAGGAATCTTAAACTCAACATATCCAAAACAACTCATTAACTAATTTTCCCCATAAACCTTCCCTTTTTCCCAACTTCCAGATTACTCTTGAGGGCACCACTATCTTAGCATCATCCTCAACTCACTCAACCCTATATCCATTCTGTTGCCAAGACCTATTGTTTCAGCCTTCAAAACACCTCTCGTATATATTTCTCCTTTTCTTGTCAGAGATCCTTGGTGGAGGGCCTTATCACCTCATGTTTAAACTATTAACCATAGCCTACATATTGCTGCCCTTGCCTCTAGTCTCTCCTTAATCTACTTCAGCCTCCACTCACCTTTTGATCTTACTAATTGATCTTACTAAAGTGCAGGTCTATGTCACCATCCTAGTCAATAAATTCTTGTGGCTTCTTATAGCTTCTACGATTAAATATGAAATCCTCTATTTGACTTTTTAAAGCCCTTTATAACCTAACCCTTTCCTAACTTTCCAGTCTTACTACCTTCCAAGTGGTCTTTGATCCAATGAAATGGTCTTCCCTGCTATTTCTTGAGCAAGGTACTCAACATTCTGACTGTGGGCATTTTCACTTATTGTCCCTTATACCTGCAATTCTCTCCTCTTGCCCTCTCTTCACTCTCTATCCCCTAGCCTCTCTGGCTTTCTTCAAGTCCCAAATAAAATTCCATCTTCTGTAACAATTGTTTCCCAATCCCTCTTAGTATTATTGTTTTCTCTGTGTTGATTATCTCCAATATATCCTGTATGTAGTTTGTTTGGGTAGCTAGGTGTCACAGTGGATAGTCTTGGGCTTGGAGTCAGGAAGACCAGAATTCAAATCTGGCTTCAGATTCTTCTAAGTTATGTGGCACTGTGCAAAAGTTATTTAACCCTATTTACCTGTCTCCTTCTCTGTAAAATGAGCTGGAGAAGGAAATGGCAAACGACATTAATGTCTTTGCCAAGAAAACCTCAAATGGAGTCACAAAGAGTCAGACGCAACCACACAACAACGAAAGTAGCTTGTTTGTATGTAGTTGTTTAAATGTTGTCTCCCCCATTGGACTGTGAGCTCTTTGAGATCAGGGACTGTTTTTGCCTTTATCTCCATGGCTTAGCACAGTGCCTGGCACATATTCAGTATTTAATATTAACTTTGCGGGCTTATTATCCGTATTATGTCACTTAACTTTGTGTATTCTCAAATTTCTATCCTATGTCCTTTTCTCCCTCTGGAACAGGAGATCTTAACCATTTTTCTTCCTGTCATGGACACCCTATTGACAGTCTGGTGAAGCCTATGGACTCAATAATGTTTAAGATTCATAATTGAAGGAAATGCTAGATTTTGCTTAGAAGTTGGTGAGAATACAGACATAATTTTTTTTTTCCATTCAGGTTCACTGACCCCTTGAAATTTATCCGCAGACCCATTAGGGGTCCTTGTAAGAAACCCTGTTCTACAGTGTCTCTTTTGGTAATCTCATCAAGTTTCTATGTGTTTAACTATCATCTTCAGGTAGATGACTTCATAGTCATATATGTCATATATCCAGCCTCACTCTTTCCCCCTGAACTCCAGTATGGCATCACCACTTGCCTATGGCACATTTCAAATGTATATCCCAGAGATATCTAAGCTCAATACATCTAAAAATGGACTTATTTCGTTTTCCCTTAAACCTTCCCTCATTCCAGACTTCCTCATTTCTGTCAAAGGTCTCCCATCCTTCCTATTTTATAAACTTGGCATTAAATCTTAACTCTCCTTTGCCCCCTCATCTCAAATGTCTAATCAGTTGTCACATTTTGCCATTTCTACATCTGCAACATCCTTTACATCTAACCTCCTCTCTGCTTATGCAGCTATCAGCTTACTTCAGACCTTCACCTCCAGTTCGTATTACTGCAGTGGCCTCCTAATTGTTCTCCCTGCCTCAAATCTCTCTCCCTCCAGTCCCTCCTACATAGCACTGCTGGTGATTTTCCTTAAGCGCAGATCTGATCATTTGACCAATTCTAGTGACTTTCTATCGCTTTTAGGATAAAATATAAACTGCTTTTTAAAGTTCCGACACAACCTTGTCCCAAACTATCTTTCCAGCCTCAATGGACATTACTCACCCTCACACTGTGGAAGCCAAACTGGCCTCCCCACTTTTCCTTACTCATGACACTTCAACTCCTATTTCTATGTGTAGGGAAGACCCCAAGTGTAGAGAGAGTGCCCACATGTGGTGAGAACTGTTAAATGGTTTGAAGAGAGGCAGAATAGACATTTCTAGACTGTTCTCCCACCTTTCTCCAAGGGAGAAAGGGTACTGGGATAGGATTATATCTATCTGCATCTTTAAAAATTGTTAGTCTAGGGGGAATATGTGGGTTCAGTCTAATGCTGATTGTTTTGTCATTATTGGGGGGAAGCAGACCCCAAGTTCCATATCCAAGGCTTTACCCCTTTCCCACCAAATACCAGTTCCACAATGAATACACATAATGAATAGCAAAGAAACTCATTTGTCCACATCATAGTAAAACAAATCAAGGGAGGAATATGTAGGAAAATATATTAGACTATACAGAATGAAAAAGTTCTCCCATTGGGAGCAAGATAACAGCTCAACCAAGAGAGATTATCCTTGTTCCCACCCAAGGGGTGAGTCTAATGTACAGTAGCAAGGTGGAAATAGAAACATAGTGGAGATTGCCAGCTCCTCCCATGTCTTCCCATGTTTCTTCAGCATCCTGAAGTTGGGTTGGCATTGTCCAACTTTCCTCTTAAAGCTGCAGGCCAGAAATGCCCAAACAATTTGATGCTCTAAGAAGATCTGAAGCTTGAGGTGTCCCAAAGAGTCACTTGAAGAGTCCTCCAAGAAGACTGAAGAATCCTGAAACTCCCTTCCTCTCACCAACTCTGCCCTGGACTTTGCATAAGATAGGATTTTCCCTTCCGTCAAAAAGGATAAAGGTCCATACCAATGGACTTTGACCCAGGGGTTAGTTACATGTGCATGCCCATATGCCTGGAACATCCTCCCTATTCTCTGTTTTTTCTTCACCTTAGGTTCCACCTTCTGCATGAAGCCTTTCCTAATTCCCCCCCACACCCACCAGTTGCTTGTGCCCTCCCTCCCAAGCTACCTTGCATTTAACTGTGAATATATTTGTATGCATTTTCGTTATATTTGTCCTGCATGTACTTGAATCTGTGCACAGGTGTATAGGAGCACAGACTTGGAGCTAGAAGAGAAGTGTCTTTCTAATTACAAGGTAAACTTTTAAATAGGGATGATTTTATTCTTTGTATCCTCAGTACCTAGCACAATGCCTGGCACATACATAGTAGAAGCTTAATAAATGCTTGGTTGATTGATTACCTTGGACTTAGTCCCAGGAGAGATAACAAAAAATCCTTTGAATTTCTTTTTGAGGCAGGTGAGTCACAGGGAAAAAAAATGTATTGTTCTGTCTAATCATTTAGACACTCCAATCATTTACTGAATTGACTAAAAGGGCCAGGGGCTTATACTAGAGCCAAGTGGTGGTGACCACAGAAGGGAAAGAAGTGGCAGCAGTCAGCATCGTTGTAAAGATCAGAAAATCCATTAACTCATTCACATCACCCAGAAATAGAGAAAGTAAGTGTCCATTCATCTAAAAGCTCTACTTAGCCATATATTAAATACATAGGATAATAACTTAATGGGTAGATGATATTGTTATTAAATTATTAATTATTACATGTCTAATCCTATAATGTGTTTCTAAATATACCATATGTATGTTCAATAACATCATGTTATAAAATTAAGTATATTAGCATATATGCATAAATATATTCTATTACGTGTAACTAGATTATTAAATATTGTTTGTGCATGTCTAAATACACCTTCCATGTTACAAAATTATTAAATATATTATGTGCACATGTAATATATCTTGTATGACCAAATTATTAACCAGATTAGCATATGAGTACATATAAATATATTTTGTGATTAAATTATTAAATATGTCCACATAAATGCATGTATAACTACACTGATCAAATCTATATCATATGTATGTATAAATATATATTACTTTTTAATGGAAAACTCACCAAGGCTGCCTCTTTCAGTTAAATTGAAACTTTCATTATTACTGTTCTTTAATATCCCATCTCTCATTCCCTCCCAGTAGCATGGTTTAAATGTTTAATTCTTTAAAAAATTGGTGCAGTATTTATAGACACAACATGTCAAAGCCAAAGCTGTTTGATTGGGTCTAAAGAGTAGATGCTAACTGGTGCTAATTGAGGATATGTTTCTGTGTATTTACACAGACACCAGTAGACATGGCAATTAGAAATGCCAGGGTGAAGACCACAAAGGAGGGGAAAAGAATAAAGGAGAGCTGTTGCTCTAAGAGATGAGGTGAACTTAGCAGCCTTTTTCTTGTCTGATTTAGAGCTAAGTCACCAAGCTAAGGAACTTTCATTCTTTGGAGAGATTTTAGACAGGGTGACCAAATTAGAAGGCTATATCCATAGTCCATGTAAGAGGGCCTGATTTCAGGGTGGTGCTTCTATGAGTGGAGATGACAAACTCCCTTGTTTTATGGAGGAGGAATAGGAAAGTGAAGGCACTTGCCCCAGGTCATCCAGAGGATGGCAGCTTGAAATGGGGGGGGGGGGTTGGGGAATGGGGAGGGAAAATAAATGGCTCATAGATGTAAAGGACATCAGAGGCAAACTAGTCCAACTCCTTCATTTTACTAGTGGGGAAACTGAGTTCTGGAAAGTTTAAGTGACTTGCTTTCTCTCTAATCTCATCTGAGCTCTGGTCCCTCATCACCAATTGCCTATTGGATATTTTAGAATAGAAGCTTCAAAGGCACTTCAAATTTAATATGTCCAAAAGAAAGCTCATTATCTTTCCTCTCAAGCCTACCCCACTTCTGAACTTCCCTACTTTTATTGAAGGCACCAGCTCCATTTGGTAACCTCAGTATCATCCTTGACTTCTGCTCACCTCCCAACCCACATATCCAATCAATTGCCAACTCTTACCATTTTTACCTTCATAACATTTCTCACCTCTTCTTCCCCTTCCCCTCCACTCACATAAGGCACTACCCTGACTTCAGACTCTCATCACTTCTTGCCTGGACTATGGAAACAGCCTCTTCTTTGCTCTCCCTGCCTCACAGCTCTCCACCGAAACTCATCCTCCCCTCAGCTGCTAAAGCGATTAAAGTTCAGGGCTGACCATGTCACCTCTTGTTCAGTAAACTCCAGTGACTTTCTGTTACTTCCAGGCTCAAATATAAAATCCTATGTCTGGCATATCCCTTCCCAACTTAGCCCCAGGTAGGTACCTTTCTAGAATTAGCTATTACTCTCCTCCATATACTCTTCTGTCCAACCAAATTGACCTTCTTGTTATGTCTTACAACATTCTGTTCTGTCTCTTTTTTTTAATCTTATCTTTCCCTAAAGAATTTTTTAATGACCTAATAATTTACATTGGCCATTTTCTCATTATTCCCTATCTCTCAAACATCTCCACACCATGCCTTTTCCACTTGGACCATCATCGCCTCCTCTCCACTGGAACCTTAGACTCCTTCCTTGAAACCACCCTGGGCTCTTCTTGGTGAGCTTTTATTTCATCTTGCCCTGATCCAGGTCTGTACCTCACTTCCTGATCATCTCCATACCAACTGCCTCTCCCACCTTTCTGTGTTCCTTTTATGTTTTTTTCCCACCATTAGATTGTAAGGTCATTAAGGCCAGGAAGTGTCATGCTTGCTTGTTTTTGTATTCTACTACCTAGCACAGTGCTTAGCAGATAGCTTTTTTTTTTTTTAAAGGCAGTTGGGGTTAAGTGACTTGTTCAGGGTCACACAACTAGTAAGTGTCTCAAGTCTGTTTTGAACTCAGGTCCTTTTGATTCCAGGACTGGTGCTCTATCCACTGCAGCACCACCTAGCTTCCCCACAGATAGCTCTTAATAAATTACCTATCTATTTACCTACTTATCTTTTTCTATCTACCAAGATATCTATTTCTATGTTTTTATGTGTCTACCTACTTACCTATTTATCTGTCTCTTTCTATGTATCTATCTATGTACCTATCCATCTCTTTATCTGCCTATCTATATCTCTCTGTCTACCTACCCATCTCCCTATCTCTCTCTGTGCCTTTGTACTGGCTTTCCTCCCTGCCTAGAATGCATTTCCTCTCTACCTGTGCCTCTTGGAATTCATTTCCCTCAAGACTCAGTTAAGTCTCCACAAGGCCTCCTCCAAGGGGCCACTCCCCATATATCTCAATGCCAAGGCCTTTTCCCACAAGGTTACCTCGTTTCTGCCATATATATATATATATATATATATATATATATATATATATATATATATATTATATATGTACATCTATGTATGTATCATATGTATATGTATATACACACATATATATTGTCTTCTCCATTAGAATGTAAGCTCCTGGAGGGCAGGGACTGCTTCATTTTTGTCCTTCTCCCCTGCACAGTGCCTGGAACATAACAGGTGCCAGATTTGGAATCAGAGGCATTGAGTTTAAATCCTGACTGTGACCCTTATTTACTCGGTGGCCTCTTAGTCCCAACCTTTCTGAGTCTTAGTTGTTCAAATATAAAACAAAGGGGTTGGATTAGATCACAGGATCATAGATTTGGAGTGGAAGGGACTTCAGAGATCATCAATGTCAATACCATCATTTTACAGAAGAGAAAACTGAGGCCTGGAGAGAGTTAATGACTTTTCCAGGCTCACACAGCTAGTTAGTATCAGAGGTGGTATTCAAATCCAGATTTTCTTGATGATTACCACTAAAGGCCCTTGTGGCTCTAAAGTTATGTTCCTGTGAACCTCATACATTTTCTTTTCATATCTATAATAGTAGCCATACATGCCCACTTGCCTGGAAAACTTCTCGGGCTGTTTTCACGCTTTATCTAGTTACCTTGTCTGATTTGAGATAGAGAGCTTCATTGTCCTATTCTCAAGAGAAAGCTTTGTTTGCAGGAGTCTGAACACTTCCCTTACTCTTTTTAGAGCTGGAAGTTTGCAGATGGAGAGTTATTAGAGATGTGACAGAAGCCAGCTCTCCAGCTCTCCAGCCCTCCTTCCTGAACATGACTAATGAAATTCTGACTCTGCCTAGGGGCCCAATCATGATTTCATTTTTTTTCTTTTCAAACTGAGGAGTGTGGATATTCTGTGCACTCACTGCATCAGAAAAGCAGCAGAGTTACCAAAGTGAAAGGGGGGGGCAGCTTTTTCTTTTATGTTTAAATCATATTCTTCCTTTGTTCATTTCAAATAGAATCCAGCAGACCAAAATTCAATTTGCACAGTGCTTCTGAGGACCTCTGTCCAAAATGTGCTCTGCTTGGATGTCCATTTCAGTTGACATCTGATTTGTATTTTCAGGCTAAGTAAACCCTTCAAGTGATGAGTGGGCACTCAGAAGGAGAGCACTATTTCTCCCATCCTGATTTCAATAGCTGGATGTAATTTTAAGTCCTGCTTCTTAGATGATTGTATGGTGTTTCTTATTTTGCCCTTCATCAGTTAGAGATGGTGGTGGCATTTGGAGCCAAGTGATATATGAAAGGTAAGCTATGGTAGGTTTTTCTTGTTTCTTTGCGAAGTAGGTTTATCCTATTTCTTTGCAAAGTATGTTTCCTAAAACCTTTCCCTCCCCTTCGTTGACACATATAATAATGGTCCCTTTGGAAACAATGGATCATAAGATTGGAGATTAGAGCTAAGAGGGCCTCGGAAGGATCCCAAAAAGTCCAACCCCCTCATTTTATAGATAAGTGAGACTCAAACCCAGATTCTCACAACTCCAAGTTCAGTAACCCATTCAACAAAGCATGCCACCTCTTACTCTTGGAGTACTTTGTTATTTTTTCAGGTTCAATATGGGGTAATCAATTCTGCAAATTGTAATTTGAGCTCCTAACAGAGCAAATTCCTACTCACAGACCTGGCAAATGGTACAAATAAGATAGCGATGTATTTCATTAAGACAGAACAGCAAGGTAAATGTCAAGGGGGAAAATGATCAGGTCAATCCTCCCCCTGCACAAATAGGATTATAATATAGTCCCCAACACATCAAGGGAGGAAAAACTGTTTCCTAGCCTCACGTACAGATGGAAAGTGAGCAACCCTAGGGCAAATGTCAGTGGGGAAGGAACTAGCTCCCTGAAGACCATTCATGCAACTGGTGATCAGAACTGGGATTTCGTTATTTACAAAATTTTGTTATTTACATGGAGATCTCTGAAGCTCATTAGAGTTAACATTCATCTTGCCTCTAACTCTGGACTCTGACTCCTCAGAGCCTGTCCTCCACAATATCTGGAGCCCAAACATACTGGATTTGATTTGCAGCTTGAGCTTTCCTACTCAGTAGACCATATCATGTGACACTAGATTGCTTTAGCTTGGCCAACCATGACAGTCCAGAAACACCTAAAGATTTCCCAAATATGCTCAACCCCCTTGCCATGTATATCCCCATTAGGTTACTTTGGTCACCTCTTCCAAAATCCACATTTCCTGACACAATTTTTGAATCCTGGCATAAATCTTGTGGGATTTTGAAATCCTAGATCCTCCTTCAGTGAACAGTAACCTGTTTTGCCTTTTTTTTTTTTTTTTTTACAGGCAAATGAGGTCGGATGGGAACCATCCATTATTGGCATTACAACTCCCCTATTACGTTCTCTTCTTAGGAAACACTTTCTGTTCCTTCAAATCCCAGCAGGTACAAAGTTACATCTGTTTGTACATATCAATTAAATTACAAATAGTGTCATTATAGGCAATTACCTGGATACATAATAGATAACTTTCCAATTAGAATTGCATGTGGTAGATCAGACACATAGGCCAGAAGTAGAAACATAATTCATCAATCAGGTAATGTTGCAAATGATAAATCATATGCAAAGCATAATATCACATGTTGAGGTTGCATGCAAAACACATATGCATATCATCAATAGGTGTCCAACTGTGTAACTTCTTCTCCTGTTATCCTTGGATCATTATACGTCAGCCTGGTTTTTGTCCAGAGAGTCTGGACACTCGTGTGGGGATGATTTGGAGCTCATTAGAGTTAGTCGGTAATTTCAGATATCTTGGCCTACAGTGTCAATCTTCAGCTACTGCTATCTTTAAACCCTAATGAGTTAGACATAAATTGTCTTCTATTACTTTGGGGCTTCCCAAGGAAGATTAAGCAGGAAAAAAAAGGCAGCCTATTCAGTCTCCCCTCCCTTCCCCCATCCCTGGGCTGGGAGTGGTGCTCTCTTTCAGACTGGGGAAGCATTGGCAGGCTTACTTTATCCTCAAGAGGTTACCAACATGTGGTTTCCTCTTTATCCAAATCATGATCTAGGTTCTTGCCATATTATAGAAAGAGTTTATTTACAGATCTCTGATCTGTAGGCCTAAGACCCACTCTCATTAGAATATATAAAATCAGATAGAGAACAGTGTCTTCTTTAGGATCAAAACTCACAGTAGGGGCTCCTAAGGGACTTATTAGAATCTGGACATTGGGTGGGCCCAGGACCTCTGTCTGATGACTCTAAAGTATCTGCCAAAACCTACCTTGCTGAGCTGACTTTTCTGGGACTCACATTCCTTCCTTCCTGATCTATGGCAGTCACCTTGTCCTTCCAGGTCTATTTTTCCAGGATCTGGCATCACTAGGTGAATTCTAGAGGTGCTGGTGGGTGGGCCCACAGCACATAAAACACTTGAGAACCCAAACTGACCAAAACTAGATTATTGATCCTGCTTCCTGAACCTTGATGTCAGGCTTGTTAAAACTTGGTTCAGAGATTCCTTGTCTCTGGTGCCCCACTCCCTCATTCTAATTCTGTTTTCTGGCTCCCAGTTTCCCATGATTACTTTCTTTACCTCTTGACATTCCTTGGCACTGTTGGATCTAGGTCTATTCCACCTTCCCAACCCTGACTCTCCTTTAGGGCCCTGATGTTGAGACTAAACAGAACACTGAACAAGTTTGATAGAGAAAAAGCAGTAGAAATGGCACCCCAACTCCATCCTGGGGCAGTAGCCTCTCTACCAACCTAGAGTCCAGCACTTGGTCATAGTTCAAAATTTCTTGAATGAACCTGAGACTCTCGTGAAAGGGAAACATTCCTGAAGATCCTGTGTCTCTCTGTAATACTGCTGCTCCCTACTCTGTGTTGGGTGCCCTAACTATTGCTCAGCAGTGTGGATGGTCTCAGCTGTTCAGAAGATCCTGGCTTTGAACTGGAAGGGATCTTCAAGGCTCTTGAGTCCAATAAGTGAGGAAACTGTGGTTCATAGAGGTAAAATTACTTGCCCAAGGTCACACATAGGATCGTAACACTAGAACTAGAGGAATCTCACAGGCCAACTCTCTCATTTTACAGAGGAGGAAACTGAGGTGTCTGAGGTGGGAATTGAATCCAGGCCTTCACAACTCTTCAGTCCAGCATGCCACTATGCCATATGGCTACTATTCTGTTCTCATGTCCTTGTGGTCATTTCAGGCTGGAACCCACAGGGTCTATAGTCACTGCTCCTTTAGGAATTCCTTCCCAACTCCATAAAGTGCCTTGGACTTTTGCCTATAAGGGGAGAGGGAAGTAGGATGCTCAAATGAGCTGCTTGATGGGCAGTTCTCTCTCTCTCTTCTCACATCATGAACGATGGCTCAGTAAAAAGCTCTATGCTTGTCCTCTGCAATCATGGCCAAGGGAAGGGTGATCTGTTGAACTAGGCTGGTTGAGAGGAAGTTCTGGTACCTTTCCCTGCATGCACCTGGGGCCTGTTCCTATCCTATGCAAAAGGAGATGGGGTTGGGGAAGCTTCTCAAGTGAGCCACTCTACAGGAAACCTCATTGCCTTCCTGCCCGTAGGCCTTAGACTTGGCTCCATCCTGCTCAAGGCAGGGTGGGAGTGGGGGGAAACCTCTTACCGGAGCTTTCTGATACAGAGAATTTCGCATTCTCTGGCGGTTTATTTTTATTTGTTTGCATCCTTTATATCTTCTCTCTGTGGTGGTGAGAATGGCAGTTAGCTGGAGGGAGGCAGCTAACTGCATTGTTTTTACCACTTGCCCAGTGTAATTAACAGTCTACAGGATCCAACAGCCTAATAGTCTCTTACCACTTTCAAGGCTTCCTGATGACACTGAGTGCTAATTTATTGGTGAAAACAAGGGCCAGTAATGACTTAGATAATTGAAGTCAACAGATAATTTAGAAGTCTCATTAGAGTTCCAAGTTTCCAACTTTTCATCTACCATACTTTTCTCTAGAAACTCTTCTTAAGAATTAGTGGAATGGGAAACCCTGGGGGTGGGGTGGGTGGGTGGGTTCTTCTTCACTGGATCATAGGTTTAGATCGAGAAGGGACCTTTAAAGCATCCTAGTTCAATTCTCTCATTTTACAACGGAGGCCCAGGGAGGTCATGAGGTAGTAATTGGCAGAGATGAGATCTGAACAAATCCCCTGACTCCCAAACTATTCCCCTTTTCACTTGATAACATTAAATATCATTTTTGGACTTTAATAAGGGCCAGAGCTTGAATTAATCAATCAGAAGAAGAGCCTGGACCTAACAGTCTCTTTGTCCTCTGAAGTGAACACAGAGAATACCTCATCTTATATCAACAAGACCAGAGGGAGCTTACTTAGCATACTTTATGAGACCCTTAACCCAAGACACTATCTTGAATAATGGGACTTTTTCTGTATCTTAATATTTCTGTATCTTAATATTTTGTGGACATATACTATGTTATGGCATGTTAATGGTAAAGAAAACACAGATTTCCTGGGTCATAATTTCAATCGAAACTTTGTCAACTCTGTTATCTTATTGTATTTACAACCTATCCAATTAAGAAATTCCTTTCTCATGGAATAGTTAAACACATATAGAAACCATAAATCTGAGAGACACTTGGGATTGTCCTAAAACAGAATTAAGCCTGGTCATTCCTGTGACAGAGATTTCCTTCTTTGGCTCCATGGCCATGTAACTGCTAACTTTAAGGGAATAAACAATATGCATTCAGCCTGTTTGCCTTTTTTAACCAAACTTTCAGGTCGACACACTTTAACGCATTGACTCTTGAGGTGAAGGATGGAAGACCATTTTAGTCATTCAATATTTATTATATACTATGTGCCAAGTACTGGGGAATATGAAAAGTGGCAAAAGACGGTCCTTGCCCTCAAGTAGCCTATAATCAAATGGGGAGGACAACATGCAAACAAATATGTACAAAGCAAGCTATATACAGGATAAATGGGACATAACAGGATAGAATTGAGAGAGGTTGGGCAAAGCTTCCAGTAAAAGGCGAGATTTTAGTTGAAACTCAAAGGTAGCCAGAGAGGTCAGTGGGCAGAATGGATGAGGGGAGACATTCCAGGCATTTCGGACAGCCTGGGTAAATGCCTGGAGCTAAGATGGAATGTCTTATGCAAGGAATAATAAGGAGGCCAATGTCAAGGAATTGAAAACTGAAAAGATAGGAGAAGGCAGGTTATAAATGCATGCCAAACGGAGCATTTTGTATTTGCTCTTGGAGGCAATAGGAAGCCACTGGAGTTTGTTGAGTAGGAGAGTGACATAATCAGACATATACTTTAGGAAAAATCACTTTAGTGGCTGAATGGAGGATGGTTTGGAGTGGGGAGAGATGTGAGGTAGGCCGATCCCACAGTAGGATATTGTAATTATCCAGGCATGAGATGATAAAGGCCTGCACCAGAGTGGTGGTAATGTAAGAGGGGAGAAGTGAGTCGAGGAGGGAGCTGCATATCTGAGCTATTGTTGCAAATGTGAAATCAATAGGCTTTAGCAACAGATTGGATATGGGGGGGTATAAGAGATAGTGAGGAGTCCATGATGTTTCACAGGTTATGAGCCTGAAAGACTGGAAGGATGGTGTTGTCCTTCACAGCAAGAGAGATGGTAGAAGCAAGAGAGATGGTAGAAGCTAGGGAGGGTGTAGTTAGGGAGGTTATAGAGAGGATTCTCATTTAGTGATGGGTTGGACTATACAAACTTTGGGGTATCTTTCAGTTTGAAATTCGGGGTATTCTTTGATTCTAAAGTAGTCTGCCTTTAACTTTATATCCTTCGTTGATATTCCCAAAGCATAGGTCTAACTAGGTCATTCCTTTGCTCAATAAACTCTAATGGCTTCCTATTATCTCTGGTTTCAAAGACAAATGACTGTGTTTGCCACTTAAAGCCCTTCAGGACATGGCCCCAACATTCTTTTTCATGGTCATTATATATTACTCCCCTTCATGTACACTATAATAAAACCAAATAACTGGTTTTCTTTCTTTTCCTCACCCATAACATTCCATCTCCCATCTCCAAACCTTTGCACAGGCTGTATTCCATACTTGTATCATACTCCTTTCTCACTTCTGCGTCTTAGACTATCTTCCTTCAATGATCTGCTCAAATTCTACCTCCTAAATGAGACCTTTAGATCGCTTCTAGTGCCCCAACCCCCAAATTAATGTGTATTTGCTCATATGTTTTGCCTAGACTTATATGTGTACATGTTATTTACTTGATAGAATATAAACTTCTTGGAGTCAGGAACTAATTTTTTTTGTTCTCTTTGTGTCCTCATGGCTTAACACAATGACTGGCACTTAATAAGTGTTTAATAAATGCTTATTCCATTGATTTATTTTCTGTAGAGATCTGATGAACAATGAAATCATCTAAGGAAGTATGAGGAGGATGGGGGAGGTAAAGGAACAAAGACTTATCTGATTGGGAATTGAATGAATTTCTTCCTTGGAGAACCCTCTATCCCCAATGCTCCTGGACCCATTTGGTGCGGCCACGGGAAAGCTGGATGATGACAAAAAGGGAATATGATGGGACATGGCAGTACCTTGAGGGTACAGCAAGAATAACCAGTAGTCTATAGATTTTGACAGCATCATGAAATGTGAAACAACCAATTGCTAAGGGAGTTGGGTAGATGAAGATGTTGGGGAGCCAGTCCTCTAGGGAGTCAATATTGAACTTTCTTGCTCCAGTGATTTCAAGGGAAGCAGTGTAGAGAGAATGCCCTGTGAGCATTTGTTTCCAAGAGGGAGATGATCCAGGTAACAACTTGAGGTTTTGGGGTTTTGCTGCAGCTTTGGACATCTTCAGTTCCAGCATCCTCTCCCCTCCTCACTTTGTGCCAAAAGGGAATTTTGAAAAATGGGACCTTCCTTGCTGATCTAATCCAATCCAACAAAGTATTAACTAGGCACTGTGGATGTGCTGGGAATTCAAACACAGAAAAGAAATTATCCCTGCTCTCATGGAGCTTCTATTCTACTGCATGGGGGAAAGGAGGAAGGGAATGCAACATGGAAGGAAAACATTTATGTACATACCTAATAATTTGAGGAAATAGAGACTACTAGCAACTAGAAGAATCGGAAAAGGAGGTTTCTTGGGGAGAGTAGAACATGAGCTGAGCATTGAAGGAACCCAGGGGTTCTAAAAGGTGGAGGTGAGGAAAGCGACATGGGGTGCTTTATTGTTGTTCAATCATTTCCGTCATGTTCGACTCTTTGTTTTCCCTTTTTGGGTTTTTCTTGGTTGGAGTGGTTTGCAATTTCTTTCTCCAGCTCATTTTATATATGATGAAACTGAGACAAACAGGGTTAAGTGATTTGCCCAGGATCACACAGCTAAGTAAGTGTCTGAGCCCAGATTTGAATTTAGGAAGATGAGTCTTCCTTATTCCTAGTCCAGAGCTTTATCCACTGTAGTGCCACCTTGTGACCCTTACATGGGGTACAGCCGGGACAAAAGCATCATGGATGCAGGAGATTTAATTCAAGTTCAAAGAATAGAAGGTAGGCCGTTTTGGCTGTAATATAGAGTGGGTAGAAGGGAGAAATGTCAAATAAACTCATTAAGGTCTCTGGGGCCAGATTGGGATGGGCTTTAAGTGCCAAATGGAGAAATTTGTATTTGTCCTTTATGTTAGAGGCAATACAACTGGAGGGCCTACTTGAACTGAGTTGTGACATGGCTAGACCCTTGCTTTAGGAATATCATTTTGGTGGCAGCGTTGGAGGTGGTTGGAGAGACTGGAAGTGAGGAGTTCACTTAAGCTGTTGTGATAGTCTACATGAGAGGAAATAAGAGCCCATAGTATGGTGGTGGCCATCTACATGGAAAGAAGGAGACAGCCACTAGAGATGTGGAGGAGGAGGTAGCTTCAGCATGGCTTGGCAACTTATTGGTTATGGGGGTGGTGGCAAAAAGATTTGAGGATGAGGTTGCAAACCTGGATGATGGGAAGAATGGTGAGACCCTCAGGAGAAACTTAGAAGTTAGGAAAAAGGAAAAGCTCAGGGGCAAAGATAATGAGCTCTCTTTCAACCATGCTGAGTTTGAGATAGGACATCCCATTTTAAATGTCCAATAGGAAGTTTGATATGTGGGTCTAGCGCTCAGGAGATATGCTAGGACTGGATATATAGATTGCTATTTAACAGAATTTCTTTTTGTCAAGTGAGCAATCACCTGTAGCAGTTCTTTGGTGTAGACAAGAATTTTCAGACAACTCTTACTAAATTACGGATGTATCTGGCTCTTATTTAATATGAATAGCTAACGCTTTTTTGTGCTTTCATATTTGCACAGTATTTCACATATTATTTCATCCGATCCTCCCTGTGAGGTAGATATTATGATGCCCATTTTACAGATGAAGAAATTGAGGCAGAGGGATGTTAAGTGACTTGAACAGGGTCACACAGCTAATAAGTGTCTAAGATAGGATTTGAACTCAGGTCTTTCAGATTCCAAGTCCACAACTTTATCCAGTATCTCGAGGTACTCTAAAATGAGAAAAGGCTCAGAGAGGCAGTTTTCATCTAAATATAAAATGAAGAACTTCTTCCACTCAAAGCTGTCCTAAAGTAGAATGACCTTCCTAGTAGGGTAGGAGTTCCCTCTACCTTCAGGTCTATAAAAAGAAACAGGATGAAGGTTGTCAAAGATATCATAGGGGAGTTTCCTGTCCAGATTTGGGTTGGATTGTGTTGCCTCTGAAATCTCTTTCATCTCCAAGTTTCTCTGCTTCTCTGAATGGCATGGAGAAAGTTTCTCAATTGTGAGAACTGCGACAAGCCAGCTTTCTAGGTAATACATGTTTTTTTTTTTTTATATGGGGGAGGTTCAAAATATTCTTCAGCTTCCCACTTCTACAAGTGTTAACTTTCCAGAAATGGTCAAAATCATAGACCTAGAGTTGGAAGGAACCTCAGAGGCCATCAAGTCTTACCCTCTCATTTTACAGAGGAGGAAACTGAGGTCCACTGAGGGGAAGTGACTTGCTCAATATCACTCATGGGATCATAGATATAGAGCTGTAAGAGACTTTGGGGCCACCCCCTTCATTTTACTGAAGTATAGTCCAAGGTAGGGAGATGAAAGGACTTACCCAAGGTAAATGTTTGGTATCATTTTAAAGTTCTGAAAAAATGTGATAAATTAGGCTTAATTTTGAAAATAATATACTATTAAAAATTATGGAAATAAGTTTTTGTGCCTTCAGTTTGTCACATCAGTGAGTTTAAATAAAGATATCATCATGGGGCAGAAATACACTGATTAGATGAACAACATTGAACACACAATTGCATTATGCTGCGCACAAGGGAATTTGACTGAGAAAATAGGCTCCAGTCTCACCTTGTTCTGTTAGTCCCCATTTTGAGCAATAGTGAAAGTGATTTAGTCATTGAATGAGTTGATAATTGAATGAATGAGCTAGCCAATCACAGACCCTGCTTTGAAGATTCAAGCCAACAGTCAGATTTCTCTTCAGTGGCTTTATTTAATAGTCTATATAACTTCTATTTTTTTCCTCTGTTCTCCTTAATCACTTTCGCTCTATTTGATAAGGCTCTTGCAGGCTTTCTGCAAATATTTCCATTTTGACAGAACTGTAATAATGCTGGGGCACATAGAGAATTATAACAACCCCAATCGAGGAGAAAAATGGCTTAATAAGATGAAAATGCAGAGTACCTATTTAGAAAATCAAATTACTGGATAAATGAAATGTGTTTCCATTTTGTTTCTAGCTTGTCTACACACTGAAACTCATGTCAGGCTACAGTATGGTCCATGTTTGGAAATCTTGAAATGTGTTTCTTGTTTATTCTTTTTACTGGGGCTGGTCTACTGCAGAATCAGAGACAGTTTGACACAGGGGAAGCCCTGGCCTGGGAGTGAGAAGAGTGGCATTTTGGTCTTGGATTCTGTCTCTAACTTCTGGTGTGACCTTGGGCTCTTTCTGAGGAGGGAGCCAGACCCTCTGAGGAAGAAGCTGCTTGCTGTCTTAGGAATGATGCTCAATTTCAATGGGTTCTGTTAGGTGAGAAACTATTGGTCAACCTGATAATAATAATTAAGAAGTCTGCTCTCTTTGGGGCATTTGTAACCTTCTGAGATTTGTAAAAGCAGATAACTTTGACCCACTCTGCGTGATTCAAGTATTGTTCAAAGGAATATAGAAAGCACCACAAGAGAGAAACAGATGGTTTCAGGGGCACAGCCAATGTTTTTCTTCTTGCAACTGACCAAAGGAAATAGCTGCAATAGATGAGAATGGAACTGGGAAGTCAACAGTGGGTTAAAAAGATGGTGTCCAAGAATGGAATTTGAATTTCTGGACCATGGATTAAAATAATGGAATGACATACACTTGATTAGAGAAGGAGGGTGAATATGGGTTGCTAATATATTTACAGGGGCAGCTAGGTGGCACAGTGGATAGTGTGCTGGGACTGGAAACAGGAAGACTCATCTTCCTGAACTCAAATCTGGCCTTAGACATTTACTAGCTGTGTGACCCTGGACAAGTCACTTAACCCTGTTTGCATTAGTTTTCTCATCCTCCAAATGAGTTGGAGAGGGAAACAGCAATCTCTTCCAGTATCTTGGCCAAGAAAACCTCAAATGGGGTCATAGAGAGTTGGACATGACTGAAACAATTCAAAAAAACCAACTGTATTTACGAGGAGTCTTATAAATCTAAAAAGCTTTAAACTGAAAAAGTGGGGATACATATAACATGTGTATATACATACATACATATACATACATATAATACATTATCTACATAACTACCTATCTCTCTATATCTATACACTAGCTACCAAGTTGCAAACAGCAGGGACCCAGAACTTTTCGGAAGAACCAAGCAAGAAGCCAAAAATACAGTCTGTGTCCTTGGCTCCTTCTTGGTGTCCTTATGGGTTCATTTTCCATGAGCCATCCCTTAGGTGTACTCTATGGCTGTTTTCTTCCTCCCTATGCTTTTTTAATGATCTCATTGGCTCCCATAGATTCAACATTCACCTCTCTGTAGATGATTCCTATATCTAGATAGCCAAGCCTAGTCTCTCTCATGAGCACCAGTCTGCATTGCCAAACTCTGTACTTATTGGTTTTTGAACTAGATCTGCAATTCAGCATGTTCAGAATAGAAGTCATTATCCTTCTCAAGGGTAACACCCTCCCCGCTTTTCTCTCAGCAAAACCTTCTCTCTTCTGAATTTCCCTAATACTGTTGAGAGCTCTACCATCTTCTTGGTCATCCACATTCACAACCTTGGCATCATCCTTGAGTCCTCATTCACTCCACCCCATGCTTAATCTGTTGCCAGATCTTACTGTAAGATTTTGTAGATTTTTTCTTTCCAATAAAGATTTTATCTTTACAACATCTCTTCTATATGTCCCCTACTCTCCAATCCCATAGCTACTGCCTTGGTTCAGGCCCTTGTCATCCCTTTCCTTTTCTCTCCATGCCATTCTATCTCTCCCTCAGCAACTGCCGCCAAAGCGATTTTCTTAAAGTGCAGATCTGTACATGTCATCTCTCTACTCAATAAATTTCAGTGGCTCCCTATGACCTTTAGAGCTGGGATTTCAAAGATCATCTAGCCTAAATCTCTCATTTTATAGAAGGGGAAACTCCAGCTCATATAGATAAAGTAGTTTGTCTACTTCATTGTCATTGATCTAGAGCTGGAAAGGACCTCAAAGACTCTACTCCTATTGCCTCATTTTACAGATGAGGAAACTGAGGCACAGAGAAGGCAAGTGTCTTGCCTGGGGTTACAAGGCTAACAAGTGTCTGAGGCAGAATTTGAACCCAAGTCTTCTTGACTCCAAATCCAATGCTCTATCCACTTATTCATGGGTATTGCATCTCTTCGGTAGACCGAGTTCCTTGAGGACAGGACCTCCTGCCAAGACTACATGAATGTGATGTAAAAGCCAAAGACATAAATAAAACTTATTTTTAAAGAATTAGTTGAGTTCAAATAAACTTTATTATTTACCTTGTAGCTAAACAAGATGGCTTGTGGTAGACAAAGAAATGATTTTCTAAGCCCCTCTTCTGTTCCATATTGCTTTCTTGGAGCTACGAATTTGTCCTAATGGGGAGATGTGAAGTTCTAAGGGGTAGGGGCAGGAACTGCTGTGTTCATGCCTCGTAAGGGTATGCCTAGGAAATGAACTGGGAGAGCCACCTCTCTCTGTATGTAACATTCAGCATAAAGACAATTGTTCTTCCTGATATGTGCTCAGCTTCCACTGGCCACACAATGTCACTGTTGCTCTGAAAGAAAAAAAAAAGCCTTCTACATGGTCATAGAAGGTCCTGTATAGAGAGCTGGGACAAGGAAATTGGTAATAGGATTACTTGGCTGGGAAATGTCCACAATGGTTTCTTTCTATTAAACATAGTCACAAGGAGGCTCTTTTTTCCCCCTCCCTCAATCAGCCCTTAATCTTTCCTATTCTATACTTTCCACCGGCCTAATTCTTTAGTCCTCCCCCAAAGGAAACCTGCTCCAATTAGGCTAGTTTCAAGCAACAAGGTTACATGGTGGGTGGAGTTCCAGACTCAAAGACAGGAATTTAAATCACTCATCAGACTCTTATTAGCTGCTTAAGTCACCCTCTTTGCCTCAGTTTCCTCTTTGGTGAAAAGAGGACAGTACTATTACCTACCTCACAGGATTGTTGTAAGGATCAAATGAGATAACACATTTGAAATTCTTGGCAAACCAAAGTATGGATCCATTCTCTGCTGCTGGTACTAATTTTGGCCTAACAGCAAAAAAATACGGGTGCTCCACCTGCCGGCACCACACCATCCATACATGGAACCATTGGTTACAGAAAATGGAGAAGTTTTGAATACTATGTTTCACTTACCTTGGCAGTATACTTTCCAGGGATGCACACACTTACAATGAGGTTGATGCATGCATTGCCAGAGCTAGCTCAGTGTTTGGGTGACTCCACAGGAAAGCATGAGAGAAGAGAGATATCAGACTGACTACCCGACTGAAGGTCTACAGAGCCATTGTGCTGATCTCATTGTTGTATGCCTGTGAAACCTGGCCAGTCTACCAGTATCATGCCAGGAAATGGAATCCCTTCCATTTGAACTGTCTTAGGAAGATTCTGAAGATCACCTGATAGGATAAGGTGCCAGACACTAAGGTCCTTGCTCAAACTAAACTGCCAAGCATTCAGACTCTACTGCAGAGAGAGCACAACTGATGGGATGGCCATGTTGTTTGAATGCCAAATATATACTTGCCTGAAAGACTATTTTCCAGAGAACTCACTAAAGGAAGGTGCTCACATGGTGGTTGGAAGAATCGATACAAGGAAACTTTCAAGATTTCTCATAAGAACTTTGGAATTGATCGTGTGACATGAGAGACACTGGCAAATGACCACCCAGCATGGCGCGCCCATGCCAAAGAAGGTGCTATGCTTTATGAGCAAAGCAGAATTGCAATGGCTCAGAAAAAAACATGAGGAAAAAATTTAGAGACATCACCACCATAAATGTTCATATGGACTATTTGTGCCTGACCTGTGGTAGAGCATTCTAAGCTTGTATTGCTCTAATCAGCCACTGTTGGACACACTGCGCCTTGACTCCTACATAGTGATGACATTTTAAGGTTGTCTTTGAGAATGAAGGACAACCAATCAGCCTTAAAGTGCTCAATAAAGGCTCATTCCCCTTCTTTGCTGCCTCCTACCCCTCTTCTCAATTCACTTAAAACCTTCTCTAGTTACTCCAACCCAGTTTTGTTCCATTTCCTGACCTATTCTAACTGAATCATGGTATCTCAATGCTTGTAAGGGAAGTTCTGAGGTCTCTAGGACTTGGACTGGGGCCATCTAAGTCCAACCCATGCCTAAAAAAGAAGTCCCCTCCACAGTATCCCTGGCAAGTGGTCATTTTAAAGAGAGGAGCCCACCACCTCCTGAGGTCACACATTCTACTCTGGGGCAGGCCTAATTGTTAAAAATGTTTTCTGACATTGGGTCAAAATTTTTTTCTATGCATTCTTCACTCTCATTGCTTCCAGCTCTGCCTCTGGAGTAGAGCAGAACCAGGAAAATTCATCTTCCACATGACAGACCTTTAAACATTTAAAGAGATTTCCCTCCCCCCCCCCCCAAGTTCTCTCTTCTCCTAAAAGGTCTCAATTCCTTCAGTCAATTCTTCTAGGGCATGGTATGGACATCTTACACTACCCTCATCAACATTTTTCATGTTTTCCAAATTGTTAACGTCCTTCTTAAAATGAGGAATCCAGCACTGAGTGGGATCTGACCAGCACAGTAGGACTACCATTTCCCTCATTTTACCCACCCTATCTCTTATGAGACCTTAGATTTGTATAACATACGCTTGGAGCTACTCTCCTAGCTCTTCATCCCCTGCACTGCCCCCGACATCCTCAAATTTCCAAGGTGGATTCCCAGAACAAGGCTTCTGTCTTTTTAGAGTCTAGGGATAGCCTTGAGGGATTATAAGATGGGTTTCTAATTTTATACCTCAAAAGCCCCAGAGTCCTTCCTCCTATGATTATCAGTTGGTATCAATTAGTCAGCTAAACATAATTAGTTTTTAAGAGGGATATTTACTAATAGGGTATAATTAGAACAATTGATACAAAATATCCCCTTAGAAGTCTGTGCCATATTCTCGTGTGTTTGTCTGTGTGTACAGTCCAGGGGAAAGTGGGCTTAAGTTTAGGGAGCCTATGTGGCTAAAGGTTAACTGGAAGCTACCCAAGTTCATTTTATGGAGATCTCAAGATGTTCCCATTAGGGAGGAGAATGCAATATTATTGATGCTGTACCAGGAGACATAAATTAATCACAAATCAGCAATGAGAAATTCACTCAAAGCAGGTAAGATGAAAGCTAGATTTGCCAATATCTTGATTTAGGTGGCCAGGGTGGAATTCTGACCACATTAGGAACATGGTGGAAAATTAAGGCAAAAAGGGATTCAGTAGCCACGAAACTAGAACCCATGAGGCAGGATAAGGACATGGAATAAACCTGAGGGTTGGCACATCCAGGTTGACCTTCTGGGCCAGTAGAAAAACTATATGAATTGGATGAAAAATTTTAAATTAGGAAAAAAAACCCCAAGAATAAGTCCAATTCCCTCCATTTACGTAGACAAATGACTTACTTTTCAAAAATCTGATACTCATTGATAAACTTATTTCCTCATTTATAAAATGAAGATTTTGGAAGGCCTTTCTATCTTAAATCTAAGATACTGTGAGCTTATAAACCATAAAATTTTAAATGGCAACCAAGAGCCCCATCTAGGCCAAGATGGTCACTAGTGTGTACAATCCTACTGGAGTCAGTTTGTTTTGAAGTTCAGGATCTCCTTAGATAGTCACTGGGGTTCCTGTGGGGAGTCTCCAACTCTTAGGGAGAAGACTGGCATTTACATCACTTTCTGGTGCAGTTTGGTGGCTTTTTAGGAGAAATGGCTGCACTTCTCTGTTTTTTCAGTCACCTTACTGACAATGTCATCAGTACCCTTTTTTGGTCACACTGCTTTCTGTCAGTGTAGTGTCTCCCACTTAACCTAACCTTTCATCCAAAAAAAGAAGTCCTTGGGAACTCACTACCTCCATAATTAACTACAGTTGTGGGGAATCTGATAGGGGTGATGAGGGGAAAGCCACCACTAGAGCCAACAGGGTGGAGACAATGAGGACCTTCCTCAGTATGGTGCAGAATGCGGTCAGGAATCAGAGAAGGAAGAGAAATAGTGTCTGTGTTATGGCATAGCTTTCTTCTTGGCTCCTTGTAGAGTCTTGAATCTACATCTCCTTACCTTATTATTTCCTTTCCTTATGTCCATTCTGTCCTTACTTCTCAAAGCAGACTTTGCCACTAAGTGCTTCTGTCCCAGGGACACAGCTCAGATGCCAATGAAAAAGCCCAAATCCTCTGATCTTCTGAATTCAAGAGGTGTGGAGAAGACTGAGGTCAAGCTCAAGAACTCTTCTCTACCTTCCTCCCATTGAAGTGATACATTCTCAGGGATTTAGCTGGAGGTTTCGACCTCTAAGCTTCCAGAGAGCAGAAGCCTTTGCATTAGATTGCTATTTTATAGATGATGCAAATTTCCTGAACCAATCAAAGAACAGTGTGTACAAAGTTATTTCAGTTCAACCAATGACTTTCAAAGAAATCTAAATTGGTCAAGGGTTTTTCACATTTAGTTGAGATGACTGATTGATTTGATTCAACTGAAGTCTTCTCACCTGATTTAGGTATCAGGATGTATAGTATACTATCATTAACTCTATCTATGTTGGGAAGGGTGACTTGATTGTTTGATTCCATTGACCCTTACATTTGCATCAATTTTTTTGGCTTCCATGTTCCAAGAGACCCTCAGAATGTTAATGTCCTCAAGGGGTATTCAAGGAGTTAAATAAGAAAAACAAGATGAGCAAGCAGTGAATCAATTCTATTCTGAAAACTTGAAGAAGAAAAAGAAGTGACTCTTGCTATTTCTCACAACTGAGATATGTAAGAAGAAAAATATACCAAAATGGAGTGGGGGTAGTGGTCATCTGATCTTTGTCAGATAAAATGTTTTCTAATCATGCCCTCTCCATCTTTAAAAAAAGATTTTCGACCCAACTGTAAGACTTGACACATCTCTATTAAATATTATGTGATTAGTTTCAAGCCATTATTCTAGAGCATTGTAATATTTTTGAATCACAGTTCTGTCACCCAGCATTTGACATATCCTTTTCAGTTTTATGTTATCTGCAAATTTGAAAAGTGGCAATGCCATCTTTGCTTTCATCCAAGTAATTGGTAAAGATACTAAGTTGTACAGGCCAAGCCCAGATGCTTTAGGTACTCCACTTGAGAGTTCTATTTATTTTGACATTAATGATGACTTTTTGCATTTTTTGCTTAATAGGATTGGGGCCATTTTTGGGGGGGAGGTGAGGGAAACAGTCTGTGTGTGGAGTCGTAGATACAACTTGTGATTATCATTGGGGGGGATGTGTGTCAGTCTGTGAGCAGAGCCAAGGTTACAAATGGTGATCAGGGTGGGGAGAGGTTGTTCTATGTGCACAGTCTGTGATACAGCCTATGGGTGGGGTTTGGGATACAATCTGTGGTCATGGAGCAGAGCCAAGCTAACTGGCTCACACTGGAATTGAGAATATTATGACCTTGGCCTCATTAACACCATGTGCTGAGTTGCTGAGCCAACTGTCCCAGAATCCACAAAGCTCAGGTCCTAAGAATCTGACAAGCTTCTTGTGACAGTGAAACAAAACCATTCCACATTCCACTAAGAGTGAGTGCATCTGTGAAAAAGGAATGCCACTTCTTTCCTATTCAAATTTTCTTCCTTTTCTATGGGGAGAATGATAAAGAATTTCATGGAACTGGGGACTTGGTTGACCTAGTTCTCAAAAGATTTCCTTGAAACTAGAACTTAGAGGATTACTGAGATTTATCAAACCTCAGAGATATTAAATACTGATGTAATGATGTCCAAAACTGCTACCTCATTTTGGGTCCATAAGTACTCATAATAATGTCCAGACTTCCCAACCACTGAATTTCCTCATTTATTCCAGCCAAAATTCATCACATATGTATTAAAATAAGATTTTACTTAATATAGAAAGCATTATGATATCAAGTAAGCATCAAATGACAAGTAGAATTACATATATAATTATACTTAAGTATATAATTACCATCCCAAGTCACCTTCTCCCATGTTCCCCAGTCCCAACCTTCAGGTAACTAGTGCTACAAGTCCTGGGTTTCTCATTACTACAACCACTCTCAGTCTATAGGAACAGGGTTAGACCTTGGAGAATTTGCTGATCACTAACAATACCATATCTCAGTGTCTCTTGCTACTGGACAGATGAGTTTTCTGGGATCATGTAGCTACCATGCACCATCTTAAAGGTGGGAGGGAGGTCTCAAGAATCTTGTGGTTACAGTGAGTCCTTTAGTTGGACGTTGGCAGGACCAAGAGGAGCCTCAGTGCCCTGCTCTGATGTTGCCTCTTTAACCCTCAAATCTATCGTTTGTGGAAATAGGAAAATCAGAACAACCATGACACTCTAGCAAGGTAGAATGTAGCTCATGGGGTCCTCTTGCCACAGTGACTGTTCTTTTTTGTCACGTCATCATCCTTTTTTCCACTAATGGCAGCTGCAAGAAAATACAGTTGAGCTGAGTATGAGTTTTGGAATACAAGCACAGGAGCCCAGAGGGACCTAGAAAAAAAAGCAAATTGATTTGAGCAACTGGAAAGGACAGTATGATGGGCCAATGCTGACTTTTCAGGAAAGAGTGAAGAAACAAGAGACCCTCAGAATGTTAATGTCCTCAAGGGGTATTCAAGGAGTTAAATAAGAAAAACAAAATGAGCAAGCATTGAATCAATTCTATTCTGAAAGCTTGAAGAAGAAAAAGAAGGGAAAATAAAAGGAGGAAAATACAAGTGTGGAAAGGAGGAAGAATGGAATGACTCTTGCTATGGCTCAAAACTGGGATATGTGAAAAGAAAAATATACCAAAATGGAGTGGGGGGAGTGGCCATCAATTGAACTTCACTCTTGTCTGAAATGGACAAAGGAGGGTTGGATACACACACAGGGCACACAGATGTACACACACAAATAATATGGTATAGAAATACATCAAATACAGGGAAACAAAAGGAGATGGGAGAATGAAAGAGGGAGAATAAAAATGGGAAGGGAATAGTCATAAGCAAAAGAAAATTCAAGATTTGGAAGTGAGGTTTCCAAGGCAAAAACAAAAGCAAAGAACTAGAATCCCAGATGGGGCAACCATTATTTGGGGAATGACTGAACAAATTGTGGTATGAGAAGGTGGAGTGATTATGCTTTTTTGACCCACTATCCCAGGGCCAGGCTGCCACATCTCCCACTCAGGGTTGTAGGAAGGGAAACTCCTACCTTTAACTGGGAAGCTTTTGTGGAGAGAGGTGTCTTCCCTATTGTTATAAGCTTCAGCCCCCATCTATCATGTTTCTCTCATAGTTAGGGCCCCAGTAACTAGCATCTCAATTCCATTTAACCACTTTTAATACTTTTAATACTTTACTTTGAATATAATACCATAAATATAAGCATTTTCCCTTAGCACCTTGGGGTTATACTTTTTCCTGTTGTACCTTGGTCTTTGGGGAGAGTGGTTTCATTCTTAGCACATTTTCTATAAAACACTGATCCTAGCAAGTTCACATGCCCAGGTGTCATAATTGTCATATACATCCTCATCTCACTTACCACTGGACTGGTCTCTAAAAGTCATTCCTTGCTTCTTGAGGCACAGATTCTGAGCTGACTGAAAAAATCTATACTTGGACGTTGGGATATCTAGACACAGTTCTACCGATTTTTAAAAACTCACAAGGTAGCAGTTTCCAATCCCTTCTCCTAATGCTGAGTGAGGTAAAGAACGCAGACCTGTATTTTCTGGTCACACATAGATGTCTGAACTCTTTTACCAGATTTAGAGTCCATATTTCCTTCTGTTGTTCATGTTTTCCCTGTTGATTTATTTGCTTATGTTCACAAAGTTTTTGATTTTTCTTCTTTCTGAGATCTTTGGTAACTTTAGTCTTTTCCCCCCTTTGATTCTCCCCTATGCCATTTTTGTCTCTGTTGCCTCTGATGGTAGTTTCCTTGCAGGCTGGATCTCAAAGTATCTCAGCCTCTTGTCATGCTTGGCAATTCACAGTTCATCAGCCTATGTCTCCATCCCACATGACTTTTTTTGTGGTCAGAACTGGCCCCAGGCTTGGTGGAGTGCTGCACCTCGTTCCCCCTCTCTGTACATTGTTCTGTCCTGGTGACCTGTCCTACTCCCTCCGTTTTTTCAGTTCTGTGGTCAGGCACTGGAAGTTCAGAACTTTACAGTGCTGGTGCTATGGGTTTGTGGCCCCCCAGCTTTTCTAACCATAGGGTTGTAGCTGTGATGGTTGTCATTGCCCCAGCAAACTTGCAAAGCCTGAAGCCTGGGTTTTTGTGGCACTGTAAAGGAGGACAGACTAGAGAGTAGGGGTAGGTTTTGATGTAAGCCTGTACCACGTCCCTGGGGCTGCTAGGCAGTCTCTCTACCAGTAGCATGAGAGATGGGAGAGGGTGGTGAAGGGAAGGCTCAGGATCAATGTGTTTAGATTCATGGTGTTTTTTTTTTTTAACCTTCTTTTGGATTCTGGGTGTCCTAGACCTTCAAAACAGCTAAAGTTGCTTTATCTTTGGCACATGATTTCTTTCTGGAGAGATTTGAAGGGTCATGGGGATCAGAGGAAATGTCTTGCATCTTGTTGCTCACATGACTTGGAATTCTAAAGTATGCACTTAAAAAGTCCCAAGTGATATGAAATGGAGATTTGTTTCATGTACAATCTCTTTTTGTGTTTTGCTACGTATGCAGAAATGTTCATTGTTTTCCCTTGCTCTTTAGGTTCAGAAAGAAAAATATAAATAAAACAAAAAAGCTAGGAACCATCTCTACTTAGACCCATCCTTTGTCCTGTGGATTCCAAACCATCTTGAGAGGAGAGACAAGGGGAGAGAGATTTCTCTGTGATTTCATTGGTATAAAGAAATCCCAGATGAGGAACCTCTTTTCCAATGCAGGTTGGCATTTTCTCTGCAACTTACAGTCTTAGAGAGTTGTCTGGAGGCACTTAGCACAATTTCTGGCATGTAGTAAGTGTTTAATAATTGTTTATTGGATTGGATTGGGGCATTGAGAGGTTATGACTTGCCCAGGGCCACACAATGTGCATGACTTAGAGACAAACTCTTCCTTCACTCTGTCACTACCGAAAACCCCTTTTTAGGTGATTCAAAATGGATTTCTTTTATTATGCTAGAAACATGAGGAAAAGATTTGAGTGGGTTCTATAACAACAGAACTGTGAGTTTAAGAAACAGCAGCTGTATTACCTCCTTGTGTCCTGGAGAAATGGGTGCCTTTTACCCATAAAAGAGCTGGGGGGAGAATGCTTTTGACTTCAGGCTTCAAGGGTGACCTCAGAAATGTAATCCTTTTGTAAGGAAGATTTACTTCTCTTTATAATTGGGAGGAGAGGAAGTGAAACGGGACCTGTGAATTGAGCCTATTGAGGAATTAAATATTTATTTGTGGTGATAAATCATATAATAAGGGCCTTTGAAAGGGACTTTTCATCTCTTTCAAGGGAGAAAAAGCCATAGACTATAACAGGAGGTTAATAGAATAATAATGAATCCTATTTCAATTGTGCTTTAAGTTTTACAGGATGTTTTCTCACAACACTTCGAGGAGGTGGTGCATTTTACAGAGCAAAAAACAAAAATAAGACTAAGGAAGAGAAATAACTTTTTTAGAGTTATATAGCTAGTTAATGGCAGAGCTAATATTTGAACTCAGTATTCTGAAAAATCCTGTGCTCCTTCTGCTGACATTTGTTTGTAATTCCTGAAAGCTAATGTTGCTGTGCTCAGGAGGACCTGTTGCCTTCAGTGAACCTCCTGCTTGCTGTTTCATATCTTAGAAGACTCTGCAGTGACTCCTTCCATAGAGGATAGACTTTGCCCATCAATAGTTAAGGACAAGAGGTGTTGACTTTTTTCTGGTACTGCAAGTCATCTGTCGGCAGACTTTGTTTTATGTTTAATTCAAATGTCATGAAGTCCTGGAGCAGGGGGAGATGTGGATGGAGAAGGAGGAATAGGAGAGAGATAAAGGAAGAAAAATATGGAGATAGAGGAGGGCTGAGATGGAAGGAAAAGATGGAGATGGATAAGAAAGGAACTAAAGTGGGTTAACTAACCGAGTGTAACTAACTGAGGCTGGTAAGATTGTATTTACCCAGAGTTTTGTAAATCTAACCAAAAAGGACTTATTTTAGAGAGGAGAAGACTTAAGGAACATACAATAGATGTTTCCAAGTATTTGAAGAACTGTTTCATAATAGATAGATTAGATATATTCTGCTCAACTCCAAAGGGAAATGCTAGGGCCAATGGGCAGAAGTTACTAAAAGGCAAATTTAGGATTAATGTTGGGAGAACCTTCCTAACCATGTCCACTGTATGATGTACCAGGCAAATGGTCATCAGTTTTGGAGAAGATCGTGTTAGATGGAGAAGGTTGAGATTAAGGAGGAAAGAGAGGAAAGAGGGAGCTCATAGCACCAGAGATTTATATCTGGAAGGAATCTTAAAGGTAACTTAGTCCAGCACTTCTTAAATCCCATGAAATCTTGACCCACAGTTTAAGAATTGCTAAAGGGGTCATGAGTGGAAAAAATTTAAGAAACCCTGAAAATCCAGCCTCCTCTTTTGATAGTTGAAGAGACTGAGATCCAAAGTAGTTAAATGACTTGCCCAAAGTCACAGGTAATAAGTGACAAAACTAAGATTGAAACCTGAGTCTTCAGGGTCCCTTCTATTGCATCACACTGATGTGATCACTGTAACCACCGATACAAATAGTGTTGCTGGCTGACCTTTCTATCTTGGGAGGAGAATACTTTGAAGAATAGTGAGTAGTAGAATTTAAAAGTTTGACAACCATTCCTGTGTGTTATTAGAGATTTCCATTACCATTATCCCAGTAACTCATTAGTGTTAAGTTCCCAAACATCTCATGCCTGCATGAGATCTTTCTTTTGGGCACGAATGAATGAGGCAGGAGCAAAGATGGTATGCACTCCATTTATTCTCAGCTAGATCAGAGTATATATAGGCATTCTACTTCCATTCTATTTCCATTCAAGCAAGAAGTTTGGAAATACTGTCTGCTATGCTTACGTGCTTGGCTGTTGTTATTCTTGCTCAGGATAATTGTGAAGGTTGGTAATTGCATAGGGGTAAATTATGCAAGGACATGGTGTCTCAAAGAGACTTCTCTTGAGGGCATCATGACCCTGATAATTCGAGAGTTCCAGACCCCTTACAATTCCCCGTTTTTGTTTTCATGATGAGCTTTCCAGAGAACTTGAGTGTTAAGATTTTCCCTCTTAACCACACCTTTTAAGACCAAGCATGCACGCTTAACAATAAATGGTATGATACATAAAAGAACTAATAAGTGCATAATAAAAGCAATTCCAGCATGAGCAATATAATTGAAAATGGATGGAATGGATAAATGTTTGAAGAAATCTATAATATTTTGTGCAGTTATATCAGGAGTTAAACCTTGATCTGCTGCTTCATACATAGTTCAGGCAAGCTTATATAAATCCTCAATTTCCAGGGTCAAATTCTGATTATCAATAACCCCATTCAAATGATTTTTGATCCTTTGCCAATCATAATCTGACTCGTTATACAGGTTCTTAGACACACATAAGAACATCCAGCGATAATCACATACCAATTGTTGATGAAATTCCAACCTATTCACCTCATCACCAACTGCTACAATAGCAGCTCTTAATTCCTTTATCACTGTATAAAAGTCCAAATCAATTTTTCTTTGTTCCTGGAACACTAAAGACACATATTTGTGCCAACTCTTCCACGAAGTTAGCTTGTACCCTTTCATACTGTTACTGTGAATACTGACATAGTCAATGGTAATGAGGATGTAATCAATGAGATCAGCAAAGATATTCCTAAGATTACACAACTAATACATTTTTAAACCCTTAGTCCCATCCCAATTTCTATCTTCTGCTCTAATTCCCAGAAAATATGATCTGCTCTGGATCTATACCAACCCTTAGTTTTTACTGGCATAAGTACATATTTTGGTTGTGTTATAATGAACACTACACCAGAGACTTTATAATCTATACACTCTGAAACCTTGCGGCTGAAGTAGGTGATGTTATGAATGTCCTTCTCAGTTCCTTATAAAGTACTGTTAACAATTTTTACAATAGTAACATTTTTCCTTTTGTCCCCACATAAATGCATATTGTCCCCTCAAACATACTTGAACTGTATAAGTGTGTTTAGCTAACACCCCATTCGTCCTGTTCTTTTCGATATAGGACATAGATCTTCCAATTGTCGCAAAAATCTTCCACACTTCTGGTGTTGTTTTTCCATTGATTGTTGTCCTGTGTTGTGTTGGAAATCCCTGCATCTCAGAATCATTCCTAGCTTTCATAGTAATATTGTGCCAGGATTGTAATACATAACCTGAAATATTCAATATCTGTCCTTCATTAGTATCACAGTCAATGAAGTTCAGCCAATGATGTCTATGTATGAGGGGTACAGTAGTGGGGTGACATTCAAAAAAAATTGAGAGTATAGGATACTAAAATTGAGAGATATAGGATGAATCTAGGATACACACAATTGGTCAGTGAATAGTAAATGTCATTATGATCCAGTACATAGTCAGTTCAGTACATAGCTGGCAGTTGAATTCTTTAGGTGAAGCTGACTACTACAGGAGGAAGGGAGATAACTGGTGTTGCTAGGGCGGGCTGCGTCCTTGAGGGAGAAGCTGCTTGAGATAGTATTTTGAGGCTAGAGAGAAATACGATTTTTAAATGTGATTTTAGCATTAGGGCCCAAGTATACGCACCCAAACACCCCACCTATTTAAATAGATGAAACCCAAATCTTTTGGGGTAAAGGACGAAGGTCTCGGTTTCTGCAATTGCTTCCTGCTGAGAGTAGATGTAGAGTTGTCCATGCCTCACAGGGTCCCGACATTGGAGAGGTCTGTAGCTAATGTGACGCCAGGTCCAGAGGGTGATGGGTCATCGATAGTGAGTGATATACAGCCAGAATGGTCATCTTGCAAATGGAGGGCACTAAACCTGGAGGAGACAAATCTGGCAAAGAGATTAAGCAAACAAAGGCCAAAAAATGACCAGAAGGGATTAAACATGGTACTTACATCATTTTTCTATCTTCCGAAAATACTTCCCCACACTTTCTCAACATACTTACTCTGAGATTGGTACAAAAGTTCCCAGAGCAACTAGGTGGGGATTTTGATGACTCCCACTTGTCCCCAACCTTCTTATCTCCTTTCCATATTTTCAGTCAAACCTTTATTTATCTTTCCAAATCTCTTGAACCCATTATTCAGACTGCTTCACTTTCCTTTATATTTCTACTATAAAAAAAGATAACTCACAAGTTATTAATTTTCACTAGCATAGCTGTATTGTCTTAAGCAAAAGAGTTTTTTAACTTGAATCTCACAACTAAATAGATTTTCATCGATGTTTCACAGGCTTGTTTATCTTTTTCTGGATAATATTCATTCTGGAAGAAAAACTTTTAGAAATTAAGTTATCAACAAATTCAAACACCAATTTTAACTTTTGCTTAGGCCATTGAATGACCACAAATTCAGTTTAAAACAGCAAGATCTTTTCTGCTTTATACATCATTACATATTAATTTAGCAATACATTATCTTGAAAACGAAAATTTAGTAGGCTTTACCCCCCTTTTCTTTGAAAAACATTTCATCTAAAAATATTTCTTTTTCTTTTAAAACAGTTGAAAATTTATCCTGATGTTAAGAGAGTCACTAAACTTTTATAAAGAAAATTAGGTGAAACCTTTTAAAATGATAGTTACCTTTTCACTTTGAAACAAAAATAAATCTTTTAGAATTAAAATTCATTAAAACTTAGTTGGTATAAAAATGTCCTTAAGTAACATGAATTCCCAAAGTATTAGAACAAACCAAGTTCTTAATTATTACAGAATTCCTAGATATTACAAAATGTTTTAGTCAAAGTGCATAATAGAATCTCACATTGGTAACAGTAAGAGAGTGATTACAGAAAAAAAACACATTACTGCTTTTAAAATCCTATAAACAATAGGGACATCTTAAGGTGAGTCTTAAGTCATTTACATAAATTTCTGAACATGTTCCAATTTCAGATAAAAATAATGTTAAGTTTTCCAGTAAGATTATACAAAAGGCTCTCATGTTCTACTGACTACTTGTAATTGATCATGGAAATTTGCTACAGGAGGAAAAAGTAGGGACATGTGATATAGCAAATATGACACAATGAAACATCTTTGACTCTCTTTGAATTCAGATAGGAGTGAAATTTTCCAATCATGCAGTATCTGTATATAGCCAGACTCAGGAATAGTCAGGTGGGAAACATTCCTCTTTTTTTAAAAGACACAATGGGGAAACTGACCAGGATGTTCCCATCCTAGATTGAGTCTAGAATTGTCCTCTTGGTGTTTCCTCTCCAGATACAAATTTCACCTAATAACAGTACAGGATGCAGGATCACAGTTCCTCTGAGTAACTTGTGGCATATTCTCTCAGATACTGATTTAATGCAAGTAACTATACCCAAATTCAAACTTAAACAAAAATATTTATGATCACAAATGCTTTTACCTAAAACAGCAAATTTCGCTAATCACAACTTAAAGCCAAATAGAGTTATTTGTATTCCCATGGAGTTGCAATAAATAATAAAGATTAAGAGGATTCACATATACAAGGGATTCCATTTAATATCTTTCCTTCTCAAATTTAAAACTTGTCCTGATATAAAAGTAAAAAGTTAAAAATCCTTTCTATCTATCGCAACTTTTGGGCAAGTCATATTCATTGTTTATGAATTATATAAGCCAAACAAATTTCTTTCTTGGGACTGATGACCTTGTCCACATGAAAGGGGCCTTGGCAGTTTTACAAAATAAAAGAAATTGGCACGGATCCCATGCCTGCCAACCCCCGAACATACAGGAGGACTGCTCTGGATGGGCAGAACGAGCCTAAATAAAATTTTTACTCCATTCATTTCTTTTTTTAAAATTTATTTATTCATTTAACTTTTTACATTCATTTTCACAAAATTTTGGGTTCCAAATTTTCTCCCCTTTTATCCCCTCCCCCTACCCCAATACGCCAAGCAATCTAATTTTCCCTATCTCCAATATGCCCTCTCTTCTATCCTCCCTTCTTTTTCCTGTCCCTATCTTCTCTTTTGTCCTGTAGGGCCAGATGACTTTCTATTCCCCATTAACTGTATTTCTTATTTCCTAGTAGCAAGAACAATACTCAACAGTTGTTCCTAAAACTTTGAGTTCCAAATTCTCCCCATCCCTCCCTCCCCACCCATTCCCTTTGGGAAGGCAAGCCATTCAATATAGGCCCTATCTGTATAGTTTTGCAAATGACTTCCATAATAGTCATGTTGTGTAAGACTAACTGTATTTCCCTCCATCCTATCCTGCCCCCCATTGTTTCTATTCTGTCTCTTGATCCTGTCCCTCCCCAAGAGTGTTGACTTCAAATTGCTCCCTCCTCCCATTGCCCTCCCTTCCATCATTCCCCCCCTTGCTTATCTCCTTCTCGCCCACTTTCCTGTATTGTAAGATAGGTTTTCATACCAAAATGAGTGTGCATTTTATTCCTTCCTTTAGTTGAATGTGATGAGGGTAAACTTCTTGTTTTTTTCTCAGCTCTCCTCTTTTTCCCTCCACTAAAAAGTCTCCTGCTTGCCTCTTGAATGAGATATAATTTACTCCATTCCATTTCACCCTCTTTCCACCCCCTATATTTCTTCTCTCACCATTTACCTTAATTTCTTTTAAGATATGGTCCCGTCCTATTCAATTCACCCTGTGCTCTCTGTCTCTGTATGTGTGTGCATGTGTTTATGTGTGTATGCGTGCATGTGTGTACATGTGTGTGTGTGTGTGTGTGATCCCACCAACTACCCAGATACTGAAAAGATTTAAGAGTTACAAATATTGTCTTTCCATGTAGGAATGTAAACAGTTCACCTTTGGTAATCCCTTATGACATCTCTTTGCTGTTTACTTTTTCATGCTTCTTCTCATTCTTGTGTTTGAAAGTCAAATTTTCCTTTCAGCTCTGGTCTTTTCATCAAGAATGCTTGAAAGTCGGGGGCAGAGCCAAGATGGCAGAGTAGAAAAATGCACGTTTACGAGCTCCGAACCCATAACCCATAGAATTAAGGTAAAAAGAGATCCCCATAAATTCTAAATCACTGCAGGGGGTGCATAAACATAGGGGAAGAGATTTCCATTCCAGTGAGCCCTGGAGACCCGTCCACAGAGTCCCTCGCACCCCGGAAAGCAGACCCCACCCCAGCACTGCCCTGGCCGGGGCCCCAGAGAAGCTGATCCAAGCAGGCTTCAGGGATGGAAGCTCCGGCAGCCGGGAAAGTCCCTCCACCCACAGAAGCTACAGGTAAGTGAGAGAGAAGGCTGGGCTGGACAAGAGGGGGAGCGGAGTGTCTCTGTGACTCGGGCCCCGTCGGGAGGAAGTGGTGGCGGCAGAGACGGGGGCAGGAAGCAGCAGAGGCAGAGGCGTGGGCGGAAGCGGAGGCAGCAGTGGCGGCTGCCCGGACTCCCTCCAGCAGCAGGCAGGATCTTCATTACGGAAGGTCTCTGCATAAACAACCTGAGGGAGCTGAGCCTGGGAGACGGCCCTGCCCCACTCTGCTCTATTACTGAAGGCCTCTGCATAAAGCCCCTGAGGGAACTGAGCCTGGGAGGCGGGGTCCCCCCACACCCCCACCCACTCCATTCCTGAAGGTCTCTGCATAAAGCCCCTGAGGAGCTGAGCCTGGGAGGCGGCCCTGCCCCCACCCCGGCACCTAAACTAAAGCTTGCTGTGGAAAGCCCATTTGAACCTCAGACCCCAAGCACTGGCTGGGCGGATCTAGGCGGGGGTGGACAGGAATCTCAGTAGTCAAGTAGCTGGCTGGGAAAATGCCTAGAAAAGGGAAGAAAAATAAGACTAAAGAGAGTTTTTTCGAACAGATGCAAATGATCCCGACTTCCGGATCTGACAACAACGAGGACATATTCTTGCCATCAGGGAAAGACGTGGAGGGCGGGGCCTCAGTACCCCAGACACCCCAGGGGTGTGTCGGGTGGGCTCAGGCCTTGGAAGAGCTTAAAAAAGATTTTGAAAAGCAAGTTAGACAGGTGGAGGAAAGACTGGGAAGAGAAATGACAAAGATGCAAGAAAAGAATGAAAAACAGGTCAATACCTTGGTAAAGGAGACCCAAAAAAATGCTGAGGAAAATAACACCTTGAAAAATAGGCTCACTCAATTGGCAAAAGAGGTTCAAAAAGCTAATGAGGAGAAGAATGATTTCAAAAGCAGAATGAGCCAAATGGAAAAAGAGGCTCAAAAGCTCACTGAATTTAATAGTTCTCTCAAAATTAGAATGGAACAGATGGAGTCTAATGACTTTACGAGAAACCAAGAAATCACCAAACAAAACCAAAAGAATGAAAAAATGGAAGAGAATGTGAAATATCTCATGGGAAAAACAACTGACCTGGAAAATAGATCCAGGAGAGACAATTTAGAAATTATGGGACTACCTGTAAGTCATGATCAAAAAAAGAGCCTAGACATCATCTTCCACGAAATTATCAAGGAAAACGGCCCTGACATTCTAGAACCAGAGGGCAAAATAAGTATTGAAAGAATCCATCGACCACCACCTGAAAGAGATCCAAAAAGAGAAACTCCTAGGAACATTGTGGCCAAATTCCAGAACTCCCAGCTCAAAGAGAAAATCTTGCAAGCAGCTAGAAAGAAACAATTCCAGTACTGTGGAAATACAATCAGGATAACTCAAGATCTAGCAGCTTCTACATTAAGGGATCAAAGGGCGTGGAATAGGATATTCCAGAAGTCAAAGGAACTAGGACTCAAACCAAGAATCACCTACCCAGCTAAACTGAGTATAATACTTGAGGGGAAAATATGGTCTTTCAATGAAAGAGAGGACTTTCAAGCATTCTTGATGAAAAGACCAGAGCTGAAAAGAAAATTTGACTTTCAAACACAGGAATGAGAAGAAGCATGAAAAAGTAAACAGCAAAGAGAAGTCTTAAGGGACTTACCAGAAGTGAACTGTTTATATTTCTACATTGAAAGACAATATTTGTAACTCTTAAAACTTTTCAGTATCTAGGTAGTTGGTGGGACCACACACACACATGTACATGCATGCACGCACACACACATACACACATGCACACACATACAGAGACAGAGAGCACAGATTGAATTGAATAGGATGGGACCATATCTTAAAAGAAATTAAGGTAAATGGTGAGAGAGAAATGTAGTGGGAGGAAAGAGGGTGAAATGGAATGGGATAATTATATGTCATTTAAGAGGCAAGTAGGAGACTTCTTAGTGGAGGGAAAAAGAGGAGAGCTGAGAAAAAAAATAACCAAGAAGTTTACCCTCATCACATTTGACTAAAGGAAGGAATAAAATGCACACTCATTTTGGTATGAAAACCTATCTTACAGTATAGGAAAGTGGGAGAGAAGGAGATAAACAAGGGGGGGATGATGGAAGGGAGGGCAAAGGGAGGAGGGAGCAATTTGAAGTCAACACTTGGGGAGGGACAGGATCAAAAGACAGAAGAGAAACAATGAGGGGCAGGATAGGATGGAGGGTAATTCAGTTAGTCACACAACACGACTATCAGGGAAGTCATTTGCAAAACTACACAGATATGGCCTATATTGAATTGCCTGCCTTCCCAAAGGGAATGGATGGGGAGGGAGGGATGGGGAGAATTTGGAACTAAAAGTTTTAGGAACAACTGTTTAGTATTGTTGTTGCTACTAGAAAAGAAGTCATACAGTTAATGAGGAATAGAAAGTCATCTGGCCCTACAGGAGAAAAGAGAAGATGGAGACAAGAGAAGGGAGGGATGACAGAAGAGAGGGCAGATTGGAGATAGGGAAAATTAGATTGCTTGGGGTATTGGGGTGGGGGGAGGGGATAAAAGGGGGAAAAAATTTGGAACCCAAAATTTTGTGAAAATGAATGTAAAAAGTTAAATAAAAAAAAAAAGAATGCTTGAAAGTCCTCAATTTCATTGAAAGACCATATTTTCCCCTGAAGTATTATACTCAGTTTTGTTGGGTAGGTGATTCTTGGTTTGAGTCCTAGTTCCTTTGACTTCTGGAATATCCTATTCCATGCCCTTCAATCCCTTAATGTAGAAGCTGCTAGATCTTGAGTTATCCTGATTGTATTTCCATAATACTGGAATTGTTTCTTTCTAGCTGCTTGCAATATTTTCTCCTTGACCTGGGAATTCTGGAATTTGGCCACAATGTTCCTAGGAGTTTCTCTTTTTGGATCTCTTTCTGGCGGTGATCGATGAATTCTTTCAATACTTATTTTGCCCTCTGGTTGTAGAATGTCAGGGCAATTTTCCTCAATAATTTCATGGAAGATGATGTCTAGGCTCTTTTTTTGATCATGGCTTTCAGGTAGTCCCATAATTTTTAAATTGTCTCTCCTGGATCTATTTTCCAGGTCAGTTGTTTTTCCAATGAGATATTTCACGTTCTCTTCCATTTTTTCATTCTTTTGGTTTTGTTTGGTGATTTCTTGGTTTCTCAGAAAGTCGTTAGACTCCATCTGTTCCATTCTAATTTTGAGAGAATATTCTCTTCAGTGAGCTTTTGAACCTCTTTTTCCATTTGGCTCATTCTGCTTTTGAAAGTGTTCTTCTCCTCATTGGCTTTTTGAACCTCTTTTGCCAATTGAGTGAGCCTATTTTTCAAGGTGTTATTTTCTTCAGCATTTTTTTGGGTCTCCTTTACCAAGGTATTGACCCGTTTTTCATGCTTTTCTTGGATCTCTCTCATTTCTCTTCCCAGTTTTTCCTCCACCTGTCTAACTTGATTTTCAAAATCCTTTTTGAGCTCTTTCAAGGCCTGAGCCCACTGGACATCCACCTCGGATGTCTGGGATATAGAGGCCCCGACCTCCACGTCTTTCCCTGATGGTAAGAATATTTCCTCATCATCAGAATTAAAAGGTGGAAACATTTGCACCCCCTCAAAGTAACTCTCTATAGTCTTATTTTTCTTCCCTTTTCTGGGCATTTTCTCAGCCGGTTACTTGACTTCTGAGATTCCTGTCCACCCCTGCCTAGATCTGCCCAGCTAGTGCTTGGGGTCTGAGATTCAAATGGACTTTTCGTGGCAGGCATGGCTGCTATTCAATGTGAGCTTAAGTTCTGGTGCTCAGGTGGGGGCAGAGCTGCCTCCCAGGCTCAGTTCCCTCAGGGGCTTTATGCAGAGGCCTTCAGTAATGGAGCGGGTGGGGGCAGGGCCGCCTCCCAGGCTCAGTTCCCTCAGGGGGTTTATGCAGAGACCTGAGCTTCTGCCTGCTGCTCGGGGAGTCCCAGGCCACCGCCGCTGCCTTTGCCGCTGCCCCTGCCTCTGCCTCCGCCGCTTCCAGCCCCTGCCTCTGCCTTCCCCGCTTCCTCCCGAGGGAGCCCAAGCCACGGAGACATCCTGCTCCTCTCTCTGCCAGCCCAGAAGTCTCTCTCACTGACCTGTAGCGTCTGCAGGTGGAGGGACCTTCGTGGCCGCCAGAGGTTCCATCCCTGAAGCCTGCTCAGATCTGCTCCTCTGGGGCCGTGGCCAGGGCAGCGCCAGGGTGGGCTCTGCTTTCCAGGGCGAGACGGAGCCTGGGGACAGCTCTCCAGGGCTCTCTGGAACGGAGATTTTTTCCATTGTGTTTCTGTGCACCTTGCAGTGATCCAGAATTTGTGGGGAGTTCTTCTTGCAGGAAATATATGGGCTGTGGGTTCGGAGCTAGCATACGTGAGTCTTTCTACTCCACCATCTTGGCTCCCCCCCCCATTCATTTCTTTCCACACACAGTAACCAATTAACAATTTTAGGTTTAGTATTAAAACAGCAACTTTAAAAACTTAGTTAACAATGTTACTTACAACTTTTATAAATGATAACCAAATTGTTTTAGCTGTAACTTCTTTACCAGGCAAAGGTGAAAATATCTGATTTTCTAAATGGCAATTACAAAGCATTATAAGATAAGATTAGTTAGGACTGATAAAATTTTAAATAACATAGCTGACTTTACACAATTTTTCCAACGTCTTTTACTTTCAACAAAATTCAGATTACAAATTACTTTCTCTAACACCATTTCTGGATTACAGAGTAAAATAAAAATCTTAATGGTTCTAACTTTTACTCAAGAAAATTTCTTATCTGTGTCCATTCCTTAAAACATTATGGAAAGAAATAGTTGTGAAACTTCAAGTGGAAGTAAGGGAAACTCTAGAACAAAGTCCAGTGGCACCTAGTCCCCTTCTTTCCATTTGGGAGTTCAAAACTTTATCTCTGAGGTGTCTTTTTTCATTTTCAGATTTATGCATATTCCCAATTTGCCTTAGTGTCAAATAATACAACAAATTCTGACCTGTCTTAAACATCCAATTAGGAGTGACATGTTTCAGTTAAAATATGACCAGAATAACTACCTTTTAGTTGTATCCCATTATACAAAAACTTCTCTCTTTTAAGAGAAGCATGAGATAATTAAAATGCTAGTCAATCTGCCTTTCTGATATGAGGGGAAAAAATTTCCCTGATTTATTCTTGTCTTTCTCTCCACCTTCACAACCTGGCCAGGGTAGACGGTAGAAAGGTACAAAGAGAGAGAGAGAATTTTACCAACAACTTTCCAATAACTTTTATGCTTTCCTAAAACTTCATACCCATGTTGTTCTTCTAGTGGGCTTTGATTAAAACTCCTTTAAAACTTCACGTATTATTTCCTTGCATTTCTTATGTAAAACTGCATTTAGCAGTCATATAAACTAAATAATATAAGATTCGTTTCTCTCTTTCTCTCTTCCATTCTCTTCCCTGATACTGCAGCCATCAGAGAGAAGGGATGAGGGGGAGGGAAAGAGATAACATTCCAAATTCCAGCTACAGTGGAGCCAGATGTAATAACTCACAAACACATGCACACAGAACATGTAAAGACAGAACACATATATAGACAATATAAAAAAAATCCAAAAACTGAAAAAAAATTGTCAGAAATTCTCTGCACGAATTATAACTTTGGCTTACTTTCTATCACCGTGTTCCAAACATCTTTCATACGATTCATATTTCTAACTAAGTAATCTCGTCCTTCAAGAGTGGTTTAGCTATATTGCACCAATCAGTGGGGTATAGGGCTGTCTGAGAAATGCTGTCTAGACGAGACTGAATGTAAAGACTATCTGGTCCATAATTGATTAATTTCTTTGATAATTTAAAATCCAGAGGGGTATGTTCTCTTATAGCCACTCCTGGGTAATAGGGATGTGGGGTTTCTGTTAATACCAATGTTAGCCTTATTTCCAAAAGCATTCCTTCTCCTCTTTCTGTGTCTTGCCAAAGGACTTTTTGTACAATCCCTTCAGGCTCTTGGATTTTTTCACAAACTTGTGATCTAGACTTGTATAATGGAGAAGCAGTGGGAGGAGGAGACTCTATTTTAAACTTTTGTGTGACACTCCATCAGGTATTCCTTCTCTTTTGTACTAGAGGCTGCATCTACCTTTATTGTTTTTGTGGCTAACAGTATTTGTTTGGGTTTCTGAAGACATATTTTAAGTACATTCCCAAATTGAAAGTATTGTAACAGGAGAAGCACTTGATCTGACCTTATAATACACACTCATTTGATTGCCTACTGTTTCCTACTTTTCAAGATTTATAGTCCCTTCCTCCAGCTCCTTCATGCCTTTCACCACATGAATTACTTCATCTGTCTCTTTAAAACGCCTGGGCTCTAGCCTAATGCTAAAGTGAAACTAATTTTCCCAAGCTCAAAGCAAAAATGACCACACTGAAGAAACAGCAACTTCGGCTCGGGGTCCTCCTCTGATCTTTCTCTACAAAGTTCCGAAAGTTGCTCCCCTACCCCCTTCCATGACACTACCTCACAAGAATGATTATCAACTAGCCATGGGGAGGCTTTCCTTTTGTGAAGTGGCTAGGTGTTGCCCCATGATAAGCTGTGTTAAAACAACGTTTACACAACTTGCCCCAGCGGTTTTGTTCCAAAAAACCGGTTTGCCCCAGGTGGTTCCCGCTGCCTTGGTCATCCTGAAAAATGAAACTATGGGTGTCACCCATTCCTGCCGTTACTCGATCTGGGTGTGCACTTCCTCATGCTGTCCGCTCCTCTTACTTTGGAACCGAGTATTTTTTAGAGGAGCCCCACGTTAGATGCCAAAATGTTAAGTTCCCAATGAGATCTTTCTTCTGGGCACGAATGAATGAGGCAAGAGCAAAGATGCACTCCATTTATTCTCAGCCAGATCAGAGTATATATAGGCATTCTACTTCCATTCAAGCAAGAAGTTTGTAAATATTGTCTGCTATGTTTACATGCTTGGCTGTTGTTATTCTAGCTCAAGATAATTGTGAAGGTTGGTAATTGCGTAGGGGTGGTCCATCATGTAAATCTTGCAAGAACATTGCATCTCAAAGAGATTTCTCCTGAGGGCATCATGACCCTGATAATCTGAGAGTTCCAGACCCCTTACAATTAGATTATCAACTGGGAAAAATTTCCCAATGGGCAAAAAGGATAGTTACCTTAAAGAAAATTTTTGAAAAGTTGCTTAAACTTAGGTGCCAATTTATTGACTTCTTTTTTAAATTGACTTCTAATATCTATTCTGTAGAAGATAGTGAACTCTTCATTAAAAGGTGTGTATGTCTTCCTGCAGACTTCCAAAGCATTGGTATCTCTCCCTAGAAACTCCCAGATGTGTCATAACAAGAAATGGTGTTTGTCCTTCATTTTCAAAGAGAACTAATGACATCACATGGTTATGTCATGACTTGTGTGTGCATTAGGTTTAAATGAGACAGGGTCATCCAAAATCATCAGTCTCACTTTCTCTTCTAGAGTAACTGAAGTCTAGTGGCAAGACTAGATGGCAGAATGATTGGCAATGCTCTGGGATGACCTTGATGTCTTTGATGTCTGACCAAGCTTTAAATGCCTTGCTTCAGTCCCCTTTACAGCCATTGGAACAAATGACTCTCATCTGCCTATTCTTCTGGAGGAAGTCTTTACATGATTGGGGTAAACATCCCCTAATTCACCAACAGGTTTGAGGCTCATCGGTTCCCCTCAACATGGTTTAGCCCATGTGCTGAGATGGCTTTTACCTGGATGTGGTTGCTGTGCATGCTACAGCTTCCTGGAGTCACAACTAAGAGCTGGATGAAAGTGGACACCAAAGGTGGATAAGCAGCCCTGAAAAGGGCTCAGCAAGCCCTCATACCAGAGGTGCTAGTCACACCTCAAACACAACAACATACAGAGATGGAGAAGAGCTATGAAAGAGCAGGAAAGAAATAGAAGAGCTTGAGGAGTTGGGAGAGTAGGAGAAAGAGAGAGGGAGGTCAAGATGGTTGGTCACCAGAGAAGGCAAGCAGGCCTGGGGCTCTAGCCCTCAAAAAAGCAGACAGACTCCTGTCTCTCTGTTAATTGTTGTTCAGTCATTCTGTCATGTTCAACTCTTTAGGGTTTTCTTGGAAAAAATACCAGAGTGGTTTTCCATTTTTTTCTCCAATGGATTAAAGAGAAGAGAAGTTAAGTGACTTGCCTAGGATCACACAGGTGGTGAGTGTCTGAGGCTGGGTGTGAAATCAGGTCTTCCTGACTCCAGGTCCAACTCTCAAGCCACTGAGCCACTTAGCTACCTTTCCTTCTTAGGGGCAGACTATTGCCAGGAGGTTTCTTTAAAAAGGCTTGGAGAGGGGGGCGGAGCAAAGATGGCGGAGTAGAAGGACGCACGTTTACAAGCTCCGAAACCAAAGCCCATAGAATTAATATAAAAAGAGACCCCCATAACTTCTGGGTCAATACAAGGTGTGCATAAACGGAGTGGAAGAGATTTCCGTGCCAGAGAGCCCTGAAGATCCGTCCCCGGGGTCCGTCGCGCCCCGGAAAGCAGACCCCACCCCAACGCTGCCCTGGCCGCAGCCCCAGAGAAGCTGACCCGAGCAGGCTTCAGGGACGGAAGCTCCGGCAGCCGGGAAAGTCCCTCCACCCATAGAAGCTACAGGTCAGTGAGAAAGAAGGCTGGGCTAGAGGAGAGCGGAGCATCTCCGAGACTCGGGCCCCCTCGGGAGGAAGCGGCGGCGGCAGAGACGGGGGCAGGAAGCGGCGGAGGCAGAGGGGTGGGTGGTGGCTGAGGCGGCAGCGGCCCAAGACTCAGGAATCCCCCAGCAGCAGGCAGGATCTTCATTACGGAAGGTTTCTGCATAAAACCTGAGGGAGCTGAGACTGGGAGATGGCCCTGCCCCGACCCCGCTCTATTACTGAAGGCCTCTGCATAAAGCCCCTGAAGGAACTGAGCCTGGGAGGCGGGCCCCCCACCCCGCCCCCACCCGCTCCATTCCTGAAAATCTCTGTATAAAGCCCCTGAGGGAACTGAGCTTGGGAGGTGGCTCTGCCTCCACCCCAGCGCCAGAACTAAAGCGTACTGCGGAAAGCACATTTGAATCTCAGAGGCCAAGCACTAGCTGGGCGGATCCAGGCGGGGGTGGAAAGGAATCTCAGAAGTCAAGTAACTAGCTGGGAAAATGCCTAGAAAAGGGAGAGTTTTTTTCCAACAAATGCAAATGATCCCGACCTTTGGATCTGATGACGAGGACGTATTCCTGCCATCAGGGAAAGACGTGGAGGGTGGGGCCTCAGTACCCCAGACACCCCAGGGGGGTGGCGGGTGGGCTCAGGCCTTGGAAGAGCTCAAAAAGGATTTTGAAAAGCAAGTTAGACAGGTGGAGGAAAAACTGGGAAGAGAAATGACAGAGATGCAAGAAAAGTATGAAAAACGGGTCAATACCTTGGTAAAGGAGACCCAAAAAAATGCTGAGGGAAATAACACCTTGAAAAATAGGCTCACTCAATTGGCAAAAGAGGTTCAAAAAGCCAATGAGGAGAAGAACGCTTTCAAAAGCAGAATGAGCCAAATGGAAAAAGAGGCTCAAAAGCTCACTGAAGAGAATAGTTCTCTCAAAATTAGAATGGAACAGATGGAGTCTAATGACTTTACGAGAAACCAAGAAATCACCAAACAAAACCAAAAGAATGAAAAAATGGAAGAGAATGTGAAATATCTCATGGGAAAAACAACTGACCTGGAAAATAGATCCAGGAGAGACAATTTAAAAATTATGGGACTACCTCAAAGCCATGATCAAAAAAAGAGCCTAGACATCATCTTCCACGAAATTATCAAGGAAAACGGCCCTGACATTCTAGAACCAGAGGGCAAAATAAGTATTGAAAGAATCCATCGATCACCACCTGAAAGAGATCCAAAAAGAGAAACTCCTAGGAACATTGTGGCCAAATTCCAGAACTCCCAGCTCAAGGAGAAAATCTTGCAAGCAGCTAGAAAGAAACAATTCCAGTACTGTGGAAATACAATCAGGATAACCGAAGATCTAGCAGCGTCTACATTAAGGGATCGAAGGGTGTGGAATAGGATATTCCAGAAGTCAAAGGAACTAGGACTCAAACCAAGAATCACCTACCCAGCTAAACTGCGTAGAACACTTCAAGGGAAAATATGGTCTTTCAATGAAATAGAGGACTTTCAATCATTCTTAATGAAAAGACCAGAGCTGAAAAGAAAATTTGACTTTCAAACACAAGAATGAGAAGAAGCATGAAAAAGTAAACAGCAAAGAGAAGTCTTAAGGGACTTACCAGAAGTGAACTCTTTACATTCCTACAGGGAAAGACAATATTTGTAACTCTTAAAACTTTTCAGTATCTGGGTAGTTGGTGGGACCACACATACACATGTACATGCATGCACACACATACACACATGCACATACATACAGAGATAGAGAGCACAGGTTGAACTGAATAGGATAGGACCATACCTTAAAAGAAATTAAGGTAAATGATGAGAGAGAAATGTAGTGGGAGGAAAGAGGGGGAAATGGAAGGAGGTAACTATATGTCATTTAAGAGGCAGGTAGGAGTTTTTTTTAGTGGAGGGAAAAAGAGGAGGGCTGAGAAAAAAATACCAAAAAAACAAAAAACAAAAACCAAGAAGTTTACCCTCATCACATTTGACTAAACGAAGGAGTGAAATGCACACTCATTTTGGTATGAAAACCTATCTTACAGTATAAGAAAGTGGGGGAGGAGATATTGCAAGGGGGGGGATGATGGAAAGGAGGGCAAAGGGAGGAGGGAGCAATTTGAAGTCAACACTTGGGGAGGGACAGGATGAAAAGACAGAAGAGAAACAATGAGGGGCAGGTTAGGAGGGATGGTAATCCAGTTAGTCTTACACAACACGACTATCAGGGAGGTCATTTGCAAAACTACACAGATATGGCCTATATTGAATTGCCTGCCGTCCCAAAGAGAATGGGTGGGGAGGGAGGGATGGGGAGAATTTGGAACTTAAAGTTTTAGGAACAACTGTTTAGTATTGTTGTTGCAACTAGGAAAGAAGACATACAGTTAAGGAGGAATAGATAGTCATCTGGCCCTACAGGAGAAAAGAGAAGATGGAGACAAGAGAAGGGAGGGATGACAGAAGAGAGGGCAGATTGGAGATAGGGAAAATTAGATTGCTTGGGATATTGGGGTGGGGGAGGGGATAAAAGGGGAGAAAATTTGGAACCCAAAAATTTGTGAAAATGAATGTAAAAAGTTAAATAAATAAATAAATTTAAAAAAAAAAGGCTTGGAGGGGGGAGGAGCCAAGATGACAGAGTAGAAAGACTCACATATGCTAACTCCGAACCCACATCCCATAAATTTCTTGTAAAAAGAACTCCCCACAAATTCTGGATCAGTGCAAGCTGTGCAAAAGCACAGTGGAAGAGATTTCCTTTCCAGAGAGCCCTGGAAAGCCATCCCCAGGGGACTGTTGTGCTCCAGACAGGGGAACCCATCCCTGCGCTGCCCTGGCTGCATGGCCCCAGAGGAGCAGATCCGAGCAGGCTTCAGGGATGGAACCTCTGGTGGCCCCGAAGGTCCCTCCACCCACAGGTGATCCAGTTCAGTGAGAGAGACTTCTCGGCTGGCTGAGAGGGGAGCGGGGTGTCTCCATGACTTGGACCCCCTTGGGAGGTGGTGGCAGAGGCAGCAGCAGAGGCAGCAGCAGAGGCAGCGCAGCCCAGGACTCCCGGAGCAAACAGGGTCTCAGGGCCATTACTGAAGGTCTCTGCATAAACCCCCTGAGGGAACTGAGCCTGGGAGGTGGCCCTGCCCCCACCCGAGCACCAGAACTTAAGCTCACATTGAATAGGAGCCCCACCCGCCGCGGAAAGCCCTGAGGCTGGGGAGCAGCATTTGAATCTCAGACCCCAAGCACTACCTGGGCAGATCTAGGCAGGGGTGGAGAGGAATCTCAGAAGTCAAGTAACTGGCTGGGAAAATGCCCAGAAAAGGGAAGAAAAATAAGACCATAGAAAGCTACTTTCTTGGGGAACCGATGTTCCCACCTTTCATTTCTGATGAGGAAGTACAATGCTTGCCATCAGGGAAAGACGTGGAGGTCGGGGCCTCTCTATCCCAGACATGCCAGGTGGATGTCCAGTGGGCTCAGGCCATGGAAGAGCTCAAAAAGGATTTTGAAAATCAAGTTAGACAGGTGGAGGAAAAACTGGGAAGAGAAATGAGAGAGATACAAGAAAAGCATGAAAAACGGTTCAATACCCTGCTAAAGGAGACCCCAAAAAATACTGAAGAAAATAACACCTTGAAAAATAGGCTCACTCAATTGGCAAAAGAGGTTCAAAAAGCCAATGAGGAGAAGAATGCTTTCAAAAGCAGAATTAGCCAAATGGAAAAAGAGGTTCAAAAGCTCACTGAAGAGAATAGTTCTCTCAAAATTAGAATGGAACAGATGGAGTCTAATGACTTTACGAGAAACCAAGAAATCACCAAACAAAACCAAAAGAATGAAAAAATGGAAGAGAATGTGAAATATCTCATTGGAAAAACAACTGACCTGGAAAATAGATCCAGGAGAGACAATTTAAAAATTATGGGACTACCTGAAAGTCATGATCAAAAAAGGAGCCTAGACATCATCTTTCATGAAATTGTCAAGGAAAACTGCCCTGATATTCTAGAACCAGAGGGCAAAATAGGTATTGAAGGAATAAAAAAGCTTGGAGATAGGTTAGGGACCCCTGGTCAATGTCACTACTTCTTGAGTAGCCCATTCAAGGCTTGGTGGTGGTGATGGTGAGCTCTGAGGCTTGAGGCCCCAAGAGACCAAGTTAGGAGTCTCAGGGTGGGAACTTGGACTTTCTTGGGCAATTTCTCTTCTCTACCATTTTCCTTCCATATCTTCTCCTGAGTCTTACAGGGAATAAACTTGCTGCTAGAAGAGGCTTGCTCATGCTTTTTTATCAGTTACAAAATATAGTTAGCCCCTCATCTGCAACTTGATTGTTGAATTTGGTTAAATATGAATATCCTTGTCTACTAATTTTAATTTCATCCTATAGTTTCTTTGTATTTCACCCCTATATCTGTGAGCTTTAAAGTGAGATGACCCGGCTACTTAGAGTCTGAGGCTGGTAGATTGCTTCAGCTTGGGAGTTCTGAGGTGAAGTGGGTCAAGCTGATTGGGCATCTGTACTGTTTGGCATCAATATGGTGAGTTCCCAAGAGCAATGGCGGGGAGGAACAGGCAGGGGAGTGGACCACCAGCTTGCTTAAGGAGAGGAGAATTAGCCAAGATTGGAAATGGATTCCCAGGCTCTTCAGAATGGGACCAGGCCCATCAGTAGCCATGCACTTCTAGCCTAGGTGAGGGGGAGATCCAGTCTTTAAAAAACATAAAGTGAGAAGTTTTAGTTAACATGATAAATCATGGAGATGATTTATTTATTTATTTATTTGGTGATTTGCAAGTTCTTTCATCAGAGTGACTTCAGAGCAGAGGAAACTTTTCCACTGTCCTCCTAGTCCTGTTGGACTTGGGCTGACTCCTTGTCTGGCCCATTACGAATTTTAATAGACACTGTGACTCAGCCTTTGCTTTGGGCCTCTTACTGTTCCTATATATCAATGGTTTAAGTAGGTGAATTTTGCAGCAATAAAAAATTGGCAAGTGTGGAAACCAAAGTGACTCCTTTTATGGTGATGAGTTTGGGCTCTTGTTACACTTGGATAGTTATAGACAGTGCAAATTTACCACCAAGTATCTCTGGCAAGCAATTAGATGTGGTTTCTCCCCTGAAAGTGAGCGGACACTGGCCTGAAAAAGGCTGCTTTCAAGGGCATCTTAAAGTTTTGCTTCAGACAGCCTGTTTACTGAACTTACTGAATTTGGTGAGATTTCCATTTACCTTCCACATGTCTAAAGGCTTTCCTATTCCTTCTCCATTACAAGGTGCTAGTTTCCATCTTCCCTTCAAATTCACCCTGTAACTATTTATATATATTCTGTAGATACTTATTTATGTACATGTTATCTCCCCTGATAGAATATAAGCTCCTTGAGGACAGGGCTTATTTATCTTTAGCTGATCTTTTATTTTTATATCCTCAGCACCTAGTACAGTGCCTGGAATATAGGAAGTACTTAATAAATGCTTGGTTTTTTTTCTTTATTATATATGTATATATTATAGGGGGATCATTTTCCCAACCCTCATTCATACTGAGTCAGGTCCTTCCAGACTAAGGCTGTCTCAGAAAGCTAAAGGTACCCCTGAGGGGTTGCAGTGTTTTTCTTATGCTATCAGCTCAAGGCCCCATTCCAGTGTTTTCCTCACTATCAACTACCAGTTACAGTTACTAGCTCCCCTATATCACTGATTGACAGAGTGATTAGTGCCCCACTATCATTTAACTAATTAATATCAATAAGCTTTTATAAAGGAATGCTTATTAAGGAGATATAGCAAGGACAGAAGTACAAAACACATCTCCCCCCGATACCAGGTGCATACTCTCCCCTCTACCGCTCTGGAGATAGTGGGCTATACTCTCTTTGCCCCATCAGGTTCTGCATGTGGTGCAACAGACAGACAATTTGCTTCCTTCCTTGAAGGGCCTGGCATCTAGTTGCGAGCTCTATCTGCTTCTCCCTTGGGCTGGGTCTCAGAGATTATTCCTTAAGTCATGGCTTCTAGTCAATTTTGATAGGGGCTCTAGTTCCAGGACCTCTAGTGACTTACGTTCCCAACATTTTGAAACTCACCTAGTGGCAGGGCTGTGTGGTCCAAGTGACCAAATGGGGTCACCAAGAGTCAGGCATGACTGAAACAACTGAACAACAACAGTGCAGGTACTCATTGCCTCCAGCCACACCTGTTTCAATAGCTTCCCAACTGGTTTCCTTGCCTCAAGTCTCTCCCGGCTACATTTCATCCTCCAAAGTGATTTTCCTAAAATGAAAGGGCTGACCACACCACCTCCCTACTCACTAAACTCCAGTTTATTAGCTCTTTATTACCTTTGGGATCCAAAAGGAAGAACCTCTGGCATTTAAAGCATCTCTTTACCTGTTCCTTGTCTAATTTTTAGTTTTCTTACACTTTACTCCTCTCCACAGACTCCACAATTCAGCTACATGGGCCTCCTTATGTTCCTCTCATAAGACACTCCATCTCCAGACTCCATGCCCTTTGCACTGGCTGTGCCCCATGCTTGGAATGCTCTCCTTTCTCACCTCTACTTCCTAGTTTCCCAGACTTCCTTCCATATTAAGAGGGTATTTAACACCGACCCCTTCAGGAGGTGTTTTGTAGTCCTCCTCTCCCCACTCTCCACTTCAGTGCCTTTTCTCTGAGAATACCTTTGACCTATTTTGTTTGTATTTTATTGAGAGTGGACTTTCCCTGGGTGAAATGCTTCTTTCTCTCCTGTCCTGAACTGAGATTTTATTTCATGTCCATCTGAAGAGCTCATTTACTCTTGTGAATTCTTTGGTACTTTCTAATCTGTAAAACTTCAATTTCTTTTTGCTGTTTTACTTGGATAAATAGGTTTACTAATTATTAACTGTTTGTAATGGATTTTGTAGAGCTAGCATTTGGTGGGAGGGGCTAAGCTGATGAGTGTAAGCTAAGGCTAACCCTCTTCCATAAAATGATCAAAGAGTGGATAGAGTGCCCAACTTGGAGTCAGGAGGAACTGAGTGCAAATGTGGCCTGAGACACTTAACACTTACTAGCTGTGTGACTCTAGGCAAGTCATTTAACCCTGATTACTGCACAAAACCCAAAAACCAACAAAAAAGAATGATCAAGGAAGTATCTTTCCTTCTAAACCTCTAAATGTTGTTCTCTAATAGAGATATTTGAAGAATGGCATGGCGATGATACCCCTTTTGGAAGGCAGAGGAGATAATGCACAGTTTTAGCAATCCTGGACCTTTCCTGTCCATCTTTATAATTCAGGCACAACCCTTCTCCTATTCTCCTGGACTAGAATTTATGACAATAAACTCATATGTCATACTTCCTCATTTTATAGGTGAGGAAACTGAGGCACATAGAGGTTAAATGATTTGCTGGGGGTCACACAGCTAGTAAATATTCAAGGCAGGATTTGAACCCAGGTCATTTTGGTTCCAAGTCTATGCACTACATCACACTACCTCTACATTTTTCTTTATCTTCTGTCAGTCAATAAACATTTATTAAGCATCTATTATATGCCTAGCACTTCACTCAGTTCTGGGGATTCAAAGAAAAGGTAAAGACAGTTCCTACACGTACAGACCTCACAGTCTAATGTGATTCAAAGAAAGGGTAAAGACAGTTCCTACACTTACAGACCTCACAGTCTAATGCGAGAAACTCCAAAGTTCATATCACTGGACAGCTCTTTACTAAATATTGATATGGCATAATGCCTTGGGCATTGTTCCTGGTGGCTTAATGTATGTGCAATAGGAAGGCCATGAGCTGACTCCACTGAACCTTCTGCTTAGGCCTTGGGCTCTTCAGCACATTTCTCATAGCAAACTTTAAAGTGCTTTCTTTCTGGGCCTCCTATTTTAGGAAGGACCCCAACCATGTTTCACCTCACTCATGCCTCCACTCACTGTCTGGACTTTTCTTCCTTACAAACTTCCTTCTCACTCTGGAGAAACTTCCCTCCTGAGACCCAGATCTTTCCATCCCCTTTCCATCTTCCTTTCCTAAAGAATAAACTCCTTGAGGGTAGAGACCATGTGCTTGTATTTCCATCCTAGCACTGGGCACAGTGATGGGCATACAGTAAGTATTTCATAAAAGTTCTATATCTGTCACTATAGGGCTCCTAGATTATTGCTTGATGATTTGCTTTTTGAGGATTTAGCAATAGCCAAGTATATAATAAATTATTTTTTATTGATTCATTTCTAGATTTCTTAGTTTTTGTCAAGGCTAGCACCTCCTTGAATAGCTAGCTGTCAAAGTATTGACCTTGATCAGAAAGAATGCCAGCAGGGAAGTCATTTTCAGAGTAGTTTTATGACATCATGGCATCTGGAAAAGCCCTCTGGTTCTGGGGTGGGCTAGGCCTATTGATATGGGGTGAAATAGATGCCCCAACTGTTGCTTATGCCTTTCTCGGCCCTGTCCAGGGCTGGAGAAGGAAATGACAAACCACTCTAGTATCTTTGCCAAGACTCCCTCCCACCCCCTAAAAAGGGGTTCATGAAGAGTCTTACATGACTGAAATGACTGAACAACAGTGCCTTCTACAGTAATAAGAAAGTTAGAAAGGTGGTAGTGTTTGGGAGGAAAGATAATGAATTCAGTTTTGGATATGTTGAGTATCAGATGTTTATGAGCTATCTGGTATGAAATATCCAAGAGAGAGTTGGAGATGAGAGATTGGAGGTCAGATTAACGCTGGATGAATAGATCTGAGAATCATCGCATTGATAAGAGAGTCTACATTGATATAATAATTGAATCTATGAGAAGAAAAAAAGAACATAGGGCAACTGACATAAGATGAACATTTAAGCATAGGACTTTAAGGATAGGGTCAGGAACTAAGTGATGGCACCCCTTTTCAATCACTGCTGCTGGGAGGGCTAAGGCTGGTGGATCGCTGGAGCACAGAAGTTCTTTTTTTAAACATAAATTTATTTATTTAACTTTTTACATTCATTTTCACAAAATCTTGGGTTCCAAATTTTCTCCCCTTTTATCCCCTCCCCCCACCCCAATACACCGAGCATTCTAGTTTTCCCTATCACCAATCTTCCCTCTCTTCTATCATCCCTCCCTTCTCTTGTCCCCATCTTCTCTTTTGTCCTGTAGGGCCAGATGACTTTCTACTCCCCATTAACTGTATTTCTTATTTCCTAGTAGCAACAACAATACTAAAGAGTTGTTCCTAAAACTTTGAGTTCCAAATTCTCCCCATCCCTCCCTCCCCACCCATTCCCTTTGGGAAGGCAGCCAATTCAAGGCCCTATCTGTGTAGTTTTGCAAATGACTTTGATAGTAGTCGTGTCGTGTAAGACTAACTGTATTTCCCTCCATCCTATCCTGCCCCCCCATTTTTTCTATTCTGTCTTTTGATCCTGTCCCTCCCCAAGAGTGTTGACTTCAAATTGCTCCCTCCTCCCATTGCCCTCCCTTCTATCATCCCCTGCCACTTGCTTATCTCCTTCTCCCCCACATTCCTGTATTGTAAGATAGGTTTTCATACCAAAATGAGTGTGCATTTTATTCCTTCCTTTAGTCGAATGTGATGAGGGTAAACTTCTTGTTTTTTTCTCAGCTCTCCTCTTTTTCCCTCCACTAAGTCTCCTGCTTGCCTCTTGAATGAGAGATAATTTACCCCATCCCATTTCACCCTCTTTCCTCCCACTACATTTCTCTCTCACCATTTACCTTAATTTCTTTTAAGATATGGTCCCATCCTATTCAATTTACTCTGTGCTCTCCGTCTCTGTATGTGCGTGCATGTGTGTGTGTATGTGTGCATGCGTGTACGTGTGTGTGTGCGTATGTGTGTGTGTGGTTCCACCAACTACCCAGATATTGAAAAGTTTTAAGAGTTATAAATATTATCTTTCCATGTAGGAATGTAAACAGGTCACTTTTGTTAAGTTGCTTCTGACTTCTCTTTGCTGTTTACTTTTTCATGCTTCTCATTCTTGTGTTTGAAAGTCAAATTTTCTTTTCAGCTCTGGTCTTTTTCATCAAGAATGCTTGAAAGTCCTCAATTTCATTGAAAGACCATATTTTCCCCTGAAGTATTATACTCAGTTTTGCTGGGTAGGTGATTCTTGGTTTGAGTCCTAGTTCCTTTGACTTCTGGAATATCCTATTCCACGCCCTTCGATCCCTTAATGTAGAAGCTGCTAGATCTTGAGTTATCCTGATTGTATTTCCACAATACTGGAATTGTTTCTTTCTAGCTGCTTGCAAGATTTTCTCCTTGAGCTGGGAGTTCTGGAATTTGGCCACAATGTTCCTAGGAGTTTCTCTTTTTGGATCTCTTTCAGGTGGTGATCGATGGATTCTTTCAATACTTATTTTGCCCTCTGGTTCTAGAATGTCAGGGCAGTTTTCCTTGATAATTTCATGGAAGATGATGTCTAGGCTCTTTTTTTGATCATGGCTTTGAGGTAGTCCCATAATTTTTAAATTGTCTCTCCTGGATCTATTTTCCAGGTCAGTTGTTTTTCCCATGAGATATTTCACATTCTCTTCCATTTTTTCATTCTTTTGGTTTTGTTTGGTGATTTCTTGGTTTCTCGTAAAGTCATTAGACTCCATCTGTTCCATTCTAATTTTGAGAGAACTATTATCTTCAGTGAGCTTTTGAGCCTCTTTTTCCATTTGGCTCATTCTGCTTTTGAAAGCATTCTTCTCCTCATTGGCTTTTTGAACCTCTTTTGCCAATTGAGTGAGCCTATTTTTCAACGTGTTAATTTCCTCAGCTTTTTTTTAGGTCTCCTTTACCAAGGTATTGACCTGTTTTTCATACTCTTCTTGCATCTTTGTCATTTCTCTTCCCAGTCTTTCCTCCACCTGTCTAACTTGCTTTTCAAAATCCTTTTTAAGCTCTTCCAAGGCCTGAGCCCACCCGACACCCCCCTGGGGTGTCTGGGGTACTGAGGCCCCGCCCTCCACGTCTTTCCCTGATGGCAAGAATACATTCTCGTCCTCTCCATCAGATCCGAAGGTCGGGATCATTTGCACTTGTTGGAAAAAACTCTCTATAGTCTTATTTTTCTTCCCTTTTCTAGGCATTTTCCCAGCCAGTTACTTGGCTTCTGAGATTCCTTTCCACCTCCGCTTGGATCCGCCCAGCTAGTGCTTGGCCTCTGAGATTCAAATGCGCTTTCTGCGGCAAGCTTTAGTTCTGGCACAGGGGTGGGGGCAGGGCCGCCTCCCAAGCTCGGTCCCTCAGGGGCTTTCTGCAGAGACTTTCAGGAATGGAGCGGATGGGGGCGGGGTTGGGGGCCCGCCTCCTATGCTCAGCACCCTCAAGGGTTTTATTTAGAGGCCTTCAGTAATAGAGTGGGGTGGGGGCAGGGCCAGTCTCCCAGGCTCAGCTCCCTCAGGTTGGAAAGACCTTCAGTATTGAAGATCCTACCTGCTGCTGGGGGATTCCTCAGCCGCGGCCCACGCCTCTGCCTCCGCCGCTTCCTGCCCCCGTCTCTGCCGCCTCCGCTTCCTCCCGGGGGGGCCTGAGTCACGGAGATGCTCCGCTCCCCTCCCCTAGCCCAGCCTTCTTTCTCACTGACCTGTAGCTTCTGTGGGTGGAGGGACTTTCCCTGCTGCCGGAGCTTCCCCCGGAAGCTTCTCTCTCTGAAGCCTGCTTGGGTCAGCTTCTCTGGGGCCATGACCAGGGCAGCACTGGGGGTGGGGTCCGCTTTCCGGGGTGCGATGGACCCCAGGGACGGCTCTCCAGGGCTCAGTGGAACGGAAATCTCTTCCCCTATGTTTATGCACCCCCTGCCGTGATCCAGAATTTACGGGGATCTCTTTTTACCTCAATTCCATGGGTTGTGGGCTCGGAGCTCATAAATGTGCATCCTTCTACTCCACCATCTTGGCTCCGCCCCATCAGTTGTTTTTCCAATGAGGTATTTTACATCCTCTTCCATTTTTTCATTCTTTTGGTTTTATTTTGTGGTTTCTTGGTTTCTCAGAAAGTCATTAGACTCCATCTGTTCCATTATAATTTTGAGAGAACTATTCTCTTCAGTGAGCTTTTGAACCTCTTTTTCCATTTGGCTAATTCTGCTTTTGAAAGCATTCTTCTCCTCTTTGGCTTTTTGAACCTCTTTTGCCAATTGAGTGAGCCTATTTTTCAAGGTGTTATTTTCTTCAGCATTTTTTTTGGTATCCTTTAGCAAGGTATTGCCCCGTTTTTCATACTTTTCTTGCATCTCTCTCATTTCTCTTCCCAGTTTTTCCTCCACCTGTCTAACTTGATTTTCAAAATCCTTTTTGAGCTCTTCCATGGCCTGAGCCCAGTGGACATCCACCTGGGATGTCTGGGATACAGAGGCCCCAACCTCCGCTGCCTCCCTAGGGGGCCTGAGTCACGGAGACACCCTGCTCCCCTCTCGGCCAGCCCAGAAGTCTCTCTCACTGACCTGTATCGTCTCTGGGTGGAGGGACCTTCCCGGCCACTGGAGATTCTGTCCCTGAAGCCTGCTTGGATCTGCTCCTCTGGGGCCATGTGGCCAGGGTAGCTCAGGGGTGGGCTCCACTGTCCGGAGTGCGATGGAACCCTGGGGACGGCTCTCCAGGGCTCTCTGGAATGGAAATCTTTTCCACTGTGTTTCTGTGCACCTTGCGGTGCTCCAGAATTTGTAGGGAGTTCTTTTTGCAGGAAATATATGGGCTGTGGGTTCGGAGCTAGCATACATGAGTCTTTCTACTCTGCCATCTTGGCTCCTCTCCGAGCACAGAAGTTATAAGCTACAGACAGGCTAAAGCTAAAATGTCTGCACTAAGCTTGTGATGTGGGGAGCCTCTTTCTCCTCTGGTGGTGATGCCTAAGGAGCATCAGACCCAGGAGTATACCTGTACTTCCAAAAATGGAAGTAGGGGCTTCCTTCTCACAGGAGATCATCAAGCAAAGGCTAGATAACCCACTGGAGATGTGCAGAGAAGATTCCTGTTCAGGTTGAGATTGGACTGGATGACCATTGGAAGGATGTCCCTTCCAATTCTGTATTTCCATGATTTTATGATTCCACATTAAAGAAATTTAAGGAACAGCTTCTAAAACAAAGATATCCTGGCACTATGCAGAAAGAGAGCTCTTGCCAGTGGGGTCAGGAGAACACAGGAAATGTGTACTCTACAATGTTGATATGACAGTTTAGATGTACTGACCCTTGCTCAGGCCACAGATGTTTCACTGGCAGTCCACTGGCAGATTTCAGAATACAGAGGGCATATTCAGCAAGAAGAAGGGACCTTGAAAGAGTTTGTTCTTCACAATCTGCTGGATGGAAGCCAAGAAACTGTCATGGTCATTCACATCCTAAGCTTCTTCAAAGCACAGCTCAGGGACTACCTCCTGCATGAGAATTTTCCTGATGCCCTCCAGCTGTCAGTTCTTTCCTCCCTCCCTTCCTTTCTTTTCTTTCTCCTCTCCTCTCCTCTGCTCTCCTCTCCTCTCCCCTCCCCCTCATCCTCTCCTCTCCTCTCCTCTCCCCTCCCCCTCATCCTCTCCTCTCCTCTCCTCTCCCCTCCCCCTCATCCTCTCCTCTCCTCTCCCCTCCTCTCCTCTCCTCTCCTCTCCTCTCCTCTCCTCCCCTCCCCTCCCCTCCCCTCCCCTCTCCTCTCCTCTCCCCCCCCTCCCTTCTTCCTTCTTTTGTGTTGTTTCACCCAATATATATGGGAGTTATTTATTTATAAATATAAGCAGACTATAAACTCCTTGAGGACAGGACTGTTTTGTATGTGTCTTTGAACGCCCAGTACCAGCACAATGTCTGGGACAAATTAGGTGCTTAATAAATCCTTATTGAATTGAAATTAATCCCCCTGGCATCATTGTGTGGCAAGAGTGCCAAATATGGAATTGAAGCCCAAGTTCAAATTCTAGGTTCTAATACTTACTAGCTTTGTGACTTTAGGCAGTCACTTCCTGGCACTGAATTCCAGTTTCCTTATCCACAAAACAGTGGTAGTAATTCTTGTATGCAATATCTTCAAAGGATATTGTGAGCAAAATGCTTTGTAAACCTAATAGTCTTCCAGATGTTGACAATGAGCACCTGGGAACTGAATGCTGCTCTGAGAATCTATGGTCAAATTTCTTCAGACAATTCAGGATTGAGAGCAAGGTGAAAATCAAATTTGGTTGTGGTGTCTCAGAGAACAGCGAAAAGATGTTGCAAAATGTTTTTTTTTTCCTTGGGTTGATCACTGATGTGGGGGAGAACACTATGCCACTTCCCAGGCTGGAATGATCCTATGTTTAGGAATATAGAGAACTACACCAAATGATTTCCTTATTGAAATTTCCACTAGTGCTAAACTTGAAGTCAAAAAGACCTAGATTCCAATCCTACCTCTGAAATTTAGTGAATATGTGACCCTGGGCAAGTTCTTTCACTTTTTAGTTTCATTTTCCTCATCTGTAAAATGAGGAGATCTGACCATGCTCTTTCACTCCAGTAATTTTCTAGCCTTTTCTCCATGCACAATTCCCCCAAACTCCAAAGACCAGGCCTTGGTGGAGCTTTGAAATTAGTGCCCTGAGTTAGCTGGTCCTGATCAGTGTGATCGAAAGCACCAGATCTAGCTGCCCTGGGCCTTGAGCATGTTCTTTCACTCTGTTCTCCAACCTAAAAAGTAGATGCTCTACCCCTAAAGCACTTTGAAGGCAGGGGCTATCTGATCTTTGTATTTGTATCTGTTAGTGCTTAGCACAATGCCTGGCACATAGCAAGTGTTTAATAATATCCTTCTTCTCTCCCTTCCTTCTTCCCTCCCTTGCTTCCTTCCTTCCTTCCCTTCTTTCCCTCCTTCCTCCCTCCCCTCCCTTCCTTCCCTCCTTCCCTCTTTCCTTCCTTCCTTCCTTCCTTCCTTCCTTCCTTCCTTCCTTCCTTCCTTCCTTCCTTCCTTCCTTCCTTCCTTCCTTCCTTCCTTCCTTCCTTCCTTCCTTCCTCCATCTGCTTATAGTCTTAGATAATTGCTTGAAGTATTGAGAGTTTAAGTGTAGGATCATACAGCTAAGATGCCTCAGAAGTAGGACTCAAACTCAGGCCTTCCTGATTTCAAGAATGGATCTCTACCTATTGTTACACAGCTTCCCATGGCATCAGGCCTTACAATTATAAGTGGAAGTGATTCTTATTTATGTATAAATACAATTATATATTACATAACACAGAATAATTTATTGTTACTAGTTCATACCAAACATATACAAAGTCTGAGAAAACAGTCAATATTATTACCCAAAATTTACCCAAGTCCATGAAAGCACTGAATCATTATTTTGGACATTTGGGTCAAGATAAAACTCTGTAGGTGAAATCGAACAGATTCTACTAGCCCAAGAAATATGAGACCTGTGTTTGATAATAATGAAACTGATTCACACCCCTTAGGACCAGTGTCCAATGTATTCATACCATTATTGGGACGTTGTCAACACATACTTTAAGGTAGAGAGGCAGCTGTGGGGGGAAGATGGTTTGGACAGGTGAGAAAAACCTACTCTTGGAGTTAGGAGAACCTGACTTTGAATTTCAGCTCTAACATTTACTTGCTAAGTGATATTGGGCTAGTTATATAAATACCTTAAGCTGCAGTCCTAGCCCTTCTTTGAACTTCCTCTTTCCTCCAATAGGGCTTCAAACTACTCCCCCAAACCCTCCCCAAAATACTTGGTCTATCCTCTTTAGCTTTAGCTCTCCTAACACTTTTTTTTTTTAAAGACTGTGTCTCTCCATCTCACCCAGCCTGGAAATGCAGAGGCTACCTACTTGTGGGCCTGATCAGTCTACTCTGATCAGAGCAGGAGTTTCTACCCTCTTTAGGCAGCCTAGTGGCCCTTCACCCCCAGAGGAGGTGGAGGCTCCCCACATCATGAGCTTAGTGCAGACAGCTGAGAAGATTTAGTCCTTCTGTAGTTTAGAGTTTCTGAGCTCCAGCGATTCTCCAGTCTTAGACTTCGCAGCAGCATGGATTGCAGGTGTGTGCCACTGCACGCAGCTCCTGATGCTATTTTTAAATCTGTGTTAGGTTTTAATATTTATCTTATGTCACTTGCTCTTTTATTCTCCTCCTCCTCCTTCTCCTCCTTCTTTTTCTCCTCCTTCTTCTCCTTCCCCTCCTCCTTCTTTTTCTTCTTCTCCTTCTCCTCCTCTTTCTTCTTCTTCTTCTTCTTACAAAAGCCAGCTAAAATGAACACTTCTATGTACACTGTAGAAGGCAAGAAGAGAGATTGTAAATGAAATTGTAGATCTCTCTTATGTAGAGCTTACTTTTCTTTTAAAGCATACAATGAATTAAACCTGCAGCTTCAAAGCTGTGCTGCTGGTCTGTGATTCTTTCTGGCCTTCTTTTTGTTCTCTCCTGTACCTTTTATTTTATCTTATTATATATTTTTAAAAGATCAAATTGCATGAGACAAATACAATAGATTTTACATAGATGAGAGTTGAACTTTAGCAAGACTAATTCACAACAAAGCTGCAGTTCACACCTCTGCACGTAAACTTTATTAAAGTGTGAGATTAGTTTTTTGATATCACATTATTACAAGGAATTATTGCATCAAAAAATCAAAACCCTGGAAAAAATTTAAAAGACTGACCTAAAAAAAATTTGGATATGTCTGATGGTGTAGGATTTTTCAGCACTTTGTGTAAAAAGATGAAGAAATACTTGATCAAGGAGGAAATGAAAAATTGCTCAATTCCCTCTCCGCGGTCCTGATCAACACCTTTCATTCCTGCACTGCTGAATACAGACACTTCTTAGATTGAAGCATAACAGCAGCATATTCTTCTGTGCATTTAAAAATCTTTTTTTCTTTTTTTTTTGGCATCTCTATCCCTAGCCCTCTTCTCCCTCCTACTTTTCCATGAAAAAAAAGCAAAACCTTTGTAACACACACACACACACACACACACACACACACATACATGCACACTTCAAACAAAACAAGTCCCCACATTACCTGCCCCTTTCCCCCATCTTCTAGTTAGGTCTCTTCAAAATCTATTTGCACCACATCCTTCCAAGGGAGGTATTTTGAAAGGTAAGCAAAGTATTTTGAAAACCTTAAGCATTAAAGAAATCAGTGTTGTGATCATGAACAGGGAGGGAAGGGTGCTGTGGTTGAATTTTGTTGCCCTTTTGAGCTGCTGTAGGTTGTATGCTATAGCATGAGTTAAAGATTTTCAGTAAAAAAAGATGGTCAAGCTTAAGGCCAATTTGTCTCTTGCCCCCTTTTTTTTTTTTTTAACACTGATACCTAATAGTCCCCCTTCAGAGAAGACACTGAGTTGATCCTATTTATTTGAGCCCAAGTTTTAAGGCTCATTGAAGGACAGTCAGTGGGAAACTGGTTGGTAAAGAGGTTTTTGTAGTTTGGCAACCTTCAGAACAGGCAGCTGAATGATTTCCACATGAGGCCTTATCATCAGAGGAAGTGAATGGGGGGAAGGATGGACCATAAACTCCTGGGATATCTCTCACATGTGGGGCCCTTGAGAATAGCTACTCAGGTTCCAGGTACTCTATCAGTTCAAATGCACTTAAAACCTTGGCTCATGCGCCCCCTCTAATTTTTACTATTTTTCTCTAGTCAGTGACAATGAGCTCAAAGCAAAGGTATTTAATAAAATAGCATACTAAAAAAACTTGTAATTCAATATTCTTCTGTGGGTCACACAGCCCCACAAATACATACACCATGAGTGAGTAGAGTGGGCTCAGGAATGAAGGACTTATACATCAGTAGCTATGGTACACCTGTGGAAGGGCAGCTCAGGCCTCTGACGTTAGAGTACCGCCTATGCCTTCTGACACAATACCATTGCCCTCACTAGACTTGCTCCCCATTGGATGGGCCATCAACATTGGGTATATTGTTCTCCTGTTCTCTCTTGGTCTAGTGACTACTAGGCATATAATTTTGATGGTGATGTATTGGTGACTGATATTTCTGTGGATGCTATGTGTGTCTTATCTCTGATGGCTGTTGCTCCTTGCTCTCAGTGTCAAGGCTTTATGTCTTTAGGACCCCTATCAGCCATTTTAGTTTGAGTCTGCTTGATTATAATGACTAGAACCTTTCCTTGATAAAAAAGCTGACAGATATTTACTTTTTAAACTAAATTTTATTTCAGAAAAAGGAACAAAAATCTGTTTTCTCTTTTTCTCATCTCTCTCCCCCCACCCTTGGGGAAAAAAGAAAAACAAAGCCCTTGTAACAAATGTACATAGTTAAGCAAAATAAATTCTCGCGTTGTCCATATCCAAAAAATGTGTCTCATTCTAGACCCTGAGTTAATTGCCATTCTTTAGGATGTTTTGCCACCAGTCCTCTGAAATCGTGGTTGGTTGTTGGGTTGATCAGAGTTCTTAAGTCTTTCAAAGTTGCTTATCTTGGCTGTGTGGTTATAGTAGGAATTTTTCTCTTGGTTTTACTTATATCACTTTGTATCAATTCATGCAAGTCCTCCCAGGTTTCTCTGAAGCTATAATTTCTTATGGTACAGTAGTATTTCATTACATTCACATACCATAATTTATTCCTCCAGTTGGTGAACATCCTTTTAGTTTCTAGTTCTTTGCCACCACAAAAGAGTTGCTGTCAATATTTTGTACATATGTGTTCATTACCACTTTCTTTGATCTCTTTGGTGGTGTAAGCTCAGTAATGATATCACTTGGTTGATCGTTTTTTTAGGTGTACTTCTAAATTGCTTTTCGGAATGGTCGGACCAATTCACAGTTTTATCAAGTGCATTAATTTGCCTATTTTCCCACAGCCCCTCCAACATTTGTCATTTTTCATTCTTTTTATCATCCCAGTCAATATGAAGTGTGGGGTTGAAGCTCAGAAATGCTTTAATTTGCTTTTCTCTAATTAGTGATTTGGAGCATAATGACAGCTCCTTAGTCATAGCTACCATACCCAGCTAACAAGAGTCAGTGTTAAGATTAAGTTTTCCTTTTCATCATTCTTGCCTGAGCTGAGATCTCACATGCTCCCATTCCCTTCCAGACACTTAGGGTTAGATATTCCCAAGTTCCTCTCTGGCTTAGCATGCAAATTAATTTGAACCAGAATAAAAAGATACAGAGAATATATCATAATATATACAAAATGAATAGAAGACAGTTTGAAGAGAGAAAACACTAGCAGTTGGTGTGTATGTGGGATCAGGAAAGGTTTCTGTAGAAGGGAGTGCTTGGGGTGAATTGTGAAGGAAATGCAGAATAACATTGTGAAGAGGGAGAATAGTCTGGGCATGGGGGTCAGTCAATGCAAAGGCATGGAGATGGGAAATAGACCTTCATGGGTGAGAAAGAGCAAGTAGTCCAGGATGGCTAGATCATAGAGTCTGTGGAGGGGAGTAATGTGTAGGGAGATTGGAAAGGTAGGAAGGGGCCAGGTTGTAATGAGCTGATAATTTACATCTTTCTTGAACATACACCATGTTCCTTGATGAAAGATGAGAAGCCAGGAAGCCCAGATCATTCACAAACTGGATCATTTGCTCCGTCAATGAATTGGCTGTATTATCCTAGCTCAGGATACATGTAGATAACCTTTTGTATGAGGACAAATGTATGACTTTGATCTTCATTTGAGGACCTTCCTGTGTAGTGACACCCAGTTAAGACCCCAAAGGCAGTTGTTAGTTTGACTCTGAGACATGAATGGTGTAAATAGCTTACATATAGGTACAGGTGAGCATTCCTGGTCAAGAACTCTTCCCCCTTAGGATTTCAACAAACACTTTCATGTGTAAGTACTCCATTCTGCTCAGCATTTAACAGTATTTAGCATTTGCCATGTCTGATGACATGGAAAGGTGTACCCCCATACCGTTTGTGAGACTCTTTCCTCCTCCCTTCCGTAAAAAGACATATGCATATATCTGTAGAGCTTTGGTTTGATTCAAAATGATTCCTGACATTCCTGAAAGGAATAGATCCTGGATGACTTTGCAGGTCTAGGCTGTATAGCAAATGACAAGTCCACAATCAAGACTCTGATCAATTACAAGGTTAGATTTCAAAGTGAATATCCAGGAACCAAAAATGGAGGCACTGACCTAGAAGGAAATAGAAAAAAAAGAGAGATGGATAATTAGACTGTGCTGCCTCTGTCTTTGGATGTAGGGCTGTATATTAGCATTAGACTACATAAGTCTGGGAGATGTGCCCCTTGGGAAACTGAACTGGCAAAGATGGCAAGAAGGAGTGCCTACAGCAACCATGTATCATTCTTACCAAGACTTGTTAGCTATGGAATGCACATCCTTGGGGTTGTGATTGAATTAGAATGGCACCAAGGATATAGAACTGTGTGTGTTCTGTAATTTCTATGCTAAGGGAAGTAGAGGTGTAGAATAGAAATGCTTGAAGGTGGGAGAGGGGCCTATCAGCCTGCTCAACTTGATATAGTGCCTTCCCATCACCCAAAGCCTATGAACAAGGCTCTTATCATCCTAAGATAAATTAAATGTGACAGGCAGTATGATGTAGTGCAAAGTATACTCGATTTGACTTCTGGATACCTGGGTTTGAGTACAGGATTGACACATACCAGATAAGTGACCAAAGCCAAGTCACCTTTCTGAGCTTCTTTTCCCACATGAAATAGAGATAAAAGCACTTATCTTGCCAGATTGTTTTGAGAATGAAGTGAGATCACAGATTTAAAGCACTTTGCAAACCTTAAGGTGCTACATGTGAGCAGAGGGACTGATCAGCCCCAACCCTTTTATCCGAAGAGGAAACTGAGGCCCACAGAGTTTGAGTGACTTGCCCAAGGTCACAGAGGCAATAAATGGAAGGTCTGCAGTTGATATTACTATGAAATTGGGATGACCAGAGGCAGTCACAGGATGAGAGTTTCCCCATGTTCTCTGAGTCTCAGTTTCCTTCTCTGAAAAATAGAAATAATATTTTTTACTTTTTCCTTCACAAAGTAAGCACTTTGTAAAGAGAGCTGTTACAGTTTTTTGGATTTATATCATTTTTAATTTTTTTAGGAGGAGTCAAAGTTTCTCCTCCAGGTGATTAAGATAAGAAATAGTCAGAAGGAAAAAATGAAATAAAAATTGCTTTCTCATTAGGAGCTGCAAATACTAATGACTGCTATATACAATAGGGCATGTCTTTGCACAGTATACATTTCTGATGGTGTGGTATTCATTTCCCACACTGTGGCATTAGTGAGGAAATTGGGATCAGGTAAATAACACCAGGAAGTAATGATTGTTGACATTACCACTAGTAATCTGCTTTCCTGGAACAAACCATAAATGTATTCAGTTTGGAATTAATACACTATTTTAAATTTTCTCCATAAAAATGACTTATGAGATTAAATCCATTAGTTTAATGGAATATCACAACCATTATCCGGAACTTGTTTATATTGCAATCAGTAGAATGGGATGTTGTCTCAGAATAAGGAAATGAATGTGAGTGCCAAAGATTTTCCCCTTATTTAATTTTAATAACTGTAAATCATTATATGTGATATGTATTTTTCATATTTATGCCCAGTTATATACACATAAAGTCTGTTAGAAGGAGTAGAAGAGGGCAAGGATCATAGTATTCTAGGCTTAGAGCTGGAAAGGATCTCAGAGGCTTCCTGGACCAACCCCTTTATTTTACAGAGGAGGAAACTGAGGCTCATAGAGGTCACATCCAATGCCCCTCCTTTCCTCTGACAGGCCTACCATCCTTGTGTAGGCTCTTTAGCATCTCTAGCCTGGACTAGGGCAGTAGCTTGCTGGTTGGTCAACTTCCCAGTCATCTTTAATTCTAATGCCTTCCCTCTAAGATGATCTCCAACTTGGCCTGTATGTATCTAGTTTATACAGAGTTGCTTGCGTGTTGTCACATCTTTAGACTGTGAACTCTGCAAAAGCAGGGACAGTTTTGCTTTAATTTGTATTCTCAGTGACTGGCAAAATGCCTCAGTAGGTACTTAATATTTACTCATCAACTGATTCTGTACTCACCTATAAAACTGATCTTTCTAAAGTGCAGGACTGACCATGTCAGTCCTCTCCCCAATTCAGTGAACTCTGGTGGTTTCCTATTACCTCTAGAATCAAATATGAAATGCTCCATTTGGTATTCAAAGCCCTTCATGACCTGGTCCCTTCCTATCTTTCCAGTCTTTCTTACTCATTCCCATGTACTCCATGATCCAGCAACATTGGTTTCTTTGCTATTCCTTGCAAGAGACATTTCATCTTCTGAGCCAGCATTTTTACTTCTATCCTAGAACTCTCCCTCCTTATCTCTGACTCCCCTGTCTTCCTTCAACTCCCAACTAAAATCTTACCTTCAACAAGAACCCTTTCCAAATTCTTCTTGGTACTAGTACTTTTCCCTGTTGATTACCCCCAATTTATTCTGTATATATCTTGTTTGTACATAATTGTTTGCATGTTGTCTCTACCAGTAGTCTATGGACTCCTTAAAAGAAAGGACTGTCTTGTACCTTTCTTTATATTCCTAGCTCTGAGTATGGTGCCTGGTACATAGTAGGTGCTTACTGACTTATTCAGGGGTACATATCTGGGAAGTGTCAGAGGTGGGATTTAAACCAAGGTCTTTCTGACTCCAAGTCTAATACCCTGTCTGCTCAACCATGCTGTCACTCTCAGGATTGTGTTATATTCAAATTGATTTCTTGTTGAAAATTATTTTTATTTAAAAAATTAAGAAGCTTCTATTTTATTTCTCCCCCTTCCTGCCTCCCCACTGGAAAAAAGAAAAACAAAGCCCTTCTAACAAATAGGTATTTATTAGATGAATTCTCCCAAAGGACTCAGAGCTCCAGTCCTCCCACCTTTCATCCCTTCCCAAGAAGGTGGATCATGCTAATGATTTGTTGGCAGAGTTGTGTAACAGTATAATGGGATATTTTTAAAGGGAGTGAGCAACAGTGTAACAGGCTGTCTTCAGAGCGAGTGACTTCTTCATCCCTGCAGATGTTTAAGTAGTAGTTGAAGGACCACCTGTTGGGTGGTTATAGAGGATATCCATGCTTTAAGCATGACTTGGGTTAGATACCCTCTTAGGTCCCTTCTAGTTCAGAGTGTGTGATGTAGCAATGAATAGGAGATTTGTACAATTGGGTTAGATATAGGATCAAGGAAAAAGGATTGTTGGGAGACGTTCTTGACAGAGAACTTTTGAAACATGTTTGATGTCTAATTGCTAGAATAGGTTTCAGGACCAGGAACTGTGAGGTACTAGAAAGAGCATCCATGAAGATGACTGCTGTGTCCTCAGGGAGCATCCATTCAGAAGGGAAGAGTTAACCAGTAGGACCGGCCCTATAATGGACAGTGCATGCAGTTACCTGGAAGTATGATGTAAGGTCCTGCTTTTGAGAAAGTCTCTGCCTTTTCCTGATGACCTGCCAGAGAGTCAGAAGCCAAGTATTTCCACTTCTGTAAATTCATTGAGAGGTAGCATGGTATAGTGGGTATAGTTCTGAACTTGGGATTAAAAATACCTGGGTATTTTTAAATCAAAATACCCAGGTATTTTTAAATTCAAATTATTTAATTTAAATTCAAATCTTGCCTCAGATTTGTACTAGCTTCTAGCTCTAGGATCTATGTGGGTGTGAACACAGACAAGTTATTTCATCTTTCTAATCCCAAATTTTCCCCATCTGTAAGATGAAGATAATAATAGCTCTTCTCTCACAGGATCGGTGTGAGAATCAAAATAGCTAATGACCATAAAGCACTTTGCAATCTTTTAGGTGCTAGAAAAGTATCAGCAATCAGCAGAGAACTGGACTAGATTGACCCTGGGGATTCCTTTCTGCTCTAGAGCTATGATCCCATGACTTCAGGCCAGAAGACCTAGGTTTGAATTCTGGCTAAGACACTTACCGGTCATTCTCTGAACTTCAGTTTCTTCATCTGTAAAATGGGAATAATGATTTTCAAACTTCCTGCCTCCCAGTGTTGTTGTGGGAAACACCCTATAGACATGTGAGATTTTCTTGTCATTATCCCGCGTCCCATGGAGTTGGGGATGGGGACTGATAACACATGAGTTCGTTATTGGCCATGCATGTTTTGGCAGGACTGGTCCATTAGATGGTTTTTCTACTTGACCACAGAGACTTATGGGAATGAATAACAAGGAGCAAGTCTAGGAGCCCTGGTCATGATTTGAGGAGAGGGAAGTGGCATTAGAAGTGTGGCTCTTGCAGGGAGGAAGATTGAAAGAGGAGATGAAAGAGGAGTAGAGCAAGGGACAAGGTTTAGCTTCTGCACAATTTTGACAAGGGCTGGCCCTTTTAGTGAAGGTAGTTTTTTCCTCTCTCCTCTCTTACAGTGTGTGTATGTGTGTATCAGATGATACACACTGGCCAATTGGTAATGATTTTCCCTTTTAAAAATACAGCTTGGCACTATGGATAGAATATTGACCTTGGAGTCAGGAAGATGTAGGTTCAAATATTATCTCACATACTTACTAGGTGTATGACCCTGAACAAGTCACTCCACTTTCCTGAGGTTCAGTTCCCCTCATTTGTAAGACAAAGATAATCATAGCCCCTAACTCATAGTGTTGATTTGAGGATCAAATGAGATAACAAGCACTTTGTAAACCTTAATATGCTACATAAATGTCTACTATTATTAGAAAGCTGGTCTTGGATCCAGAAAAGCACTTCAAGTCCTACTTCTGACACATACTGACCATATGACCTTGGACAAGTTACTTAACCTCTCAGGCCCAGGTGCCTAAGAGAAATTCCAAGAAATGTGGGAAGAATTGTCTGAATAGATGCAAAGTGAACCAAGCAGAACCAAAAGAACAATATACGCAATGAATACTAAAATGTAACTAAACAGATGGCTGAATGGAAGTAGAACAGTGAGTGATGGAAAACCCAGTGAGGGTCCTGGAGAAGAGATGCTTAAATATACCTCCCCCCTTCACAGCACAGAGGTGGGGGACTACCAGGGCTGACAATTACATTTATTGCCAGCTGTAGCTACTGTATGAGATGCTTTTGTTTAATTGGTTTTCTTTGTCAAAACAGAGGGTTCCATCCATTTGGAGAGGGGGGTTGATGACAAGATCATCAATGAATTTTTTTTTTTTATAAAGACCTGCAGTGATCTCCTCTCCATGAAACCCATCCCACTTTGAGAGAGTTAGTTCAACTGGGTCTCTATCTATGCAACGGCTAATTGACTTGTGCCCTCTGGGGCCAAGCAGAACCAGCCCAAGACCCTCTTCCACATGATGACTTTCAATGCTCTCCTTCAATCTTTTCTTCTGCAGGCAAAACATCTGGGTATGGCAGCTATCATTCTGCTCACTCTACTAGTTGGGATTTTCCCCCTGGATGCTCCCTAAGACTGTCAATATCGATTCTCAAACATGGCACCCAGGACTATGTGGTCTGAGGGCAGAGATCAGAACTTCTTTGTTTGGAACAATGTGTTTTTGAAAATGCAGCTAAAGACAACATGAGCTTCTTGGCTGCCAGAGCTTAGCATAGTAGGCACATAGTAGGGGCTTACCAAATGCTTGTTGATCGATATCAAAATACCTATGATATATGATAATTGTCAGCATGAAAACAGGCTTAATTTCCTCTATTTTGTGCTGAAATTTCCATCCTTTCTTCCATGGGATATTCCATAGCTCTGAGAACTGAATAGAGATACAGAGTATAATGAATGGAAAGCTGGTTTCAGAGTCAGGAGGCCTGGAGTTCAAATCTCACTTTTTGTTGCATGATCCAAGTAACCTCTCAGGGTTCTAGGCAACTCTATAAGACGATAAATTGAAAACCAGGTGCCAATATGTAGTGGGAGAGGGGACTTCCTCTCTGGGAGTTTCCTACACTCGTGAAATCACAGGTTTAGACAAAATCTCTAATTCCCAACCTGCCAAAAAAGTGTTGGTAGGCTCCATCAATATATTTCAAATCCAGTGTTCCCTGATCAAATGAGTTTGGGAAACCCTGCTCTATGTAAATGTTCAGTTGTTCCTTGGCAAATAATATATGCCTCTCTTGGTCCTCTAGAAGGGACCAGATGCTCTGGCCTTAGGATAACCATAAATCATAGGGTTCAGGGTGAATGCAACAGATGGAGAAAGAGAAAATACTTTTTGGAAAATAGAAGCTACTCCTGACTGTAATTTCTTTAGGGTTTGTGTATCTCCAACATTTGCAGATAATTGGGGGTGCTATCCCTCTCTCTAAGGACAGGAAATCAGGAATAAGTTCAGTTGGTATCAGTTAGGCAGTGCTCCATGGACTAAGATGACTGCTTCACTTGATTCTCCAATTGTGGTGCCCACCAGCTCTGTAGTAGCGTGAGCCATGAATTGGAATTGGCACAGGCACCCAGTAATATTCTCATGTGCCATGATGATAACACAAGAGGATGGGACCTGAGGCCAGTCACTTAGGTGCCACAGCTGTCTTGTGCTTCCTGGTCTCAATTAATCTCTTCCTTATACTCCACTCACTCTCACCGTACATCTCACTGACTGCCAAATAACATCTGGTTCCAAGATAAAATACACCAGCTTTCTTCTATCTGATGATCTGGCTCCCCTAAATATCCTGGCAGAATACCAGTACAATACTGCCTTTGTTTTTTCTGTTCATAGTGCACTGCAGGGCCTTCTCAGAGGGTCTTCTGTGTGCCTCCTGGGTTGCCACTGGAACCTCAGTGGGTCCCATTATTTGACATTGTGTTGGCACACTCACTTTTCCCATGCTCGTCTTCCTTGAATGCTACTACCTTAAAGTAATAAGTAGTGTGTGTGTGTGTGTGTGTGTGTGTGTGTGTGTGTGTGAGAGAGAGAGAGAGAGAGAGAGAGAGAGAGAGAGAGAGAGAGAGAGAGAGAGAGAGAGAGAGAGAGAGAGAGGAAGAGAGATCTGTTCTTGATTGTCTTTGGAAGATTTTTTTCTTTTTGAGCTCATTAGCACCAGCATTTCTGGGCAATGAGTACTGGAGCACTGATTGACTTGCTTGGATTTAATGAATATTTATTAGCAAAATGCAAATGGACCATTTTGCTTCTAGATGAAAGCTTAGGGAAACCACTGCAGGGGTAGTTTGGCTGAGTCTGGCCACATGTGCTGAGAGAAGATTATTTATGAGGCTGTCGGGACTGGTTCTTTAATACCCTTATACTTTTGTCTATTGTGACTCAGCAGACAAATGAAACTGTCCCCTGCCCTGAGGGGGGCAGGAAGTTTGGTTGTGCTTATGGGCTCCCAGAATGCCGATTGTCGATTCTGCTGGGTAGCGAGCAACTTCCTGGACATGATACCAGCTATGATTGTCTAGCATTTGGTTCTATTATGCAGAGAAAGTGTAGATACTGGGAGGCAGAGTTGGAGCAATCTTTGTGCCCAGATTAATCAGTCAGAAACATACCTTAAATTTAGTTATTGGAAGATGGGAGTGGACAGAGACTCTTAGACACTGTGGAACCTCTGCGGAGAAGACTGATATGGGGTAGGAGAGGTAGGGGTGGGCAGGGCCAGGACCAGGCTAAAGATGAGCTCACCTGGGGTGTGGCTGCACAGGGAGGATGGCAACTCACCATCGGGTTGTTCCTGTTCAGTTCAAGTCCCATCTTTTCAGTGAAGCCTTTTCTGACTGCCCCTACCCCTGATAATGACTCACTCTCCTGGTCTTCTATAGGACTCAGTAGGGCCTTATGAAATGCAGCCTTTAATGTTAGTTATATTGTCATGTGCATGTATCCCCTCCCCCTAACTTAAGTAGAAGCAGTTCTCATACCTCTTGGTATATCCCAGAAGTGCTAAATACAAACCCAAGTGCTGCATTGGGGCTTGCAATACTCCTAAATAGTGCTGTTTGAACCAAATTGAATTGTAATTGGCAAATGTTTTAAAAAAATAAAAATTTAATAAAGCAAAGATAATGTTAATTTGTGGTTTTCTAAGTCTGTGGCCTGCAGGGATCCATTTGTATGGGGGTAGTTATATGGGGTGGGGGATGTGATTCAATGACTGTGGATGAATTGGTCCACTGTGTACCATCTTGTCAGGGGCAGGATTGATAGGCCTCACTGATTGGGGCAAATACTGAGTCAGGGGAAGAGTAGTCCTTATCTGAAAAGAACAGGAAAAATGAGTAGAGAGCAAGATTTGCAGCATGGGGAAGAATTGACTGTGCAACTCCCTGCATCTCTAGAAAGCTTTGGTCTTTTATAGGACTGCAGGCATCTCCTTCACTGACATGATGGTGTGGTCCCTAACCTGGTAGATTGTTCCTAGGGGATCATGGATCTAGAACTAGAAGGGACCTTAGAGGGCATCCAAACCCTCTAATTTACAGATGTTGAAACTGAGGCCCAGGGAAGTAAAGTCACTTGCCCAAGGTCATAGATGTAAAGCTACAAGGGATCTCAGAGGCCATCTGGTCCTCATTTTACAGAGGCCTAGTGAGGGGAAATGACTTGTCCAACGTCACACTGAAAGTAAGTAGTAGAACTGGGATTTGATACCAGAGCCTCTGTCTCTAAATCTAGTCCTCTTTCCATTGTGCCATGCCACTTCTTAAACTACCTCTTCTGTTTAAGTCACACTAGTATGGCTTTGGGATCTGATTGAAAAAAAAAAGGAGACAGGTATCAGCAAAGATAGTAACTCCTAATTCTAATGCTTTGCGGTTTACAAAGCGTTTTCATTGGATCATTGGATCCTAGGTCTAGAGCTGGAAGTGACCTCCGAGGCCATCTAGTCTAATTGACAAAGGAGGAAACTGAGACCCAAGGAGCAGAAATAATTTGTCCAAGGTCACATATAGGATTCTAGAGCTAGAGGTTTGGGAGAGACCTGCAGAAGTACTGGAGCAAGCTTGAAGGGGAACCGATTGTTAAATTTTCGGTGTATTTACACCTTGGGCTACAAATCAGGGCTTGATTTATTATCATGTTGATTGTCTAGCCTAAAGAAAGTGTCAGAGGAAATGTTGATAATAGAGATTAAGCTCAAAAGGGCGAGTGCTCTATATTTTTTGGGGGGGAGTTTGTCCTTAACCATTTTTCCTTGGAGGGAACACCAAAGCCATCTAGCCCAAGACCCAGGGAGGGGAAGTGGCTTCCTCTGTCAGGTTCTTTTCAGGTGAATTGAATGAATTCAAGGCCCTACTACATGTGGGCACATGGGCTCAGAAGAGTGGATCACATCAGCCCTGGGAGGCAAAAGGGAACTAAGTGGACCGGGATTGTTCAGTTTTCATTGGAGGAAGGTGAGGGCTGGAGTACTCTATAACATAGGGCAATGCCCTGGGCAAGTGGGTGGGTCTAAGAAACACACAATTACGCAAGGGCTACAGGCAGTCATCTGGCAATGTTGGGGTACTGGTGGAAAAGAAACTACTGAAAGGAAAAGTTAGAAGTGAGGAAGGTGAGAGTAGGGGCGAAAACCAACTTTGTGCCCTGAGGCCAGAGACTGCGGTATTTTTTGGTGTCCTGCATAACATCCTAAATGACATTGAATGGGGGAGCAATGATACTCCTCACCCCAGGCTGGGCCCAGAGCAGGTGACTGGTCTATACTTGATGGATGAATAGTGGATTGGCAGGGTCTGTCCAGGATCATCCACTTCTTTCATAGTTGGGGTACTGGACTTTGGGATAGATCAAAAGATCACAGACTGCAGCTGGAAGATAGTAGTGTTACAGCAGGCAGGGTCCTCAGAAGCCATCTAGTCCAACCCCCTTATTTTACAGAGGAGGAAATCAAGGCCCAGATTGGGGAAGTAACTTGACCAAGGTTGCATATAAGATCCTAGACCTAGAATTGGAAGGGATATCAGTTACCTACAATCCCCTCACTTTACAGAAGAGGAAACTGATCCTACAGTTAGTAAGGTTCTGAGATGAGCTTTGAATCTGTCTTCCTGACCCTAAGTCCAATGTCATACCCATGATATGCCACACTGCTTCAGGATGGGCTATGATAGACCTTTTTTTTTTGGAGTCAAGTTAGCTTGTCACTGCAATCAGTTTTCCTTCATTTCTCAAAGTCTGAATCTCTCGCTGTCTACTGGTTCCTCCCCTGTTGCCTACAAACAAGCTCAGTCCCCTCTTTCCTTAACAAACAGACAAAAACAAACCTTTACTCGACCCTCCCTTTCCCTCCAGCTATTTCCCTCTCTCTCTTCTCTTTTTCCAGCCAAATTCCAAGTTGTCACCCATTTTCTCCTCTTCCCTTCCTCTCCCTTAGTCTTTGTCTGTCTTCTATCTTTATCATTTCACCCGAAACTGTTCTTTCCAAGATACCCAATGATCTAATTGCCTGTACTGATGGAACCTTTTCTCCGGCCACATCCTTCTTGAACTCTCTGCAGCCTTTGGCACTATTGAGCTGTATTGCTTTCTGAATCTTCTCTCCTTCTTCTCCTACCTGTCTGCCTGTTCCTTCTCTGACTTCTTTCCTGGTTCCTCCCCGCTCCCCACATCTGTGGCTGTCCTCTGAGGCTCTCCCTGTCTATGACTGTCCTTTGAGGCTCCCCCAATCTGTGGGTCTCCTCTGGGACCTCTTCATTCTCTCTCCACTCTCTTGGTGACCTTCTTAGTACCCATGGTTCAAATGAGTCTGTATTGTGTTCCTTTGTCATGGCATTCTAGCTTTTGTCTCTCTGTCTTTGCACAAGCAGCCCCTCCTACGACTATAAATCTCCATGTCTTCGAATCTCTGGTCCCTCAGCTCTGGTGCCATCATAAACCCTTGCCCAATCTCTCCCCAATATTCATGTCTTTAAGGACCCCAGCACATTTCCCCTCCCCCTTTGAAATGACTGTATTTACTTTTTATGTATTTTGAGAGGCAGTATGGCTCAATGGCTAGAAAGCTGCCCTTGGAATCATAAAGATAAATCAGTATATACTGGTTTATACAGTATACTGTATAGATGTATATATACAGGCTCATACAGTATACTGGCTCATATGGCAGCAGCTGTTGAGTAAGTCACTTAACTTGTAAGTGTCTCAGGCCCTTCTCTGAGGGTGCTGGAAGCTGTAGCTCTGTATTGATTCCGGAGGCTTCCTTACAATATTGAAATAACAGATCTGGGATAAATGTTTTGTATTTAGTTCTCTGAGGCAGTGTAGTACAGTAGTGGCTTCTGGAGTCAGAGGACTTGGATTCAAATTCCACTTCTGATATTTGCTCTTTGTGTGACCTGAGGCAAGTCTCTTCCATTTTCTTGACCTCAGTTTCCCTGTCTATAAAATGGGTGGGTTGGACTAGATGGACTCTGAGAGCCCCTTCCAATTTAGATTTAGGATCCTGTGGTGTTCCCTTCTTCCTCTACCCCCAATAGAATGTAAATTACTTTTGGCTGTGTCTCATATATGCTTGTTGGTTGAATATTGATTGAATAAATGAATAGTTTTGCTCTGTCTGGATGTTTGGGCACCTGTAGGTTTGGGACAAGGGGATCAGGGAGGGAAGAAGTCCCTGTCCTTGGTGTCTCTCACTAGGGGTCATCCAACAGGCCAGATGACCATTTGTTGAGGAATATCATATTCGTGTGTCTGGGGGAGATTTCGTTCACGAAGGAGTTGACTGAATTGGCCAATTCTGCCATTCTGTGATTCCGTGACTTTCCCTTCTTTTCTGGATCAATAACGTTGAAATAATAACCATCACCATTTCTCTGATGCTATGCTTATGAAGACACCTTCCTTATAGCCACCCTTTGACATGGGTTTCTTTTTGACAGTTGGGAAACTGGAGCCTTGAGAGGTGAATGCACTTGTCCAAAGTCACTCAATTGGCAAATGTCAGAAGTAGGATTTGAACTCAGATCTCCTAATGCAAGGACCAACGCTCCTTCTATTAGGCCTTGAAGCCTCTCATTGGTAGTGTTTGCTGCTTTAACCAAGGAAGAATTGTATGTGTTCTTTGAAAAGTGTATTGGGCTATCTGGCTATGAGGTAGTGTGTGTGTGTGTGTGTGTGTGTGTGTGTGTGTGTGTATTTGTGTGTGTGTGAGATCATGATGAGCTTTGGGTCCCATATGCCATTGCATAGGAACCTCCCATGGAAAGAACTGAATGGAGGAGTTCTGAAAGCACAGTATTGATCTGGATGCTTCTGAACTTGGTGAGCAGAGAAATCCTTTGAATCCAGTTGAGAAGGTTCCCCAGAGTAGAGAGAGCCAAGGAAGAGTCTCTTGTGACCTGCAGAGAACTAGACACCTATTTGCTGGTGGAAACACCCTAAATTGGAGGAAATCTTCACCACTGGCTCCTCTCCTGTCTCAGAGACCTTTCCTGACTTTTAGATGACTGACAGGGGCAGGAAGAGACGTTCTTTGGACAAGAGGTAGCCTCTGTCTAAACACTTCCTCTCCCTAGCCTACCTTCATTGGGGCCACTTGTTAGGAGTGTGACCTGGTAGGGATGATGAATTTTACTCAAATAGTGAGTTTTCTCAAAAACATTAGTACCCTTTGAAGAGATGGGACCCAGATGATACATTGGGATAGAATAGAGGGAGTCTAAAACACAAAGCACTTCCCTGTCCATGCTGGGGAGGGGTAGGATATTGCCACCAGGTACCCTGGATAGCCAGGAGGTAGTAGAAGGGTAATTAGGGCTATGGAGAAACAAAGGAGATTTGCTGATTCCTTGAAGACAAGATGTCTCTTTCCCAAATACCTTAGGTTAGAGATGGTAGCGAGGGAGCTCTTCAAACACTGAATACTCAGATGGGGAAGATTTGCATAGACAGACAAAGCATTCTCCTCTCCCTTTCCCCATCATGATCCCTCTCACCTTTTCCTCAAAGGCTCATAGATTTAGATCGTGGAGGTCATCAAGTCCAAACTCCTCATTTTATAGATGAGGAAATTGAGGCCCAGATAGGTGAAGAGACTTGCCCAAGGTCACAGCGCATTTGAGGCACAATTTGAACCCAGGTCTTCAGCCTCCAAGTCCAGCATTGTGTCTACTACACTGTGCTGTTGAATTCCTAGCCATCCTTTAAAATTCATCTCAAATACCTCCTCCCTCATGAAGCCCTCTGAAAGCTGTTACATGGCCTTGCACTCATTTTGCTTTGATTCTGACTGCTCCAGGAAGCCCAATCACTGGAGCACTGCCTCTATTCAAATAGGACATGTGGACTAGAGCAGGTACAGTCTTTCCTCAGGCGTGCCTGTGGTTGTCAGGGAAAAGAAAAAATGATTTCCCCTCTTCCTTAGAGTCAGTTGCTTGGCACTAGGCTGGCCACACTAAGACAAATTACAATGTCAGAGAGCACCCTAGGGTTGCTCGTCAGACTTGGGGAGATGTAACAGCTTGTAGTGATTCCATATGAGCTTGATATGATGGAAAATGGTTGACTTGCCCATTAACTGGGCACTCATTATGAACTAGGCTTCCATTCATGACCAGGGTCATCAGAGCTCAGGTTCATAAGAAGGGCCTCCATGTCCCTGAAGCCATTTCTGAATCATCAAAGGGAGATGAATGCGGTAAATCTAGTTTTTAGCATTATGTGTAATTTTACTTAGGGTCATAGGTCATAGAATTTAAAGCTGGGAGAGGCCTCAGAGACTCTCTAGTTCAGGGATTCTTTATCTGAGATCTAGGAACTTGTCTTTTAAAGGTATTTTGATAGCTATATTCTAAATAACTGATTTGCTTTGTATTTTATTTTATGTATTCAAAAACCTTATTCTGAGATGGTCTTACCAAACTGCCAAAGGGGTCTATGACACCAAAAAAGTTAAGAATCCCTGATCTGGTTCAACCTTCCCATTTGACAGATGGTAACACTGAGGCCCAAGGTCACACAGTTGCCTAGCAGTTGGAGGCCAGGTTCTCTGCCTTAAAACTTAGTGCTCTTTCTACTATACCATGATGGCCTGAGAAATCATGGATCTACCCACTGTACCCATCATATCCCCTCTCTGGAAGATAGAGGGAATTATTGGGTCTGATAGACAATAATGAGACTTTTCAAACTTAGCTGGACTGGACTGGACTGAGCATTTGGGCCTGTGTGTGAAGCCTTTCTAGCCAAACAAGAACGACCAGAGTTTGCCCTTAGCAGAATCCCACTCTCTTTGGGATCCCAAGGTCATTGCTACACCATTTGAAGACATCAGAGGAGGACTCTGATGGAGACTTTTACATGAGGACCTTTTTCATTTCCTTAGCTGCTAAGTGCCTCTTCCCCCAAATGACCATTTATTTACTTTGCTTGTATTTTAGATATAATTCCAAATGGACATGTTGGCTCCCCCAAGGGAATGTAAGCTCCTTGAGGGTGGGGACTCTCTCATTTTTGTCTTGTATCTAGCAAGGTGCTTAGCACACAGTAGGCAATGAATAAAGGTTTGCTGACTGATTTCATTGCATCCTAATTATGTGAAGTTTGGATAAACCTGATAATATCTTAACCACCAGAATGTTCCATTCCTCACCTGTGCTGGATGACAGAGAACAAGTCGTGTGCCAATGGAGCGGAGGGGCAGCATAGACAGATGAGGCCATGGATAATCCCAAAGCTACTTGCATTTAGCTTCAGAACGTATTCTAAATGCCAACCTACATTTATATAAATCCAGATTTGCCAACCAGATCCACCAGATTTGCCAACTAGATCAAGGTAGAAGTTACTCATTTTAAAGGAGATGCTTCCCCTTAGAAAAGGACACAGCATCACATTCCTCTAGTCAATACACTTGTCTTGTGGGTTTAAAACAAATTTTGATTTTCTCATCTCTACTTCTATACTCCTATGATACTTTGAAGTAGTGGGAAGGTGCCTATCACTGATATATAAACCATGACTGCTGTCTGAGGACTAGCTAAACGGAGCTCAGGGAAGCTCACCATTAGATAGTCAGCCACCAGGAGATGGTCTTTATTCACAGGAACATCGGTTAAGAAGGGCCCTTAGGGACCATCCACTTTAACCCTACCATTTTACAGAGGAAGAAACTGAGGCCAGGGGAGGTCACATGTAAGATTCTAGATTTCGAGCTGAAAAGGATCTGAGATCACCTATTCCAACCTCCACATTTTACAAAGGAGGAAACTGAGGCCCAGTGAAATTAAATGGCTTTCCCAAGATCACACATAGGATCATAGATTTAGAACTGGATGAGTCATCAGAGGCCATCTAGTCCACAGCAACTCACAAAGACCATCCACTCAGGTGGACAGGAGTTGTGATGTGATTTGATGACACCTATGAAAGCAGAGATCCTTGAAATATTGGAGTCAGTCCTGATTTCCTTGAAGCTGACAGACACCATTCATGGACAATATCTTTGGCAAAAGCTTTGCCTTCTTCATTCTGAGAGACTCAGGCTATTAAGGCAGGCTCTTGCTCTGAAAACAGACTCTTCTTAGGAGGGGAGGGGTCACTGGCCTAGGTTGAAAGCTCCAATTGCTATATCCTATCCAGAGAGTAGAGAGAACCCATTCCCATTGAGAATTGGGAGTTGAGAATGCTACCTTGGAATGCTGACTGATTTCTTACTGCTGTGAGGAAAAGGGCCATTAGCAAACATTCTGTTTCATGGAGATCAGTAATTTCAACATTTTAACGTTTTACCATGTAGAGGGGAAATGACTTGCATTGGTGCCCTATTATTACAAGCTCTCTAACACTGAAGTATTATGGGAGCTCACTAATTCTTTTCCTTTTCTTCTTTGAAGATGTCACCATTAACAAAGCTCCACTCCTTGTGAGTGTAGCTGTGGCCACAAAGACATAGGGCCAAGAGTTTTGGTCACTTTTGTGAGAGCTGGGACAAAGCTAAGGAGCAGTGTTTGGAGATCTTGCTTGCCAGGACTGGCTCTGTGTACAAGGGTAGACCTATCCACAGGGGTATTGAAAGGCTTCTCCGAACAACAAAATCTCTCGCACTGATCTGTCATAGTACCCCAAATCAGTCATTCTTTTGGGCCTTAGCATTGTAGACCCTTGTCAGAACAGACATTTGTCATCTGGAGGTGATGACACATCACCTAGCTGGACATTAGCTTGGTAGTTTTCAGAGCAGCATTGTTCTAGTTACTGCTACTGTAGCCCAGAGAATTTCTCCTTTGGTGGCTCGCATGGCCACCCTAGTCAAAGGTGAACCTTTGAAAGTTGAAGGATAAACAGCAGTTGAAGAACTTAACAACAGTTAATTAGTTAGAATTTCAGAGCACAGATGTTCATAGCTCAAGTGGAGAACAAACTGCAACGAATGAATATTATGTAATACTTCAAAACCTACTGATCATCTTTCCTTCTCTCTCCCTATTTTCTTCCTTCTTCTTCCTCCCATTCTTATGCATTCTTCTCTATTTTACTCTGTTTCTCTCCCTCTCAGCAACAATCTCTCTCTTCTTCTTTTTGCCTTTGCCAATCTTTCCCTCTTACTCCATTTGTCTTTTTCCTTCTATCCAACTCTCCCACTATTTCCCTATTCTTCTCTTTCTACTTCTCCTCTATCCAGCCATTAATAGGAAATGGAAGGATATTTGAGAATATTTGCTATATTTATTCAATATAGTTTTATGCTTATGGGTTTTATGTCTTGACCTCAAAGGAAGTCTAACTACATTAAGCTGCTTTTACATCTGTGTGGCCCTTGATTGATTTTTTTCCCCTGTGAACCAGCAGTCCTTAATAGGATAAAGATTTCCCACCACCACATTAAGCCATTGTAGCACAAATGTTTCTTATCGTGTTAAAGATAGCACCCTGAAGGTCTGGGGCGCCAGACAGATATGACAAAGCAAGAGAGCAGGAGAGTAATTTGAATTCTCGAGCTGGAAGGGACCTTAGAAACCATCCAGTCCAATCTGGCTTTAGAGCTTGAGGCATCACTTTGGTATGGAAGATCTGGGTGGGCCATGGAAAGGACAACTAGCACGGGGGCCTCAGGGCTCTGAACATTGGCCACAGAGAGGGAGAAAGGCTTGGAGAGAATCACATACTGCCCCTGTGTCCCAGACACCATAGTCAACCTGAAGCCTTTGCTTCAGGGAGCTAAGTATCTTACTAAATCTAACCTGGGGAGAGCAGGTTTCTTTTTTGCCAGCAACTCATAGGCCATGGTTTAGGCCTGAGGGCCTGCCTTGACCCAAGTCGGAGCCAGGGGATGCAGAGTTATTGGGTGGTTGACTGAGTAGGTGAGTGGGTGGTTGGGTAAATGAATGGGTGGCTAGATAGGTAAATGGGTAGCTGGGTAGGTAGATTAGAATTCAGCACTTGTTAAACTGTGGGGCGTGACTTGGGGGTCACGGCCCACAGTTTAAGAAACAATGAAGGGGTCTCAAATAGAAAAAAATTAAGAAGCCCTGAATTAGATGAGTGAGTGGGTAGGTAGGTGAATGAGTAGTTGGGTGGATAGGTGAGTGAGTGGGTAGCTTGGGTGAGTGAATGAGTGGTTAAATGGCTGCATGACTAGTTGAGTATGATGAGCATGAGCATGGGGTGTCTAGAGAGCGGAATTGTTCCAGGCGACTAATTGGACGTCAGAACAGAGAAGCCGAATTTTCTTTACAATTTTATTTACAAAATGTACTAAAACTGTTCGTACAATACCCCATTACATGGAGGCTTGGGAACTTTTGCCCACACATGCAATTTATGCTTTGATAGCCGTTAGTTTGCTTGGAAATTTATTTGTTCACTTGAGTGCAGTTTTAACGACAAAAGGAAAAGAACCTCTAAAGAAATCGAATCCTCAAGTCTCTACTGCGTGAACTCTCATAGCTTAAAGTTAGTAGCAGGAAGTTGAAGCAATCGATACTTTTTAAAATTTTATACATGCAAATTTAAAAAAATAACGAACTAATTTACCGGCCCTTCACCCTGGTGAAGTTTTCATGCCAAGAAATGGAATAGCTTACATGACTGGCTATTTCTGTCTGTCCAAGGCCGGTTTGTCGCTTTGTGTTATACAATGTTGTCACGCACAGCTGTAGCTTCCCACTGCAGGGGATGATATATAGCATTCCAAAGCTGAAAATCACAGTTTCATGAAAAAATGGAAAAAACCCCACAACAGTTTCGTCTTGTTCAATATCATTTTAATACTTGACAGATGAGTTCTTCTCTTTATGAAACAGTTTTGGGAAATGGATTTATATTACACTTTCCTGGGAACGTTTCATCCGACAGGACTTTTTGTTTCCCTTTCCCTTCTGAAGACTGAGTTTAAAATACTCAGGATCTGGGCCTAAGAGTTGGGAAAAGACTCAAATATGCCCAGTCTTTCCAGTCTCCTAACTTCCAATTCTCACTTATCATCAATGAGCTAAGACTGCAGAAAGCAGACTGCTATATAGGAAGTAATTGATTAATGCATGGAGACTGTACTTGTTGAGACTTTTTGGTTGAATCCCACAGTACAGATGCATCTATTTACTTATTTACGGATGGAGTGAAGTGGGCCTCTGACAGTGCACCCCGGTGGGGAGACTGATCCATCTTGAGGCTCCCAAGTGAGCGGTGCTGAAGATCTCTGTTTAGCGGTAGGATCAAGAATGCGCCTTTAAAAATTTTTTTTTTTAGCCTTCGCCAACTAGAAAAGGACACATGCAGTCTGGGATGGAGTGTCACAGGCAGTCACAGGCAACAGGTGATTGGCCAGGTCTAGCAAGAGTGAAGTGAGCTTGAGAAAGCGCCTAGGCTGAAATGGTAGGCCCTCTGTGAAAAGCTGTCCTATTTCCATTGATGGACACTTGAAAGGCATACTTATCAGAGAAAGCTGAGCTAAAACACAGTGTTGTTTCTGAGAAAAAAGTGATTCTAAACACGACTTAGAGTAACGTCTCCCTCACCTAAATGCTTACTAGCTCTTCAGTTATGGGGGATTCCAATACATACAGGAAGCAAGAAAAAGTGATTAGGCTTCTTGGAAAGTCGCTCAAAATCCATTGGAATAAAAGCACCGAGAGGTATGCCTGATAGAAGGAGTGTCCTGTTCCCTTGTCAGCCATGGGAGAGGGAACGGAGAGCGCAGTTAATCCCTTCACCAACTGGGAAATCACAGAAGCCTTCCAATAAATTTGATTGCCGACTGCAGAGAAGTCACGGGTTAGTCTCTTTGTCCAAAGTGTTTGAATTCTCTTTTCTCAGAGGGTTGTGTTCATGATCAAAGGATTTACACATGTTGGGAACGTTGAAAGGATATAGGGCATATAGAAAATCTCCACTGATAGGGAATACCAAAGACGTCTGGGCAGCAACTGATCCTAGAAGTGCCAGTCTGGTTTCTCAAGTGAGGGGAGACATAGATTTGAAATCATTTTAGCTAAGATGGAGCATGGGCTGGGCAAGGGAGTGGAATTCATAGAAATGAACTCAGGGAAATTGGTTTTGTTTTGTCGAAGAACAGGAAGCTCATTTACTGTGTATGTGATATATACTGGGATATCAAAGAATGACTTTTGTGGAACTGCTTGTTTTTACAAGAATTATTTCCTTTTTTCCATATGAGAATCTTGCCTATCCACCTTGTATGTGTATGTTAGTTTGTGTATCTGTTAGATTTTCAAGCAAAGCAAGAATATTTCAATGATGATTTGCATTGCTGCAAGTCTCAGAGTGTTCCATAAGGCACTGAAGGACAAAAAAAATCAGTTTTTCCTGTTGAAAGGTCATTGCACCATCAGCAATATTCGTGTCATGCCTGACACCAAGGAGAGAGAAAAATCTGGCTCAGGATCCTTGAAGCAGCCACTTTTTCGGTGAATCGTCCTGTCACATGCTCCCAGTGGGGAGGGACCTGCAAAGCAAGTGGGAGATTCAGCAGTGCCCCCAGGATGGGCATCCTCTGGCCAAACCCCAGGGTTCTACAGTTGTCAGACTGGTACCAGCCCATGGAGCTGCTCCCTGGCTGGTGTAGGCCCGCAAGGGCCCTCACGTAGCCAGCCAGATCATTTTCTGAAGCTTGATGCCCAAGGTCAGCTAGGCAAGGCCTGAGCTACCCTATGGGGCTTCCTAAAGACCTTAGATACTTGACTGATGACTTAGGTTGTTTGCAGGATAGAAACCATCTGTCACTGGCACCAAGATGTAAAAGTGAAGGACTGATCTGTCCTTTGGCAATGCCACTTCCCTGTGGAAAGACCTTTAGAGTCTTTCTTACCTTCGAGAATATGTACAAGTTCCCCCTCTGACATTTGAGGTCCATGTTGATCTGTTTCTAAGCTGACTTTCTATCTTCATCTCACACCAGTCTCCTTCATCTATGCTACATTTCAGCCAAACTGGACCCCTCGCTAGCCTTTCACTTCATTCTGTTCTCCCACCCCTGTGCATCTGCGCAAACCTAGACTGTACTCCCACATTCCCCACCATGTGGAAATCCTTTTCCTTCAAGACCTAACTTAGGCACTCCTTCCTTCCAGAAACCTTCCCCAGATCTTTCATTACGAAGTGATTCTCCATGCTTACTCTCCCCACATCTCGATTCTCTCAGGCCTCTCCATTTTATCTTTCCTATGCATTGACATTGAGAGATGGCATGACTGAGGTAGAAGATTGAACCACTGCCTTGAAGTTTGAGGTTAGAAGGCCTGGGTCCAACTCCCCGTCTCTGACACATCCCAGCTGTGTGATCATAGGGGTGGCAGATTACTTACCCCTTTGCTGCCTTAGGCAACTCATTAAGACCAGACAGTACAAAGGAGCTGCCCATCGGTAGAGGGCGTTTTCACCTGGGAGTTCTCTACACCAATGAAATCATAGGCCTGGGCTCCAAACCCCACCAATGTACTTGATCATATTCTAACCTGCAATAGAGACAATTAGATGTCTGTCTAACCCATGCCATGATACTATAAATCCCTTAGAATTACAGACTTGTGCTCTACATAGATTAAGCTTTTAATAAAGGTGAATCAAATGCATTTTCTGTTGGAGACATATGCATTGCAATCATACCCAAGTATTCTCATTACAGAGCCTGTAGCAAGGAAAAATGTTTCTGGCAGATGAGTCAAGTGTTTTCCTGTGGTCACTCCTTTTGCTTGAAAGGTTACAGATGGTTTCTCTCCTATCCACAATCTAAGCTTTTAGAGTTTTAAAGTTGAAAGAAAAGCAAAATGTCCAGGGACTTGATATACCATTGCAGGGATGCCTGCTTTGGCGCCATGTTGCCCAGTGGAGATGCAGGTCACATGTGGGTCCCTCACTCCCCTTTTGTCTGAACACTAATTTTCACCCCTGTGAGATAGTACAATTATGGCCTGTTTGGATGACATGTCCCTTCCTCATGCTAGGAGTGACTACAGGACTTGGTAGAAGGGGCATTGCAGACATTGCCTCCTCCCATCCCCAAGCCCAAGAGCTCTATTCCAGAGCTCTGAACCAGATGATTTCAGAAACATGAACAAATTGGCTTTCCTCAGCTCAAAGCTCCAAGCACAATACTTCCTGTTGGCCACTGGGTAGACCAGCTGCCAGGCCTCAGAAAAGCCCTCTGTGCCTGCCTCCCCATCTGCCAAACAGGGCTAGCAATCATCCTCCCCCTTTCCCAGGATGCTGCAAGGATAAATTGAGGTCTCCAAGGGGAAAGGACTTTGGGGAAACACAAATGCAATACAAACTACAGTAACACCTCAGGCACCCAGCAAAGTGGGGAAGGATGGAATGGGTCACTTAGTGTCATATTTTCAGTTAACCAAAGGTTGACCCATTTAGGCGACGAAGGGATGACCCTTCATGGGCTGAAGGGACTTGTCTCAGAAACGTTTACAGGCTCATCTTATTTTTGATCATTTTCAACATTCAGCACCTCCAAAGAAGCCTTGTAGGAACACACAGCTCAGATTGCCTGAGAGATTAAACCTAGAGGGGAAAATGAGATCTTGTCCCCAAAGGTCACACTTGCTTCCAAAGTTGACAACGGCAGAAAGAAGACTGGCTCTGCAGTCAGGGGACCTGGGTTCAAATCCGACCTCTTATACTGATTACACTGTGGGACCCTGGGCAAGTCAGTTAACCTCCCTGTACCTCAGTTTCCTCCTCTGTAAAATTGGAGGAGGTTGGACTCGATGGCCTCTGTGGTCTCTTCCAGCTTTAGAGCTATGATCTGTTATCTATGCTCTATCACATAATCATTGAGATATAACCAGTATTTAAAAAATAAGATTCTGATTAGAAATGTAAGAAGCCAGAGGGAGTTCTGAAAGACAATGGGGCCATTAGATAGTACTTGTAGTGGAAAGAATGTTGGATTTTTGAATCAGAGAGAACCTGGGTTCAAGTCCTGGCTCTGCCATTGACTAACTGAGTGGTGTTGGGCATGTTTCTTCTCCTCCTCTCTGAGCCTCAGATTTTTCCTCTGTCAAATAAGGGGGTTGAACTAGGTGGACTTGGAGGTCCTTTCCAGCTCTAGATCTGTGATCAGACATGTGACCTTGGACAAATCACTTGGCCTCTCTGGGCCTTGGTTTCCCCATCTGTAAAATGAAGGGGTTGGACTATTAGATGATCTCTGAAGTCCCTTCCATCTTTAGGTCTAGGATTGTATGTGTGATGAATGCACTAGTCATATCACTTCTCTGGGCCTCAATTTCCCAATATGTAAAATGAGGCAGTTAGACTAGTTGGCTTCTGAGGTCCCTTCCAGTTTTAAATCTGAAATCCTTCAACTCCCAAGACCATGTCCAGGCTGCAGGAGAAGGAAGAAACTTCCCAAAGTTTTTAGGAAATGAGAGGCTTTTGTTGACCTAACTGGTATCCTCCCAACAAACACTTTGCCAAACTTACTGTTGGCATTCACTACTGGTTTCCCAGTCCAGCTCAGATTTGTGCACTGACATAGGCAAAGTCTCTTTCCAGGACTTAGGAGGCTTTCCCCTTGTTCCCACAGGCCTCTGACAGGCAGCCTTAGAGGGCAGCCCTTTGGGCCGATGCTCTGCCCTGGCTTCAGGCCTGCCATAGTTCTGGTTGTCTGGGTGCTAACTGGGGTGTTACTGTATTGCTGTTCGTCCATCAAGACACAATCTTTTCTCATTTACTCAAGCCTCAAGAAGCAGGATTTTGCTTTGGGGGAAGGGGCTCATCCAAGGGCACAAGACTGAAGCCAAAGAAAAGGGCAAAAGGCAAGCTCCGCCTTGGAGCCAAGGCAAGCTCTTCTTCTTCTGGGATACCTACCACAAGAACTACGTGCTTCTATGCTTCTGCTCAGTAACTTTGAGGTCCAACGTTTACTGATTCCAGGGTTTGCTCAGGCCCCTTCCCTGGGCCTATGTTTTTTCTTGAAGGCCAGTAGACGCTTCAATAAGCTAGGGAGGTCATAGTTCCTAAGCATCCATGACTGGGGGTCATGCTCTCGGGTGTAATGGCAGCTGCCCCAGCAGATCCAAAGGTCCTTGGACACTACCCGCACCCCCCTCTCCCCAGCCCTCCAATGACAGAATATATCTGGGTTGGGAGGGAGGGAAAGAGGAACCTGAGCATGGAGTCTCATGAGCCACAATGGCTTATCACCAAGTAGACCATAAGGGGGATGTGGACAGGGAGGAGCTTGGCAAAGTTTTCCCTCTCCCTCTAGACTTTCCTTTGAAGAACTGGGCATACAGGGCTAGACTTGGCTCTCCATCTAGCTGACTCCCATGTTAGGCTCCTGAAAGTCACCAGCAGGACATGGGCAATTGCAGAGGCATGATGATCCAGTAGAAAGAGCATTCCCACTAAGAATCAGGGAACCTGGGTTCCAGCCTTGGCTCCCCCACTTGGTAGCTGTGTGACCTTGGGCAAGTCACTTAGCATTGCCGGCTCTCAGTTTCCTCCTCTATCAAATGGACATCATAGTACCTTTACTCAGTTGAGGTAACAGTTGTGAAAGCATTTTGGAGTATTAAAAGCTTATTATCTCATTGCAAGATATCACTCATTTTGACCCCAGTAATACCAAATCTGGGATAATTTGAGGGGGACTGGGCTGAAGTTTGCCTTTGCACTGTTCTGTGAAGAGGAAGAGTTGCTAAGCAAATTAAAAATGTGCACAAAATTGCAAAGGGTTTGTTTAACCTGCTTGGGAGAACAAAATGTTTTTAAGGACATGGACACATTAAGTGTTTGCATGCAAATGGAGGATGCTAATTAAAAATGAGTTCATTCTTTTTTTTTCCATTCAGTAAAGCAGACCCAACTGAACCTCTTTTTGAAAACATTGTTAGTAACATTTCATGACTATGTTATGACTAAAGATTGAAATGTAGCTAATGTCTGCAGCAGCAAAGAACAAAAGGCAAATTGAGGAATCAAGATTCTGTTTAAACTCAAATAGTGAAGGATAATCATTTGTTTTAAAAAGCCTTGGACTGACAGAGAGATTGACTGCCCTGAGATTGTGGAAAGGAAGGAGAGCGAGTGGAGGGTGAGGAACCATAGCCATGAGCTGATGGGCACCAGTGGCTTTAGACAACAAAGAACAAAGGATTATCTTTGACAACAGGAGCATAAGTAGGATTTAGTCTAATGAATGGAGTCACTCAATGTTCTTTTCCATTGCAGACATCAGTTTGGTTATTAACTATGGCATAGGTACTGAAAGGTATTAAAAATCGATTTCTGAAAAGATGTCTATAATCAGACCTTTCCCTAATTCAAACTGGCTTTGCAGCTGGTCTGAATCAGGTGAGGCTTTGCTGGAGGTCTCTAGTTCCCAATGGCCTCCGACAGCAGTAGTCTGAATATAGATGGGAAGGTCAGGGGAGGGGCAGGGAGGAGGAGTTTCTTTTTTGTCCTCCAAGAAACACTTACCTGAGCATGAATTCTTGGGGGAGGGAAAAAGAGGGAAAAATATGACTCAAATATTGGAAAAAAATGGTCCCTGGATTCAAACGACTGTTTAAAGACTCATAGACTCCCTTTGGGATCACTTCATTTCTGTTACTCATTTTTATCATCAGTTACTGGGCTGAGTAATGAGAATGGCTTCTCTAGAGACTTTGCTCCATGGCGGGAGAGGGGAAGGGAAAAGGGAAAAGGGAATGCAATTCAATCACAAACATGTTACCCAGAAACTCAAGGAAAGCATCATTCATTATGTGTGACAAGAAAGGCACAGTTGCCAAATAGTTTTCAAAGAATCCAACAAACACTCTGAAGACTAGACATTGCTCGGAAGAACATCACCGAGCTGAAAAAGGAAAGGGCACACAATGCACAGCAACGGAAGGGCAATTAGCTTAGTCGGAGCAGGCCTTGGCCGTACCCTAGATCTTAACACTCTCTGTTCCATACACGTTGTAGCCTTCTCTGTAAGTGGCGTAATTCTGGGTGGTGGCGGCAGGAGCAGGCTTAAAGTTTTGAGTGTTCTTCGTGAGTTTCATGCGTTTGGATTCCGCTCTGGATTTGTAGCAGAACTCTATCAGAGCCACCATCATGGCCAGCCCCAGGCCTCCAACCAGGATATAGAACACGCCGGCCACGTTGCTCAGACTCAGAGCGCTGGTCTTGTCCTAAGAGAAATGGACAATGTGATTAGTTGGTGGGAAAATCACAGGCAGTGGGACATCATCATGCTTTGCAACAGTTCAGGGCTGTCCTATGCTATCAAGATAACTAAACACAGGCATAGATGGTATGGCTCAACCTTGGCAACCGACTCACTTCATGCATTGAGTAGATTATACTTCCACTGACTGTTATGATCCTGGGGTCCTACTGCCTCAAAAAAGATGTTAAAAGCACAACCCCCTCACAACTAACTTTAGGAACCAAAGAGCAAATGGAAGCATAATTCAGCCCTTTACTAGCCTCAATAAACATCTATTGTCAGAGTTCAGCCATGACATCTCTTTCTTCCTTTCTCTTTCTCTTTCTCCCCCTCTCTCCAAGTAATAATTTTCATTTGGGAACCTAAAGTATTCTTTTGCCTCTCTACCCTGCAGTCCTTTCTCCCTATCCTCCTTGAAGCACTATGTCAATCAGTCCCCAAAGCAATGGGTGAGAGTATTAGAGTTTCTAAAAATTCTGAGCTGGGGACATTCTTTGCCAGGGTCTTTATATCAGCGTTTGCTCCACTTCTTTCTCAGTGGTTGAGAGATCACTCTAGGACTAGCTTTGATTAGGGTGGCAAGCCTCTCTGCTGATGGACTCCATCTGCAGTAGAAGTTAGTCTGTCAACGTCCTCCCAAGAGCTGCAGGGGCCTAGTAGGAGGCCCCTTTAGTCCCTGATTGACTCCACTTAGAAATCAGGGAACATTTCTAGGAGACTGGTGATTTAAAAAAAAAATACCAGCTCCTTTTAAAACTTGGATTTCAGTGAGTGTTAAGGATAATCTTTAAAAACACTGAAATGATCATAAACTTCCTATTTGCTAATTTTTAAGAATGAGGAAGACGGTCAGTTACTTTCAGGTCAGACTGCAAATTTGACTAAGCTAAGTCTGCATGAGAAAGCAAAACCTGGATTGCTGAATAATGGAAAGGAAAAAAAATTGCTACCTGGACCCCACCTTCAAGGTAGGACTGACCAAGGGAGGGAGGAGGGGATTTCATTGAAAAAGTAGCATTTTTGTAATCTGTTTAAAAGGAATTGTAACCATTTTGCTACTGGATTCATCAGAATGATTTGCTTATCATCAGGTTATTACCCCAGTGGATTAATTTCCCTGTTGCAGCTATAATGCAATGGGGAGCCATCAGGGATGCTGAGCAATGGGAGGAACATAGCCAATCCTTGTGTCTTTAAGGCAATTAAAGTTAAATGAGAACGATTATATATTTGTATGGCCATGTCCACATTTCCATTTCTTAGATGCTAGTCCTATACTTACTTGTCCTGATGCAAAGGCCAATTGAAATTAGATTGTAGGTGAAGGAGGATGGAGAATATCCCTATAAGCAATCCTGTGACTTACTGCTCATGTAGGAGAAGTGACAGTTCAAGTTGAGAAAGTAATCCAAAATATATGTCACTTACAGCAACAGATCAATTTTAGGTTGACTTCTCCCCTGCTCCCGCCCTGCCCCCCCAATCTCCTCACCCCAGTCTCACCATTGGATTTTCACGTGTGTTCCTTGACATGACCTTTATAAGCTGTGGCAACAAGAGTTCTGAATTTATAACTGAGCTCCCAGGTAATTATGCCATTTATGGCCATGAGATGTAGAGCTACAGTAGCAAAATGGTTCAGTGCATAGGGGAAATGAATGTTGGCGTTTCATGAAATGAATTAACCAATCCCACAATATTAGTTTAAAGAAAGTAAAAAGGAAAAAAAAAACGGAAACTCAAAGAAAAAAAAAACTTTCTTGGGGGAGCAAAGGGATAGAAGGGTGGGGTGAGGGAGAGGCGGGGAAGAGTGTTTCATGCTTATCAATGTGATGTTAATCCTGACGATGTATACCCTCAACGAGCATGCGGCTAGATTTCAAAAGCGCTCCAAACAGCTTTGGAAGTGAGAAATGGGACAGACTTAGTGGTCTTCGAGAACCACCCAGGTGCTGGACTTGATTCAACAACAGCTGGAATGAAGCTGATTCATGAATTCTTCCAGAGACCAGTCTGGTTTCCCGATTTGAGGGTGGGGCCAGCACAATATTAGAATGACCAAAAGTACTTACAACTTACAAAGTCTCTGATACTGGAAGAGAAAAAAAAAAGCTGTTGTGATTGTTTCTTTTTTCTTTTTTTCTTTTTCTTTTTTTTTTTTTTGGTGATTTTGGAATTGTTTTTCCTTGAGCCTTTAAAATGTAAAATACATTGGAAACCCCTTAGAATATACTGTAGGCCAAATCATGGGCTTTCTCCAAAAGAATGGGCATAATACCACCAGCCTGGTGTAATATGGTTGGTCCCAAGGGTCTATCCTTGTTCCACTGCTTCAAGAGTAGCATTATAAGGGGGTCCCATTGTATCAAGGTAGGGTTACGTTTGTTTGTGCATGTGTGTGCATGCATGTGTGTGCGTGTGCATGTATGTGCGTGCGTGTGTGCATGTATGTGTGTGTGTGTGCGGGTGTTGTTTTGGGAAAGCCATTTCAGGGGAATCAAATAAACAGTGGGTCAAACTGCGATTGCTAATCAGTACAAAAAGACCGCCAGCGACTGACCTTACTCCCGGAGTCCTTGGCTCCGCACTCCCCCTTATCGTACCACCATTTGTTTTTCAGCTTGTCTAAGATGCCTTGTTCACTGAGTTTCAATACTGCAAGGTTTACAGGCGTTCTTCACGTGGGAAATAACATAAATAACATTATATTATGTTATTTTATGTTATTCAAGCTTCAAACTACTTTAAAACTATAGAAAGCGATAAAGCAGGGAGCCCTGGCCACAGTCATTTTAGACACTGCAGGCAACCTGAGCATTTTTACCTTATCAAACTTTACACTAGAGCATCTCTATATTTACCAGGGCCTGCCCATATCGCTTTGAGTAATTGGCACACACTGTTAAATGACGAGGGTAGAAAAACAAGGCAGTCGCTTGTTGGGGCGGGCTCTCTCTCCCCATGGATGCAATTGTCTGACTGCCACTTACTGCGAGCTGGGTTTGATCTAACTGGGCATCTTGTTGAACTTCCAGACAGAATGCATTTGGGGGCAAGGAAAGCAGCTGGAGAGAAGAACGAGAAGGGAATTCACATTATAGAAAGAAAAGCCGAATGCAACAGATTATGCAACACCGTCGTTGTCGTTGTGTTCTTGTCGTCATCCTCCTCCTCCTCAGCCACGTGAAGAAGGTGGCTGAGAAAGTTCATCGAAACATTCACTGGAGAGGCCTGAAAAGGCCATTGAGTCTTTGCTAATACCACAAGTATCTCTCGACCCAAGGCACATCTAAGAGTCCACACCTCTGTTGGTATCTTCCTTTCAGGGCTCACTATGGAGTGGAGGTTACCCTGGGCTTTCAAGGGCACTGCCAGAGGAGGTCCTACCAAGCTGTAAAGGCTTTTGTTCCACGCTGAGTCCTGGACTGTGTGTCTGGCAGCTGAGGATCTCCCTGGTTAAGTGTGTAGAGGCTCACCACCAGAAATGGGGTGGGGGAGAATTAGGGCATCAAAAGCATTTTTTTTTCATAGAAACACATGAAACTTGTCTGCTAAGGCTGGGAGGGGTTGGCCTTTCTGTGGGTGGTGGGAGGATTCAAGATCCAGGTTTCTTGAAGCATCAAGGTAAATGTTGTACATGTGGCAACATTTTAGATATGCATCTGGTCCCTCCAGGTTACAAAAAGGGGGCACATGTAAGGTGAAAAGAGGAAATGTGGGGCTAGAGATGGAGAGGCTACATTCTGGGTACCAACTAACTGCTACAGCAATATGGCTGTAGCTGAGGTGCCCCCAAAGACACAGCTCACCCTCGGCCATTGAGATTCAGAGGCAAGTGGTACCATGGTACCAAGTGGTGCCAAGGACACTGCTGATTCCTTAGCAGTGTGGAGGAGCTAGGTGGCCTCTGCATGTATCTCTGGTAGCGGGGGCCTCTGTCTGCAAAGAGACTGGGCAAACTCCTTGAAGATCAATTTTCCAGGCCCCACGTCCCCTCCAAATGGGCAAGAAGGTCATTTGCTGCCCCCATTACATCAGCTGCTTGGTGGGCCTGTCCTTGACATTACCTCTGGGATTTTTTTCTCATCCGACAATGACTATAATGATTCTGTCCCCCTGTCTTCTCTCTAAGGAAGTTGAACATTCAATGAAATGTCTCTAGTTGCTTTGTGTAAAAGGGCATTGTAAAGACAGCACAGTGTTAGCTTATTGTGAGGTAAAGTCAAAATAAGAAAACCAGTAGGAATTAAACAACTGTTACATAGTCTGAATCATGAAAAAAGAGTATCAGCTGATGGTATCCTGACCAGCCCCGTACCATGACTAACTGGCCCACTTACTCTATATGGGAGATGATGAGGGTCACCACGGACATATCCCACAATACTCCTTCCATCTCACAAATAAGTCTGACCAATCAGCTTTTTCTGATCAATGCCAATCCTGCCACAGGTACAGGGAGCAGGCCTCTGGAGCTACCCTACTCACTGAGCCTCCCTGCCTCTTCCCCAGTGTTACCACCATAAGAGGGAGCACCTTTGTCTCTTCTAGTACCACTTTTGGATGTGTAATGTGACTTCTTAATGGAAGACCCTTAAGACGGTGGCAGGTTGGTAACAGGCTATGGTTGGATACTGGAGCCTGAATTTCATTATACAACTGGGAAAGTCTGTGTCGAGACTTCACTTTAAAGGCCTGGTGGCCAGGATCTTTTGAATTGAGAAAGGGGGGCAAATTGATGGGGGTACTATATATGATAGACAAAGCATCATGAAATTCTCCAAGGAAGCCTGAACTTCCATTATGATAATATCTGGGACTGAAAACTAAAAGAATCAGGAAAACCCTTAAAACTGGGTCAGGTAACCTCTGATACTAGTGTCTTTTGGGGCCCCCTGAGTCACTGTTGTCTGACCCGTCTTCACCACTCCCAGACACGTGCATTTCTGTCTACCCCTCTTTCTACAGTTAACCCTTCTATGTCATGACTTTCCCATCATGGTTTTGATATATAGCGGATTGGCAGTAGAAATTAAATGGGAATTTTGGGGGAGTTTTGAGGAAGCCGCAGACGACACGTAAAGGCCAGCAGATGACACAGAAAAGGTTTAGAAACTCAGAAAGGCATAAAATATAGGTATAGTATTATATAATATCAATATATCTTATCATTTAATACCATAGTAATTCAGACTTCTTCTCTGGTACAAAGGGAGGGCAAAAACTTTTATTCAGATTTTCCAGGGTGGGGGGCTCGGTGTACTTACCCCCCCATGATGTGGAAGGGATAACAGAATTGTTCTTTTTTTCCTACTTTACCTTTCTCTTCCTTTTCTCTTTTCCCCATTTATTTTCCCTATCTATGTTTTGGATCAGGTCAACACAACCTAGAAGGCCTGTCTATTACCCCTTCTGGCTTTCATTTCTGTACCTCTCTCCAGTCTCTTGATATTTCCTCTCTCTCTGTGCCAAGGTATCCTGGACCATCATGACCTTACTTTGGTTGGCTCAGGTTTCCTAACAGTGATTATCACTCCACCAGGTTCTCTTTGCTTCAAAATTATCCCTCACTGCCCCTCTTTGCCAATAAAGACTTCTACTCTTTCAGTTTGAGTGGTCTCAGCTAAGTGTTAGCAAGGAAGTTCTCCATCTGCTTAACACTAAGTGGTGAATAACTACTTGACAGGGAGTAGTAGCCCTCAAAAGAAGTGCCTGCTAATTCAAAGGCTCATAAGATCCTAGAGCTAGAGGTGGAAAGGACCTTAGAGGTCATCAAGTCCAAGCACCTCATTTTACAGATGAGGAAACTGAGACCTAAGGTGGTAAAAAAATGACTTGTCCAGGGTCACACAGTTAGAGTTGAACTTAAGTCTTTCTAATTCCTGCCTTGCTGGAACATGTGGATATTCTTCCTGGTGGCCCTTGGCCAACTTGGTTCCCCTCTTCTCTAACTGGACAGTTACCAGCATTTGCCTGGGGCCCATTCAGTGACTCCCACAATGGACTCTGGGAAATCGCCAAAATCCTGCCTGAAAGTACTGAGACCCACAACCGACATACAGTGGGTCCTTACATTGTCATTGCTGAGAAGCACCATAGACCACTGGAAATTATAGCCATTGAAAGGGAAAAATATGGCCGATCAAGTCCAATCTATTTCATCACAATGGAATGTATAGATAAATACACTTCAGGAGACCAGGATTGCTGCCCAGAAAACAAACAGAACCTGCTTTCAAAGTCAAATCTCCTACTATTGTGAGCCTCACTGGGGGCAGAGGCAAGGGCCAGGGGAGCCTCATGGAGTTCTCAGGATGCCATTAACCCTGTTTGCTCCAGATTGGATGATCCCCACTATAAAGTCACATGAAGGCTTTCCCTTTGCCCAAGTCAAAGCCAAATGTTTGAAATTGAGAATGAGAGACTTAGGGTTGGAAGGGACCTCAGACTCCATCTTGGCTAACCCCTCCATTTGCCATATTGGAAAACTGAGGCCCAAGGAAGGGTGAAGTGACTTGTCCAAGGTCATACATAGGATCCTAGACCTAGAGCTGGAAGGGCCCTCAGAGATCAGCTACACCAAACTCTTTATTCTACAGATTGGGAAGGTATGAGCCAAGGAGATGAGGTGACTTGAGTAGAATCACACACAGGACCAGAGCTCTAGAGTTGGAAGACCCTTTAGAGGTCATTCAGTCCAACCCCCTTATTTTACAGGTAAAGAGACTGAGGCCTAGGGAGGTGAAGATCGTGCCTATACATGACAATTGTAGAGTTGGAAGGGACTTCAGGGGCCAGTTAGTCAAATTCCCTAATTTTATAGGTGAGGAAACTGAGGTCCAAAACAGAAGCTATTTGACCAAAGAGGTCAGACATGAATCCAGGTGCTCTTCCTCTAGAGCTTTGCCCTTCTCACCTTTGCCCAATAACTTCACAGAAGGAGCTCCAAGAGGGCAGGGACTAGGCCTGCCCTAAATCTTGTCCCCAGTTGGTGCTGATACGGGAACTCTATACCTTTCCGATTTTGACCCTCTTGTTAGCATTGATTATACAGGCTTACTTGGCAGCCCAGGGACAGCTGGTGAGGAGATTGAGGCAACAGGAAGATTAAACAACTTTCTTCTTCCCACACAGCAAATGATTGGGTAAGACCTAAGAGGCAGTGAGGCCTCATGTACTTCCAAATAATGAGAACTCTCACTTTACTACTACTCTAAGGTTTTCCAAGTATACTACCCACAATTAACTTATGATGTAGGCAGTTTAAAGATGATTAATTCACCCTATTGCACAAAGGGAGAAGTAGAAGCTTTTTCAGAGAGAGGAAAGAACTTGCCCAAGTTCGTAAAGCTCACAAAAATTCCGAACCAGGATTTGAACTCAGGTCTCCTGACTCCAAATCCACAGTAGCACCACCAAATCCTATGTTCTGAGCTCTCCAGAAAAATACTTTTTTCAGAAGTCAGGAATGTTCCTATAATGCCTTTTCTTTGGTATTATCCCTGACCTAGGGGCAGCTAGGTGGTGCAGTGGATAGAGCACCAGTGCAGGAGCAAAGAGGACCTGAGTTCAAATCTTACCTCAGACACTTGACACTCACTAGCTGTGTGACCTTGGGCAAGTCACTTAACCCCAGTTGCCTCATCCTGGGTCATTTCCAGTCATCCTGATGAATATCTGGTCACTGAATTCAGATGGCTCTGGAGGAGAAGTGAGGCTGGTGACCTGCACAGCCCTCCCTCACTCAAAACAAAGTCAAGTACAAGTCATGTCATTACTTCTCTGATGGCATAGTCTTCTTTGGCAATGAAGGATGAACACACACCCCTGACCTAACAAACTCAGCCCAGCAAGGGCACATCTCCCAGCTGAGATCTCTTGTTGCCATTCCCTGGGAAAACTCCAGAGGAATATGACACAGGCCCTTGGAAGGGGCATTCAGAGATTTAAAGTGGTACTGGACGAAGTTGTCCAGATTCTTTGCAAAGAAATAATTTGGGCAGTCATTTGCTCAGCAAAGTTTACTACAAAATTCGTGCTTAGTAGAGATTTCCCAGAGAAAGCTATCGAGTAAGGACGGGGCCAGTAGAATAGATTACACACATGTAGGATGACTTTTGACTCCCAAACTCCTTCTCCACTAACCTGCCACCATGTTTATATTTCTGCCATTAAAGTTTCATTCCTTGGATCATTTCCTGTTAAAAAGCACATGTCCCCAAGAAGATTTGAGGAAACTAATACATAAAGGTCTAAAAAGTTATGCCATGTTCTCTTACATTCAGAATTGATTTTAAGAATTGTCACAGAAAGCCAAGAACCTTTAAATAGAGAACTACATTGTGAAGAAATCTGTGAAGGGGGAGGTGTTTGTTAAATGTAGATGGACTTCTGGGCAGAAGGGAGGGTAAGGAGGGGAGACAGTGGGGAAAAACAAACATATCCTAAGGGGATATTGAATTTTCTCTGATTGCTGGACAGAGTTAATAGCTGGCATGAGGTATCTGGTGACCATGTTAGCTTGACTTTCTTTTCATTTGATCCATTTGGGGAATAAGAAGGGAGAGGAGTCTTTGCTCTGGTAGCTTGACTGGTAAGACCAGCCATAAACCAAAGATGGATGAAACCCTAAGTGAAAGAGTTAGGGTGACTTAGGGCTTTATCATGGCACATAGGTGACTCTGGGAGTCCTGCCAGTACAACATGAGCTCTGGCAGCTAGAAAAGCATAGGCCTGGTGACAGACGATATGTCTGTGGTCTGAGGTTCAGCCATGAAAATTTGGAGAGCCTCATTACCAGTTTGGCCACAGGAAGCTGATTTCATTTTGCTTTTTGCCATGACTCTCAAAGATCATCTTCTAAGTCATAGTGGAGTTGTAATCTGTAACAGTGGAGGAAATACAGACACTTCACTGCTTGAAGTTTTGAAGACTAAAATGACCAGAATCTTGTCACACTTTGATACTTGTTTCTCTAATAGTGAAACCATGCTTTTGGTGGCAAGGCACAGGCTGAGGTCCAGTGCTGTTTTTTAATGTCTAGAAGCTTGAAAGTGAATTCAGATTAGTCTGGAAGGACACGAGGTTAAAGTGAGTAGTGATTAAACTCAGCAAAAGTTAGCCAATAAGAAACCTATTTGCTTCTAGATGGAGATTTTTATTATTTTTTGCTCCCTGTGGTATTTCTTTTCTTTCTTCATTAATAAACTGCTTCTTTCTTCTTCTTTCTTCCTTCTTCTTCCTCTTTCTCCTCCTCCTCTTTCTTCTTCCTTCTTTTTCCTCCTCTTCCTTCTCCTTTGTTCTCCTTCTCCTCTCTCCTCCTCTTCCTCCTTCTCCTTCCCAGAAAATAAGGGGGACTGGGTAGATTGCATAGTTTAATTTCTTACATATTTCAATCATCTGCACTTGGGGCTAAAGGAATTGTAAGAACCGTGCTCTGTTTATTCAGGGCACTACTACTACTTGGTAACAATTATCCAAATTGCAGGCAGAGTCCCTAGGAGCAACCACACAGACTTTAGGGCATATCTTAAGGATTCAACATGATTTTAGTAATGGAAATTATACATGGCGGGGAGGAGCAGGAAACGGGCAATTATAATATCAGAGAAATTGAGATTCCTAAGAGGTAGCCAAGATATTTCCTCCTTGCAAAATTATACTTTCTTTTGGAAAAATAAATAAAAAATATTTAGAACAAAAAAGTCCCCTAATTTGTTTTTGAGAAAGTCAAAAGTAATTCAGAGTAACAAGATACCTGTGACACAATAAAAATAAGTTTTACAAGTTTTATTTTGAAGATAACCTGAGTTGTGAATAGCTTGGGGCCATGTCAAATTCTTTGCTATAACAAAAAATGCCAAGAGAGTAATTTAACAATGTTGGGCTGTCTTGCAAGAAAAAGAAGAAGAGAAATGTGGGCCATGGTAATTCATCAGCAAAAAAGATTCTGCCAAAGAATCCAGTGATCCTGGAAGATGCCTAGAGATGCAGTGTCTCCAGAGGACCTTGAACTATAGAAAATGGAGCTGAAGCTGACAAAGTCGGCATGGAGAGTGACAGATTTAAGGACGTAAAGGGGGCAAGTGGGAGAAGAGAATGTGAGGAAACAATGATACAGCCAGTGTCTGCCAAGACCACTTGGAAAGGTTTCAATATTATTTACCAGAAGACAATATCTCCAGCTCCTGTTGGCTACCTTCTATAAAGTAACTCAGACATAGGACATCAAGGAAAGTGACTAATCTTAGTGTCATCAGAATCATGTTGGCCAAAGGGTATCCAGTGGGTGTGTATGTGTGTGTGTGAGTGTGAGTGTGTGTGCGCACATGAATGTGTGTGCATGTTCATGTGTGTATGCGTGTGTGTGTTTGTGGGTGATGTTTCTAACAGTATTTTTAAAGATGCCATGTTTGAAAGGTTTAGTACGCAGTCTGAATATTTTTAAAAGGATGTTATTACCTTAGAGCTTTAACACAAACAATCTATGGCTCAACTTGCAATAAGACAGGAAGGGAGGCTGTACTTAGAGTCTGAACAGCTGGGTCCAAGTTCAAGCTCTGCCACTAACTTGTTGTGTGACTTTGGGTAGGTCACCTTCATGTCTCTGAGGCTCTGTTTTCTCATCTATAAAAGAGAAGCAATAATCTATGTTCTGCCTGCCTCACTGGTTTGTGGGGGTCAAATGAGATAATGGATATGAAAGCATTTGTAAATGGTAAAATGGTATATGAGTGGAAGCTAAGTTTAGAGGGGGATTGTGGAGAGAGGATGGAGGGAAGTGATGGAGCTTATATTCTACTGTGGGATACAATATATACATGAAATATAAGGTGTTTTGAAAAGACCTTGGGTCCTAATAACTGGGAGTGGTGTGGAGAAGGTTTCCCAGAGAAGGCAGCATCCATGTTGAGCCTTGAAGCAAGAAAAATGAATGGATGAAGCATTTATTAAGTGTTTACTATGTGCAAAAGCCCTAGAAGAGCTTTTAAATTAAGCACCAGAGGTGCAAGTGGAGAAGTAAGAAGGTTCCTGCTGCTAAGGAACTCAAAGTCAAATGAAGAGGAGATAGTACAGAATCAATAACAACACAATTAATGCATAATGTACACAGGGTGTCCCAGAAGTCTTAGTGCAGTCTGAAGCTCTCAATCGCTGTTAAAAAATGCTAATGGCCCTCAGTGGAACAAGGGAAATTTGGAAGAAGGGTGCTGTTCCTTAAGTCAGCCTGCTTTTGTTTTATTTCTACTCTTTATTGTTTCCCTAATGGGAAAAGACCACCCATCAATCTGAGAAGTTACAAAGACAACTTGGACAAGATGTTGAGCTTGAAGTGACTGTAAAATAATGGCTCATGTTTCCCTTAATGTCCGACTATAGAGATTAATTCAATTATATTATTAATTTTAATTCAGTTCAATTCAACAAAAAGCAAGATACAGACACAGCTGTATGGAGGAGGATGGTGGAAGGATATTAGCGATATCACCTCATAAAACAGCAAAGAGAAGCAGAAGCAAAAGTAAAGCTAAGGCAAGTTTGGCATGAGATTCAACTAAGTCACACCATCCTACTAGTACACAGAGATGATGCTGGTAGGAGGACAAGCAGCAAGTTTTGTTAACGTTATTGTAACTTATTTTACGATCGATGAAAGTGGAAACACCACATTAGATTCCTATCATCTGAGTCTTGGAGGGAGAAATGACACTTAATAATGGCTCTTGGGAAGAATGACTGAGTCTGATCAATGCACACTGAGGAAGTCTGGGCTGGAGGCAAAAAACCTTCAAAACATCAAGGGATCATTTTACAAACTATCTTGGGGCAGAGAAGATATAAAAAAAATGACAGACGATGAAAACATTGAAAACAAGGAGATAGATAGGATGTCAATAACTACCAGCCCCTACTTCTTCATCGTTAGAAAAATCTATGAGAATGATTTACACAATGACTCCATAGTCAGGGTATCTTGATGGAAAGATAAGAAGGGGAGAAGTATACTTTTTCAAATGATTCTCTATAGCAAATCAGATCTTCACTCATTCACCTGACTGAAAGGTAAGGAAAAAACAAGAACCTATTATATTTATTTTATATTGATGTCCAAAAAGAGACTTGATGGATCAAAACACAGCCTATGCAGTTCTCCTTCATGCATGGGTTAAGATGATACAAAGAATCTCTTATGTACATGTTAAAACCATAGAAGATTCCTTGTTAAATTTAATCCTAGAGTAAGTTCAACAACTCTCTCATTATTACTACCAAGTGAGGCATAAAACAGGGAGATGTATACTCATCAAAGGTGTCTGCCACTGTGACAGTGGCCCAAATGGAAGAAGTATTTCCTCTTAGACATGACATCTTCTAGTATTGCTTCCCAAAGTTGGTGATATGGCCCCTTGGGGAACGCTGGAACAACGGAGGGTAGTAGTCTTGGGGGATGCAAGTTTTTAAAAAAAAAACCATTAAAGGGTTAAAAGAGTAAATTTTGGGGGTGCTGAGTAATTTTTTTGAAAAGGGCATGGTAGGTCAAATAAGTTGGAAATCTCTGTATTATATAGAGGCTTTTGTTCAGGGGTTGCATCAAACCCCTAAACATTATAAGGCTCCCTCATTGAGACCCACAATTACTCTGAAGAGATAAGCCTACCAATCTACACATGAGAAACTAAATGGATGAAAAATACCAATTGTACAGACTAAGGCTAGTTCATTGAATGTTGAAAAATTAGCCCTAGCTTTTCTGGTAGCTTGCGCTGGCCCTGCTGTCATTTGACTCTTCTGGGCTCAGCTAGGTTCCTAAAATTTTAGGAATCACAGACCAGTCTGTAACAAGAGGAGCCCATGGCATTTGTAAATGAGCTTGGGTGGGCTCTTAGCCTGGGGGGAAACCTTCTTTAGTTCTACCCTTCCCCTAAACTGATTTTTGTGTTATAAAAAGTAGATCCCATACCCTCTGGTACAATCTAGGCCTGAGACAAGACCTTTGCAGGACATCTGGGCCTCATTCAATCTAAGGTTCTTTACTCTAGGGTGGGATGGGATCTCAAAGGCTATCTAATCCAACTCCTTCATTTTCCTGAGGGGGAGAATGAGGCCCATAGAGGTAAAATGACTTGCCCAAGGTCAGCGATCTAGAGTTGGAAGGGACCTCAGAGGTCATCTGGTCTACTCCTCCCCCCTCATTTTACAGAGGAAGAAACTGAGAAACTGGGAGGTGAAGTCACTTGGCTAAGGTCACATAGTTAATAAGTGGCAGAGATGAGATATGCACCTTGGTCCTCTGCCTCCAGATCCATTACTCTCTAAAAAGAATTTTTATCAGTATTTTCTGTGTCTTACATTACCATGGTATTCTAGAGCTATCTCATATGGCAAATAGTATTTTTCCATTGCTTTTTTCATGTACTGTATTGCCCCCATTGAGCATCCTCATTTGATAACATCCATCCCCAACTCTGCCCTAACACTTACGATACCCTAGTCTCTAGGGTCTCATTAGTCTCTCATTATCTCTTGGCTGGACTATTGCCACAGTCTCCTAACTGGCTTCCTTCTCTGCCCCCTTCTCCAATCTGTCCTTCATAATACACATCAAATTTGGCCACGTACTCCTTCTTCTTATGAAAAAAATCTTCAATGGCTCCCTATTGCATCTAGGACAAAATACAAAATCTGACTCCCAGTTACCTCTTCCATTTTATTTCATATTATTCTCCTCCATTCCCTCTTCATTTATGTCACACTGGTCTACTGCTCTTCCCTGTGAATACCTGTTTGACCCCCAGCCTCCTATACTTTTTCAGGATGGCCCCCTCATACCCCAAAAGTATTCCCTTCTTCCTCCTTCCTTCTGTCTTACAGGCTCCCCAACTTCCCTCTAAGCACTGCCATCTTACATGAAGCGTTTCATGATCTCAGTTATTAGCTCTTGGGTTCCTCTTGAATTACTTCAAGTGCTATTGAAATGTGAGCTGTTCCTGGGGATTTCTGAAAGCAGGACCCTAAGCTACAGGGTCCTAATAGTTGGCGATTACTTTTTCTATAGTAATTCTGTATCAGCCCTGGACTGTTCCCCTCACCTAAAAGCAAATTTTCAATTGCATAAGAAGCCAGCTTAATAAAGATATGCCAATGTATGCCATGGACATGCTGTGGCATGTGACAATGCCAAGGTCTGTAGTGCCCAAGTAGCTTGGGAAAGCATATTCATTTTGACTGATTCCAAAGAGGTAGTTCAAGTATATTAAACTCCATGCTATAACACCATCATCACAGCTGACTAATTTATTACATAGTAGGTACAGTGGGTAGAGCAATGGTCCAAGAGTCAGGAAGACCTAAATTCAAATCCAGCCTCAGACACTTATTAACTGTGTGAGCCTGGGCAAGTCATTTAACCTCTGCCTGCCTCATCTGTAAAATGAGGATAATAACAGCTCCTACTTTCCAGGACTCTTATAAGGATCAAATAAAATTTATATGTACATATATATAGAAACACACATACATGTATGTGTATATATATGCGTATGTATATGTATGTATGTGTTATATATGTATATGTATGTATGTGTATATGTATATAAATATGCATATGTAAAATGCTTTTCAAATTTTAAAGCCTAATAGAAATATTAGTTATTAATTTACAGATGTGGAGAAAAAGGGGGAGAATTGGTGGGAGACTGTTCTCAGTTCCTGATCATGGTGGCAGCTGAAGTCCACAGCTAGATATTCTAGTCTCCTTAGGCTGACATGCTCTGGCAGGTCTGCAGGTCTAGTGACATTGAAAGGTGAAAGGGTCTCCAGATTCAGTGGGGAGCTGGGGACCTCAGATACTTACATATTTGCCCCACAGGTTGCAAATTACATTGAGATCAAGGTACAGGTACAGTGGGTAGGTACCCCTGATGGGGATTCTGGCCCAGTTTCCTCCTAAGCAGGAGTCCTGAGACATTTCGCTCCAACAGGTAAAGAGTTTTTTTTATTTGTGTTATACATTTACTTTTCTAATTATATTCTCTTCTATTATACTATACATAAACATTTATTAAGGATATTATGTGCTAGGCACTGTGCTGAGCACTAGGGATACAGATACCCAAAAGAAAGATGGCTCCAGTCCTCAAGGAGCTTACAACCTAATTCCCTACTGGTGCCATTTTACATAGTTGGGAGAGCCACCAGCAAACATGACCCCCCTGAAAATGGACTTTGTAATAGGAACATCTATGCTTTAGCTTGAGTCTTTCATAGCATTTTTTTTCTGTATCTACTCAAATAGAGTTTATTTCATTCCCTGAAGGATTGTTCTCTCTTATGACATAGATTTAGAACAGAAGGGTGATCAGAAGCTATTTTACAGAGGAAGAAACTAAGTCCCAAGGTTAAATGACTTGCCCAAAGTCACCCTGGTAGTAAGTGACAAAGGCAGGATTTGGATCCAGGTGCCCTGATCCTAAATCTCCCCTGCATCATACTGCCTTGCTACTGTATCTCTGTGGCATAAGTAAAGACCAAATAATGTTCATATAGAAAGAGGACTTCACAAAAAATCCAGAATTCTAGTCCTTCTGGGGTCATCTAGACCTCCCCCTGTCTCTAGCCAGGACTATGTTCCGATGACCTCAAATAAATATCAGCACTATCTCAGGGATGGAAAGGGAATATTTTTCTAGTGCAGGTTGCCAGGATAGGGACTGGACCTGGGATTGCATTGGCATAGGGAACTCTCGAAACAGGAAATTCTCCCCACCAATTTGGGTTGGCATTTTCTCTACAATTTCTAGTCTCAGAGTTGTGTAAAGCCCCAAGAGTTCACACAGTCAGCATAGGCCAGAGGCTGGACCTATGTAAAAGGTCTGTGGGAAGCAAAGAGTTCTGGGAATCTTGAAGCCATAAAGAAAAAGGATATATTTTTTATCATTATTTTCTAAGTGCATAAATAATATAAATAACAGCATTAATTAAATCAAACATGAAAATTAAAAAATAACTGGGGTTAAACTAGTATTAGGAAATACAGATGTGAAAGACACATTCAAATCAACAAAGCATTTATTAAATATCCTTTGTGGACTTAGCTTGGTACTGTGGGGATACAGAAAGAATATAAACTAAATAGTTTCCTGCCCTCAGTGAGCTTATTTTTTAAAAAAAAATCCCCCCAACAATTTATAGGGGATAAGAGTGGAATTAAGCAAGTGAAAATCCTTTCTTATTAATTCCAATTAGTTTTTGACATTTACTTTTCAAAGCAGGTTCAGAGACATAATTTTATTTGATCCTCACAACAGTCCCCTTTAACAGATGGGGAAACTGAGGTCTCAGGAAATGATGGCTGACCTAGATTCTGTGGTTGTTTTGAGAGGCCAGTTATGTAGGGAGATGGTGTGGTTCAGGGGAAAGTTTTGCTGAAGGGCCTTCTCTGAGATCCCCTCTAGAAATGAGTTAACATTTTAGAATGTGCTCAGTCTCCATGTCGCTTCCCCCGATAGAATGTGAGCTCTTTTATGGGAAGCCATTGTTTCATCTCTGTCTCTGTGCCTCCAGTGCAGAATACCTGACACATAGTAGGTACTTAATAAATGCTTGTTGATTGGGTAAACAATAATTCCTTTCACAAGTGTGAAAGCCTGTGAAAATGCTTTGGAAATTTTAAAGCCTTGTACAGGGAATTATTATCAGCAGTTTGTGTTTATTTTCACTTGCCTGAAAGTCTTTGTATTTCTTTATCTTTCTATTGTTTTCTGTCTCCAGAAACCCTGGCCTCTCACTGGAAGCTGCAGAGGTGGGTCTCAGCTTAACAATCAGAGGTGTCTGACAAGGGACCGGTCTGCCATGGGGAAGGTAATTAGTTTTCCTTTACCAGAGGTCTTCAGGCAGAGGTTGAATATCCTCTTACTGGGTATATTGGGGAGGGGGTCCATGTTTTAGGTACCAAGTGGTTGAGTTGACCTCTGAGTCCCCTTCCAGTTTGAGACTCTATAAAAGCATGCCCATAGTTAAAGGAAGTATAGGAATGAGGCTTCAGCATTGCAGAAGAGGCCATGGTGCACATATACAACGTCTCAATTTGCAGCCAGCTGGGTGATATCCATGTGGTACCACCCTCATCCCAGTGCTTTTCCCTTGCAGCTGTTCTTTCTGTATTTAGGTATTGAAAGTTTAATCAGATTTCTCCAGTGAAAACCATGCCTTCCTAAAGTCTTAAAGTCCCACCTTGAGGGAGATGGAAAGAATATTTTTCCGGATCACCAGAGAGTATAATCACAAGACCACACAGTCAGCTTCTACAATGTTATACTAGAATATAATCATACTCCAGTAGCCCATAGGCTCATAGAAGTTAGAGATCTTCCAGTTCTACCCCCTCATTTTACAGATAGAGGCAACTGAGGTACAGAGAAGGAAGGGACTCACTCAAGGCCACACAGTAGAGACCAATACAGCAATTTCTTGAATTTCAGGCTAATACTTTTGCCTGTCTCTGGCTCACAAACAACATGACACTAGACAATACAATGTTATGGCGGACAGTTAGTTTACAGAAACAATTTGTGACCTGGGCAGTCAATTGAAAGACATCATGATGGGGTTCAAGACGTTAGTGGGCATCACCAAGGGGATGATCTATTTCAGTATATTTAATGACCTTGTGAAATTATTTATTACGATCAGATTAGGTGGATATATGCTTGCAAATGCTAAATCTCATTTCTTTTAGGTAGAATTTTTAAAAAGTTCTTATAATACCTAGAAAAATCCAAAGTTTTGGCTACCACTGGACTGATTGAGTCCTCAAGGCCTGCTGCTACTCAACTAGAAGCAGAGACCTAAGGGAAAAAGATGAGTTCATTCACTTATGGCCATCACAAAACTTCTCAGTGGCCACCATGGCTACACACAAACTAATGAAGGGCATTAAAATACTCACCCCACTCTTTCATCCCAAACCAGAGTCTTAGAGATTCCCAGGAACTCCAGCTAAGACCTGAGGAGGGGCTCATCTTTCTGTAGGGATTCTTGTCCATACACATTGATAACAGGGTCAATAAAGAGGCATCGGATCCATCTCAACCCTGGGGATCCAAAGAGTCTACCTTTCGAGTGGCTCCTCTCACTTAAAGGTCCATCTTGGTGCAGGTAAAAGGCAACTGTGGAGTCATAGCCATCACCCCAGACCCAAGAATGTCAAAAGATTCTGGGTGTGGAAGAGAATCAGTTAAGAGAAGGTGGCATGGGAAGGAGGAACTGAAGATAGATATGGGAGAACCAGTGAGATATGTTGTAAGTCAATCATGCACATGGGAAATCCCAGCTGACCTCATCAGTTCAGATTCTCCTTAGCTGGAATCCTTGTTAATTCAGGTGGGGTTTGGCTAAAATTTGCCTTTGTACTATCTATGAAGAAAGGATTTGATAAGGAAATGCATCATGAGAGCTACAAGATTCGAGGTGGGGTGGAAGGAGGAAAGGTTAGATTTTCGTGAGGAAAAAAAATTGTTTTCAAGCATCCTTAAGAACTTTGGAAGTATATGTATATATGTGTACACACATACATACAATTTATATATATCCTATATATATATGTATGTGTATGTGTGTATACATATGTATAATATATAATGTGTGTGTGTATATATATATGTATATATATATAATGTGTATATATCTATATATCCCAAACTTCCTCATGAATTCATTAAAGTACTTCGATAAGAATCAGATAAATTTTGGCTAACCTAGTTATGTTCCTGCTTTATGTATCTGAAGGTACCCAACCGGCATTTTTCCCATGATACTTTAGAATAATAGCTAGCATTGACATGATGCTTTAAGGCTTGCAAAGCATTTTACAAATATTATCTCATTTGATCCTTACCACAACCCTGGGAGGTAGGTGTTATTTTCATCCTCATTTAACATATGAGGAAACTGAGGTAAATAGAGACTAAGTTTTTTACTCATGGTCACATAGCTAGTAAATATCTGAGTCTGAATTTGAATTCAGATCTTTTTGATGCCAGATCCAATGTTCTACCCACTGCACTATCCATCTGCCTCTATAGTCCAAGCTAGTCCAAGTTTTTCTTTTTTTCGGTGGGAGGGTGGTTAATTGAATAACCTGTCTTCTCCTATCCCCCAAGAAAAATCCAGATATATCTGCAAGTCATCATTGTATTCCTAAGTAGAATCCTAGGATGTCAGAACTGGAAGGAACCCTAGAGATAGTCTAGTCTAGTCCTTTCATATTACAGAGGAGAAAAAGAAAATGACCAGCTCCAGGTCACACAGTGAGTTTAGTGGCAGGGCTCCTGGCTCCTAGCCTTTCCATCACTCCATTGCTGCCTCTCAGGCCCTGGACAGGATTTCAGGGAAGTCACATGAGGGTACAGGTTTGACAAACCTCAGATATCAACTGTCCAATCAGTTCTGCTTCCCTCTTTTAAGTTGAAGCCTCTTTATGGAGGTAATCAATGTGATTTTTGTTTTTAGAGGGGAACTGACTTGCCCAAGGTCACAGAAGTAGTAAGTGGCAAGGAAGAGCTGGAATACAAAGCCATGTCCAAGGAAAGAGGGAGCTGCGAAGTAATTCAGATGTCACTCTCTATTTTCTCATTTTGGAATTCATTGATGTGAAAATGCTGTGCAAAGCTCCAGAGACAGGTGATGTCATTCTTTGTCACTAATATCCAAGGTTGGAATGGGGTTAGTGCTCCATTTGCCTGGGAGAGTAGGCTTGGATTGTGTTCAGTCACTCGCTGGATGGGTCCCCATGAGAAACTGACCTTATAAGGTGGTTTTATAAGCAGTGACCCTGGAAGTCAGCAGAGCTTTCTACCACATCAGCTTTGTCACCTCCTAACTCACCACCCTCTCTGGGCCTCACATTATCCAGATCAAAAGATTGTATTCTTTTTGATTCTTGTGGTAACTATAGAAAGGGACGATGTAAGTACAGTCCTCAAATTATTTTAGCTTATACACTGAAGACTTATGGATTAGGGCTAACTGGGATGGGGAATGAGGATGGCAAGTCTGAATTAATGAGCAGCTTGAATTATTGACTATTTAACAATATGGATTTATCATTTCCCCTCTCTGGGTTTCAGTTTCAGTTTCCTCATTTGTAAAATGAGTTGGGTTGGCCTGGGTGATCTTGAAGGTTTTCTTCCGGTCTGAAATTCTCTGTTCTCAGAATGCTTTGAACTTTGATCTTCTATGTTCCATGTTCTTTAAATTGTTTTTATTGGTCTCTTTCATTTTCATCTAACTTGCATTTCTAAATATATCCTTCCTTGATTCCTTACCTGGAGACTCACCCCTTGTTCATTACAGAATAAAAGACCATTTTCTATGTTTTAAGCCCCTTCCAGGGCTAAGATTCTATATTCCCTGTTCTAAGGTACCTTCTGTCTCTGTCATTCTGTTTTCTAAGATTTCTTTTCAGTATTAACATCCTAGGATTCTATAATTGTGAACACATATTACAGCTGAAACAGGGAGACAGCATGACATAACAATAGTGGATGGGGAGCTTCCCCTCAGAGTTAGCAGATGTGAGTTCAAGTCCCACTTTTGACCTACACGGCCTATGTGACCTTGGGCAAATCACTTACCCTCTCGGGGCACCAGGCAAGCTTCTAAAGTTTTAAATTGCAGAGAAGGTGTCAATCTGCATGGACTGAGGGAGTTTCCTCACAGGAAATTTCCTGCAGCCATGAAATCACAGGTCTGGCCCCCAAATAACTCTAATAAAATGCATCCTAGTGTAAGATGCTTATGGCAGAAATGCCAAACACATGGCCTGCAACACTCCCAAGTGGACTTGGAATCAGTTTAAAATGTAATTGGGAAATATTTAACAAAATGAATAAAAATGCAATAAAATGTAGATAACATCACATTTTAAAAGCTAAGTCAATATATGGTCCCTGTTTCTATCTGAGTTTGACAGCATTGACTCAGGAGACCTGCTTTATGGAATAGATTTGCAACTGGTATATTTATTTTTTATTTATAAGGCAGGGATTTTTAACCATTGGTCCATGAAGCTAGATGGGGAAAAATTACATCTTTGTTTCAATATAATTGGTTTCTTTCATATTGCTATGTATTTCATTTTATGTACTTAAAAACATTCTGAGAAGGGTCCATAGGCTTTACCAGAGGACTCAAGGGGTCTGGGGCACACAAAGGTTGAGAACTTTGATATAAAAACTGTTGTTAAAATTAATGAAAACAGATAACTATCTTAAGGACCCATTTCCTTTACCTCCTTTTTCTACATTTAGTTTCCATATCAAACTTGTCTTTTAGGCATAGATAGCACAGAGATAAACTTCAGCCCAGTTCTTGTCTGACTTTTCTGAATTAGGGCTCCAATGGAAATCTCAGCCTCCACCTTTATTTATCTTTTTAAATGCCAATTGCTAAAGAGGGGGCAAAATGGACTTGTTTCATTGTGTGTCCCTTCCCTTGCCTACCCTCTGATATGACAGAATATAGCAGGTGGGAAACAGAAAGAGGAAGAAGGAAAGCAGATGGACAATCCACCAACTATATTATCAGACCCTGAGTAGTCCAGATGTGACAGTACACATGATGTGAAACGTGGATTAATTTTGCAAGACTCTGTGGAATACTAACTGATCCAAGCTGCTGAACAAGGAGTATTGTGAACTCGGGGGGAGGGATCGTGGAAATTTTTAGGACTTAGTAGGAAAGAATGGTGATTTAAAAAGTCACTAGCTGCACAGTCAAGGCTTGATGACCTGGAGGCAGGGGACTAATAATAAATCAACTTGAAAAAAGCTTCTAAAAGAAATATGACCCCCTTCCCTGAAAAAAGGTTGCAGTGCTTCACATACATGATTTATCATCACAGCCTGCCCAAAGCTTTTGAGGGTGGAGTTTAAAGGTGCTCTTTCCAAGTCGACCTTCATTATGCCAACACATCTGGATAACAAGAAGAAAGATGGCCATTTGGAGGTTTTGTCTAACTCTTGTCAAACAGTTGTATGTTTGGAAATATCAGTGGGGGAAAGAGCAGGAGACCTGGGTTCTAGTCCTGACTTAGTCACTCATGGACCATAGGACTTTGATCAAGTCCCTTTCCCTCTGTTTCCCCATTCTAAAAATGTGGGAATTGGGTTAGAGAGGATCTCTAAGGTCCCTGGCAGTCTGTGAGATCTGAACATTTGAACCACGTAGACAAAACATTTTGAATGAGCGGCTAAAATTTCTGTCTTCTCATCCAGATGTTTTGGTGTCATCTGGTGCCAATATCTCACATTCAACATGAATGAGGCATTCATGACAGCCACTGCCTTTGTCTGTTATTCCCCAGAGTTTCACTTGGCAATTCACATGAATGGTGTAACAAGAGCCCCAGGGTCCTGTTAGTTTCAGGAGAAGATCAGTAACCAGGTAGTTGGTTACTTTTGGCAAGAGGTTAGCCATACCCAAAATAGGGCTACATCTTTTAATACCTTCCACTCACGTTGGGGTAGAGATGGAGTCATTGCCTTTTGTCACATAGTAACACCTTGATTAACCAGAACACTTTGGGAATGGGGTGTTTACCATGAGTAGAATTTTCTGGTTATCTAAGCACCAACAATGGATGCTCTTTCTTTTAACTGTTGGGAATTTTCTCTAATTTTTCAAGGTTCACTTTTTTTTCTTACTAAAGTCAGTTTTGTGACTAAGACTGACTCTTTCCTTATTGGGGATGGGCTAGAGCCTCAGGGCCATTCTTCAGATCATCAGTGATCTGTGCTGGGCACCGGAGATGGAGATGGGAATGGTGGAAGAGTTGGGCTGAGCCTGGAAAGTGATTTTTCTCAAAACAAAATCTTGGCTATATATTTTCCTTTTTCTGCACAATTTCTTGGTCTTGTCTAAGTGGATCCCAAGGAGAACAATTTTCCAAGACTGAAGGACTTCTTGATTAGTTTCTGGTTAATTGAGGCTTTGCCATAAAAATTAGATCCAATGCCTTGACAGATTACATGTTATGAAAAAGGCATCTTGAAGCTTGTTTGGCAGGGGGGATGTATCATAGACCTTAGAGTAGTTGGAATATTTTGGTTAGACAAAGACTGATCTTCCATAAATTATTGGAGTCTCATAGCTTGGGCCATGGTGGGGGCCCAAGTTGAGGTTCTCACTCCTACTTACCGAGCATTCTTTTCCACCAGTGGGTCACTTGGTCCCGTGGCTTCTGAGCTTGCCCCTACCCCTTGCTGTTCAGTTGATCACTATTCCTGCTAGCCCTGATGAAATTACTGAACCAAAGGAATGCCAAGTAAGACGGGACTTCTCATCACTGTTTGTATCGCACCTACCTGAGCCAGGAACGGGTCTAAGGAGAGGACAAATCAGGAAGCTATACCACATACAGCAAACCGAGTTATGCAATATCCCTGCTAAAATCTACAAACAGCTTCACACAGCCTAAACCCCGGGGTGGCCCACTGAAGAAAAACTCTCCCCCCACTTAACTTGAAGCAGAGCCCATTGTTTTTGCTGTCAAGTTAAATGGGGGTTGTCTTCAATTGGTCATCACAAATAGAGAGCAATATGTTATCACTTCATGTTCATCTTCACAACAGTCAGCCCTGATTGGTTAACCAACCAACCAAGCTCTAGTAGCATGATGTCCTGGGAGAAAAAGCCCATGAGCTGTCATTTCAATGTCCAGGGCTGTTTTCATGGCTATTACCACTTGGCAAAGGTGGGCAGGGACTGCCTCAGGGGCAATCTCTGGACTCTTACCAGCCTAGGCCACTAATGGCCTTCACGAGTCAATCCTAATGGGGTGGGAAAGAGGAAGGGAAAGGGGAGGAAGCCAATATGGTTGGGGAACGTCTGTCTGGGAGTTTAAGAAGGGACCCAGTTAGATCAAAATCGATAGCAGCGCCACGAGCACTGTCCGGGTTCAAAAGCCTCCGGACTTTTGGGTGCATCTTGCTGTAGTCTCTCCTCAATGGTAAGATAACAGTCTTGCCGATTACTCGTCACTAAGGGTACCCGGTTGTGGTGACATTGAGGCTGACCTTGGAGTCACCGCCCCCGCTGCCGCACTCTCCTTTGTCGTACCACCATTTGTTTTTCAATTTGTCCAAGAGGCCTTGCTCATTCAGTTTTAATACTGCCAGGTTAACAGCATTTCTTGAAACGATAAAACATAACTTGTAAGAAAATGCACAAATGCTTAGGAAATCGTTAACGTATAAAAAAGGAGCACAAGAGGACAAATTGGCGAAATTGCACAGAACGGGGAGCTAGAAAAATGTCTGTACAGCAAATACAGGGTTAAATATTGGAAGGTGGCATGTAGGATAACGTTTGCTCAAAACTGAAGTGTGCGGGATGGGGAAATTGTCTTTGAGAAAAAAAGTAACTAGACTGCCACATCCATGCAATTAACATTCGTCACACATGGCACCATAACTTGGCTTTTACCATTTAAATTGAAAAAGCCGTTGAACTGTAAAATTAAAACAGCAACAAACAGTCAGAGAGGACAACACAGAGAGAACATTGAAAAAAAAAAAGGATGCATTAAAGAGATGAAACCATCATTTACCGTCTTATTTAACTCCATGGAATAGTGTAGATTTTTAAACTGTTAAGTTACCTCAAAATCCACAAGAAAGAAAATGACAACAAAGTACATCAGGGTAGGTGGAATACTATAACAACATGGATATTGTTATATTATTCCACCCACCTTAATGTTGAGCCTTTAGGGGTTGCCACACCATAGCCTTTGGAATCCAGATTTCCACCAACTTTCATGGTATCACACGGCTTTCTCTGCTCAATATACTCGTTCATGGTTGACTCCAGCAGGAAGGCGAACTTTCCTTTGGACTTTCGCACTCTGGCCACGCCGTCAGCTGTGGTTTTCGTAAACACCGATGGTTCAGCTGATTTCATGTATGACCACATTTTCTCGTAGACGGCTATTTTGGATCGCTGTAGTCAATGAGAGACCAATGCATAGAATCAGATTTTCATAGTTCAAATGGACCTCAAGGGTCATCCAACCCAATCCCTCACCAAAAGTACTCTGTGACTGCTCCTACAGGTGGTCCTATAGCTTCTATTTGAAAACCTCTGCAATGGAAAGTTTACTGCTTTTCCAGAAGGCCTATTGTGTTTTGGGGCAACTCTGTTGGAAACTTTTCCTTATATTAGTTCAGAATCTGCCTCCTTGTAACTTTCCTCCATTGGTCCTAACTGTCTTTTCTATAGCTACTTATGCAGAACAAATTGGGGCCCTCTTCCTGATGATAGCCTTTAAACATTAAAATAGCCATGATCACAACCCCCCTTCAGTCATCTGGCCATTTCCTTCAACCCTTTTTCAACGGTAGAAGGAACACTGACTTTGGAGCTAGAGTACTTGGGTTAAAATCCTGCCTCTGACATTTATTACACTATGTTATTTTGAGCAGGTTGCTTGCCCTCCCTGGGCCTCAGTTTCCTCTACTATAAAATGAGGGAGTTGATTTCTGAGGTCCTTTCCAACTCTAGATCTATGATTCTCTGTGTAACCTTAAGCATGCCACATAACTTCTATGGGCTTCAGTTTACTCCTCTGTAAAATGAGGGACTTGGACTACATGGCCTTAAGAGGTCTCTTCCAGCTCTAGATATAGGATTCTATCATAAACTCTCCACCATCCTGGAGTGTTCATGTGAAAAAATACTGCTATTTCCATGTCTAGCACATGCTAGTTGCAGGGAAGCTAGTTTTGATCTTAGTCCTTTTGGAGAAGTTACGAGCTATCAGGGCCAGATTATCATGGATGGGGGATCTTTCAAACTTGACACTCCCAACTATTTGCTGAGGCCCCCTCCCACCCCGCTCAAACCCATATTTCTGTGCTTTGCATTCTACCCAAATTGGCCAACGCTCTTGTCCCCCATTCTAATGCTACCTTCCTTACATCTCTGCCTGTGTTCATACTGTCTTTCATGTCTGGAACAGCAAACACCACATGAATCTAATTAGATAAATATACACACATTAGATTAATGAGACGAGAACTACCACCCACAAAAAAAGAGCAGGGCTACTGAATAAAGGTAGCCAGTTCCCAGAGAAACATGGAGAGCCTGGGGTGAGCATGGAGTTGCCAGTGCCTGGTCCTTATTGTTGAACAGGATTAACTAGGTGGACTGCAGTGTTCTCCATGATTAAAGATAATAACATTCCTGAGGGTAAAGTCTATGTTGTTTCTATCTTTCCAAGCTCTGGATTGAGCACAAGGTGTTTCGCGTAGTGGGTACTTAGTAAATATTTATTGAATGGATGGATGGAAAATCCTGGCATTGGGGGAGCATGACTTTGAATGAAATTTTTTGATCTATGATCAAGATCTTTGTGAAAGATGAGGTGCCATGTTCTATTGGGGCACAGTTCATCCCCAGATGAAGATCATGGGGCAAATGAATAAACCTAGGTTTAAGTAAGCCTCTGCTTTTTATTCGTCATGTAACCTTGGGCAAATGACTTCATCTCTCTGAATTTCATTTTCTTTCTAAGAGGCAGTGCAGTCTATGGGTCAGACCAGATGGTCATGGAGATCCCTTCTAACTCTCAAATTCTGTGATTCTGGTATAGTAAACGCTGAACTTGTTGGAAGGTGTAATCTGATTACTATTCTATTTCAGAATTTCCCTGGGGATCAAAATCAAGTTCACCAGTTCATAGGTTACAAAATTTCCCCATTCCCTGCATTCTACCCTCCCCCCTTTTAAAAATTGGGCCATTTGTCCACCTTCAGGCTTCTTGTGTCTCTCTTACTCTACCTAATTGACACTAATTTCTGTGGCCATATGTGCAGATACTTTCAGGACCCCAGGTGTAATTCATCTGGACCTGGAGAGCTGAATTCATTTTTAGCAGGAGTGACCAGTTGAGTGACTTCTACTTAGTCTTTAATCTAGTGTGAATTCTGATTTCCTTTTAATCATGGTGATTCCATCCCTGCCAGTTAGATCATTCTCTATGATAGGGAAGAATTTGTATTTCCTTTTATTTATCCTACAACTTTCAAGCTCAAGGTTGGAGTCAGAGTTGGTCATGTAGTTCTAGTTCTCTACTTCAATGGACAAGATTGTGTTCCCCTTCTCATCCCCTTCCTGATTTAATAGACTTGGATCATGTGTCTTCTCAGCTTTTAGCATTCCAGGCTAGAGTCCAAAATTTAAAAATATTCCCATAATACTTATAGCTAACACTTATATAACATTTTAGGGTTTGCAAAATGCTTTACAAATATTATGTCAGTTGATCTTCACAACAACCTTGGGAGGTAAGTGCTATTATTGCCCCTATTTTACAGATGAGGAAACTGAGGCACAGAGAGGTGAAGTGACTTGCCCAATATCACAATCTAGTAAGTGTCTGAGGCAAGATTTGAACTTAGGTCTTTTTGACTCCAAGTCCAATCTTCTACTCATTGTACTACTTTATTACCCTCATGAAAAGCTTCTTCAGACCCTTAAATTCATCTGGTTTCCTTCTCTCACTTAAGGTCCCTCTTTGACCATGCCTTCCTCTATGTTTGCCATTTGGCCTGCTCAGTACCATTTTTGGGGCACATCCTGCTGTCAAGAATCGCTAGGATGTAAGTTTTCTCTCATCCTGTCTAGTTCACACAGACCTAGGCCTGCCAGGGGTCAGTATAATTTGCTTCTCTTGCAGTTTGCAAACAGACTTCTGCTTCCAAAGGGAAATGTCTTATCCAAGGGGTCCCTGAATTCCTCTCCAGGGATGCTACCATTTGGATTCATTTATTTCATCATTTACTCTAGCCCTTGGATCACTGATGCAGGTGAAAAGGTTTAGTTCTCTTAGTAAGGAGAATAAATGGTTACGTTTGTCAGGTGCCATTAGATGGATGCTGTGCAGAGAAAAAGAATGGATGTACGCAGTCAATGAAAAGTTAGTCAATGGTGGACGTGATCAGTCCCTGGCCAGCAACTGAATTCTGAGAGAGGTCAGAGGGCAAAAGGGAATGGTGTAGAAGTGAGGAAAACAAAGCTGGAGCATCTATCTCCCTAACTGGGATAAGTGGCAGGGCAGCATTTGTTCCAAAACGGGGAATAAACTCCCGGGCATTTTTTCCCAGTCTGTCTTATTTTGGCTGAACTACTGAAGGCAATAAAAAGGGATTGGACCTCAGCTCACTCATCTGGGGGAAATCAAGAATGATGGGTAGGACACATGGCCTGTTAAATTCCTTTCCCATCTGCCATGATTCATTGATTTCATCCCACCATTTTGTGGCTGAGAAGGTTCAAACAGTGACTGTGCAGTCATGGCCAAGAGAAATGTAGAGGCTCCCAGACTAAGTCTAGGCCAACCCCCTCATTTTCCAGAGGAAGGAATTCTGGTTCAGGGAGGGGAAGGGACAGGCCCAAGGCCACACAAATTGCTGATGATGGTAAGAGTGATGGTAATGATGAAAAGCTTAGAGCTGGACCAATTCTTTTAGCTAATTGCTCAATGGACATTTATTAAGTACTTATTGGCTTCTACTTGGCAATTATCAGAGGAGATCCACATGGGAGAAAGGTAGAATCAACACTGAACCTTCCATATTGATGGAGGAATGAGGGCAAGGATGTTATCTGCTCACAATGGGGGCTTAATAAATGGTCATTGAATCAAATGAAAGAAATGACTAACTCATAGCTTAGATAATTCTAAATTGCACAGAATTTAAAAAAAAAATCCATCACTTTGACATTAGAAAATGTGCTCTCTGAACTGCAGGTTCTCTTCATCTTCCCAGCCACTATGGCCCTTGGCCCACTGGACCTTGCCATGTGCCCTGCTGCTAAATTCTCTGAATCACCAAGACTTGTTGTCTGCCCTGTCACTGCACCCTCCTATGTATGTAAGCCCCTTGAGGGCAGGGACACTTTGTTTTTGGATCTCCAGTGCTTAGCACAGTGCTTGGCACACAGAGAAATAGATGCCCATTCATTCATTCCTTCATTTATTTGTCCAACATGATTGTGTGTGTGTGTGTGTGTGTGTGTGTGTGTATGTGTAGTGGTGGTGGTGGTGAGTTCCAGTAGATTTCATAATAGCTGACATTTCCTCGGTACTTCAGAGTGTGCAAAGGGCCTTATGAATGTATATTTCATTTGCTTCTCATAAGAATCTTATGAGGTGAGTACTATGAATATTAGTATGCTCATTGTATAGATCAGGAAACTGAGTTTAAGTAAATCAATCACGCTCACACAGTGAAGGAGCAGATAGATGTGAAATTCAAACCCAAGAGTCCCTGCCTACAGTCCAACACTCTTTCTGCTACACCATTCTCCCTCTCATTCCCCTTGCCATCTAGGGTTTGTTTAGGCTAATACCATCAATCATCCACTTATCTGATCTCTCAGGGTATGGGAAATTCTAGGTAGTGGAATTTCCTCATTGAGGGCCAACCCCTTTCCTTTCATTTTTGGTTGTGGAATGCTTACGTTCACTTTCCAGTCTTTATAAGTAGGCTCCTTTGTCCATGGTGCTGAAACCCAGGGTCCACCTTCCATCTGAACCTCTTCTCTCAGAGATCTCATATTCTAATTAAAGAAGTGTATTATACCAAAAACTTTACAGAACAACTTCTGCTTTAATAGATGATCTTAGTGTGACCTTGGGTAAGTCACTTCTCTTCCCTGGAACTCAGTTTCCTCTTCTGTAAAATGAAAGAGGTTGACTAAATTTAGGCCTCTGCAGTCCCTTCCAGCTTGGGATCTAGGATCCTGATGCTATGAGATGTCAGCTATTATTTTGATGAATGTTTAATTCTACAAACATTTATTAAGCTCTTACTGTGAACTGAGTCTCTCCCTTGGATGCTACTCTCCTTTTTGTATCCCTATTGGGTCTCCCCCGTTATACTCCCCCATGAGGGCAGGGACTCTGTGGGTTCCCATCCTTGTACCTCTGATGCCAAGCACAGGACCTGGCACATAGTATGCCCTAATAAATGCCTGTGGAATTGAATTGTATCTTTGATGAGCTGAAGCATTTAATGTTGAACACTGTGCTCATTTCCCTCTCTAGATTGCACCTTTAATTAAAAGCCTATAATTAAAAACCATAATCTATTCCCTCCCCGCTTTAGTCTTGTGGCCCTCCCTGAAATGTCTTCTTTTAAAAAACTCCCTAGTGGTCCTGCTGGCTGGTGCCAACACCAAGAGGGTATTTGCAGACTTGTAGCCAGTAGAACGGGAGCATTTAAAACCTCCCAGGGTTGTGAAAGTTCCATCTTTTTCTTCCATTCAGGGTTTGATTTTCCACACACTGTGCTTTGCACATGCTTGGTCTATGAAGAGGCAGCCCACACAGGGCAATGCAATCTGAGGCTATGGGATTTGTCCATTAAGGAAGGCCTCTAGGAAGCCACAATCAGATTCTTCCTGGGGGATGCTTCATTCTGCCTGGGAGAACCTCTAGTCTTTCCCTCTTCTCCTTTTCCTTTCCCATTTTTTTCTTACTCCTTCCTTCTCATGGGCTAACCCTGTGGGTAGGTGGGAAGGAGAAAGGGCATGCGTGCTCAGGTGTGGGGAGACCATGGCTAGAACCATTGCTATATATGGCTATACTAGTAAAGCTTGTTGAGTGATTACTGTATGGTCTTACAATTATATCCAATTAATCATGGAATCACAGGAGTGTCATAGATCAAGAGTTGGCAAGGATCTCAGAGGCCCTTCAGTCCAAACCCCTTATTTTACCAAAAAGGAAACTGAGGCCCAGGGAGGGGAAGTGACCTACTCAGGGTCACATAGTAGTCTTTGACAGGGCAGATTTGAACCCCAGGTTGTCTGACTCCAAAGCCACACTGTAACTTTATCACAAAGCTTTAGCATTGACAGGACCCTTACAGGGCATGTGAGAAGTATGTCCTTTACAACCTACTCAAGAGGTGATCATTCAGTCTCAACCTGAGGACCTCCTCTACATTGAGTGTCCAGGCAGCTCACACCATGTGTGGATAGCTCTCTGTGGTAGGAAGATTGTCTTGGTATCAGGTCTACCTTGGCCTCTCTGTGACCTTTCCCCACAGCTCCTGGTTTGGCCCTCTGGGGCCATGCATCCAATTGACAGTTCTCATATCTCCACCACCTTTCTCTTCTCTAGGCTTAACTTTCCTAGGTCCTTCAATGGATTCTCACATGGCCTGGTCTCCAATCCCTTCTGCATCCTGCTTACCCTCTTTTAGGCCCACTTAAATCTCTCAATGTTCTTTCTAACAATGAGTGCTAAGAACCAATATAAGATTCCAGATATAGCCAGACCAGAGCAGAGGTCAGCATGTCTAGCTTCTTCCTTGCTCAGGGCACTATTGATGCAGCCTAAAAACATACTGGTTTCCTTGGCTGTCATTTCACTGATGACTCATATAGAGCTTGTGGGTCATTAGAACCATGGGATCTTTTGTCATATGATGTTTTTCTAGCCAGGTCTCCCCCATCTTGTACTTGTGAGGCTGTGTCTGGACACGCCAAATGTAGGACTTGGCAGTTTTTCTTTTTTTAGACTAGGTCTTTTTTAGATTCATGTCTCCCCTATCCTTAAAAACCCCTCATTTGATCCTTCCCACCCTGCTTCCCATTTCCCCTGTCTCTCCTCTCCTTCCCAGCTAAACTCTTTGACCAAGCCATGTGTACTCGGTGCTTCTGCTTCTTTTCCTTTCAATCTCTTCTAAACCTTTGCAATCTGGCTTCTGACCTCATCATTTGCCTGAAACTGAGCCTGTTCCCAAATAGCTAATGATCTCTTCATTGCCGAATCCAACACCCTTTTCTCAGTCTTCATTCTCCTGAGCTCTGTACAGCCTTTGGCGCTATTGATCACCTCCTTTGGGATCTTCTCTTTTCTTTAGGTTTTTGGGACTCTCTGCATGCTCCTGGTCTCTCTCCTACCTCTCTGACTGCTCTTTCTCAGTCTCCTGGCTGGAACCTTACTCAGGTCCAGCTCATTCACTGTGGGTGTCCCCAAGGCTCTCTCCCAGATCCTTTACCCCCTCTCTGGTAGCTCCTTTGTTGATCTCATCAGCTGCCACAGATTAAAAGACTATCTCTATACAGATGATTCCTAGATCTGTCAAGCCAGCCCTAACTTTTCTTGTGAGTGATAGTCCTGCCAAGAGCCCAGTGAACATCTCAAATTCACTCCCAAACCCTGACCTCTTTTGGCCTTCCCTATTACTGTACTCTGGAGGTCCTGCCACCCTCCCAGTCACCTTGACTCCCATCTTGGCTGTCATTCAAGGCTCCTCACACTCACTCTACACATTCAAATGGTTGCCACATCTTGCTCCTATTTTTACAACATTTCTTGAACACACACCTTTCACCCCTTGACACTGGCACCACACTGGTGCAGGCCTTCATCACCTCACATTTGGGCTGTTTCAAGAGCCTGCTAGGGGCACAGGTTTGCCTGCCTCAAATCTCTGTTCCATCTTCTATTCAACTGTCAAATTGATCTTCCTTGAATCTGATCCTGTCATTCAATAAATTCCAGTAACTGCCTATTACCTCCAGGATCAAACAGAAAATCTGTTTTGCATTTAAGATGTTTCACATTTGGGCCCCTTCCTACCTCCCTAGTGTTCTTATACTTTACTGTCCTTCACAAACTGTACAGTCCAGCTACATGGACCTTTTCATTGTTCCTACAATGAATGCTTCATCTTCCAACTCAGTGCCTTTGCATTGGCTGTGCCCCATGCCTACAATGCCCTCCCTCCTCACCTTTGTCTCCTGGCTTCCCTAGTCCCCTTCAAGATAGTCCTTCCTCTCTTCCATTGTTTTGCATGGATCTTGGAGGTACCTAGGTATTTCTATGTTGCATCTCCCATTAGAACATAAGTTCTTTGAAGGCAGAGACCTGATTTTTGCCTTTCTTTGTGTCCCCAGTGCTTAGCATAGTACGTGGCATGGAGGCACTTCATTGATACTTCTAGACTGACTCATTGACATATGCCTTTAGCCAAGTTATTGACAAACATGTGACCAGGGCCACGGGGAAGTGGGAAGCAGCCTGGTATAGGAGAAAGAGCCCTGACTCTGGAGTCAGAGGACCTGAGTTCAAGTCTACTTCTGTCACTTATTAGCTTCTTGACTTTGGGCAAATCACTTAACCTCCTTGTGGCTCAGTTGCCCCCTCTCTAAAATGAAGGAGCATATTTATTCTGCTTATATTCTAATAGCTGATTGATGAGACAAACCCTCCCCCCAAACCAGGTCATAGGACTGAGAACTGAAAGCGGCCTCAGGAGTTACCAAACACTTGCCATCAGAGGAGCATTGATTTACAGCTATCCAATCCCTCATTTGACAGTTGAGGAAACTGAGACCCAACAGAGGGAAAGTGACTTGTCTAGGGTCCTATTGCTAGTAAGTGGCATTCAATAATAAGTGCCAGTGAACTGGCAGGTCCCTCCAAGGTCATCTAGTCCAACCCCCTCAATTTCCAGAGGAGGCAATGAAGCCCAGGTATCTTACCTGAGGTTGCACAGATAGCAAGTAGTGAAGCTGGGATTTGAACCTCCCCCTCCACACCCAAACTCTGTCCACTGTCCCATCCTGCCTCACATTCACCTTTCCAGAGGAGCAAACTAAAACTGGAGGAAGAGAAAGGAGCCACTGGAGGTAACCCTGCTGGTGAGTGGCAGAGCCGGTTGAACCCGGAGCGTCTGGAATACATGTCTACTCAGCAATGACAGTCACTCCCTGTCCCTTTAGAATCAATTTCACCTGCCAGCTCCCATTTGCTTTAGAGAACCTGTGTCTATTGTATTGCTGCCTGTCGCTGAAAAGCCAGGAGCTGAGAGGCGGGCCCAGAAATCCTGGTTCTCAGTGTGGGCGTTTTGATTGGCTCCTTGGGATGGCTCTCGGATAACCTCAGGAGAGGTCACCTTCATCTGCCTGCTGATGTTTCAAGGCCACAGCCAGGATGTCTTTGCCTGACATTTCCAAGCCATGTTCAGAGGCTCTCCCTCTGATTCCCCAGAGAGAGGTATTTCAGACACCATGGCTGCTCTCTGGGCCCAAGCAGGGCTGACATCACAGATTCCCTTCCCAAGGACCTTTCAAGTGCTTTCTCTCAGCCCCTGAAAGGAGAATTTTCCAGTTAGGTTTGACTCCTGTCTGGCAGACCAACACCTCAGGCTGAAAACAAGGCCTGGGGTGGGGGTGGGCAGTGGAGTCTGGCCTAGGGGCCTAGCACAGGGTGAAGTACAGGATCCTTGCCCCGGGGATGGGGAGGGTGCATTTCATCCCTAGGAGGACATGCTTCTTCCCTTGCTGTCTGTCCTTGTCTCACACCACCAGGGTGGTATACAACAGTATACCAACAGTATCTGGTGGCTCATGGTACCTCTGCCAGGGCCCTGCTCCCACCATGTCCCTTTTGAGGGCTCCTTGTGCTGACAGTCAAACTGTGTTCTGTGCTACTCTGCACCCTCCTAGACTGACTTTACCAAGCTTTGGCTCATTATGGTTCATCCAGGGCTGGGGGGGGGGGTTGGGGGGAGTTGGGGGGTGGAGGGGTGGAGGGGCAAAGCCAGTACTAATAGATGTTGAGAGAAATCACTTCCTAGGTCTTGCTGACTTGACTATGGGGTGAAGAAAAGGGTGAAAAAGTCCCATGTGAATCTTGGCATACTCAGCTCTAAGTAGGAAAGAGAATGCCTTCTTTGATCTTAGAATAGCAGATGTGGAAGAGCCCCTTGAGATCGTCTTGTCCCTTAACAGATGGGGGAAATGAGGTCTTGCTTGAGAAAGTTTTGTGTATGAATGCTGAATGATTATAAATCACCTAGGGAAGATAGACCTAGGTGTATTAGATGACACTAGGTAGAATATGGGGTAATGGAAAGCATACTGAACTCAGAGGTGGTAAGACTTGGGTCATAATGCCATTTCAGACACTTCCTAACTGTGTGTCCCTGGCCAAGTTAGTTAACCTCTGTGAGTCCAAGCTTCCACATCTGTAAAATGGGTATAATGACAGTACCTATCTCACAGGGTTGTTGTGAAGACTGACTGAGATCACCTCTGTCAAGGACTCTGTGAACCCTAAAGTGGAAACCTTCATGTTAACTGTTTCCATTGTTATCCTTTTAATATTTTGTAGCATGCTGTTATCCTGGTATCACTAATTCAAAAGAGTAAGTGATACCATTATACATAACTGTTACATAATACTAATGAATAACTGTTACATAACATTAACTATTACATAATACATAACTGGCTCAGTTGGCTTTGGGGACCAGGCTTATCCTTTATGGAAACAGTTCTTGATCAAGAGTTTAGAGGACCTGAGTTAGAATCCTGCCTCAGCTACTGACCTGCATGACCTTGTGCAAGTCATTACTAACCTTGTCTGGATCTTGGTTTCTCCTCTGTTGGAAGGGTGGAACTATCCAGTTGCTAGGGGCCCCTTCCATCTCGGACAACCTGTCATCTTATGATTACAATGATTATTTTTCCAGTTGAGTTTGCAAAGAACTTTAGAGACATGATCTTACATCACCTTCCAACAACCTTGTGGGTAGATACACGATCAGAGCCATCTTACAGATAAATGAAGAGAGGCTCAGAGAAGTTGAATGATTTGCCTACGGTAACACAGAGAGTAGGACTCAAACCCAATACTCTCCTGATTTCAAGGCCAGCACTCTTTCTATAATATCATGATGCCTCTCTGAACTTTGTATCTCTCTTAGTGTCTAGATTTTGCTGAGTACACAGTAGATGTTTAATAAATATTTGTTGAAATGAATGAGAGACTCAGGTTTCTTGTCCCAACTCTGTTTCTAACCAACTGGGTACAGAGCTGGAACTAGCAAAGGACAACTGGTTCTTTGTTCTAGGATGCCAGCATCCGAGTGGGTGCATTTCTTCTCTGTGCCACCCCTGCTCCTGCATCAGCCCTAGACTGCCACCTTCAGGCTCCTGTGACTCTGGTGCTCCTCTCCCAGGTCTGCCCTTCCCCATGGTCCAGAGGTTGGAGGATTGGTGTCAGTGAGCATGTGGAGGAGGCAAGGCTTGGATTCTTGAGAGTGGACTGAGCCCTCTTTTAGCCCAACTACACCTGGGATGAAATGATCTCTTTGAATTCTCCTTCTCCCTTCACTGAGTTTGCTCTGGGTATAAGAATTCCCAGCTTTGGCCTTGCTCGTGTGACTGTGGGCAAGTCTCCTTTCATCTCTAAGTCTTTGTTCCCTTCTCTGTAAAAGTTGGGTTACGTGACCTCTGAAATTCCCTCTAATCCACAGATAGACTGAAAAATACTGCAGCTGAGAGGAGGAAACCATTTAGTGAGGGGACAGGAGGGTGAGGCAAACCTTGACATTAAGGCTGACCAGCATACAAATGTCCTGAGTTTAGCCATCTACCGGAAAATTTCCCAGAAGCAATAAATCCTATTTCGAGCTTCGGAGACAGCTGGCTGATGAGATCCAGGGACCACCCTTGATGCCATCAGGATGCAGCTGAGCAGAAATGTAATTGATTAGAAACTCATGTGATATAATGCCAAGTTCAAATCCAAGGATGGTGTCCTTCAGGGTGTCTACAAGGAGGTGAGCTAGAGAGGAAGTCTGCCAATGTGTCCAGGACTATCTGGGACATAGCTAGAGGGGATATAGGAGATCATCTAATACAACGCCCTCCATTTATGGTTGGAGAAACTGAGGCCCAGTGAAGTGATGTGACACCCAAGGTTACATGTTGAATAAAGGTAGCAGAACTAGGATTTGAACCCAGGTTCCCTGACTCCAAATCTGGCACCCATTTTAGTTTACAGAGTCTTTGGGGGAGATGTTTGACAATGGCATCCTGGGGGTGGGATTGGTTTCCTCCAAGTGCTGGAGCACATGCAATTTGGCTTAGAACAAAACCCATCTTTGCAGATCATAGACGGTTGACTGGATGTTTTCCAGCATTACGACCAGACTATCGCCAGCATTCCTCATCCTACTCTGGTATGTGCCTTAGAGGGTGGGGTTAGGCACTCTGGGTGAACTGAAAAATCCAGTTCCTGAGCCATTCTGTTAAAGAAATGCAGCACCAAAAGGTGGGACTGCGGTTATCAACTTGTGGTCAGGGAGGTCTTTCTAGTCTTCCTTAAATCTCAGAATTTGGGTGGTCATCTTTTATGCCAGCTTTGCAAGATATATTCCCATCTCTGACACTTGTTACCTGTGTGACTTTGAGCCTCAGTTTCCTCTTCTGTAAAATGAGGGAGTTGGACTAAGTGGCCTCAGAGAGGACCCTTTCAGCTTTAAATCTATGATCCTCACTGATGGGCCACATTTCAGAGCCCCACTTTTTGGACAGTTGTTTCAGGGTAGGAGGTGTTTTGTCAACCACACCCTCTAACTATCAATAATAGCAAAGCTACTAATTCCCAGAATGCTGTGCTATGAATTTATTCTCCCCTGTCTGTCACTATTGACTGCTCCCTAGTAATTTCCCTCAGGTGGCAATAGTCCTGTTTTTCAATGAAATCTCATCTTCATAAATCCAGAGTCCATCATCCTTGGCCTATCTGATTTCACTTTCCAATTGCCTTTTCATTTTCTTTAACTATTGCATTTATAGGAGACATGAAATCCTTTCACTAGTCTTTAATGGTGTCATTTTAGTGCCAATGCCAAGGCTGATGATACAGAGCCAAGGAAAAGATAAGAAAAGTGGCTGCCCTATCAAGGACCCCACCTGCTCAGAGTAGGAATGAGCTCTTGTGTGTTTCCCAGTGGTTTCTACTCCAGTGGGCCTCTATTGCCCCACTGTGGAATGAGAGAAACCTTGGGCTCTGCCAGGCTATACCGGTGGAGCTCAAACTTGGACAGGTCCTATGGAGGTGGAAGAACTTGGAGGACAAGCCCAGCTAGGTGACAAGAAACCCCTTAACTAGAAAGCTAGCCATTACCTTATCATTTTGATTTTGGCCACAGGAACCATCTCCAAGGGGATGAAGGGGGTTGTGATGGAAGTGGAGTTGGAAATTGAGTTGGAAATCTCTAAGTTGAAATGGAAATCAGTCAACTAATGAGCATTTTTAAAGTAATTACTGTGTACCAGGCACTGTGCTAAGTGCTAGGCATAGAAACAAAAATGAAACAGTCACTGTCCTCAAGGAGCTTATGTTCCATGAGAGAGACAGCATGAACATAGGTGAACCACTGGTGGAGGGGGCACCTGAACTAATGAAATCATGGCCATCGGGAATCTTCCCTTGAAGTATTGAGGTGTGTGTGTATGTGTGTGTGTGTGTGTGTGTGTGTGTGTGTGTGTGTGTGATATCATTGCAACAGGGAAATCCCAACGAGATAACCCTCTCCACTGCTGCTGATTGGCATCTGCTCCACAACTTCTAGTCTTGGAGAAGTCCCTGGGGCACAGAGAGGTTGAGTGACTTTCCAGAGTCACACAGCTAGTATGTGTCAGGGGTGACTCAATGCCAGTTCTCCATCCATTACACCATATCCTATGCCTCACCTTAGTCTAGCATATAGGATAGGGACTAGCCCTTGGGACTTCACTTATCTAGACAGATGAAGGGCTTCCTCTCTAGGTGTACAAATTCTCACCTGCTCTGCTGTTCCTAGTCCTAGAGTGAGTGTGAAATTGTCAGTGTGAGCATTTACACTCTGGATACAAGAAGGAGACCATTTTCCAGCTGTGAGTGAGAGAGGGGAAGTGGTTTGGAGGGAGGAGGGAGGGATCATCCCGTAGCCTGTAGGTGTCAGAGGCAGGATTTGAAACTGGGCCTTTCTGACTCTGAGGCTGGTCCTGCCTCCTCTCTGCTCGATGCTGCCCTCACGGTAGGGAGAACATAAAGCTCAGGGATATTGGTGCTCAGCGATCCCTTGGAGAAGAGCCCAGGCTCTTCCTGTGCCAAAGCACTGCCCTGTGGGCAAGGTCTCCTCTAGGACTAATTGAACAAATCTGGAGAGAAATCTCTTGGAGTTTAGGATCTCACAAAGACCAGGTGTCCAAAACAGTTGACCTAGTAAGGCAATGGGAGGAAAAATTGCTTGTGGCAATTGTGGGTATGTATATATGCTGTGCTATTATGGAGATGTAGTTTTGATCCTTTTATTTGGGCATAAATAACTTTGCGTTCTCTTTTTCCCTTCTCTCCTTCATCAGGGTCATCCCATGTTTAAGCAGAGGTAAGGATCTGACTTTGTGGTAGGGTATGAGAGCCCACAGAAGGCTTTGGAAGAAGGCCCCCCAGCTTTATTGAGGGGCCTAAAATATTATCATTACTGAATCAGTCCTTTGAGCGTGCTGGTAAATGTTTAACAACCAGCTCTCTGAAAAGGCAGGACCCAGTTTTCCATTTTATCTACATCATTATCATTTTCTCCACCACTTTCTTAAATTAGACCATCAACAAGACAATAAATAGAGGCCTGATTTATAGCATTTGCTGATTCCTGACATTGAAAATGTGATCATTGGCTCTTGGGAACCTGGGGGAGCTGTCTCTAGCACCCTCTGCCATGATTCCAGGAGGGTGCCCCTAGCAACTGGAGTAACGCATCTACTCTCTGGTTTGGCCAAAATGGTATTCTCACTGCTCTGTACACACAACATCCTACCTCTCCTCTCCTTGTCTGGACAGTTCTTCCTCCTGGTGTCTGCTCCTTAGAATGCCATGCTTGGTTTGAAACTCAGCTCATCATGTTCTACTTAAGGCCCTTCCTGATTCTCTGGCTGTCATTGCTTCTGCTCCCAAAACTATGTTGGATCTATTTTGCATACATTTGCATATATTTATATGGGATATTGTTTGCTCTGTTAGACTGTAAGCTTCTTGAGGATAGGGACTTTGTGTCTTTAGTACATAGTTCCTGGCACATAGTAGGCACTTACTTAATACTTACTGATTGAGTGAGTAATCAATATTCTAGCATGATTTTGAATATCACAGAAAGAATCCTGGGAAATGGGACACAGGAGACATCAGTTTTGATGGAGGGAAGAGAATCAGGATCTGAATAGGTGTGGACATGGGAGGGCTCTGCTCCATACAGGTGGGGGTATCACCCATGGAGATCCATGGGTACTCTAAGATCTGACACTCCACCTTTCAACTCTAAGCTTTTTCAGTGGCTATGGCCCATATCTGAAATGTTTTCCCTTGTCTTTGCCTCTTGACCTCCTTGGCTTCTTTAAATACTCAGCTCAAATTCGCCTTTCCTAGCTTCCCCCCATTTATACTGTCTACATCTTTTATTGTCTAGTGTTTTTCATGTTGGGCCCATCCTGTTCCTTCTGTCTTTCTTGAGAACGATGATGTGTTGCTGGAGGGAGTTATGCCAGCAGTACCTTAGTGTCTGTGTTCTCAGCACAAATGAATTATCTCTTTAGAAACGGATCAAATACCACCTTCTAAAGCCAAGTAAGGCCATCCAAATGTCCAGTTAAAGTTTCTCCATGTCTTATTTCTCCGATGGCCCTTGATATGGAATAGTTGGGCTTAGTCTTAAGCTTTCTCCTTCTTGCTGTTTTAGGAGTATTATGGGAGAGCTCATTTCCATAGGCATCACTTGAGTTATACACAGAAAGAAGCTGGCTAAGGCTTTGTTTGGCAAACATGCTAGCTGTGAAAGTGACAGGAAAATGGATTTTTCCAGCGCTCCCATGTTCCTGTGCCAACTTCTGCAGCACCAAAGCCTCACTGCCAGGGCCTTCTAGTGAGCCCAGGATCCTGGGAGAGAGAGAGGTAACTGAGCTGACAGGCTTCAATTGTTCAAACCCATGGAGCATCTGTGGGGGTCTGAGAAGCAGACAACCCCATTGCTCTTTATTTGGCTATGGAATGTTGTCACTCCCCCACCCCCACCACACTCACACACACACACACACACACACACACACACACACACGCACTCGTACTCACACACACACATTCACATTCACAACACACACTCACACACATACTCACCCACACATACACACAGTCACACACATACAAACACAACCCCCCCACACATACTCTAGCTCTCTCTTTCTCACACACACACACACACACACACACTTCATATTTATGCTGTATTTATTTGCTTTGTATTTGCTATCTTCCCCATTAGACTGTAAGCTCATTGCAGGTAGGGACTTGTACTTGTATCCCCATTTCCTGGTGCATAGTAAGACCTTAAGCAAATACTTGCTCATTAATCGATGCAGTTTTCCCCTGTACAATGTAAGCTCCTGCAGGGTAGGGTCTGTTTCATTTTTATCCCAGTATTGTCAGTATCTGGTGCACAGTAGGCACTTGTAAAAGGTTTGTTGACATTGTAGGACAAGTAGGTAATGAAAACCTATCATTTCTGAACTGGAAGGGAGCTTAGAGATCATTTAGTCTACCTCCCTCACTTGACAGAGGAGGCCTGGAGAGGGGAAGGGATTTACCTTACTGGAAGGCAGCTAGGTGGTGCAGTGGATAGAGTGCTGGGCCTGGAGTCAGAAAGATGGACTGAGTTCAAATCCAGCCTCAGATATTTACTAACTGTATGACCCTGGGCAAGTTACTTAACTTCTTTTCGTCTAAAATCACTAGAAAAGGAAATGGCAAACTACTCCAGTATCTTTGCCAAGAAAACTCTATGGACAGTATTGGTGTAGTAAGGTCCATGGGGTCATGAAGAGTCAGACACCACTGAACAACAACTCAAGAAATAAGTGTGGGCGGTGGAATTTGAACTCAAGTCTTCTGACTCCAAATTTCATTTGCTAAGTATTAATGGCCCTGGGTAAAGTCATAGGAAAAGCCAATTATCAGCTCAGAGTGATTTACATATATTATGCAAAATGATTTACATACATTATTTTATTTCCTCCTCACAGCAAGCCTTTGCTCTTATTGTTCCAATTTTACAGATGAAAAAACTGAGACTGAGAAACATTAAGTAAGTTGCCCAAGGTCACAGATAGAAAGTATCTGAGGTAGAATTCAAACCCAGGTCTGCCGGACTCCTAAGTCCAGTGTTCTACCTAATGTATCTCCCAGCTGTCTTTCATAGGAACAACACTTAGTATGCAAATGGGTCTGGTTTCCAGGGTCTGTTCTGATTGTCAAGAGCCAACAAAATGACAAGTGGCCTCTTCATGGTAACTTATGATTTCCCATACCACTTGTCTATTCCAATGCTCAGCACATCCAAAGTGCTTAATGATTATTAACTGAGTGATTCTAAGTTGGAACCTTTGGAGTTTCCCACTTTGTGGCCCTGCCTTCTGTCTTCAAATGGCTACTTATGCTCTGTGGAGAAAGTGGGTATCCCTTCTATGCTTCGTTCTTTGCCCCTCACTGACTGAAAACACAGCCATTAGGTGGGAGTCACAGGGCCCCCACTAAGCTAAAAATGACATAAATACGCCAATTTTACCCAGGAAATCAATGACTGCAGAGGCAATGTGGCACAGTGGAAGGAACGTTTGTGTTTGAAGTCAGAGGACCTGCGTTCAAATCTTGCCTCTTTCACTTAGTGCATGTGGGATCTGGGACAAGTCATTTCACCTTTTGGGGATTCAGTTTCCTCTTTCTAAAATGAAGGAATCAGAATGAATGGCCTCTAAGATTTCTTCCTAGGTAGCTAGGTGATACTACAGTGGACAGAATACTGGACCTGGAGTCAGAAAGACCTGAGTTCAAATCCGGCCTCAGACACTTACTAGCTGTGTGACCCTGGGCAAATTTCCTCTGTTTGCCTCAGTTTCCTCAACTGTAAAATGGGGATAATAATAGCACCTACCTCCTAGAGTTGTTGTGAGGTTCAAATGAGACCTGTATAATGTGTTTAGCTCAGTTTCCAGCACATAGCAAGTCCTATATAAATGCTATAATTAATTACTGTTATTATTCCAGCTCCAGTTGTAGAAGTGTATTTGGGACAAGTCACCCCACTCCACCAGGCTTCAGTTCTCAGCTCTGTACTTCACAGTCTTAGAAAGTCACCTGGGCCACTAAAAGCTTAAGTGATCTGTCCAGGTCGCAAAATCAGTACATTTTGGAGGTGGGATCTGAAACCAGGTCTTCCCTTTTGTATTTGTAGCCAGTAAGGTGCCTGGCATACAGTAAGTGCTTAATAAATGCTTTGTAGTCATTCAACTATACATTCCTTCATTCCTGACTGCAAGGCCCACTCTCTCATCTATGGCTGGGCAGCCAGGCTAGAGCAGGTTTGGTGTAGCCCTTGGGATGGGGTCCAAACAACTTGCCTGGATACAGGCATACAGTGCTTTCCACAACAGACAAGGCTCAGAAGATTTGTGCAATGAACTGCATCTCAGAGCTGGAAGGGCCCCTGGAGTTCAGCTAATCGCAAACCCTTCCTAACAGAGGATTCCCTCTACGATACGGCTGCTAAGACTTTTGTTTGAAGGCCCCAGGTAACTTTGGGAACAACCCATGCCACTTTGGGCTAGCACAGGGTAGGGCACTTTTGGCCTTGAGGCCACCCTTTGACTTCGAAGTTTAAATTTGCTCAAAATTTGGATTTTGCCGCACTTGAGGATCTAGAGGGCCACATATGGCCTCCAGACTGAAGGTTCCACACCCCTGGACTAGCGCAAGGCCAGGAAGTCTCTCTTGGCATCTAGCTGAAGTATGACCAGGAGGTCATACCCTCTGGCCAATCCTTCTTCAGCATGACAGTTCCTCAAATACCTAAAAACAGTTATTATGCCCCCCTCCTAAGGCATCTATTACCAGCCATATGGGAGACAAGCTCATAAAAACATATGGAAAAAGTACCTGATGGGGTCAGTGCCATGGCCCCCATAGCTCAGCAGACTCTTCAATGGAGTCAGCAAGCGGGGTGGGGCTTGTGAGAGGCCAACTCCCTGAGAGCCAGAGAAGAGAGGGAGCCAACTCCCTTTCTTTGCAAAGTTATCCACACTCCCCTGGAAAGGAGAGAAATGATTGTTTCTCCTATATTAATAATCAATGATTGAATTAGGACTAAGACTTCTCCCCCTTCTATTTCCTCATTCCCTGTAGGCTATTCAGTCAGTCTTTGAAGGGCAGGGTTGATAAAGAGATGAAATCTTGGGAAGATGTACCCCACTGGGAAAACTCAGATCTGTGCAAAAGGTAAGGAAATTTTAGTTTGGGTGAATTGATGGATTCTGGCCCATTGTGTTGTAGGCAGACAGGCCTGGGTAAAAGTGGATCCCCCATTTTTGTTTAGATTCCCCTAGATGGGGTGACATGAGTATAGACTGACCAAGACTGAGGGATCAGAGTCACATCCCCAGATGCTCATTAGAATAAGCCCACCTCTCATTTTAATGTTCATTCTCTCATTACTTGTTAACCAATAGGAGTTGAATGCCATCCTAATGGGAATCCCCTTTTCCAAAGGCTTTTTAAGTATTTAAGGTTCCACAGGTTAGCGCTTTAATCACTGAGAAGGACAACTACAGCCCATTTTGTTGCTAGCTGTGGTTAATAAAATTGATTATAATTTACCCAGAAACATTGTCTCTCAGAAAATTTTTAATTGCCACAGAAACTTGGGGCAGTAAAAGGAGCACTGCCCTGAGAGCCAGCTGACCTGGGTTCAAAGTCACAGCTGGGCCACATTTTAGCTGTGTCACATTGGGGCCTCAGTTTCTTCTATAAAATGAAGAAACTGAACAGGGGTTCTTAATGGTCTTTGTGTCCTTGACCCCTTTGACAGGCTGGTGAAATTTACAGACTCCTCAGAATAATGTTTCAAAAGCATGATAGGAAACATAATGCATTTATGGCCATAAATATTGCCAAATCAAAACCTGAATTCAAGCCAAATTAAAACATAGCTATCAATATGTGTATTTTTTAAAAAAAGGTTCAGGGATCTCAGGTTAAGAATTCCTAATGTGACATTTGATGCTTGAAGATCCCTCCCAGCCTTGATCTTTTATTTTCTAGGATCCTTAATGGCTCTGATCCTCAGTGTTGTGTATTCTAGGGCCCCTCTCAGCTTATTCTATGTTCTGAGACCCTGATCAGCTTTGATATGGTATGATTTCAGAAATGATTTCAGTTCCCCACCAGGCCAGTTGTGTGTGGCACACACATACCCCCACACCCAAATCCACACCCACACACACCCATGCCCACACATACCCACACTCACACCCACACTCACACCCACACATACCCACACTCACACCCACACACCCACACACACCCACAACTCCCACATACACATCACCCCCACGTTCCCCCTCCCCCCACCCCATGTACAACTGGCTGAAACCCCAGGCCCAGAAGATAGGTATGATGGAAGCCACAGCCTTGTCTCTGGCTCAGCTCTGCAGCTAGGGAGGAAGCCAGCACAGCCTTCAAAGTGCTTTCATATTTAACTAGCAAACTCCAATGATAATTACCCTAAATAATGGCAGTATTTCACCTTGCCTTATGGTTGTAAGCAATCACCTGATCAACATTTATTAAATGCCTACTATGTGCCAGACACTGTGCCAAGTACTGGGAATATAAAAAGAGGCAAAAGACAGTCCCTGCCCTCAAGGAGCTCACAGTCTAGTGGGGGAGACAACAAGCAAACACATATGTACAAACCAAGCACATACAGGATAAATAGGAAATACTGAACAGAGGGAAGGCACTAAAATTAAGAAGGGTAGAAGATGAGATTTTCATTAGGATTTAATGGAAGCCAGGGAAGACAGTAGGTAGAGATGAGGAGGGAGAGTATTTCAGGCTCCAGTGCAGATGCATGGAACCTGGAACAGCCAGGAGCTAGGGTCACAGGATTGAAGAGTACATGGTGGAGAGTAAGATGTAAGAACACTGGAAAGGAAGGAGAGGGATACCTTATGAAGAGCTATGAATGCCAAACAGAGGATTTTGCATTTGATCCTGGAGATGAAGGAGTTTATTGAGTAGGGGAGGGTGGTGGTTGAACCTGTGCTTTAGGAAAAGCATTCTAGTGACTGAATGGAGGATAGACTGGAGTGGGGAGAGACTTGAGGCAGGGAAACTCACCAGCAATTACTGCAGTAGTCCAGGTGAGAGGTGATGAGGGCCTGCACTAGGGTGGGGGCAAGGTCAGAGGAGAGAAGGAGGCATATTGGAGAGATGCTGCCAAGGTGAAATCGACAGGCCTTGGTGACAGATAAGATGGGGGATGAGAGTAGTGAGCAGTCAAGGATGACCTAGCAGGTTGTGAGCCTGAGGGATTAGAAGAATGGTGTTGTCCTCTACAGGAATAGGGGAGGTAGGAGGGGAGGGGGAAGAGTTTAGGGGGAAAGCTAATGAATTCTGTTTGGGATGGGTAGATTTTCAGATGTTTACTGGACATCCAAGTCACTTGGAAATGCAAGATTGGAAGTTTAAGAGATTGGGACAGGATAAGTAGATTTGAGAATCATCAGCATATCATCATCAGACATGCTAATTAAATCCCTGGGAGCTGATAAGCCCATCAAGTGAAGCAGGATAGAGGGAAAAGAGAAGAAAGCCCAGGGACTCTGAGGGACACTTAGCGTTTAGAGGGTGTGATCTGGAGGAGGACCCAGCAAAGGAGACAGAGAAGGAACAGTCAGAGAGGTAGGAGGAAAAACAGGAGAGAGCCAAACATTCTGAAAATCTAAGACAGAAGAAAGTATAGAAGAGGGGAAGGTGATCCATAATGTCAAAGGTTGCAGAGAAGGCCATTGGATTTGGCAGCTAAGAGATCACTGGTAACTTTGGAGAGAGCAGAGAGTGGCAGGTGATAGGAGATGAGGAAGTAGGGAGAAGAGGGAGTTCATGGAAAATGGCCTCAATTTTTCTGTAAAATATGAAGCAAAGCTCTCAGCTGAGAGTGTGGGGGAAGGGCAGTCATGGGCTGTTTAAGGAGGGATGAAGGGCCACGGTGGAGAGTGGGTTAGTGAGTTGATAAGGCAAATATGGAAAGGTTTGCCTGGCAGCAGTGAGGGCCCAGTTGGAATTGTGTAACGTAAGTTTGCAGGGGACCCAGTCAGAAGGGTTGAGTGATTTTCTCTGCCTTCATTCAGTAACATGTATAGGACTGAAGGCAGTGGTGAACAGTGGGAGTGGTCCAAGCCTGAAGCTTGGCAGGATATAATTAGCAAAATCATAAGGGGCTGGGGATTCCTGAGAGGAGGACCCACTAGAGTAGGGAGAAACAAAGATATCTCAATCCCCTTCTGCACAAAGTCAAACTCATTTGATTTTCCCCCTGACTTCCTATGCAGATAAGCCCATCTGGTTGGTGGGCTGGGGTACGGTGAGGCAGGGATGAGATTAAGCTTGGCCTGGCTGAGCTGGGCTTTCATTGGCCAGCTCCATTTGTGGTGACCTTTTATGAAAGATGCTACATGATCAGCTGTGTCCTGGTCTGAATTCGTAAAGCAGTTTTCTTTACCTGGCTTTCCCAGACCTTGCAAAAGGAAACTCAGGCAACCTGGAGAAAGCTCCTTTGGAATGAATGAAAGGTATCTTTGAAATTAGGAGTACCTTGGCAGAACCTAGGGGTCACTGCCTTTGAGGCATTGAAAACCATGGCCAAAGAAAGTGTAAGAGGCATTCTTAATTGGGGCGTGTGTGTGTGTGTGTGTGTGTGTGTGTGTGTGTGTGTGTGAGTCAGAGAGAGAGAGAGAGAGAGAGAGAGAGAGAGAGAGAGAGAGAGAGAGAGAGAGAGAGAGAGAGAGAGAGAGAGAGAACAAGGCAACATCCTATTCATGGAGGTGGGAGTAGGGGGGAGGGGAGGACTCAGCTAACTAAGAGGGTAAAAATGAAGCCACTCCCTCCTGCTAGGACTCAGGCCCTTTGGCAGCTTCTTAGCTCCATTCCTAGCTTTTATACCAGGATGCACTCCTGCCACATCATTTCATCACTGGGTCCTATCCTTATCCCTGCCTTCTTTCTTAGAGGAACACAATCACTGTCTTTCACAAGTAGCTCTAAAGCTATTTTTTCTGCCCTGAGTGTTGGTTACTCAACACTAGTTACATCTCTTCACCTTGAGGCATAAGGCATTCTGATCGCTAGCCACACTGATTATTTTAGTCCTTCTCCCCCTCCCTCCCTCCCCTCTAGGGGCTTTCCCTCAAGGGTTATCTTCCATGTTTTACATATATATACACACACACGTACATATATATGTATATATACATACATATATATGTATGTATTATATATATACGTATACATGTATACGTATATATGTATATATATATATACGTATACATGCACATATAAAACACACATAGTTATATACATGTTATCTCTCCAAATAGCTTGTGAGTTTCTTGAGGCCAGGGATAATATTTTTGCCTTTCTTATATTCCTGGCACTTAACATAGTTCTCTTGGCACACAGCAAGTGCTTAATACTGGTTGGTTGATTGATTCATAATAGGAACAGCCAAATACAGCTCAAAAGTGGGAATGTCTTTTCATTTGTTTTTTTTTTCTTCTAAGAACATTTCCTCTTCCCCCTTTCCCCTCCCCCCTCTCTCCCCTTCCCCTGCTCCCCTCCTGTCTCTTCCTCTCCCCCTCTCCATCTTTTCCTGCCTCCTTTTTCTCCTTCTTTTTCCCCTCTCCCCCTTGCCCTCCTGTCTCCCTGTCCTCCCTCTCTCTTTCCCCTCCTGTATTCTTCTCTTTTCCCCTTGTCCTCTCTCTCTCTCTCTCTCTCTCTCTCTCTCTCTCCTATTCTCCTTCTCCTTCTCCTTTTCCTCCCCTCCCCTCTCCTCTTTATCTTTCCCTGTCAAACTTTTGCCCCAGTCTTCCCTCCCCCCAAGAGCTTTCCTTATGGAACTAAGTAGGCTCAAGGATTCCGTTTGATGGTGATTTGACCTTGAATATGTAACACTCTGTAAGCGTTTAAGCATGAGGCTTGCCTCCCTGACCAAACAAAGGAAACCCAGCATAGCAGAAAGGGCACCAATTATGACATCACAGGACCTGTGTTCAAATCCTGGCTCTGTGGCTTGCTGTTTATGTGACCTTGGGCAAATCCCTTCCCTTTCCTGGGCCTCAGTCTCTCCACCTGTCTTATGTGGATCAGAAGAGCACCTACTTCACAGGTTGCAATTAGGATTAAAGGAGACCATGCATGTTATGACAGGTTAATGATCACCCCCGGATGCCAGCCATGGATGCCAGAAGTGGCTTGGATCTTGCTCTCCCTGACCCTAGGTCCCACAGAAATCAGTCTAGGGCTTAAATAAACCAGGTCTCAGAGTCTGAGGCACTGGGCAGGAAGTGAGCAGGGAGACCCAGAAGTGCCTTCCCCGGTGTCTGTGGTGGTTCCTGTGGCATCAGGATAGTCAGGCATCCGGGGGAGAAGGCTGGGCTTGGGAAGGCAGGAGATCGATACTGTGAAATTGTTTTCTCGCACTCATCTATGGTGGGGTTTCAGAGTGACGGGGGAAAATCAACAAGTGATGCTCGTTTGTGGGTCTTTTCACACACACACATTATTGTTGCCTTCTTCACATAGGAAGGAAAATCTTCACTCACCACACTAGTCCTGGAATGGGAGTTTGGGGGAAGTGATTTTCTTGGGAACTGAAGGGTTCACTCAAACCCCTTTCTTGCCAGAAATCTTTTATAAATTATTTTGCTCTGTGCCTTAGTGGATAGAATCCGGCCATCCTGACTGCAGATATGGGGGACCTTGGGGTTCTTATTTTGACCCTCTAGGATTATTGCTCAGGGCTGGAGATGGAGAAAGTGCAGGGGATTGGCCTGCCTTGAGTGAGGCCCAAGGCTGGCCATTAACGAAATGGCTCATTTTCTTGCAATTTGCCTTTTTCTCCTAAAAGCAGGTTTTAAAAAATTCTGGTTTACTGAGAGTTTTGATAAGCTGACAAGGGTGGCATGATGGGGAGCAAAAACCACACTGGACTTAAAAGGCATAGGATCACAGGCTCACAGATTTAGACTTGGAAGGGACTTTGCGGCCACTGAATCCAAGCCCTCATTTTACAGATGAGGAAACTGAGGCCAAGAGGAGTGACATTCCTCTGGTCATATAGGGGATCCTAGATCTAGAGCTGGAAGAGACTATAGAGGTCAGTAAGTCTGACTTCTTCATTTACAGATGAGAAAACTGATGCCTAGAGGAGTGACATTCCCAGTCACACAGCTAGTTAGTGTTGGAGGTGGGATATGAGCCTAGGGAGATTTGTGTTCTAGTTCAAATCCCATTACTAGCCAGATATCTTGACCTTGGGACAATAATTTACTTTTTGGAGGGGGGGGTAGGGGAAGAGTGAGCTCAAAAGGCCCTATTAGCTTAACATTCTTAGATTCTATGAGCCTCTGAGTTCCAGTTAATTGAAGTTCTACTATAAACCTTATGGCCAAGGTTTGCAGGCCTCTAGCCAGCGATGAAGGAGATCTTTCAATGATTGACTTGCTTTGCCCACCTGGTGAATATAGCAGAAGCTTGCTTGAACAGATGGGCCTCAGCCCTCCAGTCAGAAAGCTAATACATTATTTGACTTTGTCAGATAAGGAGAGGATGGGGAGGATGTGAGATCCTGGGAGGTGAGCTTCCCCCAGGGCAGAGCCTCAGGTCTCCAGTCTGTTTCAAGAGCAGTGAGTTGATCTTAAGTGCCCTGATGGTGCCCCAGAGAGCTGGCAGCTCTGCTGTGCTCATGAAGCTTTAACTGGACTTGAGTTTTCTGGGCGGTGAAATGCTCACCTGAACAAGTAGGTTACCATGGAGGACTCTGGGAGATGAGTAAATGGATTTCATATGGTGGGTGACTTTGGGCACACAATTCTTGGCCCTCTTATAGCCTTGGGATCTTTGAGGGGGTCTTGAAGGGCATCTCCAAGAAAGGCACATGAGGCCTCAGAGCATCACGTCATGGAAAAATGGACAATTGCAGCAAGACTGGAAGCTTTACTATCTTCTATGTGTATGACTAGGTGTGCACACCTGTAGGTGAGTGTTTATATGCACTGTGGATGACTGTGTGCACTTGTGGGTGTATATGCACTTGTAGGTGAGTGTTTATGTTTGTGCGTGCACACCTGTGTGTGCGCACATCTGTAGGTGAGTGTTTGTACCTGTGGGTGTGTATGCATTTGTACGTGAGTGTGTACACATGTATGTGTACCATAGGTGAGTGTGTGCACCTGTGTGTACCTGTGTGTGTGTGTGTGTGTGTGTGTGTGTGTGAACTTGTAGGTGAGCGTGTGCTGCAAGGGGAAGCAGAAGAAAGGAAAGCACTGTCTCACCTGCCCTCTCTCTCCTTCACCTTCTATCTCTTTTCACACTTTCTCTTCTCACTTTTCCTCTCTTTTCTCTCTCCTTTACCTCCTCTTTTTTCCTCATCCCTTTATCCTCTCACTTTGTCTTTTCTCACTCTTTCCGCCTCTCCTCTCCTCTTTCTCCCTCCTTCACATTGTCTCCTTCTCCTTCCTTCTCCTGGGACAAAACAAGTTAAAATAAACTTCTTTGATGGATGTCACCAAGACCAAGCACCTTTAATTTAGGTCATGCCCCTAAAATCATAATTCTCCGGAGGGGAAAAATATAGAGGCAGGCCATAGGAGGGAGGGGGTGGAAACACACCAGCTATTCTAGGTTGCACTAAGGTTTTATGAGAGAATGAGAGAGAGATAGAGGCAAAGACAATGGGAGAATTCTCTCTCTGAATTCAAATCCTGCCGAGGACACTAATATGCCACTGTGTGACACTGGGCAAGTCACTTAACCTCGGTTAGCCTCAGTTCTCTCATCTGTACAATGGGGGTTATAATAGCATCTACCGCAGGGGATTGTTGTAAGAAGCAAATGAAATACTCTCTATGTAAAAGGGCTTTGCAAACCTAGGAAGGTGATGTGATTCTCCCAAGGTCACCTAGCAGATCAAATGAGATGTAAAGTGCTCTGACATGCACACATTATATTTTATGTTCATTATGTCTATATGTAGATATGTATATGCTAGAGAAATGTTAGTTATTCTTAGCAAGAAACTGGTCTTCTCATTGTTCTTCACAGCGACCATTCCGTCTCCCACAGTCTATTCCATCTCAGAATCTCTCATTTCCTTCAAGGCACAGCTCAGGGGCTGCTTTGGATATCATGCCTATTCTGGTTCCCCCTTCCCCTGCTCCTGCCCCTACTACACATAAGCTCCTAGAGGGTAGTGACTGCTTTGTCTAGTGTCTGGCACATAGTGGGCACTTTAGGGGAAGCTCGGGGGAAAGGGGATAGAATGCTGAGCCTGGAGTCAGGAAGCCTTGAGTTCCAATCTGGCCTCAGACTAGCTGTGTGACCCCCACTCCCCCCCCGGGGTTGCTGTGAGCATTAAATAAGTTAATATTTGTAAAGCACTTTGCAACGTTAAAATGCTATGTAAAATGCTAACTATTATTAATAAATAATATTTGTGTAATGAATTGCCTAAAAGTTCCCTCTTAGGACAGAGAACAAGGGTCTTCAATCTGTGATGTCCAGTCTTCCTCTTCTTCTCTAATCTGACTTTCAGAACAGCTCCAGAAAGCTCACTCGGACTTGGTGAGAGCCCATTGGCCTCTCAAGCCCCTTGGAATGGGGCATCAACCTTTCTTGTGCTTAGTGCCCTACAGAGTCTGCCTGACTGGAGAAGAGGCCTTAATAATACACAAATCTGGTGTCGAGGCTGTTCCTTTGCCTTTTGACACTCCCCCTTCCCCAGGCTTTGGGCTGAGGAGTCTCACTGGAGAGCCTCCCTTTCCTCATCCATATGGATGCCTCCTCTCCAAGGTCATCACTTCAATTAAAGTACACACAACTTTCCAAAGTCTAATTGCTACAGAAGGGGGAATGTTTGCAGTGGATCCCAGTTGTTGGTGACCATGGAATCCAGTTCTTTTACTGGGATATTCTTGGGTGGCAAATGCCTTTGGGCATCATTGCAGTGAGACTTGGGCTGATGATTATGTCATCTGTTCTCAGTGTCCAGATGTGCCAGGGTCCTGCATGGCCTAGCAGAGGTAGCATGGGTTTTGCAGTCAGAGTGCCTGGGTTCAAATCTCAGCTCTGTTAGGACAGGAGAATTATAGGCTTAGAGACAGAAGAGACCTTAGCCACTAGCTAGTTTAATCTTTTTATTTTACAAATGAGGAAACTGAGGCCCAGGAAGATAAAGTTACTCATGGTAATAGATGTAGATAAATGTAGATGTAGAACTGGAAGGGAACTTTGAGATGATTAAGTCCACCTCTGCTCACTTCATAGAGGAAACAGGCCCAGGGAAAGGAAGTACTTCTCTGGGCCATAAACCTAGTGAGTAGCTAAGATAGGATGTGAACCCAGGTCTTCCTATGTCAAAATCTAGCTGCCTCTTGGGTTCTCCCATGCTGTTCACATGTAGCAGCATAGATCTAGAGGTCATCTAGGCCAACTCTTTCATTTTATAGGTGAGTAAACTGAGTCTGAGAGATGTTAAATGTCTTGCTCATGGTCACAAGACTTGAACCGAGGACTTCCTGACTCAAAGTTCAGTGCTCTACTACATCATGTTACCTCTCAGCCACATAAGAGCTGTGTGATCTTGGGCAAGTCATTGTCCCTCTTGGGGCCTCAGTTTACCCATCTGTATAATGAAAGGATTGGGCCTTTTTGGTCTAAATTCCATAGTCCTGTTGTTGGCAGCCATCTGTGGTCAGATCTCTCCATATGTAGAACAAATCTCAGAGCATTTAGGTGGTTGTCTAGACAAAGATACCTATTTTCAGATGTATATGCTAGATGTGGCAGACAAAAGGGCTTTTTTTTGGCCAGAGTTGTTTGGACTATAACTCTGGCGTTTCTCAGGTCCTATCCGGCTCTAAATTCTATGGTTCTAGTTTTAACAGATTGAGAAAGGGCTAGAATGGTACTATTCCCAAAGGATGCTTGATCATTCCACACTCTTGGTGGTAGGGGTGGAATAGGGAGGTTTGGAGGTCAGCTTAGGCAGCACAGAGGAGAGTGGGCTGCATATTCTCTCTTTCCCCAGCTCCTAGCGAGCAACTGGAAAGCTCTGGCCCAGAGACAGAGACTATTACAGCTGGGAAGAGTCTTAGAGGTTCTTTAGTGCAACATCCTTCATTTGATAGTGGGGAAAATGGAGGCACCTGTGAAAATGCCTTCAGTTCATGGGTTCATAGAGTTAGAGCTGTCAGGGACCTTAAAGACCATTTAGTCTAATTCCCTCATTTTATATTATAGAGGGGGAAACTGAGGACCCTATAAAAATGCCTTCGTTTCATGGGTTCATAGAGTTAGAGCTGTCAGGGACCTTAAAGACCATTTAGTCTAATCCCTTCATTTTTATAGAGAAGGAAACTGAAGTCTAGAGAGGGAAAGGAACCTGCCCACATGTAAGATTCTAATCTACCCAATGAAGGCCTTGCAGGATGACCTCTGCATAAGAAACTGAAAAAAGGTTGTCTTTTTTTAAAGTTCATTGTTGCAAATTCAAGAAACATGCTTCCCCCATTCTATTTCCCATGCAGCAATTGGCCAAACCTTGCTGTAGCACATTTAAGAATTCACTTCTAACTGATGTACTCATATAGGTTGCTTTAATTCCAATGCTGATTTACTTTGAATGGTCAGTATAAAAGCAAGCAGTTAGACCCTTTATCTAAGATCCAAATAAGATGATGTTGGTAAAGTGCTTTGCAAACCTTGAATGTCAGCTCTGATAATCATCACTATAAGGGGCCTGATTCCCGCACCATGAGAGAGGATGGCTTATCTTTTCCTTTTCGCCAGATGTCTTTCCTTATCTAATGTGCTGTGCTCAGAGCAATTTCTAAGGTACCTTTTAGGTCTCAATCCTAGGGTCCCCTGTATCTCATGCTACAGAGTGACAATTAAGTCCACATCCCACCTCCCAGACAAACATACTTTCCTTCTCAGGTCACCTGAGCATGACTCAAGGCAAATCAACTCCCTTAGCATCATTGCATTCGGTCCAATTACTCAACGACAAAGAAGACTGCAGTGAAAATCAAAGTAGATCGTCCCTCTCTCATCTCTCCCAGCTGTCACCCCCTCCTCTCTGTCAATTCTGTTAAGGGCACAAATGACAGCTCTTTGCATCCCATTCTGCTTTTCCCACTCAAGTTGGGGTCTTAGACTCAGTGGAGAATATCTCTCCCTGGAATCAAATACACATATCCTCCTAAATAATACAAATGCAGCCACGGGGAGATAATCTGAAAAAATTGCCTTGGAATATTAAGGATCAGCATATATAATCCATAACTAGCTGCATTTATATGTCAGTCAGTCAACAAGAATTTATTAAGCATTTACTATGTTCCAGGCACTGTACTGAGTGATGGGGATATAATGAAAAGAAAAAAAAAACAGCTCCTACCTTCAAGGAACTCATATTCTAATAGGAAGGAGGGAAAGGAAGAAGAATTTATTAAGTACCCATGCTTTACAAATGTGATCTCATTCATCCTTAAAACAACCCTGGGAGGTAGGTTATCCTTATTTTACAGTTGTGGAAACTGAGGCAGACAGGGGTTAAGACACAACCAGTGTCTGAGACTGGATTTGAACTCAGGTCTTCCTGAATTCAGGCCCATTGCATCATAATCACTGCATCATTTAACTGTCTAATGGGGGGACAATATGCAAAAAAATATGTACATACAAGATATACACAGTGTAAATGGAAGGTAATCTCAGACATATCTGTATCTATCTAAGTTCAAGTTCCATCTCTGTTTTAGGTATAATAAGAAGTTGTGATAATGCCTGAAACAATACAAATCATACAACAAGAATAGCTCCTATTCCTGGGACCTGCTGGCTATTTCTTCTTCCACTGGTGCCAGCATCAAGGCTGGGTCCTCAAGGAAGATTGGCCAGAAGAATGAGTTTTACTAGTATTGTTGGTTTTTCCCCTGGGAGTTTCTTAAACCAATGAAATCATATGACTAGTTTCAAAAAGCCCCAACAACTTTATCTGTACCTATGTCTATATCTATTTCAATATCTGTGTCTATATCTGACTATTTAGACCAATTCAAAGGGACATCTACATACGGTGGAAAAGAAAATCCATTTCCAGCAAGGAATAACTTGCTTTCCTGTAACCTTTCAGTGACTGAATCAGACTTAGATTTCTGTAGCAATGCAACCCTCCGTGGTATTTCAACTGTGAGAAGTGGAGTGCACTCAGGCACCAGTTGGGATTGGTCCCATTTTTAAGGTCAGAACTTCAGGTACTGGCAAAACACTGCTACCTCAAAGACCAGTTTCTTTGCTTTGCCTCTTCTCCTTTGGAAATACTATATATTTTTAAAGAAAAATGATTTAATGATTTGAATGAAACAATACAAATCAGAGGAAGCAGGCCCAAACAAGTGAAAGATCACTTACCCGGAAGAATTCTTTGGTCGAGCCCGAGTCCAGGGTTCCATAGGCAATCTCAGTCTGCTTGGCCAGATCCTCCGCACTCTCTATGGGCGACACCATCCTCTCCACAGTTAGGAAGGCAGCGAGGTTGGCGGTATAGGAGGAGATGATGATGAGGGTAAAGAACCACCAAACTCCTCCGACAATTCTGCCCGAGAGAGATCTGAAAAATAAAAGCCAAGACAAACCCCAACCCAGAGGGGTTGATAAATCCATGGAATTACTTCTGGTTAACTCAATTACAATTCATCAAAGGGGGAAGGTGATATGAAGGTACACATGTGAGAAAGCCTTTGCCTGAAATAGCATGATGCCAGAATCAATGCTTATTTTGGGAACCAAAATATAGGGGTTTGTTTTTTATTTAGGAAAGGCTTTCTTACCTATACTGTTTGCCCCCAGTCATGGAACCATGGCCAGTGAGCATCACATTGTCTGCCACATCCAGGGGAAAACGCCCTTTTGGTCTACAGGACTGGGTGCTGGATTTGAAATCAGGAAGCTGTGGGTTTCTATCCCACCTCAGACACTTATTAACTGTGTGACCTGAGTAAACTTAACCTCTTAATCTTTCTGGGCCTCAGTTTCTTCATCTGTAAAATGTGTGAGTGAGACTTGATACACTTGGAGGCCCCTTCCAGTTCTAGATCTAGGATCCTATGTGTGACCTTGGGCAAGTCCCTTCCCTTCTCTGGGCCTCTGTTTCTCCCTCTGTAAAATGAAGGGTATGGAATGTATGAATTCTGACATCTCTTCCAGCTCGAGATTTCTCTGTGATCTTTTAAGAAGAGATTGTGGCAGAGACAAGAAAGAAGCAATAACTTTCCTTACTACAAGAGGAATGGAAACACATGAATGAAATTATTGCCCACTGATGGAGAGCCCAGGGAAGAAATTGCCCACAAAAGAGTACAGGAAGAAGATGAATTGTAATAAAGTTCAAGAAAAGGCTCATGGGGAGGATATGACACAGTGGAAAGAACTTTGGATGCCCCAGATTTGAATATCAGTTTTTCTACTTTCTACATTTGGTAAATCTCTTCATCAATCTGGATCTCAGTTTCCCCACCTGTAAAACACAGAGGTTTGAATCAAGCCCATACAGGGTTGTGACCCACAGTTTAAGAAACGCTGAAGGGATCATGAGTAGAAAAAGCTTAAGAAGCCTTGGACTAGATGATCTCTAAGGTCCCTTTGCCCAGAGGTGTTAAACACAAGGTCTGTAGGCATGTGTGGTCCACAACACTCCCCAAAGAGGCCTGAACCAGATCAAAATTGAGAAATATTTAACAAAATAAATAAAAATGAAATAAAACAAGTAATAATGCATTTTAAAATGAAGTCACTGTGCAGCCTACAGTGATCTTTAAGTATAGGTTAGTAGCTCCCATTCCTATTTGAGTTTTGCAGCACATATTTAGTGAATCTCAGCCTTGGTACTCTACTTCCTTACCACACTCTGTCCCTCTGATTGGAGGTGGGGCCATGAACTCCAAACCTCCATTTGAGGAGAGAGTTCAGTTCAAACATCTCATTTCTCATCTGGCTGCACAACTTTGGGACTTATTCTCCACCATGCTACCCCAATGGATATCTCCTCTTCCTTCTCCCTTACATTTTGGATTTTTCTGTTTTGTCTTTCTCCATAAGCTTCTTGAGGGCAGGGACTGTTTTCTTTCTTTATATTTGTATCCCCAACCCTTAGCACAGTGCCTGGCACTTAATGGGTGCTTAATAAATGTTTATTGACTAAGGCCTCTGGAAGGTTGGGCAGACCCTCTATAGCTGATGCCAAGAATCTATAACTGGTACCACAGCATAGAAGGTAGAGGACTGGCTTTGAAGATCGAAAGATCTGGGCTCAAGTCCTTCTTCTATGTGATCCTGGCCAAGTCACTTAACCTCTCAAGGTCCTGGATGACTCTCAACAACTCTAAGTTGAGGATGAATTGCCAGTCTTCATTGGTGGATGGAGTTTCCCACCAAGTAGTTCCTTATATTGATGAAATCACGTCCACCTCCTTCAGGCGTGGGAGAGAGGCCCACTGTGGATAAGAAGGCTTGAAGGGGTTGTAATCTGTCCCCGTGAAAGTAGTGCCCACGTTGGATGGATAGAGATCCATCTTAACACTGAATCATGGTAACAAAACCCACTCTATTTTTTCAAGGCCTTTATTCCCGCTGCTTAGCTTTGTTCTCTGGCTATACAAAATGGATTATTTATTTAATTCTTTCCTGAACACAAGTACTTCAAGCCCCTCCAACATTAAAAGCACTTTGCTAACAGGTTTTTGCCAACTAATAATTATTCTCTCTCAGGGTTGCAGTGGGAGAGCATTTCCCTTGCAGGGAAGAAAAACATCTGGATGACTCAGAGATGAATGTTACACTTCTGGACACCAAAAATACACAGAATGTTTCTTTTATAAAGCTGGACCTTCTATAAGCTGTTTCTTCTTTTAAGGGGGAGGGGTTGGTGATATGCATGCATTTTAATTAGTTCCTGACTGATCTGGATGACTTTGGAAACAATTATTAGTGTATAAGGGATTAATCCCTATAAGTAGCTTTGCTTTGTTAATCAGCAAGAAAATATCTCTCCTTTGTGGTTCCAAGAGGAGAGAAATGGGAATGGTGAGTGATTTCTGGAAGATGCCATTTTATATTCACACTGATAATTCACTTAAAGGTACAGGAGAGCCAGAGTCACCCTGAGAATGGATGGGATGGACAGGGGAGTGAAATTGTCATTGGGAGGAATGGACTTTGACAGTCTTAGGGGAGGACATATTTAGGAGGCTTTCATTGGGACCCAGAAGGGTGAACATTCTGCCCCTGGGAACCAGGGTGCAAACTCATAGGTGGTTCCATATGACCCACTTGTGATAGAGGGAAGGGAACAGAGAGGATCTTTTGGAAGATATGGCGCATAGCATGAATGGATTGGTTCCAAGATGCTCCCAAATGAGGGTTATGCATGGTTCTTTTGACCAGCTCCACAGTTGATTCAGAGATGGTTGATCCACATAACCAGGCAAAACATCCAAATCCATTGGAAAATAGTTATCAAAATGACCATGAATGTCTATGTCTACTTTGGTATTGAATTTGACAATTATGAGGATAATTATTTTCTGCATTTCTTTGTACCTACATACCAAAAACTACAGCTGTCATTGCCAGTCTCTAATGACAAATTCCTTGCTACATTGGATTCTTGTATAGAGTGATCAAGGATCTGATATGACCAAAAATAATCTAGTCCACTGGAAAATATCCACTAAGATGGTCATGAGTACCTGTATCTAGTAGGCTATTGATTTTGGCCATCATGTTGATAATGCCTCTCATTTGGAATCTCTAGGAGATTTACAAATTGTAGTTTCCACATCCCCCTTCCACCTAAGTAGCTCTGGTAAGGACTCCTTCTTGACATTCTCACTACTTTCTCCCTATACACTTGTAAAGGGCTATCAGTTCCTTGGAGGGAGAGATGGGGGATGGGAGTTGAGCTCCTATGAGAGGAATGAGTTGCATATCCATTTGCATGTTGTTACTTTCCTCATTGCAAATGATTATGACCACATCTCAAATGGCAGCCATAGCTAGACAAAGCAACACTGATGGGCAAGTCCTGTCACTTTTGACAAAGGCTCTATTAAAAGCAGACAAAACCACAGAGTTGCGCTAAAAGGCCTGTCACCTTTCAAAATGTCATTTCCCCCTTTACTAAATTGGCACGTTGCTTAATGTTTATTTCAGACCAAGTTTTTGTGCATGAGACAGATCTTGAGGTTACTATAATGAAACGGCTTCCCAACACTGGCACTTCCTGCGCCTGTAATGGGGCATTCTAATCGGTGAATCATACTTGGGAGGATTGAGGTAGCAGGAAGTTAAAGCAAATTAGAAGCAAGAGAAAGGAGAGGCAGCCAAACAAAAAATTCTGGAAGATTGAGCCAATAACAAACACTGTACTTGTTATCTGTTGAGCACAAGGAACTGATTTCCAAGTTAATCATAAAATGCGTTTTATAACCTCTGATAGGGTGCTAAAAGTGAGGGATGGGCCCTTTACCTTCCTCTCATAAGAAACTATATAAATCTCCAGTTTGCTAACAAAGAAGTGCCCAAATTGTAAATCCATTTCTCTTTTACATAGACTTTTGGTGATTTCTTTTTTTTTTTAAATCTCCTTTTTCCAAAAGTATACTCCATTTTCACACTACTCATTGTTCCTCGACTGTGACCGATTGCGGAAAGGATAAAAACCAAACCAAAACACCCCAAAACCAAAAGGTGCAGAATCAATCATTAGCTCTTATGGCCCTCCCTGATCAGAAAAAAGAACTGTGTCCCTGGGATGGAAAATGTTGGCTTTTAGCCACAGACCTTGTGAAATAGTTGTAATAAAAATTTTGCTATTACATCATCTCTTTATTACCCTGGCTCCCCTAAAGTGAATTTGCAGCAGGAAGAAGAGGTGCTGGTCATATTTCAGAAGATGAAAAGATGTTACTTAAGGTGAGCAAAAAAGAAAAAACCCTCCTCCCCCATCCCTGCTGTCTTTATTGTCATGTTTATTGCTCTGCATAAAGAGGTTCATTAATCTATGTGTCACTAGAGTAGATTTCCCCCCTGCCCATCTCTCTACCTAGAGAAAGGGAGAGAAGAATGGCTTTGGAACAAGGGGGAGGTTAGCTGATCCCAAGAAGTCAGTGTTACCTGATTCAAGATCCATCTCATCTTTCTTAATACCAAGGACAGCAAAGACATGGCTAGATGGGACCAGTTTGATGCCCAGCTAGCCAGCCCTTGGCTAACCCTGAAGCAGCTCTGCATATAACCAGCAGGGGGAGCACTTCCCATGCAGTGGGGAACAACAGTCTGGCTTCCTTCCAGACTGCTCCTGCTGTTAAGGGCTGCGGCAGCTCTGTCTGTCTGCGCGAGTCTGTCTGCTTGTCAAGCTCCTTCAAAGACATCCCTTCTGGGGAAGAAGACAAAGCTGTGGGCTCCTGGCAGGGTTGGGAAAATGCGAAGGGCATTAAGAAGGCCATGTGAGGTGGGGGGAGAGGATGCATGACTGGGGCCTTGAGAAGGCACACATTCGCCCTTGTTGCTAAGAAATAGTGATGGAAATGCTTCATATTTGGAAGGCGAAGAGTGGAATGATTTTTTTCAAATGCCTAGTTTTTACTAGCATTAAGCTGTATCTAAGCCCATGCTCACAAACTGGTCCGGAAACAATTCAGGTGATTTCAGACAGGACCCAGTTAAGGAGTGACTGAATTGAATGTCAGAGCTGGAACAGCCAAATGAGGCCTTAGAAAGAGAAAGGAGGGGAGGCTCATGGGATCACAGGCTGTCAGAGGCAACAGGCATTTATGAAGTGTCAGGCACTATGCTAAGGACTGGGGATACAAAGAAAGGCAAAAAAAAACTGCCCCTGCCCTCAAGAAGCTCACAGTCTAATGGAGCTGGAAGGAACATTAGAGATCATGTAATCTAACTTCATTTGCCAGAAAGAGAAACTGAGACTGAGAAAGAAGAAGGGGTTTATGGAATCATATAGGCTGTCAGAGCTGGAAGGGACCTTAGGGATCATCTCATCCAAGATTTTCACTTAACAGAAGGGGAAACTGAGGCTCAGAGCATTTGATTTCCATTTCTCCTTTAGCACCCTGTGATTGGTTGGTAAATGTAGAAGCAGACTCAGTGTTTGGGTAAGGGTTACCCTTTTTCATATTTGCCTCTCTATGCAGTTTGATATAGAGCAAACTCATTCACTGTGTTTAGTCAAGGGAGTTAAAAGTGTCCAACTTAACATTTGCCCAGACTCTCCAAGCCCTCAGGACACTGTCAATAGCTCAATCTGGCTGACATGGAATGATGCACACAGCTCTCCTTGTGATGGCCCAGCGCTTGTTTCCTGGCCCGTTAATTTGGGTGAACACATGGTCAATAGCATTTGAAATGCTCTCAGGGCTTATGTTTGTTAACAGGCCGAGCCAAGGCACAGGCTCATTAGAGATTGGGAAAGCATAACACAAACACTGGGCATCAACTGGAGGAGAGAGACAAAGCAAACCTAAGAGGGGGTAACATCTGGCTGTATGGCAACCCAGAACAGGGGAAGGAAGGAAGGAAGCAGGGCTGGCCCATGGGGCCCGTGGAGACGCCATTCTCAGCCTAGCTCTGCCTTCTCTCAAGTCACTCTCTCAAGTCGTCACTTTCTTCCTCTGTCAAGTGAAGAGTTCAGATAGATTATTTCTAAAGTTCCTCCGCAGCTTGGACGCTCTCTTTTTTAAAGTTCTTCTCTAACTTTGTCATTCTTTATTCTTTGGTCCCTCCCAGCTCTGAGATTCTATATTCTAAGCTCATTTCTATGTCTACTATTCTTTGTTCTAAGGTCTCTCCCACATCTTCCTTTCTCTGTTCCAAGCTCTCTCCTATGCCTGCCATTTTCTGTTCCAAGGGCCTTCCCAGTTCTAACATCCTACAGTCTATGTTCTAAGACATGGGTGTTGAACTCACGGTCTAAAGGGGAAAACTCCCTAATGCTGTCTGAACCAGATTAAAATGTCATTGGAAAATGTTTAACAACATAAATGAAAATGCAACATAGTTATTATGCATTTGTAGTTTTCTCAGTCAAGATGTAGCCCACAGGAATCCATTTTTTATTTAAGTTGGACGCCATTGGCCTAACTTCTGTTTTCTGCTCTCTGAATCCTCCTGACACTAACGTTCTATGTTCTGAGGTCTTTTCCCTGGTATGACATTCTAGGGTTTTATGTTCCATATTCTACGCACTGTGGGAAAACAATGTTTCACAATTCCTCCATTTACCATTGCTGTATAAAGGCATTTGGGGAAAGTTAATTTCAGATGTATAGATCTGAACGGTCTGGGGAGCTTGTTTCAAACGGAAACTGTTTAAAACAAAGCATCTGTCGTCCAGGGACCTTGAGAGGCCAACAGGTTACATCCGTCTGGTACAGGGGCAGAAAAGATGGACTCTGAGCTGAGAGACCTGAGCTCAGTTTCTAGCTCTGACACTTACTAGCTTTTGACCCTGCACTTCCTTTTAGCCTCTCAGTGCATTGGTTTTCTCATCTATAAAAAGGACATGATAATACTCCTCCCAGGGCTTCTGGGAGGAAAGCCCATTGGAAGCCTCCAAGTGCTGGACATGTGAGCATTTGCTTCTGAATGGGAAGGATGCCATGACAGAATATGGGTTGGGATGGTGGGAAGCACATTGGATTTACAGTCACAGGAGTTGGCTTCAAAACTTCCCTCCGACCCCTGTTACCTGTGTGACCATGGGCAAATTCCTTAACTTCCTTTGGCCTTAATTAAAATGAGGTGGTTGAACTCAGCCTCCAAGTTCTGTTCTAGTTCTAAATCTGTGACTCTACTAGCTTCTTAGGGGCTGGACTGGATGCCTTCTGAGGCCTCTTCCAATTCTCTATCTATCATCCCCTGACCTGAGGAATATTCAAATGTATGTCATACAAAGAATGCTGGAACAGCTAAAAAACAACCAGCCAACCAAATAGTAAAATTTGGGCACTGAGATTAGATCTGACTCATTTTGCAGAGGTGACTCCAGTGGTATGGAGTATGAAATGCTATTTGAAATCCAAGGATGCTCTCTGTTTTGATGGGCGAAAACCAGAGAGGGTGGGTGTGTTCTGTTCCTGGAAAGGATCACATGCCTAGTAGAAAACACAGGGCTTCTAAAGACAATAATTATATACTCTGAAGAAGCAAATGGCTGCTTGCTCACAAATCGCCCCTGGTATCTTTGTCTTTGCAGAGAATACGGTCTTTGCCATGGGGATAATAACCTGTTACATTCCTCTGCCGCTTAAGTGTCGCCCCATAAATATTGCTACCAAACTTTCAAAACCTGCCTAGTTCACCAGTTACAGGTCACAAGTCTACTTTAAAGTTAATATTTCTTAAAGTGATTTGGGGAAATCTACCTAAAACAAATGGTCCTTTAAAAGAGTCCTGCATAAAGCATGCTCAGCTCTGATGGTGAGATCATCAATCCAGTTTGGAGAGCTTTACTTATGCAAAACTCTTAAAATCATCAGTCTTAACGAGTGTACACTATCGTCTCACCACAAAGTGGTAGCTGTGTTCCAATAGTCTCCATTAATAGTCATTTGGAGCCTCACTTTCTTGATTTGCAACAGATAGACACATGCAAATACTTATTTTGCCCAACAAATGACGCCCAGATGGAAGTCATGGGATGCCATACATTGTTAAGTGCCAAAGAGATAAGGAATGACCCATTTTTGGGGACTGAGGAAAGTATGAGACCCAAGGCCTGTCTGAGTCGCAGTTAGCCAGGACATGTTGCATTCAAGCCTTGGTGACTACCATTTTCAAACAAGAGAAGGCAGCATTACCAGAATGCATTTCAGGGGGCTTTATGAGTCAATTGGATTATTGCAAATGGTCTATGCCATGGTAACTCTCTGAGTATTGTTCAAACTGAAAGACCTTGTTGTTTTTCCAGCCTCCACAGGTGTGACACTTAACTTTAGATTATATCTATGTCATGGCTGAGTCCAAACTCTGCTCAATGTCTCAGTGGTCATCGATGATTTGGATGATGATCAGTTTTGTCCTGCCTCTGCCCCCATGATGTCTTTATCGCTAAATGAGATTCTAGTCTCATCTTAGTAATAGTACCGCAAGTGTGGGAATGAGACTGAAAATTTAGCTTATGAAGTGTTCAGTTACATGTTATGCTTTATAAGTCCTAAATAATTCCTTCCCTGGACCATTGAGATGCCTGATATTCTACCGCAGCATGAGTTGGGGACACTTCATGGTTGAGGGGAATTTCCTTAGATTAAGGAATTATCTCTAGGAGTCCCTTGTCAAAGAACAAGTATTCTGGAGGACCAACTTACTGAGTCTTTAACTGTTAAAATACCTTAGTGACACTAGTCTGGTTATCAACTAGATGGTTAGCTGAAGAGGAATGGAAAAACAGGTTCGTGTTTACAGGGGAAAGGATGGAAGGAAAGGTTTCTTCGGGAAATTATCAAGGGAGGATAACACGAGGCACCATAATAGAGTACAGCTTTGAGCACACAGAGGGAACAGGGATACAGAGAGATAGAGGATACATAAAGAGAAATGAGTGGGTACCAAAGACAAGCTTCTCCTCTTCCATATGTTTGTCTAGAGCTCACCCCACTGATACCTCTCTCAGCTTGGCTAAATAGGAAACCCTCATTGTTTGATTTAAGACTACATTACTTAGACTTGTCTGATAAACATAAGACTAGCTGGTCAATATTGACTTTAGCCAGAGTTTGTATATTAGCTGTAACATATGTAAATGTAGATATTATAGCAGAAATGTATTCGCACAACTTGCTTGAAGGGTGCTAGCAAGCTAAATGATCTGATGATGCTTTGCCTTAGATGGAGTGGTAAATGAAAGAAATTTGCAGTCAAGATGCTTGGGAGCATAACGTATGTCCATCATGGCCCTTGTGTATGACTTGTAAAATGCAAGAAGGGTGATGAGAACGATGTGGAAACAAACCTTGGAGAAATGTCACATCCTTGCTGCATAAAGGCACCCAGGGAAAACCAGAGGCTATTAAAGATTCCAAATTCATTAGGTGGGTCAGGAGGGCTCTGGGGATCCCGAGGTTCTTCGGTGTTATCTTCCAAGTGCCACTCATAAGGACTGAATCTGCTGACCAGGAAAAGAACAACACTGACTCCAATGTAGGCAAAGACGATGCACATCCAGATCTCGTAGGCCAAGGGGTCCAGGAAAGAGAATACTCCCGGCTTTGATTTCTGAGGTTTCTTAATCATGATCGAGATGCCCAGACTCATGAAGGGCTTGGAAAAGTCTATCACTTCTTCACGGACCAGTGTTATAGTGAGAGGGGCGACCGCTATATCGGCTCTCTGAAAAATCAAGAAAACAAATGACTTAGAGACCACATTTCCATTTGTCACTTGCCGTTCAAAAGAAGCAGTTTGGTATAGTGGAGAGAGATGATGATGTGACATCGTTTAGGAGACTTGACTTGGAATTCCCCCTTTCACTAGGCCTGTGTCCTCCAGTTGGCTATTTTCCATCTCAGATTCCTCCTCTGTAAAAAGAAGTTAGACAGGAAGATCTCAAAAGGCCCTTCCAGCTTGGACGTTCTATGGTTCTACTTTTTGGGAATTATTAATATAACAACATGGAGAGTTCTCAGAGTTTGGTGCTTAACTCCTGAGCCACTATTGACTGGTTCATAGGTTTGTGCCTTGGCTTTTACAGAGGTTCCCAAACTTCTTCGGCCTATTACCCCCTTTACAAAGAAAAATTGCTCCGCATCTTCTTGGAAATCTACTTTCTTTAACCCTTGAATGTTTTTTTTTCTTGGAAACTTGTATCATTTCAAAAAAAAATCACCCCCCCACCATTGCTCCAAGGGGGTGTTATCACTCACATTGGGACTATAAGTACCTTGAAGACAGGGACTAAATCTTTGTCTTTGTGTCCTTCCCCCTTTCCCTGCTCCCTCCCCAGTACCAGGCACAGGGGCTCTCTCTGAATGTTGTTCCTGTTCAGTAGGTATGTGAGGGTTAATTGATTTTACAAGTACAATTATAAACTTGGTGATAAAAAGGGAAATGCAGAGTGAGAACAGTGGAAGAACAAATGTAAAATGCTCAACTCGGCTATGTGACTTTGGGCAAGTCCTTTCCCCTCTTCCCCTGTCCCAAATATTAATTCTCAGTTTCCTCCTCTATAAAATGAAAGGGTTGGACTACAGAGCCTACAATCTCTTTGTAATGTTGGCATCTGGATTGGTATCATAGCCCATATGTCAAGCTTTTACCATGTGGACTTATGTTTGGGGTTGCATGCTTTAATCTGTGACTCATCTGAATGTGTGAAAGAATGAGCTTCAAGGATCCCTGATATCCTCAGCGTATGGACATTGTCTTTACTGATGAAGAACACAACTCTTCCATACCTTCAGAGAAGGCTTTATGAATTGCTTTGGGCTCCCCAGGCATTCCCTAGTGGTCAGCCCTTTGGCTAAGAACCTGTCTGTGCTAAGGGAGGTTGGTCCTTAAGTCTCTTGTTAGCCAGCACATGGAAGTCTTCCCCTCTTGGTAGATCCTCCCAAAGCTTGGGCCCTGCTGGAACAGGGCCCAGACCTGTCTAAGACTGCAGGGTCATTTCTATGGCAGAATGAAGCATTGGAAAATGTCATTCTGTACTAGGACATATTGATAGCATGGGGCAAAAAAAAAATCACACAATGTCAGAGCTGAAAGGACCCAAACAGTTCAATTTCTCATTTGACAGAGGAGGAAACTGAGGCCCAGGGATGTGAAAAGACTTGCCCAGGGTTCACATAGTTGGTGAATGTCCAAAGTAAGATTTCAACCCCTGTCTTCCTTAGCTGAAGCCTGTCATTCTATCTTCTGTAGCCAGTAGCCCTTCGAATCCAGTTTCAGGCGAGCCCCTTGACCCATGAACTTTAGTGCGAAAAAAGTGGCATCTTTATTTTTACTAGCCTTTGGCTTCTTTTCTCATCTTATGTGTTTTACTTTTTTGCAATTAATAACGCTATTCTGAGAATGGGTCCATGGTCCTCCCCAGACTGCCGGAAGGGTCTAGGACAGGTGGGGAAAGGTGGGGAAGCCCTGGCCTAGACAGACTTAGACAAAGCCAGGTCTGCTGTCATACAAAGCTTCATTCAAATATCTGGAAGCCATGGGGGAGGGGTGGGGTTGTGCCTCAGTTCTTTCCAGTTCAATGAGTAATTGCTTGTTGAGCATAACAGCCTACCCCTTCGAGGGATCCTGGACGAATCATATCCCCTTTTGGAGCCTCAGTTTCCTTATCTAAAAAATGGGGATAATGATTCTTATACTACCTCTCTCCTCTGGTGGCTTTGATCCTTCATAATCCTTAAAGGGCTTTATGTTTAGTCTCTGGGCCCTGGCCATAAAACTCCCTCTCTTTCAAAGACCTCCATTCAAGCTGAATGGGGAAGGGGGGTGTCTAGACCACAGGGACAAAGGGTCCTTTTCACATCATTGGACCTGAATATTGGCAAGGGTCAACTTGGCTCTGACTTAGTTCTATGACTTGGTTATAAGTTACTACTGCAAGCTGTACTCGGGAATAGCAGGGCTCTTATAAGAACATGCAGTGGTTCTCTAAAGCCCACTGGATCAAACCCCGGGTTCCTACTTTGGCATGCCAGCCCCTTCCTAAGCTGCCCTGCTGTCTAACCTCTCTCGTTCCCCTCAATAGGCCAGAGGGCTCATGGTTATGGGATCACAGAACTAGAGCTAGAAGGGACCTCAGAGGCCCTCTACTTTAAGACTACCTTAATTTTACAGATAGGGAAACTGAGACTCAGGGAGGGGAAGGAACTTGCCCAAGGTCACACAGGTAATAGACAACACATGAATAAGATTTTAGGGTTGGTGAGAGATATTACAGATAGTATAGTTCATTCCCCTTTGTTTTATATCGGAGGAAACTGAGGCCACCACTCTATCCACTGTTAACACTATTTTATCCCCATCTTAGAGCTGAAGAAACATCCCCTCTAAGAGTCATACAGGCATCTTATCTGCAGATGTCTGCCTGCTCACAAAGAGGAAGCCATCCCCTGGGACTTCTAGGTGCCCCCAGAAGTATCCCTGGCCTGCGGTGCTCTAACAATCCCAGAAAAACAGCTAGAAGACAGCTCTTTTCCCCTCAGGCACTGGGGTTCTCTCCTCCACTTTCGATCTGCTTTTCTATTCCTGAGGAGCTTCTGTAAAAAAAGGCAGGGCAGGACTGTTCTTTCTCTGAATGTGGTATCTTCCTAATGAAGAAATATATTAAACCTGCTGTCAATTAAGCCTCAGTGATGTGGAAAGCAGCTCTGGCCCAGAGAGAGGCGAAGTCTTCCAGAGGAGCCTTCAAAAGCATCCAGAAGAAGTGTAGTACAGTTGGATAAAGGGAGAAGAGCCCTGAAAGGTGAGCATGAAGCAGCTTAGCCATCAGGCAGGAGGAGGGCAGTCAGGGAGGTGAGAGAACTAAGTTACCCTCTCCACCATTTATCTGCACTGCAGGAAGCAAATAGAGGCTAGGCAGAAACCAGCTCTCAGCTCTTCCACTGGGATGCCCCAGAAAGGGGGCCCTGTCTGTAACCAGGCCTGTCACCAGACTCAGGCTCAGCTGAGCTGGGAGAGGATATTTCAAGGGAATATGTATGAGAGTGGAAGAGAAGAAAGAACACTAACTCTGGAATCAGATGATCTGGGTTTGAATACTGGTTTTGCCATTTATTACCTTGGCATGCTTCCATGAGTGTCAGTTTTCCCATCTGTAAAGTGAGAGGGCTGGACAAGGTGACTTCTGAAGGCCCTTCCAGCTCTAGTGTATGATCCTTTGTGGGACCTTGGACAAGTCCCTTCCCTATGATCCTTTTCATTTCCAGGACAGAGCCTAAACTGCCCACTGAAGTACCCAGCACTGAATTGTGGGCAGAGTAAGGAACTGAAAGCACATGACTTCTGGAGTGCTTGGGGCTGCTGGTGGTGGAGATTTGCAATTTTAACCCTTTCATGGCTCCTAGAATCCTTCACTTACATTTGTTATCCCCTCCATTTTACTACTGGAATGATGAGTACAGAGGGAACTCACAGATGAGGTGTTTAGTCTCCCTACAGAGTCACCTATTTGCCTTCTCTTCTGGGATCCAAGGTCCCATGGGATTACCTAGACCTAGAGCTAGAAGGTAGCTCAGTTCCCTTATTTTACAGAGGAGGAAACTGAGTCTGAGAGAAGTTGGGTGACTCGCCCAAGATCACACAGTCAATCAATCAATCAACAGGTACTCATGAAAAGCCAGGCACTATACGAGGACCTGGGACATAGGACAAAAACCGAACAGCTTCTGCACAATTTGGACCTGGGTTGTGGGGCTTCACTATACCATGATGCCTTCCTTGGGTACATCTTGTGAGCCTGCCCTTTGTCAGAAGTCCCGGGTAAGATCTTTAGGGCCTATGCCTTGGGTTATGCTTTGTTGGAAGCAGGTTGTTCTAAACAACCTTCATACATGTTGGTGCACATGTGTGTATAGGACAGCTGGGTGGCACTGCAATGTAAGGTGCCAGGCCAGGAGTCAGGAAGACTCTAAATGGGGTCCTGAAGAGGCATATATGACTAAAACGATTGAACAACATGTGTGTGTACATGTTGTGTGCATACATATTGTGTTCATGTGTGTGTGTGTGTATTTTGGGGGAGGCAGAGGAGAGATGGGTGCCATGCCATGGTTTCAGAAGAGCTAAGACTATAGGTATTAAGGAAGAGGAGGCATGGCTAGGGCTCGAGGCTTCACTGCCTGACATTTTCCATCAAGTCACTTACAGGCAGCAGAGCGAGCCCACAAAAGGGACCAAATCAAGTGTGATTTTTTTGTTAGCTTTGGTGCAAACTCACTTGGGCAAGAGAATCAAGCCAGCATTTGTCAGTTTTTTAGTAGCTGGATTGCCAGAGTCTGCAATATTCTATTGTGTGTTTTGAAAGAGATGACGAATTTCTAATCTGGTGTAGATGTTTAAGCTTAGAGGTGCACACCATTGTCTCTCGGAAAGGGATCTGTCTCACCTGCTAAGCCAGCACAAAGCTTTGAGAGGTCTGGGACTGGGGGGCACGAGCCTCTACTGGAGATCTGGGTCTGATGCTGGTGAGAGCACATAGCCTCAGAGAAAGCCTGGCTTCAGGTCCCTCCCCTGACAGGTACTGCTCTGTCCGGGTCACTGGATATTGCGCAAGTGACTTAACCTCTTGTTTCCTAAGGTAGTTGAGTGGTACCTTGGATAGAGAGCTGAACCTGGAGTTGGGAATACCTGAATTCAAATCTGGCCTCAGGCACTTACTAGCCATCTGACCCCTGACAAGTCTCTAAACCTCTCCAGCCTCAGTTTGTTCATCTGTAAGATGGGGATAATAAAAAGTACCTACTTCCCAGGATTGTTGTGAGGATACACGAGATAATATTTGTAAAGTGTTTTGCCAACCCTAAAGCGCTACATAAATACTGGCTTTTTATTATTCTTACTGTTACTGTTATTGCCATTTAAGTTGAAGAGCAGGTGATGATCTATGTTGGTAGAAATAGTTTCTGCACAAGGAGTTCTGTACACTGAAAAAAGTGAAAATAATTATACCCCACCTACAGGGAAGCAACCTGGGTGGAGACATGTCCTGCCACCTGCTCCAGCAGCCAAGGCTACGCTCTCCTGCATTGGTGTTCTTGGTGCTGTCCAGTGGTTCAGCATCAGGAACGGATATGGTTTTATCAGCACAAATGACATCAGAGAAACAGCATCAAGATTTGCCTCGCTGCTGCCCCATGGGCCTCTCCTGTTGCCCTCCTTTTCATGTCATCTGCCTCCTGAAGTATCATGGGAGCTCCTTCAGCACTAACTCTGTCTTCCTTCTATCGTGTCTCTGGCACTTACCACACTGCTCTGCACATAGTAAGAGCTTAAGAAATACTTTTTCATTCATTCTTCATTTTATTCACTCATATCACCTGCCTCACCCAGGTGCTAGGAGGAAATTCTGTTGTGAGTTGTAAATTTGGAAAACAAAGAAATGGGAGTTGCTGCTTCCTGATGAGAAAGTTTAACCCCATGCAATGGGATTTCTCCTCCTTCCACCATACTCCACTGATTCCAGGTTCCCAAAGGGCACAATTTCCTAAAGACTGTGTTGTTCCAAACACTGACCAGATTTGCTCAGTTGATATTGGGAGTGGGGGGAGGTTCTGGGTAATCAAAGATTTCTGTCATTCTTTACAGATCCCAGATAACAAAATTTCAGGGTTTGAAGGGACCTCAGAAGCCACTAGGCCCAACACACTCATTTTACACATTAGGAAATGAAGGTTGGGTGAGGGGAATGACTTAGCCAGGGTCATACATAGGATCACAGCTCTAAAGTTTGAAGGACCTTTAGAGTCCACTTAGTCTAAGTCCCTAGATTTATAGATAGGGAAACTGTGGCTAGAGAAGGGATTGCCTGAAGCCTCATGGATATTAAGTATCCAAGTCAGCAAATGTTAAGTCACAAAGAGCTATTAAGTGTCAAATTGGAGATATTAAGTGACACATCTGTATCAAGTTGATAGGATACTTGTAGAGAGTTTAGGGATTCACTCCTGATAATGTAATATCTTCTTAGTATTTTGCTTTCTTGTTCCAAACACTGACCTGATCTGGCCCAGTTGATATTGGGAGTGGGGGGAGGTTCTGGGTAATCAAAGATTTCTGTCATTCTTTACAGATCCCAGATAACAAAATTTCAGGGTTTGAAGGGACCTCAGAAGCCACTAGGCCCAACACACTCATTTTACACATTAGGAAATGAAGGTTGGGTGAGGGGAATGACTTAGCCAAGGTCATACATAGGATCACAGCTCTGAAGTTTGAAGGACCTTTAGAGTCCACTTAGTCTAAGCCCCTAGATTGATAGATAGGGAAACTGTGGCTAGAGAAGGGATTGCCTGAAGCCTCATGGATATTAAGTATCCAAGTCAGCAAATGTTAAGTCACAAAGAGCTATTAAGTGTCAAATTGGAGATATTAAGTAACACATCTGTATCAAGTTGATAGGATACTTGTAGAGAGTTTAGGGATTCACTCCTGACAATGTAATATCTTCTTAGCATTTTGCTTTCTTGTTCCAAACACTGACCTGATCTGGCCCAGTTGATATTGGGAGTGGGGGGAGGTTCTGGGTAATCAAAGATTTCTGTCATTCTTTACAGATCCCAGATAACAAAATTTCAGGGTTTGAAGGGACCTCAGAAGCCACTAGGCCCAACACACTCATTTTACACATTAGGAAATGAAGGTTGGGTGAGGGGAATGACTTAGCCAAGGTCATACATAGGATCACAGCTCTGAAGTTTGAAGGACCTTTAGAGTCCACTTAGTCTAAGCCCCTAGATTGATAGATAGGGAAACTGTGGCCAGAGAAGGGATTGCCTGAAGCCTCATGGATATTAAGTATCCAAGTCAGCAAATGTTAAGTCACAAAGAGCTATTAAGTGTCAAATTGGAGGTATTAAGTAACACATCTGTATCAAGTTGATAGGATACTTGTAGAGAGTTTAGGGATTCACTCCTGACAATGTAATATCTTCTTAGCATTTTGCTTTCTTGTTCCAAACACTGACCTGATCTGGCCCAGTTGATATTGGGAGTGGGGGGAGGTTCTGGGTAATCAAAGATTTCTGTCATTCTTTACAGATCCCAGATAATAAAATTTCAGGGTTTGAAGGGACCTCAGAAGCCACTAGGCCCAACACACTCATTTTACACATTAGGAAATGAAGGTTGGGTGAGGGGAATGACTTAGCCAAGGTCATACATAGGATCACAGCTCTGAAGTTTGAAGGACCTTTAGAGTCCACTTAGTCTAAGCCCCTAGATTGATAGATAGGGAAACTGTGGCCAGAGAAGGGATTGCCTGAAGCCTCATGGATATTAAGTATCCAAGTCAGCAAATGTTAAGTCACAAAGAGCTATTAAGTGTCAAATTGGAGGTATTAAGTAACACATCTGTATCAAGTTGATAGGATACTTGTAGAGAGTTTAGGGATTCACTCCTGACAATGTAATATCTTCTTAGCATTTTGCTTTCTTGTTCCAAACACTGACCTGATCTGGCCCAGTTGATATTGGGAGTGGGGGGAGGTTCTGGGTAATCAAAGATTTCTGTCATTCTTTACAGATCCCAGATAACAAAATTTCAGGGTTTGAAGGGATCTCAGAAGCCACTAGGCCCAACACACTCATTTTACACATTAGGAAATGAAGGTTGGGTGAGGGGAATGACTTAGCCAAGGTCATACATAGGATCACAGCTCTGAAGTTTGAAGGACCTTTAGAGTCCACTTAGTCTAAGCCCCTAGATTGATAGATAGGGAAACTGTGGCCAGAGAAGGGATTGCCTGAAGCCTCATGGATATTAAGTATCCAAGTCAGCAAATGTTAAGTCACAAAGAGCTATTAAGTGTCAAATTGGAGATATTGACACATCTGTATCATAGATAGGCTAATAATTGGAATAAATTAAGTACATTTAACAAGAAAATCAAGTACATCGTACTTTCTTCTTGAGAACTTAAGGCTGTCACTATAAACCTGTTATTCCTGTATTGTGGAGATCAAGAAGGGTCACTGAACTGGGAATTCTGACTAATAATATCAGTATTTTATGTTTTAATTCAGCTAATATTTATCAAGAATCTACTATGTGCAAAGCCAGGAAGGTACCAAGAAGACAAAGACAAAAGAGAAAAGAAACTGGGCTCATATTCCACTTTACAAAGTCACTGTGAGCATCTCAGTTATTTTGCCAGGAAAGGGGGGAGGTCAGAGGTCAAAGCTACTGCATTCCCCTTTCTTTCCTTGCTTGGTAAGCTGATCTAGCATGGTGTAGCATGAAGAATTCTAGACGAAAGGCTCCTGCTCTCATTTTGCCACTGACTCACTTATGTAGCATGGGTAAATCATTTCACCTCTCTATGCCTCAGTTTCCCCATTTGATAAATAAGGGGATGGGACTACATGACCTTTGAGGTTCCTGCCAGCATGAAGTCTTAGAACCTTGTTGTTCTCCTGGAAACATGCATGGCATGAATTGCCAGGGAAACAGGTGGTCCAGAAGGGCTGGGACAGGGCCTAGGTGGTGGTGGCAGATGCCTAAGAGTCAACTCCCAACACAAGCTGCTGAAAGCAGGTGGCTGTTTCTAAGGCCATAATGCTCTGAAGAGTTTACATAATGGGGCCCATTGAGTGGCGTTGACGTTTGTTTTTTAAAAATAGCTCCTGAGTGCCCCAAATATCAACCTTGACTATAATTTCTTTGGAAAAGAAGGAACCACTTTGGAAGGCAAATTCAATCCCCTCGGAATCACTCTTTCTCACTCCTACCCTAGCACAGGCCATGAGACCTCTTTAAAAGCTTTCTTTGAGTCTGCACTCCACCACTGGTGTCCTTGGTATTCTCCATCACGTGCTCAAAGTTCAGAAAGAGCTGACCAAGTACAGGGCATGAAGCAGTCGATGGAGGAGAAAGAAAGGTGGGCATGGCTATGCATCCCCACCCCTGGAGGGCCACATGCTGCAGCCAAGCTGACGGCAAGGCTCTCTGCCAACCCCCAAAGGGGATTTCTGCTGTGGGGCACAGATTGCCCCTGTTGTACCAAAGCTACTTCAGTGGAACTCACCCCCTGCCTGCATCCTCCTGCCTCCTTGTAGACTCATCCCCAAGGCACAACCTGGCTCTACTCAGGCTACTGTAGGACTTGGAATTGGACAGAACCTTCCAGATGACCCAGGCCCGTAAGGCTCCAAGATCCAGAGCTAGAAGAGACCTCAGAGACCCCCTAGTCCCACCCACTCATTTTACAGAGGAGGAGACTGAGACCCCGGGAAGGGGAAGGGACTTGTCCGAGGTCATACATTGGGTCACAAGATCATGAATTTATATGGGAAGGGACCTCAAAGGCTATTTAGTCCTATATCTTCATTCTACAGATGAGAAAAATGAGGCCCAGGGAGGGGAAGGGATTTGCTTGAAGTGGCACAGGTAGGAAATGTAAGAGGTTGGATTTAAACCCAGGTCTTGTGACTCCAGAGCCAGGGCTCTTTCCACTATACTTTGAGTCCAACCCCTTTATTTCTGGATGGGGAATCAAGGCCCTGAGAGGGCCAGGCCCAACCTACTGCACTGGACAATGCAGCACAGCATTCTGTATAAAGTTGGTGCCTAGTAAATGTTGCCAAAGCCCTAATTGCCCAGTATAGAGCCAGGAATCCTGGTCCTTGAGGGTCTCTGCCTCAGACTATCTCAGTGTCTCCACAGGTTCATCCAGAGTGCCAGGTTGTGCCTGCCTTATCTCTTCCTCAGACTTCAAAGAAGCAGCTCTTGGTTGGCAGGCTGCCCTTGTGGGGGTGGGACGGGACAGGACATGACATGGAGGCCTCCCCAAATCCACCAGTGTCAAGCTCATGTCAGCAAGGTGACTCCTCCCTCCCACACATATTATCTCTTCCTCTCTCTAGTCTGGAAATTATGCTGGCTGAGGCAGGGGTGGCGGGGAGGGGGTGGAAGGGGAGCTACCTGTCTTATTCTCAGGTGACTTGCCTCCTAGTAGAACTCAGAGGCCCAAGTGTATATGCACATCATCTGCCTTTTTTGCTGTGTCTCTGAGTTGCCCACTGCCTCCCTCTCCCCCAGCAGCCACTCTATCTCCACGGCGCTACTTTGGCCAAGAGATGTTCCCAAAGGAACAGCTTAGAGGGAAGGAGGGAAGGAAACATTGACCTTTGAGGATGTGTGGGGCACAGGGAAAACCACAGGACTTGACACCACGAAATCCAGGTTCCAATCCTGGCTCTGCTACTTACTGTGTGACCTTGGCCAAGTCACTCAAGTTCACTGGGCCTCAGTTTCCTCCTCTGTGAAATGAAGGGACTGGAGCAGGTCCTGTGACCCCACCTTCTGTAAGAGGTCTTATACTAATAGGAGGCCAGGGTTTTATGGCCAAAGGCTTTAATCATTTAGGTATGGTTAGCCCATTAGCAAGTTAGTTATCTGCCATAGCCTGGCCCTTCTCTGGGGGATTCAAAGACCTGGGTTCAAGTTCTACATCTGACACATCCCGGCTGTGTGACCCTGGGCAAGTAACTCAACCTCTCAGGGTCCTAGGATACCCTCAAAGATTATTATTGACTTGGAAAGCACATAAAATTAGCCCTGGCCTCAAATTGAGCTTCCTTCCTGTCCAGAGAGATCCAGTGAGTGCATCAAGAAGCCTTTTCATAAGACCCACGAAGGGCCAACCCTCTTGAGGGCCTGTGTTTTCTGCTTTTGTTGTTGGATCCCCTGAACCTAGTACAGTTCCCAGTACATAAATGTTTGCTGATTGATTGAATGGTGAAGTCATAGTATCATAAATACTGTAGATGTAGAGACAGAAGGGACCTTAAAAGTCATCCAGTCCAACCTACTTATTTTATAGATGAGGACACTGAGGCTCAGAGAGATTTAGTGACTTATCTAAGATCACACAGGTAGTGATATAAGTGGGATTTCAACTCAGATCCTCCCAGTAATGCATGCTATTTTCCAATTGAACTGGCATTCTCATTCCTGGCATGTGACATTCCATTTCTGGCCTCCATGCCTTTGCCTAAGATCGTTTTCCTCCCTTCCACCTCTTAGAATCCCTAGCTTCCTTCAAGGCTTAGCTTAGTACCACCTCTAAGATGTTTAAGTCTCATCCCTCCTAGTGATTAGATCCACCCCTCCACTATCTTTTTAGCTACTTTGTATAAAATATCTTCCATTTGCCTATATATGTTCACATGCTCCTTCCCTTCCCCACCCCACCCCAACTAAAAGTAAGCTCCTGAGGGCAGAAACTGTTTTGTTTGCATACCAAGCCCTTGTATATGTAATAAGCTTTAACAAATGCCTATTGAATCAAATTTGATTGATGGATTGAAATGGAAAGCGTGGGGTAAGAAAGTTGAATGTAAACTTACCCCATAGACAAGTTCCCCAACCATGCCATTCCAGATCTTTGTCTCAGGATCCCTTGCGCCATATTTCCCATCTCCCACAATGGACAACTTGTATTTGATCCTCACATGCTTGGCTATTTCATAGGCTAAGTCAACGCAATAGCCTTCGTAGCGTTCATTACCTTCTAGTTGTTCATGGTTCTTCTTGTACATTACATAGGGAGATTCCTTTGAGATCAAAAGGAAGATCCAAAGTTAACTCAAGCAAATGATCCTAAGAGAGAGAAACACCTAATCTAGAAGTGTGGGCTTCCTTAGTTTCGAACTGGGAAGGCTTAGTGCTCATGTAGTTGTCATTACCCTGAATCCATAGGCAAAAGTCCCTCAAACTACAATTCACTGGGCTGGACCATTATTCTAGGCACTCAGCAGCTGCTCTGTGAAAGTTTCAAAATCCATAGAGGAGGTTTCTACATGTAGAATCCTGGAGCTGGACCAACTCTCCACATGTATAGCCCTCAGTCATGCAGAGGCTAATAGCCCTTGATGGCTCAGGGATTTGTAGGGCCAAGAAAAAAACTGGATTTTCTGAGGTGGAAGAAGAAAGTCAAGCAGCACTCACTAATCCACACTATCTGGGGAGAAAGTCAGCTGGCAGAAAGTCTGGATTATAGGATTATTTGGAAGAAAATAAAATTCTAATGAATCAGAATGCTCCTAGTTACTAGATATGTGTTTATGAGTGTATACGAGTAAGAGTCCTTAGACTTGCTTTAAGAAATAGACAAGGATAATCGAGTGACTTCTGGTTAGCTTCTAAATGAACAGTTTATAAATGGGTTAGGATTTCTTTCCAAAAAGTCCAAAGGAAAACCCTAACAAAGCCCTAGTCCTGCCTGCCCTTGTCCTCAAGAATGTTCCCCAATTTGGCATTAGTGGAGTTTAAATGAATGAGTTTTGCCTGGACTCTGTAATCTTCCTCAAGCTCTATGAAATCGATTTGTCTTCTGCTCACTCCAAATGGACCAAATGGATTTTTGAAAAGCCCTTGTGGAATCCTTTTAGAGCAAGCATTGAATGAATAATCATACTTGACATGTGAGAAGTGGTGGTTTTTTTTTAAGGCTTTCATGTTGTTTTGAAGGCAAGGCAGGAGTTGTTCTCCCCATTCAACAGAGGTGAAAACTATGGGGGAGCGGTATGGCCAGGTGACTTTCCCAAGAGCCCAAATCTAGGGCGAAGCAGAACTGGGATTAGAACCTAGGCTTACTGGCTTTACATCCACAGCCTTTCCCCTAAAACCATGTCATTTCTCGAAAAGAAAAGAATCTAAGTCTAACTTTAGGGAAAGGTCACAAATAGGTGGGAGTGAGTGAGTGGGTGGGACCAGCAGATGTGATAAATGGGACTTCTTATTCATTATTTTGACATTTCCAACATAGCAAGAGGTAGCATGGTGGAGTGAGCAGAGAGTGAACCTCAGGGTCAGGAAAGAGAGATCTCCAGCAGCAGAAGTGGCTCTGCTGTGGAGGATTGATGACAAGACATAGACACCAGGGAGGAAAAGTGGGGGTTCCAATAGAGGGAGTAGCCACATTGGTGAGCTCTCTTATGTACTGGAGTGTGGCAAGATTGCAGTGAGAGGGAGCTTAGAGTCACACTTTCTCCTTGATCTGGAGCCACTCAACTAAGTTTTCAAACGAGGACTTGGTTTCACTAGAAAGAAAAAACAGCCCACACATGTATGACCTACATCAAATTGCTTGCTTTCTCAATGAGGGTGGGTGGAGAGGAAGGAAGAGAGAAAATATGGAACTCAAAGCTTTAAAAATAAATGTTAAAAATTGTTTTCACATGCAACTGGGAAATAAGATGTACAGGCAGTGGAGTATAGAAATCTATTTTGCCCTATAGGAAAAGAGAGGGGAGGGGGATGAAAGAAGTGGGGTGATAGAAGGGAGGACAGACTGGGGAAGGGGTGGATGGGATGCACGCTGTCCAGGGTGGGTGGTGGGGAGAGATGGGGAGAAAATTTGGAATTCAAATTCTTATGGAAGTGAAGGTTGAAAACTGAAAAGAAATAAATTATATATATTTTTTTTAAAAAAAGAAAAAACAGCCCCTCCCTCGATAACTTACCAGGATGGTAGTCACCACTATAGTCCTGTTCTCAGAGGACGAACTGTCATTGCTGACTTGCTGATCCAAGAAAGGAACAAACCTTTCATATTCATTCCAATAGCCAGCCTGCAAAGAGCAGACAAGTTATTTGCTTACCTCTTTATCATTCTAAGTGATGGCTGGAATTCCATGGCTGCAGCAAAGACATTTAAATAGAAAAAAGGTGACTGAAATTTACCCACACACAGGATAGATGTGTTTGGTTTCTGCCCTCCCTGCTCCCCCCTCCCCCCATACACACGCACATATACACACACATACACACATATATACACATACACACATACACACACAAACACACACACACACACACAAAGGTGTGGTATCTCCTCATTCTGGGGATTCTCACACCTCCTATATCTTATGAAATACGTCATCTTGCTAAAGTGTGAAGAGCTTTTCTTTTTTCCTACTCTTCCTATAACACTCTCATTGAGGAACTGTGAGAAGGTAGTGGACTTCCTGCAGAAATGACACAAGATATGGTACCTACTGCTTAATAGCCCTGTTGATGTGCTTGCAAGAGGATGCTTAATGTCCACCCCCTGCTCAGTTAAGAAATGTGGTGAGAGTTAAGGGGCCATGACTGAGGCAAATCACCTGTCAAAAGATATGTCTAGTGGGAGTTGTTTGGTAGGCCCTGCCCAGCTCTGGCATTCTCTGTTTTCTTGGCTCTGGCAGTCCATGGTTTATGTTCTCCTGGCTTTGCTATTCTTTAGTCCATGTTCAACTGGTCCATCTGGTTCTGACATTCTATGTCTATTAGTAGTCATAGAATTCACCTCTAGGGAGGAGGTGCTTCCACTGGTTCTGAGGTTTTCAGGGGTGCCAATTCCCACTGAAAAGATCCCGAGGCATATTTTGCAATATTGACAGAACAGCTATTTTTCAATTTTCTCATAGCAGCTTGTGTCATCTTAAACCTATTGCTTTGCTGTGCTTGAGTAGGGATGACCTGAAGGGGAAAATAATTCCCTCTTCAAATATGTGGATATATCACTTTGATAATAGAGGCAACCCAGTGAATAGTCTTCCTCCCCATGGTGTTCAGTTATGTTTGTCTTTGTGCATCTGAGGTAACATGTGGCCCATTTTCATTGATGACATATATAGTTTGCCCACTTACTTTCCGAGAGCCAGTGACTTTCATTTCATACACATCAATTGTATAATTTGTACGGCGTCCATAAGTATCAAATTGGATATTTCCAGTCATTCCTTGTACTTGGACCTGAGTGGGGAAAGGGGGAGAGAGAAAGGAAAGAGAGACAGACACAGAGAATATTTAAATGGTGCAGCATTATTGACTTTTTTATATGATGGCATGAGTAGGTCACTAGGGGTATGATCAATTCTAATTTATTTGGAAAAATTCCATTTTGAATAATTTGTTGTTCAGTTGTGTCTGACTCTCTGTAACCCCATTTGTGATTTTCTTGGTAAAGACATTGGAGTGATTTGTCATTTCCTTCTCCAGCTCATTTTACAGATGAGGAAACTGAGGTAATCAGGCTTAAGTGACTTGTCCAGGTTCACACAGTTAGTAAGTATCTGAGGCCAGATATCAATTCAGAAAGATGACTATTTCTGACTTCAAGCCTGGCACTCTATCCACCGTGCTACCTGTTTGTATGGTCTACGTATGGTCTCTACAGCTGGAATCATCAACTGCTTCTTGAGATTTTCTAGGTGTCAGGTCTTTCCATTCAGAAATGTTACATACTTTTCTGTGATTTCATCGATAGAGTAGGTGACCACTTACATTATATAATTAGACAATGACTTTCCCTAGTCCTGTGCCTGAAATTCACACTATGAATCTCTGTGCAAGATCTTTCTGAGAACTGTAATTTAAACTAGTCTAAGGCCCAATATGAGTGAGGAAACGATAAAAACAGTGAGTTACTAGGTCCTCATGAGCTACATTCTAGGGCACTGAAAGAACATGCAGTTGTGATTGTTGATCTTTGGAAATCCATACCAAATAGAAGAGGTACTGAGGACTGGAGAAACGTTAATGTCCTGATTTTCAAAATAAAACAGATGATAGAGGAGCCTGAAAGCTATAGGCCCAGTGAACCTGACTTGAAATTTGAGTATATTGTTAAAGGGATGCTTAGTGCATATCTAAAAAAGAAAGCAAGAATCAAATAGAGCCAGGGAGTATGGCTTCATCAAGATCAGGGAACGCTGTACTAAATATTTCCTTTTTTGACTGGGTTTCTAAATTTGTAGTATCAGGAAAGGCATTAACTAGAGCTTACCCTGGGTTTAGTTCCTTATCTGATCACTTCTCTCTTGCTATTCTTGTGGAAAAGATAGAGAGGTGTGGGCTGTATGTTGGGTAGGTTTAGAGCTGGTAGAATACCGGTGTCAAATGACTGTCATTAATAGACCAATGTCACTTTAGGATGGTGTGCCTTGTCCAATTTTTTTATAAATGGCTTCAATGATAGCATAAATGGTGTGATTGTCAGATTTGCAGATTACTTGGAGTTGGGAAATATGGCTAATAAGTTGGATGACTGAAATCAGGATTCCTCTGTCTCTTGAAAGATCTTAAGAGTCTAGAAAAAGAAGCTAGATATGAAGCCCTACATGTCACCCCCCAAAATTCAGCTACACAAAGTCTGGAGAGACATAGCTAGACAACAGTTAAGGTGAGCAAGGACCAGAGGTCTTAGTGGGCTGAAAACTCAATATGAGACAGTGGTGTGAAATGGCAGGTCAAAACACTGATGTGAACTTAGATTCCATTAAGAAAGGTGGAATGTCTCAAATGAGAAGGGTGACAGATGGTCTCACTGTCCTCTGCTCTGGTCAGACTGCCTCTTAGGGAGGAAATGGGAAAGCAAGAATAGAGCCAGAGAAGGATGACCAGGACAGCGAGAGGACAGGTGACTGGCACCTGAGAACCAGGTAAAGGAACTGGGGGTGTTTCAGTGAGAAAAGACAAGATGGAGAGAGGATGTGATAACTGCTCTAAGGCATTTGAAAGAGGGATTCCAGTTATTATTCTTGGTCCCAAAGGACAGGATTAGGAGTAGTGGGTATAAGTATCTGAGAGGCAGATTTGAGTTCAATGAGAGGGGGATCTCATTCAGTTGTCCAAAAATGGAATGGGCCACCTCAGGGACTAGTGAAGTCTTGGAGTTGGATAACAGCTGGCAGAGTGAATTCTGAGTTAGCCTAGTGGGCCTCTGTAACTTGGAAGGAATAACACATTTCCTTTGGTGGGGATCCAGTTTTCTGATGAATTAACTCCTTACCATCCTTTTTCTCTCTAGAGAGAGCAGGGCCTTGAAGAGTTGGGACAAATGACTTCTCCATTGTTCCTGTGATTATTCTCAGCGCTGTGAGCTAGCAAGGAGCATGGTGTGATGGAAAGGTTAGTAACCTTGGATCTAGGAGACCTGTGTTCTAGTCCTAGCACTGCCACTATGTGACCACAAGGAAGTCTCTTCCCTGATCTGTGTCTCAGTTTCACAGCTCCTAAAAAGTGGGGGGTTAACCTGCCGCTCTGTGCTCTAAGTGATTCTGATTGAGGCAGGTAGAGCAGTTTCCTTCCACATTTCTCAAGATACACTGGTGTGTTTTGGATGAAAGGTGCTCCATAAAGCTAAGCCATTATCATTACCCACTCACATTACTCATTTGATGTGTAGGAGCCGAGTACTTAGTTTCAAAGAAAAAAGAATGTGTCTCGTTTCCCTAGTATGGAAGGATGAAATATTTTTTTTATCACTTATCAAAAGTGACAAGCTGTCAGGCAAGTCAGAAGAAGTAATGAACTTCTGTTACATTCAAGAAGACGGATGTCACACATTAGGGAGCATTTTGGTAAGGGGAAGAGGGGTTTGTTCACCAGTGGATGAATATCCAAGGCATGGTGTGGAATGACTATTTCTGGGGACCTTGATATTTCTTATCAGAGGAGAAACAGACTTGTAGAATTTCTGGGTTCGGGTAGCCACCTCATCTAATTCAATCCTCTCTACTTCTTGGAAAAGTACTCATCTAGCCTTTGCCTGAAAACCTCAGGTGAAAAGGAAACCTGGGCAATCCCTTTTTCTTTGGGACAGATCTCATTGGTAGGAAGTTTTTCTGGATATTATTCCTAAATTGACGTCAAATGCAACTCCCGTACATTGCCCCCATTTCTTTCCTCTGGGGTCACGCAGAACAAGGTGAGTCATTCCTTCCCATGACAACCCTTCAGATACTTGAAGATAACTCTCATGCCCCCTCTAAGTATTCTGTTCTCCAGGCTAAACACCTCCAGCTCCATTATGTTGTGGCTATTGGCTTTGTTCCTTTACTTAGGCAGGAAGGAAGTAGGTAGTGCAGAGTCACTGGAGGGGAAGGTGACTAAGGACGTATGAGTTCTGGCAGTAGGGAAAGGACTCAAGTTTTTTGTGGAAAGAGAGTGTTTGGAATGATGTACATACATCAAGTGAATGTATTTGGTAGGCTCAGGGAAATGCTCTTTGAAGGTGTCCTGAGAAGGCAGGGGGAGGAGGGAGTGTGTGTGTGTGTGTGTGTGTGTGTGTGTGTGTGCACGTGTGTGCATACTTGTGCATGGAGGGGAAAACATTAGAGAAAACAATTCAGCTATTTCTGAGCAGTCAGTTTGTCTCTGTTTTAGGATACAGTCTAGTGTCTGGAATGTCACATTTCCCTCACACAAAAAAACCTTATTAGCATGGCCACACCAATTTGGAGTTTGTGCTAATTCAGCCATATTGAGTTGAATTTTAACACTAGCTGTTAAAAATAACAGGGTTAGCTAAGCCACTGAAGAGCCTAAGCGAAATTACACAAGGGGAAGGCTTAGCTTACTTAAGAGAACACAAGGCTTTCAAGCACTTCAAATGCATCTGCTGTCCAGTCAAGCACGGGGCCTTACGCATAGGAGATAATGAATGTATGTTGACTTGTATTGAATCTAAAGGAAACAAAAAGTGGGTGGAAATCACAGGGAAGTCAATTTCAGCTCTATACAGTGAAGTTCATGACAATTACAGCTGTCCTCAAATGGAATGGGAGGCCTTGGGAGGTGATGTCATTGGAATCCTCCAAGCAGAGGCTGGGTGATCACTTGTCAGGGACTTTGCCAAAGGAATTCATGCTTCAAGAATGGTTGGGATTAGGTAAACTCCTAAATCTCTGTCAATCGAGAGAGCTTAAGATTCTATTGTCTCCATCTCATTCTACCTGCCATAGTACTTATTTGTGTACATGCATTCTTTCTTGTAGGATATAAGCTTCTTGAACCCGATCTTATTTTTTCATCTTTGTATCATTAGCATTAATCGCAATACTTTTCTAATAGCAGATACTTAAGAAATATCTGTTCAATGAATGAATAAATATCATCATTATCATTATGATAATAGCTAACATTTACATCATAATATTGTGCTAAACACTTTTATAATTATTAGCTATCTCATTTCATCCTTACAACAACCCTGGGAGATAAATGCTATTGTTATCCTCATTTTACAGATGAGAAAACTGAGGCAAACTGAGGCTAAGTGACTTGCCCAGGGTCACACAGCTAGTGTCTAAAGCCAGATTGAACTCAGATTTCACTGACTCTAGGCCCAGCACTCTGTCTATTGAATCACAAAATGATACGATAATTATAAACCATTTTCATCTCTTCATTAAAGTAGATCTCCTAGGGACCTCTATTAAGGCAATATTTTTATTAGTCTGATTTGAGTTACCATATACCTGAAAGTCATAGGACACAATTTTAAAAGTCTATCATTTCATAAACCATTTTACTTATTTAGCCTAGCCTCTCCACTTAATGAATTAGTTCTATAATTTTTTATCTTCGGGTTTTTCTATTTCTCCTCTAATTTTCAAGTTTTCTTCTTTTGTGTTTGCTTCGGGACCACTAATTTGTATATTTTTTAGTCTTTGAAATCACAGGCACAGTTCATTAATATTGTCTTTTTCCATTTTGCTACTATGTTTTCAGAGATAGAAATTTTCCTCAGAGGACTGTTTTAGCTACATCCCTTAAGTTTTGTCATGATGTTTCATTATCATTATATTTAAAATAACTGTGTAGTATTTCTATGATTTGTTCTTGGATTCATTCATTAGGCAGGAGGACATTACTTAGTATCCATTTAGACCTGTATCTTTTGCTCATATTTGCTATACAATTATTTTGTTGCATTGGCTGTAAAGAACCTTTATCATATCTGCCTTTTACATTTGTAAATGTAAATGATAATTTATTTATTTATTTAAATGAATGATAATTCCTTTGTGATCAATTTTATCAAAATACCATGGGATGCTGGGAAATATACATAATTTTAAAAACTCCTGTTCAGGCATTGACATATGTCAATCATGTCTAGTTTATCCCAAAATGCATTCAGTTCTATATTTTCTTTCTTGTTTATCTTTGTTGGTTAATTCAGCTTTCAGACAAGAATATTAAAGTCTCTTACTATCATTGTGTTACTATCAATATCTTTTTTTTTTTTGCAATTCCCTAGCTTATCTTTTAAGAACTCAGTTGCTAGTCCATTTGGGGTGTGTGTATGTGTGTGTGTGTATGTATGTATGTATGTATGTATACATTTTGCGTTGAGACTGGGTGCCTTTAAACGTAATGCAGTCTTCCTGCCTGTTTCTCTTGACTTTATCAATTTTTTATTGTTACCTTATCTGAGATCGTCATTGCAAATCCACTATTTTTAGGCACCTGAAACATAACAGATTTTTCTGTTCCCTCATTTTTACTCAATTTTTTATGTTTTAAATGAAGTTTTTGTATGAAGCAAATTGTTGGGTTTGATTTTCTTATCTACTCCTCATGTTCTCTTTTTATTTTGAAACAATCTATTCACACTTAGAGTTACAGTTCCTAAATGTGCATTTTCTTCAGATAGTCAATGAATTAGTGACACTTTACTATCCATCCATTGCAATGGGTTTCTTGTCTTGGAGGAAATTGGTCTGTGTTGCCCTCTCTGGGGCAGTGGGCAGAGTTTTGATTCTAGATAAATAGATCAAGAGAACATGCTTAGTTGATTGTGGGTCTGAGTGCTCCAAGGTTAGGGCTGTAGGAAGCTGATTAGCTCTGGGAGCTTATGACTTGAGGTAGCCATGAGTTCCTGCAATGTAATGATTCTGCTTTGCAATAGCAATCTTGATCTGCACCATTTTTGCTAATGATGATTTTAAAATCTTAGTCCCTTTCTATTTTTCTCTTAGAAGAATGGGATAGTGGAGATATTCATGCCTGTCCCTTGCATTCCTATTGATGGAAACTTCTTTTGATGCTGTGGACAGAACATTGGATTTAGAATCAAGAGCACACATGTTAGATTCTTTGCTCTGGTGACTTTGTGTCTTTGAGCAAATCTCTTCTCATCATTGGCCTCAGTTTCTTTCTCTGTACAGCAAGGGTTTGGACTAGATGATCTCTTGGGTATCGTTCCATGTCCTCTGATCTGATTCACTGTGGGGGCATTATTTGATTTCACACGTTGTTCTGTTTTGCCTGACAACACAAATCCTATAACTGCTGTGAAGGTTGAATTTAATTAGCTGCTCTTCAGAACCATGTGGTGCCATGTCCCTAAATCAGCACTGAGGACATTTGGTGAGGACTGCCATAATGACATGAGAATTGGCACGAGGAGAGGACAAACCATTTCTCTCTCTTGGAAAGACCCAGGGGCTGCTAACCCCTTTGGAGCAAATGTTTTCAACTTGGCAATTGGGAAGCAGCAGACTTGAAATGAAGAACATGGTCGGGGAGGGTGTCTTGGCCATTACTTCGTTGCCAGCTTGGGCGGGTTCAACATTTCCTAGAATTGCTTGCCTTTGCCCATGCCCCTTTGGACAGTGGGGAATTAGGACATATGAACAGTGGCAAGAAAAGAAAGTCTAGGGCTTTTTGCAAGGGGGGAAGGAGGGAGGGAAGGAAGCAGGGAGGAACTTGTGGACTGAAGGGAAGACCTTTTGCCCAGGAAGCTGGCATCAACTGGGAACATTGCCCCAAGTCAACAATAGCCTCTACTGGAGGTTATAATGCAGGAGTATGGGTAAGATTTGGTCTCCTCCAAGTACAAAAGTAAACTTTTTATATGCATTAACTCATTGATTCCTTGGATTTCTAGCCTCCTGGTGAGGCCTGGGAATTGATCACATTCCTGTACTTCCTTCATTGGAGGGGAAAGAATACTGAAAAGGTTAGGTGCCCTTAGTAGCTATTCTAACTTAGTAGCTGTGGGCTGATTAAAAACCTTCTGGCAAGTGATTTATTTAGCACATACTGAAAGAGCTGGAAGGAACTTTAGAAGCCATGTTGTCTAGTTCCCTCTGTTACAGATGGAGAAACTGAGGCCCAGGGAAGGGAAGGGCCTTGTTTAAGGCTGCTTAACTAGAGCCAGGGCTAAAATAAGGGTTCCTAACTCTAAATCTCATGCTCTTTCAATGGAATAAAGAGCTCCCTACATTATATACCTACTCTATGAAGTCAGATCTCTGCTTGCTAAATCTTGGTATGCTAGAGAATTCTTCTACTTTCTCTCCAGCCTTTACTTTTGCTCTTCCCCATGGCTAAAATGCTCCTCCTTTCTCTCTGCATTTATTGAATTATTTTCAGCCTCTGACTCTATAGGCTGAATTAACTTTCAAAGTCAAACTCTAAGGCCTCTTGTTTCAAGGAGCTTTCCCTGATTTCCCTGGTTGGTAATGATGTCCTATTTACCCAGGATTTCACATGGTCCTTTGCACCTCTGTAATGGACTTGTATAATATTGTGCATTATGGTAGTTTGTTCCGATGTCTTATTGACCTTCCTAGAATATAAGCTTCATGAAGGGAGATCTACTTTGTCTCTCTCAAAGAACTAGAGACAATGCTCTGTGCAAAGTAGACACTTAAGAAATGTTTATTGAATTGAACTGAATTCCTACATATCTGTCCTAAATTTATGGAGCCCCCACTCCTATCCAGATTTTCAGAATTTGGTGAAATGGACTATATTTACCCTCTCCACACTATTTATCATTTCTCCCATATCTATCTTCTGTCAATTCTGATTTTGTCTCTCAACAATGGAGAAGTCTTCTTGTTTTGTCCATACTCAGAAAAAAACCCATTCCGTGGTCCATCCCACTGTTCATCCGGCCTTCTATTCCTCCTCCACTCCCCCCTCCCTATCCCATCCACACCTTGGCCATTACCATTTTTAGAGCTCTCTCAATATCAATTCCTTGGCTCCATGGCACTGCAGGGTTGGCCAAGCAATCTCCGGCACTGCCTCTCCTGGAGACGTCCACTCGCTGTCTACGCAGGTAACGGAAAGCTTCTGCTATGACCAATATGGCATCATGTGTCAAGGCGGATGTGTACTGAAAGAAAGCATAACATTGTGATACACTGCCATGACAGGTGGAAAGGTGCTTAGAGATCATACAGTCCACTCTTCGCAGTTTACAAGAGAGGAGCCTGGGGCCCAGGCAGGGCCTGAAAGTTAAGCAGCCAAGCTGTATTAGGCCTACAGGATTAGAACCCAGTAGTTTCTTCCCATACCACTCCATAATCCATAAAATCCATTCATTGACTTTTGTCCTACCTTTTTGCATCAGGGAGTCACCCTTATTGATGGCTGCAATAAAAAGGATCCAGCCATCTCCCTGCCTTGAGATAGTTCTGAACGTTATCCATCCATCCTGTCTCATTCACACAAACATGCAAAACGTGTGAGCTCCTCTCTAATACAGTTTTTGACCCCACCCACTGTAGAGTGCTAGTGGTGGGTGGTCTATACTCTTCCCCTAATAAAGTGGCATGAGGCTGTGGGATATTTTTCCCACTAAAATATTGACTATGTAATTATTTAAGTGTCCCTAAACCCACTTCACCTAACTCCCTCTTCTGACACCTCACCAGAATGAGGAGGGGACCCAGACCCTCAAGGGCAATGTCAGGGCCTCTGACTCTACAGGCTGAAATGGCTTGGCATTTGGGCCCAGAGGGGGGCTTTGTGTCAGCTTAGCTGAGTACAGTAGGTCTGTGTGGGGGAGGTTCATGCTCAGAAGGCAGAGAAAGTCTTTCGGCCATAACATACCATGAAAACATTAACTATGATGGAGGTAGGCCCCAGTCTATATTAATGGAAGGAATAATTACACTGAGGAAATCACTGATGTTTTGAAGTTACTGAATGAACAAAAATAGTTGTTACTATATAAAGAGCTTTTAATTTCTTCTTTTCCATCCCCTAATTCCCTCACCCCTTCCTTTCATTGAAGGGTACTCCATTTGACCAAAGCCCTGTGGGACATCATTGATGGGTTCTGTCAATAAGGTTTAAGCCTCAAAGTAGTTCATGTCTAAATGAGCTTGCAAATGCTGCTGGGCCCATGGATGAACGAAGTTGAAGTAAGGGACCTGGGCTTGGGTTGTAAGTTTGCCATTTAGTAGCTGTTTGGCTTGGGGCAAAATCACATTCCCTCACTGAGTCTCTGCTTCTTCATTTGGAAGGGGAAGGGGATCTTCTAGGGTCTCTTCCAGCTCTGACATTTTATACTCTCACATCCCTCCCAGGTCTGATGTTCTTTGTTCTGAGTACCCCCCCCCCCAACTATCTACGTTCTTTGGTGCCCCCTCTCCAGCTCTGATATTCTCTGGTCTCAGCCTTCCCCTCACCCAGCTCTGATATTTTGTATTCTCACATCCCTCCCAGCTCCCACACTCTGTTCATAGTTCCCTAATTGTATGTCGTCTTTGGTCACCACCAATTCTGACATTCTGTGTTCTAAGGGCCCTCCCATCTCTAAAGATTCAATGAATTTACTAAGGTTTAAGAGGTAAGGGGAAGGTTAGCTATGAGCTTCCCTAACGTGTTCTCAGACTGGGCTGGTGTTTGTTGTCTACTTAGGGGAAAAATGGAAATGGCCAAGTAAGACAGGCTAGAATTCATTTGGAAGAAACATTAATCATTCCTGCCTAGGCCTTGTTTCTGGCAAACTAGGACCTAGAGCCAGTAATCAATCAGTCTTCACTTGTGCTTGGGGAACAAAAGGCAAAGTTGGTTTTTTATTGAAGCAAGTTCTTCTTGTTATTGGGTTTTTCATCTGAGAATGTCACCCATTTTTAGGGAGTGCTGCTAGACGCAGGAAGACTACATCCTGTTTGCTCTGAAGCCCCAGGAATGGGACTGGTGACCCAATGGAAGCTTCAGATTTGGGGTGGCATTTGTGAACAAATCAAATTGACAAAGACATAAGAAATCTAGCTGATGCCTATTTGTCAAAGGACCTAGTACCTGCATAATGCCTGGTACATAGTAGGCACTTAATAAATGCTTACTGATGGACAGGATTGCTTCTTGTGTGTTCTGAAATGTCCTCAGGGCTGTTCCCTGAACATCCAGTACCCCAGCTTTGTCATTAGCTTGTCATGATTTTGATCAAAACCCTTTTCTCTGGGCCTCAGTTTCCTTCTCAGTATAATGAGGTGTGGGTCTTTATGATAATAATGGCTTATATTTCTAGATCACTTTATGGTTCACATAGCATGGTCTACACCACCCTGGGAGGAAGGTAATGTCTATTATAATAATAATTATTACAATATTATTGTTTTCATTATTTGGAAAATTTGGCAAATGGGGAAACTGAGGTTAGTGAGTTACATGGAACCACAGAATTTCAAGAATGGAAGGGACCTCAGTAGCCATGTAGTCCAAAACATACCCGAAAAAGAATCATCACTCTAACATCCAATATATGATCATAAGGCCTTTCAATGCTAAGAACTAGGGGGATTAGGAAAAGGCTTCTATATGATCTTTGAAGGAAGCTAGAGGTTCTGAGAGGCAAAGGTGAGCATGGGGGACAACCTGGCCAAAGGCATTGAACCAGGGGATGGAATATAGAATTTGGAGAATAGCTAGGCAGCCAGTTTGGTTGGAAATGTAGAATGAGTCAAGAAAAGTAATTTAAAATGTCCAGAAAGCTAAGTAGGAGCCAGATTGTGAGGGAACTTATGTGCCAATCTGAGGAGGGTATATTTTTTCCTAGAAGTATTAGGGGGCCAGCAAAGATATTTGCTTTAGGAAAATTATTTTGGCAGCCATGTGGAGGAGGAATTGGAGAGGGAAAGAGCTGGCAGCTGGGAGTCAAATGAGGAGGCCATTGAGAAGTTATAAGGCCTTGAAATAGAATGATTATAGTATGAGTGGAGAGGAGGGGTCAAGACATGGAAATAGAATAGACAAGATTGGATGACTGATTAGGGGCTGGGATTTGGAGGAGGGGTGTGGAGAGAGGGGACAGTCAAGGATGTTTAAGGTTACATAACTGGGTAGCTGAGAATGTGATACTGTTACCCCCAAAGCATAGGGAAGTTTACTGAAGGGTACTTTTTATGGGGAAGACAATAAATTCTGTTTTGGATATGGATATCCAGGCAAAGCAGACAGCTATTGATGAAGGACTAGAGCTCAGGAGAGGGCTTAGGGCTGAATAGATAGAGAATTAGCAATCCTTTACAACTGTTTGTGTGTGATCAGTTACTTCCTTTTACAGGGTCTCAGTTCTAAAATGAAGAATTCAGACTAGATGATCTCTAAGGTACCTTCCAATTCTAAAGGTGGGGAAGCAACCTGATAGGATATACAAAATAGCTTAGTTTCCTCATCTGTGAAATAGGGATAATAATATCTGTTGCATCCACCTCACAGGGCTTTTGTGAGGGTCGTACGAGATAACACACATATAAAATGCTTCTCAAATTGGAAAGATCTCCAAATACCTTCTCTTAGACTAGATAGCCTGGCCTTCTGATAGGTGAGCATTGCCTGTATTTAGCCTGGACCCAAGGCCCTCTACACTCTTTAACTCTAGTCTCCATCTCTGACTCCAAATTCAAGCTCCCACTTGGGATCCTGGGCTTCTGGTTGGTGAGCCTTATCATATGTAGCCTGGACATGGGCCCACCATTCTACTTGCCCTGGTACCATGAATGGGTCCTTCTTTCTCTCTTTGCCCTTGCTTTCCCTCTGCCTCTAGCCCTGGGAACAGTAATAAAATGGATGTTACCATTTCTGGGAAAGTACATATTGGTAAACCATTTTATAAATCTGATCACTATTCCTGTTACTTCCCCACCACAATGCTCCCCCCTGACTACCACTTCCCTATATGGATTATGTCTCCAATTAGAGTTTCAGCTCCTTGAGGGCAGAGACCATCTTTGCTTTTGTATCTGCACCCCCCTTCTGTGACTTTAATTCTGTTCTCCTTCCACTGTGCTGCCTGCTGCCTTCTCAAGCATCTATTTCCCAGTGTATGAATGTGTAAGATAAAAAAGGCTGAAAAGGAAACCTTGATAAAATGTGGCATAAATTAAGCATTGGGACTGTCATTTCAAGGCAATTTTTTCCTGAATAAAAAATATGGCACATCAATTTTTAAAGTGTGCTTTTTGTCTGATTGATAAATAGCAAGCAAGTTGAGTACAGAGCAAACATGTACCGGGAGCTGTCCCTGTACTTGGCTGTTCTATTTCCCAAGGTACTTGGTGTTTTCCTTGCTAAAGCCTGCTTGGCAGCTTGAGCGGCTCCTACTGGAGGGAGGCTAAAACTGCATTTATCCACATCATCACTGGGCCCTGCAGGGATGCAGAGGAAGGCAGGGAAGCTGCTGTTAAGAGGGCAAAGGAACTTGGCCAAAATCATTCAGTAAATAGAAGAGCCCACACTGGGCTTCCAATCTCCTGACTCTGAGTGAGTGAAGGCTGAGGGGTTTCCCAGTGGCTTCATTGTGTTGTGCTGGTGGATTTTTCTTGAGGAGTTCTTACATCTATACCCAAACTCTGAGATACTCCCTGCCTTTTCTTTTTCCTTCATTTTGTATAGGATCATAGCTCTAGAGGCAGAAAGATCTCAAAAGCCAGTTGGTTCAACCCGCTAAATTTTGGAGAAGAGGAACACAGGGCCCAGAGAGATGAAGTGAATGGCCCAAGGTCACACATACGATCCAAGAGCTAGAGTTGGAAGGGACTCAGAGGCTATCCAGCCCATCCCCCTAATTTTAGAGGCCTAGGGAGGAAAAGTGATTTGCTAGGAATCAAACAGTAAATGGTAGATTGGAGATTTGAACCTAGCTCCTTTGACTTCCCTGATCTTTCTGTTCTATGTCCCCTAACCCTTCCCACATGCATCCAAAGTAGCAAAGCAGCGAATAGGTGTTTAGGAGGACACTCAACTAGGGGAAGTATAGTTGTGATGGTAGAGCATCAGGGCATACACTGCTTTAAACAAACTTGTGTGGTGGAAGCAGGAAGGAGGGCCAGAGAAGGAAAAAGGGGGAGAAAGGGAGAGAGGGGAGGAAGAAACAAGGGAGGAAAGAGAAGAGACAGAGAAAGAGGCAGAGAGACAGACAAAGAGAAGGGGGTGAGGGAGGGAGAGAGAGAGAGAGAGAGAGAGAGAGAGAGAGAGAGAGAGAGAGAGAGAGAAGAGAGAAGAAGGGGGGCAGGCAGAGAGAGAATTACTGCATTTCCATATTCCCCCCACCTTTTTTTTTTTAACACAAGTAGTGCTATTTTAGAATAAGCCTCCATTTGTCTCTTCTTCTCTCCTGTCCCTCATATACTGTAAGTACCTGTGGGAAATGGTTCATGTTTAGAAGTCCACTTGTCCCACAGATGTTCTCTTCCATAGCCAACTGATCCTTCTCCCTATCCGTGCATATGGAAATAAGCCTTTTACTGACTTGTATTCTAAATTGCAACAAAAAGTGATTTTTTTTTGCCACAGTCCTTGGTGTATGAAAATCTGGATTTGTTGGAAAGATACATTGGGTGGGGATGTTAATTCTGCTTGCAAAAGGTAATTAATTTGGTTTTACAAAGGGTTCTATTAACCTGTAGGCTGCCTTGATGGTCTTGAAATAGGATTAGCTTTCAAAAACTGGATTTATTTGAAACTTTTCTGGAACATTCTGATTGTGGAAGGCTAGGCACACCTATATTGTGATGAAGGCTTGTAAACCCTTCTCTTTTCTTCTCTAGATGAGGAATAGTGAGTAGGGGAAGGAAGGCATGGCTCAGTCTTCCATATTTTCAGGGCTCTTGAAAAGTTGCATGTAAATTGCCTATCAAAATGGAATCTTCTTTTCCACCCATTAGATTCTTTAAAGGAAGTTCAGATTTGCAGTCCTTTTGTATTGTGAACACTTACCCCCAACTTGATCTCTATACAACCAGATAAATGTCGTGCTTTTTACATAGAGATAGACCTATCTGTCTAAAGCATGTGCATTTATGGAAGCTTTTAAAGTTGCATTTTTTTTGTTTTCAATATTTCTATCTTTATTCCAGTAAAATGAGCAATCTAGGTAATGCTGTTATTTAAAAGAGATTTTTACAGGCAAGAAAACATTTTGGCTGCCCCCGTGCATAGCGAGCCAACCTACTCTGCATCAGCCCTAAATTCATCTGGCTTCTCAGAGATTCATGGGACTTATTAGCACACAAAGCGATCACATAAATAATGGAAAATCTAATTTGCTGTTTCAGTTCATCAATCTTCCCTACCTATTCTCCCCCCTTCTTGTAATGAATATTCTAAATTGTTATGAGCAGATTACAAATTAAATTCATTTAAAAAAAGGTTAGTCAACTTATTCCTAATGCTGGATGTTATTATAAAGGCGAAAGGGCATATAGTTATTTGGTTTAGATTTAGGGATTCAAGTTCAGATCCCCCAACATCTGTGGCCACTTAGTCTGGGCAGTTAATGGAAAAGAATCATTATGGAGAGCAGCCTTGGTAGGCTAGCTTAAGTTGATATTAGACATAAAGGTTTACCTTCAAGGGAGAATTCTTGGCTTCTGGAAACTCTCTTTCATCCAGTCTCACCCACCGCTGGATGAACTGCTGAACCATGGGATTCTCATTGTTCACGATCTGGAATCCTGTAATGTTGGCACCCCCATGCATGACTCTCTCCAGCACAATGTCCGTGAAGCCCTGTAGACAGATGGAGAAAGGAGATCAACATGGTGGCAGAGCACAGGACGATGCTGACACTGGCAGGAGCGAATATCTACCTGGAAAAGCCTAGGTGTAGGCTTTGCCTTTGAAGCTGAAGGTGGGACCCAAGAAAGTGCCTCCTGCTACTTCAGGGTTAGGATGTGTCTGGTACTGAATGTGGGTACAAGTTTAGATGCCAACTTTAAGGAAGATGTAAATGCAAATGAAGGCAAATGAAACTACCACTTTATCATAATTCTTATTTAATTCTCATACCAACTCTGGAAGAGAGGTACATACTACAAGTATCATCATCCCCATTATTCAGATGAAGGAACAGAAGTTCTAGGAGAATTGACTTGCCCAAGGTCCCACAGCTAGTAAGGGGAAGATCTGGGATGTAAGCTTAGATTTTTGGGCTCTATCCACAGTGCTCTTTCTGCTGTACTATGTTCTCTTTTGTCCTTAGAAAATGGTAGAAAATCATGGACTCTATACTGTAGAAATCAATTACATCCTCCCTTGATGTGCCAATTATAAGTAATGATTTCTGATTGTTTTGTTTCTAGTGATGGGTCCTTTATGATGAATCACTGTTATACATTTTATTGAATCACAAATTGATTAAAGAACAAGCATCCCATGTAGTCAGATAAAACTTTGTGGCAAATGGTGTACAAATATCAATTTTGAGTCCCCAAGCAAATTACTGTAAAGGGGGTCATGACCTCTTTCCTGTAGCCCTCTTCATCCCATCTTTAGCCAACATGCTATTCATCTCTATGTACCCTAAGCATCTGGTGCCTGTTTGCTGCACCTTCTAGGGCCTTCATGCTGGCATTCTTTGAGTCCTGGTATTTGGTGCTAGCTGTCTTTCATTTGATCTCCTGCCTAAACTTTAACTGTGGAAAGCTCATCAACACCTTTGCTTTCTGAGGATCAGCCTAGTTGGGAACAGAGGATATCACTCTCAGGAGGCTGAACGCATGATATTGAATGCTTTGGGTATGGTAACCCATGAAATAAATTAAAATACAAAGTGGCCTCATCCCTGTATGGTCCCCTTCTGCCTCTACATTTATTTGGTAGAGTAGGAGAAGAGAGGATATGGAGTATTAAAAATCACACATCCTTATCTAATGGCCAGTGAGTAGTCATTCTATAGGAAGGCTGGCTCACAGGTTCTTTTTGTAGAGACAAATAAAAGAATTGATGGAATTGGTTTTATTGTGTGTCCAAAGGTAATGTCGTAGAACACTTGGTCATTTCATATAATGGTGCTCATGTTAAGCATTTGTATGTCTTCCATGAAAGCAATTTTAGCTTTTATGCTAACATTTATTACAGAGATTGAGGAGGTACAGAGATTCTACAAGGAACTTGCTAAAACCCTCCAAATGAACTCAAAATATACTTTAATACTTGGTGAATTCAGTGGAGAGATGGACATGGGGAGGATGGTGAAAAATATGTAGGAAAACATAGTTTAGGAGTAAGAAATAAGAACAACTAAAGGCTTGTCAACTACATAGATCTTTTCAACGCTGTACTTTAAGAAGAGTCAGGCAACAAATAGCATGAAAAATTAAATTTGATTATATTTTAACTGACAGAAAATTGATTACTAATGTGGGAGTTATTTCTGAATCAGTCATCTGTAAATAATCAGATCACTGACTTGTTAGAGCAAAGATCAAGATAAAAAACCAAATTAGAAGGGAGAATAAAATAAAAAAATGATATAGTATGCAATCGAAATAACTCCATTATGACCTATTTAAACAAGGTGTTGATGGTGAAAAAGGGAAATGGAAAAAAGAACAGACACTGGCACAGGCTACTGCCATTTCCTAAGGATGTTTAAGCAATCTTTAAATTTAAGCAGTTGCCACAATAAGTAGGCCAGGAGAGACTAAAAACTACCTCAGTTGTCAAACACTTGATCTTAATGAGTAGAGAGAGCAGCCATGGGCAAACCCAATTTAGAATATAACCATTTGTAAAAACTTGTGAAGGAAGATGGTGAAATATTAAGAACAGTTTCACCTCATAAAACATCAAGAAGCAATGGGATAATGGAAGTAATGTAAATTTGCAGAAAGTTTGATAAGAGACTCAACTAAGCCAAATCATCTTAGGGCTTTAAAGGATAAAACTGGAAGGAAGACAGTGAGCAGATGAAAAATGGAAAAGAGCTGTCAAGATTGTGGCAGCAAATTCTTTTCTCCATCAAGGACAGTCAAGCCACCACATTTGGTCTTTAACATCATTGTCCCTACTGTGCTATTTGAGAAAGTAGAAATGACACTAATTAAAATGACAAAATAGTGACTGGACTAGAGCAAACATATGTAGAGGAGGTTTGTGCTACATATGTTTCAGTTTTATGGGTGTTGAGGAATTGATTCTCAAGGTAAGTGAAAGAGGGAAGGAAATAAAAACTTGGGAAAACATAGACTTTATTTTTACTAAAAAAGTTGAGAGGAATGAGAAAATATCAGTAACTTTGACCCATATGTCCATTTTCCCATATCTATGAAATCTTTATAAGAGTAACTTACTCATGCAACATGGACACCCTTAGTAAAGGGTGCCTTCCCTTGAGAAGTGAAAATGCAGGCATTTTCTTTTTGCTTTTTTTAAACAAAATTCATTCATTTTATTAGTGATTTGAAGCAGTTTTTCATATTGCTGTTACTAGTTTGCATTTTTTCTTTTTTAAAACTGTTACATCTTTTAGCCACTTATTTATAGAGGAAACTTATTTTTTCTAATTATTATTTTAAAAAAAATGTTTTTTTTGCATTTAAAAACATTTTTGAGTCCCAAATTCTCTCTCACCTCCAGCCTCTCCCTCACTCACTGAGAAGGCAAGCAATATGATGCCCATTATACATAGGAAATCAATGCAGGTATTTTCAAATGATATTCTACCACATACCATATCTTTATAGCCATACAACTGAATGAAAGCTGTAGAGAATACAAAATCCTATTCTGCTTATTTGGTAGAACAAAGTCTTCTTAAGACTCTCTTAAGGCACTCTTGTTTGTGGATGACATTATGTTGATTGCAATAAACCAGGCACAAGAATTCAACCTAACTAGTCACACAGAAAAGATCAAGTGAGTGAGGAATGCCTGTTATTCAGACTATGACAGGCAGTTGGTTGGGTGTCCAATGGAACTAGACCACATATGTCTTGGACAGATATTATGGACAGATTATAATCTGGGCCCAGAGATGAACAAGAGCAACAGAGCAGGTTTGATTTCCTTTGGAAAATTGGGTGGCACAATTTTAATAACTCCAAGGTTCCCTCTGAAACAAAGGTCAATTTTAAAGTTATATGGCTGCAAATCAGGGAATATGTTAGTCTCTGAGGAATTCAAGTTGTAGGTCACTCAATGGACGGTGGAGAGGTGCATGGTGGGTATGATGAGGCTGTAGTATGTTTTTTGTTGTTCAGTTGTTTTTCAGTTGCATCCGATACTTCATGACCCTATTTGGGATTTTATTGGCAAAGATGTTTGCCATTTCCTTCTCCAGATCATTTTACAGATGAAGAACTGAGGCAAATGAGGTTAAGTGACTTACCCAAGGTCATACAGTTAGTGTCTGAGGTCAGATTTGAACTCAGGAAGATGAGTCTTCCTGATTCCCAGCCCAGTATTCTATCTACTGCACCACATATCTGCCATTATCATCAGAAGAATATGATTAGGAAAGGAGGCAAGCTGGTCATGCAGTTAGAGCAAGGAGCGACTAATGAGGACTTTTTGTGCTCTTCTAGTTTCCCTGAAATGTCAAGAGATCTAGAGGGAAGCCCCAAGATAGCATCCTTTTGTGGAGGATTGATGGGAGGACATGGGCAAGAGTCACACAGGGTAAGGCATCTTGGATGAGTTGCTATCTGAGCCACTGGAGGAATAGTCACATTGGTGATATCATAGTATACTTCCTTGTGGACCTACTCCAGTGGCTCATTGGGACGTAAGACTGACTTTGCATTCTCCAAGGCTGTGTCAAAAGAAGTGTAAATTTGACAGCTCCTCCTAAGCTGGACAGGTTTTAAGCCTGGACCTGGCAATGGACAGATCTCTATCATCCAAGAAGCACCTAAGCAAAAGGCTAGGAGGCTGGTCACCAGGAGATTGGTCACAGGTTGTTGAGCTTTTCAGCCATAGAAACATCATGAAAACATCTAAGTTCCCACGGGGCTATGATCTAGGTTGCTCTAGTCTAGGGGTCCTGAGCCTGTCATGTACCCTAGGCTTTGTAGTGTCTATCTGGTGAAGTCTATGGACCACTTATCAGAGTAATGTTTATTTCCTACATTCGTGATTGAAGGAAATGCTAAATTTCAGCTTGTAATTAGTGTAAATGAGGATGTAATTTATTTCCCATCTAAGTTTACAGACTCTCTGAAATCTATTCATAGATTGTGGACCCCAGATTAAAAACCCCTGCTATAGAGGTAGGATCCCTGAAATATTGATGTAAGTACAGACATATCTCACCTCTGAATGTTCCTACCTCTGTAGAAACAGACTACCTGGTAAAAAAATACCACTAAGGGTAATTGGCTCCATACAACCAATGGCATAAATGAATTATCCCTAGTCAAATGGCTCTACAGGGGGTGGTTTGTAGCATCATGAAGGATCTTGCTATTAACAACTTATTAGGAAATGACATTGGTTAGGGCAGGGGTATTCCCTCTTTTTTATGATGGGGGAGATCTGGCTTCTTTCCCTATTTATCTCGAGTGTACTTGAGCTAGTAGGGAGGAGAGGAACAGGAAATAGCTCACCAGATAAATAACCCAAGGAAGGCTCCAGAACGTCCAATTTGGGCCTATTGCCAAAAACCTGACGTAGGGTTTTGGTTTCCCCTTGGGAGGAAACTGATGGATCTCCCACCTGCTGCCATGAAAGCTCACATTTGAAATTTGTTCTCTAATTAAATGAATCCTTTGAATGATGGCATTCAGTATCATTGCCTTGGCATGCCAGACAATATGCACAAGGGACCCGGAGAGACAAAAGAGTGGAGAAGAGGGGGAAAATACAAATAGCATCCTAATTTATCTGAGTAGGAGGAAAACTAAGGCGACAGTACTCTGTCGGTACAGAGGGATGTTTCTCACTGATTTATCAGGCAGGGCGGTATTATGTTCTTAATTCTTCTGCTAAGCAGGCAGGAAGGAGGAAGCCTCATAATGTGGTGTGGTAATAACCCTTTGTGTTGAGAGGATGTCTTCCCTTGAACAGTACCAAACCAAAGCAGCAGCTAGCTGCACCCTCATTCTCCTGCTGGAGATGGGGAAGAGGCAAGAATCAGAGGATTATACCCTGGAAGGCCCTGAGAAGTCAGCTTACATGATCATAAAACCTGACAAATGAGGGAACTGAGGGGTGTAGAGGGGTGATGTAACTAGCTCGAGGTCTGTACCAAAGATAGGTTTTGAATTCAGATCTTTGGAATCACGGGATCTTAGATCAAGAGCTGAAAGGGAGGGGGAGTTGTGAACTGGTCTAACCATTCTGAAGAGCAATTTGGAATTATGCCCAAAAGGCTATCAAACTGTGCATACCCTTTGACCCAGCAATACCACTGCTAGGTCTTTATCCAAGGAGATCAAAGAAAATAAAAAGGGTACAAAAATATTTACAGCAGCTCTTTTCATGGTGGCAAAGAATTAGAAATTGAGGGGATATCCGTCAAATGGGGAATCACTGAGCAATTTGTGGCATATAATTATAATGTAGAAATATTGCACTATAAGAATGACGAGCAAGATGATTTCAGAAAAACCTGGGAAGACTTACATGAACTGATGCAAAGTGAAGTGAGCAGAACCAGAACATTGTACTCAGTAATAGCAATAGTGTATGATAAACAACTGTGAATGACTTAGCTATTCTTAGTGATACAAAGATCCAAGAAAATTCTAAAGGACCCATGATGAAGCATGCTATCCAACTCCAGAGAAAGACCCTCTTCCTTCCACATTAACATTATTATTGAGAACTTGGGCTCAGCAGGAGTCACTGCTAAGAAGTCATTTGGTACCCTTGTTAGTCCTATAGATCTAAAAAAGGTATTTTTTTTTCGGATTCAGTCACTGCATGGCAGCAAATGGCTTAAAGCACCTGAAAATGTGATAGGCCTGGATCTAGAGATGGTCAGGACCTCAGTAGCCTTGGGGCCAACACCCTCATTCTGTAGATGAGAAAACTGACTAGAGACTAGAGAGCTTAAGTGATCTGCTCAGGGTCACCCAGCTAGGTAGTGTTGGAGGCAGGGAAGCTGGATGGATGGGGTCCTCATGTGACTTCCCTACCTCACAGGGTTGTCACTGGGAAAAACGTTTTGTAAACTTTGCTATGACGGAGAAATGTGAACTTTTACTATTAGAATGTCAAAAGGTAATTATGGAGTTGGGTCTGGACCTAATGAACCCTTAGAAAGAAAGACCATTATTTTGAGAGGTGGAAAGGGGGATTCAGCTCTTCCTTTTTCCATCCCCTTAATTAACCAAAATTGCTCCACTCCCCTGTCCCTACCATTACCACCCTGGAGTCCCAGAGTCAGTCTAACTTGGAGAGGGAACAGATTTCCATTTCCTCCACACACGCCTTAGTCTTTCCCAACCTCTGAGCAAGAGTATCAGGAATCCCTGGTAAAGAAACACTTTGCATTCCTAAGAGTTATAGGATCCTAGCTCTAGAGTTGGAAGGCCCCTCTGAGGCCATATTATCGAAAACCCTCATTTTACAGAGGAGAAAAATGAGGCCCAGGGAGGGGAAGGGACTTGCCTAAGCTCACACAGAAGCTCAGAGGTGAGCTGGGAGGGGCCTCAGAGGCCAGCCCGTCTAACCCCTTCATGTCAAAGTGAGGTGTAGTCTGATAAAATGACTTGCCAAGGTCACACAGTTAGTGTTGAAGAGGGCAATGGTGCCGTTATCCCCGTTCTGAGTAATTCTCCATGCCTGACTACATGAGCACATGGCCTTTTTTATCTAGGGACTCTAAGCTATGTCTCTGCATCTAATCTAGGTGGCATAATGGAATTACTTTGGTTGGGGCTTAACATTTAAAATCCGATTAGGCTGATCAAAGTTGCATTTAAGAAGCTGTAAACTAATAGAAATAAATTATCAAATTATTATTTTTCAAATTACTTGAGCCTATGAGCTTCCCAGATGAAACAAAAACAGTGTAATTGAGGGCAAATGGCTATTACATGCAGCTCCTGGTGTTTAGTGAAGTCATTTTTCAAGGCCAAGGACATGCGGGGTGCTTTGTGAGGCTCCCCCTTGGCTGATTACTGCTCATGTGGCCCGAGTTGGTAGGCACAATTACCCAGGTACATTTGATCTGAGAGTCCTTACCAGATTAGCAAGCATATAGTGATAACCTCTGGAATGTTTCCCCAGGATTACAACCTGCAGAAAAGAGAAATAATAAAGATTGGTTAGCCTAGGAAGGTGTTCTCAGGTTTGCAGAGAGGTAGGAAAATGAGTCATGTTAAACCACACCTAGTACATCAAAATGCTGGAACGTTCCGAAGCTCTATTTCCAGATTTTAGGAATAAATAAGTGCTTACTATGTGCCAAGCACTGTGCTGTACTCTAAGCTAGATCTCCTTTAGTGATGAGCACATTCTGCACACAGTGTTTGGTAAACTGAATAAATACCCCACACCCCTTTAGTGCATGATTTGCAGCTCTCTTTGCTTGTATATTATAATGTACATATAATATCCTATGCTATGGTACTTTGTGCCAATGCCAATCTCCCTACTAGACTGTAAACACCCCACGTCTTATCTACATTTGGGAAAGTCTCAGCATAGGATTTTATTTACAGCAGACAATTCATGTTTGTTGAGACTTGGACAAGTTATTCACATCTTCAGGCCTTATCGGTAAAATGAGGGGGTTGTATAAGATGGCCCCTGAGCTCCCTCTCAGATCTAGATCTAGATCTAGAATCCTATGAATTACTGAGTCAATGAACCAGAATCCCTAAAGGACCAGAATTCTCTTACACTTTTAAGAGGAAAGAGACAAATTCTGGAGAAATTACTTTTAGAAAATGAGATAATAGCTAGGGTTCATATAGAGCTTTAAGGTTTACAAAACTATTTACATATACTCTCACTTTTGATCCTTATGACAACTCTTGGTTGCACTATTATTATTCCTGTTTTACAGATGAGCAAACTGAGACTGAGAAAGGTTAAGTGACTTTCCCAGGGTCACATAGCTAGGAAGTATCTGAGACAGGATTTGAACTCAGGTCTCCTGACTCTAGGTCTAGCATTCTATAATAACAACTGGCATTTATAAGTTTTTGCACAACACTCTACAATATAATCTCATTTAATCTTCATAATAACCCTGGGAGATAAGTGCTGTTCTTATCCCTACTTTACAAATGGAGAAACTGAAGCAGTCAGGGTTAAGTTACTTGCTCAGGGTCACACATCTAGTGTGTCTGAAGCCAGATTTGAACTGAGGAAGATGAGTTTCCAGGTCCAGTGATTTATCCAATGTAGTGCCATCTAGTGGCTCCAACATACTTTACATCCATTATCTTATTTGAGTCTCACAATATCCTTGCCAATGGGCTATAAATTATATGAAGAGACAAATGAGTGATAGAAGTCATAAAGTGCAGTGGAGGATGAGAAGGTAAGATCAGCTTGTATGAGGGTGCTCAAGTAAGATTCTCTGGAAAAGTAGTCATTTGAGACAGGGATTTCAATGTCATGGCAAAGTTAGAAACAGTTCAGACCAGGCCTGCTTCTCAATGAATTTTAATCCAAGTTCATTTTTTTCTTTTACTACTTAGATATATCATAAGAGTGAGAGAATGAAAACTTCTAAAATGTTTTGCTTATTTCTCAGGCTTCTATTACATAAAATGGTATAATTTGTGATATATTTATTTGTCAGCTTGCAAGAAATATCACTTGCAGACACAATTTATTAAGCTGTGGCATATTTAATGGTGGGTCAGAAAGGTACATTTGTCTTATTGGAGATTTAATCACCACTTGAGCCTAGCACTTTTCTAGCTTTGCCAAGAAAAGGAACAAGTTTTCTTTGAATATAGAGACCACCTCCCCACCCCCAGAAATCAGACTGAGCCTGGAGGGATATCAGGAAGTCAGACCAAAATCAATGTAGCCATAATAGCTCTGTTTCCATAGTACTTTAAAGTTCACAAAATGTTTTTCTCATATCTATAATACAAGTAGCAGAATGGACAGAGCATTGAGTCCTGGGTTCAATCCTGCCCCACTAGCCTACTAGTTAGTTAACTTACATATCTGTGCCTTGGTTTCATCATCAGTGAAATGGGGATTATAACAGCATCTGCTTCATAGGGTTTTTGTGAGGATCAGATGAGATAATGTATATAAGGTACTTTGCAAAGTACTTTGCCAGCTATGTAAAAGTGAGTCATGAAGATAATGATGATGATGCTATCAGCATTTGTCTTTGCATATTCAGTGGCTAGAGAGCTAGACCTGGGGTCAAGAAGACCTGAACTCAAATCTGACCTCAGACATTTACTAGTTACAAGACTCTGGGCAAGTCACTTAGAGGATTTAGATAGAAATCCATTGTCTAAAGGAAATGTCATTTTCTCCACAAAAATGTTTTGAAGGAAAAATGTCACAGTTGAGTTACTGAGGTCGACACAGTGGCATGATGTTAGGAGAAGCAATGGCATCTAGAGGTCACATTGCCCGCTCAGTGGACACAACTGGGTTTGTAGGTGGGGCTCAATCTTTGATTTCTCTGGGCTAGACTTTAAGTTGGTTATTTACAGGTACTGGATTTGGAGCCAGAGGGCAAAGGTTTGAATCTTGGCTCCAAAGTTTACTGCCTGTGTGACCCTAGGCAAGCCTTTACCTGGGCCTTGGTTTCCTGCTTTGTAAAATGAGGGGGTTGGACTAGGTGGCATCTGAGCTTCCTTTTAGCTCTAGATGTAGGATCCTCTGTATGTCCTCGGGCAAGCCTTTGCCTTTTCTGCACCTCAGTTTCCTTGTTTGTAAAAATGAAGGGGTGACACTTCATCTCTGAGGGCTCTTCCAACTTTCAATTCCAATATTCCTACTGACAAGACCAATCTTTGCTGTTCATGTTTTATTCTGGACATTTTCTTACTTTCAGAAATTTGCAAGCATACTACCCCAGTGGTCCTCTCAAGAGAGACACACAGACCCTCCGGGATGGGCAAGCATCTGTTTTTCTAGTTTCACATTTGGTGGTTTTTTTTTTGGTGTGGAAATGTGTGTGTTCTTCCCCTCCCCTCCATGCTCCATCTGTCATGCAAAGAAGTACATTTGCAGACTTCAAGTAGGGGAGGGCTCTCTTACTTCATGTGGGGATCTTCTTCAGGGAAGTAAAGAGGGATTTATATTTCAAGATTGAGCCAAATCATTTCACTTCAGCAAAGGCCTTTGATGAAGAAGGCATCCTGACTTCAAGCTTGACTGTGTCTTGTGGCATGGGCTTCCCCCCATGGTTTGGGAGTATGTGTATGTTTATATACATGTGTGTATGTGTATTGTGCACATGTATATATGTGTAGAGATAGTTGTGCATGTATGTAAATATTGCTAAACTCATAAATCACATTACAGGCTATCTAGTTAAACTCTTTCATTTTATAGAGGAGGAAACTGAGACCCAGGGAGGGGAAGTAGCTTGTTCAAGGGCACACATAGGATCCTAGATCTAGAGCTAAAGAGGATCTCAGAGGCCAGATATGTCAAATCCTCTTATTTTGCAGAGGAAGAAACTGAGGCTTAAGTTCACATATATGTATATATATATGTAAATGCTAGAGGTAGGATTTGAATTCAGATCCCATGACTAAATTCAGTGAGAAAGTTTGGCACTCTTTCCATTGCACCACACTACCTCTGTGCATACTTATGTATTATAATAATGATAATGATAATAGCTGACATTGATACCAGATTGGTATCATTTTCTCTTTTGAAATGATTGTTGATCTGGTAGATGTCAGGAATGCTGTGAATATAATTTATAGCTTTTGATAAAGTATCTCAGATTATTCTTATGGAGAAGATGGAAAGATGTGGACTGGAAAATAGCACAGTCATATGACTTGGCTGGTTGGATTCAAAGAGCTGTTCATGGTTTAGTATCAACATGGCAGAAGGTACCCCAGGGATCTGTGCTTGGCTCTATGATATTTAGCATTCTTATCAATGACTTGGATAGAGACATAGATGACATGCTCATGAAATTTTCAGAGGACACAAAGATAAGATAAAGGCATAAACACAATGGCAGATGGGCTAGAAAGAGCATTGGATTGAATCTAATAAGATGAAATTCAATAGGGATAACTATAATCTTGTACTTTGGTACCAAAAAAAAATCAATTTCACTGGCATGAGATGGAGGAAGCATGGTCAGACCACAATTTTTTGGGGGAAAAATCTGGGGGTTTCAGTGGACTGTAAGCTCAATATGAGTGAGCAGTGGGATATGGCAGCCTTTGCTCTGGCCCTACTTCATCTGGAACATTGTGCTCAGTTCTGGGAATCCTAGCTTGAGAAGGACATTGATAAGTTGGAGAATATGCAGAGGAAGGCAGCCAGGAGGGGAGAGGACCCTGAGTACATATCATATTAGGATCTATTCTCTGCCTGGAGAAGAGCAGACGTGGGGAGGGGGCATTCTAGCTCTCTCCAAATATTTGAAGGACTGTCATATGGAGGAGAGGAAGAGACTTCTCCTACTTGGCTCTAGAGGGCAAACCCAGGAGGGGCAGGTGGAATTCAAAAGAGGCTATCCTAGGTGTTGGGTCAGGAAAAGCCTCCCAGTAGGCTGCCTAGAGAGGTGGTAGCCACTTTTCCTTCCTTGGAGGTCTTTGAGCAGAAGCTGGATGCTCACTCATCAGTTATATTACAGTGCGTTGTTTGGAAGAGGTGGATGCTGAGATCCATGGCAGCTCACAGATTTGATGATTTTTTGCATCACTGTAAAAGATACTTTCCAACCCCTCTCCCCTTTGATCCTTACAACAGCCTGGCAGGTGGATACTAAGCTTCTGAAGGGTAAAGGACCACCCAGCCCTGTTAGTAAGTGCCACCTATGGGCTTCCAAGCCAGGCCATTCGTGACTCCAAGTGCAGAGTCCTTTCCACTCTAAGTACCTGGTGGAGATGTGCCATTATTGTTTTTAATAGGCCTTCTCTTCCATAACCATAGCTTGTTTTTTTTTTTTTTTAAAAAGGTCTTTGATTGCTTTGCTATTTTTTCATCACTGTCATCATTATTGGTCCCAATGGACGCTAATGAGTGAATGTACCTTTCCCAAGTAACAGCTGCATTGTAAGAAGAGCATTCTAGAAACACAATGCCTTGACACCAAAGAAGGAACTTCATGGAAATTCAAAGCTGTAAAGTCCCTTAGCCAATCCCATTGCTTTACACATAGGGAAGCTGAGTCCCAGAAGGGGAAATACAAACTTGTCTGAGATAACACAATGTGTTAATAACAGACCTATGACTCTCACTTGCTTAATTTTCTGTTTTGGTCCTGACTCGTTTGCTCCCCCCCCATCTATATTGGAAGCCCTGAATGAACAGAGACTATATGTAGCTTTTTACCCAGAGGCAGCTAGGTGGTGCAGTGGGTAGGGGGCTGGGCCTGGAGTCAGGAAGGTGATTTCAAATTTCTCTCATTCTATCTCTCTTTCCTGTCACGGGTGGTTCTGATAGGGAATCAGCTCTCCTGCTCATTGGGAGGAGATGAGCAAAATAGAAGTAAGTAAAATGAGCAATTTAAATTTATATTAGCAATTATGATTAAATTATGCTTAATTATTAAACAAAAGAACATTAGATATTACTGCGATGAATTGTCTCCATGTGTTGACACTTGATAAAAATAACTCTATGGTTAAATCTTCCTTATTTCCCTGGTTGAAGTGCATGTTTGTGTTCATTGTCTAGGAGCATTTCCTGACCTCATGCCCTCAGGGCACTGTGCCAGGCTCTGAGGCTTCAAAGAAATGGGAGACTGTGTCCCTGCACTCCCAGAATTTAGTCAAGTCCCAAATCTATATGAAGACTTAGAAGATTTTCAAGCTATGCATGTTGCTGATACAGTTGGAAATAGGGTCAAATTTCTTAACCCTTGGCTTTTTTTGGTCTTCCCTCTCCACCCCATCCCCTGTCGTCATCTTCTCCAGTAGATTGCCCACACAAATATCCCCTCTCCTTCCCTCTGATTTTCTATATTTCCCTATCTATTGGCTCCTATCTACTGTAGGTTCTTGCCTACAAACATGTCAATCTCTCCCATCCTTAAAAAAAGCCTTTTTAGCCTACCATGCCCTGGAGGCATCATCTCCTTCTCACAGTCGAACTCCTAGAAAAAACTGTCAACCCTCAGAAATAGAGTCCATTTTTACTCATTTCTAATACCTTGCAATCTGGCTTCCAATCTTGTCATTCCCTGGAAACCACTCTTCACCAGTGGTCTCAGCCTTTTCTCAGTCTTATCTTCCCTGGCTTCTGCTCTCCTCCTGGCTACTTTCTTTCTCTGAGTTTTTCTGACTTGGTTTCTCTGTCTTGGTTCCTCCTACATGCCTCACTGCTTCTTCCCTCCTTTGATAGTTCTTTATCCATGACCTGTGGGTGTCCCCAAAGGGGGCTCTGTCTTGAGCCCTCTCTTCTTTTCCACTCTCACTTGGTGAGCTCATCATCTCAGGATCTAGATGTCCAGCCCTAGTGTCTCTCTTGTGCTCTAGGCCCACATTACCAACTGCATTTTCCAGTGGGTAGCCTATAGACATTTCAAACTCAGCATGTCCCAAACAGAATGATCTTTCCTGACAGTTCCATCCCACTCCCAAACTTCCCTAATTGGGTAGAATGTACCACCACATGCTTCTAGTTCCCTAGGGTTACAGTCACAGTCACCCTCAGTTCCTCACTTTCACTTTCACCACTCCCTATAGCCAATTAATTAGCTGGTGTTCTGTTGCTTCTACCACTACAACATCTCTTGCATTTGTCCCCATATACTCATATTTTGGACAACTGCAGCAACACAAAAAATTGCCCAATTCGGTTTGTTTCCTAGTTGAACAGCACAGGTTTGGGAATCATGGATTTGAGAGTCAGTTTTGTTAGTGACTTGCTGTGTGACTCTGGGTAAGTCATTTTCCGTTTCTGAACCTCAGTTTCTTTCCTGTTCTGCCTACCTCAAAAGGCTAATATGAGGATCCCATGAGCTGATTATAACATGCCATGTCATGGGATAATTGCTCTTGAGCTGGGAGGGCCCTTAGAGGGCATCTAGTTCAACTCATTCATTTTATAAATTAAGAAACTGAGGTCTATGGAGATTAAGTGAGTTGCCCAAGGCCACATAGTGTCAGAGGCAGGATTTGAAGTCTGACCCCAGCATCACTGTCTATTTATTTCCCAGCCTCTTTATCTCCCAGTTTCCTCCCAGTGTTCTTTCCCTCTCTGCTGTTTGATAAGAAAGGGTAGCTACTTGTTTCCCAAGAAATGGAATCCAGAAGTGGCCAAGACAGATTTATAACCCTGCTGTTAGTGGGCACAACTATTTGTTCTGCAGCCTAGACAAGAATCCATTGACTGAGCTCTCCCTTAAATCAAGCCTCTGCCTCATCAGAGGGGGTGGGCTACTGGGGGAATTGTAGCTCTTCATGTGGCACCCATGTCCCAGGGTCATGTGCTTCATAGCCAAGAACTCAAGGTCAAAGTTACTTACCAACCAAGTCACCAAGCAATCTGAGAGAAGCCTGCCCTCCACTGAGCTAGGTCCTGGAAACCATACACAAGAAGGGGAATGACCCCAGAGCCCAAAGTGGTGCATCCTAGGACCCAAACCATGGTTTCTATCAAAACTAGACACTTGAGTGCTGGTCAGTAGATCTATTAGTGGTATACATCTTATCTTGAATGAAATCAGAACTGGACAGGGCATGCTAGACTAGGCATTGTTGCTCTAAATAGGAAATGCTAGCTGGGACAATATACTCCCTAGAATTATGAAGTGATGTTATCTAGTTATGTTTTCCTTCTCTTATTCCCTCCTGCTTCAGGTTTTGTCTGGACCATTCATGTGACACTCAGCTTTCAAAAATGGAGAACTGAAGGAGACATTAGAAGTCATCATTTTATTGATGAGAAAACTGAGGTCCATGGAAGGAAAGAAATAAGCATTTTTAAGCATTCACTAGATGCCAGGCACTGTGTTAAACTCTTTATAAATATTATCTCATTTTGATTCTCACAACAAGCCTGGGAGATAGGTGCTGTTGCCTTTATTTTATAGTTATGGAAACTGAGGCAGTGGTTAACTGACTTGCCCAGGGTCACCCAGTTAGTAAGTATCTGAAGCTAGATTTGAACTCAGTTCTTCATGATTACACCAGCCCTCCATTTCCACTTTTCCACTTAGCTATCTAGTTTCTCTATTCAGGAAAAGGGAGAGATTTGCCCAAAGGAGAAAGCAAATCAATGTTAGAATTGGAACTAGAATCTTTACCCCCAGATCCCTATTTATAATATAATTGTGTTAGACTAGATAACAATACCTTACTTATATGGCATTATATGGCTGATAAAATGGTTGTCTTAGAGCACCTCTCTGGAAGTTAGCCGCAGGTTTTATTGACCCATTTTACAGATGAGGAAACTGAAATTCAAAGGCTTAAAATGACATGCTCTGAGTCACGTAGATTGTGACAATCCAGGATTCCAGACCCGAATATTAGTGTTCTTTCCATTTCTCAACTCTGATGCTGAGAGAACATAAGTTCTCTGAAAGTGAGGCCAGTCTCATTTCTATTTCTGTATCCCCAGAGCCTGGCACGCAGCAAGTGCTTAAGAAATGTTTTTTGATTGATTGACTAGATGTTTCCTAAGTCTCCTTTCAATCTTAATCTTCTACAGTTTGGAGTCAGAAGTAGAGTCTATTGATTTTAGGGACTTGGGAAGGAGATGTTAATGGTACCACAAGGTCAAGGTGGGCTCTGGTTAAGGGTCAGTATTGTTCTGATTGGGTTAGGATTTTCTCCTGCCTCCTATTGGCAAAGATGTGGGGTCTTTGATCAACTGTACAAGAGAGTATACACTTTTCCTTTTTCTTCCCCTTCATTCTTCCCCCCTCCCTCCCATTTGTATCTTTTGCCTTTTGACAAAAAGTCCTTTTGAACTTTACCCAATGAAACACAACTTTTGAATTCCATATTGTGTTTAGGACCAAGGACAATTCCAGAATGAGTTGAGAGCATTGGCTATTGCCCATCAGTATCTGTTCCAGTGGTTATTGGGGGCACCCCTAAGGAAGGGGGGAGTTTTTCAGAATTGAAGTATGGAGGAAAGAGAGGTACCTCCTCACCAAATGCCCTTCTTGCCTTTCCTTGCCTTGCCTTTCCTTCCCTTGCCTTCCCTTCCCTTGCCTTCCCTTCCCTTCCCTTCCCTTCCCTTCCCTTCCCTTCCCTTCCCTTCCCTTCCTTTCCCTTCCCTTCCCTCTCATTTCCTATTTCTTAGGCACTTGGACAGCCTGAGTTTGGCAAAATTCCTTTCTTGCCGCGGGTCAAGAGCTTTGGCTCCCAAGAAAGCTGCCCTGTACCAGGGGTAGACACTGCAGGAGGATTTGCCCAGGCCCAGTACAGACATTGCCATAGACATTGTCTGAGTTCCCTGGCTCAAGCCTCTGAGCCGCAGTTCGACAAGTCAGGCTGCAGTGGACACTGTGCTTGGGGTTATATAACATCACAACTGAGAGGGAGGACAGTTTTCTGGCTATAAAGACAGGTTTGCTGGGCATCAGGCCAGTGCGTTCTCTTCAACAGGCTAGGGAATGAGATGCCTATAACTCTTGTGGGGGGAGTGAGGAGACAAATGAGATGTCTCTCCTTCTTCTCTGCTGAAAGGCAGTGACTGAGGACTCAGGACTAGGCCCACTGCCACTAGTTATGGATGAAGGTTGACTGCCCCATTGGGACTCTTCTTACCACTCCCTAGAGTTAGCACTGAGGGGCTCAGTCAGAGTTGCCATGGTAACTGACAAAGGCAGGGGCTTGGATGGGCCAGTTGGAGTTTGAAGGATTGCAGCACGCCAGAGAATGAGAGCTTGGAATCCAGTTAGTGCCGAGATGCTGAGGGTCCTTTCCCTTTTTTTCTCTGCAGTTCCAAAGCAGCCTGGTGCAGAGATGGTTGTCAGGCAACAATTGGTTTTGGTTTGGATGAAGGGGGAGAGGAGGGGCAATGAAGCAAGAAAACTTAAAGCGGAAATTGGGGGCTCTAATTCAAAGTGGTGAAAGGGTACCCCCAAAGGCTTTCAGATCTGGGTTGGGAAGTTCATGCTTAGAGGTTATTAACCTTGTAATTGATTTCCCTGCCTCCAATTCGTACCCCACAGGACAGGATGCCAGACTCTCTAAAACACATTTCTGACCACATCATTTCCCTGCTCAAGATGCTTCAGAGGCTCCCTATCGCTGCTAGGATCACATATAATGCCTCTTTTTGATCTCTCAGCCCTTTACAATCTGACTTGAGGCTACCTTCCCAGTCTCATTGTACTCTGCTCATTCACTTTACCATCCAGCCAACTTGACTTACTCATTGTTCTGCATATATGACATTCCATCCCCCACCTATTGCCTTTGCATAGGCTGTCTCCCCTGCCTGGAACATATCTCTGCCTTACTCCCACTTCTCAGAATCCTCAGCTCCCTTCAAAGCCTAGCTCAAGCACTAGCTTCTTTATGAAAGCTTTCCTGATCCCCCAGCCATCAGCTCCTCCCCTACTGAAAAATTATTTTCTGCTTACTATGTATATATTTTGAATATACTTATTTGTGTACACATTTCCCCCCATCCAAAAGAACATAATCTATTTGAGTTCAGGGACTCTTTGAGTCCCCAGGACCTGGCACATAGTAGATAATTAAGAAATACTTGTGATTGATTAGTGACTCTTTAAATTCTCTCCTTGCCTCAAAGATTGTGTTTCCATTTCAGCTTTTCCCTTGCTTTGAGATAGGGGAGCAATATTTTTCTGCTTGTACTGGTTAAGAAAAGCTATGAAAACTTCTCTTCACTAATGAAAAAAGCTACTTTCCTCTCCTATCCACTCATCTCATTTTTCATATAATTTGGATGTAACTAGAGCTGGATACTTCAGTGTGTTAGAAGGATTGGAGCTGCAACAAAAAAATTCATTAATTCATATTTGGAGAAGACTTAATAAAAATGGGCCATCGGATTATAGAGCCAACTGTGTATTATACATACAAGGACACTGAGACTCAGAAAAGGGAAAAGACTTAACCAAGGTTACTTAGCTAGCTAACAGCAGAACTGGATCTTGAACCCATGTGTCTGGATTCTTTGTCTGGTGCTTTTCCATTGCATCATGTGAATGGGAACCAAATGTTTGGAGCACAAGGTGTCACTGGACCTGGGTGGTAGATAGGCCCTAACTTCAGGCAGTGTCTAGGCAAAAAAAACCCCCACCCTTCTGAGGGGTGAATTTGTAAACTGAAACCTTTAAAGTTATCAGAACCATATCTCAGCTACAGAAATGGGTATGTGGAAGGCCTGAAAACCAGTGGGATAGGCTTGAAAAAACCAGTGGGATAGGCTTGAACCATTTCCACTGGCTGAGCAGGTAGGTCCCCATGTCTGCTGGGTCAGCTTCTCCCTCATGAAACCTGCCTCAGATGATGGAAGGGGGTTAAGGGCTATTATAGTTTCCTGGCTCAGAGAACACACTCTCCCTGGCTTTTTATTTTTTCCTCTCCACTTAGGAAATTAGGTGCAGTGACTCCGTTTAATTATAGTTCTCAGTATTTGTCGAGTTTCCCTCTCTAAGGAGCTTAGAATACCTGATAGCACTGCTCTGATTCATCCTACTACTGTCCTGGCCTGGCAGGGCAAGTGGAGCAAGCCAGTGGGAATTTCCTATGTTACTGATACAGTAGCTAAACCAAGAAGACCAAGGAGTTGTCCAAAGTCATGGACTGTCCTTGACAAGGAAGCCAGCCTGGAGTTCCCAATCCTTAGACCAGTGGGCTACTTCAGAGGGCATTCAGGTACTTACCAGAGAAGGGGGTAGTGGAGAGCTATAACTCTAAGAGACCTTAGAAGTTATTCAGTCCAACCCCTTGATTTTACAGACAGTGAAACTGAGGCCCAGAGAGGGGGAGGGACTTGCTAAATGTTACACAAAGGATTCTAGATCTATAACTCTAAGAGATCTTAGAAATATCTAGTTTAACCCTGTTATTTTATAGATGGGAAAACTGAGGCACAGGGAGAAGAGTTACTTGCGCAAAGTCACAACAATCATAGATCTAGAGCTAGAAGGGATCTCAGAAGACATCTTAGTCTAATCCCTTTATTTTACAGAGTAGGAAATTGAGGCCTAGAGAGGGGTGAAGTGACTTGCCCAAGGTCACACAGGTAGTATGTAGCAGAGCTGGTAACTGAAGCCACATCCTCTGATTCTGAATCCAACAGTCCTATTCCCCTGTACATACTCTATAGTCCAGCTGAAAGGGACTATTTTCTGTAACTGGGATGTAGCCTATACTTTCTTACCTCAATGCTTTTGCTCATGCTCTCCTCTTAGAATACTCTCTCTCACCCTTTCTACCTGTTGAATGCCCTTCTCCAGCTTTTATAGTCCCACTCATAAGCTGTCTCCTGGAAGTCTTCTGAGGCAGCTTTGCGTAGAGGACAGAAGGCAGGTCTCACAACTAAAAAAATCTGGTTTCAAGTCCCACTCTCACATATTAATTCCAAGACTACGAAGTTATGGCTTAGTTGTCAGTCTGGATTGGTGGAGAGTTTGCCCAATGGCAATTGCCTTGACTGATGGGAAATCCCAGCTCCAGAACCAACACAAATAGTACATTAGAGACGTATATTTGTGTCCTTTCAAGAGGCCTTTTCTAAGCTTTGTATCTCCATCAGTTCTCTGCATACACTCAAGGGGCAGCTAGGTGGTACAGTGGATAGAGCACCAGGGCAGGAGTCAGGAGGACCTGAATTCAAAACTCACCTCAGATACTTGACACTCACTAGCTGTGTGACCTTAGGCAAGTCACTTAACCACAATTGCCTCATCTTGGCTTATCTCTAGTCATCCTGAGGAATATCTGGTCACTGGATTCAGATGACTCTGGAGGAGAAGTGAGGCTGGTGACCTGCACAGCCCTCCCTCACTCAAAACAAAGTCAAGTGCAAGTCATGTCATTATTTCTCTGATGACATGGTCTTCTTCCGCAACAAAGGACAAACACATATGCATGCACTCAGCACTTAATAGGTGCTTGTTGAACAAATGACTGAATTGAATGAGGGAATGGAATTCTGTGCCCCATTGAGCAGTACCGGTATCCTGGCACTGGAAAGTTGTCCCACTTTTTGAATGAATGAAAAAGCATTTATTAAGCACTTACAGTGTACTGGGCACCATACTAAGCACTGAGAATATGAATATTAAAAGAAAAGAGCTAGTCTTCTTAGTCCTGGAGCTTGTATTCTGACAATGTCTCGATGGGAATGGGGACCAGGGAAGGTGGTTTTGTGCTGCTGGAGGTAGAAAGAGGGGAATAAGGCAGATGGTGGTGAGAAGGCCTGATTGGTCTGGAGTCTAGGGGTGGCTAGAAGCCAGAGTGGGCCAAATGGGCTTTGTTTGACACACACAGTCACCCAGACTGCTCCTTAGGGAGGGTGTCCCAAAAATGAGTGAATTGGGACCTAGAATCTGGGCAGAGGAGGTCTGCCCATTCTGAACCAGGTGTGGTAGGATTGCTGCTCAGGTTTCTCTGCTTTGGGATGGGTAGCCTGGTGATTCTCCAAAGCTCCCATTACCAGAGAGGCCCACGGCTAGCCCAACATCAAATTGAACAATGGTGATGGAATACTCTCTCCTACCTCCAGGCTAGCAAATTCTCTAAGCTGCGAGGGATTTGGCAGCCAGCTAGCCCCACCTGGACATGAACAAGAATCATGCCTGCCACATACCTGACAAGCGCTCATTTGGCTTCTGCTCAGACCTCCCCATTGAGAGGGAACCCACCACTTCCCATGGCAGCCCAATCCACTCTTGGGCAGCTAATTGTTAGGAAGCTTTTCTTGACATCAAGTCTAAATCTGCAACATCCTGCCATTGATCATGGTCCTGTCCTCTGGGGTTGAGCAGAATGAGCCTATTCTTTCACAGCACAGCTCTGCAGATACTTGAAAACAGCTATCCAATCCATCGGAATATATAAGAAACTAGAAAGCCTTGTGTTGGTGTGGACTGCTGCAAAAGGTTTGGATGAGGGGTTTCAAAGACAAACTTTAAGTCTCAGTTCTGCTACATACTATCTGTGTGACCTTGGGAAAATCATTTTAATTCTTTGGGCCTCGGTTTCTTTCTCTGCAAAATGAAAGAGTTGGACTCAACCATCTCTGTTCTGTTTGACTCTCTATAGTTTATATTCAAAGATCCTCCCCAGCTCTGGCATTCTATGAATCTCCTCATTATTTTTTACCATCCCACCTCTTGGTTTGCAATCTCTTGGAGCTCTCCAGAAGAGCACTTCAGACATTCAGGCTCAGCTCCTGGGGCTCTAGCGCCTTAGGCAGTGGTCCATGGCTTTGGTGGCCACCACTGACCTGCCTTGCTGCCAGTCTCCCTAAGTCATCCTTTGCTATCTGTCAGGAACTAGGGCAGCGTTCTCTTAATGAGGCAGCTGGGAGACTAACCTAATTGTTCCCATCCTGTAGCTCTGGATCTGGGGGAACCTCCTGATAAAAGGGGATCGTGCCTGCTCTCAAGACAGGAAGTCAGATGGCATCAAATGCTTAGAGCCTGGCAAGGCTTCCGGGTACTCTCAGGGTGAGACCACCAGACTGTGAGGCATCATAGCTTTTTTCCCCACTGTTGCCTGAAAGTAGGCATTGTTGCCTGAGGGTAAGAGCAAAACAGCCACTCAAATCTCTATTTTTTTCTCTTGAAAGTGGCAGATCTGAGTTCCTATTTGATTTAAGATGTGGGATTAGCTCAATACCAAGGGATATTTGTGTCAGCTAGGCTTATACAGCAGAATTAGATTAGTTGGTGTTTTCATAACTTGGGAAAAGGGCACTCCCCTCAGCTCCTGAGTGTTTGTGCTAAGGAGGGGCCAGGATTTATGGGAAAGTAGGTACTAGACAGCATAAACAGCAGCCTGCTGCAGGGAAAGGAGGGGAGGCAGGAGGCCTGGGCTCTGCTGCTGACTCACTGGATGACCTTGGGGAAGGCATTTTTCTATTTCATACTCCAAAGTTCCTTGCAGCCCTGACATTCTCTATTTTAAAGTCCCCTCTAATCTGGGAAGCTAGGTGGCGCTGCATTGGATAGAGTGCTGGGCCTGGAGTTAGGAAGACTCATATTCTTGAGTTCAAATCTGGCTTTAGACACTAGTTGTGTGACTCCTGGGCAAGTCACTTTACCTTGTTTTCCTCAGTTTCCTCAGCTGTAAAATGAGCTGGAGAAGGAAATGGCAAACCACTCCATCATCTTTGCCAAGAAAACCTCAAACAGGGTCATGAAGAGTTGGACATGGCTGAAAAAATGACTGACCAATGGTAGCAAAAACAACAAATAGTCCCTTTTAGGTCTAGAACCAGGGACCTATATAGTCCCTATAATCCTAAGCTTATAGTTTTGTATAATTAAGAGAGGTCCACAGAGCTAGGGGCTGGGAGAAACCCAGCTTCTGGTAAGTATTTTAAGTCTGAATCTTGGTACTGTCCTGGTACTTACCCCTCTCTGAGACTGAGAAATATCCTTGTTCTTATACTTTAATCAGGCTGGCTCATTATGGATTAGATAACATACATTTCTCTCTTCCATGCACTCTGTGATCCAGCAATACTGGTCTACTTGCTATTGCTCACCTGGGATACTCCATCTCTCTCATGTCTCCCTGGCTTTGAACTGGCTTTGCCCCATGCTTGGAATACACTCCCTTCTTACCTCTGCCTCTTGAAATCCCTTGTTTATTTCAATACTCAGCTTAAACTTTACCTTCTACATAAAGCTTTTCCTGATCCTCCAGCTGCTAGGGGCTGCACTTAAAAACTACCTTGAAGTCATTTTGTAGGTGTTCTGTATATCCCTATATATGGACCTATGGAAGGTATTTTCTCTGAGGACAGGGATAGTTTCATTTTTGTCTTTGTAGCCTCAGGACTTAGCATAGGGCCTGGCACTGAATCAATGCATGTTGATTGATGGACCAATATTAAATTGCTATTTTTAAAGGTAAGGAGCTAGGCCACCTAGATGAGTCAAGTGTAGTGGAGTAGTGGAAAACCCAGTGAAGTTAGAATCAAGGGAACCTGGCATTGAACCCTAGCTCTGTTACTACCCATTTGACTTTGGGTCCTGAATTCTGAGGTCTCTCAGAGTTCTAAGAGCCTATGATGCTATAAAATCTGATTGAGGAAAAGAGGATCCTTCAGAAAACCACAACTCACATGTCAGAACGGCTAATCCCTTGGCCTGAGAGGCTCTCACTAGGGCAGGGGGTGGAAACCCCTGTACCTGTCAGAACACTCAGGAAGGCATCCCTTTGAAGATAATGGAATTTCTCAGCTGACATTCATATGGGACCTATGGCTAGTCATAGCTAGAGGTGCTCCAGTGTTGCAATATGGACAGCACACTCTCACACTAACAGGAAAAGCTGCTGGCAGCTAGAAACATTACTTGGGCATTCATGTCACTACCTAATCCAATGAGAACTGAGCTCTTCAAATTGATTCCTCCCCTTATGGGGCCCATCACTGAGTTAGATTGTTTTCACTCTGAGTAAATGGATCCGATCGTCATAAATGAGCTCTTAGGCAAAGGGTAGGTACAAGGGGCAGATTTTCAATTCAGTGTGTTAATAGGATATAGCTCTTCATCCATCAAGTGCAGATGATAGCCGTGAAATGGTTGCTGTGTAAAGCAGACGGCTGTGGGCCCCTGCAGAATGCCAGCTTCTCAGACCCTCAGACGCAGAAGTGCTTGGGCAGTGTCTGTGACTTAGTGTTCTAGGCTTGCTTAGGAGCTAGCTGGGCTTTCTGTGTCATTTTCTAAAAAAATCCCCAAACATGCAGGCTGAGAATTTGGAGCTAGAAGGGATATGAAAGGCCAGCCAGTGCACATCTCTTGTTTTATGGTGGCACTAACTGATGACTTCAAGGTCACAGAGGTGGGGGGAAGGAAGGAAAAAGTATTTATTAAGCATTTCTTCTGTGCCAAGCACTAGAGACACAAGTAGAAAAAAGTGAGATGTTCCTTCTCTCAAGGAGCTTATATTCTAATGGGAGAGACAACACATAAAGGAAAACTCAGATGTAGGGTGGATGGAAGCACCAGGATTCTCAGAAAGTGCTCAGGATTCTAAGGGTATAGGAGCAGTTCAGATGGCAAGGCCCAGGAGGTATGTAGATCAATAGAGTATATGATAATGCAAGGAAAGATTTCAACCCAGGTCCTCTAATTCCACATTTGGTGCCATTTCCACGGCATCACTGACAATTTCATTTTTTCAGAAGAGCAGAGAGATCTCCTAGGAAAGGTTTTCCTTGATTCCACATTGGTGGGATCCAAGGAATGTCTCTTACTTATGAATTACTGAGGTAGGATGAAGACATAAGTCACATGAGTTGAGGATATTGGTGAACTGGAATTCCAAAGTGTTCAAAGGGATGTCAACATGTGTAAGGCCTCAAACATGATCTGGGGTTTGGGGTAAGAGAAAGACTGTGAGGTAGATGCTGAACTCCTTAAATTTTAGTCTTGGCATGAGCCCAGACAGCTGATATTCCAGAAGAGCTGGGAAGAAATGGTCCAGTAATGAAATTTGGGAAGGGAAGAATAGTGAAGAATAGTGTTTGTGAAGGTAGATTCCTGATGCCTATCGTTGGGAGGCACTTCTCAGAGGAAGTGCCAATCCTCTGCTTTATATTGGACTCCAAAGAATCATAGCATCTCAGTGGTCACAGGATCAGAGATCTAGAACTGGAATGGATGGCAGAGCCTGTATGGTATAAATCAATAATCGTTGTTGTTACTACAGATCTAGAGCTGGAAGTGACCCTAGAGGCCCTTGGACCCTAGTCCAACTCCTTCATTTTGCTCATGCAAAATGGCTGCTCACAGAGGGAAGGGACTTTCTCAAGGTCACACAGGTAGGAATTATCAGAAGTGGGATTTGAACCTTGGTCCTCCGGCTCCATAGACAGCATTCTCTCCACCATACCACTTGGAAGGGATCTTGGTAACCACTTAATCCAACCTCAACATGAATCCCCTTTACAACAGCCCCCAACAAGTGGTCATTCAACTTTTGCTTGAAGACCTCCAGAGAGGGTGAACTCACTACCTCCCTAGACAACCCTTTTCTACTTTTGTACAGCTCTAATTGTTAACAGATTTTTCTGGACACTATGCCTAAATCACTTTGCAATCTCGTCATTGGTACTGGTTCCGCCTTCTGGGTTCAAACTGAAGAAGGTAAATTTCTCTTCAACTGGATAGCTTTCAAGTAAAGCTATATTGTTTCACTTGAATCTTTTCTACAGGCAAAATATATCTAGTTCCTTTAACTGATCCTCATTTGGCATGGACTCAAGACTTTTCATTTTTCCTATCACCTTCCTCTGGATACTTTCTATTGTATCATCATCCTTCTTAACTTGTGGTGCCTAGAACTAAACCCAATACTCCAGATGTGGTCTGACCAGGACAGAGTGGAGTGGAACTCAGAAGGGTGTAGGATAATGTAGAGTTCAACTGGCCAACCATAGAGTCAAGTCTATGAAGAAAGAAAGTGAGGCCAGAGTAGGTTTGAATGCCTGGGACATGAGAGAAACGTAAGGACAAGCAGGCATGGTAAAAATAAAGCTAAGTCAAGAAGTGGGTGAGAAAGAGGGAGAGATGAAAGGCTAGGATACTGTGATCAGAGAAATCTTTCAGTACTTATTACTGCAATGGGCATTAAGTGCCAAGGTGATGAATTGATATTTGATCTGAGAGTCAATAGGGAATCCTCGAAGATTCTTGAGGAAGGGAGTAACATGGTCAGACTTGTGTTTTAGGAAGATTATTTCGGCAGCTGTGGACAGGAGCAGGGAGATCAATTAGAAAGCTATTACAATAGTCTGGGTGAGGAGGTGATAGAGGCCTGAAATAGGGTAGTAGTAGCCTTCTGAGTGGAGAGAAGTTGTGCAGGAAGAATTGATGAGATCTGGATGCTGATTGGGTATGATGAGCTAGGGATAAGGGAGAAAAAAAAGGCAAGTATAACTCTTAGGTTGCAAACCTGGGTGACGCCATCTTGAATTTCAGCAAAAACATGCATTTCAACAGACCACATGGCTCTATGTAACAGCCTATTAGCCACCTAGTGACAGTGTACCCAAACCAGTGACTGCTGTTGAATACTAGGAAATGAACCCCTTATGTGCAAAAACAAGCTACAAAATAAAAGTCATGAGGTGATTGAGTTTTGCTGTCCCCAAGAGGCCTTTTAGAAGGGTGGATAAAAGTGACTGTTTCTATGACTAGCACTCCCTGAAAAATCATGTGAAAAATAGAATGAAGTGTTTGTGTACGGGGGGGGTGGAGATGGTGGAGCACACAGGATTGAACAAAGAACATTTCTGAATAGTGCCAATAATACTGCTCCCCTGAAACTGTGTAATAATACCAACACTTTCCATTTTTGCTCTAGCCTTCGGAGCTTTAAAAAAACACTCCTTGCATAAGATCATAGGATCATAGATTCTGAGACGGATGGGACTTTAGAAGCTGTTTCATCCAATCCTTTCATTTAATGGAGAAGGAAACTGAGGCCCAGAGAGGGGAAGTGATTTGCCCAAGGTCACACATACATTCTCACATTTGATCTTCATGACATCCCTGGGGAGTCATGGTATTGATTCCATTTTTGGAGGGGGAAACTGAGCCTCAATGAGGTTGTGATTTCCATGAGGTCATACATATAGTTAGCAGCAGAATCAAGAGTAGAGACCAGATCTCATCCAATGTTCATTTCTTTCATTTTCTTTTTAAAACCACATTCTACTGGCGACTCAGAAACATCCAACACAAGGCCTTATAAAACTGGAAAGACTTCTGAAACCCAGTTGAGTGACTTGAGCTCCTTTGAAGTGGTTACTTAAAAGGAAAAAGGCAGGGTATGATAAGGAGGATGGTTGTGCCTGGGGGTGCCTGGCTATGAAATAGGTCACCCACTAAAAGGCTTTGGCTTTATTTGGGTATGTGCCTGTTCCAGGGCATGGAGTCCAGGCGCTGCCATCGCTGACCTGATTCTTCAGTTTCTAGACCTAATTGAATTGAATTGAATTGAATCCACATGGATCAAGGGCAGAGCCTCGTGCTAGGCACTGGGAGAATTACGAGGTTTAGCTAAGGCAGGGTCCTAGCCCTTAGGGAGTTTATAGTCTGAGTGGATTTAAAGAAATAAAAAAGATGTAGCAGTGAGATGGAGCAGGAGTATTGGAGATTTGAGCCTGAGGCCCATTTCTGCCATTAATTCACTGAGTGACTTCAAGCAAGTCATTGAACCTTTCCTGGTCTGCAGGGGGAAGGGAATCTCGATGTCATAGGATAATATGACAGTTTAAATGGATTAAATGACAGTTGTCATTTAAAAAGTGCTTTACTGGGTTAAATGCTATGATTCCCCTCATTTTGCAGATGGGGAAACTAAGGCTGAGGGAGCTTAAGAAACATGTCCTTGGTCACACAAATAGTACGTGTTTGAGGCTGCATTCAGATGGAGGCCTTTCGGACTCCATCCTCTATGGTGAATTGGATTATAGGATTAGAGTTGGGAGAGAAGCCATCTAGTCTAACCCCCTCCTTTTACAGAGGAGGAAACTGAGGCCCAGAGAGGGGAAAGGACTTGCCCCAAATGGCACATAAGATCTTAGATGAAGGAACCTCAGCTAGTCCAACCTCCTCATTCCATAGAGGAAGAAATTGTGACCCAGAGTCCCCACAGGTAGTAAATGTTAGAGGTGAAATTTCAACCCAGGTCCTCTGGCTGCAGACTCAATGCTCTTTCATCTCTAGTGCCTCTAAATTTCGGTTTGGGGGTACAGATAACCCCTGTGCCTCAGAAGGTGGGCCACCTACTAGCCTGCCTGGGGTCACTTCATTCATGGGTGGAGGGATCCCTCTTTTAGCAAAGGGACAAATAGCGAACTCCACATTGCTGGGTCCCATCCTCATCCCCCACTCCCCAGGTCTTCTGGCAATGGTTATCCAGCTGCTCTCCCAGGGCCTGCTGACACTTGACCAGGCTCCGGGGCCTGGAGCCCATTGGAACGCTGGGTCTGTGTAACGGAACTGTGGTGGGAATATGTCTCTTGCAGTCGTGGTCCTGGCAGGATGGACAGACGGTGCATTCAGAGCTGGGGGAGCGAGCAGCTCTTAGCTTCACCACAGTTCAATTGGACTTTTCATTTTGAACTGTAATCGTCTGTTTGGTGTGTGAAGGGAGGCTTATTGGCCTGCTCTCTGGGCTCAGATTCCGTGGAATGCTCGCCCAGGTTTCAGAATTAATACGCACTCTGGATCTGGGGCCCTTTGAAGAGCAGCTTTGACTTCATCATTCATTGCCATTTAACTCATACTTTGGAGCCCTGAATACTGCCCGAGATCCAGCTGGAGTCAGGAAGCCTGGGTTCAAATCTTGCTTCAGACACTGGCTGGCTATGTGACCTTGGGCCAGTCATTTCCCGCTGTGAGCTTCAGGTTCCCCCTACGTAAAATCATAGGATCATAAAGAGTTGGCCAGGACCTCAGAAGCCATTAATCCACCCCCTCCTCTGAGAGGCAAGGAAAGGGAAGCTCGGTAATCAAATGTTTGTCATGAGGAAAGTGTTTGCAAACTTTAAAGTATTATGGACATCTGAGTGGCTATTTTCCTTTCTTACTTCATGACACCCTCTGATTTTAGAAATTGTTTTGGCAATTCCAAGGAAAAAACCAAACCCCATAACATATTAGAAATATGAGGCTCTTACGCCAAATCCCAAATTTCACCCTGACTTCTTGACTCAATTCAATCCAAGAAGCATTTATTAAGCTCCTGCTGTATGGAGACCCAAAGAAAAAGAGGACGTAATCCCTGACCTTAAGGGCTTATGTTCTATGGTATGAGGGGAGCAGGAGGTGGGGAGAGGGTACTACTCCTCCATGGCCAGAGAGAATGAAATATAAAGTCAGTACAAAATAATACGAAGTGATTTCAGGGGGGAGGAGAACACTATGAAAAAGGAGGAATTCATAAAGCTTTTGTAGAAAGTGGTATCTGAGCTCAATCTTGGGGTAAAGATAAGAAGAGGGAGCATTCCAAGCATGAGGGGAAGATTGTGCAAGGACATGGAGGTTGGAAATGGAATTCCAAGTTTAGGGAACAACTAGGAGGTCCCTTTGGTGAGAACAGAGTGTGCAATAGTGAAAAAGTTAACCACTCACTCCCACCAGAAGTCAAATTGGGACAAAGAATGCTTTCAGAGATCAATGAATTCCACAATTCACTTCACCTTATCTCACCTCACTTTATTTCACCCTAATTGAATTAAATTGTCATTTCTTTGTCTGTCTTCTTAATTCCCCTGAGTATGACAGCACCCTCTACAGCAAAGTATGTCTGGAAGAGAAATGCACTGATCACTTGGGAAAGGTCAGCTGTCCATGGTCTGGGGGACTGACCACACACTGAATAAGCCACAGTTGTACCTGTTCCAGAATTGTGTTGATCCTCTCGACTTCGCAGTCAATCAAGTACCGTTTCTCCTGGCGCCTGTCCATTTCCTCAATGATTCGCCGGAATTCCTGCACATCCTTGATGCTTCCCACAGACCTTGCTGTCACTTGCCAATTGTTTTGCACAGCAGCCTCCATAATTGCCTGGAGGATTGAGAATCCTAGAGGAAAAATATGGTAATTATTTAATTGAGAATACCTCTTACTTAGGCATCTGTAGACATAGTAACCATTCACTCAACTTTGGGAATCATCATCTTCAGAGACAGACAGGTTTTTGAATCCATTTGTGGGCCTGTTGAAAAGCTCTGGACACTAGGCATGGCTTCCGTCTTATTCTTGAATAGTCTGGGCAAAAACACTTCCATCTTGTTTTTAAGTTGACAAGTTTGGTAGTTAGAGGGCATTAGCTGCCATCTTGTATATATGAATGAATTTTACCAGGCATATATTTCACATTTTATTACAGTGTACACTGCAATTAACAAGTCGAGAAATACACATACATTAGGTTATGTGTACCACTTCTACAAACTGCAAATTAGGAATGATAAAACTACCCTATAGTTTAGTTTTTTCTAATTTTCCTACATTTTTGTTATGTATATGTAGGGAAGTCTGAAGGATTTTAAATTCGTTTTTAATAAAGTTTAGAAATCATATATTTTATGATAAAGGGCCTTTAATTCACGACAGTCAAAACATTGACATTAATATATTTGCTATAAAGGGAATTATACGTTTTGTTTTACTGCTATTCAAAGTTACTTCTTAAAAACTTGCTTCTATTTCTAAGTTATTATTCTTAAAATGATGAGATGATCTAATTATCCAGTCAATGTAGGCAGTCCTGCACACCCTGATTTTACTTCAATGATACACTTTTTATCGGCCTGTATTACTGAGGTTCTAGACATGGCCTCATCCTGAGCAAGTTCTCTTTAAACCTGGTCTTGATCTTCCTGGAGTCTTTCTTTCATCCCCTTCTAGAATTGAAAATAACCATTGTTAACCTCATTGCTCTATGACCTTCTGCATAGAAGGTCAGATCATGGCACCTATACATACAGAGACACAAAACACACACTATAAACCTAAAACAAACAGTCTACAACCAAAATTGATTCAGTGATTGATATTGCTTAGTTACTGTCTCTTCTCACACGTACTGGGAATTCTTTATTGATTTTGAATTAATTCGAATCCGATTTGTCAAGGCTCAATGACTACTTGCAACTTCATTCTTTTATATTCTAGATCTACCAGAATGGAATGAAAAAGAGAAGAGTATTTGGATGGTCTAAGGTGAGTGGGAATGATTTTCTGTCCTTTGAGGTCAAGAATTAAGTCCCATAAATATTTTTTTGTTTCTGTCATGAAGTTATTATGTGTCAATATGCTAATAAAATATCAATATTTATCAAGTTTATCAAATTAGTAAAAGAGATTGAATGAAAGTGCTAAGGACCCCTTTCACTCGGACATCCTGTGCCGTATGTTCTCAGGGTCCTGACAGCTCTACCAGTCTATGTTCTATGTTGTGAAGTCTCTCTCAGCTCTGACATTCTCTGTTCTGTGCTCTATGATCCATTTTAGTTCCAACAGCCTGTATTTTATGTTCTAAGGTCCTGCCCAGTTCATTCTGTGTTCAAAGTTTACTGCCAGCTCTGATAATCTGTATTCTAAGGTCCCTTAAAGTCCTGGCATTTTGGTTTGCATGTTCTAAGGGATATCACAGCTCAGTGTTCTACAGTTCAAGATTCCTTCTAGCTCTGGCGTTCTCTGCTCTAAGATTCCTTTTACCTCTGACATTCTGTTTTCTATGTTCTAAGACCATCCCTCTCTGGTTCTAACATTCCATGTTGCATGTTCTAAGATCCTTATTGTAACTTTCTCTGTTCTAAGGTCTCTATCAGCTCACACATTCTATATCCTATGTTCTAAGGTCCTTTCTCGATCTGATGTTTTGTGTTGTAAGGTCACTTCCAACTTTAACGTTCTGTGCTCTAATGTCTAGCTCTATTCTGTCTTCTGAGGGCCCTTTTTGCTGCAACATTTAAATCATCTTCTTCTCACTAACTTCAGTGTGTGTGTGTGGCAGGGCGGGGGGCAGGCAGGAGCTGCAGAGTCCTAAACCTGCAAGTTGAACAAGTTCCTCAGCTCCCAAGGATGAGAGTGGAAGGAGGGGACCATTGCTCTTTGAAAAGAGTCAGGTTGCTGACCAGCTCTCTGGGCCTCACTCTGCACTGCAGGGAGACTCTGGTTGACAATATTGACTCCTGATCTAAAGATAATGGGTCCAACAATTGGAGTGCCTACTTGAGGAGATGGCAGCACAGTGGTGACTCAAATGGCCCTCATGTTGTGATTGTATGCTGGGCATGCAGGGATGCACATCACAAATGAGGCCCAAGCACTGGGTAATTTCCAAATGAGCAATTTCAGTACCAGAACTCAAAATCACAGATCAGAGTCAATTACCCAACTCAGAAATGTTCATCTTTGTTCCATATTAACCAGCCACACATATTTATTTCTCTTATTTCCATTTTCCCATAGTCCTGAGGTACCTGCTGAGTTTTACTGGGAATATATATAGGTCAAAGGATGGGATCATAAAGTTAACATAGAAAGGAAGTGATGGAAATGTTTCAAAATCTTTCCTGAATGAGTCACATGTCCAGAATCTGGAAATAGGGACATAGTGTGGTACAGTGAAGAGGGTACTGGCTTTGGAGAGGGAGGATTGGGGTTTCTCACCTGCCTCTGACTCTCACTTACTACCTGTGTCAACTCCCAGGGGCCATTTAACCAAGTTCCTCATCTTACAGAGGAAGAGACTACAGCTCTAAGAGGTAACTTGCCTGAGGTTGCATGAGTAGTCTGACTTGAGAGGCATTGAAATTCAGGACCTTGAGCCACTGTTTCATTCTGCCTCCAAAGAAATTTGACTTCTTCCCCATAAAATTCAATACTGAATTTTTAACATTGGCAAGGACCTTGGAGATCATTTAGCACAGCATGAGCACCTCTCTGGTGACATCCCTGATAGATAGGCATCCAGACTCTGTTTGGGTACCAATGTGCAGTAGAAAGATCCCCCCATGATGATTCCAGAGGCCTGGGTCTCAGCTCTGCCGATAACTAGCCATGTGACACTGCCCAAGTCCCTTCCTTCTCCCTTTCCCTCATTTTCCTCCTTTGTAGAATAAAGGGGTTGGACTATCAGGGGTAGGGAACTTTCTGTCTCGGCGCCACATGTGGCCCTCTAGGTCCTCAAGTGTGGCCCTTTGACTGAATCTGGATTCATGTGGCCTCGAGGCCAAAGGTTTCCCACCCCTTTACTGTGCTGGGTTGTTATGAGGCAAAATGCATTGTAAAACTTAAAACTTCAGAGAAATGTAAGCTCTTAGCATTCTTACAAGATACAGCCCCTTTCCTCTAGGAGTTGATTGTCTATGAGGGGGAACAAATCATGTGCACCAATAACTAGCATAGAAAGTGAATGTAAGAACAGAAGAGAGAAAGAAGGAGCTGTGCAAGATCCCAAAACGTTTCATGACTGTGATTACTTTTAAGTGAAGCCACGAAAAATGGCGAGAATTTTGGCATATAGAGATGGGGTGGGTGGTGCCACAATTACTGGATGGGATGGCTATGAGCCCCAGCCCAGAGTGAAGGCTGGGGAGAATCCCTAGTAGGTGGAACCTAAGGCACATGGTGGGGCAGAGAGAAACACAAGACTGCAAAAGTCACATGATCTTAGACAGAGGCTTGGAAGGCAACTCAAAGGCCATTTAATTCAACCCCCTCATTTTACAGAGAAGAAATGTGAATTCCAGGAAAGTGAAATGACTTGCCTAAGGTCACACAAGTAGTAAATGTCAAAGGAAGGATGTGAACCCAAGTTCTCTGATTCTAGGTAGGTTAAGGCCAGGTCGTGGATGGTGATGAATGCCTGGCAAAAGAGTCTGGATCGAATATGACAGGAAGCCAGGAACCACGGATATATACAGATGTTCTTCCAAAGTCCCATAGCAGTCCAAGAAGTGAAGGTAAAGAGGGTATGATCAATCCTGTAGCAGTTGGGATAGTTCTTTCTATCCCAATGAATTCCTGGGATGCATTTAAACAATAATGACAACAAAACCACAAACCAACTGAAAAACTAAAGGGAGCTGAACAAGCTGAAGAGTCGCTGGGGAAGCTTGCCGAGCAATAAACAGGATATTGACATATGGAAGTTGCTAATGAAGAATCACAGGAAAGCAGAACTGGGGCTCATTTGCCTCCTTTGGCTTTTGATCATTCCGGCAGGGGCTCTCTGCTAGGAGCATGAGCAGTGCAGTGGAAAGAATCGATTCTGAGCAATGAGAAAACTCAACTTTGAGTATCAGTGGGGCTATCAGCTATGTGACTTTGAGTAAGTCACTTCTCCTGGGCTTCTGTTTCCTATTCTGAGAAATCAGAGAAAATCCTCAGACATCCTATGAGCCTACATTCTCCCCATCCGATATGCTTCAACCACATAGCACCCAGGCTGCTTGTAGTGGCCACAAGTATCCCTTGGGGATCCATAGTTACAAATCAAATTTGTGTCCTGCCCCTGGCTCTGGGCCTTGATCTGAGAGAGATATTGTTACCATGGGAGCCTGAGAGAGGTCTTGCCCACACCTTGGTCATACATAGGTTCATAGACCTAGAACTGGAAAGGGCCATTTTACAGATGAGAAAACTGAAGCCCAGAAGGTAAAGCAACTTCCCTAAGTGTTGCATAGTGACATGTGGGATCAAAGACAGGATTTGAACCCAAGTCCTCAAAATCCAGAGCCAGTGATTTCCCATTGTTCCACAAAATGTTCTTGACAGGAATGACATTTTTCTAGATGGAACATTTCCGTAGTGTGTAGGGTGTGGGCTGAGGAAGCAATTTTTGGTACTTTCCTAGTAAGAAGAAGGGACCAAATCAGAGGTCAATAGGACCTGGGAACTCTGCCCAATGATCTAGAATTTCAGATTTTGGAAGACATACGTTAGCACCGTGGGGGAGGTAGGGAAGTGGAGCTCTGGGGAAGAAGGCAGAAGCTGCTGCCAACAGTGCTGGGAACACCAGCCTTTCTCCCATCAGGTACCTGGGGTTGCTCACAACTTAAAGCGAGGAGAGTCCAGGCATCTGGGGTGGTGGCAGACTGATTCTTCCACTGCAGTTTGAGAGGCAGAGAGAAAGCAAAGGTGTCAGGGGAGACCTGAGTGTGTTGTAGCAGCAGGGAGGCCATCCACATGTGGGGTCTTGACCTCTGAACCTGTGTCACTTTTGCTTTGGGTGAGACTGGGGAAAATCTTGCAGATTAGGATGTGCTATGGAGCCCCTGGAGGTTTTGGGCAGCAGAATACACCAAGGGCTGGGAGGTAATGACTTTGTCACAAAGTCAATAACACTTTCTGAACCCTTCCCTATTCTCTTGGGTGTGACTATGTTGGAGCTCACGGGACCCTGGCAGACAGAGGACATGAGGCTACTGCAATAGCATCTTAGAACTGGAAAGAATCTTATATAATAATAATAATGCTGATAATGATAGGCAAATGCAATGATAAAAATGAAAAGACTGGCAGAGAAGCTTTGAGTACTCCTTGGTGACCCTGAAATCATACCAACTAGGCCGTGGCCCAGGTATAAATGGGTTCCAAGTGTAGAGTTACAGGGGAGAGCTCTCCCCAACATGAGTATGTAAAATCTGGTTGTTAGGCCAGTATAAGGACCCCTTAGGCAAAATAGGGTTAAAAAAAGTCTTATGATCATCTACTTTATGCTATTGGGTATCTGGAATAAAGACAAGAGATTAGCAAACACACTTGGGAGGTAGCCTGATATAGTATATAGCATGTCACCCTTAGAGCCAGGGGACCAGGACTCAAATTCAAATCTGCCTCCAATATATTAGCTGTTCATCTGGGCAAGTTCACCTGGCAACTATTAGGATGACAAATTATGTACAAATTGCCGCTCTGTATTGGTGGAGACAGTTACCACACTGGAAGTTCCATGTTCTATACTAATGAAACCATAAAACCTGGGCCGAAAGAAAAAGACAAAAAGCCTCATATGCTATTTGACTTTATAGGAAAGCTTAATCTTAAGAATCCTATGAAGAGGCATTATTTAATTTGATGAACTAGAAATAAAGGCAGCAAGGTATAGTGGAAAGAATATTAGATTGGGTGTTAGAGGAGCCTTGTTCAGATGCCAATTTTTCTGATTTCTACTTATCTGACCTTTAGGAAGTTCCTGAGCCTCCTTCCCCATCTGTAAAGTGAGGGAATTGCTTACACACTGACCCCATAGTGGGCTTCACACAGAGGGGCAAATGAATTGGTGCCACATGCTTATGTTATGAAGTTCTAAAGGGTGACCACAGAGCCTGTACTAGTAGGTGTTAAATAAGTGCTTGTTGATCCACAATCTTTCTCCTCTCTTCATTGTCTCTTAGCCCACTGGACAGATGGAGAAACTGAGGCTCTCTCAATCTCTGTCTCCTGGCTGCTGAACTGTGCAGCTCCACCCTCTCCAAAGCAAGTCTAGACAACATACACCGACAGGTCAACTTTGTGGAGTGTGAGGTTCTTGGCTTTACGTTGTCAGATGAAAGGTGATTTAGACCGTCTGCAGTAGATTTGTTCAACGTGAGAGAACAGCTTTCTGATCCACTCCCGGCCAGCCTTACAGTGGAAGAAACCAAGAGCACCTGGGACATGGATTTCAAAGTGTTTGCTGAGGATCCCTTGGTGAACCTGTTGGATGTGGGCAGCCTGGCTTGGCTGCCTGTGCAGGCAAGGCTCCTGCCCAAGTGGTTCGGGGTAATATTCCATCATTTTATAGATGCCATCAGATAATTGATTGTTTTCATCTTTAGTATTAATGATGAGCCCCATTTTCTCTAGTGACTTTAAGCTTTCCAAAGAACTCTGTTCACAACAGGCTGTGAGGTAGGCAGCCCAAGTGTGACCATATTCATCTTTCTAAGGGAAAAACTGATGCTCAGAGTGGGAGAGTGACTTACCCAAGGTCACTCAAGAAGTGTCAGGGACTGTGATTTGATCCTAGGCCAGTGTTATTCTTGCATCCACAGATTTAGAATGGGAAGAGATTTTAGAGGCCATCAAGTCCAGCCTCCTCATTTTAGAGAAGGGGAAACTGAGGCCCAGAGAGGAACATAGACCCAGAGCTGGAGGAGCTCTCAGAGGCTATCAAGTCTAAGTCCTTCATTTTACAGATGAGGAAACTGAGACAGAGAACAGTCAAGTGACTTGCCCAGGGTCATACAACTTTTAAGTAAATATCCGGGATGGGATCTGAGCCCAAGGCCCACCAAGTCCAAGCCCACTGCTTGATCCACTACTCTGAACTCTGGCTTGTAACTTCAATGATTCTAGGACCTATGATTTCTCAGTATGGGACTTCCCTCTATTGGTGATGATTCTGATCCCCTGATGATTTCATGTATGGTCCTTGAAGCCTTTCCAGCTTGGTGGAATCTTCCTAAACCCATGCCTCACTGGCAGAGCCTTTTGCATGATGGGATCACCTCTATGACACAGTAGGTGGCATGGATGCCTAATTCATCCACTGGATATGAGTCAATGCATCATGGATTTCTGGGCCAGAATTCTTAGGGAGCTATATTTCAAAGCCAGAAGTAGCCCTAGAAGGCAGGGGAGGGAGAAAGAGCACTAGACATGGAATCTTCTGAGACCCATTGGCTGTGTGACTTTGGGCAAGTCACCTTTTCTCTCTACTTCTTTAGCTTCTTCATCTATAAAACAGGGATCTAATAATAGCACTTACTTCCTCAGGGTGGTTGGAAAGAAAAGAGCTTTGCAAACTGTAAATGGGAGATATTATCTAAGGTGGGAAATCCTTTGTAATTGTGAGATGTGATATAAAGGCATGATACAAGCTCCTGCTAGTCTCCAGGTATTAGTGAAGAGCCTTCTTTCCCCTCCCAGTTTTGATCATTCCAAAGGGACCAGAAGACCAGCAAACTTACCCCCTGGAGCCAGATGTGTGCTTTGAGAGCTTCCCTTTGGTAGGGCCAATTAAGTCTGCTGCACTCTTTCCCCTCAATGAACCAATACTGATTGGAACTCATAGGCTCATTGATTTAGAACAGGAGGGGACCTTGGAAGTCATTCAGTCGATTCCCTTCCTTTTGTAAATGAGGAACCCAAGGGGGAGAGTGGTAAAGGGAGTTTCCTAAGGTCACGCACAGGACCATCAGCCTCCAAGTGTACCACACTATCTCTTAGCTCAGCCCATGACTGCAGTGAACATGTGAGTAGGTGGGGAGGTATGGTTTCTTCATGAGAGGGAACCTGTGCTCTGGACCACCCAGATGAAGACTCATTGAAAGAAATGGGGATATTGAGGTTGGAGAGGAGAAGGCTTGGGGAGCTATGAGAGCTATCTTTCAGTTTTTGAAGGAAGAGAGAAAAGTCTTATTCTTCTTGACGCAAGTAGGGTAGAAGGAGGAGTGCTAGGTAGAAAGTGATGAATCTTATTTTGGCTTGATGTTTCAATGACAATGACAGTTGTCCCAAAGTGGAATCAGATACCCGGGGAGGTAGTGAGGTTCTCATCTTTAAGTCATTTGTCAAGGATGTTATAAAGGCGATCTTGATGCAAATTCTTGTTGAAATGTGGGTGCAGCAGGGAGGTGTGAGGGGCAGGCTTCACTGATGACAGCAGATGGCTAAGCATAAAAGGCAGTATTTGAGCTAGGCTTAAAAGATTGAGTAGGAATAGACAAAGAGGGGGATGCATGGCATTGTAGATGCAGCAAATATCTTGAATAAAGCTAAGGAGATACAGGTTGTGTGGGGAATCCTGCTTAGCCAGAGCATAGAGGGTGTGGAGGACAGAAATGTGAGATAAAATTGGAGAACTGGGTGGAGTTGGATAATGGAGGATCTTAAATGTCAGGCAAAGGAATTGGAATTTTTTCTCCCCAGTTTGGAAGGGCTATAGACGGACTATTTGGCTCCTACCATTTTCCTAAGGTTGCGCTTTGGGTCTGGAGGAAGAGGGAGAGGGCATGAACTTCTCAAGGGGATGAAGGAAGAGGGAGAAAGTCTGGCTCCCAGTCACTGATAATGGGAGACAGGACAGAGGGTTAATAGGCCTTGGTGGTTCAGCTGTGCAGGTCTGTGACTTACTTTGCCTCTCTTCCCTGCCAATCTTGATCCTGATGCTATCAGAAGGCTGTCACAAGGAATATTGAAGACAGACTCTGGGAAAGGAGACTGGGGGAGGGCACTGAGGGACTGATGAGGCAGTCCTAAGGACAGTGGAGGAAGAGTTTTCCCCTTGAAAAGATCTATGCAAAGATTTGGGCCTGCCATCTCACTGCTCTGCTCAGAAATTCTCTCGGTGGCCTATCAAGTGGAGGTGGCATTTGAAGCCCTCCACCATCTGTTACCACCTGACCTCTTCATATACCATTCCTTGACTCTCCTCTGGGCAATGGTTTTCCCTATTAAATGAATTTCCTCTGGGGGGAAGGGGATTTTTTGGGGGGTAAGTATATGGATGGATCCATACCCATGTGTCCCTGCTACTGGAAAAATAACTCAAGAGGTTGTCTTACTTCCTGACAGTGAGAAGCAAGTTTACCAAACACCTGTGATGGGCAAATGGCTACTGAGATTGCCAGGATGAAAGATAACAGTTCCTGTTCTCAAGGAGCTTATAATCTAGTATTGAGGAAGGGAAATAAAAATAGCTAACATTTCTCTAGCTACTTAAAGTTTGCAGGATGCTTTCTGGGTATTATCCTCATTTGAGCCTTACAATAGTGTTGTGAAGCAGGCACTGCAGTTAACATTACCACTGATTTACAGCTGAGGAAACTGGCTCAAGATGTTAAGTGACTTACCTAGGGTCACAAAGCTGGTAAATGCATGAGATGGGATTTGAGGCCAGCCTTCCTGAGTATGTTCACTCTACCATACTGCCTCTCACATATGTACAAATAAACTTTTAATTTAAAATTAGACTGGATCTAATGCATAGGAAAGACCTGAGGGGAAGTTTTGTTGGGGAAGTCCACTGAAGAGATGGCACCAGACTGGGATCTAGCAGAAAGAGAGGTATGTCACCAGGTAGAGATGGAGGGGGAGGCTCATAGCTTTAGAGTGGTGGAAGGGACTTGAATTTAGCTTGTCCAAGCCCCTCTTTTCCCCTCAGGTCTTCCCGACTTTGACTTCCTTGCTCTAATATACTAGTTGGCTACAGCTAAGAGCAGCCCCTAAACCTGAAATGTTGCCTCAGGAACGTCCTTAGAGCTGCAAAACATGGAGGTAAAATATTTATTGGCTTGGCTAGGAGTGCAGCTTGAGACTAAAGTCTCAAGGCCAGGCAAACACTGCAGTTCTGGCAGAGGCTCTGTTTGCAGAAAATAAGGATTCTCATTAGGAATCTTAGAACTGGTTGCTTGTTACCACAGTGATAGACTTAGTAAATGAACAGGTCTGTTGTGGCCCCAGCCTTATAAGCAGTGTGGCTCAGGGGGAGGGATGCTGGATTTGGAGTCAGAGGACCTGAGTTCAAATACTGGCCCTGCAACTTCCTACTTTTGTGACTCTGGGCAAGTCTCTTCCCCTCCCTGGGCCTCAGTTTCCTCCTCTGTAAAATGAGGGAGTTAGACTAGAGGGCCTCTAAGGACTCTCCCACCTCAAAATCTAGGATGCTATGATCTTATATATAGATATATATGTATATATCTATATATATGACTTTGGGCAAGTCACTTCCCTTACTCTGTACCTAGATTTCCTCATCTGTAAAAAGAGGTTGCTGGATTAGATGCTCTCCAAGTCACTTCCAACTCTAGATCTAGGATCCAATGATTCATGCTTACTCAGGCCAAGTGCCTAGCAGAGGGACCTAACCAAATGTCTGCTCTTGGCTTGTAATTTGTTCCTCCCAGGCTGGTGAGAAGGCAGGTGCCAAAGGGTGCCAGTAAACTTTCCAGGAGGTTGGTGCAATCGGACTGCAAGCAAGTGCAAGAAAGTAGGTGGCAGGAAACCAGGGAATTATTGATTGTTTGTCCCCAATTTCCTCGGTGGACCAATGGCATCAGTTGCTTCCTGCCTGCAGCATGGAAAAGCCAGAAAACAAACCCCAAACTGGGCTGCTTGGGATTGTCACATTGGCCGATTTTGAAAACTGCCTTACATTTTCCAGTATGTTTCCAAACACTGTTTGACAATCCCTTTAGGCCATAAAACATGTTTATATTTCAGATGGAAATGACATAATCAGATGCTCCAGGATCTTCTTAGGGGAGCCTTCCCATCTGTGGGCAGCTCTTGGCTTAGCTCAGTTCAGTTCAGCAAATACCCATGTAATGGGGCAGCCCTGAAACCAAAGATGATTGGTCTTTAAGGTTTAATAGCTATTTCAAGTGAAAGATACAGTCAGGAACAGAATAAAAGATGTAAGGATGCTGGAATTACCACATGAAGAAAGTGAGAAGATCATTTTTTCCACCTATCTTTTTTCTGACAACCCTCAAAGCAGAATGCATCATTTCTGGCCGTCACCGGTATACTAATGGAAACAGAAAGTTCTCGGGGCAAGGACGGAAGGCTCCCTCTGGAAGGGTGGAGTGGCAAGTCTTGAACTGGAGTCTATCTTCGACTTTTTCAATGACTCACTGTGTGACCTTGGGCAAGTCACTCCCCTTCTGGACTTTAGTCTGCCCATCTGCAAGCAGAGAGAAGATGGGCCTAAGAGTTGGCCCCCTGAGGGGTCACTGAGGATGTGACGGCTGTCATGGAGAAGAGGGAATAGGTTCAGGATCATAGCATCATAGGTTCAAAGCGAGAAAGGCCCTCAGAAGCTGCTGGGTTCAACCCTCTTATTTTATAGATGAAGAAGAAAAGTTTAAGTAGCTTACTCAGAGTGCCATGGCCAGTAAGTGTCAAGGGCAGCTGCTGAACCCAGGTTGTTCCAACTCTAAGGTTATCCACTCTACCATATTGCATCTGGGGCATCTCCAGTCATCCTGATCTACATCTGGCCACTGAACCCAAATGGCTCAGGAGGAGAAAGTGAGGCTGGTGACTTTGCCCAGCCCTCCCTCACATCCAGTTCACTTCATCCTGGTGTCACCTCCCTGATGTCATGGTCCTCTTCCAGAACAAGGACAAACCACAACAACCATACTGCACTTAGCCCCAGAGGGTGGAACAAAGAATGACGGGTGGAAGATGCAAAGAAGCTTGATGTAAGGAGAAGCTTCCAATGATGACAGCTATCTCTAAATGCAACAGGCTGCCTCAGCAGGTAGTAAGTTCTCTAGAAATAGAAGTTTTCAAGTGGAGGTTGAATGAACAATTGTTGGGGATGTTGTAGCCAGCATTCTGTTTAGGTCCAGGTTACATTGGATGACCTCTGAGGTCTCTTCCAATATTAAAGTGTTAGGAAACTCCAGAGCTCAAATCTGAGCCACAGAAAGAATGTTTCTGCCAATTTCCCAAACATTCACTAAGTGCCTACTATGTGCCAAGCACTGTGCTAGGCACTGGGAACACAGAGACTAAATTGATAGTCCCTACACCTAACATGTATGCTAGCAGTACAAAATGTACACAGATACATAGAAAGGCATTTTGATGGGTGGAGGAGATCATTACCAAGGAGGTTCATCAAAGGCTTAGTGTAGGAGATGGTGCTTGACTTGAACTGGACCTGAGACTCAAGGAGAGGGACTAGAGTCAAGGAGAGAACTAGTCCTCTGGGGCTTCCAGGAAACAGAGGAAAGGAGGGAGCGCCTTCCTGGCTTGGAGGATAGACTTGCAAAGGTACAGAGATGGCAAATGGCTGAAATGAAGGGGGAAGTAAATGACATGAAACAAGTCAAGAATGGAAGTTAGAATCATATTGTGACAGATGGGGTGCGGTGGGGGAGTTATGTTTTATCCTGAAGCTTTTTAAGAAGGGAAGTGATATAGTCAGACATGATGTTTAGGAATATCAATTTGTTAGGTGTGAGGAGGATGGATCAGATAGGGGAGAGATTTCAGGCAGGGAGACCATTCAGAAGACTGGTACCATAGTTCAGATGAGAAGTGATAAAGGCTTGATCTAGGGCGGTGGCCAATGTGAATTGTCAGAAGGTGGTAGATGTGAGTAATATTGTAGAGGGAGAAATGATGAAACCTGGCAACTGATTGGAGATGGAGGGTGAGGGAAACCTTGAGCCTTGAGATATCCCAGATGTCCCAGAGTCTCAGTTCATGTCTGGTGTCTTTCTCTCCTGGTGTGCTGGTGATCTTTCTCACCTTGGTTTTGTGTCCCAAGATGTGAGATATCACTCTGAGGTCTCTATCCACTTCCTGCAACAACTGAATTCATCTTAAAAATTTGATCTGAGGGCATCTTTCATGTTACATATCCAGGACAGCATTTTGCTTTGCTTCTCTGAGTCCCTGGATACTAAAATTGCTAGTTATAGCTCTGTTGCCATGCAGCAGTGAGGACCCACTTGAGATCAGCAGACATTGGCAATACAACTACGTGACTTTTTCCAGTAGAGTTTGGTAGCATGGAAATATGAATAGCAGTTAATCCAGGGTTAAGAGTTCAAAAGTGATGAGCCAAGGACAAGGGACCAAAGAATTTGAGGGTAGAAGACATGAAATTGAATTGGTTGACTATAGTGTCTATGGCATTGATTTCCTGCAACTTTAAGCTGTTGTGAGAGGTTTATGAGGCTGCACTTGGACCGTGGTCAGGTCTCTGGGTGTTAAATGAACAGATTGTGATCTGGCTGATCCAGTTCATTCAGTCTTCTGCTGATGCAGATCATTGAGTGAGGGATTTGAAAAAAGCGGTCATCTCTAGCAAGTGGAAAGATGGTCCACTGGGACCCTGATCTGGTGTGACCCCACATGTGTTGTTTCTAGAAGCAGGAATGGTACCTAGAAATACTTGATCCTGTGGCAGTATCATGATGTTTAGTCCCCATCCCCAAAAGACCTTGCTGCTGTGCTGAGAACAGAGGCTGCTCTGAGGGATGCTCACAGTTTCCAAATCTGATGGGTATTCCTCCACAGAGCTCCATCCAAGGCAGCCTTATAGCTTGGGTGGGGTTGTCTCACCAGTCTGCTCATGATAGGATGGCTTAGCCTCATACCTTCCCCTGGTTTTGGGGTTCTCTAATCAGCCACCAAATTTCTTATAGTTCAGTTGTCCAGGAGCTCTTGACAGCAAGGACCCAAGAAGTGAGCACCCAGGAAGTGGGAAAGATCCAAAGACGTTGCTGAGGTGGGAAGGTTTCCAGAAGGTTGGAAGGACCCTAGGAAGTTGCCATACTAAGAAAGGCCAGGCAGTTGATCTGGGGGGTAGCTGGGAATGGAGAGGAGCAGTCATCAGGTGTGAGGAGGCTTTGAAGGAGGTGGCACTAACCTCTTTCCTGTTCTGTGGTGGTCTATAGGCAATAGATGAAAGCTGGGAGAGCCGGGGCCTCTGGGCTAATGTTTATAAGGCTAATTCATTGGATTGCTGATACAGAGCTATATGTCTGAGAAAGAAGGGGAAGCATTATTTTTGGTTAGGGCTATAAGGAGAGACTTTAAACTCCAAGCAAGACATGGCACATGAGTGGGCACATAATATCTGGACCATCCCTGGGCTACTTTGAAAAGATGCTCTCTGCCCCCTAGAGCTTGACTATGGAGATGATCCCACTAAGCTCTAAATTAAAAGTGAAATGGTAACTGGATCATCCTACCATTTTGGGAACCTAACACACCTTCCTAGACTTTGCCATTCCATCCAATGAGATCATTAGTTGGCAAGGTTATACTTGGCCATCAGAATTCTAGCCTGAATCTTGCTCAGGGGGATATTAATTGCCAAATGATAACTGTTAGAGTCTCCAGGATCATGACCTCCTGGGAGTTGGGTTGGATCTTGGACACTATCTAGTCCTATCCTTTCATTCTGTAGAAGGAAATAGAGTCTCAGAGTGAAGGGAAATGACTTGCCCAGGGTCACAGAGGTGGAAACTTGTGAGTCCCAGTCCAGCAATCATAGATCATTAATTTAGGTTGAGATTAGGAAGGGATCATAGGATCACAGATCTAGAGTTGGAAGGGACCCCAGAGGCCATTTGATCCAACAGAGGAGGAAACTGAGGCCTAGGGAGGGACGTTGAGTTGCTAGCTAGGCCAACCTCTTCATTGAAAGCATGAGGAAAATGAGGCCCAGAGAAGGCAAGGACCTTGCTCAAAGTCACACAGGTAGTAAGAGTCAAAGGCAAAATCTGAATCTAGGTCTTCTACTGAAAGCCAGTACTCTTTCCACTGTACTATGATGAACCCTAGAGGCATTCTAATCCAAACTCTCTCATTTTTTCATGCAAAGAAATGGAGGCCCAGAAAGGTAATGTGACTGGAGTCACCCAGACAATAACTGGCAGAGCTGGGATTTGAGCCAGCTCCCTTGATTCCAGAGCCAGCATTTGGTCCAGTACTGCATTGCTTCCAATATTCCCACTATGCTTTGCTGGAGTGCTGTTGACTGACTTTTCACATCTAGACCCTGTGGTATCATTTTCCCCCAATTACTGATGTGGCACTGAGATCACTTCCCTACATGGCTGAAGCATTCTTGAAACACTTTCTCCTCCCATCCCCACCTCCCCCCAACAAAGCCAAACACCCAAATGAAGCACTGGCTCTGAAAACTGTCCCTTTGAAGCCTCAATAGGCCACAAGAACCAAATCCAGGCCAGGAATTGTTTCCAGACTGAAGCAAGCTCACTCTTCCAAGGCTCATGCTGGGCTTGGGGACTTAGCAAACCTGATGGATTCCTGGCTCTTCTCATCAAATGCCATAACCTAATGCAAAACCCTTTGCAAACCTTAAAAAACAATGTAATTGGTAACTATCATTGTTATTACTATCTCTGGGGTAGGAACAGGATAGAGGAAATGCAATTAATTGTTTGGTATCTGTACCTCAGGGACCCTTTTTCCCCTCTCTCCTTTTCTTTTCTCCCTTTATAACTGTGGACACCCTCCCTTCCCCACCTCATTTAAGCCTTTGAGGAGAAGAGGAGGGGCAGAGGGGCAAAGGGGTGGAGGGATAAAGGGAAATAAGAGGGTGAGGAATAGGAGAGATATACACTGGAACGGATTGCTCTGGACCAAGGTTACCTAGATTCCCCCTCTCCCCCCGCCACCATCCATTACCTTCAGTCACACTGTCTTTGAGTTCAATCTTCTGATTTATTTTTTTCTGGAATGTTTGGCTCTAGGGATAACCCAGGAAGGCAATTCTCTCCAAATCTTTTGTCAAATTCTACCAACTAAAATCAACTCCATTTTCTCTTGGACTATCTATTAAACAAGGAGATAAGTGCTGTTCGCTAGGCTGAAGTTATAGGCTCCCAGCTCCAGAGCTGGCAAGGCCTTCTGAGACCACCTAACCTACAACTCTCATTTTACAGAGGAGGAAACTGAGGTCCAGGGAGGTCAAGTGACTTATCCAAACTTACCCATAGGATCCTAGCTCTAGGGCTGGAAGGGCCTTCAGAGGCTGCCTAGTCCAATTGCCTCATTTTAGACATGTGGAAACTGAGGCCCCGGAAGGGAAATTCCAAGGTCACACAAGTAATAAGCAACACAGATAAAAGTGGAACCTAGCACCACAGATTCCAAATCTCTTGCCCTTTCCACTTGCAGCATGCTGAATGTGCCATTTTCCAGCTGTGTCCTCAGCAGCTAGCACGGTGTCTGATATGTAGGAATTAGCTAGTACATTTTTGGTAATTGCTGTTTCTTGGATTGAAATTGCATCGATATTAGAGAAAGACTCACACAATGCCTGAACTGGAAAGGGTCATGGCAATCATCTCGTCTAAGCCCCTCATTTCTAGTCCTGACCTCCTGGGAAGAAACAGGAGCCCAGAGAGGGTACAGAATTTGCCCAAGGTCACCCAGTAAGCCAGGGGCAGAGCCAAGAATTAATGCCAGGTTTCTTGACTTCCAGTCTGGTGCTCTTTTCACTACAGCATGGATCTTGGGATACTTATATAAAATGGAGCATCAGAACCCCCCCACCCCCCAGCTCACCCCAAGGTCGTATCAAGGCAGAAGTCACTTTGCAGCAATGGTCTGGCTGCTGCAGGATGCAGATAAAAGGCTTTCAACCTACTTCTGGTCCCCTGAGCCTGGCAGGCCCCCTAGGCCCATTTTAATTTGAGCTTTCAGGATGGCAAGAGAAGAAGTGAGCAAGGAAGGTTAATTATCCTAATTAGAAAAGAAGCAGAGGCTGGCCCTTCTAGGTCAGGGAGTGGGGCTAGTTTCCCCCCAAGCTGCTGGCTTCGGACGTTAGCCAGTCATTGAATGCCAGAGGATAGACAAAGAGCTCTCCTTGCTTTGCTTCCAAAGTTCCTCCCTCCTTCCTCTAGCCACCCCCATCCACAGATTCTTTTCAAGAAGAGTCATGTGACTGGGCAGAGCCACTAGAACCAAAGTGTGGGGCATCCGGAGCTGAACGACACCCCAGTGTAGACACAGACTCAGCTGGAGGAGTCCCCCTTGCATATGTAGACATAGGAGGATGAATCTCCCAGGCCTATCTCATCTTGCCCACCCTCAGCCCCTGGCTGTGAAGACAGACTGTGATAGGCCATGGCACTAGTCTGTCAGCATAAATGTACAGAAATGTTGCCCACCCAGAGACTCAACCACATCAACACTGCCTACTGTTTTAAATATATGGGCAAAACTTGGAAAATATGGTTCTGATGAATGCTATTTTACCATTGTTAAAGCAATATAAACAAACCTCATTGCAAGGTTGCAAACCACTGCTGTGCCATCATTGGACCAAGTGCCTATTTAGAAAACTGTTCCGGTGGCACCAATGTCCCCTAGAGCATTGTTACACACACACACACACACACACACACACAGACACACAGAGTGAGAATCTCCTTCTACTCATTCAGGCCCTCATCAGTCTTAGAGAGTCACCTAGACCAGTAGTATCAAATTCAAATAGAAATGAGATCACTAAACTGTACATAAGGATCCTTGCAGGCAGCATCTTGACTGAAAAAACCACAAATTAACATTATCTATATTATATTTTTTATTTGTTTTATTCACTACATCTCAATGATGCTTTAATCTGTTTTGGCAAGCACTTGGGCATGTAGAGTTTAAAGCCTCTGGCCTACATCATGGAGATGTTCAAGTTCTCTCCCAGTGTCTTCTAGGCAGTAAACAAGAGAAGCAGGACTTGAATCTGGGGCTTTCTGAGCCCAGGGGCAGCTCCCTAGCTATGCTGTCCTACTGCCTCACTTCTACATTATATATTAGAGCTTAGAACTTCAGGAGAAACTCCCTTGAACTCATGGAGCATGTATTTGGGGGCCCCATTATATTTTGTGAAAGAGCAGGCTGTCTCTTTTGCAGTTTACTTTTTTATACCTACATGTTGGACGCTTTGAGTTCTTAAATATACTCATTCATCAATAAAGATCAAATGAGTTAATATTCGTAAAGCGCTTAGTACAGTCCCTGGCACACAGTGGGTGCTTCTTCCTTCCCTCTCTCATTATACAGATAAGAAGAGATGAGTGGTTTGAGTGACACATGGACACTCTGGGAATTCTGAAAAGCCAGAGGGAGGGCTTAGTTTGTTGGATGCCTCCTCAAGGGCAACTTCATGGGAGGAAGTAGATGAGAATTCCAGAGGACTATTGCCAATGGCTTTCTGGACTGTAGATGTCCCCTTGGGCATCTTGCCCTCACCCTACTGAGATTATATGGTTGCAAAGTAGCAGGGCTGGGGCTTGAAGCTGTCTCCGGGCCCCCAGGTCAGTGTTCTCACCACTGTTCTGTACCGGACCATGCTGCCTCACTCTCCAAAGAGCTCCTTCTTTCTCCCTTTTTAGGAGGCAGACTGGATACAAGGCAAAGAAACAGGGTTTGAGATGACAAAGCAAGTTATTAAGAGGAGACACTTACTGTCAATAAACTCAAAAGTGATGCCTGTTAGGTGGATAATTTAGCCTGAGGTAACTGAGTGCTGACTTGTAGTAACCCCTTCAGCCACTCAGTGGGCTCTTTTCTAGCCTTAAAGGTTGCTGGGAGAGGGGCACTTTTGGGTTCCCCATGCATGACTTGGACCTGGGGGAGGTGTCCCTGCTAGAACACAGTCTGTACATGCAGAGTTATTTGTGCAGCTCCTAAAGCCCAAAGGGGAAAAGGCAGTAACAGCCAGGAGAGTGAGCCTGGGGGCCCGGCATGCCAGCAGCAGGCCTGAAATCAGGTCAGCTGCTTGGAGATCCAGCACTTCTAATGGAAAGGGAAGATTTCCTGAGACTCTCAGTAGTTCATAGCCTAAGTTGGGCAAGGAGTCAAGATTTGATGCATAGATCAGGTTGGGATGGCAAGAGAGAGCTCATGAGACTAAATCAAAGATCTGTGTGATCTTGGACAAGTCCCTTCTCTTCCCTGAGCTTCAGTTTCCTCATGTGGAATTCCTTAAACTAGGGGACCTTAACTTTTTTGGAGTCCCAGACCCCTTGAGCCACCTGGTAAAGCCCATGACCCCCTTCTCAGGATGCTTTTAAATGCACAAAATACATTGGATTTCTATATGACCACGCTGTGTAGGACGGACATCAACTAGGGACAGAAGACAGTAGTGGTGAGGAAGGTGGAGAACTGGGAGGTCAAGGAGCTTGATGGGGACAAAGATTGGGGTGGAGGGGAAGTCTGTGAATCAGGTTCTAAAATGATTGTGGAGGAGGGAGTGTGACCCAGAGGAGCCTGGGTGTGAGTGAGCTCAACAGGAGTCAACAGATTGGACAAAACTTTGAAGGAGAAATGGTTACTGAAGAATGGTGGCCTTGGGGAGGTCTGAGGGTAGCAGCAGGGAGTGGAAGTGCACCAGGGGGTTTGTGGGAGACAGAAGGACCAGTCAGCCTTGGAGACAGGGCCAGTAATGATGTGGCATCTTCTGGAGAAAGGCAGGCTTCAGTGAGAACAGGAAGACAGAAGAAATGGGAGAGGATGAGATCGTAGATGAAAGGGAGTTTGTTAATGATCCGGAGGTACAGGGGAAGGGAGGGCTCAGGAGGAGAGTGGGGGCTAGTGGGGGCAGGGTGGGGTGGAGAGAGAACAGAGGCAAAACCGCAGGGATCAGAGCAACAGGAGGGAAGAATTTGCTAGCCTTGGCGCATTGGGAGGATCAAATATATGGGAGCCGTTAAATCAGCTCCCAGCTTCTAATTAGAATGCAGTACAGGGGCCTCTGCAGATCCGGACTCTAGGAAGGGGGGCTCTCCCTCCCCACTTGGATGCAGCAGAGAAGGAGGGGGTGCTGATGGATTGTTTGTTTGACAGCAAATAGATCCATTGTTATTGCCATCAGTGACGGCCATTTATTGACCACTTACTTCGTGCAGGCGCTGTGCCCAGACCACAGAGCAGTTAGCAGAGGAAGTTCCCTGCCTTCAAAGAGTTTCCTGGGGGAGGGAGAGAGAGGCAGTGGCTGGCACATGCCACCTTCACTGATGATCTTGTCTTGGCTTTCTAAGCCGGCTGGTATGATGAGGGGCAGTTTGCCCGGCTTCATCACTCCAGGCTAGTTTAGGTCTAGGAAATGACTCCCACTGCAGGTACTTTGGGTAGTAACAAATGCTTAGCTTCTGTCTTTGGGTAACATACATATACACGCAGATACATACACACAGAGATACATACACATACACACAGAAATACACACACACAGACACATAGAGATACACACACATGCACACACACAGAGATACATACACATACATACACACACATGCACCCACACAGATACATACACACAGAGACACATACACATACATACACACAGATACACACACACACACACACACACACACATACACACACATTTTTCAGCCTGCTAAGAGCAAGCCAGAGAAATCTTTGCTAAGAGCCTTACAGAATCTCCAGAATGCCCAGGGGCACTAAGGACAGCAAGTAAAATCATCTCTTTATTTATTTTATCTGATTTATTCCAAGACTCTCTTCTTGCCTTTCAATTAATAATACAAACTTAATTTCCAACAGAGCCCCAGGCTAGCCAGCCAAGTGCCATGCAATAGCAGCCCAGCCTTCATGTCTTAAACAGCTACCCCTCCATGGATAGGGAAGGAGCTTAGGACACAGGGACACACATCAGCAAGCACCGATTAAGTACCTACTATGTGCCTCTAAGAGAAGATGTGTCCCTCTTTAGTCTAGGCTAATACTCTGCACCCTGGCCTTTTGACATCAGTGAAAGCCAAGGCCCAGGATGGGAGCAGTGAGCAGGGGTCTCCCTTTTTCTTTTTCTCTTAGTACACTCTGCTAGGATTACCCCAAATATAGAAGCCATAAGGAGAACCAAGGAGTCATGGACCCTAGAATACTGGAATGAAACACCAGAATATCAAGAACTGTAAAGGCCCTTAGAAGAGAGACAAAGAAGACGGCAATCTCAAGAGGAGTCACCGGTGTGTCATGACATGGTGGCCAAGAAAGTCAAAGCCATCTTACACTGCATTAAGAGGACCAGGACAGGTCATACCCTGGTCAGACCTTGCCTGGAGTGTTGGGGTCAGTTCTGTGCACCTCATTTTAGGAAGGGCTTTGATGCGCTGGAGAAATGACCAGAGGACAGCAACCAAAGGGGTGAACGACCAGTGAGGATCGATGGAAGGAACTGAGGCTGACAGAAGAGAAGACCTTGGGGGATGGAGGAGGGACACGAGAGTATTTGGAGAGAGATGAGTCTTGTTCGGTTTGGCCCCAGAGTGCAGGACTGGGGGCAATGAGAAGTGACAAAGAGTCCAATCGAGGTGTGACATCAGGAATAACTTCGTAATATTTAGAGTTGGCCCCAAGTGCAAAGAGCTGCCTTGAGAAGTGGGTAGGTGGGTGGGGGAAGTCAGGGCTTGCACTGGAAGTCTTTAAGCAAACATCATGATATGGAGATATGGAGAGGACATTTTTCAATGAAAAAGCTAAAAGTTTTATTGGCACTTTTAAAACAATCATATTAACTTTCCAATATCCAGTCCATCTTTATTCTAAGAACCCTCCCTTATAAGAAGACAAAGAGTAAAGGAAAACGAATTCAGACAGCATGCACTTCATCTTTCAGTATATACAGTATTTGGTCTCCCTACCCCCAATCCTGAGAGGGCCTTAGAACTTAGACACCAGAGGTGTCAGGGCCTGGAAGAGAGATTATCTCTGAGTCGTGAGGGCCTCGGGACAAAGGATCACAGATTTAGAGCTGAGAGGGGTCTTAGAAGACATTTAGACCGCCCTCATTTTACTTGAGAAATGTCAAAGCTGGGAGGGATCTTAGAACAGGGAATGTCACATCTGGAAGGGACCTTAGAATGCAGAATGTGAGAGCTGGGAATGAGTTTAGAACATAGAGAATGTTAGAGCTGAGAGCAACCTTAAAAAACAGAATAAGGAAACCTTGGCGATCATTTAGCCTGACCTCTCTCATCTTATGGAGGAAGAAACTGAGATTCAGAGTTATACTCCTGGTTCCCAGGCCTCAAAATGAGACCCAGTCAAATGTGGTCTATTTTTGAGGCATTCCCCTCTCCAGCAGGATTCCTTCCTGCAGCACAAATCCCCTTCTGCACTGGTGCTAAATGTACCACTCAAATGTACCACAGGACTAGGATGGCCAATCAGTACCAAGATGGTGTGTAACTTTTCTACTGAAGTCAGTAGAGAGTATTTGCATCTTCTCAGTGCCTGGAAATGGAAACCACTTGGGGATAAGACCTTCCCTCAGAGCCTTAACTAGGGCTTGGCTCCAGGGCACTGAAATAGAGAGATTTGCATTCCTTCAACAACAGTACTCTCCCAGCTGCTGTACCTTAGGTGAGCTTCCTTCTTTCATCCTTTTGACCTTGTTTTATCCCAGGGTCTCTGGCTCCTTACTCCTGAATGAGACTGTCATATAAAGGCCAACTTCATGCCCCATTTCATGCTACTTTTCTTAGGGGAAAAGGCCAGGTATAGCTATGACCTCACTCCAGGCAGTCTAAGGGTGCCCATGTCTACTGTGCCCTCATCCTGCATCCCAGTGAGGTGACTCAGTGGCTGTAAATACCAAACCTGCCAGGCCTGGCTTCTTTTTAAAAGCCTTGGATGACACTGACACAAGAAAGTCCCCTCCCCAGTGGAGAATCCAGAGGAGGTGGCCCTGTCAAGGAGAAGGGAAATGGGAATGTTTCTATCTTTTTGACTCAGCACATCAAACCTCTTTTGTGATGCAGTCAATAAATTGGTGGATTCTGACTTAATGCTCAAGGACAGAGGTGGGGAAACCTGCAGTCTTGAGGTCACATGTGGCCTTCTAGGTCCTTAAGTGCAGCCTTTTGACTGAATTTTACAAAATTTGGATTCAGTCAAAAGGCTACACTTAAGGACATATGGCCTCAAGGCCAGAGGTGCCCCACTCCTGCACTAGGAGGTTGGGATGGAGTTTGTCTTTACTTGAGGTCTTTAAGCAAAGACCCCCCTATCAGGGCCATCGTGGAGGGGATTCCTATATAGGTGCTGATGTTAAGGGAAGGGCCCTGAGATTCCTTCCACTTTTGATGGGCAGTTTAGCCTGGAGAAGAGAAGACTTAAGGAGGACATGATTGCTATCCTCGAGTATGTGAAGGGCTATCAGCTGAAATAAACATTAGATTGCATAGACAGCAGAATTAGGATTCTGGCTCAGTGAATATGCATGTGATGGTGAACAAACTACCATGACTTCTGGGAACCTCAATTTCCTCATTCAGAAAATTAAAAGGTTGGAATAGATAACTTCGAAGGTCTCATCACCTCTACATCTAGCATTCTGTGATCTGATGGTCTTGGACAAGTCATTTTCCTTCCCTAGGCCTCAGTTTCCTTTTCTGTAAAATTAGAAGGTTGGACTGGATGGCTTCCAAGGTCCCTTTCAGCTCTAGATCTTGGATCCTCTGGCTTGTTCAGCTTGGTCACAGTGGTAAGGACCAGAATCAAAGGGTAGAATTTTCAAGGGGACATATTTTTGAATTGAGGGGCCAACTTCTTAAGGAGACCCGTCCCAAAGGGGAAGAGGTTGCCCGACTAGGTAGGGGGCTCCCTCCAGGTGGATGTCTTCAAGTAGAAGCTGGAAAAGCACTTTTCAAGGATGTTATAGAGGGACTCTTGGTCATGAATGAGTTTGACAGGATGGCCCTGGAGGCCCTGGGATTCTGGGAAAACCAGAAGACTTGGGGAGGAACTCAGACTCTGCCACTTATTAATTGGGTGATTAATTTAGCAGTTAATCAGTCAATCAATCAGCCTTCCTTTATTGAACTCTTGCTAACTGTCAGACACTGGGGAGACAAGGAAAAAGCAAATATAGGCCCTGCCTTCCAGGAGTTTATAATCTAATAGGCAAAACACATGTATAGAAATTGAGATATGCATGATACATACAGAGGAAGTCAAAGATTGAGTTCAAAACCCTTCATTTTACAGATAAGGCAACTGAGTCTGAAAGAGGTTGGAGTCAGAGAACTGCTAAGTACAAGAGGGAAAATTTGAACTGAGGTCTTCCTAAATTTCAGCCAAGGACTCTATCCACTGCACCACATAACTTTATACATGGAAGGTCATCTTAGAGAGGAAGGTGCTAACAGCCAGAGAAGACAGCAACGGATGCCTTTAGAAGTTGGCATTGGAGCTGTGTGACCCTGGATAAGTCACTTCCCCTCTCCGGTCTTCAGATTTCTCCTCCCTTAAGATAGAGACAATAATATTCATTGTATCCTACCTCCCAGGGCTGTGGTAAGAATAAGTGTGAAAAACTCTATAGAAATGTGAGTCAACTTTATTATTATTCATAACATTGTTATGGTTTATATCCATCCTTCCTGATGCCTCAGTGGACTTAGGAAACTTTGCGTGCCCAATTTGGCATGGAAGAGATGTGCTCTAATTATTTATTTGTGTGGAAGCAATTAGTAATGCCAATTAAGGCCATTTAGATCTGTGGATTGTACAGAACACTATATTTTCCACTGTTTGTGTTTGAAGTAATTGTTTGTGTCAAAGTAATTTCCGAGGGAACAGAGAGTAATTTCTCTCAAGTCTCAGTTAGATGGTTTGGATCCAGTTTCGGCCTCTTGGGTAGCAATGACAGACAAAGACTTCTGCACCAAATAGGTGCAGAGGGGGCAGAGGCAAGAAAGCATGGGATCCTGGACACTTCTGTTTTTAATCAGCCCAGAAGCAAGTAGGAAAGAGACTTAAAGACTGCACGAGTCAAAGGGAGCCTTGGAGATCTCAGTCTATGGAGGGAATGACGAGCTGTTCCAGCCCGGAGCTGGAGACAGATGCACAAAATTAAAGGATGTGGGATAGAGATGGACTGAAACTAGGATGGCTCTTGGTGGACTGATTTTTGATATCCTTCATTCTTGCTACATGACTGGGCCCCTTCTGTTTATTCCAGGTGATGTCAGTCTTCTTTTGTCTTCTCCATATTGTTGTATGGTCTTCTGGGCCATTTTTATCTGTGGTTTTTCTAAGAATATCATATGCTCCTAGATTTAGGCCTAGAAAGATCCTCAGAGGCTATCTGGTCCAATCCCCTCATTTTACAGAGAAGGAAACTGAGGCCCAGGGAGAGGAAGTGACTTTCCCAAGGTCACACATAGGATCTTAGCTATAGAGGTAGAAGGGTCTCTAGAGGCCATCCAATCCAACAACGCTCTAACTTTATGGAGGAAAAAATGGGCGTTGTAAAGTGACAAACTTGATAGGTCAATCAATCACTCACTGTTACCTTTACTCATCCTGACTCTTCCTTCAAACCCATTCCACTGAAGTCTCTCTATCATATTGGGTGGTCTCCTGGGACAAGAAAGTTACCCTGAGGCATACTTTGGGTGGGAGCTGCCATGACCAATACCCAATACCCTTTAGCAGTCATTTGTTCTCATAGAGGCCAGAATGCATAGCTCCTATTGTAGTGATCCTTGTGGCCCATAAATTCGACTCTGCTTTACTGACAAGAGTTCACAATTCTAAAATCTGCAGAATTCTGGTTATTAATTTGTCTCACAGAGAAGATCTACAGAGGCATATTGATGGGATTTTGGAACTTGGATACAAACAGTGACAGCTTTTTTATCTTCTGTCCCTCCTACCTTTTTAATCATCTGACCTCTAAAATAAGCAGACATTTTATAGATATTTAAGGAAAGGGATTCAAGGTCCATTCACAAGGCTAACAAAATAATTGTTTGCATCATAAATAATTATTTAGGCCCAGCTTTTGTTTTTAATATGAAATTATTCAATATGACTTTTATGGAATTTCTGTAGAAATATGTTTAGGTATGAATCAACTTGGAACGATCAAGAGAGTCGTGATAACTGTTCAGTCTTCAAGTGGGAAAGACTCGGACTCTGAACGATATTTATTTCCAGGAAATTCTTGCTTTGGAGAGGCAGCATGGAAAAGTGGCTCAAGGGCCAGCCTTGGAATCAGAAAGAACAGTGTTTAGGTTCCTGCTCCAACATAGACTGACCATGCACTCTTGGGAAAGTCACTTAACATCTCGCTATTCTAGGTGAATACCTAGACCAGGGGTGGGGAACCTACCACCTAGAGGCCACATTGGATTCAGTCAAAGGGCCACACTTGAGGACCTAGAGGGCTACAGTAGATTCAGTCAAAGGGACACACTTGAGGACCTGGAGGCCCACATGTGGTCTCAAGGTCACAGGTTCCCCACCCCTGATCCTAGACACAAAGTTCCAGAGAAGGGGATCACCTACATTGGTAGGGGGAAGTTCTTCATTTGGGAGTTTCCAAAACTAATGGAATAACAGATCTAGTTCCTATTCCTATTTATTTACTATTCTTTCCATCTCCAATGAAGCTCCAACAAATGATTGTGAATGGGTCTTGGATTTTCCACTGGGACAAGCAAAACAGTGATACCAAGTGCTAATTATCAGACTTTTAAGGTTAAAAAGTGTTTTATACACATTATCCCATTTGATCCTAACAACCACTCTGTGAGGAAGATAAAACAAAAGCTATTCTATTTAAAAGGCGAAAAAATCCAAGAGTGACTTTCCCCAAGGTTACAGAGCTATGAAGGGCAGAGCTGGGATTGATTCCAAATCCATTGCATTTTCTAATATTACTGAAGGATTGCAAATTGTATCATGCGGGCAGTCAACTGGCACATCTATGTTCATAACCAGCCTAGGTGTTCAGTGTGGATCCTGTAGGGATGATCATGTCGACAACCCCTCTCAGGCCTTCCAAAAGGAGCTTCAACATCATCAGACATTGTTGAAAGGGGTCTAGGTCTTAATCACACAAAGATGTTTTGCAATTGGCCCCACCTTCCTAGCATCTATTCAGAAATTCTTCTTCCAAAAGTCCTATTTCTAATTCTTTAGAGAGAATTCATACAAACAAGAACCTCTAACAAAAATCAGTTTATATTGCTCTGAAGTGGGGTGACAACTCAAAGATGGCTCTCCAAATGTTAAGGCAAATAGACCTTGATTAGGGCCTGGGTGGGAAGAGAGGTATGAAACAAAAGATGGACTAAACCACCAGGTCATTCGTGTTTCTTCCCTAGAAGCGACGTATTCTGCAGTCCATTTTCAAATGCAATTTGCAGTAATATCCAGGCAAAAATCCAATTAAAAGGTAGAAAGGGATTTGCATGCATATAATAATGTGAATGTACCATTAAAACAAATGGTCCCAGTAGCGAAAATTCAAAGGTCTTTTCTTTGAAAAGTCCATTTCTAGAGCATTTTAGTGATTACTTAATTCTCCACCTGAAAATGTCCAAAAGATTAGATGAAATTACAGCGTCTGAACTCACTATGACTTGATGCTTATAGGGGAAAGAATAAACCTTGTTGTGCACCTGGACTGGATTTTGTGTGATTCACTCTTCTATAAAAGCTTTTTACTTATAATCATAGAAAACCAGAGGTAAAATTGTATTTCAAGAAGGTTTCAAATTAGATGAAATCCACAAACTTGAAGAGTTTGGGGGATGGATGGGGATGAAAGCAGAAAACAAAAGGCTATGCTGATAAGAGTATTCTATAGGCTGCTTAGTCAGATGGAGGATATGAATGCTGAGCTCCTGACTTTGATCACAAAACAGGCACAGAGAAGAGCTGTAGAACTGAGAGCTAACTTCAACACTAGAGATTTGCTGGAAGTTTCATTCCACTGGTTAATTCTTGACCTACTTTGGAGACATTTTCACCTCTCAAAATGAGCAGTGGTGGCGACCAGTACTCTACAGCTGATCTTGAGCAAAAGAAAGAACCAACCAATGCATTATAAGCCAGAGATTTGGAAGGAGGTGATCATGTCATCTGAGAGTTCACAATTACCAAGGAAGGGAGTACTGAGCATGGTCACATATGGACTTTAAGAAAGTTTTCAAATGTTCAATGAAACAATAGGCATAATTCCATGATTATAGATTCTATGAGGGAAGATAGCTCACATGGGATAGAAAGCCCCACAAAATTAAATTCTGACAATATAATTGCAAATGGTCACAAAGAAGAAGAAAGAGGGAGAGCCATCTAAAAAGAAAGATGTGGCTACACAGGGAGCTCTCTGGAGCTCAGATTTTAGGAAGGATACAAAAGATAGAAGAAAGGGCACACATATAAGGAAGGATATAAAAAGGTAGCATGGAACTGTAAGAATAGTATCAAAGAGGCAATAACCCAGAGTGAAATGAAGCTTGTGAAAAATGCTAAGAACAATAAAAATTGTGCTCAGAGCAAGAATAAGGAGGGGACAGACAGGTCCTCTGCTTGGGGCAGATGGTGAAATATTAACTGACAAGAGATGAGATGACAGAGAAAACAGAACTACTCAGTAACTATTTGACTTCTGTCTTTTCTCTCAAGAAGCATGATCTTTAAACAAGAAAAGGTCAAACAAACATGACTAAGAAGGAACTGAAGTACAAACCAAGTAAAATGAGAGTAAAAACAGCACTGAGGTGCTCCAAATGAGTTCACGTGTGCAGACCCAAATACATTACATCCTTGCACATGAACTTCGAGTACCCAAACCAAAATTTCCCCTTTGAGGTCTCCGCTGGGTGGTCATTCAGTCTCTTTCCTGGTGAAGTCCAAAGAAGGGAAGCCCACCATCTTTTAAAGGGACCGAACCCAAGTTTGGATGGCTTTAAATCTTAGCAATTTCCTTCTTAGGTTAAGACAATGTTTGCTGAATGAACAAAAGAAATCTGCCTCCCTATGATTTCTTCTTAGTTCTGTTTTCTGGGGCTACATAGAATAAGTCAAATCCCCAAAAATGTTACTTTCCCCATGTGCTGGGTTGTAATTTGGGACCATTCCTTTGGACTCAGAAATTCTATGAAAAGTGTAGAAGAGGTAATCAGTCTCATTTTAGAGATCAAGTCTGTAACTGAGGTCTAAAGAGGACAAATGACTTGCCCAAGGTCACACAGGTCTTCAGCATCAGGCATGGCATTTGAACTCAACTCTCTGTCTGTAGAGCCAGGGTTCTTTCCACTGTACCACACTGTCTTGGGGCCACAATTCAAACATAACTCTCCAGTGCTTTTTTGTGAAGGAATTACAAAATTGCAGGCTTGGAGCTGGAAAGAACTGAGGAGCTCCTCTAGTCCAACCTGAAAATGAGCAAGAATACTCCTAAAAGTTGTGAGCTGATCCTGCCATTTCAAGAGCATTTTGGAGCTATACTTCAAAGGCTATAAGACTGTGCATACCTTTAACCCAGCTACCACTTCTAGGGCTGTATCCCAAAGAGATCATAATAACAGGAAAAGGATTCACAGGCACAAAAATATTTATAACAGCTCTTTTTGTGGTAGCCAAGAATTGGAAGTTGAGGGGATGCCCATCAATTGGAAAATGGCTGAACAAGTTGTGGTATATGAATGTAACAGAATACTATTGTGCTATAAGAAATGATAAGCGGTGGATTTCAGAAAACCTTTGAACTGGTGCTGAGCGAATTGAGCAGAACCAGGAGAACATTGTGTACGGTAACAGTCACTTTGTGTGATGACTAACTTTTATAGACTTGGCTCTTCTCAGCAATGCAAGGATCTAAGGCATCTCCAAAAGACTCATGATGGAAAATGCTATCCACAGCCAGAGAAAGAACTATGGAGTCTGAATACAGATAGAAGTAAACTATCTGTTCTCTCTCTCTCTCTCTCTCTCTCTCTCTCTCTCTCTCTCTCTCTCTCTCTCTCTCTCTCTCTCTCTCTCTTTGTTGTTTTGTTCTGTTTCTTCTTTTTCATGGTTCTTCCCTTTGGTTCTAATTCTTCTTTCACATGACAATTGTGGAAAAAAAAGAATTCCCCCAAAGCAGCCAACAGACCTCTACCTCAAGACCTCTAGGGGTGGAAGTGCTAGTGTTTATATGAAAATCAGTGCTGCTAATGTACTTTTTTGGGGGGAGGGGTAAGCAATGGTTCTCTTTTGCATTTTTCCCAGATATGTGGAGGATTTTTTCCCTGTGACTGAGTTACATACTTATTTGGGTTCCTGTGTGGGAAGATATGTGTATGTGGCAGGGGGAAGAAAAAGATGGAGAAAAGAAAAAATACGAAGAGTGATATCCTTCCCTTAGTAGCTTGTGGCTTTTTCTCTTCAAAATGTAAAACCACCAAGGGATTACAAATTATGAATTTAAATAGTCCAGGCAATTAGTTAGCTTATTTGTTCTCTAGGGTCAGGGATCATGGCTTCTATTTTGTGTGGAGGATGGCCTAGCACAGTGGGAAGGGCACTGGATATGGAGTCAAAAGAGAGGGTTGCGTCTCGGTTCTGACCTTTAGAAAATATGACCTTGGGCAAATCTCTTTATGCCTCTCAGCATGCTTTCTCATTTCTGAAATGAGGATAACACCTGTAAAAGTTTGGGTCAGACAAGAGTAAGGCATGAGAGAAAAGGGTATTATCTCTGTATCTCCCCTAGCAGGAGTGGGGCACGGATGGGTGGTGTTGGTTCAGACAGGTGAGATTCCCTAATACCCTTATTCCTTAAGAAGTTCAAGAAGAATCCTTTATATTGATATAGACTCAGTAATAGACTGTGTATCTGAGTATCAAGACCAAGCTAGCTAAATTCAGAGAAGTTCACGCTCAAGTTGGTTTCGGGATAATGGATTTTTAGCCATATCAACTCATAGCCCATCTATTAAAGTTGTAGAGTGGTAGTAATCTGCTCTGGTGAAAATGAAATCATGAAGCCTTAAAGAATTCATGTCAACACATTATTTGTATATTATGTTATTTGTATTTTCAATGTATTTTTATATCTATTAAAATTGTAGAGTAGTAGTAATCTGCCCTGGCAAAAACGAAATCATGGTCTTAAAGAATTCATTTCAACACATTATTTGTACATTATATTATTTGTATTTTCAAAGTATTTTTACAAGGTGGCACAGTGGATAGAGTGCTGGGTCTGGAGTCAGAAAGACCTGAGTTCAAATTTGATCTTACTAGCTGTGTGACCCTGGGCAAGTCATTTAACTTCTGCCTGTCTCAGTTTCCTCAACTGTATAATGGGATAACAATAGCACTCACCTCCCAGGGTTGCCTTGAGGATCAAATAAGATGATATTTGTAAAGTGCTTAGTGCACTTAGTGCTTTAAAGTGCACAGTGCCTGGCACATAGTACAAATACTCATTTTGTTCCTTCATTACTTCATTTGATGCTTACAACAGTCATCTGAGGTATATAGAATAGATCTTCCCACCACCATTTTACAGAGATCTGAAGTGAAGTGACTTTGCCAAGGCCACAGAGTTCATCAGTGATGTGAAATGAGAACCAAGTCTGCTATGCTTTGGACCAAATCCCAATGTCTCCAGTTGAGGCAGCTTGAGATAGTGGAGAGAGTTCTGGCTTGAGAGTCAAGAGGACCTGGTTTCAGGTTCTGTCTCTTCCCCCCAACTTACTACCGCTGAGATTTTGGGCAAGCCACAAGCTGGCCACAGCTTACCTAGCCAGTTTTACTATATATCACTCCCTTTCCTGCATGCTTGAGTTCGGTCAAATGGTCCTCAGTTTCCTCAAGTGTAAAATAAGGGACTTAGATGTGATGGCCTCAAAAGTCCCTTCTAGTTCTGAATCTCTGATACTGTGAAAATTCAGAGAATTCGAAAGGGAAGCCAGATTCTGTCTGCAACCAGGGAAGTGAGATAGATAAATTCAGTGAGATACCACTCCCCATGCCCCTTATCCAGTCATTTCCTGTTAACATCCTATCTGTGAGCTCCAGTTCAGGGGCCCCCATTGCAGAAAGCCTTCCCTGCTCCACTCAGTTGAAAATATTTTCTCTCTCATCACAGAACTTTACTCCTTATTCAAACAGCTGGGCTGTTATGTGTTGTTTTTGTGTGCTTGTTTCTCGGGACAAAGGACCATGTCTTATTTAACTTCGTTCCTCCCCCAGAACTCATCACTTTGTTCTGCACATAAGAAGTATTTTCTGAATTAATAAATGAGGACATTTGCATTGTGGAAATTATATGTGTGTGTGTGTGTGCGTGCGTGCGTGTGTGTGTGTGTGTGTGAACTGTGTGATCTGGCAGCCTCAAAAAAAAAAATATATATATATATATACATACATACATATATGCATACATGTGTATGTGTATATATATATATATTAGAACACAGTCAATGGACTCTAAGAATTTGTACACTTATTAGCAGGGATCAACAGAACAATAAATCAAGCCCTGATTTGGAATGTTTGCCTCTTTCTGAGGTTTCCAGTACTACGGGCTCCAGCACACACCTGTATTTCTCTCTGCTTTTTCAACATTGTGTAAAATGCAGAGAATTTGCTTTCAGTTGGTCTTACATCCTGCCAAAGAATTTGGAGATCCATTTCTGAAGGTGCTCAAAATGAGAAACAGAGTGTATGTGATGAAGTAGAAGGCACATTAGATTTGGAGCTGGAAGACCTGGGTTCAAATCCTGCCCCAGACATCTACTAGCTATTGTGATGCTGAGTAAGTCATTTACCCTCCTTGGACTTCAGTTTCCTCATTCAAAATATGAGGTCATTGGATGAAATGGTTCCTCAGGGTTTGTTCTTCAGGGCTTTTCCAGTCTTAACAATCTTCTGATCCTACATTTGGAAGAGAATCTGTTTCCATTGCCAGAGACCAGCATGCCATAGACAAGGTCATTTGCATAAAGATGTAAATGAGCATTTTGTAGGCCAAGATCATATTATGCAAAACAAATAGCTTTCAACTGGGATGCTTTAGGATGACATTGTTATGGCTGCCATTATTATCTTGCCCGTGACTTTCCCCCAAGAGTGAAATTTCCCCCTAAGTGTCAGTGAAATGCAGCCAACGTGGGAATCCTTCCCTGAGCTAGACAGTGAGGATTTGTTGGGAAAAACATGGCTGACTACATAGGAAGGTCAAACCAGAGTTGTTAGGAATAGAAACCCTGAATGACAGAGTGAGAAAGGATCTCTGAGGCCCTCCTGTCTGTGATCTCCCAGACAAGTGGGCAGCAGGCCTTTTCCCATACTACTCTGGGTCAAGCCTTCATCTGCCGAATTGATCGTGCCCTCTGGGAATAAATGGAACAAGGTTGATGCTCCTGCTGCATGACAGCCCTTCAAATACTTGAACACTGCTATCATGTCCCTCTTAAGCCTTCTCTTCTCCAGGCCCCTCTTCCATCAACTGCTAATGCTATCCTCATGTGGCGGGGGTGGGGAACCTGTGGCCCTGAGGCTATGTGTAGCCCTCTAGGTCCTCAAGTGCAGCCCTTTGACTGAATCCTGAAGTTTGGATGGCTCTCCTTTGTCCTGGACACTAGACTGGCCTCTCTTTTCGTATTAGCTTTTGAGGCTGCCAGATCACACAGTTGACACCTTGACAGCAGGTCACCAGAGACACCAGAGGAAATTCCAAACAGCTAACCTTCCCCCACCTTTTATTTGATAAATGGGGGTTTTTGAACTGAAGAGTGAGACTTTACATTTGTTTCTATTGTTTCCTCTTCAATTCTACCCTGATGAGTTAATTTTGGATCTTGACTCTCTTATCCTGAATCCCAGAATGTCAGTGTGGGAAGGCAGCGCAGTGGCCATCCCTTCAACAACTCACCCAGTGATGGTTACCCAGCCTTCGCTTGCAGGCCTCTATGGACGAGGAACCCATCACCTCTCCCAGGCGGCCCATTCTACTTTGAGACAACTCTAATGATTAGGAAATGTGTCCTGGCATCAAACCTAAATGTGTCTTTTGGCTGCCTTCCACCCATGACTCTCAGTTCTGCCTTCTAGAGGCAATGAGGTCAGGCCCTGCCTAGTTCACAATATAGGTTTGCTGGCTTGAGTAGCTAATGGCTGTCTACACTGGATCCTGTGCTCTGACAGCATTGATGGACTCTGCCCATTTAGGGTGAATGACTCACTGATGGCAAGGAGATTCCAGCAATATTTCTATAGAATAGGGACAATGGGCTGATGGAGGGAGAGACCTACTTCCCAAGTATATTAGGATTTGGGTGGGAACACATTAACTCTTTCAGATCCTGTTGGTAGAATATTTATTGCTCAATGTTAGGTGTCCTTATGAGGTGCCAAACAGCCCCTGGCTCTCCCACCAGCCCTATCCAGGTATCTAGAGAGTCCCTTGCTGTCAATCATATTTTGTGGGGTTTGATATTAACATACATCATAGTGTCAGTCCTCTTTGTTCCTCTGAGATAAGGAGCAAGCTGTATTATTGTCATTTGCTAGATAAAGGAATTGAGAGGCAGGAAATAGGAACAGCTTAACCACAAAGAGTTGGAAAGAACTCTCAGCTTATTACAGCCTGGTTTAGTAGAGGGAGCACACTGCAAAGGGAAGAGCTCTGAACTTGGGGTCCAAAGGCCTAGGTCACAATTTTAGCTCCAGTACTCATTAGCAATGTGAGCTACTAGCTGTCAGCCTCAGTTTCTCCCTGTGTCAAAGAGGGATGAGAATCCTGCATGGCCTGCTTTATAAGACTGTTGAAAGGAAAATGCTTTGGAAAACTTCTCTACAGGATCCAAGATCTTGAGCTTAAAGGAACCAATCCCTTCATTTTACAGAGGAGGAAACTGAGGTCCAGAGAAGGAAAGTGATATTCCCAAGGTCACACATAGGATCTTAGGTCTAGAACTGGAAGGGACCTCAGAGGCCCTCTAGTCCTTCCCTCCCCTATTTACAGAAGAGGAAACCAAGGCCCAGGGAAGTCATGTACAGGTAGAATACAAGTTCTAACTCTTCAAATCTCAGAGAAAATCTTTCAGGAGTTACTATGGTTAAGAAAAATCTGTTCCCTGGTGGCAGCTGTCTGATGACTAGTCTCTAGAAACTTAGCTAGGCTGGTCCTTGGGTGCCAAAGGCCTTGTTGCTGGTCAGTACTTGAAGCTTTTATAGCTTGACAGGGCCCAAAATAACCGGGTCGAGGTGGGGAGGGAAGCTGGGGCTTTGTCCCAGGCAGCAGCATCTGGACCTCCTTCCCTCCTCGGCGATATTGCTGCTGACTCTCTGATTTGATCCAGGGACTGCTGTCCTTATTCCTTTTGCCTGTGCTGGTTCATGCCTCAGGAGTATTTGGAAGGAAGGTGGCTCCAGGAGATGGGCTGAGGATAGTGGAGGATAGGGGACAGAGGACAGGGATGAGCTACCCTCTCTCCCTTCACAACTCCATCACTCTGGAGGCCTGCCTGCTTTCCCCTGTTTTGGAATCTCTTTCCTCTGCTAGCCCCACCCCTGCCACTCCTTGTTTTAGGATTCAGCCTAGTCCTAGGCCTCCATAGTCCTCTTTCTCCTCTGCCCTTATCACTAGCCCCCCTAGGACCCACCTTGGTCATCAACCAAGATCTCTTCCTCTCACATTGCTCCCATTTCCTGATGCTCACTGAGCCCCAGCTTTCTCCAGAAGATGCCACATCTCTCGGCTCTCTCTCTCAAGCTGGCACTTCTTTTCTTTTCTGCCCTTTGAGACAGGCCAGGTAGGAGGAGCTGATACATTCTTTGCCATTTTCATATCTCCCCTCCCCCAACATCATTCAGCTCCCCATCTAGTCTTTAAGCTTATTCCATCATAACCAGATCATAGTTGCTGTCCTCTAGGGATTTCTAGCCAGATCATTGTGATTTATAATCATAATTCTCTACATTTTGCAGATAAGGAAACTAAGTCACAGAGAGGTTAAGTGATTTTCTCAGAGACACACAATTAGTAAATGTCTGGTATGGGATTTGAACTCCTGACTTCCAGTTCTGTAGACTATCTTCTAGGTCAGGGTCAGGGAACCTGTGACCTTAAGGCCACATGTGGCCCTCTAGGTCCTCAAGTATGGCCCTTTGTGTGAATCCAAACTTCACAGAACAAATCCCCTTAATAAAAGGGTTTGTTCTGTCAAACTTGGACCCTGTAAAAAGGCTGCACCTGAGAACCTAGAAGGCCACGTGTAGCCTCAAGATCACAGGTTCTCTATCCCTGGGCTAGGCTATGTTGCTTCTTTTACACCCTGGTCCCTGTTTTCTTCAAGCAAAATGGCTTCCTAGTTCCTCTACCTCTTCAACTCCCATGACTTCTACGTCTAGCCCAACACAACCATATATGGGAGTGGTCATACTTTAGACAGCTCCCAAACCCCATCCCTGCTCAGTTGGCTTGGCCCCAGGTATAGAATTCCTAGCTACATCTCTGATGGGACCCTCAGCACTTGTGCTCTGCTGACGTAGCCTTTGAGAACATAGGGTGGCCTATACACCACCATGAGGCACTGGAGGGAGCCTTCTATAGAAGGCCAGAGAAACACATAGTTCCTATTTTGAAAACTGCAATCCCATTTTGTAAAAAGACTCACAGCTGCTGGAACTCGACACAATGGTAAAGTAAGGAGTCAATCCATTTTTACAAAACCTAAAGCTACAAACACAACCCGGCCTTCAGACTGGAGCAAATTGTTTTAAGCTGCCTTCCAGCTCTCAAATTCAGTTCTTTGTGATCCTGGGATATATATGCCACATAGTCTGCACGGTGCTAGGCATTATGGGGAACAAAAGATATATGAGTGATGGTCTCTGACCTCCAGGAATCTTTAGTCCAGCTGTAGAGCCCAGCTTCATGCCGCAAAGCAGTTAGCAGCCAGTCTTGGCAATGATTTAATGACCTGCCCAATCATGAGGTGTGAACTCCAAATGAATTGAAGTGAAGATTTCAGGGTTTCTGGAGCAGAGTTTGTTTTGGACAAACTTGGGCGGGCTGGAGAAAGTCTGACTTTGGGGATGATCCTGTATCCCTTGTAGGGTCTGTGATGTCCTCCTTCCCCAGGGGCCTATCCCAAATCCTAGTCTTGTCAGCCCAAGACAGACCAGAAAGGTAAAACTGAGTCTTCACTGCTAAGGGAATGCCTAGGTGGCTCCACAGAGCATAGAGCACTATTCTGATCCTGGAGTCAGGAAGAGCCAAGTGCCCCAGGTACAATGAACTGTGTGACCTTGGGTAAGTCACTTTACCTCTGTTTGCCTCATCTGTAAAATGGGGTTAATAATAGCACCTATCGTGCAGGGTTGTTGTGAGAGTCAGATGAGATAAAGTGCCTGGTACACAGTAGGTGCCATATAAATGTTAGTTTTTATTATTATTATCACCATCATCATCAGTGATAGTAGTAGTAGTAGTAGTAGTAGTAGTAGTAGTAGTAGTAGTAGCAGCAGCAGCAGTACCACTTCAGGCCTAACCTGGAAAAATAAGGGGGCCCATAGTACAGCAGAAAGAGACGGACTCAAAAGACAGATCTTTGTGTAAATCTCACCTTTCGTACTTTGCTACCTATGTGATCTTGGACAGATCTCTGGGTCTCAGCTTCCTCCTCAATAAAATTGGATGGCCTCTGAAGTCCTTTCCAGCTCTAGATCCAAGGAACCTAGAATGTGGGTGGAGGCACTCAGAGGAAAGGGTGGCATCTGGAGTCTGAGTATATTGTAGCTTTGCTTCCTCCTCCTAGGGGAACTTTTGTTCTAAAGTAAATTCATGGTACCACAAAGCTTTCAAGGCCCAGTGAAATGCCAATCTCCTGGCCCATTTTGGAGCTTCTCAAGGCAGTCTCGACAAGTGCAGAAAGGCTCCCTGGTCCCCTTCTCTGATATGTCTGGATCATCTCCTCTGGAGATGAGTTGGTCCCTCTCTTAGCCATTGTTTTCCACTCCTTCACAGATGGACAACAGAGAACAGCGTGAGCATCTGGGGAAGAGCATTTTCTGCCCAGAGAAGTGACATGTGGATAGCCTTTCCTGGACTCCCCTTCACTGGCACAGATAACCGAGAGAAGCTGGCATGGCCTTCCGCATTAACCCTAGGAGCTGATCTGCTGTAAAGCCCTCCATGCATCAGCTCTGTGCCAGCCCTCCCGGCCGGCTGTCATCCCTGTCACTTTGCCTATGCGGGCATTTGGAAACAATTTGTTTTGTTTACTCTCTTGCTGGGAGCCGAGGAGATTAATTTCGTCTTGCTCTTGCCTTGTCTTGAGGGAATTGAAGCAATTCTGTAAATATCAGCAGGTCGGACCGACTGGAATAGTGGAGAATCTGGGTCCAGCAGCCACCATTTGAATGGCACTAGATTCAGGATTCAACCAGCTCCGGGGGGCATGAAATGGTAAGAACCCTGGTTTCAGGGTCAGGAGAGGTAGGTTTGAATTCCAGCCCTGGCACTCTCATCTGTGGGATCTTAGGTCAGTCACTTGCTCTCTCTCAACCTCAGTTTCCCCAGACCAGACCATGCTTCACATCCCACCCAGCTGTCTACCTCGATCTACTTCTCGCTGTACATACCCCCTTTCCCTTCTTTGTTTTTCCTCAATTTCTTGAAACCTCCAGATGGCCAGCTGTGGAGAAAGTCAGGGGAAAGTGAGTGACATTAAAGTCCCTGGAAGTAGGGAATGGGGATCAGTGCCAGGCAAGCCCAGAGCCAGGGGCAGCATGGTAATAGAGGCCAACTTAGAGCTGTGACCAACTTAGAGCTGTCCCCAACTAGGCTACAGGAGCTGCTGATTGGCAACACTTGGGAGGTGACTCATCAGTCTCTTCTTCCCTCCTACCCAGGAGAGTGCCAGGATGGCCTTGGGCACAGACGGGAGGGCATATAATTACGGTACTCCAATTGCTTTCATATCTCTACTAAATTCTAGGACTTATTTTCAACCAACTCATTGAGGGAGGTTTTGGGTGTCCTGATGAGGCTCTAAAACCACGTAAAGAGATAATTTGGAGTTTATGCATCCCTTCCAGGATGGTTGGAATTTAGTACAGACATGCGAGAAACTGGAGTACTGCAATGATACACAGAATGATATAGAAAAATGTGAGAACCAGAAAGAACTTTAGAACCTAGAACCTAGAATGTCAGAGTTGGAAAGGACCTTAGGACATAGAATGTTAGAACTAGCTGGGATGTTAGAACACAATGTAAGGACTAGGAAGGCTCTTAGAACCATAGAAGGATGAACTGGAAGAGCCCTTCGAAAAAAGAACACCAGAATTGGAGTGGACCTAAGAACCCAGCGCCTTAGTACTGGAAGGGACATTAGAATATACAACAGAACATAGAATGTTGGAGTTGGATGGGCCCTTAGAATACGGAATGTTAGTGATGGGTGGAACCTTGGAACATGGAAAACAGAATGTTAGAACTGGGAGAAACAAGAGATCATTTAGGCCAGCACCCTCATTTTACAGAAAAGGAAACTGAGGCCCAGGGTGGGGAAGTGACTTGTCCAAGGTCACACATAGAATTCTAGGTTCTAGAGTTGGAAAGGGCCTCAGTGACTATGGAGTCCAACCCCTTCATTTTACAGAGGAGGAAACTGAGGCCTGGAGGGCTGAAGTCACTGAGTCATGGTCACACAAGCAGTGTGTTTCAGAGGCAGTACTTGAATCTAGGTATCCTAGACTTTAATGCCGGCTCTCTGGTCACTACGCTAAAATAGCCTGGACGCAAAGGCCATTAACTTTTACCATGACTTCCAAACACATTCCAAATCTGATGGAAAGAAAACTAGGGTAAGGAGAGAGTGGAAACAGCACTAGACTTGGAGTAGAGAGACCTGGGTTCAAATCCTGTCTCTCTCACTTACTACCTGGGCGACCTTGGGAAATACCTTCCCCTCTCTGGGTTGTGGTTTCTTCATCTGTCAAGTGAACAAAGAGACCCCAAGATCCTCCAAGATCCTTCCTGGATCTCAAACCCACAGCCCTATGAAATCCTGGTTCTAGTATGCTTGGGTTATCTATTTCAGCTCTCAGAGACTCAGTTTCCTCATCTGTAAAATGAAGATGGAGCCCTGTACTATCTACATGCCTTAGAGGAGGTACTCTGCAAACTTATAGTCCTAAAGAAATGGGAATTACGAACATTACACAACGAGCCCAGAACCTGGCAGTCGCCCACAAAGGAAGAACCAATGTATGTCTTGGATACAATGAAGGGAAGTTGTCATGGGACTGGGCCAAAATCAATGCCAAGGATGCTACTGAAACAGAACTAGCCAAAGAAGCCCAGCCCCCAAGAAGCCCAGCCCCCGAGAAGAGTGCAGACTCCCACTGGCCTCTCCTCCTGACCTGATCTTAATTAGCCTCTATTCTGGTGCCCAGAAAGCCTGCTGAGACAGTTAGCACCGGAGAATTAATCAGATCATTTGGGGAGCCGACAGAGTGCAGGCCAGCGGCCCAGGGGGTGGCATGCCTGGCAGCAGCCCAAAAAGACCTGATGGAAGGCAGGCTGTCTTTCTGCTCCCCCCATCTCCCACCAATTAAAGGCATTCAATGTTCTTGGTCTGTGGGGAGGAGAGAATGGCCTCTCCTGTCTTAATCCTCTTTCCTGGCCTTCTGGATGGCTTTCTGCAGAGGTCTCCAAGGTGGGCAGGGATCTGTCTGAGGCCAGGCGGCAGGAGCTCTGTTTATCTTCATTGGCATTACATGAACGCTTCTGAATTAGCAGAAGGTATGCAAAGGGCCCAGTAGCGTTGCTTTCGAGAGTCCTGCAATTGCAGTCCTGATTGAGGGGTACAGAAATAGGCCGGATGTGGTTTAGACTTGGGGGGTTCAAATCCTGACTACTGTTTATTTGCTGTGTGAGCCTAGGTCTTCCCTCTCTGAACCTCAGTTCCAGCTTCTGCCAGAAAAAGTGGAATAATATACTTATACAATCTATCCCGGGCAGCTAGGTGGCATGGTAGATAGAGTACTGGGCCTGGAGTTGGGAAGACCTGAGTTTAAATCTGACCTCAGACACTTACTAGCTGTGGAATCTGGGCATGTCACTTTACCCTGATTGCCTCAGTTTTCTTATCTGTAGAATGGGAACACTGTGGACAGTGAAATGGTAGACCACTCTAGTATCTTTGCCAAGAATACCATGGGGTCATGTAGAGTTGAATATAACTGAACAAGTGATCTATCCCACAGGGTTGTGGGGAGAAAGTTTCACCTTTCTCCTCCTCACACTTTCCCTGTTCTTACAAACTGTGCCACTGTGCATTCCCTGACTATGACATTCCCTCTTCCACCATAGTAGTGCCTTACCTCCACTTTCCAGAATTCTTCACTCCTTCCAAGTTCACGTTGGGTGCTACCTCCAATGCTACCTTCCTAGTCTCTCTCTCCACTGAGATGCTATATCCTCCCCCAACCTCCACCCCCAGGCCCCGTAGAAGGCAAACTCCTTGCAGACAGACACAGCTTTTCATTTTGCCTTGTCTTTTGTCAGGGGCCTTGAACATAACCGATCCTTAATAGATGTTTATAGAATGAATTCTCATAATAAGTGGCAGAATATAGTATTTTAAGGATTACAAAGCACTTTTATCTCATTTTATCCTCACATCAACCCTAGGAGGTAGGTGCTATTAGTATCTCCATTTTAGAGTTGAGGAAGTTGAGGCAGAGAGAGGTGAAGTGACTTGTTCAGGGTCACATAGCTAGTATCTGAGGCTGGATTTGAACTCAGGTCTTCCTGACTTCAGACCCAATGCTCTATCCACTGTGCCATATAGTACAGTATACATGAATACATTAGAGAAATGGACATTTTGTTCCCATTTAATAATCAATCAACAAGTCTTAATTATGTGTCTACTTTGCGCCAGGCATTGTGTCTGGGACAGAAACTGGAATTATGATATCAGGAGTATAGGGAACTCCCAGATGAGGGAACTCCTTCTAGAAATGCAGGTCAGTCACATTCTCTCTGCCACATTCAGGCTTAGAGAGCTGCCGGAGCACAGAGAAGTTAAATGAACTGGCTCAGGGTCACATAGCCAGCAGGTATCAGAGGCAGTTCCCGAACTCAGGTCTTTCTGGCTTTAGGGCCAGCAGGGAACCCAAGGGCAAGAGTGAGTTAGTCCCTGCCCCCCAGGAGCTTACAATAATGTCAATAGCTCTCTCTGCTCCGGAGATCCGAGCCCACCTCTTGGCACAGTCTCTGGGCTCTGAGGGGTGAAGGTGGGGAGGAGCCACCATATTGTTTTCCTTTAGGAACTAAGACAAGACCACTGTAGAGTGAGAAGGATGTGTGGTGTCCAGTAAAGGTTTCCAGCTTTGTCCATGAAGCCTTCCTTGGCACCTCCAGCCTACATTAAACCAACTGTCCTTCGCTGGAACTCCTGGGCCACAGCACCTAGACTTTGGTCACATACTGCATTCTGGACTGTTCCTTAATTGTTCTGAAGGGCAGAACGCAGGGACAGTGCCAGCTTCTCTTAATCCAGTGCTGAGCACACAAGAGATGCTTAACAAATGCTTGTTTGATCCTGTGACATACAGGTAGATACTAAGGCCCTTCTAAGCTGCCTGCTTGTGTCAAGGTCCCTTGACCTTGCTACCCCTCAAGCTAACATGTGATTTCTTTTCTTCTTTTCACTGTTAAAGCTCTCTATTGAGCCACTTACAACCATCTGGCACCTCTATCCCCTCCCCACCTCCTCTCATCTGACTCCTGTCCTTGTTGCTCTTTTGAAACTACTCTTTCAAAGGTTTCCAATGACCCTCAAGATACCAAATCCAGTGACCTTTTCTCCATTCTCATTCTCCTTGCCTTTTCTGCTTCATCTGTGACTTTGTTGACTCTGCCTCCTTCCATACTAAAACTCTCTGCTCCCTTTGCTTAGCATGCTGTCAACTCAAAGACAGTGGATACCAAATGGAGCCGCTAGCCAAGGAGCCCCCCAAAGCTGGGGGAGTCCTGAGGGTTGAACCTTTGAGTCATAGCACAGAGGTGGCTACTATTGGGATTTCCTACAGACTTACACAGGATATTAATTCTATCAGGTACCACCAAACAGTAACCTATTATACTGACTTCAGCTAAACCCTCTGAAATGAGAAGAGTCATCCATTAGCTGAAGACTGTTTTGAATCTTAGGATCATAAATTTAGAGCTGGGAAGGATCTTAAAGATCGCTGAGACCAACTACCTTATTTTACAGATAAGGAAAACAAGGCCCAGAAGAGTTAAGTGACTTGCCCAAGGTCAAGCAAGTAGGAAGAACTTGAGGGAGCATTTGAACCCAGGGCCTTCTGACATCTAGTCCAAAACTGTATGTACAATTGCATGTGACTACTTCTATAATCTCCGAGCTAGCAGGGACCTCAGAGGTCACTCCTCACTCATGGCAAGAATTCCCTCCTCAGCACTCTTGACAGGAGGTCATATGACTCACTCCTTTCTGAGTCAAGCTGTTGTGTATTTGCTCAAAATGTTCCAAAGTTCTCTCAAATTGAGCTAAAACTTACCTCCTTGTAGTGTCTAGACGTTGCTGCTAGTGCTTTCCTCTGGGACCCAGCAGAACAAAGCTCAGCTGTCTCCCACGTGACAGTCTGCACATGGCTGAAACAGGTCTCACATTCCCCCCTCACATTCACCAACACACACTCGCTCTCACACGCACAAGAATGTACACTCGTACAAACACACACACAAACTCACTCACACAATGCAAGAATATACACACATACACACAAACACACACTCACTCACACAAGAATGTACACACACAAATACACACACACAAGAATGTACACTCACACACGTACAAGAATGTACACATACACACAAACATACACTCATACAAGAATGTATATACATATGCAAACTCTCTCACACACATACACACACACATACATACATACATACATATATACCCTTCTCTTTTCCAGGCTAAACATTCCTAGTTCCTTCAGTCCTTCAATCTCGATCCCTCATCTAATATCATTTCCAGTTCTTTCCCCATCCTGGTCACTCTCTCTTTTCTCTCTCTCTCAAAGCAGAAAAGAAAAAGGTGCTTCGCTATGGATCTGCACGACTCTACTATGGATATTTCCTTTAAAAATTACATAATAAACTCACCACCTTACTGTCTATCTTGCTTGTCTGTTTTCTCTGGTTTTCTTCTGTGTCATTTCCTTCAATTATTTCAATAACCTGTTTCTTTCTATGTTTTGGCAACATCACTAACCCTTCTTTCTTACTCCCTCTCACTCCAATTGAAAATAAAAGAAATAAGACCTTTGTGATAAATATGCATAGTCACACAAAACCAACTTCACACATTGTCGAGGTCTGAAAAGAAAAGTCTGCATTTGAGCCCATGTGAGACCTCTGTGTCAAGAGGTGGAAAGCATGCTTAGTCATCAATGCCCTCAAGATGGGGTTGTCATTCATTGCATGTTGTCATTTTATAGTTGGTTCTTCTGGTTCTACTTACTTCATTCTACATCATTTCATACAAATCTTCCCCAGTTTCTCTGAAGTCATCCCCTTTATCATTTATTACAGTACAATACTATTCCATTAAATTCCTACACCAAAACTTGTTCAATCATTCCTCAATTGCTGAACACATCCAAACTTTTCAATTTTCTTTCTAAATCATGACAGTGGAATTTGACACAGTCTTTCAGGGGTGGTCTGACCATGGCAGAGTCCAAAGGGACTCTGACCTAGCTCTAGCCCAACAGTGTCCCTCTCTTACTGCAGCCCAAGATCATATGATCTTCTTTGGCTGCTATACGGCTGTTGACTGCTAAGTGTGTAGCCCACTAAACTCCCCGAGATCTTTCTTCTAATATGAATTGTTTTCCATCCACACTTCCCCTATCTTGTATTTATGTATTTGATATTTTTTTTCAAAGCTATATGCATCACTTTATATCTATTCCTATTATCTTTTGCCTACTTGTGTAGGCCCATTGTTCTAGTGACTAGGGGTGGGGAACTTGCAGCTTCGAGGCTACATGTGGCCTTCTAAGTGCTCGGGTGTAGCCTTGTGACTAAGTCCAATTTTTACAGAACAAATCCTTTTATTAAGGGGATTTGTTTTGTGAAGTTTGGATTCAATCAAAGGGCTGTAGTTGAGGACCTTGAGGGCCACAGTTTCTCCACCCCATGGAATCTTTTTGGATCTTGAGTCTGTTATCCAACATAGTGTTGGAGGATCATGGAGTTAGACTGCCACAGGATAAGAGATGTAGAGCTAGAAGGGACTTCAGAGACCATTTGACCTAAATCCTCTCATTTTTACAGATGTAGAAACTGAGACCTATGGAGGGAAGTGATTTGTTCACAGTCATACATAAAAGCTCTAGAACTGGAAGAAGCCTCAGAGGCCCTCTAGCCCATTTGCAGAGGAGGAAATGGAGGCCCAGGGAGGTTGGGTGCCCTGCCTATTTTGGGTCCATTTTCAAACTGGATAAGCACGTCTTCATGTATAAGTACTTCAAATGAATTGTGAGGTGGGCCCAGAGTTATGCAGGCAGAAGACTCAGAGTTGGAAAATGGCAGAGTGCTTTGGATGATTCCCTAACTTCTCACTGTCATAGAAATCCATCTTCAAGTGAAGAAACATGAAACACCATGATCTCAGAATTATAATTGCAAGTAACCCTTGGGCATGGAAAGATGTATGGCAGATTATAAGCCAGTACCATCATGTCACCATAAACACTTGCATATGAGAAATGAGGAAAAACCAGCGGCAAAGATATATGGGTTCAGAAAAGGGAGAAGAGGGGTCATGGAGCAACAATGAGAGAAAAAAGACAGACAATCCAAGTGCTGCATTAGAATTCCTGCGATAGGAAAAGGGCCTCCCCCACATTGGGTGTATTCACTGTGCAAGGTTAATGGAAGGAGATGGGCAGTGATTATATAAGAAGAAAAAAATGTGCCTGTGTGTGTGTGTGTGTGTGTGTGTGCGTGTATGTATGTGCATGCAGAAGGTTGGGGTATGACTTTTGCCAGTGGAAAGACTGTCCACGGTTCTGAGATCTGAAATCCATCTAAGTAAATAATTCAGTGTTTATCAATGTCATTGACAAGAGTGTTGATTAGAGCAGAGGTTAACCTAGATCTCTTTGGCATGCTATTAGAGACTTGTTCGTAGGTTAACATTGATCCAATAAACAATTTTTATTTTAATATGGCCATTCGACCTGGTTATAGATATGAGTGCGTCTAGGTATGCCACATTGCCTCCCTCACATTTGGTATTTTATGTCTCATGTTTTCCGTCTTCATTTTTTAAGTAAAGCTCAGATGTTGATTAAAATAGTTCAATTTTAGATTTTGGTTTGGTTGATGAATAAAATAATGCCCTTTATGATTGCATATTTAAGGTTAACTTTAAAATGTAAATTTCCTCGTGCTAACGTAATGTGCTGTAGACACTGATGAACCAGAAACAACTCCAATTGCACCTACTACCTCTATTACCATCTGAACCTTAACCTCTAAGTCACATCTTCCCATCTTGTCTACAAGGATGTCATGACAACAGCCACTTTGGTAGCTGGGTGGCACAGTGGAAAGAGAGCTTCACTTGGATTCAGGATGACTTGAATTCAAATTAGATTCCAGGAACTTACTGAATGTGTGACTCTGGGCAGGTCACTCACCTTCTTTCAGCCTCAGTTTCCTCTTCTGTAAAATGAGGGGGTTGGACTGGATGCCCTCAACATCCCTTCTAGCTCTTGCTAGTATGACTATGAGAGATTCTGGGAAATGTCCTGCTAAAATCTATTCTATTACACTGCACTATGGCTCATCTATCTTATGTATCAGTTAATAACCCTACTAGGAAAAGAAGGAAGAGGAAGGGAAGAAACCTTTATTAAAAGTCTGCTATGTGTCAGGTACTGTGCTGAGTGCTTTTAGCCCTGAGAAGTTCGGATCCCTGGGACTTGAGTCTTGTGGGGGCTTTAGACTTGGAAATGAGAGTCTGCTCTATAGGGACTGAGTTAAATGATGAACCTAATTCCTTTCCCCTTCCTGGAGACTGAGATGGTATAGTGAGTGGGGATGCCTCCCATGTGTTGTAGAGTAAGTTCGTTTATTTGTGATTCTATCTTTTGAAGTAATTATTCCTTTGCACAAGTTAAAGAAACCAACAAAAATATTGTCTCATTTGAGTTTCATAACAACCCTGGGAGATAGGTACTTTTATTATTTCAATTTTATAGCTGGAGAAACTGAGGCAAACAGAGGCTAAATGACTTGCCCAGGATCACACAGCTAGTAAGTGTCCAAGGCCACATTTGAATTCACGTCTTGTGGCCGCCAAGTCCAGGGTTCTGTGCATTGTACCACCAGCTGCTTCTAAGACGTTCGTTCGATGAGTTACTTTTAAAGAAACCATGCTAGCTCCTGGTTCTCCATTTGTTTTCTAAGGGCTCTCAGACTATTCGTCTAATAAATACTCTGCTCTGGAATTTTCTCTAATCTTAAATTTACTGACTGATAATTTCCAGAAACCACCTTTTCTTTATTCTTGAACATCGATGCTGAATCGACCCATTTCTAGCCTTCTGGGAACTGTCTACTTTTCTGTGATTCCTCCAAGGTCACAGTCAGTGGTTCTGAGATCATATCCACCTGTTTCATCAGTATCCAGGGACATATTTCATCTGGGTTTGGAATTATAAGCTTAGTTACAATAGCTCATCGTCCCCTCGCTAGATTCCTCACCTATCATGGGCTTCAGTTGTCTCCATTGTTTTCCCTTTACCATCCCCAATTTGAAGATCTTTCTCTTTAACCACAAAAGACAGGAGTTGAGTCATTCTGCATTCTGTCATCTGTTAGCATTATACCACCTACTCTCCTCTCACAAGTAGTAGGCCTATTTCTTCCTGATTCTTCTTGTTCCGAACAGAGTGATTCAGCATCTTTTTAGGGTTAATTGCTTTTGGGGCTCTGATCTGCCTGGAAAAAGTATAAATGCATTGGAGAGTACCCCAGAGTCAGAGGAAGAGAGAGAAATCCTGCCACTTGCTGCCTCTTTTCCTCCAGAGGAGTCAATGCCATTCAGGTAACTGGTGCATTGCAGGGGGTTGAGGATGGGCATGGGGGAGGGTGAGTTATTCATTTTGCAGGACAAAAGGAGCAAGGTATTTCAGCTTGTGGAAGCAGAAATTTGGACTATGCAGCTGACGTGGTAGCTATACCCCTAATTCCAGTCAGCATAAACAGCACAGGATCACTAGATTAGAGACCTTGGAGACCAAGTCCAACCCTTCATTTGCAAGGTGAGGAAATTTGAAACCCAAAAAGGCTATGTCAGATGGCTAGAAAGGAGCAAAGCCAGGATTCAAGCCTAAGGCCCACTGATCTTTCAGTGAGGTGGCATGGTAGATGGTGAGCTGATCCCAGAGTTAGGGAAGACCTGAGGTCAAACCCAACCTCAGGAATTTATCAGCTGTGTGACTCTGCATAAGTCAATGGACCTTTCTGTGCCTCAGTTTCCTCATATGTAAAATGGCATTTCTAATGGCACCTACCTCACAGAATTGTTGTGAGGGTAAAAGGAGATAGTATTTGCTTTGTAAAATCTTTAAGTGCCATATAAATGCAAGATGTTATTGTTAATAATTGTTTTGAAATACCCATTCCCATTATGGAAAACAATTCAAATCTTATGTCCTACTAATGAGAATGCCATCATCATACCTGAAGAAGAGAATGTCTTGATAAACTCACAAAAGAAGATTTATTCTTTTATTAGGGTATACATGAAGATAAATGGGATCCGAAGATCATAGCTAGCTGGACAGGACCTTAGGGGCACCTAGTTCAAACTCCTTCACTTTACAGATAAGGAAACTGAAGCCCATAAGGGATTCAATGATTTGCCCAAGGTTACACACTGGCGCACTATTAGGAGGCACTGTGGGTTGGCGATAAGAGCAGTGGATGCAGAGTCTGAGAATTTAGTTACTACTTGTGTAACATTGGGCAATTCACTTCACCTCAGTTTCCTCTTCTGCAAAATGAGGAGATTGAACTAGATGGTTTCTGTAGTGCCTTCCAACTCTAGATCTTTGATTCTACATATGACCTTGGGCAAAATAATTTTCCCTTTCCAGGCCTCAGTTTCCTTGTCTTTAAAATGTCTCTGAGGTAGCTTCTAGCATTAGATCTGTGATCCTATGATCTATGTGCTTCCACGTCTTGGTTTTCTTCTAAATGGAGGAATTCTCTGACAAAGGCCTCATCTCTCAAATATATAGGGGAGTGAGCCAAATTTATTAAAATAAGAGCCATTCCCCAGTTGACAAAATATGAACAGGCAATTGTCAGAAGAAATCAAAGCATTCAATAGTCAGATGAAAAAAATGCTTTAAATCACTACTGATTAGAGAAATGCAAATTAAAACAACTCTGAGACCTCATATTTATCAGATTGGCAAACACTGACAGAAAAAGGAAAATGATAAATGCTGGAGGGGATATGGAAAAATTGGGTCACTAATGCACTGTTGGTGGAGTTGTGAACTAGTCCAACCATTCTAGAGAATAATTTGGAACTATTCCTGATAAAGCCACGCATATCCTTTGACCCAGAAATACCACTACCAAGTCTGTATCCCAAAGAGATCAAAGAAAGGGAAAATCCGTACAAAAATATAAATGTCAGCTCTTTTTGTAGTGGCAAAAAATTGGGGATCTAGGGGATGCCCATCAATTGTGGGGAATGGCTGAACTTATTGTGGTATGTGATTGTGGTGGAATACTATTTGTGCTGTAAGAAATGATGAGCAGGATGGCTTCAGAAAAAACTGGGAAAACATATAAACTCATACAAAGCAAAATGAGCAGAATCAGGAGAACTCTCAACAGTAACAATATTGTAAAGATTATCAACCGTGAAAGACTTACTCCTCTGATCAAAACAATCACTGAAGACAGTTCCAAAGGACCCATGATCAAAAACGCTATCCCTCTCCATAGAGAGAACTGATGAACTCTGGAGGTAGACTGAAGCATACTTTAAAAAATTTTCGTTACTGTTGTTGTTTCATTTGTGTTTTCTTTTACTATATGGCTAACATGGAAATGTGTTTCACATAACCTCATATGTATAATCAAAATCACCTTCTCAAGGAGGGGGGAGGGATGGGAAGGAGACAGAGAATTTGGAACTCAAAATTTTCAAAAATTATTGTAAAATTTTTTTTATATGCAAGTGGGAAATCTTTAATGAAATAAATGATAATTAAATATAATAAATGGCGGGACTGGGGCTACATGACCTTTAAGGCTCCCTCCCTCTAAGGCTCCCTTCAGCTCTAAATCCTATAATCTTATTAATGGCACAAGGAGGAATCGAACTCATGTCTTTTGCTGCTCTAAATTCTTTGTTCCTTCCCCCATCCAAGCACCTCAACTCTAAGTTCATTTCCACCAAGGAGTTAAGGACACATTCCAATCTGGTGGGGCATTTTGGAGTGGGATTGGAGAAATACATTACTTGTGGAAAATACCTTTGGAACCCAAGTATCTTTCCCCAGTCGAGCTGGAAATCTTCCAGTAAATGGTGTCCCCTCCCGGAGAGGCTCTTCTCATCCCAGCATGACAGCCCTAAAGGGTGCCGGTATTTATTAAGAATCGCCTGGTCTAATCTGCTGCTTTGTCCCATCGTGGTGAGAACAATCGCTCGGGTAACTAATCTGCAGTATTGGAGTGGCTGGTTTAATGGCTCGTGATTTTTTCTCCCTGATAGTCAGCCCATTCCCAGGAACAAGTTACCAAGCTAATAACCTTTGTGGAAGAGGAAGTGTTTAAATGATAATTTATTTCAACAGCTGACAACAAATTGCTCAGTACTTGCTCTTTTTTATGCCTCAAAGCAGTCAAGGATGTGCCGGGCAAAGTATTCAAAAATCTGACAGCTCTGGTATTTTCCTCTTCAATGAGATTCTCATTACAGACATATGTACGGCCTTTTCTTCACAAGCCAGTCCAAATAGTCCTTCAGCACTCTCTACGGGCTCTGGGGTGTTCTCTGATTTGAAGACTCTTCACAATAGATTAGGCAAACTGCAGAAACTACCAAATGTCTCAGCTACTGTCAACCTCCATTATTGCTACTCAGACAGGGGGATTTTGTGTCTGTCTCTCAGAGGATAATGTACTCCCTGGGCCTGTCTAATTTATGCAGATGGAGAAAAGAGCCAGAGTTCGAATAAGGCCCCAAACAGAGCTGAGCTGGGCTTTTCTTGTCCCATCGAACATGCATTTATTAAATACTATGTGCAAAGGCTGGTGCAAAGACAAAAAGGGAAGGTCTCTGTGCTCATATTCCACTGGCTTCATGGTTAGCATTACCATGTCCTTGAATCTGTGCTCGAAGGGGAAGATGTGGGGGAGAGAACCCTAGTAGTCTGCTCCCTTTTCAAGGCAACAAGTGCTTGGGATCAAAGATCTGTTATCTGGAAGGCCCAAAGACAGCATTCAAGGCCAGGTTACTCAAGTGACAGAGAGAAATTGAGGCCCAGAGAAGGAGAACGGACTTGCTCAAGGTCACACAGTTAATGAGTCACACTTACAGACGTGATTTATGAAGCCAGGAGAATGGCGCAAGACTACCAGGAAGAGGACTGTGCGTTGGAGAAAAACGCAGATATTGGGCATTGATTTGGACTTTATATCTGCCTCTTTTAGTGAGGAAGCTGCAGATGCTTGTCCAATATAAAGGAAGCATTTCTGGGAAGTATTTCTAAGGGGAGAGAATGGTGGAGACCATCTAGGATCCTAGATCTAGGGCTGTCAGGGGCCAACTAGGCTGAGGTCTAGAGAGAGGGATTGTCACTTGTCCAAAGTCATAGACTCAGCAGTAAGAGTCAGATGGTAGTAAGCATCAGAGGCAGGATTGGAACCTAACTCTGACTCTAGAACCAATGTTCTTTACATTTTACTATGCTGTCTCTTTTCATTGTACCATGTTAGTCTAATGCAAGGAAACAGGTTCAGAGAGGACACATTGGTAATAAAAAGATTAACTGTGATTTAGATAGTGCTTTAGAAGTTTGCAAAGCTCTTCATTATCTCCACTTTACAGGTTAGGAGAGGCAGCATAGCATGATGGGTAGGGAGCTGGTCTTGGAGCCAGGAAGATCTGGGTTCAAATGCTACCATTGACACATATGGGTCAGGTGACTCTGAGCAAGCCACTTGTGCATAATGACTTAGGAAACCACATAATAACATTATCTATGTTTTATGGTATTTTTAAATAGTGAGACATTGGGATATAGTGGAAGGAATGTTGGTTTTCAAGTCAGAAAGATCTGGATTCAAATTCATTCTCCTTAGTAACATATCATTTAACCTCTCCAAGCTCAGAGCTTCACCAGGGGCTGGATGGAGGATTTCACTGATATGGGGACCTCCCAGAGAAGGAAACTCCCCCCTATGAGTTCAGGTCAATAGGCTTAAAGCATTACTGAGTGCAGAGTTGTCAAACACACAGACCCCTGGTTACATGAGGCCCACAGCATTCCAATGTGGCTAGAACTGGATTACGTGTAATGAGAAAATAGTGAACAAAAGAAATAAAACTTGAGGCCCAGAAGGATCATGTGGTTTAGCCTAAGGTCACATAGTGAGGGCCAGCGACAGCATTTGAATTCAGTACCTAGGCTCCTAGATCTTGAGACGGAAAGGCCCTGGCAGGCTATCTAATCTAGTCCCTCATTTTACAGAAAGGGTCAAACTGAAGCCCAGGGAGTGACAAGCCTAAGGCCACACACTGGCAATAAGTACTTGAGGAGAATTGGAATGAACCTCAGGCCTCTGAGTCAGAGGCGATTTCTGGAGTTCTCCAAGGTCATATTATTTGGGGATTTCAATGAGACAGTGGGTCAGTATCACTATGTACTGCAGAAGGAGGTGGTAAGATTTGAGTGGAACCTTGAAAGATGAGAACTGTCCAAATGATGACCCATAGCATAAGATCTAGCCCTGGACCTGATACTGCTGGATATTGTGCATATTCTGTTTGTGAATCAATTTCTCTGGTATGCCCTGATGGTGTGACCTTGGGCAAGTCCCTTCTTCTGTCTGGACCCAAGTTTCCTCCACTGTAAAATCAGTACTTTGGACTAGATAGATTGTGTTTGAATACTCTTCCAGGTCTAGATCCTGTGATCCTATGTATGACGTTGGGTAAGTCACCTTCCTGCCCTGGGCCTCAGTTTCCTCTTTTGTAAAATAAGGTGAGGTGGTCTAGAGGACCTCCATGGTCCCTTTTGGCTCTAGATTTATGATGGACCATAAGACCATAGGATTATAGATTTAGAGCTGGAAGGGATAGAAGCTAGTGAGGCTTCATTTTCCAGATGAAGCAATAGAAGCCCTGAGAGGTCAAACGAGTTGTCCAGAGTCACACAACCAGTAAGCACTGAAGGTGGGGTCTGAACTCAGTTCATCATGACCCTGAGTTCAGTACTCTGTCCACTCTCTCCCAAGTCACTTAGCATCATTGCTTTCCTTTTTTCCATTTTCAAATAAGAGGGTTGGATTGGATGCCTCCTGAGATGTCTCCTGGTACTAAAGCTATGAAACCAAGTGTGGGGAAAATCCCTTGGTTCTCTACAGCCAAGTCTGCCCGAGTCATCTGCCCAAGAGAGAGACCACTAGAAGGGCTTCTGAGCCCTCCATCAAGGCCCAAAGCTTTTCAGATGCTAATGAGTTTCCTATCTGTGGAAGTATTCCAAAGAAGGCTGGGAAGGCCACTTATTAAGGACTGATGTTATAGCAGGGATTCCTGTAAAGATACAAGTTGGACTAAATACACTCTGAGGTCTTATTACAGTTAGATTCTAGGATTCATATGTGCTGTTACGAGCTAGTAATAAGGCACAAATCAGCTTTGCTTTGGGGAAAAATCTCCCAGGAACAGGGCCTCATGGTCCTGGGGGTGGGGAATCCATTACTGTGAAAAGATCCCATGATGACAGGCTTAGGGCTCACATTTCTTCCAGACTCACGTTTCACATGTACAGATGTGCACATGGCACTCTTCAGCTCAAACATCCTTAGTGGCTCCCTGTTGCACCTTGAATAATTCATACTCCTGGTCTGACATTCAGGGCTCTCCACTCCTTTGTGCTCCCAACTTTTCTAGCCTCTTCTCATCATTCTCTCTCTGTCTTCTCCAATCTAAACAAAACTAAACTACTCTGTCCCTTGTACATGTCCTATGCTCTTTCCAGTTTCCATGCCTTTATTTATCCCATTCCTTCCACCTGGTGTGTCCTTCCTTCCCTGCTTTGCCCAGCAAATTCCTAGCCATTCTTTACACTGAAGTGTCACCTTCTCCAGGAAGCCTCCTCGGATTCCCCTGGTCAGTTCCCCTTGGACATCTTCTTAGCACCTTTTTGTGCCCCACTCCTGTGCATTTATCATGCAACATTGTACACACTAGTGATCTATGCTGGTGCCTTCCCTGCCCTGTGTGGACCCCATGTGGCCCATGCCCCACCTCCTTTACCAGAGCTGAGCACAGGACTCTGGATGCTCAGTGATTGGTGACTGGCCAAGCTTTGGGTAAGTTTGGGCAAACCAGCAGCATAACATTTGGTTACAGATCAGGCCCTCAATTTCAGAGGCTCTCCATCCAGAGTATCTTGTCAATACACTGCCTCAACAGCACTGTGAAAAGCTCCCCAAAACACCATTCTGGCCATGCCTCAGCTCCTGTAGCTCTCTCTACTACTTGCCAAGGGGCCACTCTAGGAACACCTAGTATGGACTAGTAGGACAAGCCCTGGTCTGTGAGGCCACAGGCCTTGGTCCATGTCTTAACTTAACTCTTAATCAGGGGCACAATCACAAGCTCTTTGCCAGGCTTGGTGTGTCCTCCCTCCCATCCTTGCCTAGGGAATTCTTACCCAGATCTTCCAAGAAGCCTTCCTTGATTCCTGTAGTTGGTAATGATTTCTGACTCCCTGCCTCCCACGCATGACCCTCATCAGACTTTACTAAAAAATCCTTTTATACTTAAGAATAACAGACAGCATCACATGTTATCTTTATATGAGTCTCATGCCTCTACAAGAAGGGATTTGTGTCATCTAACAGAACCTGGAACAATTCTCTGTATACACAATGTAGGATCAGATGTTTGGAATTTTCAATGGGCAGCTCAAGTTTGTACCTGGTATACAGAAAGGGCTTAATAAATGCTTGTTAATGGATTGATTTTCAGAGCCTTAGTCTCCTCATCTATCAAATGGGGATAGTAACATTAGCCACTCTCCCTCCCCCAAACAAACATTCTTCTGGTCCAAGGCTTTCTCCACCTTGGACCGAATGAACTTTTTTTGGTACACATTTTAGATCACATAATTAGTTAAGACAAATAATTTTTAGCGGGAAGATCTCAGGTTTCTTTTTCTGTTGGACTATTCAGATAGCTTGGATGAAATTGGAGTTAATAACTCTCTTCCTTCTTGTGACAGGGAAGACCACCGGGCCTTACTATCTGCTCAGCCCAAGAGCCTCTAGGCCCTACCTTCTTCCCTGTGTCTACATCCTGCAGTCCCCAAGCACCATCATTTGATCAACTTATGTAACCTACATAATCATGGATACAGATCCCTGGGCCTTTCCATCTGCCTCCCTGATGCACCCTTAGGACTTTTGTGCCTTCCCATCTGTCCAGCACATGAACTTTTTTTTTAATGCGCTATATGCCCCAATGGCACATGACCTCTTTGAGAGCTCTTTTGATTTGTATTCTATTTGTATCTCGAAGCTGTGCACAGTAGTAAATGGCCCATGGTAAATAATAAATACTTTGCAGTCAATTGTTCATTATTCATTCACATTCTTTCATTAACTCATTCACCAGTTGAAGGAAGAAGGAAATGTACATATCACAACTTACCTCTTTCGGTGTCATACAGGTACACAAACTTCTCCCACTTGTAGTGGCTCAGCAGATTCAAGATGGCGCCCTTCAGGGCTGGCCGCATCTGGATGACAAACTGCACATCAGCATCAGTGGGGAAGCTGGGTGTGACAAAGGATGTGTGCAGAGCCCCACAGAAGGAGGTCAGGGTGTTCATTGACATCTGGTCATAGAACCCGAAGATAGCATACACTCCTCTGGAGAACTGGGAGCAGACTGTAATGAGACAAAGGGAGAAACCTTTCAATGACTTCATATTCATGGAAGGGGTAAAAGCCATTTTTGCAGATGCTGGATATATGCCTTGAAGCCTCAGTTTGGGCACCTTGCCTATCATGGTATAGAGTGCTAGACTTGGAAGGTCTGGATTTGAATCTAGGCTGGATTTGTCCAGGCTTGGATAAATCACTTTTCTTCTTTCCATCCCCTAATCAGTAAAATGAGGTGAATACTATATCCTCCTACTTTGAATGGCTTTGTAAAGTACTGTACTCTCAGAATGACATCGTTTACCAGAGGTGGAGAACCTATGGCCTCGAGGCTAGGTCTTTGGGTATGGTCTTTTGACTGCATCCAAGCTTTACACAGGGACAAATCCTTTCATCCAGGGGATTTGTTCTGGAAGGTGTGGTTTCAGTCAAAGGGCTACATTTGAGGATCTAGAGGGCCACATGTGGCCTCAAAGCCACAGGTTCCCCACCCCAGTTTAGACCCTCAGTGTTGATGGGATTGGAAGGACAATGTCAAATCACAGGCTTTGTGATTTGTGCAAAGCAATAAAGTTTGGAATAAGGTAAAGACTTGTCTCATGCTCCAGACCTTTACCTGGCCTCCTCCACACAGAAAGTATCAAGATATTCCCATCCCATGTCTTGTCTCCTCATGCTCTGCTGGATGACAAGGTGGCCTAGTGGGCTCATGAACCAAATCAGTCCCTGCTAGTAGGCTATCTCTCCTTCCAGGTAAAAAAAGCATTTTAACTGCAGGAAAATACATAACAATAGTGTGAAGGAACCTTGCCAGGAGAACAGAAGACTCAAGGAGAGTCATGTCATCTATGTTTGAGTGTTTGAAAGGCTGCTGTATGGAAGAAGGACTAGATCTTTTGCTTGGCTCCAGAGGGCAGAACTTGAAGCAGTGGATGGATGCTTTGGAAAAGCCAGTGTGGACTTCCTAACTATCAGAGCTGTCCAAAAATGGGATGGGCTGCCTAGAAAGCTAATGGCTTCTCTCTCCTTGGAGGTCCTGGAGAAGACACTGAATGACCACCTGTCGGATATGTTGGAAGGGAGATTCTTGTTTAGGTATGCTTTAGACAAGGTGGCTATGGTGTCTCTTTTAGCTCTAAGACTCTTTGATTTATAGGAGCTTAGATCTAGAGATAAGAAGACCCAAAGAGGCCATCTGGATCAACCCCCTTATTTTACAGAGAAGGCTACTTAGGCCCAGGGAGGGGAAAGGATTTGCTCAAGGTCACACAGTAATTATCAGAGGTAGGATTTGGACTCAGGTCCTCTAATTCCTGATTCAGCACTTTACCCCTGTACCATGCTATCTTCTTAGACTCTCAATGAACAGTTCTTCTAGTGGAAATCTGGGGCACTGAGACAAGTTTATTGGGGTTATTTTGGGCAGGGACAGAGAAACACTTTGGGCACCCCTTCCCATCACAATTTGTTGGGCACTGCTTATCCAGCCCATGTATGGGTCTGGCCCTGATTTGGGTGGGACATGTCCTGTTTGACCAGGGTAGCTAATGGTGGCCCAGAACTGACCATTGCTGCCTCTTCCATCCCAGGCCTATGCTCCTCTGCTGCCTCCTAGCAGTGAGCGGTCCTGGCCTCTCTCTGATAACACCATAATTTAATTACCATCTTTGGGTTCATTTCCTGGCACATAGTTTTGCTTTCGGGAGCACACTGCCTCTTCACAGTCTAAATGGTTATTTTTGCAATTACATGGTATAGAGCTAAGCTGTGCCAAAGGAAATGCAGCTTATCAGCATCAGAGCCCGTTCAAAGAGAACAGTGAGCAAATGCATGCATTAACCCAGCAAAATATGGTGCTTCCTTGGAGCGGGGGGGGAGGGGGGGAAAGCATTCTTTTTCTCTGTAAGTCACAGAATGTTGAATTTCAGGGTTGGGAGGGACCCCAGAGGTCATATAGTCCGACTGTCTTCTGAGCAGAAATTCCCATTACAATTTCCCCAAGTAGTCAATCCAGCCTTTTCTTGAAGAGAAAGCTCTTTTCTCTACAGAGACAGGGAGCTCACTGTCCTGTGAGATAGCCCATCCTATGGTTGGACCATTTTCCTTCTTAGGAACTTGTTTTTCATGTAGAGTCAATTCCTTATAACTTCTACCTAGATCTACCCTCTGTGGTTAAGTAGAATCATTGGAGTCTCTTCCTCCTGGAAGTTCTTCTGATACTTGAAGACTTCTATCACAAGGGAGTATTATAAAGATTTGGAGTAAGAGGACATGAGTTTTAACATTGCACAAGTATTTATTAAGTACCTACTATGTGCCAGGCTCAGTGCTAGGCATTGGAAATATAAAGACAATGAACTAAAGAAACTGTATTTACAAGGGGTTCACAATATAGGGAGGGAGAGTCTTGGCTATATCACTTGCCATATAACCTTGGATAAGTTGCTTCCCCTACTTGGGCCTCAGTTTCCTCATCTGCAAAATAAGAAGCCTGGTCTAGGACTATAGAATCATGTAGATTTGGAGTTAGATGGACCTCCGAGGCCATCTAGCCCACCCCTCTCATTTTACTGATGAGGAAACTGAGGCCCAGATAGGGGAAAGAAATTGCCCCAAGTCAACCTGGTTGCAAGTGGCAAAATTGTGAAGATATTTTACAGCTCTAATACATATGAATCCACATGTTTTGTAAACCTTTCTGTTTCCTGGGTAGTTCTTCCAAGGTAAGGAATCGTTCTGGTCCAAGTTTCTCAACATCCCTTATAAACTCTGGCAATGGGAAGAGAAGCACAGAGATGCAATGGGTTGAGTGGGGTGAGAGTGGTCCTCCCGACCCTGTTAGTGTACAAAAGTGACACACTGGGAGTCAAAAGGCCCTGGCTTCCAGTACTAGCTCAGTCACTATCTCACTGTAACTGAATCTTGGTTTCTTCCTCTCAAAGTAAGGATAATCAACTTTCACTGTCTCCTTTACTGGGCTGTGATTTAGAGAAAATGAGGTAATACCCCTCAAAACACTTTGGGAAGAATTAAAAGTAGTGAATTAACCTAAGGTAGGACCATTATCCATTGGAATAATGACAATAAAAGACTCAATAAAACTAATTGGGGTCATCAATGTCAGTCGTTTCCATACCATAGACTTGATGGATCTTTATTCATAAACCATTTGAAGCCAGAAGCCCTGGATTCAAACCCCAACTCTGCCACTTCCTAGCTGTGTGACCTTAGGCAAAGGCCTGCCCCACTTAGGACCACAGCCTCCCCATCTGGTCCTGGTCTTGATTTACAACTTATCAGACATGGGACTCAGGAGGATCATCATTGAAAAGGTCATTGAACTCATGTCCTAGGTCCTTTAAATGAGACATAACAAAAGTTGGCTAGGAAGCTGATTTATATGTCCATGTGTCTTTGTACCAGTTCCATAGCTTTTCATTGACAGATGGGGCAGGTGGAAATGATGCTACATGGTAATGTGCCAGGCAGCAAAACTTGGCATTGAGCAGAGGGTTGCAAAGTAATAATGTAGTCTCTGGGCCTCTAAGCAAACAAAATCAAATCCTTTACAAGTGAACAAATGTATTAGGTTTATTGTCAGTGGGACCAATAGAGCTTTATTTTCTGTGTGTCAAGGAAGCCTACCTCTTACCCAGTGGAAGAATGAGTCATCGTTGACAGATGCTCATCTAACCCCTGCTTAAACAGCTCCAACCATGGGGAAGTCCCTCCCTCCTGAAGCTGCCCATTCCTTTATTGGACAGCTCATTGCTAGAAAATTCTTCCTCATACTGACCTCAAATCTCTCTGCCTATAACTTCTACCCATGGTCCCTAGTTCTGTCCTTTGGCTTCTACTCTATGTAACTGTTTGAAGATAGTGATCATGTCTTTCTCTTTATCTCCAATTCAAGCTAAACAAACACCCACTGTTGCATGTATGTAATGATTTTGAAGCCCCTCACCATCTCAGTTACCCTCTTGTCCAGTTTTTCCATATCTTTTCAATCTATGTAGTGTCCAGAACTGACCACAATCATTCAGATGGGGTTTCACCAGGCTGGAGGTAGTGGGAGGCAAAGACTGTGAGATTTTTAAGTTGTCATATCAAGTTGTTGACTCATATAGTGCAGTGTGATGAGGTCATAGAGTAGCCAGAACACTACACTTGGAATCAAGAAGACCTGAGGTAAAATCTGGCCTCAGATATTTACCAGTTGTGTGATCCTGAGCAAGTTATTTGACTTCTGTCTGACTCAATTTGCTCATCTGTACAATAGGGATAATAATGGCCCCTACTTCTCAGAATTGCGAGAATCAAATAAGATAACATTTGTAGAGTGATTTGCAAACTTTAAAGTATTATAAAATATTAGTTATCACTATTAATAATGATAATGACAAAAATTCAGTTGGCTTTTCACATAAACAGCACTCTAGCCTTACGAGTCCAACACTATGCTTGTGCAGTTATTTTTTGGACCCACGTGTAGGACTTTACATTAATCCCTATCACTGTTCACCTCTTTAGATTTGGCCCATTATTCTAGAATAATTTGGATGTTGGCTCTGTAGTTCAGCTAGTTAGCTTCCTTTTTCAATTTTGCCCTTACTGGCATAATTTGGTAAGAATGCTATCTATGCCTTTATCAGTGATAAAAAGATCCCACAGCATAGAACTACTTGTGATGGTCCTAGCCCTTCATTAATAACCTTCCTCCAGGTTGATTTGGACACATTAATCACCACCCTCTGAATAGGGAAATTTAATAATGTTATCAGTTGGAATATTTCCAATGGACCGAATGCTTTGAACCCCATTCCACGGAGGAACAGAAAGCAATAAGGGGATGGTTCACCTTCCATGGATACTAACTTCAGAGATGAAGACTTGGGCTGCGCTGCGCTGCAATCTTAACTGCAAAACTTACTACCTTGTGACCTTGGGATGGGCACTTTATTTCTTTGTCCTTACTTCCCCCTACCCTGTAGAACGAAGGGGTTGGATCAAAGTACCTTTGAGGTCCCTTCCAGCTCAAAATCCTCTGACTCAATGTCTCCTTTCTACCAGCCCTATTCTGTCTCACACCCTGTTTTGCTTTTAGTTGGGAGTAGCATAGTGGAACAGCAAGAAGAGGACCAGGAGGGAAGAGAAGAGAAGGAAATAGGGAAAAGGAGGTAAAGGGAAAAAAGGGGAGGAGAAGGAGAAGGATGGGAAGGGGAGGGCAAGGAAGGGAAGGAAGGATCCTGGATTCAAACTCCATCTGTGACTCTTCCTAGCTATGTGACCATGAGCGAATCACTTAACCTTGCTGGACCTCAGTTTCCTCCCCTGTAAAATGGGGATAATAATCCTAGTGGTATCTATGGCAATGTTCAATAAAAGACTTTGCAGACTTTAAAATACCATAGAAACGTGGGCTCCGATTTCTGTAGGCTGTTCAATTCTGTTTGGATTGGGTACAGATCAGGGTGGCTTTGGAGGCAGGCCAACCTTGTCTGAAGAACAAGCAGAGTGATGGTGAGCCCTGGGTCCTACTGCCCATGCGGAACACTGGATTTGGAGCCAGAAACCTGTGTTGAAATCTCAGGTTGTGTTGTGTGATCTTGGACAAGTCACTTCTCCCTTCCTGCCTCAGTCCCTCATCTGTAAAAGCAAGAGGTTGAAATAGAGGCCCTTTAAGGTCCATTTCAGCTAGGATTCTAGGATCCACATGCAATGAATGCATGCAGTGGGTGGTGGTCAGATCTGGTCTCATCTCATGTCCCACACATCTGAGTTGACATTTCTGAATATGTGTGGTCTCCACAAAGAATATCAAAGAACAAATAGGGTTTCAGGACTTCCTGTATGCCAGGCAAGGTGTTAAAAACTGGCGAGTCAGTGATGAAGTGAAACAATCCCTGCCTGCTCTCCAGGACCTTCCGTTCTACCATTGGAGAGAACATGTCTCTCTAGAGGGATCTAGAGTATAAATATGAACAGAAAAAATTCAAGGCAGTTCATTACAGTAAAAGAATAGTGGGGGTGGAGCTGGGGCAGGGAGGAGTCAGGGGACCCAGACCATGGAGATTGTTTGGGATTGGTGCAAGCTGGGTTCCTAGAGCCAGAGCTGAAAAAGATCTCAGAGGCCATCATGTCCAGTCTCCTGTTACAGAGGGGGAAACTGAGACCTAGAGAGGGGAAACAACCTGCCCAAGGTCAGTCACAGGTAGTAAGTGACAGAGAGTGATTGTGATGCAGGTACTTTGCCAATGCTGCCTCAGGAGGAGGCTCAGGGAAGGTTAGGAGCTGAGTTGGGATCCTGCCTGGGGTAGGGAGGGGTGCTTGGTGGATGCCCAGGGGCAATTTGAGCAATTGGAAAGCCCCAGTTGCCAGGCACTGCAGAGACGTAGTGGGCTGGTGGGCGGGAGAGGTGGGGGTGGAGACAAGCTTCACCTACTTCCCCAACCACCCAGAACAGGCTGTGTGCTCCCCTTCTGGGCAGGCCACATCTATTTCTGGCCAGAGCCCGGCCTCCTAGCACACAAAATCCTCTCCCAGTTCGCTTCTCTTTACCTTGGCACAACCCTGCCTGGGGCCAGCTGCAGGGTCACTTCAATGGCTCCTTCTTGCGGGCCCCCAGGGCTGGGGTGGGTGGAGCAGGCTCATGGAGACCACCAGCTCCAACTCCCTACTGGGCAGAGGATGGACTCGATTACCCGGGCTGGGGAAGGAACTTGGGAGAAGCAGAGCCAGGAGGCTGGTACAGGTGGTCTTGGACTCTCAAATCAGGAATTTGTACAAATGCATGAAAATCGCATAATACATAATACAGGAATAAGTCCAAGGCTCCTGTGAGCTGGAAGGGACTTCTAGTCCACCTTCCACATTTTACAGAGGAGGAAACTGAGGCCCAGGGAGGGGCAGTGACTTGCCCAAGGCCAAAGGAAATAGGCTCCTGCATCTAGAGCTGGAAGGAACCTTAAAGTCGATTTGGTTTTCCCTCTCCTCCACCTAATTTTATTGCAGAAAATGAGGCCCAGACAGGGTACTGGGGTAGTGTCTTGCCCAAGGTCACATATATAATAAGCGAGCATCTGAGACAAGATTTGAACCCAGATTCCCTAACTTCTCAGAACCACATTGGTCTCTGCCTCTGCCGCTACTACCTCCTCTTCTCCTTTTCCTCCCCCGATACCTCCCCATACCCCACATCTGTCCTCTCCCTCTTCTCTCTGTCATCTCATCTCTAGCTGATCTCTTTATGTGTCTGCTCTCCCCCCTCCCTCCTCCCTCCCCACACCCCATGCATATTGGGTTAACTCTCTTGTGTTTATCCCTGTTAGAACTGCCTGGGTGCTGTCTCCAGAATTCTTCTGGTCCAGCACATTTAAGGGCTGAGAATGTTTTTGATGTCACTGTCACCGGTTCACTGATGCCCTCCCCTGATGGATGTCTCCTCCTGGCCTGGAGGTGACCTTGGGCTCTCCAAAGCTCCGCCAGTGGAGCAGGCTGCAAACTCATCAGCTTCTGCCCAGATAAAGAGGCTTCCCGGCCAAGCTCCTCCTCAGAGAACTGGTTCGTTTTGGTCGTGGCCACTTCCCCAGTGGTTGTGATCTGTCCTGGTGGGGACAGGAGCCATGCCAAGGAAGATACCACTCTGACACTTCACCCTCAGTTATCTGGAATGCCCGCCTCTGCCCCTCCTCAGTCTGGCCAAGTGTAGAGAAATCTAATGAGATAATAATAACAACAGCCATTTCTATGGAACTTTTGTTTGTGAATGTTTCATGTACATCATCTCATTTGTCTCAGAGCAAATCTTTGAGGCTAATATTCCCATTTTACAGACAAAGAAATTGAGGCCCAGGGAGGTTAAACCATGGTGTCACAAATATGAGAAAGATTTGAACCCACAGTTCAGCATTCTAGCCACTGGGTCACACTACTTCTCTCTTCTCGGGCCAAGGATTCTTAACCATTTTTATGTCCTAAACCCCTTGGGCACTCCAGCACATTATTGGAAGAATGTTTTTAAATGCATGAAATAAAATATGTAGGATTACAAAGGAAACAACTTTTTGTTGAAATATATTATCAAAATACCTTTAAAAAAGTGGAAAATCTCCACTCAAGGGAGGTGGTATGGGCCAGTGACCTATGGCTCCTCCTCCCTTGGCCTGATGTTTGAGGCCCTCTTTGGGCTCTGTCCCTACTGTACTTAACTAAATTTACTTAGAATGCCTTCCCTTTGGGAGTCCTCTGTTCCAACCAGTACCCTCTCCTCCCCACCACTCAAACCCTCCATCTTTTCCCCATTTACATAGCTTTACTTATGCTGTTTCCCCTTCTCGATGCTCATCTTCCCCACGAGAGTGGTGTGACCTTAGGTAAATCACTTAACCCTTCTGAGTTTCAAGTGAGGGGGTTGAACCCGTTGTCCTTCAAGTTTCCTTCTAGCTCTAGATATTGGGTCCAATAATTTGCAGAAAGACAGCACACAGACCCCTCATTTCCAGAAGCTTCCATTCTAATAGATGGGAAGGACAGAACCAGAAGTCTACATGGAGATGATGCAAGACAGAGAGAAATGCCAAAGGAGGGTCCTTATCTAGTGCTTTGAGAGAATAGAAGAAGGAAAAGCCCCTCAGTGGTGGAGGTGGGGAAGGGCATAGTGAATCTGACAAAGTCTTTCTACTAACACCTCACTCCTGATGTCTGTTATTGGGTGGGGGCAGGATTTGCAGTTTATAACCCTGAAGTACTCCTTAAACACAAGATCAGAGTCAAAAGAGACCTTACTAAGAGGCCCTCATTCTCTAGAGGGGGAAGCTGAAGCCCCAGGAGGGGAAGGGACTTGGCTAAGGTCATATGGCTCCAAAGGAGCAGAGCTGGGATCAGAACCTAGTGTGTGATCACAGATCTGGAGGGGACCTCAGAGGTCCTCTAGCTCAACCTCCTCATTTTCTACAGGAGTAAACTGAGACCCAAAGTGGGGAAGCCAACTTATTCAAGGTCACACAACAAATCAATGGTAGAAGCGAGATGAGAATCCTTGACTTGTGACTCCCCAAATCAGAAAAACTGGACTCCAATCCTCTCTCAGACACTTACTGGCATCACCCAGAGCCTCAGATCACTCATTTGTCAAGTAGAGGTAATAAAACTTCCATTCCCTTGTTCCCAGGGTTGGTAGGAGGAGAGTACTTTGCAAAACATGAAGAATGTTATGATGGGTATTTTTCTCTTTCCAGTCCATCATGCTCCCTGGGTTTGCCCCATCTTGTCACTTTCCCTGCCCAGGGATCTGACTTCTCCAACCTTCCAGAGCACAGGAGCACCACTCCTGACTGGTGGGTGTTCAGTGACAATCTGCTGTACTTAGTTTACCACCTACCAGAGCTCCCAAGTTAGTTTCCTGAATCATTACTGCCTTAGTTTGCTGTGCCCTTTACTTTGCCTCAATCTGTGTTCCAGCAGCTCTCTGGTACCCTGGAGAGCCCATAGTATTTACACACTCGCAGGGATGTTTGGGGGATTAGCAGTGATGATTGTAAAACACTTTAAAATATGAAGATCTGTAGGAACCCTATTATTATAGGAATAATCATAATTACAGCTGTGCTTGGTTAAGTGCTCCAGCAGGCATATTGAGGAAGTCTTCTCAGGGGAAAGGCAGCCAACTGTACCAGCAATTAGTCAATTATGAGTACTTAATTCCCTTTTGATCACTTTTGACTTTTGTGTCTTCACAAAAATGGGGGTTTGGTCACCTTCTTTCTCTTCCAAGTGGCACCTCCAGTGTAGCTGGAGCAAAATGCCTGTGGAGACTGAGGCAAGTTTTAGCTTTGTGGTTGGAATAGATTGAGGAATTGACTTTGCTGGACCTCTTCTGCCTAAAGGAGGGACTGTGGCTTTCAGAGGCGAGAGAGAGAGAGAGAGAGAGAGAGAGAGAGAGAGAGAGAGAGAGAGAGAGAGAGAGAGAGACAGAGAGAGAGAGAGACAGAGAGAGAGAGAGACAGAGAGACAGAGAGACAGAGAGAGAGAGAGACAAAGAGAGAGACAGAGAGACAGAGACAGAGAGACAGACTGTGTGTCTGTGTGTGTGTGCACGTGCTGAGGTGAGAGGGCAGACAAGGGCAGCTGGGTGGCACTGCAGTGGACAGAGTACTAGACTTGGAGTCGGGAAAACTCATTTTTCAAATCTGGCCTCAAACATGTCCTGGCTGTGTGACCCTGGGCAAGTCATTTCACCCTGTTTGCCTCAGTTACTTCATCTGTGAAATGAGCTGGAGAAGGAAATGGCAAACTATTCCAGTATCTTTACCAAGAAAATTCCAAATGGGGTCATGAAAAGTCAGACATGGCTGAAAAACAAAGAGATGGGGGGAAGGATAAAGAGATGGGAAGGGAAAGGGAAAAAGGGGAGAAGGAAAAGAAGGAGGGCAGAAGAGTAGGGGAAAAAAGAAGGAAGAAGAGGAAAGAAAAGAAGGGAGGAGAAGGAGGAGAAGGAAAAGGAGGTGAAAGGGAAGGGGAGAAGGAATAGGAGAAAAAAGAGGAGGAACTTATCTGTCGAGAAGCAGCATGGTAGTAGTAGACATGAAGATGGGATTTGAAATCAGAATCTTCTGGGCTTTAATTTTCTCTTTTGTAGAATGAGGGGGTTGGACTACATGGCCTTGGAAATCTCTTCTAGTACTAAATATGTGATCCTGTGACACTGAGAGGTTAAGAGACTTGCCCAGGGTCACACAGAGGTGGGACTTGAAGGCAGGTCTTTCTGAATCTGAGGCTGCCTTTACTCACTAAGCTGCACTGCCTTTCCAAAATTAGAACATAGGAGTATAGGATTGCTCAATATTACTTATAGCTTGAAGGGCCCTTTGAACATGCAACAGAGAATGGACAGTACTAGAAGGGACTTCAGAGACCATTAAGCCTAACCTCATTTTACAGATTTGGAAACTGAGGTCCAGACTGGGTTGCCTAAAGCCATCTACTGAGTTAGTAGAATAGCCAAAACTCCCGGCCCAGTCTCCTGACCCTTGCCCAGAGCTCAGTTCTTTCCTCCACCTCCTGCAGCTTCCCAGGTAAAATCAGGGACTGGCTTCCTAATCTGTTTACCCTAGTGTGTGGCCACCTGTCTGGGGTGACTGGCTCATGAGGTGGCATGCATGGCATGGTCTTGGGCCAGCAGTGGGGAACCTGGGGCCTCGAGGCCACATGTGGCTTTCTAAGTCCTTGGGTGCAGACTTTGGACTGAGTCCAAGTTTGACAGAACAAATACTTTTATTAAGGGGATTTGTTCTGTGAAGTTTAGATTCAGTCAAAGGGCAGCACTTGAGGACCTAGAGGGCCACATATGGCCTCAAGGCTACAGGTTCCCCACCCCTGGCTCTTAGCCTTCAGCACAGCCCTGAGCCTGAGCAGGCTCAGTCCTAGCTCCCAGGGAGGGCCACACCTTCAGCAATTAAGCTGCAGGGGGAAGTGATTACATTGATAAGAAGCAGCCTAGCTCAGAGTCTGCCCTTTATTTAAAACTGCAGGGAGAAGTAATTCAATTTACTAGCAGCCTCATTTCCTCAGTGCCACCACGATGACTGGCAGGGCCTCCTTAGCAAAACAGGCCAGGTTCTGGTCTCCTAGGCTAGCTTGAGGGTTTCCCTGGGGGAAAAGGTTGGGGGTGGGGAAAGGTACTGCTCCAATCCCTGGGGAGTTTCAAGGTTTACAAAGGTTCTCCTCACAATCACCTCAAGGGTAAAAATGTTCCCATTTTACAGAGAAGGAAAATGAAGATCAAAAGGGAAAGTGACTTGCTCAAGACTGCAAAGTGAGACAGTGGTAAAGTTGTCTCCTGACTTCAAGTTCAGGATTCTTTTCATTCTATAATGAAATCTGGGGTCCCTGGGTCCCTAATAGCCTACATCAGGAATTCTAGAATTCTGTCCTCATGGGCCTTCTGCTCTCATGATTGGGTGGAAGGCTGTAGGATTCTTTGCGCCTCTTGGGCTTCTTTGAGAGGCATCTGGTTTTGTTGTACACTAGAAGGGCAGTTAGAAGTCTGGGGCTCTCCCTGAGCAGGTTGGGTTGGAATTTAGGGTTGATATACTGGACCCTGTTTCCAAAGGCATGTACAGAATGGGACTACAGAACTGAGGAGATCTCCATGGGAAAGTATACAATCATGAAGTCTTTCCTGATTCTGCCAAATTCCCTCCCTCCTAAACTCTTATGCTTAACTACTTTGTACATATTTGTATTTCATAATTTTATGTTTCATCCTTTGCTCTTGTATCCCCACCTAGCATGATGCCTGGCACATAGCTGGCACTTGGTAAATACTGTTGATTGATTGCCTCCAGCCTCTTCCCATGGTGTCGAATCAGTGCTTGGACCTGAGGCCCAGAGAGGAAAAAGAAATTACTGTCCTGCACCTCACATGGCTTGTCAGAGCTATAAGCAGCACTGGGAAGGTTTCTAACCTCCATTTGTAATATAAAGAGATTAGACTAAATGCCAATAGCTGAGATTTCTTTGAGTAGTAGCATGAAGAGAGATAAGGGCAGCTAGGTGGCGCTGCAGTGGATAGAGTGCTGGGCCTGGAGACAAGAAGATATGTGTTCAGATCCTGCCTCAGACACTTCCTAGCTGTGTGATCCTGGGCAAGTCAGTTCACCCTGTTTGCCTCAGTTTTCTCATCTGGAAAAAAGATCTGACGAAGGAAATGGCAAACCACTCCATTATCTTTGCCAAGAAAACGCCAAATGGGGTCACAAAGAGTCAGACATGACTGAAAAAAATGGCTGAACATCAATAACTGGGCTCAACAAGGAAGACCTGGGTTTAAGCCCTACCTCTGACACATCCTGGCTGGGAGATCCTGGGCAGATAACTTAATCTTTCAGTGCACTCTCAGAATGCAAATTGCAAAATAGGTATAGAGTACCATCTGTAAATGAGTCTTTTTATCTGGAGTTTTCTTTGTCAGTCAACCAGTGATCTCATCTGATCTCTTCTAATTCTCTAGGCCCTTTGCAGTTAACAGAATGCCTTCCTGTATTGAGGTAGAACCTTGGGCAAGTCATTTAAATACCCTGGATCTCAGTTTCTTCATCTGTAAAATGAGAAAGTTGGACAAGCTAGCTTCTGAGGACCCTGCTAGCTTTAATTTGAGGATTCTCTGTGGGTCTTAAAGCAATTCCCTTTCATTTCCTGATCCTCAATTTCCATTTGGTAAAATAAGGGGGTAGGATTAGGTCAAATGTTCTTAATCTTTTTTGTGTGTTCTGAATGCCTTGGGAAGACTAGGGATCCATTCTCAGAATAATGGTTTTAAATGTATCAGATGCATGGAAAAATGAAGGAAAGCAAATACACTGAAGTATTATTATCCAAATATTAAAATACCAAGTTCACAGACCCCGGGTTTAGAACCTGTGGACTAGATGACCTCTGAGGTCCCCATGTGATATTAGGTCCATTTTACAGAGAAAGAAACTAAGGCCAAGAGAAGCCAAATGACTACCATGAGTGAGGTCTGGCTTTGGGAACCTGCCCAACATCTCTGCTGACCCTGCACATGGCTATGGGGCACACAGATTAATAACGAAAAAGTCTCGGTGTCTTTCAGCTCTGGTCCCTTCTCTACTGCCCTTGATGCTCTGGATGAAGCTGGCCTAAGCATTACTTCTTTTACTCTTCTTTAAGGAAATCATATTCAGAGCAGTGAAGGTGATCCTGAACAGATCCCAGAAGACACAGGAAGCCCTGACAGCCCTCTTGAGGATGGGACCGTGGGGTTGTGCAAAAGGTCTGGGAAAGATAGAGAGGAAACAGGAACCATGTTCTGTTCCACGTTAAAGCATCCTTTTTCTGTCTGCTAGGGGCTGTGAGACATGAGGAGGTGCCTCCCGGGGAGGCTGGGCAGTGTTCTCGGAGAAGCTTTATTTTTAGAGAGCACAGATGCTCTTTTTTTCAAGTTGGCTCAGGTGCAGTGCCTTGCTGCAATCCAAATACACTCTGTCTGCAGCATTCTCCCATCTACAAGTCTAGTAACCTTTTCAGAAAAGCAAATGAGGTTAGTTTCGCTTGACTTCTTAGTGAACCCACGCTGACTCTTGGTGATCACTGTTGCTTTTTTGTAACTGCCCACAAACCACTTGGCTAATTTTCCATTTGAGAGCTCTGATGGGGATGGATACCATAGAGAAGAATAGCTGAGCTCTAGAACTGGGGGGAGAAGGAGGAGGGGAACTCAGAGACGATTTAGTCCAATTACTTCATTTTACAGAAGAGGAAACCAAGACCCAGGGAGGGGAAATGATGTGTCCGGGGTCAGATAGCTACTTTGTAAATGTCAGAGGCAGGATTTGAAACCAAGTCTTCCTGACCAAGTCCAAGGCTTTAGCCACCATACCAGGCTGTCTCCCTTGCGCTCCTCAAAGATAAATGAGGGATGCTTGGATCACACTAGCATGTCCTTTTAGTACTTTGGGATGTTTGTTCTTTGGAGCGTGGAGGCAAACTTATTTAAAGCAGCTGAGTGCTCAGATTATCCTCTGCCTCAATTCCCTCTTAACTATGTTTGTTTTGACTTTTCCAGTCTGCAAATCATTCTCATTGGTGGAGAGGATAGAAGCAAAATAGAAGTTGAGTAATTTTCCTCTCTACCTATCCTCTGGTAACCTCACACCATTTGCAGATATCCAGGTGGTCTGTAATATGTTTCTATGACCATATCTATCACTTCTTCTCACCCAAATGGCATCCACCATGCTTTCTCCTTCTGATTCCTGGACTTCCTCATATATCTTGTCACGTGTGACTCTTTTCTCTCTGTCCTCAGTTACATGTATCCCTACTTTCATCTTTTATACTCATTCTCATCAATGAGTTCCCTGTGACCCCCAGGAATATTAGAGCACATCAGTCAGTAAACATTTATTAAGTACCTACTATGTGTCAAGTATTGTATTAAGTGCTGAGGATACAACAGAAAGGCAAAAGACAGGCTCTGCCTTCAGGGAACTCACAGTCTAATGGGAGAGACTTCCCTGTTTATTGACTGAGAGACCCACTATTTTCTAAGACCAAAATTATTGCCCAGCATCTCCTTCTTCAGGCTAAACAACTCCTGTTCCTTCAACTGATCTTCATATAGGACAGCTAGGTGATATATGGAGCATTGGACTTGAGTATGACCTGAGTTTGAATCCTGCTCAAACACTGACTATGTGATCACTTAAATTCTGAACCCCAGTTTCCTCATCTGTAAAATGGGGAAAAGAATAAAAGCTGCCTCATGGAGCTGCTGTGGAGATGAAATAAGCTAATATGGCCAAAACACTTTGCAAGCCTTATTATAGTATTCTTATTAGTCATTTTAATTTTGATGTTAATTTTAAATGATTTCAATGATTTATGCTTTATGTTTATACTTGAATTATTAATACTGATAAATGTTTAGTGACTGACACTAATTACATGGAGTATTTTGCAAGCCTTAAAGAGCCAAATAAATGTTAATGATTAGTATTATGTGGTATGAACTTGAGACCCTTCAACGTTTTGGTGACCATTCTGGGCATTCTCTGGCTTATGAAGGACCTTCCTAAACTGTGGTGCCCAGAAAAGAGCACAAGGACTTCATTTGTGTTCTGAACCAAATAGAGGATGGTGGAATTCTCTCCTCTTTATTCCTGAAAACTATGCTTGTTTTGTCCATCAATATTGGAGACCCCTAGCAAGAGACCTTCCCTCTTCTCATTCATAGCAGGGCCTCTTCCTCTTTATGGTCTTAGAGAATTGCCTGGGGGAACTGAGAAGTTATATAACTAGACTAGGGCCACATAACCAATATGTGTCAGAGACAGGTCTTGAACCCAGGCCTTCACCACTCTAAGGCTCTCTATCCACTATCCTAGGGCAGACAGGTGGTATAGAGTTCTAGCCTTGGCAATCAGTTCAAATCTGGGACTCGGACACTTAGTAGTTGTATGACCCTGGACAAGTCACTTCACCCTGTCTGCCTCAGTTTCCTCATCTGTAAAATGAGCTGGAGAAGGAAATGGCAAATCACTCCAGTATCTTTGCCAAGGAAACCCCAAATGGGGTTGCCAAGAGTCGGACATGATTGAAATGATGGAACGACGACAAGATGGAAACAATAATAGCACTTATCTCCCAGGGTTATTGTGAAGATGAAATGAGATAGTATTTATAAAGTGCTTTGCAAACCTTAAATCACTGTATAAATGCTAGCTATTATTGTTATTGTAGCACATAGCCTCTCCATTCCTGGACGCTATGTCTCTCTTAATATAGTCCAAGGTTGCATCAAAATTTTTGGCTGCTACATCAATGAATTAATTCAGCCAATTCATTTATTTGTTCATTCATTTAACAAGCATTGCTTAAGCACCTACTATGCACTGGGGGACACAAAATACCCATCACACTGTGAACATATTGAACTTGCAGTCCACTAACTGCCCCCCTAACATTTTTTCAGTCTCACTGTGATCTAGCAATATATTTAATTAAAAAGAATTGGCTAACATAATTGCTCTCCTCTTCTACTGAAGAGACCTCTAAAAGGTCTCACTATTTATCATACAACATCCTTGAACGTGGTCATCACAATTCAGAGTCCAGTAGAAAGTAAGCTCCTTGAAGCCAGACTTTCATTTGATCTTTGTAGCCTTAGCACCAATCACAGTGTTTAATCAATCCATTACTAGATCCCTCCACAAGCATTTACTAAAGCACCTACTATGTGTACTTTATTAAGCATAGAAAGAAAGGTCCCTGTTCTTTAGTTCCTGGAGGTCCCAGGCTTGGGGAAACAATGACACAATTAGGCCTTTCTTTATGTCTGTTGCACTCACAGACAGTAAACTTGCCATTCTAATGGCGCTATTGTCAGCCCCTTATTTCTCTGTTGTGCCTTTCCTCAGAAGTTCACCCAACATGAGCAGCTTTGTAAGGATTATGGGGCCTCTATTTCAAGCGACATTTTAAATACCACAGAACCCATCCCTCTACTTTGAACGTATGTTTTTAACACTGACTGCACACCTGCTTTTCCCAGCCTTAGGCCATCCCCAGTGGGGAGCACTAAAGGGTGCCACCCGATTGCTGTCTGCCCTCTGTGAACTTACAGTGGAACAGCCCCTGGAGGCCTGAGAAAGGCCTAAACAGCTGTTCCAGTTCTCCATGCCACCCAGACCTCTCCCACTGCCTCATCTCCTCCTGTACCATTCAGCATTTCTCATTTTCTGTGGCTTCAATGGTTTTTTTTTTTTTGGGTTTGGTTTTATTTTTATAGCTTCCCATCCTGATTATATATTCAGCGCACCCTGTAGGGGGCCAATTTGATTTTATTGGACCATTTAAAGGGCAAATAAACCTTTGTTTTTATAAGGAGAAGATAAAGGACCAATTATCTTGGTACTCTTTGCCATATACATCTTTAAAAGAACATTGGCCCATCGTACCCTGTTTCCTTATTTCCTGGCATATTGGCGTGATGACATAACAGGCCTGCCAATGAAGACCTTAGCTCTTAATGAACGAGTTCTTATTTTATTAGCCCCTGTCTTTTTATTTATGGCCTAAGCTCCCATTAGGAGGCGGACCAGTGCCAAAAGGAACATTTCATCCCTCGAAAAGGATGCTCCAACTCTGGCATGTCAATACAACGGCAGAGATGATCAGGTACATGCTGTCATTGCATTACACACAATGAATTTCCAGGAGCCTTGGAGAACAACCCTCCCCACTCTAAGTCCCCAAAGGAGTTTGCCCTGAGCAGGCCCGTCACAAAGATAGATGTCAATTCAGCAATTTCTTCAGTCATCCAAAGTAAGGGGGAAAATTTGTTAGTTCAGTTTCAGGAAGCTAACTATATGCTCCCTTAAGGACAGGGAGGACTACTAACTGGGAGAATGGTGCAAAACTTCTAGGAAGAGGTGGTACCCTTGCTGAGATGTAAGGATTCTGAGAGGAGGATATGAGGAGGGGAGTGCATTCCAGGCATGGGATACAGCCTGTGCAAATGTATGGAAATGAGAGATGGATTATCTGACTAGAATCTGAAGTGTCTTTCTAGATTTCTTTTCTATTACTTCCCCCCTCCTGTACTCTGTGTTGCAGTTGAGTTGGCCTATCTGCTGTTGCCTGAACTTAGAATTCCATCTCCTGGCTACGTGCTTTTGTATAAGCTTTCCCCTTGTCTTGTGTCCCACCTCTTAGGCTCAGCTCATGTGTTGTCACCTCCTACAGGAAGACTTTCCTGATCTGTCCTAATTGGTGATGTGGGCCCTTTCCTCCTCAAATTACCCTATAAATATCTGTGTCTGAGGGCAAAATGTGGTATAGTGAGAAGTGCCCCACCTCTCAAGTCAAAGGACCTACGCTCAAACTCCAAATCTAACCTTTACTGCCTGTGTGACCTTGAACAAGTCCCTTTCCCTCCTTGAGCCTCCGTTTACTTTCCTGTAAAATGAGGGGGTTGGGCAAGAAGGCCAGTGGGGTCTATTCCAGTTCTAGATTCAGGATCCTATGATATGATTACATGTTGTATTTGCCCAGTATAATGTAAAGTCCATGAGGGCAGAAACTATCTTTTATTTTATTTTTCTATCCAGTACAAAGCACCAGGGGCATGGGTATGCCCAATGGGCACAAGAAGCTTGTCAAAGAGACACAGAGAATACTTGCTAAATTATAATAAAGATCTATTGAAAGAAACCCCAAAGAAATGCTTCCTTCATTTCATATTGAATATGGGGCATGGGAGCCAAGGGTTCCAGGGCCAAAAAAAAAGAAGGCTTGGATGTCCTGACTGAGTGTGGTGCCTCATGCACAAATAGATACTTCAGTAAATGTGGGATGGATTGGAACAGACATGAGGAAGGCCCTCTATAAACTCTATAGAACTTGAAGTACTATATACATGACAGGTGTTATTGAAATTTTCATTATTTAACCTTAGAATGCTATATACTCATAAACTGTTATTTTTACTATGGCTCTGATAGTAATTGATTAGAGCGACTAGAGAAATTGTAGATTTCAACGAGATGTCTAAGAGGAGTTCCTAACCGGCAGAGCTGTCCCAATGTGCTTTGGTATATTGAGGAAAGAAGGTTGGGGGCAGGGTGGGTTGAAGCTTCCCACTCCCTAGAGATCTTCAAGCAGAGGCTGATAATGATGATGTGGAGAGGATTCTTGTTTGGGTATGGGGTAGACTGGATAACCTTTGAAATGCTGGATAAATCTGCTGTTGTGATCACAACCTTAGAACTGGAGGGGAACTTAGCTTGCATCTAGTCCAGTTCCTTCACTTTAGAGAGGACAAAACAAGCTTAGAGAAGCCAGGTGACATCACCACCACCACCCCTACCAGTACCACCACCACTACTACTACTACCACCACCACTACTACCACCACTACCAACACTACTACCACCACCACCACCACCACCACCACTACTACTACTACTACTACTACTACTACCCCCACTACCAACACTACTACCACTACTACTACTATTACCACTAGTACTACTACTACCACTACTACCACCACTACCAACACTACTACCACTACCACCACCACCACTACTACTACTACTACTACTACTACTACTACCCCCGCTACCAACACTACTACCATTACTACTACTATTACCACTAGTACTACCACCACCACTACTACCACCACTACCAACACTACTACCACCACCACCACCACCACCACTACTACTACTACTACTACTACTACCCCCGCTACCAACACTACTACCACTACTACTACTATTACCACTAGTACTACTACTACCACTACTACCACCACTACCAACACTACTACCACCACCACCACCACCACCACTACTACTACTACTACTACTACTACTACCCCCGCTACCAACACTACTACCACTACTACTACTATTACCACTAGTACTACTACTACCACTACTACCACTACTACTACTACCACCACTACTACTACTGCAACTACTACTACTAGAAGCTAGTATTTATATAGGACTTTAAGGTTTACAAAGTGCTTTATGAATATTATCTCATTTTATCCTCACAACAACCCTGGAAAATAGAACTATTGTTATCATCCCCATTTTTACAGATGATGAAATTGAGGCAGGTTAAGGGACTTGCCCAGGGTCGCACAGTATTAAGTGTCTGAAGCTGCGTTTGAACTCAGATCAACCTGGCTTCAGGTCTATCATTATCCATGGTGCCTTCTATCTAGGTAGTAAGTGACAGGTGCAGATCCAGATCCTCTGATTGCAAATCTCATCTGCTTTTAGCTCGGAGGTTCTAACTCCAAGATTATTGAAGCCAGTTATCAGGTACAGTCTCTGGGAGTTCCAAAGCCTTAGGATTGTAGGAAAATAGATTCACTGCTAGAAGGGACCTCAGAAGCTCATGGGATCTTAGCTATTGAGCTAGGAAGGAAGGAACAGGCCACTGAGTCCACTCCCTTTTTTGACAGATCAGAGAATAGGGTCAGGGAGGGGAAAGACCTTGCCCTAAGGCTACCCAGCTAATCAAAGTGGGAGTAGGGATTTGAACCCAGGCCCTCCCCAGTGCTCTTTCCTCTTGTGTTAATATGTGGAAGTTGAACCAATAGACCAGCAACCCAAACATAAAAATGAGGATTATCCTCTTCTTTTTTAAAATTTTTTTAGTCTTTTCATTATGAGGAAAACATTCTAAGCTGTAAGAAAAGGCAAGTGCAGAGGAATAATTCATGGTTCCTGTGTTTAGGATGTTACCCTCTGATCATCAAATTCCCTGGAAGAAGACACAACTGCTTTCTCTCTCCTGCACCATCCCTTGGACAGGAAGTAATGAGGTTGGAAGCATGATTCTTTTATAAGCACAAAAATGCTACTCATGAGATCTTGGGCAAGTTGCAGTCTAGAATTTCCTCATCTCTGTGCCTTTGTCACACTGTATTCCATGCCTAGAGTATCTTCCCATCTTCTCTTTCCCTGTTGAAGTCCTACCTAACCTTCAAGGTCCAGCTCAGTGCTCTTTCCCCTTCAGGAATCAGGCATCCCTAATCCTGTCCCCAGACTAAAAGCAATCTCTCTTTCCCAGAATCCTCTGGCACTGTACACATCTGTACATGGCACTTATTTGCTTCTCCTTCCTCCATTCCATTGGGAACTTTCTAAGGGAAGGGGCTTTTATCTCTTTGCACCTTTGGATCCCTGGTACCCAGCACAGGCCCTGGTGCCAGGGTAGGCAGTTAATGCATGTTTATGAATAGATCTGAATGTTTGGGAACCCCAGTCTGACTGCTTCTAGCCTGAAGGTCAGGCACATTTTAATGATGCATGGCTGGACTGTTATTACTAATGAGGACTGCTACATAAAAGACATGCATGACTGGAAACTGGGGCAGAAACTTGTGTGTTGTGAGCTAGGGATGGCAAATGGATGGAGAGCCCGGGCTCTGCAACTGTTGGTACCCATTGAACATCATAAGACCCAGAGGATGACATCCAATTCACTGGGTAGGGTCTCCCTCTATGGAGGAACTGTGCAAATTCCTGGACAAGAATCACATGAGAGAAAGAGACCTAGATGGGTCTCAACCTGGAGCTAGTGGAGGGAAAGCCCACACTAAGATGCTTCAGGACCTGTTGAAGGACTGAAGTAGAATTGAAGGCAGCACTCCTTGGACGATAGGGCCATCTAGACGTTCTGGAAGAATCTGGTGTGATGGACCCAAAATATGAGTGGGGCCAGTAATAGGGTGAAGTTAGTGCTGCTACTGCTCCCCTTCAGACACTTGGCCAAAGCCTCAATGACCCCAGGAGGGGGTCACCTCGGTTTAGATAGAATAATATCTTAAGGCCCTTAAGGAAGACAATAATTATACTTAATATAATAATAAAGACAATCTAATCCAAATGATTAAATGATTAACTCACGAAGAGAGCTAAGTTACTGAAGTAGTACTATAACCCAGATCATAGAATTGAGAGCTGGACAAGATCTTAGAAATCATTTATCCTTGTCCCCTGCAACTTACAAAAGATGAAACTGAGGCACCTAGAGAAGGATGGTGACTTGCCCAAGACCACATAATGAGTTAGGGATAGAGCTGGAACTGGAACCCTAGTTAGAGAATTTAAAGTTGAAAGGGCCCTCAGATATCATCTGGAGCAAATGCCTCATTTTACAGATGAAGAAACTAAGGCCCAGTGAGGGGAGCAGCCCTACCCCAGGCCACACACTCTGTCTCCTGCACTGTGCTGTAGAAACATGATTAAGAAATGCTCTGCCTATTAATCCATAGGCTCTTTCTCAGGACTGAAGACAGGCTAACAGAACCATAGGATATTAGAATTAAATCCTACAGGTTGTTACTTAGTTACAAATGGGGAAACTGAGGTCAGAGAGGGGAATGACTTGGCCAGGGTCACAGGGGCAGGGGAGGCAGAGGAGGAAGTTAAATGCAAGTCTTCTGGTTCCAAATACAGTACTTTCTTACCACACCAGGCTTCTTTCCCATTCCTTTCCCATTCCTAAAGAACTTTGACCTTGGTCTACACTGAATGAGATTCCTTGAAGAATTCATTTCCCCTTAACACTAATAGAGCAAGTAAAATGCACTTCAAAGTCCAAACACATTGTTTTGAATTATCTTTTGCAATGGCTCCCCTCAATAACTGCAGATAACAGAGTAGATGGTATTCGTTAAATGGTGGTTGCTGTCCTTCCTCGAGGAGGACTAAAATGACATCACATTAAATAAGAATTTGCATGTTGATCTTTGGTGATAATGACCAAATTTATTAAATTTGGATGGCATTTTCAATGGCACCTGCCTTATTCTTTTGACATGATGTCCAAAGTAATTTTGTTTGAGTAATTCCTTCCTTTCTAACAGAAAGATCCTTTGATTGAAGATGAGGAGTCCTGGGTTAAGATCATTGAACTATTCTGATGAGAGTGGCAAGAAGGAACCAGATGGGGGAGATGTTATGGAAACAGAATGGGAGACCCTTGTATGTGATTGAATGTAAGAGAGTGAAGAGTCACTGATGCCTCTGAAGCTTTGGAATTCGAGATTGGAAGAACTGAAGCACCTGCAATAGAAATAGGCAAGTTTGGAAGATTACTGAGTTTCATGTTGGATGTGCTGATTTTAGGTACTGAGGCCATTGTGGATACAAGTTTGGAACTCAGGAGAGATATTAGGGCTGGATATGTAGCACATATCATCTGAAGAGATGATAACTGAACCCATGGGAACAGATGAGATCGCCCAGAAAGAAAGTATGGAGATGGAAGAAAAGTAGACTCAGGATAGAGCTTTGGAGGACATCCTGGACTTTCTGGGAAGGAGAAGCATGATGACTTACAAATGGAGACCAAGGAGCATCAGTCAGAGAAGTAAGAAAAGTGAAAGAGCATTGTCAGGGAAGCCAAGAGTGGAGAGTATTTAAAAGGATGGGCTAGTGAACAGTGTCAAAAACTAGACAGCTTAAGTAGAATGAGCTCTGAGAAAAGGACTTAGCAGGTAAGATTTCATTAGTAATCTTAGAGAGAATAATTTCAAATGGTAGGATTGGAAATGCAATCACCAACAGTTGAGAAGTTAATAGGTGGTCTGGAGATGTAGACAACTGATAGAAACAATTTATTTTAGAAACTTGGCTATGAGAGGGAGAAGAGTCACACATCAATAGATAAAGGGATGGCAAGATTGGGTGAAGGATCTTTTAGAGGGTGAGGGAAACATGACTATATTTCTTGGAAGTGGGGGGATAGTGATAGGGAGACCTTGAGGATGAGAATGAACGAGCAAGCTCTCAGAGGATGTGAGAAGGTCTAGTGAACAAGTCACAAGTTGAGATGTTGGTGTTAGCTTGGAGAAGAGCTTCCTCTTTCTTAGAGACTAGGACAAAGGAAGAGAGGGTGAGAAATGATGCAGAGGAGTCTTGAAGCATGGAGGAGGAGAATGGAAAATGACATTATTTTTCTCAGTAAAGTGAGAGGAAGCAAAGTTCTTTCCTGAGAAGGAGAAAGCGGGGAGGATGTGCAGAGGACTTGAGGAGACTGTGATAGAGAGTCAATTGAGGAAAAAAATAAAAGGATTGAAGCAGAGAAATGAGAGTCCAGTTGAGATTTGATAACATAGATTTGTAATGGACCCAATCTGCTTGGCTGGGTGACTCCCTTCAGTGATGTTCAGCAACATTTAGCCGAAAAGGCTGATGGGGATGGGGAGCATGTTTTATCTTCTAAGATCCCATCTAACTCTGTAATTTTCTATTCTAAGATGTTCTTCTACTTTGACCTTATATCTTCTTTGTTCAAAGGTCTCTTCTGGTTCTCATGATCTAAGAAGGTTCCTTCTAGCACTATCTAACATTCTAGGATCCATTTCACCTTTAACATCACATGCTCTAGGTCTCTTCCTGCTGTGACATGCTATTCTCTGAGGCATAATCCATTGATTACATTTTAAAGCAAGGTCTTCTCTATGATGTAGGTGATAGAGACCATAGAGGTTACCAGAAAGAGCTTGGACTTACAATCAAATGTCCTGAGTCTGAAACCCAGTTCTCCTATTTGTTTGACATTAGGCAAACACCCTGGAAGGCAGTGGATTCCTCATCCTTGGGGGTCTTCAAGCAGTCTGAGTGACCACTCCAGTATGTTATAACAGAGACTCCTTCCATCTAAATAGACGCTGAGGTCCTTTCTAACTCTCCAATTCTATAATTTAGTAAGTCCTTTCCTCTCTCTGGACTTCAGTTTTCTCATATGTAAAATAAATGGGTTGGACTCAGTGGCCTACAAGGTCCCTTTCAGTTCTACATCTAGGATCCTAAGTGCCCTAGGACCTTAGGCAAATCACTTCCCTTCCCTAAACCTCAGTTTCTTTTTCTGTAAAACTGATGATTAGACTAGATGACCTCTGAAGTCCTTTCTAGTTCAAAATACTATGAGTCTAGAAAATTGAAATGTTCAACCTATCCTGCAAAGGGCTGCATTTTCCTAGCCCATGAAATAGTTGATTTTCACCTCCTTCTATTTAATGTAACCACTGGGTCATTCCTACAACTGAAGGATAAAAAGCGCTATCTGTCTTTTCTCCCTAAATAGGATCCAGCATTTTTTAAAAGGCTCTTCCTTGTCAAAGGCTATTAAAGAGATTGGCCGAGGGAGATTCCAGAAGTAATCTTTTGGCGGTCAGAAGATTAAGATGGATTTGAGGTGAAAGGGGCCAAGCCCCAGCAATGCAATTCATTTGCATTTTTATTGGAAGAAGAATTTAGAATAAATTAAACCTCAAAGGTCCCAACTTCAAGCTGTGTCCCTGAACTCAACTTACAAGATGGCTTTATCAAACACTCTGGTCTCGATTACTGCGAAATGTTGAAAGTTTTTGCTTACTATGTTCAATAATTATCACATTAATTGAATAATCTTATTTTTCAAATGCTAACATGGAGGGCAAGAGTCCTTGGACTTTTCTAGGAAATGAAGTGGGAAAGAAGTACTTTAAGCTAATGAATTGCACATAAGAGTCAAGGAAAAGTCACACAGCGGGGTGGGATCATATTCTCCCCACCACGCCCTTCATGGAAGTAGTGGGTTCTGGGTTGGGTGTTGAAGGAAGAGAAGGAATTCAATGGACTGAGATGGAGCACACAAGACCCCTAAAAAATTGGAGGATCCTATATCTAGAGCTGGAAACTGAGACCCAGAGAGGGAAGTGACTTGCCTAAGGTCAGCCATGGGATCAAAGACGAAGAGCTGGAGTGGACCTCAGAAGGACATCTCATCTCACTCCTTCTTTTTACAGAGGAGGACACTGAAACCCAGTGAGAGAATAACTTGCCCAAGGTCATCTATGACCCCATGGTCGTAGAGCTAGAACTGTAAGGACTGTTAGAGGTCATGTAGAGCAGATGTTCTTAACCTAGGGGTATGTGAACTTGTTTTAAAAATATTTTGATAGCTCTATTTTAATATAATTGGTTCCCTCCATAATCTTATGTATGTGATTGTATGCATTTAAAAAATACTGCCAAAGAGGTCCATGGAACAAAAAAATTATGAACCACTGATCTAGTCCAACTCTTTCATTTTACAGATGAGGAGACTGAGGCCTAGAGATGTTGAGTGACTTGCTTAAAGGTTCTACACACAGGATAATAGATTTTGAGCTGGAAGTGCTCTCAAAGGCCAACTGGTCCCACCCTCTCATTTTCCAGATGAAGAAACTGACATGATAAAGATGAAGAGGGGCAGTGGCTTGCCCTAGATTCCAACTCATGTCTTCTGAGTCCAAATCCAGGACCCTTTCTTTCCACTGCACTAGACTGCCTCCTAATGACTAGCTATAAGAGGAAAAAGTTGGAGTGGAGACTCTGGTTGAACATTCCCATCATCTAGTAAAGGAAGAACCACTTCCTTTAGCAAATATTGTTGGTTGAAAAGACCCAGTCTGTATAGAATTTCAGCAATAATGGTAATTGTTCATTAAGTTTACGTTGCAGACAAACTGGACTACTCAGTAGCCCCTATTTTTGGTCTAGCCTTTTGTATCTCCAGGCCTTCACCTATACTAAGGGTGGGGAGCCTGTGACCTTGAGGCCATATGTGGACCTTTAGGTACACAAGTGCAACCCTTTGATTGAATCCAACCTTCAAAGGACAAATCCCCTTAATAAAAGAATTTGTTCTGTCAAACTTGGACTCAGTCAAGAAGCTGCACCTGAGGACCTAGAAGGCCACATGTGGCCTCCAAGCCACAGGTTCCCCACCCTTCATTATGCCTAGAATGGATTTTCCCCTCTCCACCCATCATCCTTATCTCAGTCAGTTGAAAATCCATCCCTTTCTCCATGAGCCAACTCAAGTGTCCATCTCCCAGACTATCCCATTGCCCCAAAGTTATCTATCTTTCCTCTAATTTCTCATATTATTTAGCTTGAATTTCTCCTTATCTCACTCATCCATGTATTCTTTGGTATAGAAAAGCACTGATTGTGGAGCTACAATGCCTGGTTTCAAATCTTGTTTCTCTCATTTACTAGCTTGACAAGTTGTTTTATCTCTCAACCTTGGTTTCTCTATTTGCACAGTGAAGTTTAATGCATATCACCTACCTCATCAGGATGTTGTGAAGAAAGCACTTTGTTAACAATACCCTACAAAAATGTGGATTACTATTATAGCTATTTATACTTTTCTATTAGATTTTAAACTCCTTGAGGACAGCATCTATGACATTAAAAAAAGTTTTTTTTTTGATGCTGTCTTATCTCCACATCTCTCTCCGTTCATGGTTATACAGTGGTAGCCAGAGCCTGGGAATGTGACCTATGACTCCACAGAAGAATGTACCTTTGGTAAATGTAAACAGCAAAAAACCCCTCTAACCAGCCCATGGGAACACTTGCATGTGACCCTGGGTTTTGCCTGACACTATGAATTCTTTGTTCAATTTCTGTAAAATACCTGACCTAATCTGGGATTGGTGCAAAGATCCATCATTCTGTCCTCTTGCCACCGAGGACTGGTGAGTAACATCACCCCCCCCCCCATTAGCCCTAATACATCTACATAGATAATAACCAATCTGTCATGGACCTCTCTTTTTTTTGGTATCTCAGTGTTCTCTTAGAGGGTTTACATCTCTACAATTGGAATATTAGGGCAGAACAGATCAGCCTCCTTGCAGTTGGTGTAACCAGCAGGATAGTCTGCCTTCCTACAAATCTTGTGTCCCTACAGTTGGCCTAGTCAGTAGGATAGTCTGTCCCAATCCCAAATCTTGTGTCCCTACAATTGGCATAGTCAATAGGATAGTCTTCTCCATTGTGTCCTTACGATGATATAGTCTATCCCCTACCGTGAAAAGCATTTGAGCAAATCTGACTGACAAAACCTATCCAACAATGCCTACAACATTCTTCCCATGTAGTACCATCATCTTTCCACTGAGAGGAGGAGAGTGGATCTCATTATCCATTCTCTGAGAGCAGAACTGGATGAAGCAATAAATATGAGTTTGGTTTCCTTTTAGTACTTCTCTGGTAGTGCTCATGTTCATTAATTCACATAAGTCTTCTCATATTTCCCTGAATTCCTTAAAATCACCAAGAATTTTCCATTACATTCATATGTCACAATTTTCTGATGCCAAAATTTGCACAAACTTCATACCACAAAATATCCTGATATGAATTTTTTGGTTCTTTCTCACTTCCTTGGGGGCATATACCCAGTAGTGGGATTGTTGAGGTCAAAGAACGTAAACAATATAGTGACTTTTCTTGCATAATTACAAATTGTTTTCCAAAGTGATTTGATCAATTCATAACTCCAACTACTCTTAGCAAAATTTCACTCAAATTGATAGGGTTGGAAACCAGATTGAATTTTTTCATCAAGATCATGCCTGTCTTCCCACAGCCTCCCCAACAATGATTATCTTCTTTACCAATTTGATGGATGTAAGGTAAAATGTCAGGATTGTTTTAATTTTATATTACTGATTTGAAGCATTTTAAAATATGGTTGATAATTTGTTTTCTTCTATTAAAAACTGTTTTCTTCATATTCTTAACCATCTACTTATTGAAAATTGCTTTTGGCCTTACATATTTGCATTGATTCCTTTCATATCTGGACATTAGACTTTTATCAGAAACATTTTGTGTGAAGATTTTCCCCACTCAATGAGTTTCTTCTTAGTTTAGCTGCATTGATTTTGTTTATGCAAAAGATTTTTTAAGCTTATGTAACTAGAGGGTCATATGATCCACAAAATGGAGGACTAGACATTTTCTCTGATCTTCACAATCTCTCAGATCTTTCCAAAATAGAAATTAGGCACAAGAAATAAAGCTATTTCAGCTCTTTCCATGGTTTAGGATGACAAAATACAGTTATTACATGCTATCTGTATAGCTTTCTTCTCTCCTACCACTCCTCTCCCATAATCCAATCGGAAAGTTTCGTCCATTTTTACCATTACAGCATCTTCTTTTAAAAAATATTTAAATAATTAAATATTTAATAATTTAAATAACTAAAAATATTAAAAAATATTTTTATTTTCATTTCCCCACCTCTTTCTCCACCCATGGAGAAAGTAGTAAATAAGATAACCACTATACATAGAAAATCATGCAAAACATTTTCATGTTAGCTATAACAAAAAGCAAGAAAAAGAAAGGGAAAAATACTTCAGTCGGCACTCTGAGTCTATCTGTTCTCTCTCTGGAAGTGGATAGCATCATGAGTCCTTTGGAATTGTTCTGGATCATTCTACAACATTTCTTATATTAGTCTCTTCTCTATTCCCATGGTTACCACCCTAGGCCAGGCTACCTAACTACCTTTTGCCTGGGTTACTAGTAATAGCTTTCTAATTTGTCTCCCTGCCGCCAGTCTCTCCTGTTCTCCAATCTATCTTCCATATAATTGCCAAAGTTGACTTCCTAAATCACAGGTCTGACCATGCCATTCCAATTTTCAAGGAGTTTTGGTGACCCCTATTACCTCTTGGATAAAATACAAACTACTCTGTGTTTGACATTTAAGCACTGCCCATGCTGGCTGCAGTCTATCTTTCTAGACTTCTTTCATATTCCTCCCTCTATGTATTCTAGGTTCCAACCAAACTGTTTGCCATACAGGAAATTCTGTCTCTCACTGCCTGGTATTTGCCTTTGGAATACTCTTATTCCTCATCTGTATTCCTGGAATGCCCACCTCCCTTCAAAGCTCAGCTCAGGTGCCACCTGCTACATGAGACCTCTCCGAATCCCCCTACTTATTAATTCTCCCCTCAATCCTCCCCCTCTGCAATTACTTTGTACTCAGATGTTTACATGTTGTATTCCCTTAGTAGGACATTAACTCCTCAAAAGGAGAAGCTTTCCTCTCTCTGTAATCCCAGTGCCTTGCACAGTGACTGGCACATAGTAGGTTCTTAAGAAACGTTTGTGGACTTGAATTGAATTTCTGTTCTGCCTTACTGCTTTTCACGACTGTCAAACCTAGGAGCACTTATTCTCCTCTTGCCCTCCAAACTAAGATTGAGAGAACCCCTTGACCCTTAAAAGACTGTAAGAGAAGTGCCCCATGGATGGCACTTGAAGGATGGGAGACAGTGGAAGTAGGGGCTCTGAGAACATCGTATCAACTCCCGGATGCTCAGAAGAAGCATCACTGTGAGTTCAAAGTGCTCATGTCTATTTTGGAAGCTTGTAGAGAGAACATTTCAATTGGACATTTCAGCGTTCCAGGCAGGCTTGCTTGCTCAGCCAGCAGCAGCCAAGGCAAGGGAAGATTTTGACAGGTTAAGACAACATCAAGCGGGCCATGGCATCAGTGTGTTGGCTGCCAAGGCAGCGGCACTAGCTGCTGCCTTCTCAGGCCATAATGTGGTGTGGATGAGAAATCGATAACTTAGACAATCCCTGCTTAGCCGAGAGCTTATTATTTAAGGCCATGGAAGAGCCGATCAATTTCTTAAAAGTGCCAAGGACACTCTTGACAAAGGACTGCACAGAAGAGGGCAGGCCCTGCTCCATCAAGGAGAACTGAAAGATGGAATACTATGCCCTGTGGCTGTGGAGTTGTTCCTGAGGAGCTGGAGGTGAGGAGGTGTGTGTGTGTGTGTGTGTGTGCATATATGTGTGTGTGTATGTGTATGTGTGTGTGTATATGTGTGTGTATGTGTGTGCCTGGCTGGCACAGGGCCAAGTCTGTGTTCCCATAATGATCACTTCACACTAACAACAAGGGCCAACATTTATATAGTGCTTTAAGGGATGCAAGGCACCTATTATCCCACCAAGGCCAGCTCCCACCTTTCTAGAACTTCAAGGTTACAAAATGCATTCATTGCAACAACCCTGGGTGGTGTTTTTGTAAACATTAGTATCCCATGAGAAAGGAGTGACTTGTCTAAGGTCACATGGCTAGTAAGCAGAAGAGCTGGAGGTAGAACTAGGGAACCTGACTCCCAGCTCTGTGCTATTTCTGCCACCAGTATTGCCTGGAAAGGTCAAATTCGCTTGTCAGTTTATTTAGCATAAGGGATAGCATATTCAGAATCAGATTTCTGACCACCTTTCTACTTTATTCATTAGCCATAGGATCATAGAATTATTTATGGATTTAGAGATAAAAGGGACCTTAGGCATTTGATCTAGGCTAACCTGGCATTTCAGAGTGGGGAGGGAAAAGTGTCCACCTTCCAATGCACCAAGAAAGATTGTGGGGTTCCAATGTCCATTGGAGAATGTCTGCTCAAAAGTTCCCTACTTGGCTTTTGTAGACAATCGTAATGGTATCAATTAAGATATCATTAAGATATCAATTTATATCACTTAAGACATTCAACAACATCAAAAAGGTCTTTAGATGCTTACAATAACTCCACTGAGGTAGCTACTCTCATTTTAAAATGAAGAACGCTGCAACATAAAGTGAAATGACTTAGCTGAGGTTCCCCACTCAGTTAGTTGCATAGTAGGGACTAGACCAGAAGTGGGGAACCTGTGACCTCAAGATTACATATGGCATGACCAGGGGTGGGGAACTTGTGGCCTCAAGATTACATATGACCCGACCAGGGGTGGGGAACCTGTGGCCTTGACTTGAGGACCTAGAGGGCCATATATGGCCTTGAGGCCATATTTTCCCATCCCTGGACTAGACCCCAGGTCTCTTCTTGACTCCTAGGAGCCTGAAGGTCTCACTATGAGAAGTCCAAGAGGGGGCATACTGCAGCAGAGAGGGCCCATACTGATCCTCTGAGTTAGTGTCCAGGAAGCAGTTACTTTGATGCCAGATAGTTGGATTACTGGAAGGTTGGTGGCAGCCAAGGCATGTTGTAAGAGATAATAGCTCAAGTATGGGATGCAGTCAGATTTTGTCTGGGGCAAAATTAATCTGCTTTGGGTTAGAAAGGAACACAAATAAGGGGACCTCACTAAAACAATGTGGCATAGTAGAAGCAACACTGGTCTTAGGGTCACAAGACCTGAGTTCAACTTACAGTTTGGACACATACTTATTGTAAATCCTCAAGTGAGTCATTTCATTTGTTAGAACCTCCCTTTTTTCATCTATAAAATGGTGATCATAATACTTGTTTCCTACTTCACAAGATTGGTTTGAGGCCCTCCCCCTCAAATAGTGAGGCTACCTACACTGAAAAACCAAAGTAGATGAAGAGTTGGATGGGCAGCCTGTTGAGTCAGCCCAGTTGGACATCTCTCTGTGAGAGACAGTAAAGATGGGCAATGATTTGAGTTCAGAATTGAAGAGGAGGCGAGTGGGGTAGAGTTATCTTTGAGCAACGAGGCAAGATGATGTCAAACTCGTCCCTTTCCACCAGTATTCTCTCAGTGGTGCTCTGTGTCTATAAGTCATGGAACGTTATAATCTTTAAACAATCCAAATTCTGAGGGACCAAAAGGGCAATGGAAAGACAAGTACTGGGTTTAACTAGTCTGCATTAGAGTTAGCCAGCCTCTGCCCCAAGCCCTCCACTGATAGAGAGCTCACTACTACCCAAAGCAGCACATTTAGCCTCCTCCAAAGAAGTTTTTCCTTATATTAAGCCTAAATCGGTTTCTTTGCAATTTATACCCATTTTGCTCCCACTTCTCACTAATCCTTCATCCTCTTGATGAACCTTCAAATACTCGAAGATGGTTACCATACTTTCTAAGTCTCTTCTTCTCTAGGCTAAACACCACTCCTCAGTTCCCTCATTAATACTCATATGCCATGGAGTACAGTCTTTCCTTCTGTATTTCATTCTTCTTGTTCTGATTTTCAGGAAAGAGACCCGGGTTCTAATCTTGACTCTACTGGTTATTCATTGTAAGTAATTTCCTTTCTCTGGACTAATAGCATTTGTATTGTCTATGATCTAGGGAGGTTGTGGGGGACAGTGCTTTATAAACTTTGAAGCTGAAAGGAAAAGAGGAGTCATTAGCCATTATTAGCCACCATGATCATCACATGGTGAAAAATTGGGACTTTAGCTGAGATAAGTCCCTGGGCAAACAGATAGGAGAAAGAGAAGTTTGGATGGGATCAGGAACTGAGAAAAGGTCTAAGGTAGGTTAGGGGCCATAAAGGCAGCTATGAAAGTCAAGGGAGGAAAAGCAGAAAATAGGTTGGTGGAGAGGGGTAGAAGCCAAACTTCCTTTATGGAAATTTCAAGGAGAGTCACTTTTTTTTTCTCCTGCCTTCAAAAACAGCACATTATAGTGGAAAAAGCACTGTTCTTACTCCCCTTCCCTTTTTGGGCCTCAGTTTCCTCTTGTGTAAAATGAAGGGTTTGGTAAACAAGGGATAGAGATAATCATAAAACAAAATAGATAATTTTGATTATTGAAATTGAGATGTTTTCACAATACAATATAAATAAAGGGAAGCTGTCAATTGGGGAAAATCTTCACATCAAATATCTTTGATTAAGTGTCTGACATCCCATGCATATAAAGAAATAGCATTATATGCGTGTGTGTGTGTATATATATATATATATATATATTATATGCATACACACATAATAGCAAATGCCATTCCATGATGAGTAAGTGGTCACTGGATATAAAGAGTTCTCAGAAAAGGAATAACATGACAAACAACCATATGAAACAGTACTCCAAATAAGTAATAATAAGACATTGTAAATCAAAACAGCTCTTAGGTTTCCCCACACACCTAGCAAATTGGTAAAGCTGACAAAAGATGGGATTGTCAATGTTGGAGGGGTTGGAGAAAGATAGGCACACTAATACATTGTTGGTGGAGCTGTAAATTGGTACAATCATTTTGGAGAGCAAATTATGCTAAAGGAAAAGAGACTAAAATGTCCATACCCTTGGATCCAGAGATCCCAGTGCTGGGCATATATCTCAAGCAGATAAACAATAAAAAAGAAAGCTCCCACATACATCAAAATATTCACAGTAGCACTTTTTGTGGTATCAAAGAATTGGAAATAGTGTAAGTACAGATTCATCAAATGAGGATTAGCTAAGTAAATTGTGGTCCATGAATGTAATTGAATATTACTGTGCTATATAATAAATGATAAATATGAATAATGCAGAGAAGCATGGGAAGACATATATGACTTGATGAAGAATAAGTAAGCAGAACCAGGAAAACAATACACATACTGAATATAAAAATCCAAACAGAAAGAACAATACTTACAACAAAAAATCCCCAAGCTGACTGCTATGAAATTATATTAAGTAAGCAGAATCAGGAAAACAATGTACATAGAATATAAAAATCCAAATAGAAATAATGGTACTTACAAAACAATAAAAATACTTGACTGCTATGAATTATAATGACCAAGTTTGTTAGCAAAGAACAGATATGAGAATGCACTTTCCTTCCTTCCTTGCAGAGGTGAGGATTATGGGTATGGAACACTATAAACTCTCAGATTTGACTGACGGATTGGTTAATTTTGCTGGACTGTTTTATTCCCTCTTGTATTTATTCTCTGTTGTAAAGTATGGATCTCTGAGGGAGGTAAGGGGGAGAGATATATTGTGAGACAAAGGTCATAGTAGGAAGAGAAGGTGTTAATAAAAATTGAAATTTAAAAATGTAAAAATGAGATTGGACTAAATGACCTCTAATGTCCTTTTCAGCTCTAAGTCTCCTGATGTGATGATACCTCAGGAATGTCTCCACTACCAGGGTAAGATGCAAAGTATGTTCAGTACAAGTCTCAGGTCTATAGGAAGACTTCCTTGGCTGCCTTCTCCATGCCCTGGCTCAGGGGACCTGCAGACTTTTTTCAGATCTCCTGACTCACATCTGCAAAGTCCCTGTCCTAGCACTGAGACTTGACCTTCTGAGGTTCTTGAGCTCCAGAGCCTGAATTGGCTGGATTTGGAAGGATTTTGCTGATAGGAGCCTGCAGCTGCGCAGGGCTCTAGTTCTGCTGGCTTGGCAATGATTCTCCGGGATTGGAGGGGTGTGGAGCTGTGCGTCTGGAGAAAGAGAAAAGCCTATGCCCTGGGTCAGCCCCTTTCGCAAACCTTCCCATCACTGTTAGACACTACCTGGGAAGCTACATATGGGAAAGAGAAAAGACTGAGCAAGCTTGACGGAGCAAGTCAAAAAGCTGATGCCAGAGTAGAATTACACTTTTTGTTTTCATAGACAATGCACAGTTAATTCATATAACGATCATAATACCACTTGCTCTTACTTTGTGTGAAAGGACGAGGCTCTACACTAGGGTAGATCAAAGTGGACGTAACAAAAGCCATGTGCTCAGGGGGCTAACAGTCTAATGGGAGGAAACGAATGAATTACCCTATGTAATACTTATGCCCCTTGCCAAGGGCAAGGAAGTTAGAGCTGAGTTCAAAGGAAAGACCCAGACAAAGTGCCAGAAGAGAGTGGGGAGGGAAAGGCCACTTTTGAGAAGAACAAAAGTTGGACTTCGATGGAAGGGGTGAATTTCTACCGATAGAAGCGTCCGGATAAAGGAGCTATTCCTGGCACAAGGGGATAGTGTGAGCAAAGACACATTTTTGTTTTGTTTTCTTCATAGAGTTTAAAGGAAAGGCCCAAGAAGCTGGCTGAGGTGGTGAAGAGGTTAGGGGTACTGGGACCCCGAGAATGCCAAGGCAGAGTCACCCAGAACAAATTCACACACCCTTGGGCCAGCCAGGGACAAAGATCCTTGGACCAGGCACCCCTGTGTCTGTTCCGATAAGAGGATGTATTCTGCAACAAGAGAAAATGTTCTTACAGGGCAGGGGCTTATTGAGAAATTGGGAAGCTTGTAGAGGCATGATCTTAGGGGTGGTGCCTGAGCACCCCATCATTGGGGAGGAGAGAATTAGTCAGTACTCAGGTTGTACCCCTGCCCACCAGACTCTCAGCCCTTTTCTTGGGCAAAGGGAGTATGTGTGTGTTTTGCTGTTAGGTGTTGCCATCCTATAAAATTCTGCTATAATGCAGTGTACACCTATGCCAAAAGCAATGCGGCTATGCAAAACTGCGCAATAAAAACCACAGGTCTTACGGGAAAAATGGGGTCAGAGGCATTACACTCACAAAATTCCTTAGTGATACATTAAAAAATGGTAGCAGAATTTTGGATACATCAAATGGTTAAGAAATACATAAATGCTACCTAAAATAGTGGCGGTGGGAGTCGGTGGCCTCAGGTAGCTACGCAGCTGGCAGTCCTGGTTCCCTTCCCAAGGCCCAGTTGGCAAAGTCTTGAGTCATGTGGGTAGACCTGGGGTTCAGGGCCTCAGCTGAGTAAAATAGAGGTAGTGGGAAGGGTCTGTCTCCTGGCTTGCCTCGGCCCTGCCCTCCTGAGCTCCATGGAGGATAGACAATGAAAATGGAACTTCAGCTTGACATAGCCCTGACATTTGCTTGTGGAAGTGGACATCAAAAGGTTTGAAGCTTGAGGGTTATTGAAAAGTGAGGCAGGGTTCTGCATTCTCACAGAATCAAACCAAAATCTGAGTTATACTTAAATTACTCCCTCAATTATCAGTCAAGTTGGAACAAATTCACAGTTGATAGTCTGGACCCAGGGGAGAGGTGAGCTGAAGTTGCAGAAGGTGGGTGGGCCTTCCCTGGGACCATATGCTTAAACCACAAACCTGAGCCTTGAAAGGAAAGGAAATTCTGAATGAAAACATCGCTCTTCAACCATTTGTTCATCAAAGACAACAGGAAGGAAGAAATGTTAGGAGATGTATATTCCGATTGTCCAACTGGCTTGGCCACAGATTGATGTGTAACTATGGGTGATGAAACTGTTTTTGTCTTTCACAAATTTGACCTTGTCATTGTTGGTTCACTTAGATTTTATCCTCTTGGAGGATAGGATCCCTATCTGCCTTTATATTTATCATTTATGACCTAGCTTTACCTTAGCTTTCCATCCTGATCTCATAACACTCCCTTCCGTATATTCTTTGCTTCAGATGGCTACTTGCCATCCCCTGGACATGTTCATACAACTTGGCCATCCTGCACCCTAACCTTGTAATATTCTCCTTTCTATACCTGACATCCTCCTGATCCTTCAAGACCCAGTTCCAATTCTACTTCCTCTACTTCCTCTAGGATCTCCCATCCACAGGAGCTTTCTCCTTCATCTGATCCTATAGCACTTTCTGCCCCTCATATGCACTTATATAATACTATTTGTTTACTTTATTTTTTATACCTGCATTATCACTTTCTACCTATAAGCTATATAAACCTATAAGCTCCATGAGGGCAAGAATAATGTCAGCTCAACTTTGTAACCTCCCACAGACTTAATACAGTGCGCTATACACAGAAGATACTTCATCTTTATTGAACTGAATTGAATCCAACTTGCTGGGTACTATGCCTAACACAAACCATATGATGAAAGCTATTTTTTTTGCTGACAATTCTGGATGAAGTGGAAGGCCTAGCCCAGGGCCCTGCACATGACATGTCTTTGGAATTGAATGGAATTAAAGTGGAATTCTGAAAGTGCAGCCTTAGGCTAGGTCAGCAGGTGATTATTTCTGAGCAGAGAGGGAGAATTCTAACTCTCCTAAGAGCATTTGGCCTGCCAGTAGCAGTGAATTATGCCATTTGCATTGGCCGCTCATCTCTTGTCTTTACACGGCCCCAGTTAATGGACCCATTTTGGCCTGTGTTGGCCATTGTCTGAAAGGACTTCCACTTTTTCTGAATCTTTTCATTTTCTCCCCAGGAAGTTCCCTCTCACATCAAGGAGCAATTTAGTGACATAGCCTTGACCTGAAATCATTGTCAACTTGGAACTCTGTAAAGGTAAGCCTTAACCTTCAAACTCAGAAGTAGACAACTCCCCTACAATTATAGTAAACTGACCTGCTTCCCCCACCAACTCACCCCATCTTCAAGTTCCATCCCCTGACAAAAATGAAGCTGGTTTTATGTTGTTACGGTGCCTCAGGGTTAGACAGATGGGTCCTGTTTAGATAGCTTAAAGGTCTTAGCTCAGTAGACCTTTGAGAACCAAGGGTTACTAATGTAAAAGAAGACGGATGCTAGTCTGAGAGTTCCTTGATCCAAGCAAACTTTTAGCCAGTGGATGCACCACTCCCACTGGTCCTGAACTTGACCTTTAGCATAGATCTGTCTGTTTCCTTGCTCCCCATATTTCCCCTTCTTTACTTGGCTCACATGGTATTTGATTCCTACTTTGGCTGCTCATGGCCTATGCTTTTCAGTTATTCCTTGGGTAACCCTTCCTTTGGCATCATCAGTGCACTTGGGTCAACCCTACGCACTAGGCCTTGGCCCAGGAACAACACTGGCAAACATTCTGTTGGGCCTGTCTTGCTCCATTCCTAGACAATGCTTTGTGAATTCATGTCTAAACAGGTGTTTTTCTGCAAACTGCCTACAAATTTGCAGCTAGCCATATGGGAAAAGGTTCAGGTGTGAAAGTTTAGGGCCTAAGATGATACTTTGTGCCTCCCTCCACCCCCACTTGCACTTGCTCTGCAGTCTTTTTTCATTTAGCTAGAGACATTTTCCACAGACAAAACTACAGATCTAACCATTGATTCCTCAGCACTGGCCAAGGTCACCTTCATTAAGCATAGTCTCTGAACACTAGCACTTGCCAGGAGTGAGGAAAACCCTTGGTAATCCTAGCTAGGGGTAGGAGAAGAAAGCAGTTATAATTTGAAAGCTAGGCTAAGTCAGTTACCAGAGCTCTGGGGGAGGGCACCAAAATCTGAGGGATAACAAGGGGCAGGTGACAGTGAGTGACAACCATGGAAGTCAGAACTAAGAGCCTTCCAAAGACCAGGGAGCCAAAGTACAGAACTTTGACAAAGTGCAGGGAGCCAAAGTACCATGGGATTGAAACTTTGTCCATCTCAAGTCACTTTCTGGAAGGATAGGCCTTTCTATTGGGGAGTCTTTGGTGCTCCATTTTGGCTGGTACTGATGCCCAGTGTAGCCTTTGGTGGGGCTTGTCATGCTAGGATCCCCTGCCAAACTGTAGGCCTGTGCAGGGAGAGATTCAGACAGCATACCCTAGCCCTCTACAGTTGGATATTTTACTAAGCCAATTAAGCTGTTTTAGACTAAGTTGGGGGAAGGTCAGTCTGAATTAGCGAACAGTCTGAGCTGAGAGCTGGACTATTTTTAGAAGAAATGCAGATTTATTACATTCATGTTCACACGGGAACTCAAAACTAGGCTAATGAAGAATTGCCAGGATGTTTTGCCAAGGAGAGGTCTTAGGACCTGTTTTAATGATTATATGTGAGGATGAAGATATGTTGTAGTGGAAAGAATACTGGAGGGCTTGAGTTTGAATCTCAGTTTTACATCTTTGCCTTGTTAGTTAAAAGCTGTGTGACCTTGGACATAACACCTGACTTTCTGGGCCTTAGTTTCTTCTGTAAAATTATGGAGTTAGACTAGATGGCTTCTATAGGACCCACTTTAGTTCTAGAGCCGAGATGGCTACTTAATATATTCATTGTTTATGTTAATGGGTCTGCCTCTGATGTTTTCTCTTGATACTTGAGAATGCTGGAAAGGCTTTGACCCAGTCTGGCCATATGTCTTTGGTCTGAGGACCACCCTAGCTACAATAGAAGAGGCTCATTAATGAAGAGATGATGAGTTCATGAGACCACGTAAAATAGTCTCATGAAAGCCACGTAGAACACTCAGGGAATGTCAATGTTATCACCTATAATGTCAGCTTCTCTGGCTTTTCTTTGTCGCCCCCCCTCCTTACTCAGCCTCACTTCCCTTTAGTTCAACAAACACATATTAAGCATTGGCTGAGGCCCTAGGTAATAATAGGTTGAGGATTAAAAAACCCCTGACACGCAGACACCAAACCATCCCTGCCTTCAAAGAGTTTATACTCTATAAATGGGGCATGGGTGGGGGAGGGGTATACATTGTGTATACCAGTAAGTAAATATAAGGTAATTTGATGGAAGAGAGAGACTTAAAAATAGAGGTCCAGGAAACAAGGCTGAGAGGCATCTCCTCAGCTAGGTCTTCAAGGAAGATGAAGACCCTGTGTGATTTACACACTGAAAATGTCAATGCTTTTTCATTCATTCCATCTGAAAGCAGAGATGAGGAGGGAATACATCCAAGGCAGGGAAGACAGCTGGTGGGAAGGAAGAGAAGCAGGGATAGAAAGTCTGGACCAGAGAGAAGACTCAGGAGTCCAGAGAGGGTGGAGCATAGCATGGGCAAAGAGAGAGATAAAAAATGAAGTTGGAAAGGCTGGTGGGAGTCATATTGTGGAGGGCTTGTAATGTTATTCAAGAGGCAATAGGGAGCCACCAAAGGCTTTTGACCAAGGGAATGGTTAGAACTATGCCTCAAATGGTTTCTTGGAGACCTGCTTTAAGATGTCTCCATTCCCAGTTAGAAACTCAAAAAGTAACATGTTTCATAAGATCAAAAGCAGAAAAGTGACTGCTTGGCCCACAGGATAAAGCCCTTTGCTGCTCTGTGCAGCAGAATTGCTACTTGCTACTAGAATTATCATTATCTCTTCCCCATGTCACTTTCCCCATCTCAGTTTTGAAATACATGGCAGGTCGGTGAAAGAAATTAAATGAGAGTTTTGGGGGAGTCTTGTGGAAGCCGCTATGACCAAATATTTAACTCAATTTTACAATAAGGTGCTATCAACATCCCATGAAAGAAAAAGGAAAAATTTCAACTTCTTCTCTGGTACAAAAGGAGGGTCAAAGCTTCTACTTAGATTTCCTGGATTGTAGGGGGGCCATGCCCCTAACCCTTGAGATATGGAAAGGATAATTTTTACTTTATTACTGTATCAGTCAGTCATTTGACGATTGATCATCAAGCAGTCAATTACTCAAAGCATTTCTCAAGTGCCTACTATGTGCCTTGTAGTTAACATCAGAGAAGCTTGGGCAGTGTATCCCTACTTGGATTCTGCTCCTCTCTCTTTGTTTACAGTTTTTAATGTTGTGTATTTGCCTGTATTTTCAAGGCTGGGGGGGTGGGGGAAGGAAGAGGGAATCTAACTTAGTGATTTTAAACCTTTTTCTGCCTACTGGTCACTTTTCTGGGGCAGAAGACCCCAGAAATCACTTAACTAACTACTGTAACACTGTCCAGATACTTCATCAAAGTTAATGAGATGAATAACTCTGGGTTGGATGAGAAACTATGAAGCTGCTTCCTCGTCTTTGCAAAATTTGCTAAAAATGAACCACTGATTTAGTTCAGAACCAAAAATATAGATACCGCCATATTATAGTGCAATTCTTGATTAACTGGCACTTGCACATAGCCATTTATACCTATACATGAAGCAATTCAACATGGTTAAACATATCTCATGGCGTATTACTCTAAAAATGTACAAGCTGAGATTTTACCATGAAAGTCAGAATTGTAGAACTTCAAAATGAAATATCACATTCCCCCTACTTTTTTTATAGAACAGGAAGCTATAATCCTTCTCCAGTCAAAAATGAGGCTAAAGACCAGGCCTTAAAGAAGCCTGTGTTTATAACCCCTAGGTATGATTTTTAACATTTCACATAGCAAATTTTTGGCAGTTTCCTCATCTTTAAGCCATCCTCAGTATTATTTCTTTCTCTAACTCAGCAGTCTTAATTGTTTTGTGTAGCAAAGCCTTTCTAAGGCATGACCTTCCAAATAAGGCTGGCCAGTGTCCTAGTGACTTCTGAGTTATCAGAGTGCATTAGGGGAAGGATGCCTTTAAGGAGATGACATTCTACTTGAGGGGGAAGAAGGAGGAGAGTACATGTACACAGATAAGTAGAAAGAACATAAAATAAATATGAAGATATTTCTGTTGATAGGGAACAGTGTGCTACCAACTGAAGGACTAGGACTGGCCTAAGGTGGGAAGGGCAACTAAGTGAAGTTTTGAAGGCAGCTAGGGATTCCAAGAGGTAGAAGTGATGAGTGAGGGCAGTCTAGGCATGATGGATAGCCTGAATAAAGGCATGGAGGTCAGAGATTGCAACAAATTTGTGGAGAACAGCAAATAGACCACTTTGGCTTAAATTTAGCATGTGTGAGAGGAAGCAATATGAAATCACTCTGGAAAGATGAGCTAGAGCTGAATCATGAAGGGCTTTAAAAGCCAAGCCAAGGGGTTTGAACTTTATCCATCTAAGAGACAATAGTGGAGAGTGACAAAAATTTCTTGAGTGGGGCAGTGACAGTGACATGGTCAGATCAATAGCAGCTGAGTGGAGGATGGATTGGAGAGAGGAGAGACCAGAGTCAGGGAGGCCAATTAGGAGGCTACTTCTTGTGTCTAGGTGAGAGGTGGTCAGGGTTTGACATGGTGGCCAAGGAAATAGAGGAAAGAGGATGAATGTTAGAGATGTTGCCAACTAGTTGAACATGGGTGAAGTGGAGGGAAAGGGCAAGGATAATTTTAAGGTTGGGAACCTAGGAGACTGAACTGAGGACTGAGATGGTCCTCTCAATAATTAAAAAGAAATGGGAGATGAGAGGTGGTTTTAGGGGGAAAGATAATGGGTTCCACTAAGGACATGTTGACTTCAGGATGCCTATGGGATGTCCAGGTGGCAGAGACCAGCAGGTGGTTAGTGTTGAGGGAATAGAGCTCAGCAGAGAGAGATGAGGGTTAGATGTATAGATCTGGGAAGCATCTCCAGATATATGATAGCTGAATCAGTGGGAATTGATGAAATCACTAAGAGACCTAATATGGAGCCCTGGGATACATCCAGAGGATGAAATATATAGATGATCCAGCAAAGATTGGGAAATGAGAGTGGTAACAGCAAGGTCAACAAGAATGAAGACTGAGAAAAGTGAGGGGAGAGGGAAAAGAGAGAGAAGAGAAAGAGGAGAGATGACAGGGGAGAGACAGAGACAGAGAGACAGAAAGACAGAGGGATTGAGGGATGGAGAGAGGAAGAGAAAGACAGAGAAAGAGACCGAAAGAGAGAGACAGAGATGGGGAGGGAGGAAGAGAGAGGGAGAGACAAAGAGAGACAGAGAGAGGGAGACACAGACAGAGACAAAGAGAGACACAGAGAGAGACAGATTGTGAGAGAGACAGAGAGACACACACACAGAAAGAGATTTCAGTCGAGTAATCAGGTTGTAAGGGACTTAAGGGAATTGGAGGTGGGGGGTGTAAATGAGCCTAGACTTTGTCCCAAAGAAGTAAGGAGATAATGTCATGAAAATGATCTTGTTAACCTTAATACTAGCTCCTTTGCAAGAGAAACAATGAACCATCCACTAGCTCTAATAGCAGCTCCCCTACATTGCCCCCTGATTCCCTTCTCACCCACCTTCGCCAACAGAATGGCCCCACTCTCTCACTTATTTCCAATCTCTCTTTACCTAATTGTTCCCTGGAAGAGTGTTAAAGTCAGGAAGACCTGAGTTCCCATCCTGACTCTTGGTGTTACTATGGGCAAATCCTTCAGTTTCCTCATTGATAAAAGGGGGATAAAAATAGCACCTACCTCCCAGGGATGCTGTGAGGATCTAATGAGGCAACATGTGAAATACTTCATAAACCTTAAAGTGCTAAAGAAATGCTATTATCATCATCAGTTAATCAATCAATCAGCATTTATAATCAAGTTCCAACTCTGTTCCTTTTTCTAGATCTCACTTTCTGCTCTCTGTAACATGAGGGAGGGAGGTCTCTAAGCATCCTTCCTTCTACCTAGAGACATCTATGTAGTTATGACTATCTATGAGCTAGGATAAACAGACCTACCAGGGTGAAAATTTTGAGATAAGTAGAAAAATAAACGTGGTCCAATAGTAATGTTTGGACAAAAGCCAGGAGCTACCAAGTTGGAAAGTGATATCTAATTGTGAAAAGCAAGCCAAAATTAGAGGCCAGTCTGCCTCCATTAAGCCATATAATGAATAAGTTAAGATACACTGAACTAGCATTGACAAACATTCAGACCCTGAATGCTATCTATAAATGATGGTGAAGAATTGATATCCTTCCTTTTAATCTTCTTTCATGTCAAAATAGAAGTGGTCCTTGGAAAGTTGGCAGAGACAGTAATTGAACATGGCCACTTGGGAGTGTCTGTCTCAGTTGTGATGGGTAGTTTCCTAATTTGAGGGAACTATTTAGAAATCCAGATTAAACTGGCTGAAAGCAAATAAAGATTGACTGATGGACATGTTGCCCATTCTAAACCCTTGGTATGACTGTAGAATGTCACAGTCAGAAGGACCCTTTGGAACATAGAATGTTAAAGTCTGAAGAGACCTTAGAACAGGGGTGGGAACATGTAGCCTTTTAGGTCCTCAAGTGACTGAAAGTCAAAGGGCCACACTTGAGGACCTAGAGGGTCTCATGTGACCTCTAAGCTGCCTTAGAACATTGATCACAGAATTTCAGATCTGGAAGTATCCCTGGAACATAGAACAAAGATCGGGGAAGGACCCTTTGGACAGAGAATGGCGGATCTTGGAGGGGCTTGGGACACAGACTGGCAGAGATAAAGGAAACATAGTACACAGACTGGCAGAGCTGGCAGGGACCTTTTTGCCAGCCCTATTCTATCTTCTGAGCTCCAGTCCCATATGATCAAATTCTTAGTTGGGCATTTTCCAATGCCCATGAGCATTTAAAATTGATCATGTCCCAAACAGTACTCATTATACACTTCTTCCCCACCCCATATCTTTTTCAAGTTTTCCTATTACATATAGAAGGCATCACCATTCTTTAAGTCACCTAGGTTTGTAACCTCAATCTCATCCTTGGCTCCTCATCAGTAAGATGGTGATAATAACAGCACCTACTTCTCAGGCTGTGTGCATCAAATGAGGTCATATATACGGAATGCTTTGTAAACCTTCAAGTGCTAGAAAAATATTGCTATTGTCACCCTCCCTCTCCTCCTTCTCATTCAATCAATAAACATCTATTAATCACCTACTATGTGCAAGGCACTCTACTGAGGTATTTTTTTTTCCCAGAGATAGAATGCTTATCAATATAACACAATGTCACTCACCCCAGATATCTAATCATTTCCCAAATCTTGTTTCCATCTCTACAATGTATATTTTTTCCTCACCACTCTCATAACCAGCACCATAATTCAGGCCTTCATCACCTATGAGAGGATTACAATACCAAGTCTAAGTTGGCTAAGTGGTGCCGCAGTGGATAGAGGAACAGGGCTTGGGCTCAGGAAGACCTGAGTTCAAATGTGGCCTCAGATCTTCCTAGCTGGTGTGACCCTGGGCAAGTCACTTCACCCTGTTTGCCTCAGTTTCCTCATCTGTAAAATGAACTGGAGAAGGAAATGGCAGACCACTTCAGGATCTCTGCCAAGAAAATGCCAAATGGGGTCACAAAGTCAGACACGATTGAAATTACTAGACAGCAACAAATAGCCTCCTAATTGGTATCTTTGTCTCAAGTCTCTTTTTACTTCAGTCTATCTTCCACATAGTTGCCGAAGTGATTTTCCAAGATGACCATGTTGTTCCTCTATTCAGTATACTGTAGTAGCTCCCTGTTACTTTTAAGATCAAATATAAACACTCTTTTGTCACTGAAAGTTTCATAACTTTTGCCCCTTCTAATTTTTTCATTCCTATTACACATTATTCCCCTATATGCATTCTATGGTCCAGCTAAACTGGCCTTCTCGGGGGTCCTCATCCATGATACTTAATCTCCTATCGCCATGCCTTTGACTGGCTGCCTCTCATGTCTGGGAATAAGGGAATACTCTCCCTTCTTATCTGTCTTTTAGAATCTCCATCTTCCTTCAAGAGGCAGCTCATGTGCTATTGTCAGCAGGTCTGTCCTCCCTCCTCACTCTAACCAATTCCTTCCTCTAAGGTTTCTTTTTATCTATTCTGTTTATACCTAAATATATATTCCTCTTTCTCTCCCATCAGAATGGAAGCTTCCTGAAGGCAGGGATAATTTTTTCTTTTTCTTTCTCTTTGCTTAACATAGTGTCTGGCACATAGTAAACATGTAATAAATGCTTGTTACAAGTTCCTCAGAAAGCTGTAAACATCTCCTTGTTCCCCTCTCTTTCAAGCTGAAGGTGTGTATGTGTGTGGGGGGATTGGGCTGGGGGAGGGGTGTTAACACAATTCTGAAACCTTAGGACCCAGCATATACTTTAACTTTTATTTGTTGGGAGCAAAAACCTTTTCTCTCTGCTTATGTAGGGCTGCTGATTCCTCAGTAGCAACACAAAATTCTCTCTCATCAGCCCTCAATACCATCATGAAAGTTGTCTCATCAACCCTCAGTATCCTTCAGTTGCACTGTTTGATAGTGAGAACAGTTGCTAGAAATGCCAGTTCCTGGGCACGGCGAAGAAAATCCCACATTGTTGGGAAGCCCACGAAGTAGCAGCTGTAGCAGCTTTTAATGTACACATGACACACATATGATAAAGCCCCAGCTTTATCCTTCCAGCTTTATCTTATCGGGCAGTGCACTGCAGCGGAATGATTGGCCTAAATGACTACCGTTCCACCTCCCTGTTGAAAACGCTAGCATTTCTCCTCCACTGATCCACCAAAGATCTATTTGCTTGACTCAGTGTCGCTTAATGGGAGCGACCCATGTAAATAGAACATGCATCTATCTAGCAAACAACAAACTCTGCTGTGGTGAGAATCTAATTTTAACTTGCCCAGCAGTTTGGCAGAAACTCTTCCAGCAGACCTGAGAGATAACAGTAGTTTGCCTAGAGACCAGAATTTCAGCCTACCCTGTTCTAATAAGTGTTTCTAGGCACACCTCCACTTAATGCCACTTACTAATTTCTGGGAAAATGCGATATTAGGTGAAATAACATGACAAGAGACACTTGTTTCCATAGGAGCATTATAAAAAGGCTGAATGACAGGAGAGTGGGGATTTCATGCCTCTAGAATGGCTGGAGTTTGGTTATAATCTATTGACATCACAACCGCATTAAGAAGCAGGGGGGTATGGCAGGGAGCTTTGCAGTCTGGGTTAGGAGAGACCTAGGTTCAAATCCCAGCTCTACCACTTATGTGCTAGTTAAATGGACAGATCATTTAATCTTAAAGAATCATAGCATTTCAGTTAGAAAGTGCCTTAGTGCCCACAGTCATAGTATCAGAGATATATTTTCATCTGGAAATGAACTTACTAAATAGTAGCTTTCTCTTTTACCTAGGAACCTTGAGGATCTTCCCCTCTCAGTTTGATTTTTTATTTTTTTCTTTATTAGAAGGGGTCATCCCATGAGTAATTAAAGAGGACTATTCATTGAATGGGTGTATTTCACTCAAAGTGAGAATCTGATAAGACCTTAACCTAAAATGGCCAGGGTCTTACGTTGCATCCTGGACCATATCCAGTCATCCTGATGAATATCTGGTCACTGGATTCAGATGGCTCTGGAAGAGAAGTGAGGCTGGTGACCTGCACAGCCCTCTCTCACTCAAAATCATTTCTCTGATGGCATGGTCTTCTTTGGCAACGAAGGACACACACAACAATGGCAAACAACAAGCCATAGTGAACAAAGTGCTAGACCTGAAATTGAGAAAACTTGAGTTCAAATCTGACCTCAGACACCTACTAGCTGTGTGACATTTCTGCCTCAGTTACGTCCTCTGTAAAATGGGGATGATAATAGTGTGTCTCCTCCCAGGGTTGTTGTGAGACTCAAATGACATAATATTTGTAAAGTGCTGTGCAGAACTTAAGCATTATATAAATGCTAACTTATTACTAATTTAACCTTTTTATTTTGTGGATGACAAAGCTAGAGCCAGCTGGAACCAGCTAGAGAGCTGATTGTTAAATTTTCAGTGTGAGCATTTACACTTTGAAAATCAGTCAATGCTACAAATCAGAGCTTGATTTACTGTTTTGATGATTGTCCAGATTTCAGAAAGTATAGGAGAAAATGTTGATAATGCAGATTAAACTTAAAAAATGTGTCGTGCGTACATATTTTTGCCTGGAGAGCTGGTTGTTAAACATTTGCCAGCACACCCCCTGGTTATTATCATTGCAAAATGACATGTCAATATAGAATCCTGAAGGTGGAGGGAGTAGGGAGAGATGGGAATAAACCATTGACAATCTTGTCACTGTTTTCAGTATTGATTTTTCTGGCTCTTTTTAAAAAAATTCTATATCATGTTCTTTTTGCTTATAGGAGTTTTCATAGGAGTTTCTTCTGCTCTGCAAAGAAGTTCTGACAATCTTGCAAAAAGAATCCCATAGATCAGGGGTGGCCATATGTGGAAGTCTAGATCCTTGAGTGTGACCTTTTGACTGAGTCCAAGTTTTACAGAACAAATCCTTTTATTAAGGGGATTTGTTGTATGGAGTTTGGATTCAGACAAAGGGTCACTTTTGAGGACTTAGAGGGCCACGTGTGGCCTTGAGGCTGCAAGTTCTCTATCCCTGCCATAAATGCACCCAGACTTTCTAGCAAAGGGACAGTGTGATCATTTCTGTTCAAATGAATGCAGTACTAAGTACATTTAGACAATGCTCTCCAAGAAGGAAGTAGCAGATCAGCCATGATTTTGCCAAGAGTTTGAAAATGAATAGTTCAAAGAGATCAGACCTACAGCAAACAGATCTGGGACCTATGCTCCAAGCAAACATGTCATGTTACTATTAAAAATAGTATCTGATTAAAACATGCTATAGAAATAAATATCTAATATATTGTATTTCCAAACTACCTTCCTATCTTTCCCATCCAGGTGAGATCCCATTCCCTGGAACTCTAAGAGCACCCGAATCCTCTGTTTGTTAGGCTGTCATTATTAAAAAGAATAGTTTGGGGACTCCAAGTGAGACACAGATAAATGAAGGTGCTTAATTTTAACGAGAGAAAGAAATAAAAAAGAACCAAGCAGGGTAGTCTGCGAAGAGAACCCTGTGCCAGTAGGAACCTGCCTTGAAAGGTATGGCTTGATATTAATTTAAATCAGACAGACATTGGCACCTCATTCTTTTATTCTGCATTAACGTTTTGATTTAGAACAACAGATTGCTGCAGTGAGGGAGCCATCTGCTTCGAATCTACCTGACGACTCTGCTAGCAGAGGAAGCCGGGGGCTCCTGGAACATGTGCAAGAGGGACACACACCATTAACTAAATGACAGAATGAGATATTCAAAACTTCAGAGGGTCAGAGGAGGCAAAATCAGAGAAGGCAAGCGGGAGCAAATCTGGATTGGAAACCCAAAGGATCGAAATGATCTCCAAGAGCCAACGGGAGCAAATTTGGACTGAAAGTTGAGTGGCTTTTCTTTAAAAACTAAAAGAAAAAGGTAGACTTAGGATACATTTTCCAGGGGATTGAAGGTACTTCATTAAGCATAGACACTTTTTTTAAAAAGAAAATTTAGCCTTTTTGGATGAAAATATTTCTCTGAGCTCTGTTACAACTCTCTTAGCCTTTTTAAACAGAGATGTTAACTATTTGAACACCAAACGTGAACCTAAGCCGTACATCCAGTGATGTCCTCAAGGGCTATAGAGGCATATAGGAGTATTTACCCTTGCACTAAATGGCCCCTGATTGCTATGCTTTAAAAATAATCTGCTATTTGCTTCTTATCAATTGTCACTTCTCAGTATATCTGCTTCTAACCCCCCTCCCCAGAAATGAACATGGATTCCAAAGTCTTCAGTCTGAATTACAGTTCTCTCTCTAGGTAGTTTTGTGGCCCTGGACAAATTGTTTTTCCTCTTTGAGACTCAATTTCCTTATCTATTGAATAGGAACCCATCTCTTGTGCCATCTCTCTCTCAGAGCTAATCTGTATCAGTTAATTGCAAGTTACTAGTCATTTTATTCACAATTCAAAATAAACAAACTTTGGCTTGAGGATGCCTTTCATGCTTCTCTTGTGTAATAAAATGCATGGGCTTTGTGACATCTATTTTCCATTCTGCTCAGTTTTTCTGATTTACTTGGCTAGGTTCTTAATTGTTCAAGCTGTCAAAAGTTGGACTACAGAGTAAGTGAGGCATGGGTGCACACTGCTTTGACTACCATATATTCATATACTAAAGTAAAATTCTAATTTTGACAAAATTAGAAGTTGGTCAAATTTTGTACAATGGACTGAACCAATGGTTTCTAGGATTTTTAGTATTTCATTTATGAATTTCAGGAACAAGTTTACCTTGCTGTATTAGCAATAGTGATGGGAAATTGATTAAGATGATCTCTCATCTTAATCGGAGAGGATTCAAACATCCAGAAAGATAGTTCTACCAAGACAACAGAACATGGAGTTACTCATGACTCTCTGTCCTGCCCTCTAGTGGTTAATAAATGACCTTGCCCTTCTCCAAAATGTGAGTAGTATAAGGTGTCCCAAAAATTGTAGTGCCGATTTAAACTATTAAAACCTAAAGGTAAAGATCAAACAATAATAGCTAGCATTTATGTAGCATGTTAAGCTTTATAAAAGCATATACACATATGTATATATCACATATACTATATATACAGATATGTATATATACATACACACACACGTATGTTTGCTTTAAATCCATTATTTCATTTGATCCTTATAACCACTTTATAAGGTAGGTCCTATTATTGTTCCCACTTAACAGATGAAGAAACCAAGACTCACACAGGATAAATGACTTGCCCAGGGTCACACAGTGAGTGACAGGCACAATTCCAATGCAGGTCCTTCTGACTCCAATTCCAGCACTCTATCCGCTAAACCACCTAGCTGTCTCAAGAATCAAATATTTATTCCTCAACTCAATAAGGAGTCAACAGAGTTTATTGAGTAGGGAAGTGATACTGTTAGGCCAATCCTTTTGGAAAAACAGTTTGACAGCTGTGTGGAAGATAAGTTAGAGAGAAGAGAGACTGGAGGCAGAGAAACTAATTTGGAGGCTATGGCAGTGGTCCAGGTTATGAGGGTCTAACTAAGCTATTTTAGGAAAGAGAAGGGCATACATCTAAAAGATGTAATGGAGGTAGAAATGAGAAGATTTAGCAACTGATTGGCTGTGTGAGGTGAGGGAGAGTGAGGAGTCCAGACTGATGGTAATATTGAGAACCAGAGTGACTGAAAGAGAGGTGGGTTTGAGGGGAAGATGAGTTCCATCTTGGACGTGTTGAGTTTGAGATGTGTGTAGAACATTCATTTGGAAATAGCTAACAGGTAGCTGGTGATATGGGACTGGAGCTTAACAGAGAGACTGAGGTTGCATATATAGAGCCAGGAGTCATCTGAATGGAGGTGAGCTAAACTCATGGAAGTTGATGTAGTCCTCAAGTGAGAGGGAAGAGAGTGGAGGAATTGGGGCAGAATCTTTGGCACCACTCATAGTTAGAGGATGAAATGTCAGTGATGATATGAAAAAGGAGACTGAGGAAGAGCAGGCAAGCAGGCAGGCAGGCAGGAGGAGAACAGGGGGAGTATAGTGTCATGAAATCCCAGAGAGGAGACAATGCCCAGGAGGAGAAGGTGATTGACACTGTCCAAGACTGCAGAGAGGTCAGGAAGGATGAGACCCGATAAAAAGCCATTGGATGGGGCCATTAAGAGGTCATCGATAATTTGGGAGCAGTGCCAACTGAGTGAGGAGTCAAGGACTCAAGGGAGACTGGAAGGATGATGGCTCCATGGGGAAATTTTGAAAAGGGATGGACCTGGGGAGAAATAACGTTCAGGAAGAGAAAAATCCATTGAGGCTTTTCATTTTGTTCTACCCACTTTTTCTCACCCCCAAATGGAAAGTGTATGTATATTTGTATATGGGGATGAAGGAGTCGTCCCAGGACCAGTGATCCTAGAGCCCAAGAGTAGGGTCCTGAGACCCTAGGAGTAGGACAGGGGAATTTTACCTGTGTAGCTGCTAAGGGGCACATACTTTTTGGTCACATGGGAGGCTAGCAGTAGGAGGGTGTGGAATGAGAAAGGGATTATTGAAGAGGGTGGCCTGTGTCAGAGACAAGACTATGCTTAGGTATAGGGAGGCATATGGAATGAAACCCATCTTCCCATCTTCTGATTGATGATAAGGAAAGAAAATAAGCATCTATGTGGTACCTACTATGTGTCTGGCACTGTGCTAAGTGCTTTTTAAAAATACGATTTCATTTGATCTCACAAAAACCCTCTGAATTAAGTGCTATTATTCTCCCCACTTTATAGTCAAGGAAACAAAGGCAAACAGAGGTTAAATGACTTGCTCAAGGTCACACACAAGTATCTGAGGCTGTATTCGAACTCAGATCTTCTTGCCTCTAGGCCCAGCCCTGTGTTCATTGCAACACCAGTTGCCTCTATCACAGCTGATCACACATCCTTTGGGGTCCCCATTTTGAAGACTATGATTGATTTAAATCTAGTGTAAGTCCTTCATTCAACAGATGAGGAACTGAGGCCCAGACGGTTAAGTGATTACTCAAAGTCACACATAGGATCCTAGATCTAGAGTTAGAAGGGACTTCCAAAGTCCTCTAATCCAACCCCTTCATCTTACAGATGAGAAAACTGAGGCCCAGGGAGGGGCAGTGATTTATCCAAGGTCATCCATGTCATTCATGACTGAGCTAGGATTCGAACTCAGTTCCTCTGACTCTAGAGTCAGTGCTTTTTACACTGTAGGCCCACCACAGGATGAGAAGAGAGGAGAAGATGCCAATTAGAGTCATCTAGAAGGTCAGGGATATCTCCTAATGTTCTCATTTCCTTTAACACATCATTCTCACTCTACTCCCTGGACTTAGCTAACCCTTTTTTGGAGTCTATTTATATTTCCAGCCTGTACCAACTCCCAGGGAATAAAGTTCCATATGTTTGCTCCCCACTGTGTAAAGTAGGGCTTCCTTTTATTTGTCCTAAATCTGCTTCTTCTAAGCTTTAAGGGGAGCCCCCTAGTTCTAGCCTCCCCAGATCTAGTGGCCAAGTCCAGCCCCGCTCCCTTAGCCCAGCCCCTGAGGCCAATGGCCTTCATCGTATCTCAGGTTGGAATCATACGCCCTCTCTCAGCCTTGGTCTTTCCCACTTGAGCAGGCCCAGTCTTTTTAATTCCCTTAAAAATCCTCAAACCCCAGAGATAAAAGCAGCTGCAGTAGCCAATGATCACTAAGGCTCTCACTTCCATAGCACGTCAATACGTACAAAGCCCTTTTCCCATCGTTGTCTGGTGAAGTCTGCACTCCAGTCATCTTCCAGCCGGGCTGCTGCTGCCCTCCCCACTCCAAGGATTCCAGATTAAAGCTTTTGAGTTGGAAGACATATCAGAGTCATTGAGGCCACCCCTTCATTTTACAGATGAGGAAACTGAGGCCCAGAGAGGGGAAGGGACTTACCAAGGTTATACAGTTATTAAGCATCTGAGGCAAAATGAGAACCCAAATTTCCTGATTCCAAGTCCAGTACTCTACTCACTATGCCTGGCTACCCCTCTTCTGCTTTGAGCCAGATATCCCAACTCCCGTCATGGGGCCGTGGTTTCACTGTGTCCCCAGACCTTCCGTGATCCACTCTGATCTTTCCGCCATCTTTTTCCTTTCCCATTCCCCATATCTATTTTCTACTTCAAGCTCTAGAAACTGTAATCAGTCAATACACCAGTCCTGGAAAGGCTATGTCACCTGGCTGCTATTATAATGTGTAGGGGCTGTCCCACTTTTCTGTTTGTATCTCCAGGGCTTAGCACAGTGTCTGGCACACAGCACTTAATAAATGCTTTCTCATGTATCACTCATTCGTGCACTAATTATTATACCCATTTTACAGATGAGAAGATTGAGATTCAGAGAAGGAAAGTGAATTGGCCATGGACATGCAACCAGTAAAGTTTGTGAGCCAGGGTATGAATTCAATTTCTTTGAATGTAAGACCAGTGCAGACTACCCCCCCAATAATAATATACATTTCTAAAGCCCTTTAAGGTTTCACAGGGTGCTTTCCTCCCAATTATCCTTAGATGTATGTAGTATATATTATTGGGAAACTGAAGCCCAGAGAGGATCATGACAGAAAGTCACCGAGTGTCAGAGACTGAATTCAAACCCAGGGCTTCTAAAGTCAAGTTCAATGCTGAAAGAAACTGACCCAATGTAGTGGGATACCTTCCAGGCCAAAGTAGGGCCCTTAGGCAGCACACTCTCCCAGCTGTGCCATTTGTCTGGTCTCACGCCATTAGGCTTCCTGGACCTTGACTGTGGTCTGGCCAGGCTGTCGAAGTGAAGATGTGTTGCCTTTCCACAGTTCAGCATCTTTTAGGTGAAAGGGGGAAGGAGGGATGCCAGGGGAGGGCAGGGGCTATAGCCCTGGTGATGGCAGTTTTGGTGAAGGCAGTCAGATTTCTAGAGCTTAGAATAGTGGGACTTTATTTAGGCTGATCGCATTAACACATTTCACACTAAATTGCTTAACTGGCTGCTGCTTTCTGTGGCATTTTTGACCACCTTTGGAGCTCGCTACTGAAGTACTCTGTTCTTGTTTTCTTTTAAATAACCTTCTGAGCCAATGAACTTGAAAAGGTTGTCAGGTAGAAGTGTTTATGTACTCGCGTCTCATCTCAAATAGCACGAAGATGAAAATACCTTGCAAACGTATTTACCCAGGGCCCGGTGCTATATAATTCAAGGGACATGCACAATATCTGGGCTGTCATCAGCCAGGCAACCTCCTCCTAATCCTGGGCCTGGACACTGGCCAGAAAGAAAGGAATGGACCTCACATTCAGATCATTGCCATCCATTCCAGGTGCCTAGCAATTTCATCTGCTTTGCTGAAGTTGTCACTAGATAACTAGCTGGGCATCAACTGAAAAGAACCAGATGAGCAGTCAAAGAAAGGTCACCAAATGCCAGAGCTGCACCCAAATCCACTTACACAACAGCCTCTAGAGAAGGAACTCATTACTTCCTAAGGAAAAAACATTGGGGTTTTTGTGGGGTCAAAAGATGTGGGTTCAAATCCTGACCCTGCTATTTGCCACCTGTGTGACCTTGGCCAATCACTTCCCCTCTTTGGGACTGAGGTTCCCCCTCTGCAAAATGGGGGTTGGACTAGATGGCTTTTGTAGCTCTAAATCTATCCTTGTAATTGTAAGGATCAGTTTTGGGACAGGTAGAAGTCAAATGAGGATTTGACCACTGAGAGAAAGTGAAAGCAGGAGAGAGAGAGAGAGAGAGAGAGAGAGAGAGAGAGAGAGAGAGAGAGAGAGAGAGAGAGAGAGAGAGAGAGAGAGAGAGAGAGAGAGAGAGAGAGAGAGAGAAACAGAGAGAGAGAAAGCACAAACCTGTTGTCTATCACATATTGCCATGGAGCCTCATTGACTTGGAACCTAAATGAATTACCAAAATGTTTTCACATACCCTGATCTTAGGAGGAAGAAGGTACATAATAAAAAAAGCTGTGTGGTATAGTGGAAAGAGCTTGGGGAAAGAACACAGGGGACTTGGGATCTCAGACTCATTGTGGGACTTTGGATGAGTCACAAAGGAGGCAGCTTGGCACAGTGGAAAGAGTGCTTGATTTAGTTGGAGGACCAGGCTAGGTCACCTACTCACTAGCTATTGATGTAGAACAGGTCCCTTTCCCTCCCTGGGCCTCAGTTTCTTCTTCTGTAAAATGAAGTGGCTGAACTAAAGGGCCTCTGGTGTCCTTTCTAGCTTTGGTGCTCAGGTCCTATGATTCTCTTTTTCTGGGTCTTAGTTTTCTGAATAGTAAAATGAAGAGGTTACACCAACTGCTCTCTAAACTCTCTCCCAGCTGTGATCTTCTCTGTTCTTAGAACCCTCCCAGCTCTGGCATTCTGTGTTCTCTGTTCCTGGGCAAAGTGTTCTCAAAGGGCTAACTTCCAAGGTGCCATTTTGAGGATACTGCTGACCCTCTATGAAAATTAATTGTATAGCAATAGGCTGCTCCTTACTGTCATCTTACTGATTTTCCTCAACAATAGCTTAGCTTAGCCCACAGAAACAGAGGTGTCCACACCTCTTCTCTCTTATCCCACAGAGAAAACTGGGATTCATGAAGAGAAACTGCTTCTTGCCAAGATCTTTCTCTCTTCAGCCGGAGGCCTGACAGGGGATTACAATGGGAAGGGAGGACCAGAGAACGGCTAGAGTGAAGCAGGGACTGTTTCCTTTTTGTCCTTGTTTCCCTGTTGTTGAGCACAGAACATGGCTCATGGCAGGCACTTACTAAATGCTTGTTGGTGACCCAACAATATTGCTATCAGACCTAGACCCCAGAAAGATAAAAGAAAGACGAAAAGGACTCATATATACATAAATATTCTTAGCAGCGCTTTTTGTGGAGGAAAAGAATTGGAAACTGAGGGACTGTTCATCAGTTGGAGAATGGCTGACCAAGTTGTAGTCCTCAAATGGGATGGGATACTCTTGCACTGTGAATAATGATGAAGGGGATGGTTTCAGAAAATCCTGGGAAGACTTATATGAACTGATACAAAGTGAACAGAACTAGGAGAACTATGTTCATAGTTATAGCGATGTTGTAAAGATAATCAGCTCTGAAATACTTAGGAACTCTGAACAACACAATGACCTACCACTGTTCTAAAGGATTTATGATGAAATGCTCAATCTACCTCCAGAGAGAAAACTGATGGACTCCAAGGACAAATTGAAACTGAATTTCCTTCTCTTTCTTTCTATTTTCAGACACGGCTAAAGAAAGAATTTGTTTTGCATGACTGTACATATTTGTAAAAGATTTTATTTTTTGTGCCTTCTCAGTGAGTGGGGGAAGGGTAGAAGGGAAAGAGAGAATTATTGGAAAGGAATCAGTGATCGTTGATCAATTGATTGACCATATAGATCTAGAGCTAGAAGGGACCTCAGAGACCACCTAGTCCAACTCTCTTATTTTACAGAGGAGGAAACTGAGGCCCAGGGAAGGGAAGGGGCTTGTCCAAGGTCATGCAAAGTCTTCTAGATCTGGAGCCTGAAGGGACTTCAGAGGCCATGTAGTCCAATTCCCTCATTTCAAAGATGAAGAAACTGAGGCCCAGGGAGGTTAAGTGATTTTCTTTTTTCTTTTATTCATTCATCCATTTACTTACTTATTGACTTATCTATCTATCTATTTATTTATTAAGTGATTTTCTTAAGGTCACACAATAATCCTTAGCAGTGGGATTTGAACTCAACACCTCTGATTCCAGTGTTCTTTCTACAATACTATTCCTGCGCGGTAGGTAGTACAAGCATTACTGGCTCCAATTTCCAGGTGAGGAAATGAAGGTTAAGTAGATTTACTTAGAGTAACAAAGATAGTTAGTGTCAGAGCTTGGAATTTGAACTCATAACTCCTAACCCCAATTCTACACTCTTTCTCTCTGCATCACACACTGAAGCATCTTATCCCTGGAGAGATGATAGTACATTTGTAGATTCAACTCAAAATATGAGAAAAGAAATCACAATGACCATGAATATCTTGTCCTAAACTATCTGTGCATGGGCAGGCACTCTCTAGATAGTCCTTCATACCTTTTGTCTTTTTCTCATCGAATCCATGAGTGGTCCTGTGCTTTGGGAGGGAACATATTCTTGCAAGCTGAGAGATGCCATTAGTTAAATGAGTCATTTTATCTTGGTCCTTCTCTCTCCATTCCTTCAATTCCTTCTTTCTTGAGGAAGTAACATCAAAGGCAAAGCCCCAGTGGCACCACCCATTTTGCTGAGTCCTTGATGACAAGGCCTCAGACAGCCTAGACTTGAGGGGCCTTCATAGCTTTTCTGTGCTTGAGTGAGGCCTCCAAAAGCTATTTCCTACTTTCTTCCTTTCAACAGCATTAAAATAGAACTTTTCATTTAAAGACAAATTTCCTCTTCTTCAAGTCAGCAAGTACCAAGGTTAATCTGAGCAGCACTCTCTCTGAGACTGGATGGGGGGACATAATAAAGTGCCAGCCAGCTCTAGTTCTGAGATAGAAGAGAAAGGAGCTCCCAGGTCTATTATGTCTCACTCAAAGAAGGCATGATCTGTACTAAACTTCTTAAGGCACAGAGGGCCTTGGGCTGTGGTGCCTAGGGGGAAGGCATGTGCATCTAGAAGGTCACTGAAGAGGACCATGGATCTCCAAAAGTGACAGGGCATGGAGGGGGAGCCCCAGGGGCATTGCTGCTGTGCTGTGGCCTGCACATCTACTGGAGACCCATCTCCTCCAAGGGTCTCTCTTCTCTTTTGTGTGTATCTCTCTCTGCCTTCCTTTCATGGTCTGCTCTTTGTTTCTCTCTCTCTCTCTCTCTCTCTCTCTCCATGTCTACTATTTCTAACACTCTCTCGATGTCTCTTTTGCTATCTCTCCCTTATTCCCACACACTCTCTTTATCATGTGCTGACTATATTCTACGCTCAGGGTCTTTATCCCTCTCTCTCATTATCTCTCTCATCATCTCCTTCATTTTCTCTGTCTCTTTCCATCATTCTTCCCTCCTTCCCTTTTTTTAAAAAAAGATCAAGTTCAAGGGTAAAGGTCAAATATTCACTCCATCAACAATGAAGTGATAAGTGCCACTGGTATGATAAGCACTCATGAACTTCACAAAGTCAGCCTAACTCACTGATATCCAGAAACAGGCAATGATACAATTAGTCAGAGACATCCTCGATGCTGGAAGAAAGGCCTCATTCCCTAAAAGCTTATATTATGCAGGAGCTAAAGCCTTGTCAAGGGACACCAGCCCACACAAGGCTGAAAGTGGGTAGCAAGACAGCTGGAGGGTTGGGTTGGGTGGATTTCACTCTGATCTTGCACATCTGGATAAATGGGAGAAAACTGGAGGAAGCCCTAGCTATAGGCAGGTGCAAACTCCAGCACAGTATCTCTGAGGAGCAGAGTGGCAGCCTAGTATAGGAAAAGTACACTGGCTTGGCACCTGGATCCTTGGGTACTAGTTCTGCCTTGGATGCTAGGTAGCTGGGTGACTTTGAGAAAGTTCCTTCCTCTCTTTGAGCCTCAGTTCTTTCTTCTGTAACATCCTAACATCAGAGGTCGAGAGATGGAGGGAACCTCAGAGGAGGAAAATGAGACCTAGAGGTTAATCATTTGTCTAAGATCATGCATGTAGTAAGTACAGGAGCCAGTACTTGAACTCGGTCTGGAGCCAGTACTTGAACCTGGGTCCTGAGACTCCAAGTTCAATGTATTATCCATAGTATCAGAAGGGTTTGTGGATGGAGTTGGCTTCTAAGGTCCTTTTTCCACCTTAACATTTTTTGTTCCTTCATTTGCCAAGCATTTCTTAAGAACCAACTCTGTGCAAGTGTGTGCATGTGGTGGGGAGGGTGGCTGGGAAGGGGAACACAAATGAAAACAGAGCTTCAAGGAACTTACATTCTGTTAAGGGCTATGAGCCAAAGTCTCTCCTAGTTCCAATGTTTTCTGTTCGATGGATGAACTACATCCTGTGTTCTAAGACCCCTCCCAGCCCTGACATTCCAAGTACTAAAGTTCCTCCCAGCTCTAAGATTCTCTGTTCTAAGCTCCCTTCCAGCTCTGTCTTTCTCTGTTGTATAATCCTTCCCAGCTTCTATGTTCTAAGGGCCCTCCCAGTCTGATCTTCTATGTTCTAAGGTCTGATATTTCTGTATTTTAACATACCCCCTTCCTAGCCCCATCTCTGATCTTCCATGTTCTAAGGCCTTTCCCAGTTCTGTCATTCTCTGTTCTTAGGCCTCTCCCAGTTCTTACACTCTAAGTCCTAAGGGCCCTCCCAACCCTTATCTTCTTATGTTCTAAGAGACCTTTCAGTTCTGACTGATGTTCTAAGGTCTCTTCCTGTTCTGAAGTGGGCTGTTTTATGGTCTCTTCCCACTCTTAAATTCTCTGTTTTGAGGTCTCTCCTGGTTCTGACATTCTTCGTTCAAAGATTCCTTCCAACTTTGACTTTTCCATATTCTAGTGGCCCTCCTAATTCTAACCTTCCATATTCTAAAGTTCTTCTCAGTTCTGACATTCTCTATACTATGGCCCCTCCTAACTCAGACATTTCTATACTCTGAGATCTTTTCTGGTTCTGAACTTCCATGTAATAAGGTTTCTTCCAGATCTTACATTGTCTGTTCTAAAGCTTCTCCCAGGTCTGACAATTCTATATTCTAAGGTGTTTCTTAGCTCTAACATTCCATATTCAAAAGTTCCTCCCAGTTCTGACATTCTAAGTTCTAAGGGCCCTCCCACCTCAGAAATTCTATGTTCTAAGTTCCCTCCTAGTTTTCATTTTGCACCTATAAAAGGTCTTCCCAATCCTAATCTTCCAGGTTCTAAGGTCTCTTCCAGTTCTGACATTCTCTATTCTAAGTTCCCTCTCAGCTCTAATATTCCAAGTTCTAATGACTCTCCTAGCTGTGAAGTTCTGTTTCTTAAGATCCCTCTCAACTCTGACATTCTCTATTCTTAAGGTCTCCTCCTGCTTTAACATTCTGTCTTCCCCCATCCTTGTCTGATGTTTCATATTATAAGCTCCTTTTCAGCTCTGACTTTCTCTATCCTATGGTCCTTCTCTACTATGTAATTCTGTATCTCAAAGTTCCTCTCAATTCTGATATTCCTTGTTCCAAGGAGACTTCGAGCTGAGTCAGTCCCAGCTCTGACATTCTCTGTTCTAAGGCCCCTCCCAGCTCTGACATTCCTTGTTTTAAGATCCCTCCCAGCTCTGACATTCTATGTTCTAAGATCCCTCCCAGCTCTGACATTCCATGTTCTGATCTCTTCCAGCTCTGGAATTCCGTGTTCTAAGATCCCTCCCAGTTCTGACATTCTGTGTTCTAAGACTCCTCTCAATTCTGACATCTCATATTCTAAGATCCCACCCAGCTTTGATATTCCATATTTCAATATCCCATCCAGCTCTGACATTCTCTGTTCTAAGGTTCCTCCCAATTTCGACATTACCTACTCTAAGGCCCCTCCCAGCTCTGACATTCCATGTTTTAAGATCCCTCCCAGCTCTGACATTCCATATTTTAAGATCCCATTCACCTCTGACATTTCTGTTCTAAGGTTCCTCCCAGTTCTGAAATTACCTGTTTTAAGTTCCCTCCCAGCTCTGACATTCTATGTTCTAAGACCCTGTCAGCACTGACATTCCATGTTCTGATCCCTTCCAGCTTTGCCATTCTGTGTTCTAAGATCCCTCGCAATTCTGACATTGCATATTCTAAGATCCCACCCAGCTCTGACATTCCATATTTTAAGATCCCATCCAGCTCTGACATTTTGTGTTCTAAGATGCCTCTCAGTTCTGGCATTCTGTGTTCTAAGATTCTTCCCAGCTCTGACATTCCATATTCTAAGATCCCACCCAGCTCTGACATTCCATATTTTAAGATCCCATCCAGCTGTGACGTTTTGTGTTCTAAAATCCCTCTCATCTCTGAAATTACATGTTCTAAAATCCTTCCCAGCTCTGGTGTTCTGTGTTCTGAGATCCCTCCCAGTTCTGACATTCCATGTTCTAAGATCCCTCAGGAATTCTGTATTCTAAGATCCCTCCCAGTTGTGACATTCTGTGTTCTAAGATTCCTCCCAGCTCTGACATTCCATGTTCTAAAATTCTTCCCAGCTCTGGCATTCTGTGTTCTTAGATCCTTCCCAGCTCTGTCATTCTGTGTTCTAAGATCCCTCCAAGTTCTAACATTCTGTGGTCTAAGATTCCTCCCAACTCTGACATTTCATATTCTAAGATCCCTCTCAGCTCTGAAATTCCATCTTCTAAAATCCTTCCCAGCTCTAGCATTCTTTGTTCTAAGATCCCTCCCAATTCTGACATTCCATGTTCTAAGATCCCTCAGGAATTCTGTATTCTAAGATCTCTCCCAGTTCTGACATTCTGTGCTCTAAGATTCCTCCAAACTCTGACATTTCATATTCTAAGATCCCTCTCAGCTCTGACATTCCATCTTCTAAAGTCCTTCCCAGATCTGGCATTCTCTATTCTAAGGTTACTCCCATTTCTGACATTACCTACTCTAAGGCCCCTCCCAGCTCTGACATTCCTTGCTTCAAGATCCTTCTCAGCTTTGATATTTCATGTTCTAAAATCCTTCCCAGCTCTGGCATTCTGTATTCTAAGATCCTTCCCAGCCCTGGCATTCTGTGTTCTAAGATCCCACCCAGTTTTGGCATTCTGTGTTCTAAGATTCCTCCCAGCTCTGACATTCCATATTCTAAGATCCCACCCAGCTCTGACATTCCATATTTTACGATCCTATCCAGCTGTGACGTTTTGTGTTCTAAGGTCCCTCTCAGCTCTGAAACACCATGTTCTAAAATCCTTCCCAGCTCTTGCGTTCTGTGTTCTGAGATCCCTCCCAGTTCTGACATTCTGTGTTCTAAGATTCCTCCCAACTCTGACATTTCATATTCTAAGATCCCTCTCAGCTCTGACATTCCACCTTCTAAAATCCTTCCCAGCTCTGGCATTCTCTGTTCGAAGGTTTCTCCCAGTTCTGACATTACCTACTCAAAGGTCCCTCCCAGCTCTGACATTCCTTGCTTTAAGATCCCTCTCAGCTCTGACATTCCATGTTCTAAAATCCTTCCCAGCTCTGGCATTCCATGTTCTAAGATCCCACCCAGCTCTCATATTCCATATTTTAAGATCTCATCCAACTCTGACATTTTGTGTTCTAAGATCCCTCTCAGTTCTGGCATTCTGTGTTCTAAGATTCCTCCCAGCTCTGACATTCCATATTCTAAGATCCTCTCAGCTCTGACATTCCATGTTCTAAAATCCTTCCCAGGTCTGGCATTCTGTGATCTAAGATCCTTTCCAGGTTTGGCATTCTGTGTTCTAAGATCTCTCCCAGTTCTGACATTCTGTGTTCTAAAATCCCTCCCAATTCTGACATTTGATATTTTAAGATCCCATCCAGCTCTGACATTCTCTGTTCTAAGGTTCCTCCCAGTTCTGAAATTACCTACTCTAAGGCTCCTCCCAGCTCTGACATTCCTTGCTTTAAGATCCCTCCCAGCTCTGGCATTCCATGTCCTGTTCCCTTCCAGCTCTGGCATTCCATGTTCTAAGATCCCTCTCAGTTCTGGCATTCCATGCTCTAAGATCCCACCCAGCTCTGACATTCCATATTTTAAGATCCCATCCAACTCTGACATTTTGTGTTCTAAGATCCCTCTCAGTTCTGACATTCCATATTCTAAGATCCTCTCAGTTCTGACATTCCATGTTCTAAAATCCTTCCGAGCTCTGGCATTCTGTATTCTAAGATCCTTCCTAGCCCTGGCATTCTGTATTCTAATATCCCTCCCAGTTCTGACATTCTGTGTTCTAACATTCCTCCCAATTCTGACATTTCATATTCTAAGATCCCACCCAGCTCTGAAATTCCATATTTTAAGATCCCATCCAGGTCTGATATTCTCTGTTCTAAGGTTCCTCCCAGTTCTGACATTACCTACTCTAAGGCCCCTCACAGCTCTGACGTTCATTGCTTTAAGATCCCTCTCAACTCTGACATTCCTTGCTTTAAGATCCCTCTGAGCTCTGACATTCCATGTTCTGATCCCTTCCAGTTCAGGCATTCCATGTTCTAAGATCTCTCTGAGCTCTGAAATTCCATGTTCTAAAATCCTTCCCAGCTCTGGCGTTCTGTGTTCTGAGATCCCTCCTAGTTCTGACATTCCTTGTTCTAAGATCCCTCAGGAATTCTGTGTTCTAAGATCCCTCCCAGTTCTGACATTCTGTATTCTAAAATTCCTCCCAACTCTGACTTTTCATATTCTAAGATCCCTCTCAGGTCTGACATTCCATCTTCTAAAATCCTTCCCAGCTCTGGCATTCTCTGTTCTAAGGTTCCTCCCAATTCCGACATTCCATGTTCTAAGATCCCTCTCAGTTCTTGCATTCCATGTTCTAAGATCCCACCCAGCTCTGACATTCCATATTTTAAGATCCCATCCAACTCTGACATTTTGTGTTCAAAGATCCCTCTCAGTTCTGGCATTCTGTGTTCTAAGGTTCCTCCCAGTTCTGACATTACCTACTCAAAGGTCCCTCCCAGCTATGACATTCCTTGCTTTAAGATCCCTCTCAGCTCTGATATTCCATGTTCTAAAATCCTTCCCACCTCTAGCATTCCATGTTCTAAGATCCCACCCAGCTCTGACATTCCATATTTTACATCCCATCCAGCTCTGACATTTTGTGTTCTACGATCCCTCTCAGTTCTGGCATTCTGTGCTCTAAGATTCCTCCCAGCTCTGACATTCCATATTCTAAGATCACTCTCTGCTCCAACATTCCATGTTCTAAAATCCTTCCTACCTCCGGCATTCTGTGTTCAAAGGTACTTCCCAGCTCTGGTGTTCTGTGTTCTGAGATCCCTCCAAGTTCTAACATTCCTTGTTCTAAGATCCCTCAGGAATTCTGTGTTCTAAGATCCCTCCCAGTTCTGACATTCTGTGTTCTAAGATTCCTCCCAACTCTGACTTTTCATATTCTAAGATCCCTCTCAGGTCTGACATTCCATCCTCTAAAATCCTTCCCAGCTCTGGCATTCTGTGTTCTAAGATCCTTTCCAGATTTGGCATTCTGTGTTCTAAGATCTCTCCCAGTTCTGACATTCTGTGTTCTACGATCCCTCCCAATTCTGACATTTCATATTTTAAGATCCCATCGAGCTCTGACATTCTCTGTTCTAAGGTTCCTCCCAGTTCTGACATTACCTACTCTATGGCTCCACCCAGCTCTGACGTTCCTTGCTTTAAGATCCCTCCCAGCTCTGACATTCCACGTTCTAATCCCTTCCAACTCCGGCATTCCATGTTCCAAGATCACTCTCAGTTCTGGCATTCCATGTTCTAAGATCCCACCCAGCTCTGACATTCCATATTTTAAGATTCCATCCAACTCTGACATTTTGTGTTCTAAGATCCCTCTCAGTTCTGGCATTCTGTGTTCTAAGATTCCTCCCAGCTGTCACATTCCATATTCTAAGATCCTCTCAAGTCTGACACTCCATGTTCTAAAATCCTTCCCAGCTCTGGCATTCTGTATTCTAAGATCCTTGCCCACCCTGGCATTCTGTGTTTTAAGATCCCTCCCAGTTCTGACATTCTGTGTTCTAAGATTCCTCCCAATTCTGACATTTCATATTCTAAGATCCCTATCTGCTCCGACCTTCCATGTTATAAATCCTTCCCAGGTCCGGCATTCTGTATTCAAAGATCCTTCCCAGCTCTCGCGTTCTGTGTTCTGAGATCACTCCCAGTTCTGACATTCCATGTTCTAAGATCCGTCAGGAATTCTGTGTTTTAAGATCCCTCCCAGTTGTGACATTCTGTGTTCTATGATTCCCCCCAATTTTGACATTTCATATTCTAAGATCCCTCTCAGCTCTGACATTCCTTCCTCTAAAATCCTTCCCATCTCTGGCATTCTCTGCTCTAAGGTTCCTCCCAGTTCGGAGATTACCTACCCTAAGGTACCTCCCAGCTCTGACATTCCTTGCTTCAAGACCCCTCTCAGCTTTGACATTCCATGTTCTAAAATCCTTCCCAGCTCTGGAGTTCTGTGTTCTGAGATCCCTCCCAGTTCTGACATTCCATGTTCTAAGATCCCTCAAGAATTCTGTATTCTAAGATCCCTCCCAGTTGTGACATTCTGTGTTCTAAGATTCCTCCCAATTTTGACATGTCTTATTCTAAGGTCCCTCTGAGCTCTGACATTCCATCTTCTAATATCCTTCCCAGCTCTGGCATTCTCTGTTCTAAGGTTCCCCCCAATTCTGACATTCCGTGTTCTAAGATCCCTCTCAGTTCTGGCATTCCATGTTCTAAGATCCCACCCAGCTCTGACATTACATATTTTAAGATTCCATCCAGCTCTGACATTTTGTGTTCCAAGATCCCTCTCAGTTCTGGCATTCTGTGTTCTGATTCCTCCCAGCTCTGACATTTCATATTTTAAGATCCTCTCTGCTCTGACATTCCATGTTCTAAAATCCTTACCAGCTCTGGCATTCTGTGTTCTAAGATCCTTTCCAGATTTGGCATTTTGTGTTCTAAGATCTCTCCCAGTTCTGATATTCTGTGTTCTAAAATCCCTCCCAATTCTGACATTTCATATTCTAAGATCCCACCCAGCTCTGAAATTCCATATTTGAAGATCCTATCCAGCTCTGACATTCTCTGTTCTAAGGTTCCCTCCAGTTGTGACATTACCTACTCTAAGGCCCCTCCCAGCTCTGACATTCCTTGCTTTAAGATCTCTGTCAGCTCTGTCATTCCATGTTCTGAAATCCTTCCCAGATTTGGCATTCTGTCTTCTAAGATCCCTCCCAATTCTGACATTCTGTGTTCTAAGATCCCTCTCATTTCTGACATTTCATATTTTAAGATCCCATCGAGCTCTTACATTCTGTTCTACGATCCCTCCAAGCTCTGGCATTCCATGTTCTAAGATCACTCTCAGTTCTGTCATTCTGTGTTCTAAGATCCCACCCAGCTCTGATATTCTATGTTGTAAGATCCCATCCAGCTCTGACATTTTGTGTTCTAAAATCCCTCTCAGTTCTGGCATTCTGTGTTCTAAGATTCCTCCCAGCTCTGACATTCCATATTCTAAGATCACACCCAGCTTTTACATTCCATATTTTAAGATCCCATCCGGCCGTGACGTTTTGTGTTCTAAGATCCCTCTCAGTTCTGAAATTCCATGTTCTAAAATCCATCCCAGCTCTGGCGTTCTGTGTTCTGAGATCCCTCCCAGTTCTGACATTCCATGTTCCAAGATTCCTCTGGAATTCTTTAGTCTAAGATCCCTCCCTGTTGTGACATTCTGTCTTCTAAGATTCCTCCAAACTCTGACAATTCATATCCTAAGATCCCTCTCAGCTCTGACATTTCATGTTCTAAAATCCTTCCCAGCTCTGGCATTCTGTGTTCTAAGATCCTTCCCAGCTTTTGGCATTCTGTGTTCTAAGATCTCTCCCAGTTCTGACATTTTGTTTTCTAAGAATCCTCCCAATTCTGACATTTCATATTTTAAGATCCCGTCCAGCTCTGACATTCTCTGTTCTAAGGTTCCTCCCAGTTCTGACATTACCTACTCTAAGGTTCCTCCCAGCTCTGATGTTCCTTGCTTTAAGATCCTTCCCAGCTCTAACATTCCATGTTCTGATCCCTTCCAGCTCTGGCATTCCATGTTCTAAGATCACTCTCAGTTCTGGCATTCCATGTTCTAAGATCCCACCCAGTTCTGACATTCCATATTTTAAGATCCCATCCATCTCTGACATTTTGTGTTCTAAGATCCCTCTCAGTTCTGGCATTCCATGTTCTAAGATCACTCTCAGTTCTGGCATTCCATGTTCTAAGATCTCACCCAGCTCTGACATTCCATATTTTAAGATCCCATCCAGCTGTGGCGTTTTGTGTTCTAAGATCCCTCTCAGCTCTGAAATTCCATGTTCTAAAATCCTTCCCTGCTCTGACGTTCTGTATTCTAAGATCCCTCCCAGTTGTGACATTCTGTGCTCTAAGATTCTTCCCAACTCAGACATTTCATATTCTAAGATCCCTCTCAGCTCTGACATTCCATCTTCTAAAATCCTTCCCAGCTCTGACATTCCATGTTCTATGATCCGTCTCAGTTCTGGCATTCCATGTTCTACGATCCCACCCAGCTCAGACATTCCATATTTTAAGATCCCATCCAGCTCTGACATTTTGTGTTCTAAGATCCCTCTCAGTTCTGGCATTCTGTATTCTAAGATTCCTCCCAGCTCTGACATTCCATATTCTAAGATCCTCTCAGCTCTGACATTCCATGTTCTAAATTCCTTCCCAGCCGTGGCATTCTGTGTTCTAAGATCCCTGCCAGTTCTGACATTCTGTGTTCTAAGATTTTTCCCAACTCAGACATTTCATATTCTAAGATTCCTCTCAGCTCTGACATTCCATGTTCTAAAATCCATCCCAGCTCTGGCATTCTGTGTTCTAAGATCCCTCCCAATTCTGACATTCCACATCCTAAGATCCCTCAGGAATTCTGTATTCTAAGATCTCTCCCAGTTCTGACATTCTGTGTTCTAAGATTCCTCCCAACTCTGACATTTCATATTCTAAGATCCCTCTCTGCTCTGACATTCCATGTTCTAAAATCCTTGCCAGCTTTGGCATTCTGTGTTCTATAATCCTTCTCAGCTCTGGCATTCTGTGTTGTAAGATCCTTCCCAGCTATGGCATTCTGTATTCTATGATCCCTCCCAGTTGTGACATTCTGTGTTCGAAGATCCCTCCCCATTCTGACATTTCGTATTCTAATTTCCCACCCAGCTCTGACATTCCATATTTTAAGATCCTATCCAGCTCTGACATTCTCTGTTCTAAGGTTCCTTCCAGTTCCGACATTACCTCCTCTAAGACCCCTCCCAGATCTGACATTCCTTGCTTTAAGATCTCTGTCAGCTCTGACATTCCATGTTCTGAAATCCTTCCCAGATTTGGCATTCTGTGTTCTAAGATCCCTCCCAATTCTGACATTCTGTGTTCTAAATCCCTCTCATTTCTGACATTTCATATTTTAAGATCCCATCCAGCTCTGACATTCTGTTCTACGATCCCTCCAAGCTCTGGCATTCCATGTTCTAAGATCACTCTCAGTTCTGGCATTCCATGTTCTAAGATCCCACCCAGCTCTGACATTCCATATTTTAAGATCCCATCCAGCTCTGACATTTTGTGTTCTAAGATCCCTCTCAGTTCTGGCATTCTGTGTTCTAAGATTCCTCCCAGCTCTGACATTCCCTATTCTCAGATCACACAGCTCTGACATTCCATATTTTAAGATCCCATCCAGCTGTGACGTTTTGTGTTCTAAGATCCCTCTCAGCTCTGAAATTCCATGTTCTAAAATCCATCCCAGCTCTGGCGTTCCGTGTTCTGAGATTCCCTCCCAGTTCTGACATTCGACGTTCTAAGATCCCTCAGGAATTCTGTATTCTAAGATCCCTCCCAGTTGTGACATTCTGTGTTCTAAGATTCCTCCCAACTCTGACAATTCATATTCTAAGATCCCTCTCAGCTCTGACATTCTCTGTTCTAAAATTCTTCCCAGCTCTGGCATTTTGTGTTCTAAGATCCCTCCCAGTTCTGACATTCTGTGTTCTAAGATTCCTCCCAACTCTGACATTTCATATTCTAAAATCCTTCTCGGCTCTGACATTCCATCTTCTAAAATCCTTCCCAGCTCTGGCATTCTGTGTTCTAAGATCTCTCCCAGTTTTGACATTCTCTGTTCTAAAGTGCCTCCTAATTCTGATATTCCCTATTCTAAGGCCCCTCCCATCTCTGAACTTCCATGTTCTTAGCCTTCTTCCAGCTCTGACATTCCCTGTTCTAAGGTTCCTCGCAGTTCTGACATTCTGTGTTCTAAGATTCCTCCTCATTCTGACATTTCACATTCTAAGATCCCTCCCAGCTATGACATTCCATATTTTAAGATCCTATCCAGCTCTGACATTCTCTGTTCTAAGGTTCCTCCCAGTTCTGACATTACTTACTCTAAGGCCCCTCCCAGCGTTGACATTCCTTGCTTTAAGGTCTCTCCAAGCTCTGACATTCCATGTTCTGATCCCTTCCAGCTCTGGCATTCCATGTTCTAAGATCCCTCTCAGCTCTGGCATTCCATGTTCTAAGATCCCTCAGGAATTCTGTATTCTAAGATCTTTCCCAGTCCTGACATTCTGTGTTCTAAGTTTCTTCCCAACTCAGACATTTCATCTTCTCAGGTCCCTCTCATCTCTGACATTCCATGTTCTAAAATTCTTCCCAGCTCTGGCATTCTGTGTTCTAATATCCCTCTCAGTTTTGACATTCCATGTTCTAAGATCACTTAGGAATTCTGTATTCTAATATCTCTCCCAGTTGTTACATTCTGTGTTCTAAGATTCCTCCCAACTCTGACATTTCATATTCAAAGATCCCTCTTTGCTCTGACATTCCATGTTCTGAAATCCTTCCCAGCTCTGGCATTCTGTGTTCTAAGATCCCTCCCTATTCTGACATTCCATGTTCTAAGGTCCCTCAGGAATTCTGTAGTCTATGATGTCTCCCAATTCTGACATTCTGTGTTCTATGATTCCTCCCAACTCTGACATTTCATATTCTAAGATCCTTCTCAGCTCTGACATTCCATGTTCTAAAATCCTTCCCAGCTCTGGCATGCTGTGTTCAAAGATCCTTCCCAGCTCTGGCATTGTGTGTTCTAAGATCTGTCTGAGTTCTGACATTCTCTGTTCTAAAATCCCTCCTAATTCTGATATTCCCTGTTCTAAGGCCCCTCCCAGCTCTGAACTTCCTTATTGTAAGCCTTCTTCCAGTTCTGACATTCTCTATTTCATGGTCCTTCCTAGCTCAGATGTTCTCTATTCTAAATTTCCCCTCACACTTGACATCCTGTGTTCCAAGGGCCCTCCCATCTTTGTCCTTTCGTATTCTAAGGCCCCGCCTAGTCCTAACCTCTGTTTTATGAATTCATAGCCTGACTGAAAAAAAGGAACCTTGGTTTCAGTGTAGACCAGAGCACTTCTAGAAGTATCCAAGATAATTAGCTTGGGCTGGGGCTAGTCTACCCACAATCTTTTATCATTGCTGACATTCTGATCTAGAGACAATGCTCAGAAAAGTTGACAAAACACACACTCATACACACATACACACACACAGAAAACATGCTGTGTTTCTTTTGGCAAAAATGATCCTGTTGCCTTATTAATAAGCAACTGATCTTGGTTTAAGTGACAACAATCTCCTTAGCCACTGGCTGGCATTGCACAAGCTGTAAATGGAAAGTACAGTTTCCCCCAAATACATGAAGCTCCAGACCCAGACCCAGGCAAACTCAGAGAACCCTTGACCTGCATTTCTCCAATGTATTTATCATGCATTATCATCCTGTCTAGTTATCTGTATACATGCCACATACCCCACCATGATCAGAAGGCAGGGGCCTCTCTGACAATCTGCCTCAGGGCCAAACAGGGAGTTGTGCACCCAGTAGGTGCCTAATAAATACCTGTTGCATTTGAAGGATGCTAAAAAATTAAGAAGGGGAAATGGGGGGATGGCAAGGAGCCTTCCTTCCTGGAGAACTTGAAGAGGAGAAATTTCTCAGATATTCACCTACATACAAGCAGGGAATGCACCAAATAAACATCAGCTCTTTCATAGCTCTCAAATACCAGGACTCTGATGACTTTCTTGGGTAAAATCCTCTGGTTCCCTAATCTCAGTATGGTGTATTCAGTAAACTGCCAGACTTGGAGTTAGGAAGATCTGTATTCAAATCTCACCTCTGACTGTTTGTGTAACTTTGGGCAAGCTAATTCCGCTCTCTGAGGCTTGGTTTCCTCATTTGTAAAGTGAGAGTGTTATATTAGGTGGCCTCTGAATTCTCTGACATCTTTAGATCTATGATCCTGTCTTTTAATTCTTGAGGCCTCAGTTTCCCCATCTGTAAAGTGGAGGGAATTGGACAAGCTGGACTCCGAAGTCCTTTTGAGTTCTATATTTGTGATCCCGTGAGTGACTTTGGGTAAGTCACTTTATCTCCCTGGGTTTCAGTTTTTCCATCTGTAAAATGGAAGGAATTAGACTAGCTGGTCTCTGAGGGCCCTAAAGATCCATGATATTAAAGTAGATATGAAATGTTATGAGCCAGGCTGGCAGAAAACCTAAGCAGCATAGATGCAAATCATGGTGGGATTTTTTTTTAGTCATACTAAGAAGAGCTACTGTCTCAGGAAGGCCTCATCTGCCTGCTTGTCCATGCCTAATGTTTTTCCCCCACAGGGGATAAAGTCTGAGAAAGAAGCTTAAGAATAAATATGCCCTAGGAGAGAGGACATATGGATTTAAATTCATACTCATGTTTAAATGACTAATAGTAGAATTTTTCCTTTTATGGCAGGTTTTTGCGGAGGGTTAGAGGAATGTACCAGGGAGGGTATGGAGACACTGAAATGTAGTTAGTGTAGGCAAACGTCACGATTTTGTCATAGAGCAGCCTCCATGGGGAGGATCAAACAGTGCCTAGGCTAAGGTTCTGATCAAGGTGTTCACAAGCAGTGGGTCTAATTTGCTTTGCCTTCTCCCTGTCATTGTCCCTTTCTCTTCCTTTTCTCCTTAAGGTTCCTGGAGGTCTTTAGCATCTGTTAGTGTCCTTATAGACCACAGCTAGCTGATTCAGTTGATGATTTGCTTATGACTTTGGGTCGGGATGGTGGGTCTTCCCTTATCCAATGCAGTCACTAACAGAGGCTGTGGAAGGCTACTAGCATGTGGTCCACAAAAAAAAAAAAACGAAAAAACAAACCATTATCTTTTGATAAGAGCTGTATAGTATGTTTAGGCTGGAACTGAATTTTGAAAGACAGGCTGTCTAGTAGAGAAAAAGATGAGATTATAGATGTGGAGCTAGAAGGACCTCAGGGGTCCATTAGTCCAATCTCCCTCATTTTACAGATGGGGAAACTGAGGCCTAGAAAACAGAAATGAATTGCCCAAAGATAAAACCCTTATAATTAAGTGTCATATGTGTGAATGAAAGTAAATTATGAAGATTCCATCTTTTTGGAGTAATTCAACACTCTGTCCTATCCTTACTATTATTGTTTTTTAAAAAATTTGTTATTGTAAGCTTAGATGAAGAGAATTTCATTCACCTGTGATATACATTAAGATTTTGTGTAAAAATTTCAAGTTTTTCAGCCTACTGGCTGTATAATTTGATCTCTAATCTCTTGGCTAGTCTAAGAAACTGCAGCCAATAGGATCCCCAGCAATGAAACAGGATAGGGGTGAGGCATGTACTGCTGGCATAGCCAGCATAGAGGGCAACCCTGGTTGGAGAAAGAAATTGTATTTTTTTAATGTTTAAAGGATTCTGGGATATATCATCACAACATATTATGGCTGAAGATCAAACATTGGCTAATGTTCAAGGGAAGGGAGAACAATGCAGCTTTGTGCATTCTTCTTCTGTCTACACTTTCTAAAGTGAATTGTTATGTTTACTAAGGGCCTGGTCCTTGATTCTAGTGCCAGGGGTGGGGAACTTGTGGCCTCAAGGCCACATGTGACCTTCTAGATCCTCAAAGGCTGCCCTTTGAATGAGTTCAAATTTTACAGAACAAATATTTTTTAAGGGGTTTGTTCTGTGAAGTTTGGATTCAGTCAAAGGGTCACCCTTAAGGACTTAGAAGGCCACATGTGGCCTTGAGGCTGAAGCTTCTCTACCTTTGTATCTAGTCCATCAGAAGCCACCTGTTTTGAAAAATGTGTATCTGGTATATTTTTCATTTTACATCAGAGAGGCAGCCAAACTTAGGAAACACTTATATAGGCGAATATCTGAGTAAAACATTAGGTTTTACTTAAATGAGCTAACAATTAGCATTGAAAACAAACCAATAAACATAACATAAAAAAGGTAGTGTGCCACAGTGAAAAGAGTGCTAGATATGGAGTCAGAAGACCAAGGTTTAAATCCTGTCTCTGAACCTTACTACTTTTGGGACCTTGGACAAATACTTTGATTCTCTGGGCCCTAGTTTCCTCTTCTGTAAAATTAGGGGGTTGGGATAGATGACCTCCAAGGTCCAACCCAGCTCTAGATACAGGATCCTATATGGGCCCTTGGATACATCCTCTCTGGGCCTCAGTTTCCTCTTATGTAAAATTAGTGTGTTGGGCTCCATGGCCTCTGAAATCCCTTTTAGCTCTCAGTGCTGTGATCCTCTGACCTATTCTGGCCTGCTGTAGATGCCAGTCAGTTTTTCATCTTTGACCATAGTCGATAGACTTACCAGCACAGACACTTACCCCAGCCTGATCCTTTTCTGTATCAGGCCTACCGATGGCAGACTGGTAACTGATGGGAGAGCTGCAAGGAGCAGGTCCTGAATTTCCATGAGCAATCCACAAAGTGGATAATTGAGAATAAATATTCTCAAAAATCAAATCTCAAAGGAAGAGTAATTGAGAGGAGATGATGAAGGAGAGACTTCCACCCAAGGACAGTGGAAGGTCCACCTGATGTGGAAGACAATCTATCACTGTCCCAAATGAGCCAAAGGTCTCTCTCTTCCCAAAAGGAGTTGGTTTCATGGAAAGGATCAATAGTATAAGGCAACTACAATCAGACACTAAACCATCACAGAGAGCTCACATTCGTAGAGGGCACCTAAATACACATCAGGTAATTGTGGGAGGCCAGCAAAGTCTGTAATCACATTTCCTCCCTCGACTTTTTTGACCCTCTGTCTGCTCACTAATTGCCCCAGGGCCTCACTACATCCTACACTGATGTTCCCTCCCTGAACATCACCTCGTGTTCTCAACCTTTCCTGGTCTGCTCCCATCACAAAACTTACTTGTCCCATTTCTTGTTCCCTTGGGGTCCTGCTAGGTGACAGAAGTTCATCTGAGAAACTAAGTCATGATGAAATGCTCTTGCCAGAATGTGACTCCCTTCTTCTAGAAAGCACACATGTAACTTAATAATAGCCTTTAATGCCTTTACCCAAAAAAGGAAATTATACCTATGGTAAGGAAGAAATTGGAGGTGGACTAAGGATCATGTAAACAGCTGCTTTACTCCTCCTGCAGGGCTTGGGTCTAGGTGTGTAAAGCTTCTTAGAAGGTCAGAGGTTACAGGATCATAGAATGTCAGAGTTGGAAGGGACAGCCTTTAGAGATCATCTCCTTTAGGCTCCTGCTCTTACAAATAGGAAAAATGAGACCCATAGAAAGTAAGTGAATTCTTTTGAGATCACTGTATGATAGATTTAGAGCAAGAACAGGCCTTTGCAATCAGTCCTCTCATCCTTCTGATACGAGCATTGAGGTCTGGGAAAGTGAAGGACTTGTCCAAGGTCACATATTGAATGCTAACACTAGATCTTGAAGGGACCTTAGAAGTCTAGTCTAGCATCGTCATTTTACAGATACTGAGGCTTAGAGCATTGAAGTGACTTGCTTAAAGTCACATGTGGAGTGAGTGGATCAGGGATTTTATCCCTGGTTCTGTGACTCAGAATCTAGCACTCTTTCCACTGTGCCACACTACCTTCCAAAGGAGAGCGCCCTAATCCTCCAAGTATGAATCTAGCATCTTTGTCATTATGCCTTGGTGATCTCCTCTAGACCTCTCTGAGCTTGTTTGTAGAGTGATAACTCTCACTTTCAGGTTTTCTGGGAAGGAAGTCAGGCAATTTACATACAAATGTTACATTTTGGGGTCCCTTGGTCTAGGGATGGAGCAGAGACAGACCAGTTGGTAGCTTGAGGAGTTGAGGAGTTCAGAGCATGTTGATCCCCGTGAGTGACTAGAGTCCAAAGCAGAGAAGGAGCTGTTCAGAGGTCTCAGTGAACTACGTTCCTTCTTCATCTCCTTAACTCTGTACCGCACTCCTGCATGCACCACACTAAACTGCCAGCTCTCTCACCAGGCTTGTAATTTAAGAGGGGGTGGGGGGAAAACATATGTTCCCTTCTCGTCTTTGCTAAGCGAGTCTCCTGCAGACACAGCAGAAATGGTAGGTAGGGAGTCCTGCTGAGAAATGCGTTCCTTATTACAGCATTTGTTGGGAATTTGAGAGTGAGCTCCTGGGGCCAGAATGGGCTGGATTCTCCTCCTGCTGCATGCCATGGACACCTCCCTCTGAAAGCAGCTGGGCAGGCTGGCAGGGGGTGTTGAGCTCGGTAAGAATTGGACTGGGAGAAATTTTATCCTTCACCATCAAAATTCTCCCAACACTAGATTGAACAACGCTGAGAAGAACTGAAGGATCCTGGCTGCTTCCCCTACTTCCCTGCCTCCAAAAGAAGTGAACATTTCTAAAAGGCCATGGCTAGTGGAGAGTAAAGCAGGGAGATCCTAAAAAAGCCAGGAACACCCAGAGGCTGCTGAAAAGCAAAGATTACGTGCTGACTTAGGAGCATGTCTGCCTGTCCTGAGGTCATTATCTCGACCTACCCTTGGTAAAAATAGCGATGAGATCAAAACAGGTGGGGTAGGATGTTGCAAAACAAGCAGCAGAGTTCCTTGGGGATCTGTCACCCAGTGACTTTGTACCCATTGGTAAATTTCTTCCCTTGTCTGGGTTTCAGTTTTCCTATATATAAAATGAGGAGTTTGGAATAGAAGGTCTCTGAGGTCTCTTCCAGTTTGGTATCTGTGGTTCTGACTACCTGTTGGCCTTGGAAAAGTCATTTAGCCTGGGTCTCAGTTTGCTCATCTGCAAAATAGGGGGAAAAAAGGTCTTTTCTGACTCTAGACTTAATATCCTAAGAAAATTAGTTAAACTGTGCCCACCCTTCATCTGCTGCCACCAGACAAAAAACAACTTCCCTCTTTTAGTATCATTGCAGAGGCAAGGCAGTTGAACTATGGGTGCAAGAAGGCAGCAAATTCTCCCAAGAGCCCTAAGGAGGGCACCAGGCCCTGAGGCTGCTTGAAGACAGGAGGGAGAATCAGAGGAACTAGAATGTAGAATCTGGAATTCCTAAACTGGCTCCTCTGCAGGATCTGACAGCAGGGAGAGCTAGAGAGGCGTGCGAAGTCTATTCTGACAAAGCATTGCAGTTAGGGGGAGTCTGGTTACCTGTTTGTCTTTCCCTGTGGTCTCTATTTGCATTTCCCCAATGGCGAATATGTCCCTGGGAAAATCTGGTGCAATTGACTGTGCTGTAAGCTGCCTGAGTTCTCAGCATAAACCAAAGGACTGGGCAACGATGACTACATTGCACAAAATCAGCCTACAGTCACATCCTGGATGGTATCTTCTGAGTCTTTCCCTAATCTCACAGTCATTCCTATTTAAGAGGTCCTGAAATCTTATCAGTCAGAAAAAATAGAACCTTTTCCCTCCTTGTCTGTTGTCTCTCCATCACCGCCCCTCCTGCCTCCTGACCTCATAGGACCTGTCCTGTTGGTACCTTCTGATTCCAGGGCAACCCCTTGGTTTCCTAGTGGGGGCAGGCTGCTGCTTTCACCCTATAGATATTTCTTTTCTGGTTTCCAGGGCTGAATTTGAAGTTGTGCCTGCAGAGCTCTAGACACTTGGATTGTTGCCCAGTTTTGATAATGTCCCAAACTATCCATGAAATTCCATGTCCAGGGTGAAGTATCAATTGTCCCTTGTCCCATGTGGCATGATATTATTATTATTAATGATGATGATAACTGGCATTTCTATAGTGCTTTATGTTTTGCAAGACATTTTCCATACATTTGGCCTGTGGTACTCTCCCGTGGTTGGGTGGACAGACATCTCTGTTCAGGGCTGGCCTTTTGCTTAGCCAGAGTAGGAAGACTTCAATGGCCAGTAACAGTCCTTGAAATTCTACTATTAGAGATTCATACCTTATACTATTGACCTCCCAGGGTCAGATAGATGGATCTGGAGCTGGAGGGACAACTGTGCCCTTGGAGGGCGAGTACTATTTCTTATCTAAACTTTGTTTCTCCCTCAACATTGGCACAGGACTCTGCTCCCAGTGGGTGCTCCAACAGTTTGTTGGTTGATTAAGGAATGGAAACTTTAAGAGCTTCTTGGTAAAATTAAATGCAGAGAGGCCAAGTGTTGTAGTGGTTTGAGAAGCAGATTTGGGTGTGGGGAAGCCTCAAGTGTCACCTTTGACATGTGCTGATGGTGTTACCCTGGGCAAGTCCCTTGCCAAGTCTCTAAGAAAGACTTGGATTCAAGTCGTGCTGCTGACATGAATTGATTATGTGACCCCAGAGAAGTCTTTTGACTTCTCAGTGCTTCAGGCACATTTTGAAGCCTTGAAAGTCATAGAGTTTCTACTCATCTGCACTGGGAGGAGGGAATTTTCCTCACTGAGAGTTGCTTACATCAAGGAAATCACAAGACTGGTCGTAAAATTAAAACTAGGATACAAATGCTCTTGAGGGTATGTTCTGGTGGGAGAGGGGTGTCCATGAACTCTTTATTAGCCATTAATGCTGTGTGATAGAAAGAACACTAGATATGGAAGCAGAAAGCCCTGGGTTTGAGTCCTGGCTCACCCATTTATTAACTGTTCTACCCTAGTCAAGTTATAGGGCTGGAGGACTTTCAGCCTCCAGGCCATATGTGACCTTCTAGGCCCTTGGGTGCAGCCTTTTGACTGAATCCAAGTTTTACAGAACAAATCCTTTTATTAAGGAGATTTGTTCTATGAAGCTTGGATTCAGTCAAAGGGTCACACTTGAGGACCTTGAGGGCTACATGTGGCCTCAAGGCTAAAGGTACCCTCCCCTTTCCTTCCTCCCCCACCAAATAACTTCATTTTCTTATCTGTAAAAGGGAGATAATGATACACCTACCTGCCTAACTGTCAGAAAATTGCTTTGTAAACCTTAGAAGTAGTACAGAAACGTGAGTCAGTGATTATTATTGGGAAGCTAGCAAGGTATAGGGCATAGGAGGCCAAGGGTATGGAGGCCAGCCACATGACAGCCAAAAGGAAGAAGCTAGATTGGAAGCCAAAATACCTGAATTCCAGGCTTGACTCTAAGCTGTGTGACCTTAGACAGATTCTTCAGTTCCTCATACTTCCAGCTTCCTTAGATGTCCAGTGGGCAGAGTTGTCCTAGCTATCTCCCAGGGTCAATGGACTAGAAGTAGAGGTGGAAGAGGCTTTTGGAGGTCATCTCATCCATCCCCCTTATTGTTTGAGGACTAGATAAAATGGATTTGGGGAAAGTACTTTCTGAATGCTATATCCCTCAAATAATGGAAGCTTTGAAAAAAAAAATAACTGACTTAGGTGGTAAGAGCTTGTTATCCTGTTAAAAAGAAGAAAACAGGATCTTGAGAGGATTTTTTTTGGTGGTGGGGGGCGTTGTAAGGTGTGGAGCATGGAGAGTTGGTGAGCAAAGGCCTCTGCTGGGCATGATCTTGGGAGCTCTGACCAGTTGGAGGCATCATGGGGCAGGAGGGGAAGGAAGGGGAGCTGGGAACAAAGTAGCCTTCATCACTTGCACCAGTTTGCCAAAGCTCAGTGTTGCTATGGAAAGAGATGCATTAGCTTTTACTCTCTATCACCTCACCTATTCAAGTGGTCATTTCTGCACTCGTAGGTCTCTCGAATTGTAACCCTCCTCTCTTCTCCACAGCTACCACCTTAGTTTAGACCCTTATCACCTCTGCCATAGTTTATTACAACAATCTCCTAATTGGCTTCTGCCTCAAGTCTCTCCATACTTTAGTGCATCCTCCACACTGTTGACAGAGTGATTTTCCTCAGGCACATATCTGACCATGTCACTCCCCTAGTCAATAAATCCCAGCAGCTCCCTATTCCCCAGAATCAATGATAAATTCATCAGTTTGGCTTTTAAAGCCCTTCACCACTGTGCCCCGACCTACCTTTCCAGTCTTGTATATTGCTCCTTTTCCTGAACTCTTCCCTCTAGCCAAGCTGGCTTTCTCCATATTTTTCCCACAGGACCCTCCATCTTCCATCTCTGGGCCTTTGGACCGGTTGTTCCTCATACCTAGAATGTACTCTCCCCTCACCTCAGTCTCAAGATTGCAGCACATGTACCACCTTCTGTAAGAAACCTTTTCTTATCCCTACAACTGCTCTGTCCTCCCTCCCTAACTGCTTTGGATGGAACTACTTCATATTTATTCTATTTTTAATATATTCTGTGCCCATACTTATATATGTAATATGCATCTCTTATACATGTACGGTCTTAGAATGTAAATTCCTCGTAAGTAGGGATAATTTCATTCGCTGCCTGTGCATCCCCAGGGCTCTAGAACAATGCTGGAACATAGTAGGCACTCAATAAATATGTACTGATTGTTTAATTGGTACTTTACTCCATTCAGTAGGAAGGGTGCTTCTAATTTATGGAGTCAAGCCCTGACAATACACTCAAGGGGAGGGCCATGCTAGAAACCAAGGTTGGGATACCATTTCTCCTAAGAAATTTTTCTTTTTTAGACCCAGGGTCTTCAGGGGGTGGGGAACCTGTGACCTCAAGGCCACATGTAGCCTTTGACTGAATCAAAACTCCATAGAACAAATACCTTTAATAAAAAAAATTTGTTCTGTAAAATTTGGAGTCAGTAAAAAGATTGCACCCAAGGGCCTAGAAGGCTACATGTAGCCTTGAGTCTTCAGGTTCCCTACCCCTGGAACTAATTGAATAAAAAAGCATCTATTGATTTTGGTTCAAGAACCCACCCTTCACTCCACCTTTCCTTCTCCGATGCCTCATTGTGGTATGCATGAGACCTTGGATTTGAGAAGCCAGTGACAATGGAACATAAATCCTGGCAGGTGTTGCCAAGCTGGAAAGGTTCAGAGGGAGAACCAGGCCCAGTCCAATGCCTCAGAGCATTGACCACTAGGTGATGCTTTTGATTTGGTTTTTTTCCCCCAGCGGTGGCAGCTGGTTCTTAGAGCCTAGAGGGGTCAGAGCTTTCATGCCAGTGAGCACAAACACCATTGTAATCATGGGTCCCTGAAGCAGCAAAGGCTAAGAGCCCACAGGGTTCAAACCAAGCCTCCATGGCTTTGTTCCCTTTCTAACAGGGCCCTGGCCAAGCTCCTGGATGTTCTTTCTGATCTCCAGACAAGGTGGAGGGTGCTTCACTGTAAGGCCCTTCAGAATAAATTGGGTCCATCTGCAGTCCTGGGCTAGGAAGGTGGAAGCAAGGGCCATTGGAGGAAGTTTGGTGGAGTCATGAAATATGCCAGTGAAAATCCTGCTCTTCCAGTCTTAGGAAATCCAGACTGTCTTTTAATCCTTCAAACAACTACATAAAAATGACAAATTTCTTCTCCATAAGGGAAGACTAATAAGGAAACCTCTGCAGATTCATTTATTTTTCAATTTCTTAAAATGAAACTGGCCAACAATCTCTGTCTATAACAATGGGATTAAAAATGACCAAGATTTTTTAAAAAATTGAATAAAAAACAGGAAAAGCCCCTACCTTTCTCACTCAATCTCCCTCAAAAGATATGGCGGGATGAAGAGGATAGCTTTCTTTGGGGTGGGGAAGGAATGCAAGGCAGATCTTTTCACCTGAACAAAAACTAAAATCTACTAGGAAATTACACACACACACAAGCCCATATCCATGTATACACACACACAAACACACACACACATACACACACACATACACACATGCCACCAAACTTGGAACTTTTTACACAGGGGCTAATAAAAGACCACATTCCCCAAAAATCTCTCCATTTTTCCTTTCCATGCTTCTGAGCACAATAGGAGACCACCTTCTTGCTTTGGAATAGATGCATCAGGGTTGCTCTTTAAATTGGGAGTTAATGGGGATGGTGGGAAAGATAGAATTCAATTTATGGGAAGTCTCACTTTTCACAGGTGGCCCCTGCTTTCATTGTAGCCAGGCAGAGAGTGTTAGCCAAAAAGAATCATAGACTCCGAGGTAGTAGGGACTACAGAGGCCCTCTGGTCCAGCCCTTCTTAAACACCTCCCTCCCCCCATATGGGGACTGAAATAGTTAAACCCACAGTTTAAGAAGCACTGAAGGGGTTGAAAGTGGAAAAAGTTTAAGAAGCCCTAGTCCAACTTCCTCTCATTTTACAGAGAAGGCAACTGAGGTCTACAGATGTTAAGTGACTTACTCAAAGTCACACATAGGATCATAGGTCTAGAGAAGGAAGGATATGTAGAGGTCATGTAGCCTGATCCTCTTATTTTACAGAGGAGGAAATTGAAACACAGAAAGGTGACTGGCCTTGTCCAGGGTCCTACAGCTAGGGAGTGTGCAAGGAGGGATAGACCTGGATCACAGGTAGAATGTGATAGGAGCTGTCCCATCCTTTCATTAATGGAGAGGAAATTGAGACTTTGAATGGGATAGAATGGACATGTTCAAGGGCACACTGCTGGTCAGTGGCAGAAACAGTACTGGAACTGAGGTCTTCTGACTCCCAGTATGTGCAGCAAATATATGTGTGTATGTGTGTGTGTGTGTGTGTATGTGTGTGTGTGTCTATCTGTACCAAAATAACAGCAATAAAAGATTTATGAGGACATAATTTCAATCTTTGGCTGGCCCTACTATGGGCATCAATAGCCTAAGCCAGCGGGACAAAGAGAACTCACATTCCAGATGGGCCAACTGTCTTAGAAGTAGCCAGAAAAAAATGCCCTGTGGCAGCAGAAGAGAGTGTGTGTGTGTGTGTTGTGTGTGTGAGATGCTACAGAGATGAAACAAAACATAGCCATGCCAGCTGCTATGGAATGACCAAGTTGGGACAAGAGCCCTTTTAAACAACGTGAAATTCTAAAGATGGGGGTGGGCTGGGTGGCTAGGTCGGCAGGCGTTCTTGGGGAAGGTTCCCACCTAGTTTCCAAAGCCTCAGTAGAAAACTTTAAAGAGGAAAAAAAGAAAAGAAAAAAAAGAAATGGGTTAGGGGTAAAGAGAATGGATTTGGGAAAATATCTCCTTTCCGGAACGGGCTGAAATAGTTAACTGGATCCTGGCAATTAGAAGAATTAGATAATTAGACTGTGACTTGGGAAAGAAGAGAAAGAAACCTGTCTCGGCTAAGTAGCCTGTAGGGAAGACGCGCCAGTTTATCAAAGGAGTGTGCAAGGCATATTTGAAGCGATTCAGAAATTGAAATCAGATACAAATGTTCAGCGAATACGTTGGAGTTAGTAAGTCAAAGGAATTGTGCCCGTCGATAAATTAGATCCCGAAATCAAAGACCTGCCTTTGGTGCCGTCCACCCCACCCCCCCCCACCCCCCCCCGCCCCGCCGCCACCAAACACAGACTGATAGGCGGCTTTTTATTCAAGTCCATGCTTTGCGAGAGCCCAATTCCGGGCCGAAGAACCTTTAAGGTTACATTTGCCTCTTTCCCTGCCTCTTGCAAACAGTGCGTCGTCCCGAGCACATTTGTTGGCTGGAAAGGTGTGCAACAGCAATTTTTGCAATGACAGTGCGGAGAGGGGAAATGAGATCTGTGTGCTAATGAGCTGACACTGCAGAGGCTGAAGCCGGCAGCGGGATTGCGCTAGGAGAGCACACGGCACAACGGCGAGAGAGGCGGGAGGGGGCCTTCCAGGGAGAAGGCGACAGCTCGGGAACTGCGGAGGGAGAGCCAGGCTGCTGAAGCCACGGAGGGCCCGGCCGACCGAGCCGAGCTTCCAGGAGGCAGGAACCCAGAGCCACGGTGGCGTGTGTGTGTGTGTGTGTGTGTGTGTGTGTGTGTGTGTGTGTATAAGAGTGTGCGCGCGCGTGTGTGCCCGCCTGTGCCCCAGTGCCAGCGCCTAGATACTAGGCACAGATAAGCTCCCTGACCACTGGATGGGGGCTAGAGACCAAAAAAAACCCCCAAATGAACAATCCTAGTTAGTATCTGTGAAACCAGGAAGGTGATGTTCAAGATTCCACAGGCTAAACTTCCATTTGCCTCCATTCTGAAGCCTCAGATGGACTGGCCTGTAATGCCAGAAGTCTTTCTCCAGCTTCCAGATCTCTAAGGGGGGGGGGGGGGGGAGAAGAGAAGTAGTTGTACAAAAATATCTTGCTAGCTGAGGGTTATCTAGAAACAACTGATAATCTCGTGGAAATTTCCAGGGTAAGGGGATAAGGGAAGGAAAAGTCCTTTCTTTAGACTGGTTTTACCTAGTGTGTATTTGTCTCAGGACCCTGAGGGTAGGAGAGGCCTAGAAGGGTCATAGGATCACAGAGCTATAAAGAGACCTCTGAGGCCATCAGTCCAATCTTCTCATTTTACAGAAGAGGAAACTGAGGCCCCAGGGAAGGGAAGAAACTTGTTCAAGGTCACTCAGATAGTAAGTGGAAGATAAAGGATTCGATTCCCAGGACCTCTGACACCAAACATGCCAGATTTTCCATTGTATTACCCTGGGAAATTAAATGAAATCAAACATTGGAGGAATCAGAGCCTGGAATGCCAGAGGAAACAATTAGGAAAAGTGTCTCTTGGGCCAGCCCAGGCTAAATTGGTGGGGAGGAATGGGGAAGGCCATGGGTCCTGTTATCCTCATTTGTACTAAGAGGAAGTCAGATTAGATGATCTTTTCTTTCCTTATCACCTCCTGATCCTATGAGGAGTCTATGACTTTTGGACCCATCTGGTGCTCTCTGGTACCTGGCCCCCAGGCTCCTGTATTAGCTAGGGTTAAATGGGAGGCTTCAGGGCTCTCTTTTTATTGGGAATGGAAGCCATTTGGGAAGTCAATGAAGGTAGTAGCTATTTCTGGTATTCCCTACTAGGTTCAAGCACTGAAGAGAGGGCATATGTCAGCATTTCTGATGACTTCTGTTTGCAGCAAGGGTAATATAAATTCTCAGGGAGCTGTGTCAGAGAGCAAAGAATAGCTCCTTTAGCATCGTAAAATTGTCTGTTCTATTCTCATGTGGTTTTAGAAATGTAGATTTCGAGCTGGAAGGGATTTTGGAGTCATCTAGTCCAACCCTCTCATTTTACAGATGAGGAAACTGAGGTTGAAAGAGGTGAGATGACTTGTCCAAGGTCACACAGCTAAGTGGCAGCTCCAGGACATGAATTTGGGTCTTCCTACTCCAAATCCCAACACCCTTCCTACTGCACCACGATCCCTCCAATCTGAGCTGTGCTTTGACCAGCCAAGCTTCCATGAGCAAGCCCACTCAGCAGCTATCCTAAGCCATCTTGAAGTGGTGGCCTGTATTCCCAGACTGTGACATTCAGAGATGTATGCTTGGGGGACTGACTGGGAGAATGACAGCTTTCTGAGTATGCTGTCTGTCACTGCACCATCTCTGAGTGGGCAAAGGACAGCTGGATATATTTATCACAAGTACCGCTTTCTAAAGCCCTGCATTGGCATAGCTACATGGACTGGGTCATCTCTTTGCTTCCTTTCTTTGACAACTTTTCCCACTTAGGAGCTTGGTAGTGCCATGGATCTGGTTTGAGAGATCTTGCTAGCTTCTCGCTAATAGGAAAAGGTGATGTAGAGTCAATGGGGATGACTTCTTCTCTCTTCAAAATCCTGAGTCCAATAGGGAAACTGCTTTATCAGTTTGGTTTCCCTATGATAAGGACAATTTTGTAATAGCCATCCGACTATGATCTCGGTGTCAGGCATATGTTTCATTAGCCTCATGCATTATCGACTAAGAGAGTAGGCCCAAACTTTATATTTAACAAATTGTTTCATTTAACAGTTGGCACTCTTATCTTTGTCCATATCAGTGAAGAAATAAGTATTCTGGGTAAATGAACATTCTCTGGCTTGGTTGGATAGCGGAATAATTGATATTTAGGAAGCTATGTTTGAGATACAGCCTCTTGAAGGGATTACAGAGAGAAAGGATTAAGAGTCAGGTGTGTGTTGTAAGTGCTGTTGAGACAGGATGAGATTAGTGGAATAAAATGCAAAGTATAGACAGGCATTTTATAACTTTCACACTTAGCCAAAATTAATCAGTTCCTATTTTTATCCCCGTCGGCAATCCCAAAGATGTCAAATACTTAATAGAGCAGAATGTTAAAATAAGGCTCTGTAGCTTCAGCTAAAATATCTTCAAGACATGTCATGCTGATGACCCTCTGCTTTTTTTTTGGTAACCTTCCCCACCCTGGTACTCTCCCCCATCTTCACCCCCCCCCCAATCCTCTAGCCTAAGGAAATGTAGTTCGGGTGCTTTGTACCATTCCTTTTGGCCCTTTCACTTTGGGGGCAGCCCTAGAGGCAGTCAGATTTGGGAAAAGATTTATTCAATTGCATAGATAGCTCTCTTTCCTCTCAGAACTCGAACAGCAAAAAACAATTCCCACCCCCACTCAAACCATCCTTAAAACCGAAATACCATCGACCACCTCTTCGATCTTCCCCAAACTTTTAGTGAAGTAAACCTGGACTGAAAAGCTCTATTCGTTCATACAGACTGTTGCATTCACGGAAAACCATTCCCCAACAAGGCGATAGAAACCCTAGTCCCCATGCTCTCAAGTCTTCAAATTTTCCCATTTAGAAAGAAACAATCCCAATACAACAGCAAAATCTGGGTTTCAGGTGGCACTCGGGGTGGATGCTGTGCTTACACAAGCTTTCTGGGCTTTGGGTTTTTTCCTTTTTCTTTCTCTGAATTAAGGACATAATGTTATCATTAACAATTGGGGGAGGAGAAGGTGGGGGGAAGGAAGGAATGAAAAAAATACTCCACAGGCCAAACTAGCTTTCAGAATATTAAGATCTAGTATTGGATTTTCCCTTCCCTCTCAGCTGTCTTGGTATACATCACTTGCGATCAGTTTGTAGCCTTAACAGTTTCTATCAGGGCTGTCTCTGGAAGAAAGGTGATCTTCTAGGACAGAAGGAGGCCAGGAAATCCGCCCCGGATCTGTCCCCTCAAGGTCACTTGTTAACAGAATTCCTCACATTTGGTTCCTCTGAATTAAGCAGTTGTCAAATTCAGCTGCTTCCCATGACCAGGCAGGGACTAACCTAACCGGCTAAGCAATGTGCATCTCCAATTTCCTCAGTCAAGAGGTTGTCTTGTTTCTTTCTAAGTCTTAGGCGATTTCTCTGAACAACTGTGCCATCTGTCCCCCCCACCCCCCCAACCCTAGGGAGGGGATCTGGGAGCAGGGAAGGGGAGCTGGAAGTGACGCTTTTTCATTAGACCTTATCCAAGGCAGTTTTCCTCATAGCCTTAACCAGACTGTGAATACCCGAGGGGTTAGCACTGCTTCTAGCCCCCTTGATTTAGAGAGAAGAAATGACCTCTCTTCCCCATCCTCCCGCCATTCTCAAATAGGGACCCACCAAACCAAGCAAGTCAGCCAGCCCAGTGCAAATGGAAGGTGTCCCAAGGGAGGCTAGGCAGCGCTACTTACAAGCGTTAGTCACAGAGAAACTATTGGAAGAGTCCAAGTGATCAACGTGGTAATTCAAATGGAAGGGCTTCTCCGTGGTGTTCTGGTTGGTGTTGTATAACTGGACGGCAAAGCGGAAAGCGCTGTGCTCCTGGACGGTGTTTCTCATGAAGAGTCCACCTAGGAGCAAAGGGATCAGAGATGGGGGGTGGCCTCCCTCTGCGGGATGGGGGGGTGGTACGGGTCAAGAATTCATCCAGCTGGGACTGGGACGGGGAAGGGGATGCGCAAAGGTTTATTGACGCCCCCCTCCCTCCCCTGGACTCTTAGTTGGGAATGTGGCTTTCCTCCCGTGGCGGTGGGGAAGGAAGCAAAGCTGAGCCCCGCAGAGGGGCCGATGGAAGATCTGTTCTCTTTCGTGTCCCCCTCCCCCCCTAGCCCAGTGGGCAGCAGCTTTCTTAGGCAGTCTACACCGCCGCAGCCTCAGCCGCAGCCGCAGCCACCATCGCGCCTTGCCACTTTGGGCGTTGGGAGTCCCTTTGCACCCCGCTCGCTCCCAGGGAGGGACCCATCTCCTTGGGCCCCACTCCTAGCCTCAGTTCTGGATGCCAGGCAATGTGTGGAGGGCAATGGTGGGAACTTCAGCACTTGTCCACACATATCGAAGCATAAGCTGAGGGAACTAACTCCTTGTCCAGCTGGTGCCCAATTCCAGCCTGCCAGCCAGGAACAAGGGGACACTTCCCGATCGGCGTGGTCTCTACCTGCTGCCTGCTCTTCTATTTATTGCCCTTGCCCCCAGTCTCTGTATTTCCTCCAAGGGCTCCCGTCCCCCTCCAACCATCCACCTTGTCTCCGCCAGCAGCGCCCCCCTCTTTCCAGCCTCCGCACCCCAACATCCTCTGGTATCTCTTTCCCTCACCGCAACAGCATCCTGTCAATAGCCCGTCTGCCTACCCCAAACAGCTCCAGTTTTTCTTCCAGAGCTCTCTCGTTCCCCTTTCGCATAGTCCCTGTGTGCCTCCTCAAAACTGCCCCTGTCCCCTCACCCCCAGTCCCTATAACCCGCTGTTCTCTTCCCTTTCGAAGGAGGAGGTAAAATTTCTTTTCCACCCCCAGCAGGCTCCTACCCCCTCCCCCCAACCTCCTTAAAGATGGGGCCGAATTGTACTCTTCCTTTTCTCCTGTGGGAGAAACAAGACTACCTTCCTTTTTCTTTTCTCTTGTCTTTCCTTTATCTTTCCCCCCCCAACCCATCCCGGCCCCGCTGCTCCCGCGCCCTGGCACTGCCTGCAGCCGGGCATCACCCTGGGATAAGTGCCAGGAGCAGGATGCCAGAGCGAAGTCGGGTAGATCGAGCCGGGGAGAGCGAGCCGAGCACCCGGCAGTCTGGGGCCCCCAGGAGCAATGCGGGCTGGCCCCTGTCTCTGCTTCTGCTCGCTGCCAGTCTCCTCCCGGACTCCCCCAGCCCCGACGGCCCCGAGCCCTCCGTAGCTTTATGCCCCCCTTCACTGCCCAGAGCCAGGAGTTTCCCCTGCAGGTGCCAGGAGCTCTAGGCGTGCCGGGCTAGAAGGACCCGCCGCAGCCGCAGTCCAACTCCCCAGGGCCAGTAGCTCCAGGACCCGGGGGGTGCCGTCGGCCTGGCTTCCCCTCCTGGTCTCGACTCGGGCTTGGGCTCGGATTCTGGCTCTGGCTTGGGCTCCGGATCGCGCTTACCTATACTGATGGTATTGGGGAATCCTCCGAAAGAATGAGCCAAGAACCCCAGCACCAGGAGGCAGCTGGTCTGGAGCGCGCCTTGCCTCATTTTCTTCAGCCTTGCCCTGCTTCCTTTCCTAAAAGGAAACTGAAAAATGCATGGGCGCAACTCCGACTAATCGAAAAAGAAAAAAAAAAAGGAAATGAAAGAAAAAAAAAATCTAATTTGGGGAAAAGAATAATAAAAAAATTCTCGGGCTCTTCACCCGCTCTCCAACTTGCCTTTTCTCTCTGCCCCACACACTAGTCTTGCTCTTTCTCCTCCTCTTCTTATTCTCTCCTTTCCCTCTCTTGCTCTCCCTCACTCGCTCTCCCTCGCTCTCACTGCCTCTTCTCTCTCTCTCTCTCTCTCTCTCTCTCTCTCTCTCTCTCTCTCTCTCTCTCTCTCCTCTCTCTCTCCCTCCTCCCTCCTCTCCCTCCCTCCCCTCTTCTTTTCCTCCCTCCCCTCTCCTCCTCTCCCTCCCCCTCCCTTTCCTCTGTCTTCGCTGTCTCTCTCTGTCTCTTCACTCTCCTCTTTCTCCTGTTTCTTTTTCTGTCTCTCTCCTGTTTCTCTCCTTTTCTCTCTTCGCTTTCTTCCTCTCACTTTGTCTCTTCCCTCTCTCCTCTTTCACTGCCCCCTCTCTAGTCTCTCTCTCTCTCTCTCTCTCTCTCTCTCTCTCTCTCTCTCTCTCTCTCTCTCTCTCTCTCTCTCTCTCTCTCTCTCCTTTTCTCTCTCTCTCTCTCCCCTCCTCTAGCAATCACTCCCCGCTTCTGTCTTCACACCAATCTAGAAGCGCTAATAGCTAGAGCAATTTCTTTCCTTGTCCCCAAAAGAATAATAAGAATGTTTTGTTTTTTTTTTAATCCCTAAGACTTTGCCCAAAAGATGATGGGTACGGTACTGCTAGGGGGAAAAGCAGCAGATGAAGCCAAGGCTGCGGGCTTGCGGGCTCGCTCGCTAGCCGGCTAGCTCTCTGCTGGCTCGCTGCTGGCTGGCTGGCTGCGGGCTGGCTGGCTGCTGGCTGGGCAGGCGCCTCCGATTGGGCCGCCGCCGGCAGGGGGATATTGATCAAAGTTGAGCTGACGTGGAATTAAAGCAGCACGCGCCTCGCTCCGCTCCCTCCGTTCCTTCCCTGCAAACTGCAGCCCCGGACTGCAAAGCCCCGGCGGCGGCAGCGACGGCGGCGGCAACAGAGGCAGCGGCGGCGACAGCGGCGCCCGGGCCGTTTGTCAACACGCGAGGTGCAATCAATAGCAACAAACCAGCTTTCACGTGGACCAGCCTTTCAATCTGCAACTGGCCCTTTTTAAAAGCTGCATTGCCCCTGTGTTCGCGCGCGCCCGTGCGCGCGCGTCTCTGTGCCTGTGTCTGTGTGTGTGCGTGTGTGTGTGTATGTGTGTCTGTGTGTGTGCCTGCCTGGGGGCGGGGGACAAGGAGAGGTGCTGGGCTAGGAGGCGGGGGGTGGGGGTTTGCGGGGCGCGAGCGCAGGCTGCTCCGGAGTCGGTGGAGAGACTCTGAGAAGCAGTCAGTCCCCAGCACAATGCGCCCGAGGAGGCTGCGCATGCCTGGTCTTGGACGCTCAGTTTTTACAGCAGGAATCCGAGGCGAGTGCACCCCCCTCCCGCCTCCTCTCCCCCTTCCCCGGGCAAAGCAGGGTGTGTGTGTTTGTGTGTGTGTGTGTGTGCGTGTGTGTGTGTGTGTGTGTGTGTGTGTGTGTGTGTACTCGCTGAGAAACCTATCCCCTTCTCCCAGGTGTAGATGGGGGGAGTATAGTGGTGATGGACGAAGTAGGGGTGGAGGTGACAGTTTGGTGGGAAGTAGGCAGATATTGGGATGAAGGTTGAGGATGGAAAAGATAAGGGAATTAATTTAGGGGGAAGGAGGAAAGGTGGGGGGAGCTGCAAGCTGCCATCACCTCTGTTATTTAATAAGGCACAGCAGCCCCCCAAAACTAAGGACACCCCCAGTGGTAATCTACTCTCCATATTTAATTCTAATCTCTAAAGTCCATTTTCCAATTCTGCCCCCCCACCCCCCCCGCCCTCCATTTTCTTCCATTCGCCTCTCAAGGATTCCAGCCTGGATGAAAGGAGGTGGCAGTCATATTCTCTTAATGATCATAGATTCAGAGCTGAAAGGGACTTCGGAGATGATCTAGTCTGACCTCCCATTCCTAGAGGGATCCTCCTACTTTAGCCTTCCTGATACAGTTGTCCTCCAGCCTCAGCTCTTCTTTTCCACCTATCCTTCCCAGCTCCCCACTTCTACCTCCGTGGTCACTTCCCACTACTATACTTTTCCCTCCCCACTCCCCAACTTCTACTTTTCAGTTCTTTGCTCCCACGCAGGGTGGTGAAAAACCCTTCCTGCCTGAGCTGGGGACCCTTTGCTGGAAACAAGGGAGACTATTAAGGTCCTGGTGGGTGGGGGGTGGGAAATACTGCTGTAAATCTTCAAGAACCTGCAAGGGATAGACTGAGGTAGGAAGAGATGTTTATTCTTAAACTTTGGGTCCCTGGACAAATAGTTCTGGGCTTCCTCCCAAAGCTCCACTCATTGTGCTGATAGGAGGGGCTCGGTAGGTTGAGCACTGCCTGGGGGCTCAGAGAAGAGTATCTGGGAGGCTCTGAGAATTGACAGAAGGTAGAAATAGGCTGGAGGAGGAGACAGCAGAAATTGGACTGGTCCTCAGCAAAGTTGTTTAGGAGGGAGACTTTGACTCTGGAATTAGGAGACCTGGTTCCATATTCTTCCTCTGATACTTACTATCTGTATGACCTTGGGTATATCTTTGAGCTCTCTCAGTTTCCTCATCTGTATGAGAGAGTTGCCTCTGAGGTCCCTTCTACTTTTAGATTTGTGATCTATTCTCTAAGCAAACCTCTTTGGAGTCTTTCTGTCTTCTTCCCCCACCCACTTTAATGCCCATGACTGATCTGATCATCACCCCTTGGGGGTAACACTTGTGCCTGAACAAGACCATTCATTGCTTTCCCCCAAAGGAGTGGGGATTTTCAGGCAGCATAGCAAGCAGGTGGGGGAGATATATGTGGGTCAAAGTGCTGATCTGGGTCCCTCAGTCACGTGGTACAGGTGACTGTTTTCCTCTTTGTAAGACCAGCCAGAAGAGGAGCCCAGAACAGACAGCAACTTCAGCAACTTCATGACTAGTGGTACAGCAGATACCCACAATGGCCTGGGAGCCAGGAGCTCTGGATTCTAGTCCTGGCTCTGTGTAAACTGGGACAAAACGCTTCTCCTCTGATCGGACCAGGGCTCTTCTTTCCAATTCTCAGCCTCTGCCAAGTGATAACTAGTAATGTTATTTTCACTTCTAAACTAGTCACATGAAAGAGCATCCGTTAATGAGAGGAGCAATGAACAACTTTGACAGCTACAAACTGCCATCATTGATATTGCCAGTTGTTACCACTTATTATTTTATTTGCGTTTTCTCTCTGCATGTGTGTGCGTGCACGAGCAGCTTGTAACCAGCTGCTTCAATGCAGCTTTTCTTGATGGATGGGCTCTCAGGTAGGTTGGTTCAAAGTAAGAAGTGTGCCGCAAATTTTGCAGCTTCCGGTTGTTCCTGGTTTGGCAGGTGCACCTGGGCCAAACAGTGAGTGCTTGGGTTGCTAAAGCAAGAGCCCCACGTACACGTCTGGAACCCTCTCGCTTTTTCCAGTCTCTGTAGAGGCCATTGCTGCAACTCTGATTTATGGGGAAGGAAACTGCTCTAACTTTAGAGGGTCCCAAGCCAAGAAATGATGTCCTTTTCTCTCACTGAGTAACCTCAAATAAGTCTGAGCCTTGGTTTCCTCTTCTGTCAAGTGGTAGGATTGGACTATATGATCTTGATGATCTCTTTCTAGCTATGGAACTCTATGTTCTAAGGGCCCTCCCTTAGTCTAAGACATGGGATTAATCCAGTGCCATGAGGAAGGTATCCTCATCCTAGGTTGTCACCAAGAAAGTGAGGGTCCTGCCTCCTTGTAAGGAGAGGCAGGAGTCATTCCTTAGGTGACTAGCCAGCTTTTTGTGAAGTTCCAACTCCTGCTATCTCTAGAATTTCAAGGTGGCTTTGAGTTCTGCTTCTATGGAACACTCACTCTTTTTTTTTACCATACCAGATAGGGTCTTCCCCCTCTTGCATTTAGGTATAGTCACTGTCAAGAATAATTGAAAATCTTGGGAAAGAGACAACGTGGGATGGGGAAATTTCATGAGTTTGGGAGTCAGAGGACCTGGGTTCAAACCCTGCCTCTGACACTCCTTTTGTAACCTTGAGCAAATCACTTCCTATCCCTGGACCTCAGTTTCCTCATCAGTAAAATGAGAATATTTGACTAGATGGTCTCTGAAGTCCGCTCTAGCTCTAAGTCTGGGATTCCATGATCCTCTGACTCACACTTCCACCCATCTCTCCCTTTCATCTAGTGATTATAGTTCAAGTTCCTTCAGTCAATTCCCTCCTCCATTTAGCCTTCTTCCCATGTCAATGAAAATGATGGAGCCAGAGATTTAGAAAGTTCATTTTTTTCCTAATCCAGGGCATGATGTGGAGGCAAGTCATAGCTGGAGTTAGGAGCACAATAAAGGTGCCAAAATAGACTTTATTATAAGAGGAAACCAATATTTTATATTTTTGACTTGCTAAAGTAAAATTCCTTCCAATCATTTGGCCAATGGTCCATCTCCTTTATGCTACTATCCTAACTACTCTTACCCCTATCCCACTTCCAACTGAACTGTGGGATTTTCCTCCATTATAACCATTCTCTTTGGCCACCAAACCCTGGTCCTTCAGATTTTCTTGGTCTCTTTGGCCGTGAGGACCTTTGTATTGCTGGTTGAACAGGTGAAGCATGGATGAGCAGATTCCTGGCCCAAATTAAGATAGGATACCTATGGGAATACTATGCCAAGTAGCATATAGTCCATTGACTTCACATTTTGGGGTGATTCTTCCTCCTTGGAAGATTGGTGTGGATTATGGCAACTTGGATCCTAATTCTTGCTACATGCCTCTTTCCTTCCTTCCTTCTTTCTTTCTTTCTTTCTTTCTTTCTTTCTTTCTTTCTTTCTTTCTTTCTTTCTTTCTTTCTTTCTTTCTTTCTTTCTTTCTTTCTTTCTTTCTTTCTTTCTCTCTCTCTCTTTCTTTCTCTTTCTTTCTTTACTTCCTTCTTTCTTTTCTCCTTTCCTCCTTTCCTTCCTTCTTTCTTTTCCTTCTTTCTGAAGGAGAGAAGGCAAGGCAGTTGGGGTTAAGTGACTTGCCCAAGATCACACAGCTAGTAAGTGTCAAGTGTCTGAGGTTGGGTTTGAACTTAGGTTCTCCTGACTCCAGGGCCAGTGCTATATTCACTGTGACACCTAGCTAATCCTATATGGCTTTTCTTTATTCCCTTATGCACTATCCCCAAGTGTCCCATGTTCTTAAGGTCCTATTTCCTGGGGATGATGGATGAATTGTAATAGGCTACAAGAGCTGACTCATACCTTGGAATCTTGTCATAACTCACTACTTATGTTGAGGTGGCCTGGTATAATGGTGTGAGAGCTGGCATGAGAAGCATTTATTAAACTCTTACAATGGGCAGCTCTGGTGGGTAGAGTGCTGGGATTGGAATTAGGAAGACTCCTCTTCCTGAGTTCAAATCTGGCCTCAGACACTTCCTAGTTATGAGACCCTGGGCAAGTAACTTCACTGTTTCCCTCAGTTTCCTTTTCTGTAAAATGAGCTGGAGAAGGAAATGGCAAATCAGTACAGTAGCTTTTGCCAAGAAAACCCCAAGTGGGGTCACAAAGAGGTGGACATGACTGAAAAACAAGAAGAATGATAAGAAGAAGAAGAAGAAAAAGAAGAAGAGGAAGAGGAAGAAGAAGCAGGAGAAAGAAGAAAGAAGAAGAGGAGGAGGAGGAGAAGACAACTTTGAGAGTCAAGAGAATTCTCTTCACAATCATAACTTGGGCACTTCCTAGCTAGGTGACTCTGAACAAGTCACTTAACCTCTTGGAGTCTCAGTTTCTACATCTGTAGAATGGGAGAGGGGAATTTCTGCATTACCTACTTCACAGAGATATTGTGAGTATCAGATGTGAGCATGTATATGCCATCTGGCTAAGGCACAGGAAGTCCTTTCAAGGCCAAAAAACTGGAAACCTAATAAACCTGGGAAATGCATGCCTCCATACATTCCAGCTCACCAAGTCTCACTTGCTCCTCCTGAATCTTCTTGGGCTTTAGCTGGATCACATATACAAAATACTTTTCAGACCTTTAAGTCCTTGTTGTTCATGCTTTGGGACCACTTTACAGGTCAGATAATCTTATAAAAAAGGTTCTTTTGGAACTTTTCCCCAAGTTTTCCTGAATGGGTTCTGAGGCATACCAGCATTCTGCCAAATCTGTGTGATAGCAAGGGGCCAATGGCATGGAATTTGAGGAATATTACTGAGAGATGAACTATATAGCACACCATAAGGAAGAACTTTCTAACACTGAGTGGGGATGCTGCTTTGTATGGTAGTGAGTTCTCTGTCAATGAAGTACTCTGGTGAAGGTAGGATGAACGCTGTAGAGAAGATGACACCAGATATGGGTTGAACTGGACAATTTTTGAGGTACCTTCCAACTCTAGAATATGATATTTCTGTGATTGTTCCCTTTTTTTTAGAGAATAGGGTTTGGGAAGGTCTCTGGAACTCCATAGGTAGGTTCTATCCCAGTAGATTATAAGGTCCTGGAGGGCAGAGACTATCTAGCTTTTGTCCTTGTATGTTCGGTGCCTGTAGGTACTGTGCTTGTGGATTGAGCCCAGTGACTCCTCCCCACATCCCTTCTGGGTAGACAGAGTTTATTGATGTTACACCAAAGACTCAAAAGGAAGCGACAGGTTCAAGGTCACACGGCTAAGACTTGGTGATGCTGGGAATTACACCTGGTAATCTGGCCCCTCTGGGGCTTTTACCTACAAGATAGTCTCCTTCAGGCTGGAAGGCTGAGGATGCAAGGGAATTGAGTCTGAACAAATCGATTCCATTGGGATGGGTACATCTTAGCCAATTAATTGTCCCCTGGTGGGCTCCGAATAGGTTTAGAAACTGCAGGTGGAAATCACATGAGCAGGGGACTTCTCAGCTCCCAAAGTGACATTCTTATAAGCTGCAGTGTCTCTCTGATGGCGAGCGGTAATTTATTGTGAATTATGCCAGGTTACTTCCCAGGGTTGACATCACTGACATTTTTATTAATGTATGCCTCCCCCCACCCCTCTCAGGAGGTTAGAATCTGTCATTGTGAAGCAGCCTGGGCAAGCTAGTCGAGGGGGAGGGGAAGTGAGAAAAGGAGAGAAAACACCCTAACCTGTAACATGGAGTCCTGGGAGGCCTTCGCTGGAGGCAGAGTGAGGGGGGAATTCTGGGTGCCCATTGGCCAAGGAGGTGACAGTCAGTTATAATTAGCTAGAATCATTTCCATTTTTAAGCCCGTATATAATGAATTAGGAAATAGCTCTGAAATTTGGAACACACATGGAGTTCTCTGACTAGATGTCAGGGGCTGAGTCATTCATCTATCAGATAACATAAAATGGAGACAAACGAATGCTTTTCCCCTGATTTCTTTTCTTTGCCTTTCTTCGAAACGGAGAGATGGTGGGGGGGCAGGATTTCCATTTTGTTATTTCCATGGTGCCATCCTGAGGTTTCTATTGCACTCAGGACTGGAGGATTTTGAGTTAGCAGGGACCTGAGAGCTTACTGAGTCCAGCTCTCTCATTTTACACGAGAGAGAACTGAGGTCAGGGAGAAGAAAGGACTTGCCCAAGGTCACAGAGAGACCTTGGCAGAGCTGGAATTCAAGCTATCCTCCTCTGCCTCCAGATCCACTGGCAGCCTCTGTTTGGCTGTCTTCTGTTATCCCACTTTGGACTGGCGGGCAGGAGGGATGACAGGCAGGCCAGTGGGAAACAGTAGAGGGCCCCAGTAGGCTGAGGCAGCATCTGGCTCATTGACATGCTCTGAGGTACTGGGACTTGGATGACTTAGTGTCTGCTTGGTACCTCAGCCCTTCAGTTTTCTTAGCTGGCAGGTCAGGTCTGCAAATGCTTATTAAGTGCCTACAACGTGCCACGTATTAGAGACTCAGAGATGAAAAATGGCTTCTACGGAGCTTAGAACCTTATGTGGGTTAGGTGCTATGTGCACAAATAGGTGGTATCCAAGGGAGAGTGCACTGTGGTTCATAGAGAGTAGAACTGGGAGGATGATTAGGAATCATCTGATTCCTAAGGGAACTTACAGGATCACAGATAGAGTCTGCAGAGGGAAGTGCTAGCAAAAAGGATCAGGGGATCACGGAGATAGGAAATTTATGGGGATACAGTGTTATCAGAACTCGGGGGATCATTCATTCATAGATTTAGAGCTGAAAGAGCCTTGGAGATCACCTGGAGATCCACCCCCTGGCCTTTTACAGATGAGGAAACTGAGGCCCCAAAAGCTTAGGTGACTTTGCCTAAGTTCTTATAGCTAGAGGGGAAGAGCTAGTATTTGACCCTAAGCCCTCCTCCCTACTGATGACTCCAAAGCCAATACTCTTCCCTCTTCACCATCCTCATTTAACAGAGAAGAAAGCAGACCCAGAGAGAAAAAGGGACTTGCAGAACAAGAGAGAGGCAGAACCAACAACAGAACCTACCTTCCTCTGGTTCTACCCAGGAGCCTAGATTCAGAGCTGGAAGGCATCTCTGAGGCCCTCTAGTCCAGCTACCTCATTTTACAGAGGGGGAAATTGAGGCCCAGGGAGGGGAAGGGACTTGTCTAAGGTCACACATAGGCTCCTAGATTCAGAGTTGACAAAGAGTTCAGAGGCCAACTAGTTCAATCCTCTCATTTTACAGATGAAGCTACAGCAATCTGGGGAAGTTAAGAGATCTTTCCAAGGACACACAAATAGTGCCAGGTGCAGGATTCAAAGCTGTGTCTCCTGACTCCAAAGATGGTGTCCTTTTCAAGGTACCATGTTGCCTCTCATCATCCTGATGATAGAGATACAATGTCCTAGGACAATTTGAGGAGAGAAATAGATCATTTGGAGGGGAAGTTTCAGGGAAAACTTTACAGAGGAGTTGTTTCTTGAGTTGGACTTTGAAGGCAGAGACATTTCAAGAGTGGCAGAGAGAAAGGGAAATTTTCTTTGGACCATCTTGAGTCCTGGGCATGTGAACCTTTTCTTTGGTTGAGGGTTCACTTTCTAGGCTTTAAAATAGTGTTCAAAGAATTGGGGGAAGGCAGAGATAACTGAAAGCAGCTGAGCTGGAAGAAGTTTGCCTGTGGCTAATTCTCATAGAGGAATAATTGGCTTTCCTAAATTCTAATCTACCTTAATTTATGAGCGTCAGCTATTGTCCAGCCTGTCTCCTTCATATCTATCTATTTATCTATCTATCTATCTATCTATCTATCTATCTATCTATCTATCTATCACATACATACATGTATATGTAGGTATATATGTTTATATTTGGAAGGGATATGTTTTAGCACTTTTTTATTTTGCTAGATCATTCTATGTAAATATAGTCCTTCCCTCCTCCAAATCACAATTTCAATAGATATGCCCTACTTTTAAGCAAATATGATATATGAAAATATAGTTTTTTTTCAAAAAATATAAATTAGGAAGGGGTTGTTTATTTTAACAAAGGATTTATCCATCTCTACCATCTCCTCTCAGTCTCGCCATGACTGCAAAAATGATATTCTTGAAACTCATATCTGACTATCTCACTCCCCTACTCAAAAATCTTCAATGGCTCCCTATTGCCTCTAGCATAAAAAATACAAAATCCTCAACCTGGTACCTTAACCTGTATGTGATCTAGGTCCTTACAGCTTTTCCAGACATTTCACATTGGGGAGACTGTGTCAATGAAATTGGCTCATCAGCTATTTTACTACTAGACATGGCAACTCTCACCTCATGCACAGGCATGTCTAGAATGCCCTCCTTCCTCACCATTTACTTACAGAATTCCTGGTTTCTTTCAAAAAGCAGTCCAAGTTCCATCTTCTACAGGAGACCTCTTCTGATTCCTCCAGCTACTAATGCTTTCTTTCTCTTGAAATGACTTTCCACATACCTTGTTACATTCATCCGTGTTATATCCTCCTGCCCAATATAATATAGCCCACCCAGAAGTGAGAAAATGACAAATTCCTTTCAGAGTTCTAAACTTGTATCTTATAGCAATAGCTCTGTTATTTGTTATCTCATAGATGAGGTGGGGGCAGCTAGGTGGTGCAGTGGATAGAGCACTAGTAAGGAAGACTTGAGTTCAAATCTCACCTCAGACATTTGACACTCACTAGTTGTGTGACCTTGGGCAAGTCACTTAACCACAATTGCCTCATCCTGAGTCATCTCCAGTCATCCTAATGAATATCTGGTCACTGGATTCAGATGGCTCTGGAGGAGAAGTGAGGCTGGTGACCTGCACAGCCCTTCACTCAAAACAGTCAAGTGCAAGTCATGTCATTACTTCTCTGATGGTATGGTCTTCTTCGGCAATGAAGGACAAACACATACACACACATATAGATGAGGAACTGAGACACAAGAGAATCAATGTCTTTCTGGCTTACCAGGCTGCCTCAGTTTCTTTTGATTTACTTTAGCAGGTAAGTGCTGTAAGCAGCATTATAGTGCTCAGGTACCTGGATACAAAAACACCAAAGGAGCAGGGGTTGTAGAGGCTGGGATTTGGTGGAAGGGATTGATCTCTGTCCCACATCCTCTTTGGGGACTCTGGGAGTAACGACAGCAGGAAGGAGAGAGGACAACAATCATGCCTCCCAGTTCTTTATGACACCCAATGAAGTTGGGAGTAGAGGTATAATTGACCCATTTTACAGATGAGGGTACTGAGGCTTAAAGAGATGAAGTCACTCACTTAAGGTCATAGGGTTAAGAAGCAGCAGAGCTAGAATCCAGGCCCAAGGCTCCTTAACTCTCTCAGTCATGTACTCCTTCTACTATTTCTCCCTTCCTCTAAGGAGGAAGGCATTCCCTAGTGTTATTCAGAATCACCAACTCTCAGATTCAGACTTATGATCCAACCCACACTTGAAAAAATTCCCCCTACAGTAACCCTGACAAGTTGGCATCTGGCTTTCGCCTTCAGCAAGGTCTCCCTTCCAAAATCACCCATTCCCCCTTGGGGTAGTGAGGAAGCCTAAGTCTACCATTTCCACCCACTGTGCCCAATTCTGCTCTCTGGGACCAAGAAGAGCAAGGCTAATCCCTCTTTCTTGGAACAGCCTTTCCAATGACATTTCTCCATTATGTCTTCTCTTCGCCAGGTTAAACAACCTCAATCCCTTCAATGGCTTCTCATATGGAAAGACCTTGAGGTCCTTCACCATCTCATTGCCTTTTCTCTGCCCACTCTCAAGCTCTTCAAAGTCCTTCCTAAAATGGATCACTCAGACGTGAACCCAGTATCTAGCTGGTCTGACTAAGGCAGAGCACAATGGACCATGGTCTCCCTCATCCTGAATGCCTCTATTTTCATTAAAATCCCAAAGTCACATTAGGTTCTTTGGAGGTCACATCACACTGTTGACTGTGTGAGCACTAACTGAGGTTCACTAACCCCTCAAATCTTGTTTTTTTTGGCCCAAATTATTGCCTATCCATGCATCACTCGTCCTTTACTTCTGAAGTTAATTTTTTGAGACCAAGTATAAAACTTCACCTTTATCGCCATTATACTTCATCTCACTAGCTATCATTTTAGCCTGGGTCCTGTCTTTATTATTCAACATTTACATATCTTTCCTCTTATACTCTGATTATATTCTTCAGCCCCATCCCATTGCAGTTTTGAATTCTGTACCTAGGATGCTAGCGAAGCATTACTGTCGTCTAGCTAAGAACCAGGCCTCTCTAACTCTCTGGATATTTCCAAATCCTCCTTCTACCTGCCATCCCCATTGATGTGTTGTCTTCTCCCATTAGAATATAAGCTCCTTGACAGCAGGAACTATCTTGTTTATATTTGTATCTACAGCACAGTACATGGTGCAAAGTAGTCACTTAATGCTTTATCAATCCAACATATTAGTTATCTCTCTGTTTTGGGTCAGGCCTTACTCAGCCTGACCTGATGGTTCAGTCTTGAGAATAGGATAAAATGAAACATTTTTCATTTCTTCCTATTTCATAAAAGAAATTTTATTTTTACCTAGCATTAGCATTGAAAGGATATTGACATATAAAGATATGACATTGATTCAGATGTTTGCAATTTCCTTTGTCTCCACATAGAGATGTGCCCAGTCAGGAAAGTATGTTGACTCATAAGGCATTGGGGAGTCTGTCAAGCCTAAGGAACCCCAATTTCTCATGGGCTAAGGCAACCCAGGAAGCCATGTCAATGGTTCAAGCCTTTGTCCTCCAAACCAGTTGTCCCAAGGACAGTTTCATTGACTTTTTAGGGAAAAAACAAGCTAGTTTAGTCTAGCTGGAAGGTTCCTTGGTAGATATGGAAAAGTAGCCTAGGCTCTGTGAAGTAGCTGCTCCTACTACATGCTTCTAGCTCTCTGGAAACTGGCAAGCATCTCATTTATGTCCCAAGCCATGTTATTGCTAAAAAAAATGTTGAACAGCAAAGGATTAAGGACAGATCCCTGAGATACTCCACTAGAGACCTCTCTTCTCCCTCTGGGTAGAGAGGTATTATGGTGGAGATATTATCAATTCCTCAGAGTCCCCAGGCCATTAACAAGTTCCCTAAAAGAGCCTACCTTTCCTGAGAGTGAGTTCCGAAGGTGTCTCTTCTGGCTCCTTCTAGCTCCATAGAGGACAGATTCACCCCTTATAAAAGCTCTCAGTCAGAAAGGGAGGGAAAACCCATCCCTTTTGGTTGAGTGTAGCCCTCTGGGCACCCTTAAGTTTGCTCAGTCTTGGCAGGAGACCAGTTGGAGAGAGGCTTTTCACATCTCCACCGCTCTGCTGTCTGGACACAACCTCAGCTCCCTAGGGAAGAAAGTTCTCTAACCAGGGATGCCAAATAGGGGAATGCCTCTGAAAAGCTCTGCTTCTGCATTTTCAAAGTCAGGTTGTATTCTTGTGGTAAAGGAAAAAGCATCGGCTATCTCTGTCTCATGCCCATGGCCTGATCCTCTTACTTGCCAGGTCACTACTGACACCTGGTGGCACTTTACCCTAATATCAGGCAAAGTAGCCAAGATGAAGTCAACCACTTCCTAAATTCATAGGATTTAGAGCTTAAAGATATCTTAGGGAGTATTCAGTCCACCACCTCCTCATTTTACTTATGAGGAAACTGAGAAACAAAGAGAGGAAGAACTTGCCCATGATCTCAGGAATGTCAAACTTGCCCTCCTATGCCTGTACAGTGACTGCTGTAATGTCACAGTTCTCCTGACTAGGGCAAACCTGGAGACGATCAGTTTCTTTGATACTAGCCCAAAGTAGGCATTGGTGGAGCTGTCTCATTTCCCATGATGTTTTATGGTAAATAGCGATGGAAGGGAGATAGATTACACTTTCTTTTGTTCATTCAATAACTATTTACTGAGTTCCTACTATGTTTGGAGAGGGGTACTGTGTCAGGCAACAGAGGGGATGCAAAGAAGATCCAGATATGATTCCAACCCTCATGAAATGTCTATTCTGAGGGGGAAGGGGGAGGGAGAGAAGACACACAAAGGAAACTATAATAAACTATGACATTAACTGTGGACATGCACAGGGAGGACCCAAAGCAGTCCAGGGATTCAGAGAAATGACCAATTGAGAGTGGGAGGGAGAGATAGATACCTACCCTGAGTGCTAGACTGTGAAGAGTGCTAAGAATCAGGCCCACCATGTTAGGGGATGGTGGTGCCTCAACAAAGGCTCGTAAGTCCAACTGTATGAGTGGCCAGACACAAGCCAGGTTGCTTGGTGAACTTCAAGGCTTCAAGGTTCTCTTATTATGTAATTCACTTCAAACATTTAGGAACTGCCTACTGTATACAGAGTCTTGTGTTTGATGGGGGAGGACAGCAGTTAGTGTAGCATTAACTCCAATTTATAAAGTTAAGCATCTTTGCAATGCTACATTTCCCATTTTTCAGGATCTGTCACTTGTTTTTTTCTACAAATCGAGTTGGCCCCATCACAACAACAGTGGTCCCTGCCCTCTCCATCTTATAGTCTAGTGGGGAATATATCACATACTCAAGGAACTCTAGAGCAAAACCAGTTATTTTTAGATAACGGTATCTGTACTCAACCTTCAGTCAATCAGCAAGTATTTGTTAAGAGCCAGCCAATGGATTGGTACCAATGAATGCCAACTTGGTACCAATCTGTTAGTAGCCAGATGCTGAGGAAGATGGTTGAATAGAGGAGTAAGCTAGACTTCGAGATGGCTCAAGGCAAAGGTGAGTTGACTGAAACCTTGCCTTTGGTCTGCCATAGTCCTCTGCATACACAGAAACAGGATTGCAAAATCTGAACATTGTGGGAGACTTCAGTGGCCAGCTAGTCTAATCCATACATGAAAAGAACCCTCACTATAACATACTAGATAAATGGATATCCAGCCTCTGCTTGAAGACCTACAAAGAGGGGAACCCACCATCTCCTGGGGCAGTTCCTTGCTTCGGGCTGCTTTTGGTACGCTCTATTCCAGCATCCTCATACTGGCTCTGCAAGACCTGGCATTGTGACCTTATGGCCTGTTCCCTCCCCCAACCCAAGTACTATGGTCCTGGTTTCCCCCTTCCTACCCAGAACAGCCTTTGTCTCATCTTCTCAGGGCTCTGCTCTAGGCTAGTTTATAATAGTTAGCTAGTGGGCACATTAGTGAACCAAATCCCTGGTAATGTGTCAGTTAGGATCACATACTTCCTCTTTTGATGGATGCATGATTTCAATAGTGTGGGCCCTCTCACCATCAGTTAATATCCAAATTCACCTATATTTCTCTGTAGTTTTGGTCCATATCTTTCAGTAACTCCTCCTTGGAGGTCCCAGCCACCTCCCTCTAGTTCTTTGGAGGGTATAGGGCAAAGTTCAGTCTGTTCATCTGTTCTCCCTTGTCCTTACAATGTGGCCAGTCTATCTCCTTTTATGGTTTGGCTCATGTATAGATCATTGTGGAGGACACATTGCAGCCTACCTATGCACCCTTGGCATCTTGCCACCTCTCTTCCAGTTACCTACAATGGGAATTCTTCAGAGGTCCTAAGATCCTAGGTCTAGAGGTGAAAGGGACCTCAGAAACTATGAAGTCTATCTCCTACATTTTATTCAGGAGGAAACTGAGGCCCAAGGAGGGCAAGGGACTTTCACAAGACCACACAGGTAATAAGAATCAGAGGCAAAACTGGAATCCAGTACCTCTGACTCCAGAGTCCATAATCTTTTTTCCTTCATTGCTTTGATTGGGTTGTTTTGTGATTTGCAGCTGTACAGAATCACAGGCAGTAATGCTAGCATTAAAAAGATGGACTTTCATGGTGAGGAAACAACTTGGCATTGTTAGGAGCCCTGTGCAATTTACTAAGTGGGATCCACTCAGTCTTGTTCTCCTTGTAAATTCTGGGCCCAAAGGCGATGGTCAAATTTAAACATTTTTGAATTGCTACATTTCCCATTTTCAGGGTCTGCCACTTGTTTCTTTCGACCAGTTGAGTTGGCCCCATTGTAATGGCATGTGGTGACTTCTTCTCTTGATCTTTCTTCTAAGTAGACCTGAATTTAGCCTTTTGCTCTAAACAGTCAATGATATGAATACACAAAGACAGATGAATAGGAAATGACTTCCACCTTTCTAAGCAGTCATTTCCTGTCTGTTCTGAGGAAGCTTGTATAGTGGAGAGCAAGCTAGTCTTGGAATATGGAAGACCTGGATTCATATCCTTCCTCTGACTCCTATACTGGCTAGGGAGCCCTAAGGATGTCACCTAATTTATCAGTGTGCTAGGCCAGGCAATTTTCTGAGACTGTATATTGCAGAGCAGGGTTCAATCTGTATGGGTAGAGGGAGTTCCTCACACCAATGAAAGGTCCAATCCCCTTCCCCACCTCCACTACTCCCTTCAAATCATTTTAAAAAATTTAATTCTCCCTATGATCAGAGCCTTTGGATTTTTCGTGGAGAAAATATTCATGACAAACAGCCTAGGGCTTTTAAAAAAGTCCTTGTCCTCAATCTGGTACCACATTTCCAGCCATTTAAAATTTATTTTTAAAGGTCTAAGGGAGGTTGTTACTCCAACCATGCAACCTTGCAACCATGTGATAGTGTAGTGGTAAATGCACTGGATTCTAAGTCAGAGGTGCCATGTTTAAGTCACTGAATGGTCTGCCTTGGTCAAAGGATCATAGATTTAGAGCAGGAAGGAACTGCATCTTGGCCAACAGCAGCATTTTACAGAGAAGGAAATTGAGACTCAGAGAAGTGCAGTGCTTTATTTAAGGTCACTCATAAAATCCTAGATCCAAAGTTGCAAGGGAGTTGAAAGGTCATCTAGTCTAATCCTCTCATTTTACAGAGTAGGTAACTGAGGCCCAGAGATGTGAAATGCTTTGCCTAAGGTCACCAATAGGAGAAAAAGTGAAGGGAAGAGAATAAAGAATAAACATCTAGCACCTATTATGTGCCAGGCACTGTGCCAGGTGCTTTTTACAAATATCGTCTCATTTGATCTTCACAACATCAGGTATTATTGCTGAGATATTGTTAGTGTAGTCAGTCAGTTGTTTCAGTTTTGTCCAACTCTCTGTGAGCCCATTTGGGGTTTTCTTGGCAAAGATACAGGAGTGGCTGGCCATTTTCTTCTCCAGCTCATTTTACAGATGAGGAAACTGAGGCAAACAGAGTGAAGTGACTTGCCCAGAGTCACACAGCTAGTCAGTGTCTGAGGCCAGATTTGAACTCAGGAAGATGACTCTTCCTCACTGCAGACCCAGTATTCTACTCACTGCCCCATCTAGTAGCCTGCTGAGATATTACTGTGGTGCTGTTCTTATCCCCATTTTACAGTTGAGGAAATTGAGGTGAGTAGAGGTTAAGTGACTTGCCCAGAGTCATACAGCTAATGTCTTGAGACTGGATTGAATTCAGATGTTCCTGATTCCAGGTCCAGTGTTCTATCCACTGTGCTACCAGCTGCCTCTGTAGGATCATATATAGAGAGCTGGAAAGGACCTCAGAGGTCATTTAATCTGACACTCTTATTTTATAAAGGAGGAAACTGAGTCCCAGAGAAGTGAAATACCTAGCCCAAGGTCACACAGATAACAAGCAGCAGAGCTGAGATCACCATTGGCAACAAGCTATGGACTGCTTAGGCCTGCCATGTTTCTCTCTATTGCTGTTAAGATAACTCACAATTTTGATTCTTTGGAGACTGAGTTATTCTTTGATTCATGGGAATTATATTGGCTTTAAAGGTGGCCTTTTGTTCCAAGGTGACACTTTAGGGCCATTAAAAGCCTTGTACAGATTTCTACCTGTTGTCCAGCCTGCTCTCTCCTTCTTATTCAATAATGGCACCAGCTTATTGTCTGTCTGCAGTCTACCGATGAGAGTTGCTCTGATGGACTTACTCTAGGGGCTTTCCATTCAACAGAATTTACTAGTCTAGACCACAAGCAATCCTTTTCTATTTTAGATGGATATCTTCTTTTGCCTTGACAAACAAATGAAAGGCAAAGTCACTTGAACACTAACATTGCAAGGGAAGAAAGTGACAGGACTCCAAACCTTTGACAGAAACTTATATGCCACCCTACCAAACAGGACCATGAGGTTTTCTCCCTTAGATGAGCCCCTCTGATAGACTGCAAATCAAACCTCCTTTGGGTTAGGATACATTGCTTCTTTTTGGGAGTTCAGGAGAACCATCAAAGTATTTGAGGGAGTTTGAGTCAGTTTCCCCAGCCTCCATCCAATTGTTCATTGAAATCTCCTTCTCTGAGTGGGTCCTCCATTTCTTCTTGACCATAACCTGATTGCTTTCTGAATTAAGATGTCCTCCTCTCCCTAAGGTGCATGTGGTATGAGTGTATGTGGATGGCAGATATACACGATTATGAATGGTTGTGTTCTACCATCTTCCAAGAAGATACTCTCTGAGTATAAAAATAACTTCCCCACCGCATTCACAAACTACAACATCCACATAAGCACATTCATCTAAAAGGAATAGTTAGCTTGGGAGAGCAGAAAGTCACGATTCTGACCCTAGCTGTTCCATATGGCACCTTGGACAGCTCACTTCCCTTCTAGAATATCTGTTCGGCCCTCTTTTGTTTAATGAAGGGCCCACTCATCTCTGCCCTCTCACATTCTGATTTCTCTCTCCCTCCCTCCCCCCACCATCTCTGAATGTGTGCGTGTGTGTGTGTGTGTGTGTGTGTGTGTGTGTGTGTGTGTGTGTGTGTGTGTTGCTCAGGGAACTCCAGGGGGCTGCTGCCTTTAGTTCACTGATCTTGTTAAGGTTCTATTTCTTCTGGGGGCCTAGTGTGGTCTTAGGACAATCAAAGACAGTAATATCTATCTCCCTCATAATTGGTGGGTTCTGGGTCCGGTGGTGCTTTTTTTTCTACCCAGAGAGCACCTTTTTGGAAGATGGTGCAACACAATCATTCATCACATAGTTCTGGTATGGAGTTACCATTATCTCATATTCACACTTAGGATCATAAGAACCTAGACCTGGGGCTGCAATAGACCCCAGAGGCCTAGATCTACTCCACCTCCTTCATTTTGTAGATGAGGACACTGAGGCCCAGAGAGGGAAAGGGACTTGTCCAAGGTCACACATAAGATCCTAGGTTTAGAGCTGGAAGGGGATTGAGCCCAATCTCCTAACTTTACAGGTGAGGACACTGAGGACCAGGTAGGGAAAGGGACTTGTCCAAAGTCACATGAAGATACTACCATAGATCTACATCTAGTCCCATTCTCTCATTTGACAGAGGAGGAAATTGAGACCCAACTTGGCCGAGGTCATCTGACTGCTGTATGTCAGGGGTGGCATTTGAATCCAGGTCCTCTGACTCCAGGGTTGATGCTTTTTTGGGCAGTACTTTTGCCTCTGGGGCTAAGGACAGGGCCTGTGTCATTTTGATCTTTGTGGTGGCAGGCAGGGTGGTTTAGGTCAGTGCATGGCATATGTTAATTGCTTCTTTGCTTGCTTGCTTGTGCCTGAGGAGATGGATAGTGCTGGCACACCTTCAGTGTGAGAGTCTATCTTGTCCTGACTAGAAATGACTTTTCTTGTTGTTCATGGAGAAAATCCTTTCCAGGCTTATTTTAAAAACCAAAAATGTCTTGGAAGAAAGATGAAACCCCAGATGTCACTGAGGCAGTGCAAGATAGCAGATTATGTGCTGCAGCTAGAGTCAGAGGGCCCACGCTCAAATTCTGTCTTGGCTCTTTACTACTTGTGTGACCTTGGGTGAGTAACTTCAACTCAGTTTCCTTTTCTGTAGAATGAGAAGTTTGGGGTGGATAAGCTCAAAGCTTCCCTCCAGCTTGAAATCATCTTTCTGAAAGATTTTTTGCTGAGCTCTATTTGGTGATTTAGCTAGAGGTATATTAGAGATGGAAATTAGAATGCCCTTCTCTGAACACAGAGGTTGGATGTGGCATGGCCAGAGGGAGGATCTCTGGCCAAGAGCCTGGCCTCAGATTGTATCCTCCCCTCACTGGTCCAGAAACCACTTGCTGAACACACTGCAGAAGCTGCAGTCCCTTTCCCCACCACTCTGCAGCCTAGAATTTATTTTTTATTCACTGTCCTTATTAGCTGCTCCCTGGGCTGAAGAGACCTGAGCAGGGCCTTGGGATCTAGGTTTAGACCTCTCCTTAGGATTCTGTCCTCACTCGTCAGCCTCTGCTTTCTCTTCTTCTACCCCCACCTCCTTCCTCTTCACCACCCCATGCCACAGTGGATACGTATATTTGCTCATAACCTCCTCCCATCGTTACCTCTGAAGCTTTGAGGAGTGGGGAGGGGGGGAGTCAGCAGGGACTGTGCCCAAGTCCTATTCTTGCTCCCCTCTGATTTTTCTGCTGTGGTGGTAATGGCACGGAAGCCCCTCCACCACGGGAGACAAGTGTCTTGGTGTTTATTGAAAAAGAAATGATGACTTTGATTTCCAAGATGCATTACGTATATTTACGAGGAATATGAGAATGAGGTGGGGAAATAGGTTTTAGGCTCAGAAGGCAGTGTCTCTAAAGATTTATTGCAATTTGTGCAAGAACATGAAGTTGGAGAGAGAAAAACACAAGTTATCAATTTTGGAACAATTTCCTCTCTGGTGCTAGATGATGGGAATTGGAATCTAGTGTTTATAATCAAATGATGCTTATTTTTTCAATGTTGTAGATAGTTTCATGGGGTGTTTTCTCTGTACATTGTTAGATATGACATTGCTTCCATGGCTACTCCAGGCTGGAATCAAAATGCCTCAGTTTTGTTACGTCCTATCTGTGTGAATTTGGGCAAGGTCCTTCTCCTCCTTCTTCTCTCAGGGCCACAATTTGCCCCTCTGTAAAATGAGGGGGTTGTATGAAATGACCCCTAATGTCCCATCCATTTCTACATCCTTGGGTCTTATGATTATAGCACATGAAGCTTGGTTGGCTTCTGACAAGCTGTATATATTTTAATAGTGTGGTCCAGAGAAGAGTTAAGTCTAGGGCTGTTTGAGCTTGGCTATGCCTGACAAGTCTCTTCCTCCCTCTCTGTTGGTCACAGAGGTGGATACAAAGAAAAGACCTGGCTGACTTTATGTGTAGGCAGAGTAGTGGATGACTATATTTATGATGTGAACAGTTCTCAAAGGTTCCTATCCCAAAATGTGTCCACCATCAATCTTGCCACAGTGTCTGAAATTCCGTATTACCTTCTCTTAAAGGTGAAAGTGTTGAAGGCCCTTGTTAAAAGGCAGGGATATCACCTTAAGCTGTTAACAACTTAGCCCACCTAAATTGATCAGATTAGTCTTGGATCATGGCACAGCTAAAGGTTTCAGTTTCAGGGAATTTTTTTGTCTTTCCACTTGACATTGCTGTAGTTGTTGTATATATTATTTTCATAGTTTTGTTAACTTCACTCATTAGTTCATTTAAGTCTTACCATGTTTCTCTGAATCCTTCATAGTCAGGGCACAGTAATATTCCATTACATTCTTTACCACCATAATTGGTTAGTCATTTTCCTTTTGATGGGCATCTACTTCATTTCCAGTTCTTTGCTACTATAAAAAATGCTTCTGTATTTTGGTGTATATGGTATCTTTACTTTTTTTTTACCTCTTTGGTGTATATGCCTAGCATTAGGATATCTGGATTAAAGGGTACAGACATTTCAATCATTTTTGTAGCATAATTTAAAATTACTTTCCAGAATGGTTGGAACAATTCGCAATTTTACCAACAGTGTATTCTGCCAACAGAGTAGGCCTAATAATTGCTGCTGAACTGAGCAGAAATCTATGCAGACTTCATATCAGTTTTGGGAGAGGGATACATAGAGGAACTTAACCACATTTATTTCAGTAGATGCCAAAGAACCTGGCTTAGGTTGTAAATTCAAGTGATCTCTGAGTTTCAAATACTCTTTTATAGCCTAGAGAGGAGAAACTAGCTGCAGCTCAGCCAAACCAGATTACAATGTAATTGGGAAATGCTTAGCAAAATAAAAATACAATGCAGTATAGATGATGTTAATTTGTGGTTTTGTAGTCATCATTTTTTATAGAACAATAGTATTCCATGACATTCATATACTACCATCTCCCACCTCCATTACCTTGCACAGGCTGTTCTCCAAGTCTGCCCCTCAGACTCTGTAGCTTACCTCAAGGATCTGTTCAGGTGTTAATTCTTTGAGGAAGTCTTTCTTGATCTTAGCATTTGGCAGTGCTCTCTGCTCCCTCAAACTCTCTTGCATTTACTTGCTTGTGTACATGTTATATACACTTTCAGCAGATGCAAGTTCTTTAAACTTAGAGATTGTTTCATTATTGTCCTGGCATCCCTAGAGCCTAGCATAGTGCCTTCCACATTGTAGGCACTTAATAATTGCATGTTGAATTAAACTAAGACATAGAAAATTAAAGCTGGAGGAGGCCTTGGAGATCATTCAGCTCATGCCTTCATTTTGCAGAGTAAGAAACTTTAATCCAGAGAGGGGATGAAACTTGCCCAAGGCCACATGGATGCTAAGTGGTGGGGTCAGGTGTCAAACCTTGGTCCTCTGCCTCCAAACCCAATCTTCTATCTGTTTTTGTGGTTATTCAGTCATTTAGTTGTGTGTAATTCTTCATGGCCCCGGGAACCATAGCGTGCCAGGCCCTTCTGTCCTTTATCCCTCCAAGTCTGTCCAAGCACTGCTAGCCATGCAGTTTTCTTGGCAAAGATCCTGGAGTGGTTTGCCATTTCTTGCCCTCATGGATCACCTTTTGTCAGAACTCTCCACTATGACCTGTCCATCTGGGGTAACCTTTCATGGTATAGCTCCAAGTTTCATTCACCTCTTCCTACTGGAGTAGACTAACACTATGCTTCACATTCTGTACTCATTCATCAGTTCATAGATCTAGCACCAGAAGTCACCTTTGAGACCTTCTAGTCCCACCCTTTCAGTTGATAAATGGGCAAGCTTGGACCCAGAGAGTAAAGTCATTTGCTTATAGTCACATGGCTAATAAATGGCAGAGCCAGGATTTGAATGCAAGTCCTAGGACTACTAGTTCTTTGTTCTTCTCACTGTATCCTGCTGCTTTCATATCATAATGATGGATTAGTGTTGGGGAGCTATCAACATCTGCCTCACTTATGCTATATTGTTGAATATGGGAGCTTATTGGAGGCAAGAGAGGTGAGTGGTCTCTTCTGTCCATTTCCCCCATTATTTATTAGCAACTGCTTTTCAAATGGAAGATTTTATGTTGTTATCAATGAAATGGGAGATAACCTATATACAACACATACATATCTGAAGTTAAATTCATTGGGGTGGAATCTGGGGGTATAATTGTATGACTCTTGGTTCCATGTTAAGGCTCAGGCTTCTGGGTGGGGAACTGTGAGACTGTGAGGTCTTTTTCTTTGGGCCCACTGCTAATCATAGTTGTATAAATGACAATAGCTAGGATATAGGTCCAGGAAGAAAGCCATAACTGAGATGGGGCTTTCTGCCACTTCCTTACAAGTTGAGAAACCTCACCTTCCCACATAGGCCACGATATTCCTAATAGTTTTCCCTACTTCTCAGTCTGGCTTTGGACTTTACAGTATTTTAGTTGGTGGGTAATGAAGTATCACTTGCCCTCTTCTCAAATCCATTCATTGGCATCTTTGAGCATTACAGTTGATTGGGGTGGGGAGGAGAAAACCAAAAATAAGCAAGGATGTCTGGGTCATCCATTGCTGAACTCACAAATTTATCATAGATTACTTAGAAATGGCAGCCCATTCTCTTGACTTTGGTCTATGGTCTGTGAGACCTGCTTGTCTGTCCATTCCCAGGGATAAAGGGACGACCCCTCCTTCAGACACGTATGACTCTTGTCTACACAGCTATAACTGTTAGAGAATCTAGACAAGCGATTTCATGGCTTATGAAGGCAAAGGTAGCAAATAGACCAAAAAAAGTTCCCCCCAAACAAAGGGCCCCCGTGAAGTCTCTGGAGCCAGTCTCAAAACTTTAAGGAATGCTCTGTAGTAGTAAACACTTTCACATTCACACAGGACTTTAGTTCAGTAATTCTGCTACTGAAGTGTCTTGCATTTTTGAGATGGATCAGTACGCGAGTACATGGGGCAAAATGCTCTCATTCCCTTGCTAATGGATGTTTTCCAGTGTTACCACATAGGTGTGTGTTTTGGGGTATGGCTGTGTGGGCACAAGTTCCCTTGAGCCCTGTGGGGAGTTCCACTCCAAAGCTAAACTTGGTAACAAGGAGCTGCAAATGGATATTTTGTTCCAGGTGCACCTATTTGCTCTACTGGCCTTTTTTTTTGTTTGAATTTGTATATTTATATAGAGCTGATCACTCTGGCTCCTGGTCTCGACAGCCACCCCTATTTCCTAGATGAAGAGACAGATAAAGAGGCTTAGTGATTTGTCTTCCAGGATCTGTTCCAAGTAAGCAGTCAAGAGATGATGATCCAGACTAGAGTGGGTTTGAGGCAACGTTGTGAATCCTGTCTTTGCCACTGCCTTCTTCCCTTTCCCTTCCGCTCCTCCCTACCCTCTTAAGCTTTCACTGTCCTCCCTTCAGGCACTCTGAGCCTCTGCCAGGTCCCTTTGCCACTGGGGAATCCACCCCTCTCCATGCTCTAGACCAGACCTGCACAACCTGGTAGTAGGCAGGGGCCAAAATTAAAATAGGATAAACTTCTCAGGTCACAGATAAGTTTTTAACGACTCACTTTCCAAGTAAAGGTAACTAGAGACAGAATGACCATGGTCGGTTGCCAGGGGTTACAGGCTGCCTTGAAATCCTTTGTGGCCTGTGGGCTCTATGTTGTACAGACCTGCTCTAGACCTTTCTCCCCTTCCTCACCTCTCTTATGGATTCCTTCATATATTCATTAATGCAACAAAGATGGGGTTTGTTCCAAGGCAATACACACACACACATACACACACACACACACACATATATATATATATATATACATTTATATACATATAGATATACATACATACATACATACAAGGTTATATATATATGTGGTGCCATGGGAAGTGTGCTGGATTTGGAGTGAGTGGAACTGGGTTCAAATCCTGCCTCTATCAATACCTTTGTGACCTTGGGCATGTTGCTTCCCTTCCATGGGCCTCAGTTTCTTCCTCTGTAAAATGTGAGGGTTGGATTAGATGAATTCTAAGTTATCTTCCACCCCTAAATCTATAATCCTGTTTTAGTCACTGTTCTGGATTCCTCACTCTCCATTTAACTATCTTTGCCCTCCAGGAACTAATAATTTAGTAGGGAAAGAAAGACCAACATAGAGAACTAAAAACATTCAGTATTACACAGTATGCAGTAGTACATGATTCAGTATTACACGATAGCAACATTTGAGATGTAGAAAACAAAGTACTATGTGATGATTGAGGGGAAACGTTCTCACCTATAGTGGGCTCAGGGGAAGTTTTGTAGAGGAAGGGGCCTTTGAGATGGGACTTAAAACATGCCTAGCAATCCAGCAGGTAAAGGGGTGGGGGAAGGGAGAGGAGGAGAAAGATATTGAAAACCCAGAAAGTAGTACAAGTAAAGACATAGAGGTAGGAAAGAGAAAGGCATGTTTAGATAGAGAATAGACCAGTTTGATTGCAGGGTAGAGTGTGAAAGTGGGAGAAAGGCAGAGTGGTGTCAGACTGTGCAGGGCCTTGAATACCTTATGAGTTAGATCTTCCCTTGGGAGGCAAGAGGGAGCCACTGAAGGTTTCTGAGCTGAGGAGTGCCATGACCAGACTCAATAAAGAGGCAGAGGTATGGAGCAGAGATTGGAGGGGGAAGAGGGTAGCAGCCATCTAAACTTACCTCTTCTGTGTCCTCTTCTTTCAGGGACCCCTCTCTGTCAGAAGGGAATCTTGCTGGGAGTGCCAAAGAGGTAACGTGTTGCTCTAACACATTTGCATTGGTGCCACAGTGTCCTGAAGATGCCATTCTTCTCCCAAAGGAATGGGGATGATTCCAGCATTCCTGCAGCTATCTGGGGGGAGGAGGGGCTGCCTTTCAGCACCCCTGATGCCCCCTTCCCAGTCTAGTTTCCAGCTGGGTGAGCCAGAGCCCTGTCTCTCATCCAGGTGGTTCACTAAATAAGGCTATGCCATCCTTTGATAATGGGGAGTTCTTAGATTCATGAAACACCAATAATAAGACTTGTAGAGTGGGCAAAGTGAATGAAAGGGCAAAAAGATGACCTCTTTCTTAGTATTAGAAGAATACGAACTCTGAATGGGGAGAGAGTGGGAAGGCTCTTTGTCCTTTAGAGGAAAATGGAGAGAACTGGCTTTCATCTGTCTGGGATTGCAGAACAATCTTAGCTGGAGGGTGGGTGGAAGAAGTTCTTGAGGAAGGAGCAATTGCCAGCCCTCAGGTTTAGTTTTCTGGTCTTTTGGGGTTTCCTCCTTTATCTTTGAAACCTCCACCTGTTGGGATTGAGGATGAGCATAATTTATGAAGATTAGCCAAAAGTTTTCAAATGGAATTAGGCATTGGCTGGCTGTATATACAAAGGAAAGGGCAGCTTTGTGGCCAGGCAAAGAGAGTTGATGTCTCTGTGCCTTCCTTCCATGCACTCATCTACATTGGAGAGGGACTTTGCAATGGGAAATCAAGGGGATGCTCTTCGTAGAACCTCAAGCTCTCTGGCGGCTTGACTGATCAGCCACAGCCAAACACACTGTACCTTGACCCCAAGTGTCATTGGTCCTCTTCACGTATGAAGGATGAACAACAATAAAAATATTTGTTAGCATCTTTTGATTTTTACATCATCGTAGTTATTAACAGTATCCCTCCCCTTACCCTTCCTAGAGAGTCATCTCATGCAACAAATAGCATTTTTTAAAGACAAAAAAAAGAACGGAAAAGGAGAAGAAAAAGTCAACACAATACATTGAAAAAGTCTGAGAAGATGTGCAGTGCATAAGATCTGTGGCCCTCCTACCTCCAAGAAGGGGTGGATTGGGGAGTGTCCTCTCATGTCTCTTCATTCGTGTCATGCTTGATCTTTACACTTTTGTTACATTTCCTTTTTTTTGGCATGTTATTCTTTCCTTCCATTCTCATTTTTGTAGTCACTATGTATTGTTTTCTTGGCTCTGCTTACTTCACTTTGCATGAATTCATGTAGATCTTTTTATGCTTCTCTGTATTTATCACATGCATTATTTACAGTAATATTCTGTTCTATTCATGGATCATAATTTGTTTAGCAATTTCTCAATTGTTTCCAATTCTTAGCTATCACAAAAAGTGCTGCTATAAATATTTTGGAGTATAAGGAGATTTTTTTTCTTATTGGTGGCTTCCTTGGAGTATAAGCCTAGTAATGGAATCTCTGGTTCAAAAGATAGAGGCATTTTCATCAGTTTATTTGCATAATTCCAAATTGCTTTTCAAAATGGTTGTACTGTTTCATAGATCCACCAACAATGTATTAGCATACCTATCATTCTCCTCCAACATTGACTAATGTCATTTTTGGGTCAATTTTGCTAATTTGCAAGGGGTGAGGTGAAACTTTAGGGTTGTTCTGATGTATATTTTTCTATTAGTGATGTGGAGAATTCTTTCATGTGGTTGTGAGTACTTTGTAAATCTTTACTTGAGAAATATTCGTTCATATTCTTTGACCACTTATTTGTTGGAAAATGGCAATTAGTCTTATATATGTTTATTAACTGTTTGTATATGTTAGATATCAAACTTATATTCTTATCTTAGGTGGATTAATGTCTGTGCAGTAGCTTTTCAGTTTCATGTAATCAAAGTTACCTGTTTTATGTTTTGTAACTGCCTCTGTCTCTTTTTTGGTGAGAGGTTTATGATCTGCTTCTATACTATTTTTTTTATAATATGATCTTAAATATGAGATTCATGTGTTCATTTAGAATGTATTGTGGAGTGTGGTGTAAGGTGTTGTCTAAGCCTAATTTCTGCCAGACTATTTTCCAGTTTTTCCAGCAGAGTTTATCAAACAAGGAGTTTTTTCCCTGAGAAAATATATGTTTTCCATTTTACCAAACACTAGATTATTGAGCTCCATTGTTTCCAATTCTCTCGTCTAGTCAGTTCCATTGATCTATCTTTCTGCTTTTTTAAACAATACCAAATGTTTTTGATGACTATTGCTTCATAATATAGTTTGAGGTCTGAAAGTGCTATCGCTCCTTCTTTTCATCATTTCTCTTGATATTCTAGATCTTCTGTTTTTCTAAATGAATTTTGTTATTATTTTATTGAGTTCTATGAAGTATCCCCATTAGTGATTTAGTTGGTATATTATTAAAAGTGTAAATTATTTTTGGTAGTGTTATCATTTGTATTATATTTGTATGACCTAACCATGTGCACTGAATATTCCTCCAGCTATATAAGTTGTTCTTTATTTCTTTAAAGAGTACTTTGTATTTGAATTCATATAAGTTTTTTATACACTTTGGTAGGTTGATCCCGAGATATTTTGTGCATTTTGTAGTTGTTTGGCATGATGTTTCCCTTTCTATTATTGCTTTTTAGGTTTTTTGTTATCATATCCAAGTGTTGTGGACTTTTGATGAGTTATTTTGTAGCCTATACCTTTGCTGAAGCTGTTGGCTCAATTAGTATTTTTTTTAAATTTTATTTATTTGTTTATTTGATTTTTTACATTCATTTTCACAAATTTTTGGGTTCCAAATTTTCTCCCCTTTTATCCCCTCCCCCCACCCCAATACCCCAAGCAATCTAATTTTCCCTATCTCCAATCTGCCCTCTCTTCTGTCATCCCTCCCTTCTCTTGTCTCCATCTTCTCTTTTCTCCTGTAGGGCCAGATGACTTTCTATTCCTCCTTAACTGTATGTCTTCTTTCCTAGTTACAACAACAATATTAAACAGTTGTTCCTAAAACTTTGAGTTCCAAATTCTCCCCATACTTCCCTCCCCACCCATTCCCTTTGGGACGGCAGGCAATTCAATATAGGCCCTATCTGTGCAGTTTTGCAAATGACCTCCCTGATAGTCGTGTTGTGTAAGACTAACTGGATTACCATCCCTCCTAACCTGCCCCTCATTGTTTCTCTTCTGTCTCTTGATCCTGTCCCTCCCCAAGTGTTGACTTCAAATTGCTCCCTCCTCCCTTTGCCCTCCCCTCCATCATCCCCTCCCTTGCAATATCTCCTTCTCCCCCACTTTCTTATACTGTAAGATAGGTTTTCATACCAAAATGAGTGTGCATTTCACTCCTTCGTTTAGTCAAATGTGATGAGGGTAAACTTCTTGTTTTTTTTAATTTTCTCAGCTCTCCTCTTTTTCCCTCCACTAAGAAAAACTCCTACCTGCCTCTTAAATGACATATAGTTACCCCCTTCCCTTTCCCTCTCTTTCCTCCCCCTACATTTCTCTCTCACCATTTACCTTAGTTTCTTTTAAGGTATGGTCCCATCCTATTCAGTACAATCTGTGCTCTCTATCTCTGTATGTGTGTGCATGTGTGTATGTGTGTGCATGAGTGTACATGTGTATGTGTGGTCCCACCAACTACCCAGATACTGAAAAGTTTTAAGAGTTAGAAATATTGTCTTTCCCTGTATGAATGTAAACAGTTCACTTCTGGTAAGTCCCTTAAGACTTCTCTTTGCTGTTTCCTTTTTCATGCTTCTTCTCATTCTTGTGTTTGAAAGTCAAATTTTCTTTTCAGCTCTGATCTTTTCATCAAGAATGCTTGAAAGTCTTCTGTTTCTTTGAAAGACCATATTTTCCCCTGAAGTGTTATGCTCAGTTTTGCTGGGTAGGTGATTCTTGGTTTGAGTCCTAGTTCCTTTGACTTCTGGAATATCCTATTCCACGCCCTTCGATCCCTTAATGTAGAAGCTGCTAGATCTTGAGTTATCCTGATTGTATTTCCACAGTACTGGAATTGTTTCTTTCTAGCTGCTTGCAAGATTTTTTCCTTGAGCTGGGAGTTCTGGAATTTGGCCACAATGTTCCTAGGAGTTTCTCTTTTTGGATCTCTTTCAGGTGGTGATCGATGGATTCTTTCAATACTTATTTTGCCCTCTGGTTCTAGAATGTCAGGGCAGTTTTCCTTGATAATTTCATGGACGATGATGTCTAGGCTCTTTCTTTGATCATGAGTTTCAGGTAGTCCCATAATTTTTAAATTGCCTCTCCTGGATCTATTTTCCAGGTCAATTGTTTTTCCCATGAGATATTTCACATTCTCTTCCATTTTTTCGTTCTTTTGGTTTTGTTTGGTGATTTCTTGGTTTCTCATAAAGTCGTTAGACTCCATCTGTTCCATTCTAATTTTGAGAGAACTATTAAATTCAGTGAGCTTTTGAGCCTCTTTTTCCATTTGGCTCATTCTGCTTTTGAAAGCATTCTTCTCCTCATTGGCTTTTTGAACCTCCTTTGCCAATTGAGTGAGCCTATTTTTCAAGGTGTTAATTTCCTCAGCATTTTTTTGGGTCTCCTTTACCAAGGTATTGACCCGTTTTTCATACTTTTCTTGTATCTCTCTCATTTCTCTTCCCAGTTTTTCCTCCACCTGTCTAACTTGCTTTTCAAAATCCTTTTTGAGCTCTTCCAGGGCCTGAGCCCACCCGACATGCCCCTGGGGTGTCTGGGGTACTGAGGCCCCGCCCTCCACGTCTTTCCCTGATGGCAAGGATACGTCCTCGTCATCAGATCCGAAGGTCGGGATCATTTGCATTTGTTGGAAAAAACTCTCTATAGTCTTATTTTTCCTCCCTTTTCTAGGCATTTTCCCAGCCAGTTACTTGACTTCTGAGATTCCTTTCCACCCCCGCCTGGATCTGCCCAGCTAGTGCTTGGCCTCTGAGATTTAAATGGACTTTCCTCCTGCCGGCTGTCAATCAGTGAGCTTTAGTTCAGGTGCTGGGGTGGGGGCAGGGCTGCCTCCCAGACTCTGATCCCTCAGGGGCTTTATGCAGAGACTTTCAGGAATGGAGCAGGTGGGGGTGGGGTGGGGGGTCCGCCTCCCAAACCCCGCTCCCTTGGGGGCTTTAAGCAGAAGCCTTCAGTAACAGAGCGGGGTGGGGGTAGGGCCGTCTCCCAGGCTCAACTCCGTCAGGTCCTATGCAGGAATCTTCCGTAATGAAGATCCTGCCTGCCGCTGGGGGATTCCTGGGTCACGGTCCGCTGCTGCCTCAGCCGCCGCCCACACCTCTGCCTCCGCCGCTTCCTGCCCCCGTCTCTGCCGCCACCACTTCCTCCCGAGGGGTCCGAGTCACGGAGACGCCCTGCTTCCCCTCTCCTCCAGCCCGGTCTTTCTCACTGACCTGTAGCTTCTGTGGGTGGAGGGACTTTCCCGGCTGCCGGAGCTTCTGTCTCTGAAGCCTGCTCGGATCAGCTTCTCTGGGGCCGCGGCCAGGGCAGCGCTGGGGGTGGGGTCCACTTTCCGGGGTGCGCTGGACCCTGGGGATGGGTCTCCAAGGCTCCCTGGAATGGAAATCTCTTCCACTCTGCTTCTGCACACCTTGTATTGACCCAGAAGTTATGGGGGACTCTTTTTACATTAATTCTATGGGCTTTTGGATTTGGAGCTCGTAAACATGCGTCCTTCTACTCTGCCATCTTGGCTCTGCCCATCAATTAGTATTTTTGCTGGTTCCATAGTATCTTCCAAGGAAACCATAATATCATCAGCAAATAAAGATAGTTTTATCTCACCTTTTCCTGTCTTGGTGCTGTTAATTTCTTTCTCTTGTCTTACTGCTATTGCTAGAATTTCCAGAACTATATCAAATAATAGGGGGGAGAGTGGGCATTCTTGCTTCACTCCCATATTTATTGGAAAAGGTTCCACTGTATCCCCAGTGCATGTAATGCTTGCTTTTGGCTTTCGATAGATGCTTTGGAGGGGGCTCAGATAGAGTAAGAAGGGAGTTGCTTATAAATTAGGGAGTTGAGTTAAATGACTTCTGAATTCCTTATAACTTTCAATCTGTGATCCTGTGTGTGATGTTGGATAAATCACTTTGGCTCCTTGGGTCTCAGTTACCTCTCCTTTAAAATGAGAAGGTTGGTAAAATGAGAAGGTTGGATTAGAGGAAAGTTAAGGAACCTTCCAGCCCTAAGTCTATGATGCTATGATCCTAAGCTACGTAAGGTTTTTGGACTTCAGTTTCCTCCTCCACAAGATGCTGAAATGGCCTCTGTGGTATCTTCCAGCTCTAAATCTATGGTTCTGCTCTCAGACCCTACTCCTCTTAAAGTTCCTAGGCCTTGGTCAGTGAATGAAATGAATTAGGAGGAGGCACGGATGAGAAGGAAAAAAGGAAAGCCTTCTCTATGACTGTTTTTGGAATGAATTTTTTACTGATAACTCTCAGCCCCATTCCTACTCCTATCCCCACACAATAACAGGGTGGAACCCAAATATATGAAGTCAAATTGTCTAATGGCAATGTTACCTTAGCAACATAGCTATCTAGGTGGTGAGAATGGCTCACAAACAGTTCCAGTAATCCTTGAGAAATCCCTGAACAATGACTTTTGTTCCCATTAGGGCCTGCATGGAACATGCTAGATTTGCACCTAACAAACGAGACCCTTCAGCAGAGTAGTCTTAGGCTACTCTTTCTCATGTTTAGGGAGTCTTCTGCTCTGTGGGCCTGAGCCTTATTGCCAATTTTTCAGCTGGAACTAGCTACAGGACTGCTCCTTTGTCCCTTACCAGCCACTTTCAAGTTACTCTGTCAACTGAGACAAATTGCTTTCACCCCAACTTATGTGGTTGGTCAGTGGCCAATGATCTGACAGGTAGCAGCATGGGGTTAGGAGAGAGAGCACCAGGCAAGAGGCCAGGGGTCTCTGTTCTGCTCCTTACCAGCAATGGGCAAGTCCATTCACCTCCCTAAGCTTCACATCTATAAAAATTAAGACAATAATTCTCTTCCCCAACCCCTGCTGCCATATAACTCTTTTGGGAAAAGGTGCTCTGTAAACCCTTAAAAAAGTCCTCCAGAAGTGGGAGTTACAATTATGCTCTTCTTTCTCTGCTGCAGCTTTCCAGACCTCAGGGACCAATGAGAGAATATCCGAAGTACAACGTCTGCGTCCCTGAACTTAGATCATGATGGTAGTGATCGACATGGGGCCTGTGTCCCATCAAATCAGAACTTAGAATGAAAGCTTCCTATTCTTACCAAATATATTTGGGAAAGTAAAAAAGTGGTGTGTGTGGGTGTGTACACGTGTGTGTATATATGTGTTTATGTGTATGTGTGTATGTATGAGGGGGCCCACATAGAGGCAGTTCTAGGCACTGGCTACTTGTGGTAGAAGACTCACTCAGAACCTTTGCTAAAGGACATACATGAACAGTAGACTTTGAAAGGAATAGCCAAAGCATGGGCCTTCCCATTCCTCTTTCTTCCATCTTTTGAGCAAATGTCTTTGAGGCTCTGCCAGTCTTTCCCTGCTACTTGTAGAGAGGTGTACCCCATTGGAAAGGGACAGAGCACAAGCTCATCCCTATAGAAGTTTCACGGAATTCTCTTTCCCCCACATGTGATATATTAAAAAGTAAAAGACTACTGGTCAACCCAGGGTCTGGTCCCCACTCTGTATCTGGCTTGTTCAACATCTTTTGTCCTCATTGTACTCATTTGGTTGGTTTTTTGTTGGGGGTCTAGTTTTGTGATCTCACATCCAGGTAGTGACTTTCAAATATGGAAATTCTATCAATGCCTCTCTAAATTATAATCTTAGAGAGTTTTTTAGAGATAATGTCAATCAACAAAATGCTTAGTGAGTACCTACTCTCCATGAGTTCTATTGTGTTAGTTCCTATGGCCTGTAAAAGAATTCATCCTTTCAAGGGCCCTCTCTTCCATATAATGCCAGGATTTCCATGAGGCACATAGAGAATGGGGGTTCCTGTTGTAGGTACATAAGCCATAAACTCTATTTTCTTGGGCTGCTTTATCTGTGGGAACAATACAACTCATGACTGGTCTAAAGAGAGGGCAGAAATAGAGTGGAATAGAAAAATCCAAAGAGTAGGCTTGGAAGTGGTAAGTTGGTGCACAGATTCAAAGGGTTGCCTTGGGACTTGTGCTCTAAGGTTTATTGACTGGCCTGGGTTCTCTGCTGGAGCCACCGTAGTAAGTGCCTTATCTGTATGCCCTTGTCCTTGGCCCCAGCAGCCAGGTGGCATCATTCATGGAAATGAGGCTGTCAGACTGGGAAATTTGGGCCTTAATCTCTCAGGATCAGCAAAGACAAAAGCATCATTGTAATCACAGCCCAAAGAAGCCCAGTTGTCTTCCTTTAGTCAACGTGATAAAAAACTTTGGCATGAGAAAATGTTTTGAGTCATAAACCCTCTTTATCAATGGTATTTTGTACCAAGAACAGGAAATATAACAATAAAGAGAACTTTAAATTTTGCCTGAAAGATCCTTGTGGTGGGGCCAGTGTCTAAAATCTGTACCTTCTTCAGAAAAAAATCCTGGGTGACCTAAGGCAAGCTACTCTCCTCTTTGGGCCTCAGTTTTCTCATTTCTCCCAATTAAAATGATCTTTACCTTCTCTGATCTTGCATAGCACTTTTGTGCTTGTCTTATGATATGAGTATATTCTATTCCGAATTGCAATTATTATATGTTTATTGTATCTTAATCGAACATTTCTTTTATAATCACCAACAATAAGTACAGTAGGAGCTTGTATTCTCTGTATCTCCATTAATTGTGGGACAACAGAGGTCTGGATTATTGTAAAACATTGTTTGCAAAAGTCTGTCTGTTCCCTATCAATGTCCTCATTGAGGGTGCCTGCAATGTGTGTGTAGGTAAGTCTCATAAAGATTGAGTATAGATGGGAAATGAGGCATATGGGTCAGTAGTTACTCATACCCTCTCGGTTGCCTTTTTCTGTATTAAGTTTTAAGAATTTTCTTCCCAAGCCTTTGGCATCTTCTCTTTCTTCAGATACCTTGTGAATCAATCCCTCAATGCCCTCAAAGTTATGCCTCTTTTAGTTCAGATCTCTTTCATAGACACTTGGTCCAATCCGGCTGCTTCTCCTGTCTTTGTTCTCTCTAGTGTTATTTCTACCACCACTCTAAGCACATTCAGACTGTGATGTTATCATCTAAGTGTAGTGGCTGAATTGTCCTTAATGTAGATAGTTTGATAAAAAAATCTGTGCAAGTTTTTTGATTCAATAGATGTTGCCATAAGGATGCTTGTCCAGGGTATAACATTCACACATCAAAAACCATTCAAGATTCCTTGAAAGATGTAATGATAGACATAATTTTTTTCAGTGACCTTCTCATCATAAATATTAGGTGATTCTTAGATCCATATGGTTACCAAAACTGTTCTCTACTCTCATAAAGGAGATACAGTGCTAAATCCAAGTTGAAGAGGGATTTTCTGTTGGTGGTGAGAACCTCCAGATGCTCCCATTTGTAAATGGCATTGTGTCGGTTGCAGCAAACCCTAGAATTCAGTAGAGCCTCCTGAAAGAAATGCATAACCACTCAAACGAGTGTCACCTGACCATCTACACAGAAAAGAACAAGTGGATGAAAAATGCCTATTGTCCAAATCATGGAATGCATTTAGGTGATCAAACCATAAAACTTATTCATCAATATATATATCTGGGACAGATGTCAAATGGATGAATTGGACCCAGAATTAAACAGAATTACATAATTATCTCATGTCCCTTTCATTGAACCTTCTCTTATAATAAAGATTAGATATTTTAAGAAAAGAAAAAAAAGTTCAGCAAAACCAACACATCATCTGTGTCTGATGGTATATGCAATTTTTCATACTCATAGTTCCCTACCTCTGCAATAAAGACAGAGAGATTCACTATCTAAATTTTTCTCTGAGGCCGAGGTTTAGTCATTATAATTACATATTCATTATTCAGTTTTTTATGCTTTCCACTTAAATTATTGTAATATATTGTATGTTCTTTTCCTGCTTCTCCTTATATCACTCTGCATCCATTCATAGAAATTTCCTCATGCTTCTCTGAATTTTTCATATGAATAATTTCTTTTGGCGCTTCAATATTCCATTACATTCCTGTATCATAATTTATCTAGCCATTTCCCAATTGAGGAGCATCTACTTCCTTTCCAGTGCTCTTATATTATAAAAAAGCACCATGTATAAGGCATTTTTCTTTCCTGTATTTAACATTGTCCCTAGCAAGGAGACCTCCAAATCAAAAGCATAGTCATTTTAGTCTTAGTTTTAGCACAATTCCAAATTGACTCCTAAAATAGCTGGACCAATTCAAAGCTCCACTGACAATGTATTAGTGTGCTTGTATTCTTGAATCTGTTTCAACGTTTAGTGTTTTCATCTTTGTCAGTTTTCTGCATGTGAAGTGAAACCTCATAATTATTTTGACGGGCATTTTTCTTATTATTAGTGATTTGGAGTAATCTTTCTTATGGTTATCAAAAATCTTCAATTATTCTTTTGAGATTTATTTGTTCATATTCTTTGGCCACTTGTCTATTGAGGGAATGATCCTTTTTTATATTTGTATTAATATTTGTATTAATTTTGTATATTGCATATCAGACCCTTACTACAATATTTTATATATTTTTCCCATTATACAGTTTTTCTCCTTATCTCAGTTGCATTGATTTTGTTTGTTTAAAAGCATTTCACGCAATGGAATTTATTTAATCTGTATTTTGTAATCTCCTCTATTCCTTCTTTTGTTAAGAGTTATGAAAGAAACCTCCACATCCATTTTCCTCCAATTGTGTAATGATGTGACTTTTCCCCTTAAGTTGATATCCGTTTGATTCATGAAAATTCACTTTGGTGGAACAACTTTCATCATGCAGGCTAAGTGAGGGATCATTACGTATGTAGTGTGAATGAACAAATAGATAGTTGGGGATGAGAGGTTGGAGATAATGCTTACTATGCCAGTTTGTTACAGTAAGAGAAAAAGTATGACAAGGGCTGGAAAAGTAAACACTAACTTCTCAGTCTCCTTGAGTACAAGGGTGATCCAACAGACTTTAAGGAGATCATGTAGCCCCCTCCCTGGAAATAGCTCAAATAGTGAAGCAAAACAGCACCATACTTCGTAATTGCTCTAGTTTCACGGGAGAATGCATTTTTTTTCTGAAATGGTCAGTGATGATTTAAGACTGGGCCATTGACAAGCAGAGAATCGATTGAGAAAGACAGTAGGAGGCAAGCTAAATTCCTGAAAATCGTGAGGATGTTAGGAAATTTTTATTTCTTCTATTGGTTCCTACATTGGATCTCTATGTATCTTTTCAGGGTATCATGAGAATCATATAATTTTCAAATTGGAAGGGACCTTAGAGATCATCTCATTCAATCTCCTGCTTAAAAGAGTCCTTTTTGTATTATCCCTTCTAATTGGTAATCCATATTTGTCATGAAGGCCTCCAGTAGTCAGGAACTGGCTACCAAATAGTTCAGATAGTCCAAAATGATAGGAAACCCTTTATTCTATTGAGCCAAATCTGCCTCTCTGCAACCTCCACCTGTTGCTCATAGTTCTGCCATCTGGGTCCAAGTAGAACAAGTATAATTGGTCTGTCATGAGACAGGCCTACAAACATTTGAAGATAGCTCTCATGTCTTCTGGGTAACTTTTCCAATCTAAACATCCCCAGTTCATTGGATGATAGATTTAGACCTGGAAAAACCTTCAAGGTAAAAATGCAATATTCTCATTTTACCAGTAAGGAAACTGAGACCCAGAGAGGTCATAGGATCATAGATTTAGAGTTGGGAAGTACATTACAGGTTGTCTAGTGCTGATTAGGGGTCATTAATGGAAAAAGTTTAGGAAGCCCTGGTCTAGTCCATACTCTTCATTTTACAGAGGAGGAAACTGAGATCCAGAAAAGTTAACTAATTTAAATAAATAATTTGTCCAAGATCACCCAAGTAGTGAGTGGAAGGGTTGGGAACCTAGATCTTTTGGCTCCAAATCCATCTGTCTTTCTACTGTAACACACAACTAATCATAGGAAAATGGCCCACAGATCTGCCTGTATCCCTGGCTCCTATAGTGGGTTTCATATTAATCTTCTGGGGTTCATATGGAAAATAAAGTCAAGAAACAGGAAAAGTGTTACCTGCACAAACCTAGCTGGGCCAGGGCTTTATCATTAGTTCTATGTACTGTAATTATTTGGGGTTTAATAATTGCATAGCATCTAGAGTACTGGACTTGGAGTCAAGAACTATCTTTAAATCCTGCCTTAAACACTTACTAGGAAAATGGTCCTGAGAAAGTAATTTTTCATCTCTCTGAGTCTTTGTTTTGCCAGCTGTAAAATGGAAATAATGATAGATAATGATAGTACCTCCCTTATAGGTTGTTGTGAGTCTCCAATGCAAAGTGCTTACCATTAAAGAGCTATTATATACAATGTCAAATATTTTAATTAATTCCAGTTCATCCATCACAGGGTATTAGTAAAGGATCATAGACACAGAGTTTGAAAGAATTTCAACCTTTTAATCCACTCTCCTAATTTGACAGATGAGGAAACTGAGGGCTGGCCTAAGGAAATGCCCAAGGTGACAAAGAATATCATAGACTCATAGACCTAGAACTGAAAGTGAGAGGATTATAGGTTCATCATCTATCTAGAACTGATAGAGGAGGAAACTGAGGCTCATAGGAAGTGCATGGGTAATAAATGTAACATATGGGGTTGAAAGCCAGCGTACTTTTTCCATTGTCCAATGATGGGCTAGGAGCCCATTAAGTCAGACCAAAAGTTCTCCATTGTTTCCCTAACTTCCATCATCCTTTGTCATCAGGACAACTGATTCATGTGAAAGCCCAGCTGCTGGGGGCTCTTGGCAGTGCAGTAGTTTGGGGCTAGGCCTGGATCAGAATCTGGACATATATATTAGACAATTTTGCAACAGATCTATAGTAACTTAGAAGAACTTGGCTCTGAGGAGAGCTGGGACCCTTCAGGTGAGGTTTCTATCCTCCTTCATGAAGAAAGTCTCCCAAAGCTGAGAGCAACATCGGAGACTCAGAACTTAATGGGACTGATTTAAAAACAGGAAGACAAATGGATTGTTGTAGAAAGTTACCCATCCACCAAAGGTCTCTTAACAAGCAAACAGAGGCAAAGCAGACAAGTGGGAGGCAGCTACACAAAAGGCTAAGAAGGAGACTTGAGTGAAGCACAATCTTTTCATTTTCATGTACTTGAGGTTACTTATTCTATTTTTGGGAAGATTTCTGTCTTCCATTTCTTTCTGACTCTCAAGTCCTGTGCTACAGTTCATATCTCATTATTAACCCCTAAATAAATATAGTACTTCATACTGTAGGCCCCTGTTTTTAGGATATGACACATTCATCACAAAATGTCAGTGCCCCAGGGGCTTCCAAGGAATCTTTGAATTCTGCCTATTGCTTTAACAGGAAGTGGAACCAGAGATCTGCCTTTGTAGAAATGATTTCCCAAACACCTGCCCCTCAGCATTGTTCTGCTCTTTGAGCCCGTAGGGGGCCATTGCTTGTGTACTAAGCATGGCACTGGACCTTCTCAAATCAGGCTTTGACCTTTCTAGTGGCTAGCTGATTGCTGGCTCATCTTGGACTTCTTAAAGGATCTCAGAGTGCTTTTAATGAACTTGGCCTGCTCCTTCCTTACCATTCTGGGCACAGTGTCAATCAGCACCATGGACTCTATTGAGTCACAGCCCTTGATGGACCTTGACCCCAGCTCTCACCCATACTGTACTTGAGAGGGGATACAATATAGTCTCCATCTCTCCTTATCCTGCCACCCTCTATTCCTGCCTGTGCTTAAACCCTTGAAATCAGTAGAAATCACTCAAAGCTGGCACACATCAGACATTTTCTGGTTTTGAGAAAAATACAAATAATAGACAGCTAATACTTGATTAACCAGAACTCTTGGAGAAGGGAGTTTGGATTTCTGAGAAGTTGTTAATGTGAGAAGCATTCCCTGAGTCATGCCATCAGAGGCCTAATGCTATAGCTACTTTATTTGATGGGTGAGGCAACTGGGGCCTTCAGAAAAGAAGTGACTTGCTTAAGGTTAGACCCTCTTCAGAGGTGAAATTTGAACCCAGGTCCTTTGATTCCAGAACCAGAGTTCTACCTGCCATGCCTACTACATACAAGGACCTGTGCTATGGATAGGGTGGAAAATACAATTACCAATAAGGCAATATCCTTGCCCTTTAGGTGTTCATAGACACATATAAATTGACAGTTGTCCCCTACCCTACCAACATTAGTGCCTTCCCATAATGCCTAAGCCTATTTCCGTGCCCTTTAATTTGAATTTAGTGATCATTAGTGAATCTTTGCTGTCATGAGATTCAGTAGGGTCACGAACTCTTAAGTATAAAAGATTATTTCCCAAAGTAAGGGTTAGTGGTAGTTGTGGAAACTTAGGATCACAGGATTTGGAGTTGAAAAGAAACATAGGTCATCTAATCCAACCCCACTCATTTTACAGAAGAGGAAACTGATATCCAGAAAATGGAAGTGGTGAGTATAAGATCACATGGGAGTAAGTGGTTTATCTCCAATTTGAACCCAGTTCTTATGGTTTCAAAGACCATTCTTTCCACCACATTGTGCTGATTCATTAGATGGACAGAATCGTTATTGAATCTAGGCTTTCTTCAGGTCTTTGCTTTCAGAATAGTTCTTCCCCCTTATCATTTCCTTTTACAATCATGTTACTCCTAAGTTTAACCTTGAACTCCTAACAAATCAATGCATTGCTCAGAGCTACAAGAATATGAGTTCTGAGGTCTTTACATTTTGTTTTCCTTTATATTATTGTGGTCATCATGTAAATTGCTCTTTTGATTCTTCTTTCTTCACTATGCATCCATTAAGCCAAGTCTTTCCAGTTGTCTCTGGATGATTCATAGTTATCGTTTATTATAGCAAAATAACATTCCATTGCATTCATATGCCAAAGTTTGTTCCTCCATTTCCCAATCAATGAGTACCCCCTTTCATTCTAGTTCTTGACTAATAAATCAATCAAGAAATATTTATTGAGCCTTATTAAGTTGTAGGCACTGTGCTAAGCCTTTGGAATACAGAGTGAAGTGATATTTCAAGGGGATGACCTCCCCTATAAGGGGAGATCACATGTACTCATATAAATATGGACAAACTTGATATAAAATAAATGTGCAGTACCTGCTTTTAGCTCTTTCCATGGATACTGGCACATGGAGACTCAAGAAGGGTAACTACTACTATTTTTAGGGTTCTTGGGGAACCCTATGGGTGGCTATCCTCCTAACACAGTAGCACATGAGCTCCCACTAGTGTGATTTTTATTAGCAATCAGCCAGTAGAATAATTTTCTTCTTTAGCAAAGGCATTTATTCAAATGGGATAGCAAGAACAGTAATTACAAAACATTTTCCCTCCAAACCTGAGGTATAATCTACAAATATGCACAGAGTCTTGAGGGGGAAGAGCAGGCACAAACTTATAGTACAGTAGTAGTGAGGGACATATGTGAGGAGAAAACATGGCCAAGGTAACTCATAACTCTATAACTGCAAATGTCCTGTGCTGATGTCCTTTTTTCCTCCAGAGGTTTCCTCAGGAAGTTCAGTATGTGTTGTGGTATTGGCGACGGATAATTCACTCTACTGGTCAGCTAGGCTGGGTCCTAACAAGACAGGGCAGGGCATCTTGTTTATGAAAGGGAGTAAAGCACAATAAAAGGCTACAAAGGTGGGTTGGAAATAGGTTCTGAGGGGCTTTTGTATTTGATCCTGGAGGTAATACGTAGCACTGGAGTTTATTGAGCAAAAGAGTGATATGGTCAGACTTGTGCTTTTGGAAGATCACTTTTGTAGCTGTGAGGACAGATTGGAGACAGGAGAGGAATTATAAGGCTATTTGAATAGTCCAAATGAGAGATGATGAAGGCCTGAAATATACAGTGGTGGTCATGTAAGTGGGGAGAAAGGGATGTATGTGAAAAATGTTGTGGAAATAGAATTGACACGACTTGGTAGCTGATTGGATGTGGGGTTGAGATGATGCTAATGTTGTGAATCTGGGTGCCTTTAGTTTCTCATTAAAGTATGAGATGAGATCACATGCTGTGAGAATTGAGAGGATGACTTGGGGAAGAAAGAAAAGTTTTGGGATAGCTGTGAGGAGCTTGATGAATGAGTAAAGGGATTGTCTTGCAGGAGTGAGGGCCCACTTGAGATGTGTGAGCAAACAGAAGGCCAAAGAATGAAATGGGTCATTCAAGGTCATGTGGTAAGTCAGAAGCAGAGAGAGGACTCTTCCAGGTGGAATCTTCCAGGTCCCTTGACTCCCAGTCTACGACTTATTGTGCTTAAGCATATAACGAGAACTGCCTCCTCAATGGGGAACTTCTGTGTATTTGGAATCTAATCAGGGACTTGTCTCCTTATCAACTCAGGCCTCTTGCCTGGAATACACAAATAAATAAGTAAGTGGATAAAGTCACAAGATTGATGGTACAACTCACAATGAACAATTCACCACATGGGCAGTCCAGTATTTGTATAAACTGCATCTCATTGTAATTCATGTGACCCAACTCCTTCAATGGATTGGCAGAAATGAAGATGGATGGCAAGTGATTAGCATGAAGGTTCTGTACTGTCCAAGTTGCTATGCCACATTTATTTCCTTTTGCCCTGTTCTCTAGAAAACTCCCACTTCCAACTGCCTACAACTTCCTTGTTCCCTGGAGGCCACGTTAGAAATTACAATTGAACGATTTATCTATATTCCCCTCTTTGCTTGGGTCTTGGGGATGGATGATGGTGGTGGTGGTCTGTATTCCATCAGAGTCCAGCTTATAAGAATTTAGTTGCCAAGAATCTGATTGGCATCTGGTCCTGGGGATTGGCACATGTTTCCTGCTTTTGGACCCCCTTGACCTTTGGTCATTATTATAGGCTCAGATTTCTTTCCTTTAAAGCCCAGTTTAAATCCTACTGTCTTTGTTAGACCCTCCCCTACTAATTCTGCCCCAAGTGACTTCTTCCTTTTTTATATCTCCTATAGTATACATGTTCTGTGATGCACAGTTCAAAGGCATAGGTCCGACCAAGTGTTCACCTACCCCAGAATCTTCAGTAAATGTCTATTTACTTAGAATAAAGTACACACTCCTTAATCTGGCACTTTAAGCCCTTTACAACTTGGATCCAACCTTCCTTTCTAGCCCTCTGTCCAATTACTTGACTTCATACATTCCATGTTCTAGTCAAACAGTTCTCCTTCCTGTTTTCCAAACTTGGCATTCCATATCCTGCCTCTAGGCCTTTGCATGGGGCAGCTAGATGGTACAGTGATTAGAGTGCTAAAAACTCATTTTCCTGAGTTCAAATATAGTCTTAGACACTTACTAGCTGTGTGACCCTGGATAAATCACTTTACCCTATTTTCCTCAGTTTTCTACTCTGTAGAATGAGCTGGAGAAGGAAATGGCAAACCACTCCAGTTTCTTTGCCAAGAAAACCCCAAATGGGGTCACATAGAGTTGGGCATGACTAAAAACAACTGAACAACAACAGGCCTTTGCATAGGTCATGAGCTCCCTCCTGGTCTCCTCTCAGTTAGATGGCCCTGGGTTCTTGTTGGAAAGGTCTCATGGAGAACTAGAGACATTGAGAATTATCTTGAATGACCTTTACTTGACAAAAGGGAAAAAAGTTAAAAACAGACTGTTCTCAGAATGATTTTTTTCAATGCTAGCTGTCTTGCAAGGAAAATAAAAAAAAATATAGTGTTTGTTTTCCCCAACATTCATACAAGAGTGAATTCCCAGTATTTTGGAGCAAACATTCTTAATGACATGAGAACTCATTTAAAATGGAATAATTAAATATTTCAGGTGAAAAAGATGTTTGGTTGAAATGATGTCCCATGGATTATAGTCAGCATATTTGTAAATCAGCACCTCCAGGCCTGGATAGAGGCATTGGAAAATTGATGTCTTCTTAGTGCCTTCTATCTCTTTATTTTTTCATTGTTTCTTAGTGTGGGCTAGGCTGTTTGATTTGCTACATCATGTTGATAGCCTTGCAGTCTGAACTGAAGGTGAATGGGTTGTAGCCATACTACATTGACCAACTGGGTCCTGGGCCATTGCCTTCCCACCTGTGAAAGATAATGTTCAGTATCCATCAGGAAGACTCCATCTATCTGTCTTATCACTTGGTCCACAACATAGGAAGGTTCTAGTCAGGAAGCCTCTCCTTGAAGGAAGTCTGAAGGCTAGTTGAACAAACCTAACTTTGTAGAATCACAGACTATCACATCCAGAAGGGATCATGGTGGTTGTTGTCCTTGGTACTTGAAGAGAACCAAAATGATATCACTGTGTTAAGGTTAACATACAATGTACTAATCAAATTAGTATGAACTTTATCACAGGTGGGCATAAATAGTCTGTATGAGCATTTGTATGGATATAAATTAGTGCATCTCATATTTCTTATGAGCTACTGTAATTCTGCTTTGCTCATGAAGCATAGTGCTTTTTAAATGTGGGCACATCATGTTGGGTGGTCCTGTGCCAGTGTCTCTCATGTCACATAATTGATTTTGAAATTCTTCAGAGAGACTTGAGAGTGTCCTTGTATCACTTCTTCTGACCTTTGTGTGAGTACTTGCTTTATGTGAGTTCTTCCTAAAAGTCTTTCAGATGAACATATATTTGGGATTCAAATAATGTGACCAGCCCACTGGAATTGGGCTTTCTGCAGTAGTGTTCAAGTGCTTGGCACTTCAGTTTGAGAAGGTACCACAGTGTCCAGTAACTTGTCTTACTAGGTGATCTTCCAAATCTTCCTAAGACAATTCAGGTGGAAGTGATGCAGTTTCCTGGCATGGCACTGGTAGACTGTTCAGGTTGGACAGGCATACAACAATGGGGTCAGCACAATGGCTCTGTAGACCTTCAGTTTGGTAGACAATCAATACTTCTTCTCTCCCACACTTTCATTTTGGAGCCTGCCAAATACTGAGCTAGCTCTAGCAATGAGTATGTGAACCTCATCATCTATGTGTACATCCCTAGAAAGTAAACTGCCAAGGTAAGTGAACTTATCCATAGCATTCAAAATTTCTCCATTTATTGTAATTGATGGTTCCATATACAGTGTGGTGCTAGTTAGTGGAGAACTGGTGTTTTCTTGGTGTTAATTGTCAGGCCAAAATTAGCACAAGCAGCAGAAAATCAATTCATACTCTGTTGCATCTCAGCCTCAGATCATAGATCTGTAGATCATACAGCTCAAACCAATGCATTTTTCAGCTATGGAAACTCAGAGAGGGGATATGACTTGCTGGAGGGATATGATTTGCTAGGAAGTAACATAGTTGAGTCTTGACTTGAACCCATCTACCTTCTGGCACATTTTTTCTTGTTGTCCAATCATGTCTACTCTTTGTGACCCTATTTGTGTTTTTTTTTCTTGGCAAAGGTATTAGATCAAAGATTGTAGATCAAATGTTTGCTATTTCCTTCTCTATTTTATCTCACAGATGAGGAACTGAGGCAAACAGCGTTAAGTGACTTGTCCCGGGTCACACAGCTAGTAAGTGTCTGAGGTCAGATTTAAACTTGGGTTCTCCTGACTCCAGGATCTGTTGCTCTGTTCACTGCAGCACCACTTAGCTGCCTTTAGTACATAGTAAGCATTTAATAAATGATTGTTTAGGTCAAATGTATGAATAAGACGTAGAAACAAAATTTTCCCTTTATGGATATGTCTAGTTATTTTAAGGACTGAAGTTAGTCATAGTGCAGAGGAAAGTGTGTAGACCTTGGAATCACAGTACATGGGTTTTAATCCATGGTCTGCCACTTACTGAAACTGTCACCTTAGATACTTTTTCTGGGTCTGTTTCCTCAGCAATAAAATGGGAGGTTAAGAGTACATGTCCTCTAAGATATTTTCTGATTCTAGTCCAAGAGTTCTTGACCTTTTCTGTGTTCTGGACCCCTATGGACAGATTCTTTTTGGAATTATGTTTTGAAATATTTGGAGGAAATGCTCCAAAATTCACAGATCCCCTGAAATCTATCCATGGACCTCTTGGGGCTCCTCCAGGTTAAGAAAGTCTGCTCTAGATGTAGAATCCACTAATTCATTTGCAGCTGCTAAATTATTTTTCTTGACCAACTCTTTTCATTAATACTCCCATACTCTTTTGTCCCATATTTAGTTAGGTCAGGGGTTGGCAGTTATTATGAAACCACTGTAACTATTTTAAAACCTCTTATGTTTTCTGTTTAAATATCTATTCAAAAAGGCAGATACTGGCCCTTTCAGAAAACAGGTCCTGCTCTCACCCATTTTTTTTTTTAAAACTCCCATCTCTACAGAAGAGAGAAGTAATATAGTTCCTGGTTGCTAAGGAGACCATTGTGTGCAAATTACCAGTAAGCACAATAGCTTACAGCCAGGTGCCTGGTTTTTGGTAGGTTTGGTAGATGGATTACTCTCCTTTCTGGGTGAAGACTTCAGATTTGATTGGAGAATGAATGGATCCTTCAACTAGCATTTAGTAAGCACTCTCTGCATACCAGACAGAGTGTTTAGTGCTTGGATATGAAGATCAAGAATTAAACAAAGGTCACAAGGGTTCCACTTTATAAAGATCCACCCAGATGACTACATTTTCTCTTTTCTGTTTCAGCATTTTGGATTGTAGGTAGGAAATCCAGCCCTTAGATAAGGTGTTTTTATCCTGAGGTCCAGAGATCTCCAAGGAGACCATGGATAGACTTCAGAAGGTCTGTGAATCTGGATGGTAAAAACAAAATGCATCTTTATTTGCACTAATCTCAAACATGACCAATCCATGCCTGTCTCTGTGTAACTCTCTGTCATATCCTCCTGTATGATCATCATATGGGGTCTGCTCAAACTTTTAGGGACTTTTCTCTCTTTCTTTTGACACTCGGAGTATATTGGCAGAGCATACAAGCCATTCATCCATTTTTTTTTGCTCTCAACACATGACCAGTCCACCTTGCTTTTTGATGAGATATTTCTTTGGTGACATCACTTATCCAAGTTCTCTTTCACAAGTCATTGTTTATAGTTTGTAGCAACCTGTTCTGGGCCACCATGCACCTCTCCACAGGCCTTTTTAAAGCTATGCTATGAACAAAAGGAGCATTGCAGGAGAACTAGAATTGTGGTTGGGGTGCTGGGACAATGATAACGGAATGTTGGTGCATTTGAAAATTTGAGAGCATAAGGGGTGATTTGCAAACATTTAGAGAGAGAAGCAGTGATCATTAAGAATCAGGGTGCCTTTATCAAGAACAGATCACACCAGACTAACCTCATTTCCTTTTCTGACAGAGTTATTAGACTTGTAGATCAAGGGTAATGATGTAGACATAGCTTACCTAAATGTCAGCAAAGCATTTAGTCAAGTCTCTCATAATATTCCTGTGGACAAGATGCAGGAGTAGATGAGAGTGTCTTGATCCAAAGAGGTTGAATTAATGGTTCAATGCCAGTATGGAGGATGATGCTCCAGGGATCTGTCCTTGGGCCTGTGCTACTTAACATTTAAAAATCAATCATTTGGAGGAAGGCATAGAGGACCTACTGAACAGATATGCAGATACCACAAAGCTAGGAGAAGCAGTTAACATATGACTGTTGAGATCTTGGCATGCTAGAACAATGACCAAATTTCATGAAACCACACAATTGTAAGGGTCCTAGACTAGGAGCCAGAGAAATTGTTCAAGTCTTAGCTCTTCCACTGTGTGACTAAAGTAAAGCCATTTAGCATTTTTAGACTTTAGCTTCCGTATGTGTAAAAAATGAAAACACTAGATTAGATGACCTCTAAGATTACTTCCAGGCCTGTATCTATGGGACCATGAGCTGACAATCCTAATAGAGATAAATGTGAAGTACTACTCTGGGAAACACGATGAGGTAAGCCATGGCTACATAATCATTCATATGAAAAAGATCTTGAAGGTTTTCATTGGACTGCCAGCTCAGTGTGAATCAATAATGGAGCGTGCTTGACCACAGAGCTACATTAAGCTACATTAAGCTACAACCTTAAGCTACATTAAGAAAAGACATGGTATCCAGAACAAGGGGGAAGTTAGTCCAGCTGAACTGTGCCCTGGTCTGATCATGTGTGGAAGGACATTGACAAGCTGTGGAACACCAACAGGCAGGTCATGTGGGTGATAAAGATCCTCAAAACCATGCCAGGGGAGTACTGGCAAAGAAACTGGGCAGGTTTTGCTTGAGAAGCAAATATTTAGTGGGGGAAGTTATCTGCCCTTTAAGTACTGAAAGGCTATTAGCTGGAAGCAAGATTAGACTTGTTCCACTTGGCTCCTGAGGGAAGAGCTAGGAGCCATGGATGGGAATCTCAGAGACATAGATCTAAATTCCATGGCAGGAAAATCATTCTAACCATTAGGGTTATCCCAAGGTGGGATGAGCTGTGTATGGAGGGAGTATATTCTCCTCACCGGACATCTTCTGGCAAAAGATGGATGGCTACTCATTGGTAATATTTTGGAAATGATTCCTCTATAGGCACAGGTTGGAGTAGATGGCCCCAGGTCTCATCTTAAGCTGCCGAATCACCTTTCTTAGGTGTAGTCCTGAATATGCTAAATTGTTGGGAAGCAGCATTGGTGCAGTGGGAAAAAAAACCCATGTACACATATATTGGCTCTAGAGTCAGAGGATCTGGGTTCAGATCTCAGCTCTGCCACTTACTACTACCTGTGAGACCTTGGACAAGTCCCTTCCCTTCCATGGGTCTCTGTTTCCTCTTCTGTAAAATGGGGGAGGGTTGGATAAGATGACCTCTAAGGTCCTTTCCAGCTCTGGAACTCCAATCCTATGACCCTTGTTAGAAAACCTTAAGGATTCTTCATTGCCTACTAATTCAAACCCATACTCATTCACCTGGTATTCCTGACCCTGTGCAAGAGGGTCCCTCTGTCCTCCTCTAAATGCTGTCCCACAATACTCCAGCACACAAATGATCTTCTCTGGCTGGAGACCGGAGTCTCTTTCCAGTTACCTGAGTGCAACCTGTGCATTCCTGCCTCGGCACCTTTGCTTAGGGCTAGACCATTTTCCTTTCCTGTAACTTTCTTCTTCCTCTTCTCTGGTTATCTGAATACTTCCTTCCCTTCAGAGAGTGTTCTATAGTGGTAAAAATTCTGAACTGAGGGTCAGAAGAACTTATGAAAATTTTGGCTGTTACTTACAATCCATGTGACCTTGAGTAAATCACTTCCCTGCTCTGGTCCTTTATCTTATAGGATCATAGCTTTAGTACTTTTTACAGATGAAAAAACTGAGGCCCAGGGTGATACAATGACTTAACCAAGGTCACTATAGGAGTCTAGATCTAGAACTGGGTGAGACTTCAGGGATTATCTAGTCCACTTTCCCCCCTGATTTTCTAGAATGAGGAAATCGAGACCCAGAGAACTGAAATTACTCATTCAAGGTTACACAGGTATTTTGTGCAGCACCAGCTCTTTCTGTTGTTCCATGTCCTTCAATAGAAGACTCCCAGATGACTGTGCTGGCCTGAGCACACCATTTTCACACAGTTTGCATCCACTCTAGGAGCTCTGCATGGGGTCTCCAGCCTGGTGCCCATAGTCTTAGGGCCATCTTTGCCACAGATTCCCCAAGAGGTCTTGGGCTGTTGTGCCAATTGGCCAGAGCTCTGCATGGAGGCTCTTAGTTAGAGCAGGGACAATTTGATTCCTGTAAGCTTTTTTAGAACTCTAAGTCTAGGCTGAATGGGGAATGAAGATTGATACCACCTTATCTGTTGAACAAACCTGCATCGTGTACAAATACAGTAATAGCTCGTGGATTCAGCCTCCACTCCTTTGGAATTTGTGATGATTCAACCAGGGCTGGGCTGAAGTTCCCCTTTGCACTAACTATGAAGACAGGGTTTGCTAAGAAAATGAGTGCTGCAGATGGGATTGCAGGGGTGGGGGAAGCGTGGGAAGAACTTTGTAACCTCTTTGGAAGAACAAACACTGTTTAAGGTTTAGAGATGCAATGTGGTAGAGTGGATAGGGCAGCAGGCCTAGAGTCACAGAGATGGGCTTAAAACCCTGCCTTAGATTCTTGCTAGCTCTGTAACTCCAGGTAAATCACTGAACCTCTCTGGGGCTGTTTCCTTGTTTGGAAGATGAGGGACATAGAATCAGTGACCTCTAAGGTCCATTCTAACTCTAGATCTAGGATCTAGACCTGGCAGAATAATTTTCATGGAAACTATTTCATAAAATCCCTCCTTCACAGCACCTTGGGTTTTTGCTGCTTACTAGATATATGACCATGAGCAAGTCTTTCCCTCAAAGCATTTCTTTCTTATACAATTAGATGATTACTGGAGTCCCTTTTAGGGCCATTGTTCTCTGAAGCTCCAGCATCTGATGTGTTCATTGACATTTCTATAGCAAAGCATTTCATATACATACTGGCATTGTACCCATCTCCCTGTCTGCTTCTTTCCCACTCTGCTATGAAGAGTGGTGCTGATCTGCGGGGGAAGGAAGTGGGGAGAGATGCAGCTGTAGGAGGGAGAGAGAGAGAGAGAGAGAGAGAGAGAGAGAGAGAGAGAGAGAGAGAGAGAGAGAGAGAGAGAGAGAGAGAGAGAGACAGAGAGACAGAGAGACAGAGAGACAGAGACAGAGAGACAGAGAGAGACAGAGAGACAGAGAGAGAGACAGAGACAGAGAGACAGAGACAGAGAGAGACAGAGAGACACAGATAGAGACAGAGAGAGACAGAAACAGACAGGGGAGACAAAGAGAGAGAGACTGAGATGAAGACAGAGGCAGAGAGAGGCACACGGAGAAAGAATCACAGAGAGAGAATCACACAGACAGAGATAGAGAAACAGAGATGGAGACAGAGGCGGAGACACATAGAGAATTACAGAAAGAGAATCATGCACACACACAGAGACAGAGAAAGAGTATGAGAGGGAGACAGACAGACAGAGAGATAGATGGAGAGACAGAGACAGAGATGCACTGTACTCAGAGTTAAAGAGGGTCCCTTGCTGGAACTGCCTGATGAATCCCTTCACTCACTGGGCTCAGTGATGGACTAGCTATGGTAAGAAAATGTAGGAAGGAGCTCCCTACCAGTGACAAGACTGAGTTCTATACACCAACCTGAGCTGAAATCCTGAGACTTGCCTGATATCCTTTCTACTTCCCATATTGCATCCTAGCTCAAGAGATCTCCTAGGAGATTTAACCATTTTTGTGCCTATTGGGCAGTCTGGTGAAACCCATGAAGTCCTCAGAATATTTTAAATGCATAAAATAAAATACAGAGAATGACAAAGAAAACCTATGATTTTAAAATTCTATAATTGAAGCATTAAGAAAAAAGTTCATGGAATCTAGAACTCCTTGACTAGAATGACAGAGCTGGCACCAGATGACTAGTCCTATTGGAAGTTTGAATTGAACATCCTGTGAGAATTAGGCTGTTATGTTCCTTTACCTGCTCAAGGAAGGACTTGAACTTCACCTTTTCTATAATTTGAGGGTCCAGACTGATCCTATGTTGACAGGAATGAGAGAGGTGAGGGTGGGTTTTGGAGCTTAGGAGAGTTGTGGGCACAGAGGTGCTCACATCAGTAGTTGCCACATTATTATATATTGGTTCCTTATTATTAAATACTGTTTACTTGCCTATTGATTCTATGCAAAAGATAAACACCTACCATATGCAGCATTCAAGCAGGTGGATCTGTTTCTATGGAGCGTCAACTCCATTGAGCAAAAGTCACAAACTCATTTTTCCTATGCTTGCCATTCATGGCCAAGAGGGATTGGGGCTCACGATCAGTTCAGTTACCGACTCTCAAATTTGGAAGGGACCTCAGAGGCCATTTAATCCAAACCTTGCCTTAACCAAAATCTCCTCTGTTATGCACATGACAAGTGGTCACATAGCCTTTGTTTTATGACTTCAAGAAACGAGCAAGATCCTGCCTCCTGGAGGCAATCCCATATTCTTTTGTCTGACTGATTGGTTAACTCATTTTTAGAAGTCAAGCCTCCATGTGCCTCTTCCCAACTTTCACCTTTTCTTCCTCCTTGACCTCTAGGAACAAACAAGACAGGTCTTATTCCTTTTCTAAATGAGTCATTTAAATACTTGAATCCAGGTATTTTTTCCCTCTTAAGTTGCAGGTTCTTAATTTTTTTTGTGTGTGTATCATGGACGTCTTTGACAATTTGGAAAAACCTGGGGACCCTTCTCAGAATAATATTTTTAAACATATAGGGTTACAAAAGAAAGCAAATAAAAGACCCCAAAGTTCTCAAACTCTAGGTTAAGAACCTCTTCTCTATACTAAACATGTTTAGCTTCTTCAGCCAATCTTCATTTGGTATGAAGGCAAAGTTCTTCCCCATCCTAGTCATCCTCTGGACACTTTCAAGTTTATCAGTATCCTTAAAACTTTTTTCTTTTAATTTTTATTTTCAGTTTCGAATTCTCTTCATTCATTGTGAAGACAAGCAATATAATATCAATTATACAGATGAAATCATATCAAACATTTCTATATTAGCTATATTGCAAAAGAAAATTGAAAAAAATAAAAAAAGTAACAAGAAAAAAATGCTTCAATTTGCCTTGTTAAATCCCTTATGATATTTCTCACTCATGTTTACCTTTGTATGATTTTCTTGTGTCTTATGTTTTTTTATTAAATTATTTTATTTGTTTTCAGCATTCTACAATCACTTCTATATATCTTAGATTTTTTCCTCTCCTTCCCCCTTCTTCCCTCCTCTCTTCCCACTCCCTCCCTGAGATGGCATACGGTCTTATACAGGTTCTACACATACATTCCTATTAAATACATTTTTACCTTAGTCATGTTGCATAGAAGAATTAAAATGAATGGGAGGAACCATAAAAGCAAAACACAACATAATACAAAACAAAATGGTGTGCTTCAATCTGCTATCCAATTCCATAGTTCTTTAACATTTTCTTCTATTTTTCAATATTTGACTTATTTTTTATTGTTTCTTGATGTCTCATGGAGTTGGTGCATTACAGTTGACCAATTCTACTTGGTCTCCAATTACATGTAAAACAATTGAAAAAAATTATTTAAAAGTTTTAGTTCCAAATTCTCTCCTTCCCTTCCTCCATTTCCCCTCATTAAAAAGCAAGCAGTTTGTTATAGATTATATATGTGAAATCATGTAAAACACATTCTAATATTAGTCATATTGTGAAAGAAAACAAAAATACCCCTTATCTCCACAAAAAAATTAAGTTTGCTTTGATCTGCATTCAGACACCATCAGTTCTTTCTCTGGAGGTGGACAACTTTTTCTAAAATCATAAATCCTTTGAAATTATCTTAGATCATTGTATTGCTGAGAAGAGCTAAGTCATTCACACTTGACCATCATGCAATATTGCTGTTACTGTGTATACTTTTATCCTGGTTCTGCTCAATTCACTTTGCATCAGTTTATGTAAGTCTTCCCAGGTTTTTCTGAAATCATTCTGCTCATCATTTCTTATAGAACAATAATATTCCATCGCAATTATATACTGCAACTTGTTCAGCCACTCCCCAATTGATGAACATTACCTTCATTCTGCAATTCTTTGCCACCACAAAAGAGCTGCTATAAATATTTTTTGTACATATTGGTCTTTTTCCTATGTTTGAAAAATCTCTTTGGGATATAGACCTAGTAGTGGTATTGTTGTATCAAAAGGTATACATGGCTTTATAGCCCTTTGAGCATAGCTCCAAATTGTTCTCCAGTATAGTTAAATCAGTCCACAACTCCACCATCACTGTTTCAGTGTCCCATTTTTCCCACACCCCCTCTAATATTTGTCATTTTTCTGCCTTATTAACCAATCTGGTAAGTGTAGGGGTGGTACCTCAGAGTTATTTTAATTTGTATTTCTCTAGCCTAATTAGAGCATTTTCCACATGACTATAGATAGCTTTGGTTTCATCGTCTGAAAACTGCCAGTTTTAATCATTTGTGAATTGAGGAATGACTTGCATTCTTATAAATTTGACTCAGTTTTTTATACATTTGAGAAATGAGGCCCTTATCAGAGAAACTTGCTGTAAATTTTTTTCAGTTACAATTAATTACTGTGTATTTCTTTCCATCCTATTTTCCCTCATGTATCCTTCTCTCTCTGTTCTTTCACTCCATCCCTCCTTAAAAGTATTTTGCTTCTGACCATTGCCTCCCTGAATCTGCCCTCTCTTCTCTTATTCCTTTCATGTCCTACTTTCCTATAGGGTAAGATTGATTGCTATACCTGAATGTATATGTTATTGCATGAGTGGATTTCTGTGCCTCTTTTATCATTTCTGTTATTGAAGGTGTTATTTTCTCCAGTATTTTTTCTTTTGCCTCCTTTACCAAACTGTTGACTTTTTTTCATTATTTTCTTGCATCACTTTCATTTCTTTTTTCCATTTTCCCCTCTACCTCTCTTATTTGATTTTTCAAATCCTTTTTGACCTCTTCCAGGAATTTTTTTTGGCCTGAGGCCAATTCACATTTTTTGAGACTTTGGATGTAGCTGTTTTGACTTTGTTGTCTTCTGAGTTTGTATTTTGATCTTCCCTGTTACTATAGTAACTTTCTATGGTTAGGTTCTTTTTTGTTGTTTCCTCATTTTCCAGATATGTATCTTGACTCTTAACTTTATGTTAAAGTTGGGCTTTGCTCTCAGGGTGGAGGGCACACTGTCCCAAGCTTCAGGTTTTTCATGCTGCTGCCTTCAGGATTGGTTCTGGGAGTCTGTAAGTTTTCAGTTCTTCCAAGGTGCTATGATCTAAGATGAGGTAGACTCATTGGTCTCTTGACCTGTGTTCTATCCCAGAACTGTGACCAGGGTCTCTGCTTCCTTGAGGTCACACAATCTATTATGCTAGTGCTCCTCCTTGTCCTAGGACTGCCACCTCGAATCACATTTGGGCAATTCAACAGAGTCTCGCACCCAGTGCCAGCAAAGTGCCCCCTGTAATCTCCTTCTGACTAGTTATCCAACCCCCTTACTGGCTGAGAACTCTGAAAGCTGCTGCTGTCAGTTCAGTTGCCCACAAGGTTCTATCGGCTTGCCAGAGCATAGCTAGTATTGGACTGCACTCTACTTTCATCTCAGTGAGACAAATGTTTTCTTCCAACCTTCTAAGTTATTTTTGGCTGGAGTATTGTTTCATCATATCCTTTTGCTGATTAAGCCACTCTATAATTTATTTTAAGGCATTATTTTAAAGATGTTTGGAGGGGAATTTGAGAGAGTTCAGGTGAGTCCCTGCCTTTACTCCACCATCTTAACTTCACACCCATTATCTTATTTGATTTTTAAAAGGTTCTTTTGCTCCTTCTAAAAATTTAACTTCTCTTTAACTTTTTAACTTTTGCTGGAATTCTTGTTGGGCTTGTGTCCAACCTGCATTTTTTTGTTTCAGGTTTTGCTTATAGATGATTCCAAGTCATTGTCTTCTTTTGAGTTTGTGTCTTGAACTTCCCTGTGACCATAGTACCTTTTATATGGTCAAGTTCTTTTTTTGTGCTCATTTTCCAGCCTCTTTTTTGACTTTAGACTTTATGTTAGAATTGGGTACACTTCTGCAGGGGAAGTGGGGAGAAGGTGATTGGTCTGAGCTTCTGTTTTTAATTCCTGTGCTTTCACAGGTGGATCTGGAGGCCTATATGTTCCTAACGTTTCCAATGTAGTGTGACATAGAAAGGTCTGGTCACTACCACCCTGTTCTGCATGCTGGTCCTTATATAGGTGAGGTCCCTGCAACCTTGTGACTGTTGTTAGTCCTCTTTACATTGGAAATGTGACCAAGAACTGGGTAGTGGGCAACAGATATGCCAAATGGTATCTAATCCTGCTCCCAGTGTTGGTATAGGGTTTTCCTATGCTCTCTTTCTGGCCAGGTGTTCAGTGCCCTTACCATCTCTGGGAACTGCTGCTGCCCCATAGTGCACAGCTTATGTTGCTTCCATTGTGCTCCAGTGCCATGCTCTCATTCCCCACCCCCACCCCCCCATCCCATTCAGTTCTCTCTTTTTGTTTTCCTAAACTGTTACGGATGGGAAAAAATGACTCACTGTGTCTTCTTCTTAGCTGTCCCTCTCAGAATTCTGTTCAGTGTTTTCTGTTGTCATTTTGCAGGAGAGGTTTTGGAGGAGGGTTGTCAGTTGTGACTTTTCACTCCACCATCTTGACTGTCCTTATCAGTATCTTTTATAAAATTGCAGTGCCCAAAAGTGAATACTATACTCCACATATGTTCTGTCCAGGGTAGAATACAGAGAAACCACCATCTCCCTAGTCCTACATGTTCTATGTCTCAGTGCAGCATTTGCTTTGTGTTTTCTTTTCTGTACTGCCCCATTGCACTATTGACTTACATTGAATTTTCAGTTCACTATAATTCCCAGATATTTTTCAGAAAAATTTCTTTCTGGCTATGCCTTCCCTATACTGACTTGTGAAATAGATTATTTTTACACTCAAGTATAAATTTCTATTTATCCCTATTAGATTTCATCTTATTTGATTTAGTCCTATAGTGTAACTTGTCAAGATCTTTTTGACTCCTGCCTTTGTCACTTGGTGGGGTAGCTAGTTTACTCTCCCAGATTTTTGTAGATCTATAAATTTGATAAGCATTGCATCTATGTGTTTTTATCTAAGGCATATAATGATAATGACAATAAAACAGTAACTAACATTTACATAGTTCTTCAATGTTTTCAAAGTACTTTAGAAATATCATTTTATTTATCTTCACAACCAATCCAGCAGGTAGGTGCTATTATAGATCCACATTTTTTTTTTGCTGATAAGAAAACTGAGGCAGAAGTTAAATATCTTGCTCAGGGTCACACAAATAGTAAATATTTAAGGTTAGATTTAAACTCAAGTCTTCCAAATTTAGATTTGGCTTTCTATCTACTGCACCGCCTAGGTTCCCTGAAAAGTGTTTAGCAGCACAGGACCAAAGACAGATCCCTGAGTCCACCAATACACTAGAGAACTCCTTCCAAGTTATTGTCAAACTATTAATGACTAGTCTTTGCATATATTCATCTGACTAATTCCAAACCCATTCAATTTCGCTCTCATCTAGTCTTCTTCTTTCCACCTTATCCACAATAACAGTATGAAATGTGTTGTTGAATGCAATGAGACTATCTAATTACATTATGTATAAATAGCATTATCCTTTCAAAAAAGGGGAATGAAGTAAGTTTGGCATGATCTCCTCTTGATGAAGTCATCTTGGCTCTTTGTGATCACTGTTTCCTTTTCTAAATGTTCACAAACCATCTCTTTAATAATTGAATTTGGCCAGCAACTACAGTTAAACATAGACTCAAATTCACATAATTGCAGAGTTACAAAGGACCTCAGAATTCATAGATTCTAACTTATACCTGAAAAGGAATCCCCTTTCTATCATCTCTGATATAAGTGAGTATCCAACTTCTGTTTCCAGATTTTTACAGAAAAGCAGTCCATTACCTTTTTATTTCCACTTTTGGATAGTTTCAATCGCTAGGAATTTTTTCATTAGGTCAAAGCTACCTCTGCCTCTTTGAAATATCTACCCATTTTCTCTAGTTCTGCCCTCTGGGGCTTAGCAGAATGAATCTGACCCTCCTCCTAATCAGCAAATCTTCATATACTTGAAGACAGCTATCATGCAGTGAGGGTCATGCTAGCTGAATAAAAAAGGGAAGGTCATTGTCAAGTTCTGAGACTCATCTGAGAACTGTGATTTTCCCTCTAAGAATTCTACCCCTGGAATAGCCCAATGGCCATGAACAACTGTTCAGCCTTCCTAGAGCTGATGTCTGAACCATCTGGTCCATTACTTCAGTTGCTCACTGATTCCCCCTTCCTCAAACTCCAATGCTTCCAAAAGTCTGAATCTCTAGTGGTAGATTTGAAATTAAGAACACTTGGGTATGAATCCTAGTTCTGAAATATACTAACTGAATGACCATGAACACGCTAACCTTTACTTTCTTCTCTAAAATGGGGAAAGTAATACTAGTGCTCTACCCAAAAGGACTGTTGGGAAGAACATGTTTTGTAAATCTCAAAGCTTTTTATGTTATTCTTCTTAATTAATCATACTATATTGATTAAATGCCTACTATGTGCCAGGCACTTATGATTAATAATCACTGTCCCTGCCATGGAGGAATACTAGTGCCCTTGGATTTTGGTGGCTTGTTGTTGAAAAGTCCAAGAGGATGAGTTCACAAGGCAACTTCTAAATCTGAGTATACCCCACTACTGAAAGACCTCTTAGCACTGGTGTCACTGTGATTGGAGTATAGACAGAGATGGTGCAGGGACACACTGTCCTGGTACATTTCTAGCTAAAAATTTTTGCAGTTGCAAGAAGGTTTGGGATCCTATTGTGAACACACAGTTTTAAGGGGCTCCCCAGTTAATTAAACTCTTTGTTCACAGCATCTGTAGTCCACGATCATATTATGTCCCCATTTTCCAGAGGAGGAGGCTGAAGGTCTGAGAGGGGATGTAATTTGTACAGGGTCACACAAACAGTAAATGGCAGAGCTAAGAGTCTAACCTTGTCTTCTAATTCCCAGCTTAGGGTTCTGATGCCTCTTAGAAGGTTCTCAGGATGGCTCTCATGTTTTCCTTCACCATTTGTGTCCCACAGCCCTGGCAGAAACCCTCTGTCTGACCTTGCTATCCTTCTCCCAAGAACTGAGGATTAGCCTCGGGGTGAGAGCACTTGGTTTCCACTTTTGGTCCCGTTTGCAACCTTTTCTCTTGGCTTTGAGGAAGCATCTCTGAGCTGAGAGCAGTGGGGTCACTTTATAAAAAGGTTCCAAGATGCTGCCAATCCCTTTTCCCTGCAAATAATCCCCCAGCCCCCATTCTTCTGGGTTTAGCTTAAATGTCAGCTATGCCAGAAGCCTTACCATTCGACTGCCCAGCCCCTCAGGGGCAGTCTTTTTGAATGGCGGCCTGGGAGTTTTGAGCATGTCAAAGACTCCCCGAATTAGAAATAATGCATGAAGCTTAAATATTCCCTTTGTCTTGAGCTTCAACATTTTCTTTCTGAAAGGCAAGAAAATGCTTCTAAATTCTTTTTGCTGAAATATTCATGCTTGGGCTATGGGGCTGAAGGGCACAATTGTAAAGCCAGGGTCTCTATAGCATAAACAGGAGGCTTTGGACCCAGCTGGTGGTTGACACTGGGGGTGTTCATCTTCCTGTGGCTCTTTGTCAAGGGGCGTTCTGCCTGCACAAAAAGCCCCCTTTTAGCATTCAAGAGGAGAATCCTTTAACTCATTTGGTTCCAAGGGATTGCTTGTTTATAAACTTGTAGAGGAAGCAAACCCTTTTCTAGGATTTTCCAGGAATGCTAACCCTCCCTCCCATTTCCATAGTGCTTTAAGTGTTCCCACCTGGCTGCCCACCTTTCAGACCCTCACCACCTATCACCTGAACTGCTACACAAGCCTCCTAATTGGTCTCCAGCTTCCAGGCTCTTCCCTCTTCAATCCATTCTTCATACATCTGCCAAGATAATCTCCCTAAGGAACAGAATTATGGGATTTTGGAACAAGAGGGTACCACAGGAACCATCAAGTCCAACCCATCCCTGGAAAAATTAAGTAACAATAATATCAATAACAATAGCCAGAATTTATACAATACTTAAAGATTTGCAAAGAACTTTATGTAGGTCATGTCATTATTTCCATTTTACACATAAGGAAACAGATTCTGAAAAGTTAAGTGACTTGCACAGGATCATATAATCAGGAAATATCTGAGGCAGGATTGGAACTAATATCTTCCTGACATGAATTCAATCACCTAGCTGTCTGAGGAGAAAATTCCTTCTACAAGTCCCATCCATGCAAATCCTTCTTAAAGACCCATAGTGAGGGGGAATCAACTATTTGCAAGGCAGTCTGTGCCATTTTTCAATAGCTCTCATGGTTAGGAAGTTTCTCCTGATATCAAATTGGAATCTGCTTCTTTGCAGCTTCTACTCATTGCTTCTGGTTCTGCCTTCTGAGCCCAAGTAGAATAGCTATAGAATATTGAACTTGACTAGAGTTCAAATCCAGCCACAGACACCAACTATATGACTCTGGGCACTTTCAGTCTCAGTTTCCTCATGTGCAAAATGAGGAGGTTGGATTCAATGGCCTCAAAGATCTTTTATGATCTTAAATGCCCCTTCCCCTGAGAGTCCTTCAAATACTTGAATATAACCATAATGCCCCCCATTAAGTCATATCTTGTCCTGGCTAAATAACCAGTCTCCATATAGCATAAACTTGAGAACTGTCACTTTCCTGGATGCTCTTGCACTACGTAATGTCTTTCCCAAAATATGGTCCTCAGAACTGAACACAGCAATCCAGATGCAATCTGATTATGGCTGAACACCAAAGGACCATCACCTCTTTTTTTACGGAAATTAGAACTCTCATAGTCCAAGACTACATTTCCTTTCTTGGCTGCCACATCACACAGCTGACTCATGTGTAGTTTATCATTCATTAGACCTCCTAGCTCTTTTTCAGACAAATTACTCTGTTCAACCTTGCCCATCTTGTACCAACGAAGTTGATTTTTTGAACCTAAAGCTAAGAATTTATATTTATCTCTATTAAATTTCATCTTCTCAGATCCAGCTCAATGTTGTAGCCTTCCAAGATCTTTCTAACTACTCTCCTACTGAGCAATCTTTCATGACCTATAGAATAAAATGTAAACTCTTTGGCCTTTGGTATTTAAAAGTTGCTGAAATCTAACTCTTATCTGACTTTCCAGTCTCATTTCATACCATTTACCTTTATAAACTCTGCATTCCAATCAAAATAGTCTACTTGTTGTTTTGTTTTGCAGACTTGATTTCTTATCTCTGTCTATGCATTCCCACAAGCCTTTTTCATACCTAGAATTTACTCCCTCCTTATTTCTACCTCTCTCTCCTCCCAATCCTTGTTTCCCTAATTTGGTGCCACCTCTTATGGGAAGTCTTACTTGATCCTCCTAATGGTGGGTGCTCTTTTCCACCCTCAATTTTCCTTACACTATACTCAAATGTATATATGTTGGAGCCCCCAGTAGAATAATTATAATTATAATAACAAAATAGCTAGTATTTATGTAGCACTCTAAGGTTTGCAAAATGCTTCATATTGGTTGTCTTTGATCCTTATAACATCCTTGGGAGGTACAGATGAGGAAACTGGAGCAGACAAAGATTAAGTAACTTACCCAACGTCACAGAACCAGTTGGTGTCTGAGGGCAAATTTGAACTCAGATCATCCCGACTTCAGGTCTAGTTCCTTATTGATTGTGGCACATAGCTGTCCTGAGTATAGAGGCTATTTCATGTTTGTCTTTTCATCCCCAGCATCCAGTACATTTCCTGGCTCTAGAGTATTTGCTTAATAAATGTTAGTTTATTAAGAATCCTAGATCTAGGCCTAGAAAGGACCTTAGAGGCTAGACTCAAGTCCAACCCACTCATTTTACAGATAAGAAAACTGAGGCCCAGAGGAAAGATTATGTGTTTAGGTTCAGTGGTCTTTTCCATCCTGATTCTCTATTCTTTTAATTAAATTGAATTTGTAAAATACCTTCCTTAGAACAACCCTGTGAAGCGGCTAGGAAAAATATTATTGGCTTCATTTTACAGATGAAGAGGTGAAGATCCAAGAAGTCAAGTTACTGTCTTGAAGTCATATGTATGTCTCATCAATGCTCAAGGTGGTCTTCAAGTCTAATAACTCAAAGTTTGGAGGTCTTTGCACCACTCTTAATTCCTTTACAGACAATCCATGTTGTAAACTAAGATATCACTGGGGACTAATAAGCAAAATGAGTACTAAGTTAATGAAAAAATTATAATTCTCTATCAACTCACATTACGTAATGATGTCTCCTATGCAAAGACAGTCTTTTAATCTATAGACATTAATTATCAGCTCCAAAAGCTAAAGACACATGGGAAATTCTTAATTTCTCAAACCTTCAGCTTGCAAATGTTCCTGATTCCAAGTTCTCCTTATTCACAAGCCGACTCTGAAACCTCATATTGGAAGAAACCATGTTCAACATTTTTACTCTATAAAATGAGGTTTCTGGCCTCTGGATGATGGCCAGTTCCAGACAGGGAAGTCCAAATTCAGGAGCCTTCATTCTGTTATCTCTGTCACTGACTATAAATAGAGGCTTTTAAAAGGTACTTCTTTCTTTAGGGCTTTGCCAAAACCCAATGGGATCATGGTGATGACCCAATTCTCTTAACTCTTGGTGACATGGTGTAGTGGGGAAGAGCAGTGGGTTCCCATCAGTAGACCTGAGTTTGAATCCTGTATCTGTTACAAACTAGCTGTTTGACCTTGAGCAAACAGGATAATTAGATTTAGAGCTGAAAGAGACTTCAAGTCCAAACTTTTTGTTTTACAGGTGAGGAAACTGAGGAATAGAGAGCAGAAAGCACTTACTCAAGAGCCCATGCCCAGGCCCTGTGACTTAACCTCTAATATCCTTTCCCCCTGACCATATTGCAAGGCTGTCTTTGGGTCTCAGAATCCTCTTCTGGAAAATGAGAGAGTTGAACTCAGTGACTACTAGGGGCCATGTCAGCCCTAACATTCTTTGGTTCTGGGTCTCTGAGCCTCAGTTTTCTTCTCTGTAAAGTAAAGGATTCAAAATTACCTTTTCATATCATCAAAAAATTAGAAGAGAACCAGATCAAGTACCTCTCACAGCTGCAACCATGGAGAAAATTCTAAACCACAAAAAAGACAGAGGTAGTATCAAGAGATAAATGAGATAATTTCAATTACAGAAATTAAAAAGATTTTGCACAAAACATCAATGTAACTAAGCTAAGAAGGGAAGCTATTGATTGAGAAAAAAGTCTTTGCATGAAATATCAAAGAACCAGCATGATTTTATCAGGGGTATATCATGACAGACCAACTTTATTTCCTATTTGGACAGGATTACTAAACTAGTAGATGAAGGAAATGCTGTGGATATTGTTTACCTAGATTTTAGCAAAGCCTTTGACAAGGTATTTCATACTATTCTTGTGCAGAAGACAGAAAGACATGAATTGGGTAATAATACAATCAGATGAATTCCCAACTGGTTGGATGGCCAGAGGTCTGCAGTGGAGTAGGATCGAGATTTGTATTTGGTTCTTTGCTAATTAATATTTTTTGTTAACGATAAATACAGGAATGGCATGCTTATTGAATTTATAGATGATATGAAATTGGGAAGGAGAGTTAACATAGTTGTTGACAGAGATAGGATCTAAAAGGATCTTGACATGGTTGAACATTGGACTGAACCAAAAAAGATGAACTTCAATAGGGATCAATGTAAAGTCTTGCACTTGGGTAAAAAAAATCAATTTCATAGGTGTAAGATGGGAGAAAGAAACAAATCCCCCTAATAAAAGGATTTGTTCTGTCAAACTTGGACTCAGTAAAAGGGCCACACTTGAGGACCTAGAAGGTCACATTCAGCCTTGAGACCTGAGTTAGTGTCCAGAGAAGAGTAACCAGGATAGAGAAGAGCCCCAAATCCTCATCATATGAGAATCAGTTGAAGGAATTGGGAACGTTTACCTTGGAGAAGGGAAGACTCAGGGCCACATGAAAGCTTGTATTCAAGTCTTTGACAAGCTACTGTGTGGAGAAGTGAAGAGATTTGTTTTGTTTGGCCCAGAAGGTAGAAATAGGAGCAGGATTGGGCAAGGTAGAGAGGCAAATTTAGGTTCTTATGTCAAGAAATGACTTCCTAACAAAGAGAGTTGCCCCAAAGTAAAATGAACTGCAGGGACAGTCTGTTGGTCTCCCCTTCCTTGGAGGCCTTTGAGCAGAGGCTTGTTAGGTAGGTGATGGTGGGGAATCTTTCACACAGTTTAGACTAGATGGTCCCTTCTGACTCTCCCATTCTGTGATACAATGATTTTGGACAATGGTCTGTTTTTCAAGATACATTGGGAGTTCCCACAGATTTAAAAGACCAAGACTAAACACCCTATGCTGAAGTAGCCAAAAGATATAAGCAAACAGTTCTCAAAAAGAATAGTTTCAAACTATTAACGGCCATGTGAAAGATTGCTTTAAGTCAATGATAATAATTAAGTTGATTTTTAAGGTGTTTTTCAACTCTAAAATTCTATGATTTTTATGGTATATTCAAATGCCATTTTTCCTTAGACTTTTTCCCCTCTTTCCCCTACCCTGGCCCATAACTTTTCATTTCCTCCAGTGAAGTCAGATCTTGCTAGGCCAAGAATCTCTGCCAAAGGCCAGAACCTGAGTGCCCAAGTTAATCCTTCAGTCATGCCAGCCTTCAGGTCAGAAGGGAAACAAGGTAAGGAACAAACAGAGACCCTACTTCTTTTCTGAGCTGGACATTTGAAGCCTGACTCTGCCCCCGATGAGAATTGTCCATTTTCTCACTTTCTGGTGACTGTGGCTTCTCTGTCATGCCAGGAGACTGTTAGAATTGAGAGGTATCTTTTGGTAGGGAAGAGGCCTCCTGTTGGAATGTTCGCACTGAGAAAGGGCCAAGATTTGGCAGGGCTGCTCAGACTCGATCCTGGGACTGTGCCTGGGATGGACCTTACATGCCAGATCCTCTTGTTTCCTCCTCCTCCTTGCCAGGTCAGTCCTGTGAGTATCGTGGCTGCAGCTGTCATTCTCTCTGGATGATACATGACACTAGAAGAGCTTGGTTTGAAATATAGTACAGAGGGCTCTGCTTATCGTGGAGATTTATAACTGCCTTCTCCTGCAGCCTGGATGGGAGGAACTTCAGGAAGAAAGCATTCTTAGTGACAGTGTGGACAAAAGGCAGGTTTATGAAGTCTGTGTAACCTGGCTTGAGTCTAGGCCCTAGACTCAAGGGCCAGCCCAGGGCAGAACTAAGGAGCAATGGGGGAGGGGAGGTTCTTTTGGGTAGCCTATCTTCTGTTGTATAGTGGAATGAGCACTGGCAATGTAGTCAGAGGACATGAGTTCAAATCTTGCTTCTGACACTTACTGTCCAGGTGACCAAGGTAAGTCCCTTTGCCTTTCTGGGCCTCGGTTCCTTCCTCTGTAATATGAGGAAGTGAAACTGGGTGATTTTGGATGTTATTTACAGATCTGTGACCTTGGATGAGTAACTTTGGTTAAACCTGGATTTCAAGAACCTCATCTGTAAAATGAGGGGATTGGATTAGATGGTATTTGAAGTCTCTTCCAGCTGTAAATCTAGGATTTTTTCAGCACTCTCCCACTTCTAACAAATACCCAAGATGCCATGGGTCCCGTCCCTAAAGAACCTTTTCTAGTCTCAAGCTCTAAACCTTTCTCTCTATTACTCTCTCCTTAAGATCTACTGGATGTGAGACACTATATGAGACCCTGGGGACACAAAGAAAAAGTGAATCAGTCCCTGCCCTCAAGGAGTTTATATTCTATTATATTGGCTCAGCCTACCCATGAGCAATTAATATTTTCTCAATTAATTAAATCTATCTTTATTTGTGTGGAGGGTTTTATAATTGTGTTCATATAGTTTTTGGGTGTGTCTTGGCAGGAAGTACTTTGTACTGTTTGTAGTAATTTTAGATGGAATTTCCTGCTAGATTTTGTTGGTAATATATAGAATTGTTGGTGATTTGTGTGGGATTATTTTATATCATATTATAGGATGCTGAAGTTGCTAATTGTTTTGATTAGTTTTTTAGTTGACTCTTTAGGGTTCTCTAAGTAAACCATCATATTTCTGCAAAAAGTGACAGTTTTGTTCCCTCCTGGCATGTGATTATTTCTTTCATTTCCTTTTCTTATTACTATAGCTTAGAATTTCTAGTAAAATATTTAATAGTAATGGGGATAATGGACATCCCTATTTAACCCCTGATCTTACTGGAAAGGCTTCTAGCTTATTCTCATTACATCTTACGTAGATACTACTTATTTTAAGGAGAGAGGAGCTTACATTTTAACAGAAGCAACTTCACATATCTATCTATATCTATTTATCTCTCTCTATATATAGATTGATAGAAAGACAGACAGACAGATAGATAGATAGATAGATAGATAGATAGATAGATAGATAGATAGATAGATAGATAGATATAGGACTAGTATAACTTAACTTTGTGGGAGAAGGAGGAGGAAGGCATCGGCAGTTACTGGTATCAGGAAAGGTCTCTTACAGAAGGTCAACTGAGTCTTGAAGAAAACCAAGGATTCCAAGGAGAAGAAGACAGCAGGTGCAAGGCCATGGAGACAGGATATGGAGTGAAAAATAGCAAGAAGGCTGGTAGGTAATATCTTATACATTCAAATGCATAGCCTGAGACTAAGTTGTGAAGAGCTTTAAATTACAAAGACAGGAGTTTATATGTGATCTTACGGTTAATAGGGAGTCAGTACAGTTTATTGAGAAGGGGAGCAACATGATCAGACCTGTGAATTAAGAAAATCATTTTGGTGTGTGGAGGATTGATTAGTTAGAGTGAGGAGAGACTGGAGGCAGGGAGACCAATTAAGAGGCTCTAGCAAAAGGGAAATAACAGTTGTAAAATGGAGATGGACTTTCTGACCTCTGAAGTCCTTTCTAGGTCTCAATCTCTGGATATGATATGTCCCTGGATATGTCCAAGTAAAAGGTTTGATAGGTTTTTTTTTTCCCCAGGAAAGAATACTGTAGAAACTTACAGTTTAACAAAAGACTAGCTATGTCACCCTGAACAAGTCATTTAACCCTGTTAACCTCAGTTTCCTCTTCTGTAAAATGAAATGGATGTAAAATGAAAAAAGGAAATGGTAAACTATTCCAGTATCTTTGCCAAGAAAACCCCCAGTGGGGTCACAGAGAGTAGGGCACAACTGAAAAATGATTAAATAACAACAGAGGGGATGCTACATGCACACATAGGTATGACACCAGCTGGAAGGTGAAAGGGCAAAAGAGAGATGATGGCAAAGTAAAAAGGTATTATTATAGCTCTTTGCAAGTCAGCATGGTTTGTTCTAATGCTGACATTTAACTTACTATCTTCATTCTCTTTTGCACATTATCCTTGCCCTGTTGTTTCTCCCTTCTCAACTTCTCTCTTTCTTTTCCTCTGACCCTATCACCACTCTGTGTAGATTCTCATCCCTTCAAACCTGAACTACTCAAAAGCCTGCTGACTGCTTTTCCTGCCTCAAATCTCTCCCCATTCCAGTCCAACCTCCATTCAGTGTCAAAGTAATCATCCTAAAATACAGGCCTGATGATGTCACAGCCATTCCCTTCCAATTTGATAAACTTTACTGACTTCCTGTTGCCTCCAGTATCAAATATAAAACTCCTTGGCTTGTAAAGCCCTTCATAATCTGACCTCTTCTTACCTTGTCAGTCTTTTTACACTTCCTATGCCCATCCTTTGTACTCTTTGATCCAGTGACAATGGTCTCCTTTTATTGTTCCTTGAACAAGACACTCTTATTTTCTGTCTTTTCACTGGCTGTCTGACATGCCTGGAATGCTCTTCCTCTTTATCCCTAGCTTCTTTTAAGTTTCAGCTAAAATCCCACCTTCTGCAAGAAACCTTTCCCATTTCCCTTTAATGTTAGTGCCTTTCTCTTGAGTTTATCTCTAATTTATCCTGCATATAGTTTGTTTTATACATAATTCTTCGATCATGGTCTTTCCCATTAAGCCGTAAGCTCTATGAGGACAGGAACTTCCCCACCCTCCCTTTTGTTGTATCCCCAGTGCTTAGACAGTACCTGACTCCAAGTAAGGAATTAATAAATGTTAATTGATGATGTTTGTTACATCTTGCTCTTATCTCACCCTCTGTTACCTTCCCTATTGCAATGCCCAGGGTACAGTAATGCCTACTTCATTCTCAATTTTGTGGACAAAGAAATGACAAGATTTGGTAACTGATTAGATATGTAAGTTTGAATGAGGAGTTAAGGATGATATAAAGATTGTTAGTCTGGGTGACTGGAAGGATGGCAATACCCTTGACAGAAATATGGAAACTAGAAAGAGTTTAAAATACTTGCAGAAAATCCAGCTGGAAATGTCTAATAGATAGCAGGAGATACAGGGCTGGAGCTCAGGAGAGAGACTACGGCTGGATATATAGAGCTGGAAATCATCTGCATAGAGATGATAATTAAAGTCATAGGAGTAGATTGAGATGATTAAGAGAGATAGTATAGAGAGAAGTGACCCCAGGGTAGACCTTGGGGAACCCACCCAGCACCTACCACGTAGTAAAGTGCCTAATAAGTGAATGCCAATTGGTAGATCTTGTCATTGGACTAGCCCTTGCAATTGACTCTACCACTCATATCTTCCTCTGTATTCCCAGGTTCTTCCACTGGCATCAGGGCTGGCTTCTCCCAACAAGTTCTGGGCACCATGTTTCCTGCTGTCTTTAATTTACCCCCTTTGCAAGGATCCAACTATTCTGATGAATCAAGTCTACTATGTGTACTTTCAGAGCCTCTACCAAGCTCACATCCCTCACATAGGGTCATTTATAGTCATCCCTATAGAACCCCAGTCGCATATAGAGGAAAGGTCATTTCTCTTGCTTACAGTGCCATTGTGGAACAGCCTTCTCACAACTAGACTCAGGTATAGAGGTTTGATGTTCCCCCACATTTACTTCTATCGTCTTTCAATCCTTTGCTTCTCAACACATGTGTTTTGAACTCTTTGGCCTAATGGAATAACCATCTCTATAAATGTCACTGTTTTATGAGGTTCGTCAAGCAGTAGAATAATTGATCCACTGGCCCAAATTTGGTCATCTGTCGGCTTGGCTGAGTCCAAATCCATTTTGTAGCAGCTGTTTTCCCATATTTTTTCCTTCACATTTGTGCTTATAATATGATACCAATCTACTTAGTGCTTCACAACTGGGGGCTAAGTGCTAGGGTATCAGCTTACATGATTCTATTTGTTGGCCTGGTGCCTGGAAAAGTCAAGGTTGGGGGTAGGACTTTCATTGTCTTGGCTCATTATCATCTGTGTCTAGCATCACAAAAATCTTATGTCCTTATGTGGTTAACAATGGTTACTAAATCTAAATCTAGGACCCTAGATTTAGAGCTAAAGGGCATCGAGGTCATCTAGTCCAACCCCTTCACATGAGAAAACTGAGGTGAAGAGAAGTAAAGTGACTTGTCTAAGGTCATGTAGATAGTAAGCAACAGAGCCAAGTAGAGAATTCAGGTTCTTGGACTTGAAATCCAATCCCCTCTCCACTATTTGCCTCTTTGCAGTAATTTTTCTGGCTTTAAATCTACTTGCCCCACTTTATTGGTATTTTTATCACTTTGTTTTCCCTTCTAGTCTTTCCTCATTTCATTCAGAAAAAAATCACCAAATATCCATTAGATATCAACTCTCTACAAAGCACTGTGCTAGTTGATGTATCAAGTTTAAATAAGGTATAGTGTGTGCCCTCATGATGCTCCTAGTCTCACAGGGGAGTGTGGCAGAGACACAGGTGACAACAATCCACCATAATACACAGCAAGTACATTTGAGAAGCATGAAAAGATGTGCTCTATCAAGTCCGGGGGTAAGGTGGGGGGTAGCCAAGAGAGGAGGGTCCTACATTTTCTTTTCCCTGGACACATCATGCCATTTTATAATAAACCTTGATTTCAATGGGAGAAAGCAGTAATGTCTAACACCCTTTGTTTTGTTCTACTCTGCCTTGGTCCTTGTACAAAGACAGCCTACTTTGTCTTAGAAACTGAACTCAGTCAAGTAGATTGAGAAGTCTCTGTCCCCTTCTCTGAAGTACAACCAAGGACAGAAGATCAGTGCCTGACCAGTTCTATACTGAGCATGTTTTCTGTATTCTCTAAGTACCTGTGGAAAAGTCTCCTTTTCAGAAACCCACCTGCCCCATAGAGATTGCCTTCTCTATGATCCAGCTGATGCTTCTCCCTGTCCGGTTTTGTAAAATAGTTAGAATAAACCCTTTCTTCGAATTGTACTCTACATTGTATGCAGTAGGTTTTCCACAATAGAAGAGCTTCCTGGAAGACATTCCATTAGGTTTGACATTTAAAGCATGGGTATGTGAAAAAAGGGGAGAGGGTAGTCCAGGAATATGGAACAATGTAAGCAAAAGCATGGTGTCAGGAAGGTATAAAACATGCTTGGAGGACACAGAGTGGTCCAGAATCATAGAATGTCAGAACTGGAATTAATCTCAGAGGACATCTAGTCTAATCTTTACCTGAGCAAAAGTCCCTTCTATGACATCTATTAGAAATGGTCACCTGGACCCTACCTGAAGGCCTCTAGTGAGGAAGTACCCAGTGTTTCCTAATTCATCATATACTACTTTGGCCAGTGCCCGTTCTTAGGTAGTTTTCCCCTGAAACCAAACCAAAATTAAGGAGAAATCTTCCTCTCTGCAGATTCTACCCATTGTTCTCATTTTTACCCTCTGGTGCCAAGCCCAGAATCATAGAGTTGGGAAGGACCTCAACAACCCCCTGGTCCAGAGATGGGGAACCTGTGTCTTCTTGCCCTCAAGGCCACAGGTTCCCCACCACACAGTCTAACTCAGACTCATAGGGGAATCCTAACTATAACATACCGAACAAACTCTCATCTGGCTGCTTGAAGACCTTCAATGAAAGGGAACCCATTACCTATTGAGGCACCCCCATTCCACTTTAGGGCACCTTTCATTGTTATGATGTTTTTCCTGAGATGAAGACTAAATATACGTCTTTGTAACACTAGCCGGCTGATACCCCAGTGGGTATCACTCTGAGTGCTGGGCCTGGAGACAGGAAGACTTCAGCTCAAATTTAGCCCCAGATATATTAGTTGTGTGACTCTGGATAAGTCACTTAACATCTGTCCATGCCTCCTCCACCTTCTTCGATTTTTTTGAACCTAATGGTAAGACATACATTTACTTCTATTTAATTTCATCTTATTAGATTTCTCTCAATATTTTAACTTGCCAGGTGCTTGTGGATGCTGGCAATGCACAATGCGTATGGGGGGTGGGAGGATGGGGAAGGTTGGAAAGAGTGGGGAGAGTTGGGCTTAGAGGCAGGTGACCTCTGAATTCAGTTCTTCTCTCTGCCACTTACCTTCTTTACCTGGGAAGCAAGTCATTTCTTTTCTATGGGCCTCAGTATTCTCAACCGTAAAATGGGGAAAAGTGCTAGCCCAGGTGATTCAACATAATTCTGTAGAGACTGGGCAGGATAGTGGGCAAAGTACTGGGACAAGAATTGGGAAAATCAGCATTGGAATCCCTGAGATTTAATGTGAGTGCTTCATGTAGCCTCTTTGAAACTCAATTTCTTTATCGGTAAAGTGCAGATAATAACATCTGCCTTGTTTCCCTCCTAGGGCCATTGGGAAGAAGGTACCCCATTTACTCTAAAGCTCTAGAGAAAGGGGAGGGGTGGGGCAGGGCTCAGTTAGATGGCTGCTGGGGTCCCTTCCAGATTCTGAGGCCAGGTGCAGCCTGTGGGGGTCTGCTGCCTTGCTCCCTGGTCCTTGATCCTACTCCATGAAAATAGGGTATTATCTTCACCAAAAGATCAACAGGCCAAAAGGATCCATCCCCTGTATTGCTAGTCTGTTCAGTCTGGCCTGACACCGACCTGCTGATCCAGCAGACCTCCAAGCTAAATCCGCCATATGCTCTGATCAATTGGCAAGCATCAGTTAAGGGTCTCCCACTATGGAATGTGCCAGGCACTGTGCTAGCCTGTCAATACAAAGACCAAAATGAAACCATTCCCGAACTCAAGAAACTCTCACTCTGTTGGAGGAGACAACTTATCGGTAAGTGTGAACAAAATAAATGGAAAAGAATGATGTCATTTCTGGTGGACCACTGTGGATTGATTGGGGGGGGGCCCTGGTAATAGTGCTAATAGCTTCTCCTATTTCTATAGAGGAAATATTAGCGTCCCTACTTTGCAGAGGGGGAAAGTGAGGTCCAGAGATAGAAAGTGATTTCGTAAGATCATAGGTTTATAAGCTGGAAAGGATGGCAAAGGTCATCTAGTCAAATCCCCTCATTTGATACATGAGAAAACTGAGGCCCAGAGAGGTCAGGTGACTTGTCCATGGTCACACGGCTACTTCATTTCAGAGCTAGGATTGAAACCCAGGCTTTCTGGCTCCAAGGAATTCTACTTTGTTCACTGACTATCTAGAAGTGGAAGCTGATGGTAGCCCATAGTCAACCTGGGACCTGTAATTTGACTCTTGCTGTCTAAAAACCATTTACCAAAATGAGCCATGGTCTCCTGAAATATCACTCTGAGGAGACTTGGGGTGTCTAGCTTCATGAGGCTTGATTTCAAAATAGCTTATGCAATTTTGATGACTAATTTTAAAAATCTACATATATTCTTGGGGAATATAATTTGTGACCATGTATTTGTATTAATTTAAAATTTAGTACAATATTTATTCATCTAAGCTGCCTTTATGTTTGTAAATCATGGCGAGATTAGCATTAATCTGACAGTAATAAATTGAGCCATCCAATTCTCCGGTTAATTCAGCTAAGCTGAGTTTTCCCCATCCATCTTGAAAATGCCTTCGCATGATAGTCAAATGTATGACTCCTTCCCCTGATCCCCACATTTATTAAATGAGTTTTTGACTGAAAAAGTCTTGGTTAGACTTTGATATATATAGAGGGTCCAGGATGAGAGTATCTAGTCTTGGGGTCATAAGATGATAGAATTTAGAGCTAGGAACTTTCTGGAAGTCATCTATAAATCCTAAGATCATAGGATCCTAGCACCTGGGAGGGACCTCAGAAACCATCCAATCCAGAACCCTCACTTTACAGATGAGTAAACTGAGGCTTGGGGATGGGAAATGAGCTGCCCAAGAAGTGATGGTGGATCAGGGTCAGTGAGGACATGGGGCCTATCTGGGCAAGAGCCCTGGATTTGAAGTCAGAACATCTGGGTTTGATGCCTAGTTCTGTCCTTGACTAGTTGTATGGTCTCATGCAAACCATCCCTCTCTCTGAGCCTCAATTCCCTTATCTCTAAAATGTAGGGCTCAGGCTAAATGTCCTCAGAGGTCTCTTCTAAAAGATATGCCCCATAACTGGTACAAACAGGCCAAGGATCAGGTCCCAAGAGGTTGGCTAAGGCAGGGAGGAGCAGGAGGGCAGCAGATGTCTAGGCAGACAGGTCTTGCTGAGGGAGTGAGCAAGGATCGCACTAATGAGCTGGGGCTACTGACCTCCGTTTCCAGACACAAGTAGTTTTCCCTCTGCTCCTTGGAACCAGAAAGAGGTCAGAGACCTTCAGCCTTCAGAATAATCCTGCCCCAATGTTGCATAGGCAGTAAGTGACAAAGTGAGAGGACCCCATGCAATATACCTTTAGGTGAGTTCTGTTTTGCTACATACTCAGGATTTTGAGTAACCCAGAGATTGAATTAAGTTTTCCAATAGTATCCTTGGCCTAAAAGCTGAGCCCCCTGAAATGTAGCTGTGGCTAACACTGTGCATAGATGCAGAGGGGTGGCAATTAGGACAATCTCAGAAATGAAGGGATGCTATAGCGATTGAGCTGAAATCCTAGTGAGACTGCCACATGGAACATGACCTTGGAAGCATCCCTCTTCTAGTCCCCGAGAAACTTGTCAATTGCAAAATCACAGGGTAAGCACTGGGAGGGCCCTTAGAACTTAATGTAATGTTCAAGCTCCTCATTTGACGAAGGAAGAAATTGAGGCCCAGGAAGAGAAAAGAGCTTGGCCAAGGTTTGACACCAAATAAGTTTATTGCTCTTTCCCCCTTCTATGGAGTCCAAGAAACAGAAATTGGATTTGATTGTAAATGTTCATGGTTTTTTCACCATATTTCATATTAGGTATCTAAATGGCATCTCCAAGTCAACAGCATGATCTATTAAGCTTCTCTCCAGTACATGTTGCCCAGATAGAGACGTACCAGGGTCGTGGCTGGCCACAAGAAAAAAACAACTAAGACATAGGAAAAAGAACTGCTTAATCTCTTGCATCTGCCTTTCTGAAATCTCTGTCCTCTGTCTCTTCTAAGTATTCCCATTCTATCCACAGTGCACTGTTGCCATGCTCCATTGGTTTGGGCACCATCTTCAGTTCCTAACCTTCTAATATTTTCCCCCCTTCACCCTCTGCTGTGCCATCAAATTGGAGTTGTCATTTGACCAGTTCCCTCATCCCTCCTCGGATATACCCAGCTAAAGAAAGCAGCCTCCTTGATAGATTCATTGACTCTGTCCATTTCCCTCATGTCCCTAACCTGCCAGCCATAACTCTCTGCTTATAATGACTTAATCAGACAAATTGAAATCCAGTAATATACATATGATACAGTGGAAAGAGAACTAGCTCTGGAGCCAGAGGGCTTGGGTTCAAATCTTTCCTCAGTAAAATACTGCTGATACGATCTTAAGCAAGTTGCTTCCCCTCCTTTGGCCTCAATTTCTATTCACTCCTGTCAAACGAAGAGGTTTCACTATATGCCATCTGAAGTTCCTTCCAGCTGTAGATCTAGGATTGTATGACCCCTGGAAGAGTAGAAGGTGGCTCAGGATCATGGGTGGGGGAGTGAACCTCCAACAAGTTGATCTGCATCCCTAACTTCCTGATGCATATTTCCATAAAGATGTCTTGTAGGCGTCTCAAACGCAACATATCTAAAAAAAAAAAAGAATTTGTTATTTCCCCACAAACCCATCTCTCTTCCTAACTTTTCTTTCTCCTTTGGAGGGGACTACCCTATTTTAAGTCATTCAAATTCACAACCTTAGAGTCATCTTCAACTATTCCCTCTCCCTCAGTCCTTATATCCAGTTCTTTCTCAACCTCATCATTTCTACCTCCATAAATCTCTCAGCTCCAGCCCCTTGGCCACCACCCTACTTCATTCTTCCATCACTTCCCACTTGGACAGTTGCAATAGCTTTCTTTTCGGTGTCCCTGCCTCAAGTCTTTGCCCCGCTCCAATCTAATCTCCACCCTTGTACCAAATTGATGTTTTGGAAGCACAGCTCCGACCACATCATTCCTCTGTTTGAGAAGCTTTGGTGACTCCGTATCACCTCTGAGATAAAAATCAAAACTCCTCTTTTTGGCTTTGATAGCCTTTCACAATCTGGCTCCAAGCTGGCCATGAGTCATTGTGGGAAGACCTGGGTTCACATTCTGCTTCTGGTATTTTCTAGCTGTATGAACCTGGTAAAGAACAACTCTCAAAGGTCCCTTCCAGCTCTAAATCTTTCAGTCTTTGATTCTATCTGTCCAGGCTTATTGCTCATTAGTCCTTTTCACATACTACAGGCAAACTGGCTTTCTTACTGTTCCCTGTATATAGTATTTTATCTGGTCTCTATGATTTTGTGCAGGCTGTTTCCTATACCTGGAATGCTCTCCTTCCTCACCCCCACCTTTTAGAATCCATGGCTCTCTGAAACCACCCTCCCCCCCATTGTTAACATTCTTTCTTGCCTAAATTATGTTATGCCTACTTTTTAATATATTTTGTGTTTGTTCAGATAATGCCATGCTACAATAATTAGCTCATTTTATGCCTATAGGCAGTATAATTGTCCCTAAGTTCCATGTAGGTGCATCCTCTGTAGCTTTAAGGGAGTTCATTTTGGATGAAAAGTTAGGAATACAATCACAGTCACTCTAAGCTCCCAGTTAGGAAAATCCCTGAAATTTAGGCACAGGTTTGACTTTTTACCTTAATTTACATTTATAGCTTTTTCTAATTAACCCCTGGACTCTTTCTAATTGAGGCAAGATTCAAATTTCCCGCCATATTTTGGTAATGAAGTCACAGTTTATATGACAGGCATCAGGAGAGGAAGTTGGGGAAAGAGCAGACCTGTTTCTTGGAACTTTTCTCAGTCCTTGAGTACATTGTTACAGCTGATAGCATGAGCCTGAGTCCCTAATCTTCTACTTTAAGACTCTTATAGGGAGGACGGCCCTCCTAGATAATTCCCTTCTGGGTCACAGCTCTACCTTCTCTTCCCCCTTTCACTTCCATGTTCCCCCTGGGCTGTCACTTCTTTGTAACCTCCCTATGATCTGCTTCCTTCCTTTCTGTTTCCAGAACCTTGGCTGTTGGGTTCTGAGATAACTCCTCCTTTTACATGAATTCCTTAGGCTGTGACCAAATCTCATTCAGAAATGGTTTTAATTAACTTAAGGGGGTATATGAGTTCTGTTCACACTCAATTGTGAATAACTGACTCAGTCAAGAAGTATTTTTACCTAACAAAAGTAATTACTTTTGAGTGGGATGGGATAATCAATTGAATCCCTCCAACACTTTGTACCTATTCTCTCCCCCTACTCCCAAGTAGAGCATTGACTCCTCCAAGGCAGAGACTACTTTGATATCTGTATTTGTATCTCTAGCTCCCAGCACAGTGCCTGGAATGGAATTGAAAAACATCCTAAGCCCACATCAGTAGCAGCAGCACATCTGGGTCAGAAGAGGTCATTGAGGACCAAGTTTGAGATTATACATAGATACATCAGTGCATGATGAGGGAAGCATGCCAATGTTACAAAATGCTGAAGGCTTTGACCATTTCCTGGCTAGAAACCAGAGCTGAGAGCTCCAGAATCACACTATAAGTCTGGAGGATTGTAGATCTCCTTTTGGGGAGATGGGGCTCACTGCAGAGACATCTTTCCAGATTTAGGCCACATTACTTCCTTTTATGCAGCCTGTATAATATCTAAATTGATATTCTTTCTGGTCTCCAAAGTCAACATTCCACGTCCCACAATTAGGTTATTACAAAGGCATTTAACGAAATGGTATAGGAAGAAAAGTTGTAACCTGATGTTTCCTTATGCACTTAGGGTGTAAACTCCTGCAAATCTGTACAATAGAAGTAGAAAGGATAGACGCACATAGATGGAGGTACATTTACAAGGAGCACTAAAGATCGGGACACATGTGAGGAGAGAGAGTAGACAGAACAGTCCTAGACATGCAATACATGTGGAGATTAAGGCCTTTAGCCTCTGTGGGATTGGTCTAGGAGGCTGCTGGGCAAGACACAGTCTTCACCAGACATTGTTCTCCTATAGCCTCTGCTGCATCCTCTTCCATTGGATATCGCTTTCTGGACAGGTCATCTCCAGCTTCTGGCTTAGCTGTATTCTTTGACTATCTTTTGAAAGGAGAAGTGGGTGGTACAATGCTTTTCTAGCTTTAACTAAGAAGACTGGGAAGAGCCAAGATGGTGAAGTAGAAAGATACACATATGCTAGCTCCTCACCCACAGCCCATAAAATACCTGTAAAGAAGAACTCCCAACAAATTCTGGAGCATCAGAAGTCACACATCAATGGAGTGGAGGATATTTCTGTTCCAGAGAGCCCTGAAAAGCCAACACCAAGGGTTTCTCACACACTGGACCCGGAGCAGAGCCCAGCCCTGCCTTGGCCACGCAGCACCGAGAGGAGCAGATCCGAGAAGGCTTCAGGGACAGAATCTCCAGCAGCAGTGCAGGTCCCTCCACCTACAGGCACCAAAAGTCAGTGAGAGGGTATTTTCAGCTTGCCAAGAGGGGAGCGGGGGGTGTCTCCATAACTCAGGCCTTCCTGGGAGGCAGAAGCAGAGGCAGCAGTAGATAGGGAATCTCAAAGCAGACAGGAGCTCAGATCCATTGTTGAAGGTCTCCACATAAGCCCCCTGAGGGAAGTGAGCCCTGTGTGGCAGCCCTGCCCCCACCTGAGCACCTGAATTTAATTTCACACCGAATAACAGCCCTGACCCTGCCAAAAGCCCTGAGGCTGGGAAGTAGCATTTGAATCTCAGACCCCAAGCACTAGCTGGGCGGATCTGGAGACAAGGCAGGGGTGGAGAGGAATCTCAGAAGTCAAGTAACTGGTTGGGAAAATGCCCAGAAAAGGGAAAAAAATAAGACCATAGAAGGTTAGTTTCTTGGGGAACAGATATCTCCTCCCACCCTTTCAGATGAGGAAGAACAATGCTTACCATCAGGGAAAGACATAGAAGTCAAGGCCTCTATATCCCAAACATCTGAAATAGATATCCTATGGGCTCAGGCCATGGAAGAGCTCAAAAAGGACTTTGAAAATCAAGTTAGACAGGTGGAGGAAAAACTGGGAAGAGAAAAGAGAGAGATGCAAGAAAAGCATAAAAAACAGGTCAATACCTTGCTAAAGGAAACCCAAAAAAATGCTGAAGAAAATAACACCTTGAAAAATAGGCTAATTCAATTGGCAAAAGAGGTTCAAAAAGCAATGAGCAGAAGAATGCTTTCAAAAGCAGAATTAGCCAAATGGAGAAGGAGGTTCAAAAGCTCACTGAAGAAAATAGTTCTCTCAAAATTAGAATGGAACAGATGCAGTCTAATGACTTTATGAGAAACCAAGAAATCACAAAACAAAACCAAAAGAATGAAAAAATGGAAGAGAATGTGACATATCTCATTGGAAAAACAGCTGACCTGGAAAATAGATCCAGGAGAGACAATTTAAAAATTATGGGACTACCTGAAAGCCATGATCAAAAAAGGAGCCTAGATATCATCTTTCATGAAATTATCAAGGAAAACTGCCCTGATGTTCTAGAACCAGAGGACAAAATAAGTATTCAAGGAATCCACTGATCACCACCTGAAAGAGATCCAAAAAGAGAAACTCCTAGGAAATTCCAGAGTTCCCTGATCAAGGAGAAAATATTGCAAGCAGCTAGAAAGAAACAATTCCAGTATTGTGGAAATACAATCAGGATAACACAAGATCTAGCAGCTTCTACATTAAGGGATTGAAGGGCGTGGAATAGGATATTCCAGAAGTCAAAGGAACTAGGACTCAAACCAAGAATCACCTACCCAGCAAAACTGAGCATAATACTTCAGGGGAAAAAATGGAATTTCAATGAAATAGAGGACTTTCAAGAATTCTTGATGAAAAGACCAGAGCTGAAAAGAAAATTTGACTTTCTAACACAAGAACAAAGAGAAACATGAAAAGGTAAACAGTAAAGAGAAGTCATAAGGGACTTACTAAAGTTAAACTGTTTACATTCCTACATGGAAAGACAATATTTGCATCTCTTTAAACTTTTCAGTATCTGTGTAGTTGGTGGGATTACACACACATACACATACACACAAAGCAAAGAGTGAATTGAGCAGGATGGGATCATACCTTAAAAAAATGAAATTAAGCGGTGAGAAAGAAATGTATTGGGAGAAGAGAGGGAGAAATGGAATGGGGCAAATTATCTCTCATAGAAGAGGCAGGCAGATGGCTTTTTAGTGGAGGGAAAAAGAGGGGAGGTGAGAGAAAAACATGAAGTTCACTCTTATCACATTCTACTAAAGGAAGGAATAAAATGCACATTCATTTTGGTATGAAAACCTATCTTACAATACAGGAAAGTGGGGGAGAAGAGGATAAGCAGGGTTGGGGGGGATAATGGAAGGGAGGGCAGTGGGAGGAGGGAGCAATTTGAAGTCAACACTCTTGGGGAGGGACAGGATCAAAAGAGAGAATAGAAGCAATGTGGGGCAGGATAGGATGAAGGGAAATATAGTTAGTCACACAACATGACTATTATGGAAGTCATTTGCAAAACTACACAGATATGACCTATACTGAATTGCCTGCCTTCCCAAAGGGAATGGAGGGGAGGGAGGGATGGGGAGAAGTTGCAACTCAAAGTTTTAGGAACAACTTTTGAGTATTGCTCTTGCTACTAGGAAATAAGAAATACAGGTAATGGGGAATAGAAAGTTATCTGGCCCTACAGGACAAAAGAGAAGATGGGGACAAGGGAAGGGAGGGATGATAGAAGTGAGAGCAGATTGGTGATAGGGGAAATTAGAATGCTTGGCGTATTGGGGTGGGGGAAGGGGACAAATGGGGAGAAAATTTGGAACCCAAAATTTTGTGAAAATGAATGTAAAAATGTTAAATAAATAAATTAAAAAAATAAAAAAACTTCATATCCCTAACAGTTTTTTTTTAGCCCCAGGTACCAAGCTCTTTAGAACCAAAAATACATGGTCCTCCTATCTAACCAATGTCTTCTGGCTTAGTCTTTTCTTGAACTCTTCCTTATCCAGAGACTTTGATCTCTGCCAGAGAACTCACTCTAGCTTATGGCAAACATTCCATATTCATCCCAATTTCAATCTCCAAAGGCTAAGCTATCAATCAAATAATGGTTATTTGTCCAACCCCTACCAAGCAGGTTTGGGTTTGTAGGTTCCCAGACATTCCCCCCATGTAGATGAGTGGGTGGAGAAAATACATAGAGACCTGACATGTCTAGGGACAGGGTCATACTCTTCCTTCACCAGATCAGTCACAGTCTTAGACCTTTCATATGCAGATGTGACCTACAAAGGCCTCAAAAGGACATTCTGGCAGACCCTAATAGTAGCATCTGTCTCTGGGAGAGCCAGGAGAGATGTGCTTGATTGAGAGGTGCCAGGACTTGAAGAGAAAGGCTCATCTTTGGGAAATTATCCATGGTTCAGGGCTGAATGACTGAAGGACAGGGAACACAGTGACCTTAATGTGAGCATTTGGGATATTAATTGAATACATAAATGAGCTTTGGAGGCTTCACACCATTTGGAGTTGAACAGAATCAGTACTCATTGAGATGTTCAGGACAACGCAAAACAGGGAGCTCAAGGATAGATTGGCAGGACATGTGTGACTGTAGGATTTAGTAAGGCAAAACAAAGCAGCCTCAGAGTTCCAAGAGAGCTTGGAGACACAGAGGAAGGGTTGAAATTTGGATGGAGATATCAAGGAAGACCAGGGAAAGATAAGAGAGGTTCAGAACTGTTGCTCATGGGAAGTAGTCGGAAATTCTAGGTGCCCAGGATCAAGAAATGCACTGCTTTGGGGCAAACCAATTCACCTGGTTCAGTCCTACAAGCAGAGTTTCTGTGATTACAAGGGCCTGTGTGCAAAGATGAGGGAAATGAAGCCAGCCAGGAGGTGAGCCGTCAAACTGGAGGGAAACTCAGGGGTCACAGGATCATAGAATTTGAGATAAAAGGAACCTTATCAAGTCTGACCTCAGTTTACAAGGGAGGAGACTGAAGTCCAGAGATCTTGTGACTTGCTTGACCTTACAATAAGTAGCAAACTTTAACTCACCTCTTCCTGTCTCCATGTCTGATGCCCTATTCACTTTGCCACTTGTCACTCAGTAACTATGGGACCCTTGATCTTAAGCTCCCTAAGAATCAGGTACCTCGAGAAGAGTAATCTAGTGAGTTATATACAAGCACAGTGTCTTGAGTACTGAGTAATGGACAAGAGGAGGATCCCTGTGGGCATTCAGTGTGATCAAACAGGCATTCATTCAGCACCTATTGTGTGCCAGGCCCTGCCAATACAAAGACAACAGTCAAACAACCCTTGCCCTCAAAGACCTTGCCTTCTCTGGGGAAGAGACAACACATATGCTTATGAGCCAGCATAAAATAATTATGAAAAAAAATTTCTTTGTGGGGAAGATGAACAAATGGGGCAATCTGCAAAGGAGACACCTGAGGAAGAGTGTTGAAAGGAACTGGGGAGTTTAAACTTTCTTGAACATTATGTATATGTATAGGTATATGTATATGTATACATACACACATACACATATACATATACCTACATACCTATATATGAAGAAGTGAAGCAGGGGTTTAAGAGACTCACAGGAACATAGTGTACTCCCACAGGACTGTCTCTTGTAAAAGGTTGGGAGTACTTGTAACCAGGCATTGATTACTAAGACCACAACCAAATAATGAAATAGCTGTGATTTCCCCTTCATTTCTGACTTCCAAGATAGAGTAGTGGAGGTGCAGTGGGGGAGGATTGGGCACTTATATTTTATTGGATATGTGGACAATTTACAATCCTGCAGGGATGAATGGAAGATGTATTCTCATACTCAATCTGGGCACTAAATACCGAGTTGTGCTCTTTTGAGGCTGGTCAATTCCATTGCAAATCTTCCTGGCGAATGTGTTGCCCTGATGTGCTGGGATGATACTTTAATTCTTTAATATTTATACTTAATATATATATTCTTTAATTCTTTCACACAATGAACAGGAAATATGTCTATTACACCAGAGTAGTGTTGCATTCCTGTGCCTTATACTGTGAGTTGAAGAATTGGTCCAATCATTAGTCCCCAACATGAATTCATACTGTTTTGTAGGCCATTTGTAACTGATCATCCCCCTCTGGAAGGAACACCTCCGATCACTCATGAGCCTTTATAATCACATGACAATTGTATTCGGTAACATATAGGACTTTTCAGGGCCCAGAAAATTCACCCTCTACTGTTGTGACCCCATGTGGGGTTGTGTGTTGATAGGGGGTGTGAATGGAAAAAGTTTAAGGAGCCCTGCTCTATTCCATATCACATCCCTTCAATCTGCATATCCTCCAGAATTCCCACAATGAAACAAGAGCAACCATCCCCCATTCATTTCAGGTAACAGGACGAATATGGGTTACAGAAGATTCTAGATTTCAAATATCAGAGAAGTCACTGGTATTGGCTGGTAATAGAGAAAGATCATGGTCCCAAGGACAAGATGTGGGAGCAGGTGGAGATTGTTTATACCTTGGTGTTATTAGGCACTTTATGGTAAGTACACCTGGAAAGACCAGTAGATACTTTCCCCAGAGGAAGGTATGGGAGAGTCCTTAAGCAAGCATGGGTAGAGGAACTGGGCTGGGGCTGTGCATAGGTAGTAAGCATCAGACTGCTACCAATGAACATAGGGATAGAGGTATTCAATTAGAACTGTGTACCTAAGATGAGCATCAGGGATCACCCCACCGAGATCCAGGTGGTGTTTATCTGCCTTTTATTACCTTCACTTCTGGTAGAACTTGGTAAGAAGAGTTGAACCCTTGTGAAAGCTTGAGTGAATTGTATAAGAGAGTTTGGAAGTAGACAGCAGGTAAAATTTTGAGACTCTGTATATTGACTTAGAAAACCACATATTCACATTTTCTATGTTTTATCACATTTTAATTTATTTGGTTCACTATATTTCCCAATTACATTTGAATCTGCTTGGCACCCACTCCATAGTCTTTCCCAGCAGGAGACATGTTTAACACTTCTGATTTGGGGTCTTCTACTCCTGTTTCACAGGGTGGTGTTGTGTGCAGCCCTACTTTCTGTGCCTCTAAGAAGATAGTCTGCTAGGAGTTCATATGACATGTCTTTATATTCTTGGGGGTCTTGCATGGTCCGTGATTGGGTAGGAGCTTAGCAGACAGAGCACAAAGTACATCTCAGAAGAGACTTGAATGGGCATGTTGTGTCCTGAAGATGTGGCTTCAGATCTACTCCTCTGAGGTTTTGACACTAGGTGGGTTTAGGATTAGGGATGCTGCATTTCCCCACTATGTAAAATTTCATACAGTGGGCACTTATAGTTATTTATTCAACATAAGAAAACCCAAACTTGAAAATGTGATGACTGTGCCTCAATTGTCCCTTTTCAGCATGGTGCTGGGTGGTGAGAGAAAGTAGAAAATTCCTCCTCCCTCTCCCCTTCCTCCTGCCCCCAAAAATTTCACTGTGAGATTTAGTTTCTTGGATTTTAATGACATTGTTTTTCATTACGCAATGTTTTTTTTTTCATTTTAATAACCATCAGCTTTCACTAACTAATTCTGGTGTGTATTAGTAATAAACTTTGCTTTATGAATGAATGGTTAAATGAGCCCTGCATTCCCCTCCCCCTTTTCCCCAAAGGAGAAGTTAATGATATTCCCCAAATCCCACTGCTTCCAAATGTCAGATTAGAAATACATGATTCCAATCTGCAGATGGTGCAGTCCCTTCAATTCTGGGGGACCCCCCTTTGCATTATTATTATTTACTTAGCTGTTTCCTCTGAATCTTGAGATTCAAGTAATGCTTTGGAAAATATGGGAAACCAAATGCCACATTTACAATTGTTTCTGAAAAGGTCTAACCTTTATTAAAGTAACTGGGTAAATACAATCCAAAGGGGTTTATTTTCCTTGTAAATTAAATGGTATGTTTGTAGACTAAAAGGTCAATTTTGGGCAGTGCTTGTTCTTCAAAAAAATCCCCTTTCTCTACAATAAATCAAGGTAACTAATTTGCTTCACATGTGCAGCACGTAAAGCATAATTCTCTTTATCTGTTTTCCAAAGTCGATTGTTTATGGCATTCGAGGCTGTGCTTGCTGCGACATAGTATAAATGTGGGCTCCCTGAGACAAATGTACAAGAGCTTTAATTTGAAGTGTAGGGCTTCCTCCACTTGAGGAACTGAATTCATCTTACAGGATATGTAACCTAATCATGCTCTACATGGCACTTTGGGTCTATTTAGTCATTTTGCTCCTTGCTCCTGAAAAATATTATTTTTTCTCCTTTTCATTAGAGAGAAAAATCACCTTTTCCTTCCCACCATAAAAAAATTTTCTTTAAAAAACATGACCCACTTAAGAGAATCTGATTCATCACAGTGGTTTTAGTTACAGAGCCTGCCTTGGCTACGGACTCAGGTTTAACATCTTCTTACCAAAGAAGAAATGTAGGGGGGAAATCAATCAGGAATTTATTATTTGCTGGCAATGTCAGTAGAGCTCCAAGAGAAACTTTCTAGGGCAACGCATTTCCAGACTTGATTCATCATGGCTCTGAAGAGTGCTGTTTCTATCATAGGAGCAGATAAGCAGTGACTAATAAAACCAAATAAAAGAAGAATATGAATAATAAAAATAATAGCAAAGGATTTTGCAGAAATGAAGTTCTGAATAAAGGCTAAAAATGGGGAGCAGTAAACACTGACTTTATTGGCTTCTTTTAATTTGCTCATGATTGGCCCCATGCTATCTGTTTTGTATGAGGGGAGAGCTATGCTCTTGTGGTCAAATGAGGCATCTTCTTCTCTTTCTGGCTTAGCTCAAACCCTGTTGGCCACAGGGGCCAACTCCTTAGGTGAAAGAGAAAGGGAGAGCACTCAGCATCCCCTGGGACTCTTGTTTGGGGAATTGGTCACTCCTCTCTCTCTGTTCTTGGGCATCACTAAAAGATTGCTAACCAACCAATCAAGAAGTGTTTGTTAAGTGCCTGCCATGTACCAAGCACCATGCTAGTCTCTGATGATCCACAGTTACTGCCTTCCAGAACATCACTTCCCATTGAAAATGATGGAAATCTAAAATCAACCAATAACCAGGCAAATCTTTTTCCCTTTTTGAACTTCTGCTAGGTTGTGAAGGACAATAGATAACCACAGGATTCCATTCTAGCTCTAGAACTGGAAGTGACCTCAGAAGCCATCTAGTCCAACCTCTTCATTTAAAAGATGAGGAAACTGAGGCCCAGGGAGGGGAAGGGACTTGCCCAAGAATATGCAGAAGATCTTAGATCTAGACCTGTAAAGAATCTCAGAGGCTACTGAGGCTAACCTCCTTGATTTACAGAGGAGGAAACTGAAGCCCAGAGAGATGAAGTGACTTTCTCAAGGTCACAAAGGTCATTGATTGAAGTTTAACATCTAAATTGCTCTTCTATGTTATGCACAGGATGTATATTTCCTAATATACATAACATATATATATATATATCTATATATAAAATCCTAGAATATCAGAGCAACAAGGAATATTAGAGACCATGTAGTACCAGAGATTAATAATCTGGCATGCATAAACAGTTTAAAAATATTTTAATAACGATTTCAATATAACTGGTTTCCTTTGTAATCAGATAGATTTTATTTTATGCATTTACAAATATGATACTGAGAAGGCTTCGCCAGACTGATTGTCCAAAGAGGTCTGGCACAAAAGGAGTTAAGAACCTGTTATTTCTGGAGCAATGTTCCCATCTCTCACAAAGGGGGCTGATAAAAATGACTGATTGGGGAGGAGAGGTGGAGCCTGGATTTGGGATCATTTTGATTTGGTACCAGAGTTTCTTCTGAGTGCTCAAATTCAAGAGTTTGAGACAAAGTCAGTTGGAAGAGCAGACATCATTTTCTGGGAGGTCAGTATCAGGATGGCAGATATAAAAAGTATTGAGGAGTGGGCTGTTAATTGAACTCAACCTATCTCTTCCACCTTTGCTGTTTCTTGCTTTGGGGATGCACTTTCTAGCCCTGTTCACTCAGATTCCTGAATATCCCCTTGGCTTAAAGGGATGTGGGGCTTAAGCTTTATTTTGCAGAGAAAAAAACTGAGGATCCTTCTAATCTTCTTTCTATGCAGGGTGCCACAGACACTCATCTGACTGGAGATGAACATCAGAACCTCTATGCATACCCAGAAGCTGTGAGCAATGGATATAGGATGGGAGGAACAGATTTGGGACTGTGTTAGAGAGAAGCTCTTTGTGCTATAGAGAAATCATGACAATCCCTAATTGGGGTCCATCTATTGACTCATGGTTCTTCCCTTGATATTCCCTAGGTGGAGTCTTAGTATCCTAAGTGGAACTCTCTTGCAGCCTATAGATGTGGTCTCTATCCCATCCCCAACGCATGAAGACTAAATGATTTCTAAGATTTCCTCTAATTCTAAGTCTATGAATTCCTAGGATCCTAGAACTTATCGTAGGATCTCAGAGTTGTGTGGGACTTCTGTAGTCATCTACTGCACTCTACATTCTCAAAATAATCTCCTCTACAATACACTTGAAAAATGGTCACCCACCCTTTGCTTGAAGACCACCCATGAAGTAGAAACCATTATTCATAGAACTGATCCAGTCTACTCTGGGCTAGCTCTACTGTTAAGGAAATTTTTTCCTTATATTAGACCTGGATTTGCTTCTCTTTGTAATTTCCACCCAATTTTGAACTAGAAAGGACCTTATGGAGTATCTAGTCAATCCTCCTCATTTTACAGGGAAACTGAGGATTAGAGAGTGACTTGTCCAAAGCCATGCAGCAAGTGAGTGGCAGAGCTGGGACCAGAAGTCAGGTCTCCTGATTCCAAGTGTAATTTTCTTTTCATTAGACTCCACAATCTCAGCTAAAATCATGCTCCCCTTCAAATAGGAACTGATTGCTACTTTAACAAGTCTTCCCCCCATGAACATTACCTACCAACCCTTCTTAAACTACATGTTGAAGGGGTCACGACTGGAAAAAGTTTAAGAAGCCTTGACCTTGACTAATGCTGTTATTCAAACGGAAACAGGCGCCACTAAACTATTCATAAAGACTACCTATATAGGTACATTTTAAATTAGAAAAACACATATTGACATTATTTGTTTTATTATATTTTTATTTATTTTGTTAAATATTTCCCAATTACATTTTAATCTTGTTCAGGCCATATATGGCCAGTGGGCTGTGTGTTTGTCACTTCTGACCTAGTGCCTTGCTTTGCATATCATAGAGCCACCATTTTCTCAGTTCAGTCTTTCTTCCAGGCTTCCCCAGGTGAATCCTATAGCCACTGGATTCCTACCCCTGAATCTCCTAAGCAGACAGTTCCAGTAGACTCCTGTGGGTGACACAGTCACCTACCTCATCACAGGGCCCAGTAACAATATTTAGGATTAACCCATTGCCATGACATGTCTTGGCTCGAATGTTAGCATTTAGAATTAGGAGTGGCTATTTTAAACTATGATGAGCTAAGAAGAAATGCCTTTCAGATGTATTTCAGGTCAGTGCTTTGCAGTCACCATAGTAATATATTAGAGTCCCATTATTTTTCCATTGTCCTCTTCCTCCTTCCCCTACTCCCTGAGAGCTTCCCTCCCCTTCTGTTGATGAAGTACTGAATCTCCTTCCCTAGTGAGACAGTTGAATTGTATGCGTAAATCTCAATATTCCTTAAGCATTATTAATACCATTAGGTTGAAATGTTCTAGTTCCTAATCTTCCTGCTGTCCCTATGATTGTCTCTGGAACTTGAATATATCAACCCATCACATGATCTCAGAACTATTCATTCATTCATCCATTCAACATAGTTTTTAATTGCCTTCCCTTGTCCAAAGCCCAGTACTGGAAATGCAAGGGTAGGTACTACACAAAGCTTGTTCTCAAGAAGTTTGTCAAAAAATAGGGGGATAAGATACATGCACAAAAACTGCTATTCTGGTGAGATAAGTACATGGGAGAAGTCCAGGAGAAGTGCTAAGAGAACTTGGAGGGAGACATCACTTCCACTGGGGAGGAAAGGAGAGGGCTTGGAGAAGGCTTCATGGAGAAGGCAGCATTTGGGAAATACCTTGAATGAATGAACGAAAAAATATTCATCAAACATGTATTATGTGCCAAATATTGTGCTAAGTGCTGGGATATAAATAGTAAAAGAAGACAATTCATGCTCTTCAGTAGCTCACACTCTGATAAGAGAAGAAAACACATTAACAAGAGTTCATTGGAAGCATGGATGGTAAGACCCAAGAGTCCTTAGGGTGCATTGGGATATCTGTCCCAAAGAGTGGGGACTGTGAAAGAGATTGGCCCACCACCACTGGGAAGGGGACAATGGTTCTAAAGATCAGAATACAGCAGAGAATTTTGAATTTGCTCCAGTAGGGTTGGGGATGGGAGTCAGGCCAGGAGAGGAAAAAGAGAAGGAGAAATCAGAAGGAAGATTGAGATTGGGGCCTTGGGACCTAGGGCAGTGGAAAGGGAGAGCACTCACTTGGTCCCAGGAATGGAAAAATTTCAGAAGATGGAGATGGGGGTAGCAGTAAATGTGTTCCAGGGCTTGTTTTCAGATCTGATACTTTAAAAAAATATTTATTTAATATTCTGTTTTCCCCAATTATATGTAAAAACAAATTTTAACATTCATTTTTTTAAAATTTTGAGTTCCAGATTGTCTTCTTCCCTCTCTCTCATTCTCCCATTGAGAAGGAAGCAATTTGATATAAGTTGTACATGGATGATCATGCAAAACATTTCCATATTAGTCATGCTGTGAATGAAAACACAACCCCCTTTTATCCAAAAAACTCAAGAAGAAAAATAAAGTTTAAAAAAAAAGTATGCTTTGATCTGCACTCAGCTCTTTAGTTCTTTTTCTGGAGGTGGATAAGCATATTTCATCCTAAGTCCTTCAGAATTGTCTCAGCTTGTTGTATTTCTGAAAACAGCTAAAACATTCACAGTTGATCATTGTAAAATATTGCTGTTCCTGTGTACAGTGTTCCCCTGGTTCTGCTAATTTCACTTGCATCAGTCCATGTAAGTCTTTCCAGGATTTTCTGAGAGATCTAATACTTTTTTTACTTGAGATGAGTGTAAGAATGTGTTTGAAAAATATTTATTTTCTTATCAAAATCAAGGAAAATGGGCTCATTCAGTCTTAAGGACTCCTTGAAAAGTAAGAAGAGTCTGTTGAGCTTTATGCAGGCAGATGCTACTTTAAGAAAACTCAATATATGAAAACTCCAAAATTGCCTGATAAATTAGAGTTTCATCATGTATGTCACAAATGTTTGCTTCATTTTTACAAAGGGATTGTTCAAAAGTGTTTTATGTAGAGAACTACTCTTGAAAATTAACAACTGATATTTAGATGGCACAAGAGGATAGCAAGCCTGAGAGTCAGGAAGACCTGGGTTCAAGTTCCACATCTGTCATATACTGGCCAGAAAGTCACTTAGTTTCTCAGTGCTCTGGGAAACTCTCTAAGGCTATAAGTTAAAGGGCAAGTTCTTAACTGTATTGGGAGAAGGAGTTCATCATTTGGAGCCTCTACACCAATAAAATTACAGGTTCAAGAAAAAGGAACTTTATGTTTTCCAAAAGATTACTGGCAGCCTGACAGTCTTTTATGTTCTGACTTTAACAGATCACAACTGGAACAATGTGGTCAGTTCTGACTATGTCATTTTAGTAATAATGTTGACAAAGTGCAGTATGACCAGAGGTTGTGACCAGGACAGTGAAGAGACTCTAAACCAGTGCTTCTTAAACTGTGGTTCATGATTCCATATATGGTTGTGACCCATAGTTTAAGAAGTTCTGATAGGGGTCATGAGTGAAAAAAGTTTAAGAAGCCCTACTCTCCATCACACCATAGAAGGATTACTTGAAGGAAATGAGGATATTTAAGCTTGAGGAGAGAGGACTTGGGGGACAGAGGACATGACAATTGCCCTCAAGTAGTTGCCATGTGTAAGAGGGATTAGATTTGTTCAATGTAGTCCCAGAGTACAGAATTAGAATCAGTGGATAGAAAGTACAGAGAATCAAATTTCAGTGCAACATAAGGAAGAATTTCATAACCATTACAGCTGCCCCAAAATAGAATGGGATGCTTTGGGAGGTATTGAGTTTCTTGTTAATGGAGTTGGCAGGAGCCCCAGAGGCTATCTAGTCCAACCTATACTTGAACAAAAATCCCCCTTATGACAATCCGAACAAGTATAGAGAATGTGGATAGAAATCACCAGAAAAAGGTGCCTATTATGTATGTGCTACATATAAGACCCCAGAAAAAGGAAAGGAATGTCCACAAGAATATCCATAGTAGTTAAAAAGCCTACTGAAAAATTGAAGAGATAAAAAACAAAATTATATATTGTAGGGGACAATTCATAAGAAGAATTGATGATTTAGAACCCAAATCAGAAAACCTTAACAAAACACTTTGAAAAAGAGAGTGGATGAGACATCTAAAATGCAATGAATAACAAAAATATTCAATTAAAAAGTAAAAGGAAATAAAAGTAGGAAAGCATGTGAGAGCACTACAAAAAATGACCATTGAAAGTGTTTGAAGAGATAAAATAAGAAGGTTTGGTGTTTCAGAAAAAATAAAACCTCATGAACCAAAAAGATATGTGACTCATTGGGCAGGGTCAAAGAGGAAGTTGTTTTAAGGCAAACAAACCATAGGGCACATTTTAAAAAAGTGAGAAACAAGAACCAGTCATTATATTTATTGATGAATTCTCCCTTTAATTTTGTAGAAGTATTATAATAATAGAGTTTGATGGAGGGAAAAATAAACTTAGCAACTATAACTGTGGATGTTAATGGAATGAAATCATCAGTAATGGAAATCATCAAAATGGAAGAGGGTGACAGAGTAGATTAGCAAGAATATCCCCTCCTCAACTTGCTGTAAATAAGAAATCTGAAAACAAAAAAGCTTCATGAAGAGTTAAAATGAATGATTGCAATAGAATTGGTTATGTTTCAGCAGAATCCAGTAAAATTAGGAATGGCTGTCATAATTTTGCAGAAGTCAAAGTATAAAATAAATATTATTGATAGTGATGGACAGAGAATCTAAATCTTAATTAAAGACACCATAGCTAATGAAACAAGGGACAGGGATAGAGACTGAAACCTCTGATTTCATTGGTATGGGGACTGTTGGACAAGTAAATATTTTCTACCAGTGTGAGTTGGTACATTCTCTGAAACTATAATTTTTGTTACCTAGAGCTTTGAAATGTTAAGTGACGTGACCAGAGTCATACAGTCAGGAGTCAGAGGCAGGACTTGAACCTAGGTATTCTCTGACACCAGTACCATTCTTTTATACTGTGGTGGCTCTCATTAATGTATGTATGTGTATAGAAATATATGTGTGTGTATGCATAGTGTGAATATGTGTAAATATATGTATGTATGTATATGTATGTATGTGTGTATGTGTATATTCTCTCAAAAATCTTCAACCTGGCACTTAAAATCCTCCATACTAGGATTTTCACCAATCCTCCTAGTCTTATTGCATATTACTTACCCTTTTGTGCTCTGTGCTCCAGTCAAACTGGCCTACTAGCTGTTCCTTGTATATACCATTGGATTTCCCACTTCTATAACATTTTACAACCTATCTCTCATGTCAAGCGAACCCTCCTTTCTCACCACTGCCTCTCAGACTCCCAAGCTTCCTTCAAAGTACAACTCAGGTGCTATCCCACAAGATCCTTTTCTATTATTCTAGTTGTTAAGATTTGCTCCCTCTTGCAATTCACTTTTAATTATTGTATGTACTTTTTATTTACGTATCTGTAATCAAGTTGAATCTTCTAGTAGGATGTAAACTCCTTGAGAGCAGGGACTGTTTGGATCTTTGTATCACCAGTAATGGTACAGTTCCTGGCACATAGTAGGTATTTAATAATTGCTCAGTGAATGAGTGGATAAATGGAAAATAAGTAGGTACTACTTCATTATATCCCCTGCCTAGCACAAAGCCATGCTGATGATAAGTTCTAAATTAAATATTTGTTGAATTTGTGGTTGAAAGATACCTTTGTGGCTAATGAAATGAATGTGCTCCAGTCCTGTGGCTTCCAAAGGGCACCAGCAATCAATCAATCAATTATTTAACAAGCATTTATTAAGTATCTACTATATGTCAGGCAGTGTGCTAACCACTGTGGATATAAAGTCAAAGGCAAATCATTCTCTTACAGTGAAATAGACTAGCAGCATTTCTGGAATCAGCGTAAAGCATCCCAAGGGGACTTCTTAGAAGCGGACAACACTCATCTGAATGTAAAACTAGGATGTTTGGATGGTTTTATGATCTTCTCAGAGTGAATACTCCCCCCACAGATTCAATCACTGCCCCTCCCCACCTTTGCATCCAGTGTTGGTCTTGTTCATGCCTTTCTGTGAATTCTCCATAGAAGATTTATCCAGTGTGCTAGGAGGCTGCCTCAGGGTCTTCTATCATAGGAGCCTATGCTTATTAGTAAGTTACTCTCAGCAGCTTGTACATTAGTCCTTATAACTCCCTTGTGAGAAAGATGGGGAAGGCATTGCTATCCTCATTTTGTGGCTGAGAAATTAGTCAGTAGTCAACAAAAATTTATTAAGTGCCAGGCACTGTTCTAAGCAAAAGACAGTCCCTGCTCTTAAGGAGCTTATAGTCTTATCACAGAGACAAGCAAGAAACTATTGGGATAGGGACTGAACCCTCTGATTTCATTGGTACAGGGACTATTGGATGAGTAAGTGCCTTCTACCAATGTAGGTTGGTACCTTTTCTGAAACTATAATTTTAGTTACCTAGAGCACTGAAGTGTTAAGTGACTTGACCAGAGTCATACAGCCACAATATTTCAGATTCATGTTCTAAACAGGATAAATAGGAAATAATGTACAGAGAGAAGTCATTAGCATTAAGAGAGGTTGGGGAAGGCTTCCTGTAGAGGACAGGATTTTAGCTATAGCTTGAAAGAAGCCAAGGAAGCCAGGAAGGGTAGAATTCTAGGAATGAAGGGCAACCAGTAAAAATTCCCAGAGTAGGGAAATAGCGTGTCTTGTTTGAGGAAGGGGAGAGAGGTCAACATCACTGGATTGAAGGACATCTTGGGGGGTGGGGAAGTGTAAGGTGTAAGAAGTCTAAAATGTTGGGGAGGAGGCTAAGTTATAAATGCTAAACAGAGGATTTTATATTTGCTCCTGGCAGTCATAGGGAGCAATTGTACTTTACTGAGTAGGTGAGTGATGTTGTTGAAACTTGCACTTCAGAAAAATTACTTTGACAGCTGAGTGGAGATGGGGGTGGGGTGGGGAGAGATTTGAGGCAGGTAAGCTGTTGCAGTCATCCAGGCAGGAGGTATGAGGGCCTATACCACGGTGTAGTGGTGTAGTCAAAGGAGAGAGGAGAGCACATTGGAGAGATGTTGCAAAAGTGAAATCAACAGGTCTTGGCACCATATTGGATCTGGGAGTGAGAGAGACAGTGAGGAGTCCAGGATGATTCCTTGGTTGTAAGTCCGAGGGATTGGGAGGATGGTGGGGCCCTCTACAACAATAGGGACATTGGGAAGTAAAAGAACTTGGGGGAAAGACAATGAGTTCTGTTTTGGACATGTTGAGTTTCAGATGTCTACTGAACAACCGGTTTAGTAGGCAAATGGAGGGATGTAGTGTCAAAGAATATCAAAACTGTTGAGGGAGTCTTAAAATGAAGTCATACAACCCCCTCATTGTTCAAAGAAGAATACTAAGACTCCAGGAAGTAAGATGACTTGTCCAATATCAACCAATCAGTAAGTGGCAGGTGTTCTGATTCCCCAACCAGCCCCCTCTCCACTGCTATCCAGTTCCTAAAACCCAGTAACAGGACTCTCAGCTTTACTAGTATTGTCAAGTAGAAGAACTATTGGACCAGCTTTAATGAACAGATAAGAATTGGTTATAAAAATAATAAAAATTATAATAGCTTGCATTTGTATAGTGTTTTAGGGTTTGCAAAGTATTTTGATTCTCATAACAACCCTGTGGGGTAAGTGCTATTATTATCCCCATTTTTCAGATGAAGAAATTGAAGCAGTTTAAGTATGTTGCCCAGGGTCACATGGGGAAAAGACCAGCTAGGTAATACAATGGATAGGGCAACAGGCCTGGAGTCAGGAAGACTCTTCTTCATGAATTCAAATCTGGTTTCAGACACTGACTCTCTGTGTGACCCTGGGCAAGTCACTTAACCTTGTTTACTTCAACTTCCTCGTTTGTAAAATTAACTGGAGAGGGAAATGACAAGCCACTCTAGTATCTTTGCTAAGAAAACCCCAGATAGAGACAGGGAGAGTAAGAAATGACTGAAAATGACTGAACAAAAACAACACATGCGGGAAAGAGGGAAGGGAATAAGAATTTACATAGCACTTAACTAAAATTTGGTTGCCTGGAGAAGTTCATCAGTGTTGTACATCAATTTCATGATGGCATACTTATCCAGGTTTTGGATAATGGATGATGCTCTCATGCTTTCCCAATCGCTTGTGCCCATGCTTTTTAGCATGTTTTCAGCAATGTTGTCCGACACCTTCAACGAGATCAAACATGACATCAAGGTCACCTGCTGCATTGATAGTAAATTATTTAGCTTGAAAAGGCTCCAAGCCAAGACTAAAGTGGAGGGAGAGTTGGTGCATGAATTTTTGTCCACAGATGATTGATTGTACACTCAGTACAGCCTTTGAAATTGAGATGCAATCAAGTATGGATCAATTCTCTGCTGCTTGTGCTAATTTTGTCCTAACAATTAACACCAAGAAAACACAGGTGCTCTACTAGCTAGCTAGCATCACACCATCCATACATGGAAACATAGATTACAGTAAATGGAGGAATTTTGAATACTGTGGATAAGTTCACTTACTTTGGTGGTATACATTCCAGGAATGTACACATCGATGATGAAGTTGATGCACGCAATGCCAGAACTAGTTTAGTGTTTGGGAGGCTCCGAAGGAAACTGTGGGAGAGAAGAGGTATTAAGGCTGCCTACCCAACTGAGCCATTGTGCTGACCTCATTGTTGTATGCTTGGGAAACCTGGACAGTCTACCAGTGCCATGCCAGGAAACTGAATCTCTTTCATCTGCACTGTCTGAGGAAGATTCTGAAGATTACCTGGCAAGATAAGGTACTGAACACTGAGGTCCCTCGAAGTTCTCAAGCTGAACTTCCAAGTATTCATACTGTACTGCAGAGAACACAATTCTGATAGGCTAGCTAAACATACATTTTCCTGAAAGATGATTTTGCAGGTAATTCACACAAGCCAAGTGCTCACACAGAGGTCAGAAGTGATACAAAGACACTCTCAAGGTCTCTCTGAAGAACTTTGGAATCAGTTATGTGACATGGAAGACACTGGCACAGGACCACCCAGCGTGGTGTACCTGCATCAAAGAAAGTGCTATATGAGGGAAGCAGAATTATATAGTTCAAAAGAAACATGAGATGTGCAAATTTAGAGCCATGTCCATTTCAAATGTTCATGTGAACTATTTGTGCTTGACCTGTGTTAGAGCCTTCCAAGTTTGTATTGGTCTCATCAGCCTCAGTTGGACACACTGTACCTTGACTCCAACATAGTGATGTCATTCAAGAATGAAGGACAGCAACCAAGCAAACAACTATGTGCCAGGCACTTTGCTAAAATTTTTACAAATATTATCTCATTTTATCCTCACAATGCTCCTGTGAGGTAGATCCTGTTATGAGCCTCATTTTATTTATTTTTCTTTTTTTTTAACATTCCTTTCTCATTTTGAGTTTTACATTCTTTCCCTCCCTTCAGCCCTTCCCCCACCCATGGAGAAGGCAAGCAATATGATACCTGTTATACATATGAAGTATGTATATATATGTATATATATATATTATTCCCATTTTACAGTTGAGGAAACTGAGGCAAACCTCAAGTAACCTTTCTAGGGTCACACAATCAGTGTCTGTGGATGGATTTGAACTCAGGTCTTCCTGACTTAAGCCCAATACTCTATCCACTGTGGCACCCTCTAGCTGCTTCATTTTTTATATGAAATGTGTCTTAACAGTAGTATTCATTTTCTTGATTGGGTTAAATATGTGTTTCTGTAATATTGTTCTTTTTTCTCTACTTTGATGGTTTGTGATCTCATTGCTGTGGATTTTCTTTTGAAAGGGCTTATTTTGTCCCTATGCTCTTGGAAAGCCTCCCCAGGAATCCACCCAATCCTTCATCCATCCTGAGAGCTTTCCTAGAGACCTGGGAATGTCACAGAGAAACCACTGGCCTAGCCTGGCAATACACTATTCCTTGCTCTTGCTCCTTGAATAGCCCATCTCCTTTAAAGTCATAAATCTCTTTATTCTACCTCTTGCATGTACTTTTTGATGGTAAGATTTATTTAGCAGCATGCTCTGCATGTCTGCATGCAACCTGCATTCCCTTCCAACCCCCATTGTCCTTTGGGTGACTTCCAACTTTCAGTCTTTGCAGATCATGGTATGCCTTGATTCACAGTCCTATAGAATTATTGGAAGAAGACTGATGGTAAAAAGATGGACATTCGGTTCAGGGAAAAGCTTGGGGTCGTTAGGAACACTGTGCAATTATCTCCAAAGTGTCTGTGTTGTAAAGATTGGTGCACTCAGTCAGGAGATTCCAAATCCACCTCTTGAGCTTCCAACTGCATGACTGTGGGCCTCAGTTTCATCAGCAGTAAAATAAGTAGCTTCATTGCAAAAGAGTTTTGAGAATTAAATGAAATAATGTATGTAAAGTGCTTTGCAAAATATTTTAAGTGCTATATACTATTATTCCAATTCTCTCTCTTCCTCATATTCAATTAACATCCTAGTTGACTCTCTAACTGTAATGACTGTCTGTGAAAAATCTCCATAATGATAGACCAATTCTATGAGCTGTCTGTGCAACTGCATGTTATAGCTTAGTTAACAGACATTTTTCATCCACTTGATTTTTCTTGTTTGGATAGTTAAACTTGTGAAACTTTTATTTTGGGTGGAGGGGGTTGTGACTGCTTTAATGGATAGAATGTCAGACTTGAAGTCAGAAGGATCTGAGGTCATATCCCGCCTCAGACACCAACTGTGTGACCTTTTACAATTCATCTAACCTCTTTCAGCTTCTGTTTCCTCAGCTATAAAATGAGGACTATACTAGTACCTACTTCCTAGGATTGTTGCGAGGATCACATGAAATACCATTATGTCAAACAGTTTGCAAACCTTAGAACACTTTATAAATGTTAGCTGTTATTATCATGATGATCTCATGATGTTTATAAAGACTTGTTTGTAACAGGATTTTACAACAATAAATGTTCTTCTTTTGTGTATGTAAAAAGTGAAATACTGCTTGGTCTTAGAAAACACACACACACACACACACACGTGTCTATAACCAGGAGACTCTCAGTGACTTGTGTATCAACAGATGGAATATTGTGTAAGCCTGCTGTGTTAACAAATAACTTATGCCCCTCTCCAAACTGCTTCGTGGAAAGTCCCAGGATGGGAAGGGAAGGTTGTAATCCTCCTGCTAAATAGCACCTTTTGTCTGTCTTTTTGCTTGCCTGCTCTTCTGCTGAGAAAAGCTTCTCATGATTGTTTACTTGTAGCCACCACCTGGTATGAAAGCAAACAGATAAGAGAAATCCTGCCACACTAAAGCTCACACTGCGTGACCTCATAGTGATTATTTGGTCGGTAACCGCTAAGAAGCCAGCCTCGTGCATAGAGACTTAAAGGTAGAAATACTTGTATTAAATGGTCTGTGTTTGTACGTGTATCTTTGTGTGTATGTGTGTGTGCGCATGTGTATGTGTGTGTGCATATGTGTTATGTGTGTGTATTTATGTATATGTGTATTTGCACTGTGCTATTATGTTAGATGTTAGAACCCTTCCTGACATCTCTTTTGGTATGTTTAAATAGCATCATTCTACTCTATTTTCCTTTTCATTCCTAAGCCCTGAAAGGGACCTTTCCATCTCTAAAATGTTATAATCATATAGATAGATAGTGACCATCTGAACAGGAGTGTTATTTTATGATCCTTCAGTCATGGTAATGTAAAGTTGAGGGTCTTAAAGACCCCAGCTCAAGTCCTTGAGGAAAGAAAGAAATCAGATATTCCAGCCTTATGGGTGGTCACTGCATCTTAGTCAACCATTACCTTCAGGCTTCTGAGAAGCAGGGAAACTGCTAGAATATCACTGACATATGACAGAGATGGAGCTTTTCTCTTATACAGTTTTAATGTGAAAGCTTTAGTGGCCTAAACCTGCACCAAGTCTTTGGGACACCCTGAAACAATAGCATATCCCTGTTGTATAACTGGCATCTCACGAACTAAATCAAGATTAAAGATGGGCTTGTGTGAGACTCAGTCTATGGGCCCAGATAAAGATATGTCACTCATGGAAACATCTGGGAGAACCCCATCAACTGCTTAGAATGGCAGCACATTTATGTGATTCCTGCCACTGGGGGAAATTGAGGCCAGAAGATCTCTTGAGCTTGAATGTTTGAGTTAGGCCTATCTGTTTGTCCCCACTAATTCTGTCATCAATTGGGTAAACCTCTAGGTTGAGGATCCATTAGGTTGCTTAAAGAAGCCTAGGTCAGAACACTTCTAGCCTACGTGAGATCGGAAGGAAGAAAGCTTTGACATAGTATCTACTATGTTCTAGGCACTGTGCTAAGAATTTTACAAATACTATATCATTTGATCCTCACAGCAACCTTGCAAGGTAAGTGCTATTATTATTCCCAGTTGAGGAAACTGAGGCAAGCAGAAGTTAAGGGACTTGCCCAAGATCACCTAGCTAGTAAGTGTTGGAGGCAAAATTTGGATGCAGGTCTTTCTGACTCTAGGCCTAGCATGCCACTCACTGCAGCAACATCTAGCTGCCTTGAGTGATAGGGAGACCTGATCTCAATAAAGAACCCAAATGACTGACTCTATGGCTAGATGGCCTCTGTGATTAAAATAGTAATGCCTTTAATTTTCTTGGCAATCTTTAATAAGAAATCCTTAATAAAAACCAATTTTATTTTTCTTGCTTTTATTAATTCTTGCTTAACCTGAAGTCTGAGATTTTTTTATGTTTTGATGACTTCTTATTTACATTTTGATTTTTAATTTATATTTTGATAACATTGCAATACATTGATTTCTTTCATAATCATCTATGTTTTATTTTTATGCATTTAAAAGCATTATTTTGAGCAGAGGTCCATAGGCTTCACCGGACTGACTGTCCATGGGGTCCATTGCACAAACAAGGCTAAGAGATACATTATTCTTTCAATCAGAACAGATCACTTGGCTCCCTGAACTAGGGCTTCCCTTCTTCTACATCTCTTGTTCAGGACCAACCCCATGTCATGGCTGGGGTCTGAAAGTGAAGTGGGGAAGGGTACAAGTAGGAAGACCTGGCTAGTGTTGGGGCATAAGTACTTAGGGATCAAAGTCCCTCCTGACAGAGGTAGAAGGAAGGAGTTTTCATAGCTTTCACTATGTAGATTCTGGGGACAGGGAAGGGGAAGTCAGATCAGAATCAGTCTGCATAAAAAGTTAGCAGGAAGGAGCACTGGGCAGAACACCATTGCTAACTTGCCTCTCTTTTCCAATGCACTTGTTTTCAGTGAGACTCTGGACTCAAAGCTTTGTGAGGACTATGAGCCCCAACACAGGTACTATGGGCTTATGATTAGGGATGGCAATACCAAATTGAGAGCTTTTGTCCAAGATGGCTCCTGAGCCATCAACTCTCATCAACACTCCAAAGTTAATGCCTTTTGTCCAAGACAGCTCTGAACTCAGGCAGATTAATGCTCAAGTTTGGAGTCTGCTGGGACTACGTAGAACAGGCCTGTTAGACTCCACTCCAAGTACATGCTGCTGTTATCACTAACTGGAATTATAAGCAGAACTTATCTCCAAATGGTGCCAACTTGCCCTCATTAAAACACTTGACCTCATTAATGGATGAGTTAGATAGCCTTCTGAAGCCAGTGAAGCAAAAAAAGAAAAAAAAATAGTGAAATATCAACTTCTTTAAAAATTCTTCTAATGGCTGATCAATTGTGCTACTTTAGCTTCAAGGTGGAGGTTACTTCCCTAAATGCAAATTGTTCTGAGGAAAAAAAACCCAGTAATAGCAGCAACAAACCAGAAAATCCCTCCATGGTTTGTGGTAGAGGTTAAAAAGTCCTGGGAATCTACCCAGATCCCCCAGCTCTTTCAAGGAGCCAAGGATCTGAGATCCAGAGCTAGAAGAGGGCTCAGGTATCCAGCTCCCTTCTCCCTTTCTGTTTCCTGTCTTTCTTTTTCTGTCTCTGCCTCTCTGTCTCTCTTTCTCTTTCCCTTCCCCCTTCCCTTCCTCTCTCCCTCTATCTCTCCCCCCTCCCTCCCTCATTTGGCTCTTTCTCCTTACCTCCTTCTTTCCCTCCTTCTTTCTTTTTCTCTCTATTTTTTCTTTCCCTTTTTTCTCACCTCCCTCTCTCCCCATCAGCTCTCTCTACTTCTCTGTTCTGTCTCTACTTGTCCCCCTTTCTCTTCCTTCCTCTCTGTCTGTCAGTCTGTCTGCCTCTCCCCTTCCCTGTTTCTCTGATTCTGTCTGTCTCTCTGTAACTCTCTCTGTCTCTGTCTCCCTCCTCTTCCTCTCTTTCTGCCCCTCTCTCTATCCCATTCCATCTTTTTGTCTATGTCTCCCCTTAACCTTAGCCCCCCCCCCATCTGCCTCTCAGTCTCTTCAAAATCTACTCTAAGGAAAAGAGCTGATAAACTCAGCCTCAGTGAGGTGAATTAAGAACAAGAACCGTTAGAAAGTGAGCTAGTTGAGGGCAGGTCCTGTTTTGTTTCCCTTTCTTTATGACCCCAGTGTACAGTGTACAGAGTACAGTACCTAGCCCATTGTAGGTCCTTAAAAGACTCTAGATGATGGATTGACTCATATTTCTAGAGCCCTTGGTGTTGAAAAAGTCTTTTCCTTACAGCAACCCTATAAGGTATATGATGTGACCATGATTATCCCCTTTCCATCACTCTCTGGTCCCATTCCCAAACTCTTAAATACTTCACTTTCTGGCCCAACCTTTGAGTCTCCAGACTTCACCACCATGTCCTGGTTTGGGTAACTTTCCCTGGCTTTTTAGCTTCCTTTGGTGTGTAGTCCTTATGTTTGAATAGTAATTGCTTCTCTTTTACCCAGGAAGCCTGAGAATCTTCTCCTCCCAGTTTAATGTTTTTTTGATTAAAGGGGCCATCCCTTGAGTAATTTAAAGAAGCCTATCCATTGAATAGGTGTATCTCACTCAAAGTAAGACGGTGATAAGACTGAAGTCTGAAAGGACCAGGGTCCCACATTGCATCTTGGGCTATATCCAGTAATCCTGATGAATATCAGGCCACTGGACCCAGATGGCTCAGGAGAAGAAAGTGAGGTTGGTGACCTTGCACAGCCCTCCCTCCCTCAAATCAGTCACCTGCAAGTCATGTCATCATCTTCATGTCATAGTCTTTGAGAATGAAGGACAAATACAACCTTATCCCATTAGAATATGAAGTCCATGAAGGCAGGCCTGTCTTTTCATTGTTGTTTGTTTGTATTTGTGTTCTCAGAGTTTAATACAGTGTCTGGTATATAGTAAGTAGCTAATAAATTGAAAGGTAGTGGATAGAGTGCCAACTCTACCCCAAGCCTACCCCATCCTGCCTCTCCCCCATCTCCAGTCTCTTCATATGCTTTTCTGTTTACAAACATTCCCAGGACTCTGCCCTTAATGAAAAGAAAGAAAAAGCTTTCATTTAGGTCCTGTCATTCCCTCAGATTATTGTCCTATATCTCTCCTTCCTCTTTCAGCCAAATTCCTAATGTAACAGAGCACTTTAAGGTCTGCAAAACACTCTACACATACTACTTCATTTGAGCCTCACAATGCAATGGCCCTGGGAGGTAGGTGCCATTATCATTCCCATTTTTATAGATGAGGAAACTGAGGTGGAGAGAGGTTAAGGGACTTTGCCCAGGGTCACAGAGATAGTGAGTACCTGAGATAGGTTTTAGACTTTGATCCTAGGTCTTCTTGATCCCAGGCCTATCTTGCTTTACCACTTGGCCATCTGAATGCAGCCTAGAAAAAATACATTATATTCAAGTTACCTCCACTTTAGGGACACCTATTCTTTCCTCAGCCCACTACAATCTGTCTTTCTACCCTTCAGCTACACTGAAATTGCTCTCTCTGAGACTATCAATGATCTTCTAGCTACTTAATTGGATGGCTCTTTCTCCTGTAATGGTAGGGTTCACCGATGGACTCATGATTCACTATCTCATTGAAAGTGAGCAGAAGCAGCTAGGTGGTACTGTAGTGGAGAGAGAGCTGGGCCTAGAATCTGGAAAACTTGAATTCAAATTCAACTAGAGATACTAGCTGTAGGATATTGGCCAAATCGCTTTGCCTCTGTCTGCCTCAGTTTCCTCAACTTTAAATTGGAGATAAAACAGCACCTACCTCTGAGGGTTGTTACAAAGGTCAAACAAGACAATATTTGTAAAGTGCTTAGCACATTGTCTGGCACATAGTAGGAGTTTAATGAATTTCTTTCCTAATACTAAACTAAGATGCCCAATAAATCCACCTTCATGATAGGCTTTCAATTAATTGGGAACTTCAGTGACATTGTACAGGCAGAGGATTTGGATAGATGGAGCTAACTTGTTCACTCCCTAAAGTTATTCTAGACCAGCCCTTCTTAAACTGTGGGTTACAACCCCATATGGCATTTTGAAAGATTTGGCAACTGTCAAGTTTTCTGAATGCACCATGACCAAAAATTAATTAAAAATCAATTGTGTAATGAATCTGACATGTTTCTGGCAGTTCCTGCCCATGTTGCATCACACAACTGTGTGATCACTGCAACCTTGGTTCTGAACACAAAGCATGTGCACTTTGTGCTGCACATGCCCTCAGACCACATAACACCAACCAGCACTGCCAAAAAGGGGTTGAGAGTGGAAAAAATCCAAGAAGCCTTGTTCTAGACGTTATTAAGTACTTTGAGAAGGGTCATTGGAAAGGTTGCCCTCAGTGTGGTCTTCCAATGAAACCCATGAGGAGGAACTGAGGGTGAGGGTGGGGGAAGCCTTCAAAATTTGAACTCGATTCTGTAAGCTCTGGTTCACTATGTCCTGTTGCCTCCCAGGAATGCAAAGGAAATTAGGTGCACCATTGTGGGTTAAAAGCAAACTGGGAACAGGCTAATGCCACTGTTTTGAATGGTAGTCAAGGTTTATCAAAGGTATTTAATTTTAGCTCTGAAGAGCAGAAAATGTAGTTTAAAAATAAACCAGCAGTTGAGAACAAAGGCTGCTGAGACTTGGGGAATCGCAAGCAAAGGCACACGTTTCCCAGTTGGACAGGAGATCCTGGGGTGGGGAGGAGATTGTGAATGTTGGCATCTAGCAATTGTGAGGTGTGTTCAGTCTGTCAAAAATTCCTCACTGCTGGCTGTGTCCTGAGCCCTGTGCTGGGCATACTGGGGAAATGTCTCTGGAAAGGGCTCTGGACTTGTTAGATCTGCCATTAACCTGGTAGGTCACTTCTAGACTCAGGGCCTCTGTTTCTCTATCCACCCATCCATCGATGGAATGAAGTGGAAGGGCTTGGATTAGATGATTTTCCTTCTGGCTAAGGGCATAGGCTCACTTCCTGACTTGGTCACATATTATATGTGACCTTGGTCAAGTCAGTTAACTTCCCTGACCCTCAGTTTCCTTATCCATAAAATCAGGAGTTTGAACTGGATGACATTTATTTTCTATTCTAAGAGCCCTCTCGGCTTTGAAAAATCTATTTTCTAAGGCCCCTCCAGGCTCTGACATTCTATGTTCCTAGGTGCTTCCTGGTACTACTATTCTGCAATCTAAGGTCCCATTTCAGCTCACTCATTCTCTGCTCTAAGATCTCTTCCTGATTTGACACTATGCTTAATACCCCTTTCTGATCTGACACTCTATGCTCTAAATAAGATCCCCTTCTGATCTGACACTCTATACTCTAAGGTCCCTTTCTGATCTGACACTCTATACTCTCAGATCCCTTTCTGATCTGACACTCTGTTGTAATACTTGGACAATCTAGCAGCCAGGGAAGAGCAAGAAGACATCTTGAGATCTTTTTGTGTTCATTCTTCATTGCCAAAGAAGACAATCTTGAGATCAAAGCAAGTTGAAAAAAGTAGTTAGATCTCCTTAGATAACTGGATTTCAACTTCGGGTTGGATTTGTTTGCTTCTGTATACTTATGTCCTGTGTTTGCTGTCTGCTAAATCAATTAAGCCTCATCCTCTCAAAGGGTGGGAACAGAGTCTTGTGGCTGGGGGAATAGTGGGGAAATATCTGGAGAACATGACTAAGAAGAAACAAGTGGCCAGGAGGCATGGTCTAGATCTACTTAGCTAATTGCATTTCTTCTTCTGGATTGGTTTCTGTCTGTGTTAGGGCAGGGCAGGAATGGGCTGTCAGTTAAAGGCATCTGAACAGATGGCTTGGTCCTGTTGCCAGAAAAGGTAGCAAAACCACTCTAAATAATTTAAACCGCACTCAGGACTCCCAGATCTTGCCCAGTGACTGAGCATTTAATGCTGCAAACAACACTAAGCTTGGCTACTGCAGTGGCTACAGCTGTCATTGAATGATAAAGCTTAGCTGTGAGCTGGATTTGGTCTTGAAGGACCTGTGTTTGAATCCTACCTGGATCTAAGAATTACTGTTTATATGACCTTAGGAAAGTCACTTAACCTCTCAGACTCGGTTTTCTTTTTTTAAAGTGAAGACTAAATTTTATTTTTTGTAAGCATTTATGTTCTCTCCCTCCCACCTCACTCTTCTTCTGGGAAAAAGAAAAACAAAATCCTTATATCAAATATCCATGATCAAGCAAAACAAATTTCCACCTTGACCATGTCCAAAACAAGTGTGTCTCATTCTTCATTGTTCTGGAATAATAACTGATCCATTGCATTGATCAGTTTTTTCTTCTTCTAAGACTTTGGGCCTTGATGGCCCCTAAGACCTTTTCCAGTTCTAAATCTTTGAACTTATGAAGGGATCCAGCCAGCTGGAACCTAGAAAGGATTGCCAAGTCCTGAGCCAAATACTGAAGCCCCTGGGAACACAGGTGGTGTTTTCATCACCACTGTCTATTGAACTGTCTACTGAAGGTAGGGATTCCGAAGAGAAATACTGATTTGGGAACTGAACAGATGTCTGAGAAGATAATATTAGGGGATGAAATTTGAGCTACTGGAGACAGCATATGATAAAGGAATGACGGCCAGTAATAGAGTACAAGTCAAAGAGTCACTAAAACATAGGTGCATGGAGTCTAGTCAGTCTAATCAATAGAGCCCAAGAAAGGGAGAGGCCCACTGGTTGGGGTGGATGGGATAATGGTAATTGATGTCAGTAAGCAGGATGCATAACTCAGCATTTATTTCTCTTCTAAGCAGTATGATCTTAGGAGTGGGAAGGCAGGGTAAAAAAAACGTTAAGCATGAAGTAGAAATCCAAGCTCAGTGAGAAGGTGGTCTGGCAACTAGGTGCTTGCATAGACTTTATCCTTGGGAAATGAAAGATCTGACAAATGGGATTGTTGATGATCTTTGAAAAGACCTAGAAGGTGGGAGAGGGGTTACTGACTTGGAGGAGGACAGAACCAAAGAGCACTGGACAAAAGAGATAGATTTCCAGTTGAAATGATTAACAGCTCTCTAATGATAAGAGCTTCCCAAAGTAGATTGGGGTATGTCTGGATATATGGGCTTCACCCCTTCGGAGGTTTTTGAGCAGAGGTTGGATATCAACAGTGTTGCAGAGTGGATATTTACTCAGGCATAGGTTGGCCTAGATACTTTTCAAGGTTAGATTCTTGCATTCTGGGATCTCTGTTATGTTCAATGTTCTAAGGCCCTTCCTAGCTCTGATATTCTCCGTTCTAAGGTCCTTCTCAACTCTGACATTCTGTGTTTTAAAAGTCCCTTCCAGCTCTGCCAATTTATGTTTTAATGGCCTTCTCAGCTCTGATGTTCTCTGTTCTAAGGACCCTCCCAGTTTTAACTTTTGTTGATCTAAAGGCCCTTCCAACCCCCAACTTCTCTGTTCTAAGGTCCATCCCAACTCTGACATTCTGTGTTCTAAGTTTTTTCCTAGCTCTGACACTTTACATTCTAACAACTTTCCAATCTCTGATATATACTGTTTTAAGGTTCCCTTCCTGTTCTGGCATTCTCTGTTCTAAAGCCCCTCTGATGTTCTGATGTTCTCTGTTCTGAAGTCTCTCCCATCTTTAACACACTGAGTCTTATGTCATAAAATCCCTTCCAGCTCTCTGTCCTTCTGTCCTCTGAGTCTATGGCTTCTATGACTCAAAGGCTAATGGACCAAGTTTATTCTAGAGACCCTCCAGACTTGTCCATCACTTAAGTCTTCTCTTCAAACTGTCCAATTCTCTGCACCCCTTTTTCTCTTTTAAAGAGGCAGAATGGTGTGGTGGATAGGGAACTGGACTTGAAGCCCTGCTTAAAAAACTTACTAGCTCTGTGACCTTGGGTAAGGCCCTTCTTTTTGAGTCTCAGTCTACTCCTGTTCTAGAATAAAGAGGCTAGACTCAGTGGCCTCAATGCCACTCCTTTCAGGTCTACATGTAGGCTCCTCTGAAGTCTCCCTTTGCAGAGAACATGGCATGCTTGGTACCTCTGAGGGCCAGACAAAAGAGGGGGAGGGAAGGCCAGAAGACCATTCTGATTACAAGCTTCCAATGATCTTCAACGTGAGGGCAGGGCATACAGGACGGCTGCTATAGCCAGTTCTATTCCACCACTTCAACTCCGCTTCCTGTCTAAATCCTCATGTTTTGTTACTGTAACTACAGGTTTGTAGGCGAAGATAAAAGAAACAGGAGACAACTTGGGTCTTTAAGCCACTTTCTTAATTCCAAAGCAAAGCAATTTCAATCCACTGATATTAACAAAGCCCATACTGTGATCAAGGCAGTATGGGGCTGCAAAGATGCAACAAGGCACAAGCTCAATGAACCTACTATCTAAGACACATACACAAATAATGAGTACAAGGGGAAAATAGATGAAATAGAAAGGCAAGCTGCAAAGGATCATTAGAAATTGTGGGATGGAGACATCCTATTCAACTGGGGAGGTCAAGCAAGGATAATATGTCCATAAATACAGGTCATCTAGCCCAGTCCCCTCATTTTATAGAGGAGTAAACTGAGGGAGGGGAAGTGAGTTGCCCAAGGTCACATAGAGGATCTTAGGTATAGAGCTGAAAGGTACTAGAGGTAGGAAATCTGAGGTCCAAGTAGATTTTGTGACTTACCCAAGGTCAAGCAAAGCTTCACAGAGGGATTAGTCTCTGAGACTTGCCTAGAAGGATGGGAGGGACTTTAGCAAGTGGAGGGAGCGGAAGAGGGTCGATTCTATGATAAGCAGGGGAGATTGTGTGAGCAAAACCATGGAACTTAGTAATGGAGAGGACATGAACTGGAGATGAAGAATAGTTTGACTGGAATGTTGAGTACACAATGTAGAGTGAGTAGTGGGAAATGAGGCTGTCCAGGAAGTTAGAGCCATATTGTGGACCTGGAGATATGATCTCCCTGAAACATTGAGCCTTGGGAGCAAACATGACTGATGGTTCTAATTCTAATTCTTTGGGGTGGCCAACTGATTGCTGGGGTCTATTGCTTGGATCAACACATCAAAATGACTGGTGTGTTTATTGGGGAAAAAGTAGTCAAAGCAGTAGTTTGACTGAATAACCAGACAACTCAAAGTTATCTAGAAATGCCACCTTCTAAATTGATGGCAACATATGATAAATCATCCTCAGCTTATCTCTTATTTTGTTGCTGTTAGTACAGCATGCTTTTATAACTCAGCTGAATCGGCTATTGACTCATAACAGAGCAGGGCCTATTGACAGTGCACATGAGAGCAATCTGTTGTTGAGCTAGAAATCTCCTGGTGCCATGACAAGTGTTGAGAAGAGCCGCCTTCAGAACTGTCACACCTTATAGGACAAGACAAATGGAAGCCAGCCATCCTAAAAGAAGATCCATCTGAAAGTGAATATAGATCCTCTTTCCATGTGACAGCAGGCAGCTGGATGAAAATGGGAAAATGCAGTCAAGCATCCCCATTTCCCAGATCTTCCTGTCACCATTGCCAGATGATTGACTGAATCTTCCACTTTGCAGCCGGACCTTTGCCGCTACCACTCGGGAAGCAGCCACGTTCCAGTATGGGTGGCAAGTCTATGGCATGAGCAAAAGCACTCCCTTAGTCCTATTTGAGTGACTTCTGAACATCTGACTTTCTGCATGCAAATATGGTCAAGTGGAGCCTGTCACAGCAGTGACAAAAACTAAACAATGGGAATTAAATTAATGTAGTCAGGAACCTGATTACAAAGATATGCTGAAGCATATGCTTGGTTGATTCCATTTCGAATTTGTCTGTACTAAGTTTCAGTGGTAAACAAATTTTTTTTTTTACAAATAGAACTTAATACCTCAGTGTTCATGGATCCTTTCTCTCCTTGGTGGGATGACCTTGGGGTTATACTCACTGTCGGTTCCAGAGAACTGTCCCATGTGAGTATGTGAATATTTTTATAATGGGAAAACCATTAAAGAAAGGATGATGAGGTCATCAATCAGATTTACAGCTGGAAAGGAACTTAGAAAGTACCCAGTCCAACCCCTTGTGGTATAGAGGAAGAAAATGAGACCCAGAGACAAGAATGAACTTTGCCAAGGTCACATTGCCGATTTGAACACAGAATCAGGATTTGAACCCAAGTCTCATGCTTCCAAATTCAGTGCCTTTCCAGGCTTGTATAGCATGAGTGAGCACTTCTATTCAGGCTCTTTTAATGAAAATTGCCACGATGCCCAAATTGAATCTCCTCCCTTTGCCAAGTAATCACGATAAGTTTGAGGAAGGGTAAATTCAGGGCCCAAACCATGGTTTCACTGAGTTTTCTAGTAGAATTGACCATTTACTTTCCTTTTGTTGACATAAGATCATAAAAACAAAGCTGGGGCCTCACTGAACATAGTCAGACCTCTACCACCCAATATGTGTGTGTGTGTTCATCCTTCATTGCTGAAGAAGACCATGTCATCAGAGAAATAATGACATGACTTGCACTTTACTTTGTTTTGAGTGAGGGAGGGCTGTGCAGGTCACCAGCCTCACTTCTCCTCCAGAGTCATCTGAATCCAGTGACCAGATATTCATCAGGATGACTGAAGATGACCCAGGACGAAGCAATTGAGGTTAAGTGACTTGCCCAAGGTCACACAGCTAGTGAGTGTCAAGTATCTGAGGTAAGATTTGAACTCAGGTCCTCCTGATTCCTGCACTGGTGCTCCATTCACTGAACCACCTAGCTGCCCCAGCCTCTACCATCCAGCATGTTCAGGGAAGAGTGAGTTCTACTCAATGGGGTTTTCTGGGTAAAAGTAATGTCCTCTGGGGGATTATGTGATTATAGAGCTGGAGGTGATCTTAGTAATCACCAACTCAACTTTTCAGAGGAGAAAACTAAGGCCTAGAGAGGTGAAAGATCTTTCTTGAGGCCTCTTGAGTACTAAATAGCCAAGTTAGACAGGTAAGCGAGGGTTACATCAAAGCTTTTTCCCTACTGTTGTTATTCGAAATCTTTTCACAAATAACTGAGTCTACTTCCCTGCTATAGTAAGTAGAATCTAGGGATTCTCACTGAATCTTTCTTACCTGAAGATACTGCAGGGCCTTGGGGTCATCACTGCAACCATCCATCATTGTTGACCAGGTCTGAAGTTAGAGATGAGAAACACTGGGATGAGTGTTTGATGGGCCAAGACATCACTTGGAGATTTTTGTGGTGTTTGCTCATGTTTTTAACTCTGTCTTTGACCTGACCTTATTTTCTTGTGATTGAATTTATGGGGACGGATGGGAAAAACATCATCTTCAAAACTGACATTTCCATAGTGCCTTAGGGCTTGCAAAGCACTTTGATATATTGTCTTTTTCTTCTTCATGATAGTCCACTGAGGAAGAGATACTAGATATTATCCTTATTGTACAGAGCAGGAAACTGAGACTCAGAACTCAATTCAATTCAACAGTCATCAAGCACCTGCTATGTAAAGGGGCTTAAAAATAGACATGAAAATTTCATCCCCAAAGACATTCTACTGGGAAAAACATCATGTACAGAAAATAATATAAAAACACAGTACTTTTTAGGGGGGCATTAGCAATTGTAGGTCTAAGAAAGGGCTTCATGTGGGAGGTAACACTTGAGCCTTGCATGGAATGAGCACCTCCAAAGACAGAGATGAAAAGGGAGAACTTCCCAGTTAAGTGTTCTAAGCCTTCTAGGCTAAGTAAGAGAACGGATGGGTGGGCTGACTTAGTCTTTATCAAACCATATAGAAGGCCAAGGGTGCAGACTTATTCTTCATCTGAAAGTACAAGGTGATGTCCAGGGATTCTATAGGTCAGTGGCAATGATGAACCTAGTGGGTTCATACAGCAGTACTTTCTGGGTCTGATCAGGACAGCTCCTGAGAAAGGTCCATGGCAATAGCTGCTCCAACAGCTACCCAAGGGCTCCTGCTTTCCTGGTCATGGTTGAAAGGGTATAATGGTAATCATAAAGATATTTAATATTCCTTTTCATTTTAACATGTTTTATGATCACAAAGTGCTTTCAGACCATTATCTTGTTTGACATTCCTCCAGTTCTGTAAGGTAGGTAAGGCAAGAATTTGTAACTTCCTTTCACAGATAAGGAAAAGCTCAGACAGGAAAGATTCCACAATCCAGACCACGTAGGTACTAGCAGTAGAAACTTGACTTGTATACTTATGTCCCTCTCCTAACCCCTTTATCCCCTACCTTCAGCAGGATGTAAGTGGTCAGAAACCATTTCATTTTTGTCTTGTGTCCTGAGTGTTTAACCCAGTGCCTGGCACGTGATGGGTGCTTCATAGATACTTGCTGATTTCTGGGTCCAAATCCACTACTCTTTCCATACCATGCTTTCTATATCTAGGTAATATTGATCATAAAACCATATATTGTCTGGCTTCTAAGGTCCCTTCCAGCCTCATATTTATGATCCCATAATCCTATGATTTAGGAGGGATCTTATGAGTAGTCTAGTCCCATAACCTCATTTTATAGAAGATAAAACAGGCCCAGAAAAGTGGGGTTCCTTGCCTAAGGTCATACAAGTTAGTGGAAGAGCCTGGAGTATAAATAATAACTGGTAGACTATCCTTAGACTTGGAAGGGACCATCGCAGCCTCCTTGTCCACCAAACGACCCCAATGTAGGAGTTCTTCCTCCAGTCACTATGACATCTAGTCACCTGATTACAGGTCAGTGCTCTTGCTACTGTAGCAGCGTGACCCCTAACTAGGGAGCTTGAGTTCCCTACATTGAGTTTCCTTAGAGTAGCTCAAGCCTGCAGAATAAAATTTCTCCCCATGTGAGGTTCAAAGCTCAGACCGAATCTTCAATAGGAAGCTGCAAAATGATGAATATCGTAGTTTCCTCATCCAAGTCCCAGTTGCCCAGTACATCAAATGGGGAACGACTGAACACTCTTCAACCAGAGAATGAAACCCTATTACCAGGGCCAGATGAATGGTGCAACATCTGAGTATAAAATAATTAAATCTTGCAGAAGTGTTGACTTCCCCTACATTAAAAAGACAGGTGTACCAGTCCCATGTGCAGGAGTTTGACACCAGCACCCAGCCAATAAATGCGATATGCAAGAGCAAATTTGTGTCCCAGGCTACAGTGTAGGTAATCATGTTGGCGGTGGTATCATTTACTGTCTGAATGTGCATACCAGAGTTTTCCCCATTTTGATCTATCTCTTCATTAACCACCAGCACTGCAGAGGGCAAATGGAAGTTCTGAATCACTCTCAGGACACTGGGAAACAATGCAAGGGTGCAGAAGTTTTTCCTGAGATTCCTTGGCTAATGTAGAATGAATGGAAGGTTGAGGTCTTTATGGGTTGACTTTGGTCAGCATCACCCAGCTTTATTGGGGGCCTTTATTCCCTGCAACCATGCGACCCAGAACCAGAAGTTTGGATCTTCCTATGTGAGAGGAGAGGACAGATTGCTAAGATATTGTGTCAATACTGTGGATATTGACAACTGAGTGAATATGTGTGATGTGAGAGAATGAGGATGACTATGGTAGTTCAAATCTTGGTAACACAATGTTCATAAAGAGCTTTGTGAGCCACTTCATGTATAACATCTATTGATATTATAGTTATTATTAGACAGTATGGTTATGGCTAGAGTATTTTACTTAGAATCAGAAAGACTTGGGTTAAAATTCTGCCTTAGAGACATTACTTTTATGACTCTGGCCAAGTCACTTAACCTCTCTGTACATCAGTTTCCTCATCTGTTAAATCAATCAATAATTTATCAAGACCTACTATGTGCCAGGTCTTATACTAGATTATGGGTATACAAATACAAGATAATCCCTGCCCTCAATGACCTTATATTCTTCTGGGGAGAAAAGAATTGATAATACCTATACCTACCTCCCAGCAGTCTTGTAAGGATTACTCTGAAAGTGCCATATCAAAGAGAGCTATTATTAACAACTCCTGGATTAGTAAGTGTTATTAACCTCATTTTATAGATGAAGAAACTGAGATCTGGAGAGATGAATTGAGTTTCTCAAGGTCACATAACTAGTAAGTGCCCTTGCCAAGTCTAGAATGTAGATCTCCTAAGCACCAGACTAGAGCTCTTTCCATGACACCAGGTTCCCTTTTTCTAGTGCCCCCAGTGAATGACCAATGGGCTCAGTTCCCTCAGACCTGGCCCATTTGATCTCTCCAGTGGTGCTCATGAGACTACAAGAAGTGACTATTTCTAAGCATGGATGTCAAATAATTCTGCCTGCACATTGTTCTCTGCTCACGCTCTTGTGATCTGTCTGTGTTCTGGCCCCACTTTCTCCTACCTGTCTAGCTCACCAACCTCACCTGCCACTCCTCAATAACAATGGCCCAGCAGCCTGAGCCCTCTGTCCCAAGCCTTCCTGCAGCCTCACTCTCCTTTGGAGGCAGCAAGCTCCTTCTCACTCTATCACCTCCTTTTCTCTGGAAGGAATACCTTCTCTTCTTTCTGCCATTCTAAGCCCTCTCCCTTCTCAGATGTCCTACCTCCTCCACAAAGCTTCACCTGCCTCTCTCCCTTCCCTCCCACAGTAGCACAGCAAGCTCTCCTTTTAGGACCTAGGGCATTGAGTCTGTAGCAAGGTTGGAGTCAAGGTCAAGGTCAGAGTCAAGGTTGAAGTCAAGGTCAGAGCTGGGTCTAGGTCTAGTCCTGTCCTATGGCTGTTTTCAGGTCCTTAAGTGGTGTGACCCTTGTTTCCTCCAGGAGTCTGCAAATGAGGGCACCAACAACTCCTTTGGATTTGCCAAGCTCTTGGCATAGTAGTTACTTGGTAAAACCTCCTTGTCTTGCCTCTTTTCTCATTCTCTTTCTGGAGCCTTGTCTTAGCCCAGTCATAAATGGACGAAATCCACACGCCTCAATTCTACAAACATTATGTGCCAGTTCCTGTGCTCAGACCTAGGGATAGACAGATGGAAACTGACGTAAAATAAGGGAGAGGAGAATAGTGATGAAAAAGAAAGCCAGGCAAAGTGTTATGGGAAAAATTTAAGGATCTTTTTTTACAAGGGCTAGAGTTGGGGGCAGAGGGTTCAGGGAAGACTTGCTGGAAGGGTGGTGCCTGGCCTAAGAGGCAGTACGAAGCTGTGGAAAGAGAGCAGAATTTGGTGTCTCTGGACCTGAATTTGAATCCTGACTCTGTCACTAAGACAAATCAAGGGACCTCTCTGGGCCTCAGCTTCCTACTTCCTAAAATGGGGCAGTGGTTGAGTCGGAAAGTCTCTGACATCCCTTCTAGCCAGGGATTCTTAACTTGGAATATGGGAACTTTTAAAAAGCATTTTTGAAAGCTTATTTCAATATAAATCGTTTCCTTTGTAATTCTATGGGATCCATAGGCTTCCCCAGAATACCCAAAGGGGTCAGGACACAAAATAGGTTAAGGATTCCTTGCATCCCATTCTTGATCTAGGATCTTATGTATGGCCAAGGGTAAGTCATTTCCCTTCTCTGAACCTCAGCTTCCTTTCTGTGAAAGAAGAGGATTGGACTAGATGACCATTAAGATCTCTTCCAGCTCTAGGATGCTGTAGTTTGGGCCATGAGTAAGAGGAGTATTTTAGCAGTCAGAGATGAGGAGAGAAGGCATCCTGAGCACAGAGGAAAGTGAATTCAGAGGCTGGAGGCAGTTTGTCAAGTTTGGGAAACAGCTAGTAGTTCAATTTGGCTGGAATGGCAATTTTGTGAAGGAGAAATAATATGACATACGTTTGAGAAAGATACTTTGGAACCAGATGGCTAAAGGCCTTGAACACTAGGATGACGGGAGTTTGTATTTTTTCCTAGAGGCAACTGAGACCTCCTGATGACAGTAAAATCTACCTAGCCTAGAGTAAGATCTAAATGCTGCCCAGTGATCAATGCCCTGCACCTGCCCTGCCCATGCTGGGCTGGGCATATTACTGATGCAAGCCTTGTTCTTGCCTAGTGGGGAGGGGCTACATGTGAGCACAGACCCACTGAAGCAAGCTGCAAACACTGCCTGCTTCCCCCTCCAACCCACTGTGTGTTTGGGTATATTGTCAGAGTAGTCATGGCAAAGCAACAGCTGGCTTCCAAGGGAATTATGCCCTTACAACCTGGGCGGCTTTTCCATTGTGCACTGTAGCAAATCGAAATCTGCAAAGATTGAAATATGAATCGGGTGGCAGAGCAGCTGAGGGTGGTGAGCTTATGCAACATTGACAGCCTCTATCTACATATCTCTGGAGCGCCAGGCTAAGCCCTTTGAAGATATTTCCATTTGTACAAGGATATAGTGCTTGCTGCTACTTCCCTCCTCCCCTGCCCCCAGCTAGGGGTGAGGGGGCCAGGCAAGTGCACTTAGAGGGGAGAGGAGAGAGGCAGAGTTTAACAACAACAGAAAAAAACCAACAGAAAAAGATTGGAGTAGTTTGTAGGCATAGTACATAGAGAGTACCTGGAATCAGCAAGAACTGGGTTTGAATTCTGCTTCAGACACTTATTAGTTTTATAACCTAAGGTAAATCTCTTCCTCTCTCTGAGCCTCAGTTTCCTTCTCTGTAAAATGAGGGGCTACATGACCTCTGAGTTCCTTTCTAGCTCTGGAGCTATGGTCATCTGAACTTCCGTTAGCTTTTGAGACTTGAAAGAGTAATGGATGTATTTTTATAGTCCCAGATAGATCACTTATTGGTTCCCAACTTGGTGGTTGGCATGCTTTGGGGTGTTAGGAAGGTTACCTTTATGTGGAATAATAACCTGAGTTTCTTTGTTTTTTGACTAATTTTTAAGTCGGCTGGGAGGTAGACTGCAGGAAAGGTGGAAAGGTGGTAGCTGGGATGCTCTTTGCCATGCATATATACAAATGCCTGGGGGTCACTAGGTGATGCTGAAGTGGTTAGAGTGCCTGGCCTGGAGTCAGGAAGACTTATCTTCTTGAGTTCAGATCTGGTCTCAGTTACTTAGTAGCTATGTGACCCTGGGCAAGTCACTTTATCCTGTTTGCCTGTTTCCTCATCTGTAAAATGAGCTGGAGAAGGAAATGGCAAACTACTCCAGTATCTTTGCCAGAAAAACCCTAAATGGAGTCACAAAGAGTCAGACAAGACTGCAAACAACTGAACAACAATATATATGCTTACCTACATGTGTGTGCAAAGCATGTTTATGTGTGTGTATATGTATGTGTATGTGGAAGATGGTTAGGTGAAATGACTAGGAGCAATATCTCACATATTGCAATGCAATCTTTTATCATCTTAGAAATGTAACTGGCTTAACCTATCCCTTGCACTCATGCCACAAGTACTATGAAAAGTAAACCAACCAGTGGCTTCAGCCCCAAGCAGAGGAACAGGGATGATGAGATTTTCTCTCCCAGAGCATCTCTTTGATGTGTTGGACTCTCAGAGACATTTGAATCCATGAGTTCAGTCACACTCATGTGTGGTTTGTTTAACATCCACCAACCACTGTCTCTAGTGGTACTACCTGCTTGGACCAATTCTTTCCTTCTCAGCTCACATGGGGTCACTTACATTAGTGGGACCCTGCCATTTTCATAGGTCATGATCATAGGATTACAGGATCTAGTTCAGGGATGGGCCCAGAGGCCATCTATTCCAACCCTCTGATTTTACAGAAGAGGAAACTGAGGTCCAGGGAGGAACCCCAAAGCCATCTAGTCCACTCCCACTTCCCCATTTTATGGATGAAATTATGGCCCAGAGAAGTTAAGAGTCTTGTCCAAGGCCACACAGGTAGTGTTAGAGACAAGATTTTCTCCTAGGTCTTCTGCTAACTCCAGAGTCAGTGCGCTATCCAGGATATTACTCTGTTTAAGCATCTGCTATGTACAAGATAGTGGACAGCCTCAGAGTTAGAAAGACCTCAGTTTAAGTCTTGACTTTGACACATATTGACTGTGTGATCTTGGGCAAATGACTTCATCTTTTGGGGCTCTGATCAACTCTCGGAGCTGATTCATTGCAGGGAAGGCAATAGTATATATTCGAAGTTTTCTAACTGGGAGTTCCTTATACCAAGGAAATGACAAGTCCCATAGACAAACAAACAAGAGACACCACTCTTATATTTAAATTATTTCCTCATCATTTGTGAAGACACAAAGATGTGAAAGAAAGAATGCTTACATTCTTCTGGGGGAAATGTTGCTTAGAAACGTTATGGAGAGAAATGACCAATAAAAACAATTTGGAAAAGCACACAAAGACATAAACTGATGTGGGGTGAAAGAAATCAAATCTAGAAAATGGTCCACGTGGCTCCAATAGGGTCAATGGAAGGAACAACTTTGTGGCAAGTTCTGTTATTATAATGACCAAGCTTATCCCCAAACGCCCCTCCCTCCCCTTTCCAGAAGTCAGGGACTATGTCTGTGGAACATGAAACATACTATTGGATTTAGTGGATGAGATGGTTAGTTTTGTGGAATTTTTTCCCTCTCTTCCTTTAAAAAATCATTGTTGCAAAAGATGGCTTGCAGGTTAGAGGATAGGGAAGGTTATATTTAGAAATGAAGGTAATGTGAAAACAAAAGACATCAATAACAAATTTTTCAAAAAGAAATGTTTGCACAGGTCTCTTGGGTCTGGGGCACTGGCTATATTCAAAACAGATGTTCTGAATCTCCCCATGTTCTATCTCTGTCTGGAAAAAAAAAACACCAAGATGTTCTATTGTTGTCTCTTTTCTCTGTGCACCTTGTTCTTTCTACAGCCTTTAATCTTGGTAAGAGGTGGATTTTAAAAACAGTAAAATGACTTGATTAGGACTATTAAAACTCCTTTCACAGTCCTGTACCTGTCAGTGGACAGATTTAATTTCTCTTCTCCATGATCAAAGTTACTGAAATGGATGTCAGGAAAGAAAGGGAAGGGTTGGATTTTCATACTGGTTTGAAATCATTATCCAAAAGTCACTAAGGAAAGTATACTCTCTGCTAAGGTAATAGGCCTAAAAAGAATCTATAAAATATACTGGTGAGTGAGATACCACTGAGTATGGGGACCTACATATCACATGACACCTTCCTGAGTGGTTTAGCATCAGCTAGCAAGGCTAAAACCAATGAGGACATGTTCTTGGTGAAGAAATCAAACCTTTCAGAATGGGGCAAAATGTTAATGTTATGGAAAAGAGTACATAGGATGCTTTGGCCTTTTGACTTGTGAAGGGGAAGGGCAGGGCATGGCTTCATTATTTGGAGTCATTTTGGTCATTGTTTGTTATTGAAGATGTCTGTGTTACTTTTCCAGAGCCAAGGTTTTGGATGTTTGCTTATTTGCACTTTGATAATCCACAGCAATGAAGAATTCAAAATAATCTCATGACAAAATAAAGCCTCTCTTTAAGATATGGAAATCACTGATATGAAAAGGAGCATGGACTAGGTAACATATGTCTGGCTTCCTAGTCCAAGAATGTTAATATCTCAGAGTTGGAGGGGATTTCATTGACCATCTGTCCAGTTCACACCTGGAAAAGAAGCCCTTCCATAGCAATGATCAAGTTGTCATCCAGCATTAGCTGGAAGTCTTTGAATGACTACATCCTGAGGCAGTTCCTTCCACTTTGGGACAGCTCTCGTTGCTAAGTTTTGTCCTGATGCCAAGCCCAAATCAATCTCTTTAAAGGATAATTGTGGGACAGCTAAGTGGCACAGTGGATAGTGTGCTGGCCCTGGAATCAGGAGGACCTGAATTCAAATTTGGCCTCAGACACTTACTTACTAGCCATGTGACCGCAGGCAACTCACTTAACCATGATTGCCTCCTCAGACCCAGCCCTCCCAAAGGTTAATTGCTTCTGGTTTTGCCCTCTGGGAGCAAGCAGATCCAGTTGAATCCCCTTTTCATGTGACAATCCTTCAAATACTTGAAGACATTATCACGTCACCCTAAACCTTCTCTTCTTCAGCTGAAATGACCTGAGTTCCTTTGATTGATCCTCATTTGACATGAATTCAAGATCCTTCCCTATACTAGTTGTTTTCTCTTGAATGCTTTCCAACTTGTCCATGATCTTCTATAAGTTCTCTAAACACAACCTTCCAGATGGTAGTCTGACCAGGACCAAGGACAGAGGCACTTTCATAGTCCCAGATACTCTGTCTCTCTTAATGCAACTCAAGATCACGTGAGCTTTTTTGGCCGCTACATCACAGTGCTGACTCATATCGACCTTGCAGTTCTCTAAAAGCCCCAGAGCTTTTGTGGATGGCTTGTTGTTTAACCATGCTTTCGCATCTTGTGATTGCAAAATGGAATTTTCAAAATCCAGTGTGACTTGACATTCATCCTCATTAAATATCATCCTGTTAGTTTTAGTCCAGTGTTCTAGTTAGTCAAGATCTTTTTGAGTTCCTACCTGGTCATCCAGAGTGTTAGCTATCCCTTCTACCTACAAATGTGATGAGTGAGTGTAACAGTAAGGACTCCAGCATACACAGGGGAGCCTGCTACCACAAGTTTTTAGACCTGCATTCATACAAGGAAAGGCAACTTTTGAGGAGTTAACAGTCACTTTAATCAAGCACATATATTACTCACTTAGTTCAAAGGAATCAGCATCCTGAACCTCAAAGAAAATACAGAGAAATCAAAGATCAACATGGCTTCCTCTGTCTGACCATCAACAGATAGGTCCAATTGTCTGACCATGGTTACCAGAGAGGGAAGCACTGGCATCTGAGTTTTCCAAGTCAGGGGTTCCTTAGCAGCTTCCCAGAGTCGTTGTCTGGCTGAACAAACTTCCAGTAAGCCCCAAAGTAAAACCTCACTCTCAGAGTATTTATACCTTTTTTGGAGTCAGAGGGAATTCCAATCCTTGAAGAATCAGTGCCTCATTAACAAAAGGTGTGGACCTTCCTACAAATCTTCCCTAATCAAACTCCCCTTGATGGACAGGCCTGTTAATGGGTGGGGAAGATCTTTAATCACATTAACAATACAATTACACATACTATTTCTAGTTAAAGAAACCCTTGTTTCTGTACTCTTGGTTGATAAAGGCAAGATTCAATCAGAGGCATTTGATTATACAAAAGCAAAAATAGCAAAAGATCCCACTCTGCTTACATCACAATGGACCATCTATGCCTTTGTCTTAGTCACTGATCAACTTGGGTCAAGCACAGAACCTTGGGCCACCTGAGTAGAGACTTCCTTCCAAGCTGATCTCAAATCATTAATAAATCACCTTTGAGTCTGACTATTTAAAAGCTATCTACACATGCTATCATTTAGCCAGCACTTTTCCATCTTGTCTACAAAATTAACATGAGAGATTTTATCAAGTTATTACTAAAATATCTAGATTAAACTCTAGCCACTCTTTCGACAAATTGTCTGGAATGATCTATTTTTTAAAATGTATGATTGATATATTTTACTTTTTGCATTGCAATAATTTACCAATACCATTGGTACCAACACCATTGAAGCCTCCCTTTTTTAACAAAGAAAGTCAGTTAAGCCAAAAAGATGACCAAAAGGATTCTATCTGATGGTTTATGCAGTGTTCTGTCCCCATTGTCCTCCAGTCTCCCTACTCAGAGGAGGGAAGTTTTTCTTTTTTATATTCTATCCCCCTACCTGTGGGGTCACTATTATGTTTAGTTCTTAAGCTAGAAAGACATTCATAAACTGGGAAGTGTCCAGAAGAAGACAACCAGGATGGTGAAAGAACATGTCATATGAGTATCTGTTGAAAGAATTGGTTATGTTTAGCCTGGGGAAGAGAAGACTTAGTCAGCATGTGATTGCTGTCTTCAGATATCTGAGAGGTTGTCATACGGAACAAGAATTAGACTCAGAGCAATGTAAACAATGAAAAATAATTTAGACTTGCTGTCAGGAAAAACAATAACAGTGACAACCGAAATAAACCTAACAACTAGACATGTCCCAAAGTGGACTGGCCTGCTTTTAGGGGTAGAGGCTTCTTCCTTTTAAGTCTTCAAGCAGAGGCTGGATGGCTGCTTCTGTGCTATATCGTAGTGCAGGTTCCTTTGCTGTTCACATTGGCTACTAACATCTCTTCCAATTCTCCAATTCTGGGATTCCATATATCATTATCTGTTCTCCAGGGTCAATGCTGGTGATTGCAATTAATCTGAATTCACCTGCCTCTCAGAGATGTGGTTTTATCTTGTTTACATGATTATGGTAATTGTGTATATTATGATGCCCGTACTGTTTTCTTTACTCTCCATAAAGGTTTTGTGGAATTCCCCATACTGTAGTCCCTAGATTATTTATTCAATTCTTTCTCCTTTCTTTTGATTCTTTTATTTCCCTTCCACCAGTAGCCCCTTAGATCCCTTTACTTCCTGATGATTAATCTCAGTTTTGTTTTTGGCCCTTGATTGATATAAAAAAATTATGAGAAAATATCTTTGTCTAGTCTTAGAATCATAAGAGAGTTGACTTCATTGTTTACAGTTTTCTTGTTAACGATTCTAATTTACCTTTCTCATGTTTCTCCTGTTTGAAGTTTTTGCTTATTAAATTATCTTTTTGCCTCTGGGTTCTTTGAGAACAGGGCTTCTTTTTGGTGTCATGGATCCCTTCGGCACTCTAAAGACACTTTCTTAGAATAATGTTTTTATTTATTTTTAAATTCAATTTTATTTTTAGTTTTAAATCCTTTTCTTTCCTCCATCCCTTCCTGAGCCATATCCATTATATATGTGAAGTCACGTAAAACAAATTTCTACATTAACTATGTTAAACAAAAAACCTAAAAAAGAGGGAAAAAAACATGCTTCAATCAGCACTCTGAGTCATCAGTTCTCTGTTTGGAGATGGTTAGCATTTTTCATCATGAGTTCTTTGGACTTCTGATGGATCATTGTATTTATCAGAGTGACTAAGTCTTTCACAGTCCTTACAATATTGCTGTTACCATGTACATTGTTGTCCTGGCTCAGCTCGCTTCACTGTGCATCAGTTCATATAAGTTTTCTTAGGTTTTTCTGAAACCATCTCCTTCATCATTTCTTAAATAAAATAGTATTCCATCACATTCATATGTTATAATTTGTTCAGCCATTCCCCAATTGATGGACATTCCCTCAGTTTCCAGTTCTTTGCCACCACAAAAAGAGCTGCTATACTTCTGTACATATGGGTCCTTTTCCTTTTGTTTGATCTCCTTGGGATATAGATCTAGTAATGCTATTTGTGGGTAAAAAGTAAGTGGGGCATAGTTCCAAATTATTCTTTAGAATGGTTGACCTAATTTACAACTCCAATGACAGTGTATTAATGTACCTGTTTTCCCACATCCCCTCCAGCATTTGTCATTTTTCTTTTCTGTCATCAGTCAATCTGATGGGTGTGAAGTGGTAACTCAGAATTGTTGTAATTTTCATTTCTCTTATTATTAGTGATTTAGAGCCTTTTTTCATATGACTCTTGATAACATTGATTTCTTTTAGTGAAAACTGCATGTTTATATCCCTTAACCATTTATCAGTGGGGGAATGGTTGTTAGAATAATGTTTTCAAATTGATAAAATATAATACATTGGATTACAATGCAAACCAGTTATACTGAAATAGAAATGTATTTTTTCCATCCAAGGTCACTGACTCCCTGTAATGTATTCATGGACTCCTTGGGAATCTGTGGATCCCAGATTAGGAACCATTTTTTGAGGGATGGTTTAAGTATTCCTGTTATTGAAATTATTTTTGTTTCAGGGAGTATCTACTCTGTTTCATGGTCTTTGCTATCACAAAAAAGTATTGCTATTAACATTTTTGGTGTTTATAGGATCTTTCTTACTGTCTTTGACACCCCTGGTGTTTATGCCTAGAAGGGGATCTCTGGGTCAAAGGGTATGGACATTTTAGTCATATTTTACAGTATAATTACAACTTACTTTCTGGTCTTATTTCTCTTTTAAATTATTCTAAAGTTTCTTGCTGTTGGTTCATTAACGCTGATGGACTAGTAAATATATGTCATCTTGATTTCTCTATTTTTGGGCTTTCTTAGTTCATTTTTTTCTTAGACTATATTATTACTTCATTGTGTCATGACTTTTCCCGATTTCCCTGCTCACTTGTTCTTCTTTCTTGGTGATTTTCCCTACCAGTTCTTTTTCTTGGGAGCTCACCTTAGCTTCATGTTTGCCCTACTGCTCTCTGTTCCTTGGCTTATCTGCCTTCTTAAGATGACCATCCTAAAAGGAACAGAGAGGCATTCTACAATACCCTTTATCTTTTTTTGTTTCTAGGGAGGGAAATTGGTCAGTGCTTTGAATGTAAATAACTACTTGGTTATAGCAGTAATACAAATATTGTGTATGCAATGAAAATCATTGCAGTTTCTCTCTGCTCTTTGTATTCAGTGGGAGTGAAGTCTTCATTCCTTGTTGTTTTTTTTTTGCAAGTTGCTTCTCTTTAGAACTAGCGTGGCAAACTGTGAAGGATTTCAAATCCAGATTTGTCACCCTGCTCATCTTTTTAGCACCTGGTTAGCACCTCAACAGACTCTTTTGTATTTCTTAACACCTTGACAGCTACCCTCAGTGTTCCCTTCTCTCAATTTTCAGCCATATTGCAAGGCAAAGTATCCAGGATACTGGTGGTGAGGTGGTGATAGCTCTGCCAAACTCTTCCCTTGCAGACCTTACCTTGGATTATCAATTTATTTCATCTTGTGTCACCAACTACCTTCCTTCTGACTCCTTCTCTGACTTGTCTCCCTTCTTCTTTTTCAGTTCTTCTCTTTTTCCTTCTCCTTTTGTTCATTTTTCTTTTCTTTCTCCTCCTCCTTCTTCTTCCTCTTCTTTTTCTCCTCCTTCTTCCTCCTTCTCTTACTCTTCTCCTATTCTCCCTCCTTCTTCTCATCCTTTTCTTTCTCCTCTTCCTCATTCTTCTCAAAGCCATATCTTTCATAGCCTTCAGCTTGTGTCCTTCTTCATATTTTACTTTATCCCAAGTTCTCTGATTTATTCTCCTCCAATTCCATTTCTGGCCTTCACAATCCCAAAAGCTTCTCCATCACCATTACAATTCATCCTCCTTATTCAACTCAAGTCTTCCTTTTCTCACTTCTTCTCCCACACAACCATCTCTTTTGGAAGCCAGAAATAGAAATACCTTATTGCTTGGTAAGGCTAAAAGCTTGGAATGTTGTAACTCAGATAAGACTAAAGAAATATTGGTTGCAGAACCAACCGTGGTTCTAAGTTGCAGACCTCCTTGTGGCTCACTTAGCCCATGACCAAGTCAGTTCTTCTCAGACCCTCACAGTTGCATACAGAATGATAATGAATTATAAGGGAATCCTAATCTCCTAGGCATGAAGAAGCCAGGACATGTTTACCCTAGACAACTGTAATACCCCTATCCAGGAGCAGGATACACACTTCTTAGAAGACCTTGAATGTAGGTGCCATTATAGGGGCAGGCTTCCTTGGTCCTATAAAGGTATAACTTACAATCAACTCTCTTAGATATGGTATTCTGAAGATAACCTCCAGTCTCTTGAGAGGGTCTAGGGTGTGGGGATAGTTATCCTAAATGCTATCTGCTTGAAAAAGTTCTTCAGTGGAGTTTGACAGAAATCCATGGTTGGCTCTGTGCTGTTAAATATATTAATGTTTGTATCTATGACTTTGAAGGCAGGTAGGTTGTTCAGTGGATAGAATGCCAGGCCTAGAGTCAAGAAGATTTTTCTTCCTGAATTCAAATCCAGCCTCCCTCAGATACTTACTAGATGTGTGAGCCTGAGTGAGTCACTTAACCCTGTTTGCCTCAGTTTCTTCATCTGTAAAATGAGCTAGAGAAGGAAGTAACAAACTACTTCATTATTTTTTCCATAAAACCTCAAAATGGGGTTACAAAGAGTCAGACATGACTGAAATGACTGGACAGAAAAAATCAATGTCTATACAGATGGTATATTGTTAAAGAAAATTTTCAGATGATATAACAGTGGGAAGGATAACTAATCAGCTGGATAACAGAGTCAGTATCCAAAAAGATCCTAAGTGGTTAGAATAATAGGCCATAAAAAATGAAATTTAATAGAAACAGATGTAAAGCTCTACACCTGAGTTCAAAAAAATCAGCTTGGCAAAGTATTAATAGGACAGGGGACCTTGGCTAACCAGTACTACAATCTGGGGGTTGTAGATCAGTATAAGTTAGCAGTGTGCCAAGGCAGCTAGTATATCTTAAGCTGCATGAAGCAAGGCAGAGTTCTTCTGTACTGGTCCCAAACTGGACCACATCTGGAATATTATCCTCATTACTATCTTCCTTATTTTAGGAATGGCATTGACAATTGTCGATGTATCTAGGGGAAGTTGACCAGGATTGTGAAGAGTCTTGAGTAATATCACATGAGGATTGTTTAAAGGAACTGAGGACATTTAGTGTAGTGAAGAGCACATTTAAGGGGAGGCATGATAAAGTTATCACAGGAAGAGAGGTTAAACTTGTTCTTGTTCCCAAAAGAGAGAACTAGTAGTGATGGGTGGAAGTTACCTAGAGACCAACTTTAGGTCAACATAATGAAGAACCTCCTCAGAATTAGAGCTTCACAGACATAGAAAGAAGTATGTGAGGAAAGTAATGGATTTTCCCGATTCTCTCTAGTGAATTTCCTTTCCCAAGTTTAAGTTCAAGACCACACACAAGAAATGGGACTAGAATCCATGTGTCCTGAATTTCTGTTCCCTGTGGGTAACAATATGCCACTGAACTTGGTAGGATGATCATTCAATGGATTTGTTCTAGAGGACATTTGTATTCCTAGTGGTGGTTGGTCCAGATTACTTTGGCCTGCTTCTTACTCTCTGTGGGAGGTTGGCCAACTTCTTTCACCTTTCTGTTTCCTTATCTGTAAAATAAGGGTGTGGACCTCAATGACCTCTAAGGCACATTTTAGCTCTAAATTTAGGGTTTTATATCTTCTGATATAGCATCTAATATTTTCAGAACTTCTTAAGAATCTGAGTGGTCTGAAAATGGAATGGGCTACTTTGCAAGGTAGTGAGTTCTCTGTCATGTAGTTCAAGTAGAAACTAGATAATCATTTGCCCTGGATCTTATACAGGGATTCATCCATTGAACAGAGCATTGACCTACACCAGCTGTATCAAAACTCAAATGGAAACTAGGACGCTAATCCATATATAAGGATCTCTAAAAGCTGCATATTGTCTTAGAAAACCACACATTCACATTATCTATGTTTTCTTGTATTTTTTGTCAGTTTTGCTAAATATCTCCCAATTACATTTTAATCTGTTGGGGACACTTGAGAGTGTTTATGGGATACAGGTGGCCTGAGGGCCACCTGTTTGACATCTCTGGTCTGGATGACATCCATACCAGCTCAGAGAGTCTATGATTCTAGATGTGGTATGAAAAGAAGGGGCTTTGCTTTTCCCTCTTGAGCAGCCATAAAAGGGGTCAAACCAGATCAGGTCATAGTCTCCTTCTGAGTCAGAAACTTCAAGAGACAATAGAAAATGCTTCTGGAGCACACAGTGACACACAGACAAGAGTTCCAGAGACCTCGTGAAGGCCTTCTAGCCAGCATGTACAAGTGCTCATAGCTCAAGACGTGTCTTAGCAGCTGATTCAAGATTAGCTCGGGTGGGTGTGGAACTCCAGCTGCTCCATGCCCAGAGAGCTGAGAGTTTTCTGAATCAAAGCTGAGAGTTGGCAACAAGGACTGCTTCCCCACTCTTTACATTTTTTGCAAGGAGGAGGAATGTGCAGAGCTATTCTGGTCACTCTGGCTCATTGAATATTTATGTAAGTGTGGAGGCAAGTGAAATATTCCCAGACATCTCTTGGAGCTGAGATGGTGAAACAAGCAGTTCCTTGGAAATGGAGATTTGGGAGGCCTGGGTTTGTCTGTGTAGAAAGTTTAAAGAAGAAGAATTTGCAAATGTGTCACGTTTTAGGAAAAACGCAGAGTGGTTGACATTTGGTGTTTGGCCATAAATTAAAGAGTTCGCTAGCTCCCCATGCGTTAGAATGAAAGTGGGGGAAACAGGCTTCTTTCACTGGGCCTCAGGGCCCTGACACTTGGTTGACAAAACAAAGTGAAGCCTTTGTTTTAAATTGGCCACTTACCAGTTTTCAACAGTGACTCTCCTCCCATAAGGCTCATAGCAAAAATCTCATGATGGGTGGGCTCAGCAAGAGCTGTGCCTCACCTTGTCTAGCTATATTGTGAAGAGAAGGAAATAAAGACAAAGCTAGGCAGAGTATTAGGCAATCTGTCTGTTAGTTGGTTTGGAAGCCCAGAGGAGTCATTAGGTTCGATTAATTTCTTGATTTTGATTCTAAACTTCTCAAGTAGAGGAAACATGCCATGCGTCAAGCAGCTGTGGTAGTGAAGTAATGAAGTGTATTGGAAAGAGTGCTGGCTCTAGATTCAGGGGAGCTGGATCCAAATTCTGGCTTTGGCACTTCCTAATTGTGTGGCCTTGGCCAAGTTGATTAGTATCTTTGAGCCTAAGTTGCCCATGTCGGTAAAATGATGATGATGATGATGGTGGTGGTGGTAGTGGTGGTAGTGGTGGTGATGGTGGTGATGATGATGGTGGTAGTGGTGGTGATGATAGCTATGTCACTCACTTCCCAGGGTTCCTGTAAGAATCCAAATGAAATAATGGTGGCAAAATGGATAGAGCTCTGAATTCGGAGTCAGGAAGAGTCAGTAAGACACTGAAGTCCTCCCAGCCTCAGTTTCTTCATCTGTAAAATGGAAATAATAATAGCACCAACCTCACAGGGTTGTTATGAGGATCAAATGAGGTAACGTATGTAAAATGTTTTTCAAACCTTAAAGCACTATAGAAATGTTAGCTATTATTATTAGCCATGACTTAGAAAAACAGAACTAACGCTATTGTTTTTCTTATATCCTTGGGTTTTCGCACACAGCGGACCTTCAATCTGTGTGATTGACTGAAAGAATGCTGTAATGTAATGGACTGCACACTCATTTGGGAGCCAGTCATGTGCCCAGTCTGCTTGACTCTGGAGTGGGCCACCCATCCCGTTGTAAGCTGATAAAATGCCTCCGGCAATAACAGGAGGTTATGTCTTTTCTCAGGCATCTCTCTGCTCTACACATTTTTCCACAAAACATTTTAATGAGTGTAATTAAGAAATACGCCAACTGGCACCCCCTTTAGGAGTGTGTAATTTAATGTGAACCTGCCGAATGATTTAGGGGGTGCTCTGCTTCTCTGGCTCCCTTCCATGGTAAATTAGAGACAAAGAATCTAATTAAAAGTCCATATATCTACCCATCAAATGCTAAGGTCATTTAACTATGTGCACCTGAATGGGACTGGAAACCCTTTCAATTCAGATGATAGAGGAGAATGAAATTCATTCACCTAATCAGAATCAAAGCAGTTGACCCAGCCCAGTCTACCTTCCATTCATCTAACTCTCTTAGTACTTACTTTTCATTTCTTTCCCTATCCTGGAGTTAACTGAGATGGGAGGGAGGGGACATTCTAAAGCTGATATCATTGGGTCGTAGAAGGGCAGATCTAGAAGGGACACTGGAGATCTGCTAGTCCAACTCCTTCACTCAATAGCTGAAGTGACTGAGGCTCTCAGAGTTGGGGAGAGAAACATGAGTCTAAGTTCAAGGCCACACAACTAGGCCAGAACTCATGCCTTCTGGATCTGATTCCAGTGCTCTACAATAGGGCACATTAAAAGCTGGTATATTTAATTCTACTTAATACATTGTTGTATACACAGCCTGAGTAGTAGCCAAAATTATCCACAGACAGGACCTGAGCTCAGGGCTGAACCATTAGGGAGGGCATTTCTGTAGATGGTGTGGTGAAAATGTTCAGCTTACAATGGGAAAATGTCCAAGTCAATTTTTTTTCTTTCTTGGATGGTCATTAGTGAGCTGAGTTTAGTTGCTTGTTTAATGTTAGCTTAGTTCATTGAAGTACAGTGTTGATGAAACCAATACCAGTTCATGGAGTCATACATCTTGATCTAGAAGGGATCTTAGGAACCATTTAGTCCAAGTCCTTCATTTTACAGATGGGGAAACTGAGGCCCAGAGTAGTAAAGTGACTTGTCCATGGTCCACACAGGTGGCAATTGCCTCAAGGACTCTAAAACCTGGCTAAAAGTCTTCCTCTTTACCCCATCTCCTGTTCCTATACTAGAGGCCTTCAATATACCTGTTGATGTTCCTGAAAATACTCTAATGTTTCAAGTTCCTCTTAACCCTCATTACTTTCTCCTTCTTTCCACTTTAGCTATATACAAGTGTGGATATACTTTGGATCTTGCTATCTCCCACAAGTGTTCCATCTCCATTATGAAGAACCTTTATCCAATCATTATTCCATTTTGACTGACCACCTCTATCTCTTAGCACTTTCCCTGGATATCATCTTTATTTACTCTGCCTTTAATTTCTTCCCTTCCTAATCTTGACCCTTCATTTAACCCATTAAATTCCACACCATATTCTATTCTCAAATCTCTTGTTCCCTTGTCCTATTGGCCCTCACACCTTGCCAAACCTCAACTCTGGTTTACTGCCACCAGTCACCTTTATTTATTTTTTTTTTACTTCTGCTCACATACTGTTGAAAGGTGCTAGGGAAAGTCACAAAACCAAGCTAACTAGATCTACAAATTCAACTGCAGCAAGGTAATCTTTTTACTCCTCTCTAGTCATTTCTCTATCCCACACCCCAGAGCAGCTTTTCTAGCCATTTCTTTTTTCCTTAAACCTTCTATATAATACCTTCTCTCCAAATCATCACAGCTAAAGAAAGAAAAAAATAAAGAAAACTTTATACTTCACTGAGAAAATGGAAATTGTTTACCATCAAGTCCCTCTTCTCCCTTTCTCTTCATCTAAAAGTCTCTTGATGTCATCATCTATTTTTCATCTACTCTTTGATGAAGACTCTCCTGTCTCTCCAACAGATTGTCCCCTCTGTCATTTCTTGTCACTCTAATCTTCATTCTCTCCCTTTCTGCTGGCTTTTTCCCTGCTATCTACAAACATGCTCAAGTCTCCCCATCCCTACAAAAAAGACTCAACCATCTTCCTAAATTATCATCCTTTGTCTCTTCCTAATTTTCAACCAAATCCCTAGAATAGCTGATTACATTTTTTGACTCCTTTTCCTTTTCTCTCTCTCTAGCTTCCGGCTTTGGATCTCATCGTTCAACTGAAAATGCTCTCTGCAAAGTCATTAATCTCTTCATTGCCAAATCTGGTGGACTTTTCTCAGTCTTCATTGTTTTCTCTTTAAATTTTATTTTATTACTCAATCTATGTTTCTTAGCAATATAGTGATTTAAAAATACAAATGGTGCTTACTTTAAATCATGCGCACTTAAGATGTTTTTTTGATAAATGCTGCCCATTTGTTTCTAATAATAATACTAATAGCAACCCCACCCTATTAAGGCAGTGCATTGAAAGACTCTTTTTAGTAGCTAGATGATGCAGTATATTTTGACTATTCTGCTTTGGCAGTGTAGTTCAGTGCCTGAGTTTTAATTTAGAACACCACCACTGCACAACAATAAATTATATTAAAATAAATGTGTCATACCAGAGCATAAATATCCTTTGGTTTTGGTTTTGGTTTTTAAATTAACCTGTCCTTCCCACTGCTTGCTCCCTCCCCCCATTCCACTGAGCAAAATAAATAAATAAAAAAGACCTTCAATATATAGCTGCATAGTCTGGTAAAATAAATTTCCCCATTGGCCATGCCTGAAAATATATGTCTCGTTCTGTATTTGAAGTTCACCACTTCTCTGGCAAAAGGTGAGTGGTGTGATTCATCTTCATTCTTTTGGATGTGTCATTTATCATTGCGTTGATCAGAGTTCTAAAGTCTTTCAAAGTTATTTTTCTCCATAATGTTATCATTGTATAACTTGTTTTCTTCTTTCTGCTCACTTCACCCTGCATTGGTTCATAAAGGTCTTCCCAGTTTCCTGTGAAACTGTCCATTTCATCATTTCTTATGGCACTATACTATCTATATATCACAAGTCCTCATCTTTCTTAAACTCTTTATAGCATATGGCATTGTTGACCGCCATCTCCTATAAGTAACTATAATGAGCATTTATATAGCACTTTGAGCTCTGCAAAGCACTTACAAATGTTATCTTCTTTAATTCTCATTATATTTCTGTGATGCAGTTGTTATTATCATCTCCATTTTTCAGGGGGGTAGTTTGAGGACCAGAGAAGATAAGACTTACCTAGGGTCTGGATATTCTCCCCTCTAGGGGTCTATATAAATATACTGCTTCTCTCTCTTTCTCTCTCTGTTTCAGTCTCTCTTTCTCTGTTTCTGTCTCTCTCTCTGTTTTTGTCTCTCTGTCTCTCTCTGTGTCTCTGTCTCCATGTCTGTGTGTGTGTGTCTCTCTGTCTCTCTGTCTGCCCTTCTTCTTTTCCTACCTGTATGACCTCTCATTTTTGGTGTTCTTTCCTGGTTTGTGAACAAATCACACCATTCAATGATGGATGTTCCTAGGAGTCTGTACTTGGACCTCTTCTTTTTTTCTATACTCTTTAATTTGTTGTTTTCATTAGTTTCATTGAGTTCAATTATTATTTCTATTCAGATGGTTCCCAAATCTGTATATTCCGCCCTGGTCTCTCTTTTGGGCTGAAGTCCCACAATTCAATGGTCTACTGGATATTTCAACATCTCAAACTCAAAATATCCCCAAATAAACTCATTATATTTTTTTAAATGCCCTTTTATTATGAACTTGACAAACATAAGAACATTTCAATTCACAAAGAACAACAGATAATGAAGATTGCATATGAATTTGTGAACTTCAATTATGCATACTTCATTTTTAAGGGTATACTCAATTAAACACAATTGTTGCAAAACTGCCCTGCTAGTCTGTGTTCCATTCTGCACTTCTTTCTGTTTTCTTCTTTGTTATTTTTTAATGTTTCATCGTTGTGTGGAGCATTCCATATTTTTTTTAAAAATAAATAAGTTCACAATTTCATGCAAATCTCTTTTTTCTGTTCTCTGCACACTAAAGTATTATTGGTTATTGATATTTGTCAAGTTCATGATAAACAGATATACATAAAATGAGTTTAGTTAGGGACATGTTGAGATTTAGATGTCTGGTACATCCAGTTTGAAATGTCTAATAAGCAGTTGGTGATGTGGGACTGCAGCTCAGAAGAGAGACTGGAGCTGTATATGTGGAACTGGGAGTCATCTGAATAGAAGTGACATTTAAACCCATGGGATCTGATATGTGGTTTCTTTGTGCAGGGGATATGTTCATCTTCTCTACATTGTTCTAATTTTATTATGTATTCTTTATAAATAGGCACACTGATTGTCTTGCTCCCAAGCCCTGTTTGTTTCCTAGCTTCCCTGTGGCTGTGGAAGGCGCCATCATCCTTCTAGTTACCCAGGTTCCCAATCTCAATGTCATCCTTAACTTCTCTTTCTCATTAACCCATGTATTCAGTCAGGTGTCAAGTTTCGTCTTCACACCATCTCTCAAATACATCTTCTCTCCAACCATATGGCCACCACCGTCATTCATGCCCTCTCCATGATCAACCTGGACTATTGCACTAATTTCCCAATAGGATTGCCTGCCTCGAGTCTCTCCCCAGTCCTAGTCATCCTCTACACAGATACCAAATCAATTTTCCAGAAGCATGTCTGACCACTTCTCAATAAGTTCTAATGGCTTCCTTTTATCCCTAGAATAAAATATAAATTCTTCTGTTAGAATTTAAAGCCTTTCATAACCTGCACCCAAGCTATCTTTCCATTCTTATTGCAAAATACTGTCTTCCACATACACTACAGTCTGGCCAAAATGGCTTACTTCATGTTCTTCATACACATTTCTCCATCTTCTACCCCCATGACTTGGCACTAGATGTCCTTCCTTCATGCTTGAAAGGCAATCCTGCTTCATCAGAATTCTTGGTTTCTTTTAAGGCTTTACTCATGTACTTGCTATATTCTATACAAAGCCTTTTCTGGACCCCCACCACCTAGTTGCTGGTGCCTTCTCCCCCCAAAATCCTTGGTATTTCTTTTGATCATCTGAATATGTATACATGTTCTGTCCCCAGACAAAATGCCACTTCCTTGAAAGTAGGGACTGCTTTGCTTGTGAATTTGGATCCACAGTGCCTGGCACACAGTTGACTCTTAATAAATATTTCTAGCTTAACTGAGTCATCAGAGAAGAGTTTTAATAACGAGTCCCCTTACACCAGTGCCAGGGTTCTTTCCACCATACCAGCTAATTTCATACAGAGAGAGACTTTGGTCCCTGGTCACATGCTATCTTTCTAACTCTGGCTAGTGTTTGGCACTTAACAAACATTTATTGGCCAGTAACCTCACAATTTTATGCCCTCGATAATAAGGGAGGTAGGTGTGGGAGTGTGGATGGTTCAGATCAATTATTCACTTCTAATGAAGTGCCCTTCTGGCACTATTTGGAGTGTCATCTTTGTCTAAAATAGGGATAGCCATTAGAAAAAAGCAGGCTGTATTTTAGAGGAAAATTATTAATAGATCACATGATATTGTGGTAAATCCTATCCCTCATCTTTCCTCCAGATAAGATATTTAAATAGATGGGGAGATAGCTACAAGGCCAGTTGATTTTGGGGAAAGAAACTTACATTCTAGAAGAAATAAGTGTGAAAAGTCCAAAAGCATCTAGTGGGAAAAGTGTTCCCAGGAATCTATAACTCACAAACACCTGGGAAAATAAACAACAAAGATTCTGCTGCATGGAACTAGATCTCTATGGGGAAAAGGAAAAAAAAACCCAGCATTGTATTTTATAAACATGCACATGCACATATTACACACTATGTGTGGCTGAGCATTCGTAAATCACAAATATTTTATTGCCTTCCTGCTCTCTTACTTTCCCCAGGGATTTTGGTGCCTTTTCAACCATTACTCTGTATGTGACATCAATACACAAAATTATGCCACTTGGTCTGGCAAGTGGAGATGGTTGAAGGTTACACAGTCTCAAGGTCATCAGTCACAAGATCACACCATTTCAGAATTGGAAGGGATCTCAAAGGCCATCTGTACCTGAAAATGAATTCTTTCTACCATTTACCTAGCAATTAGTCATCCAGATTTTTGCCTGAAAACCTCCAGTGAGGTGAAACCCAGCACTTCCCAGAGTAGCCCATGGCCAAGAGAAGAGTGCCATTAGGAGGTTGGGCTGACTATAATCATGGTAGCTAGCATGACAAAGAAGAAGAGATACCAAGTTCACTTCCTTCATCCTTAGTTTAAGACTGAGGTAGTGTGGTAAAAATGATGGGGTTTGGACTCTGGGGGACTCCTTGAGCTCCCCTTGGGTCTGTCCATTTGATCTGGCTTTTCTAACTCAAATCTAATCTTCTCATTTGATCTGGCAGTCTCTCGAAGCCCATGGGCTTTTCGTTATCACTGTGCCCAGGTCTCTGTTGCACTCCTCACCCTTTGATCCCATTACCAGCCATTCCCATCAGGGAATCCTGGGTTTGATTTATCAAGACCATCCCTGGGACTCCAGACTACCTGGTGACACCTGCTTCTGGCCCAGGCCCTCCATTGTCTGATATCTCCTGATTACCTCCAGCTGTTTCCAACCCTTGACAAGTCACCCCAGTCCTATTGAGGTCCTCCTTGGATTTCTCCTCAAGACCCTCCCTAAACCTCTCCTCCCATCACCCTAGACCACCCGACTACCCCCAGATACCTCCTATAGTCTTTTCTGTATTTAAGTTCCATCTTGCCCCCTTGAAGGCTCTCAGATTCAATCCAACTCAGACTCTATCTAGCTGAGATTCTATCTGGCAGAATTATGAATGAATTAGACTCAAGCCTTCTTAAAGCCAAAGAAAACAAAGTTTATTAAAGATTTGCTACCTGGGGTTGACTCTTAAGGAGCCTAACCATTTGTAACGCTTGTATTCACAAACGGGCCAGAGTCTGAACCCCATCACAAGGGTGAGGAACCTATGGTCTTGAGGTCACATGTGGCCTTCTAGATCCTTAAGTGCAGCCTTTTGGATTCAGTCAAATAACTGGATTCAGTCAAAAGTCTGTACTTAAGGATCTAGAAGGCCACATGTGGCCTCAAAGCTGCAGGGTCCCCACCCCTGGTGTGGTGTTTGGGGAGTGAATGGGGCATTTTCAGGGATTATAGTAGAGGTACTCAAGAATGGTTCAAGGCAAGACAAGGTTTCCTTTTAAGGTGGAGCCAGTCAGGACTTCCATCCTTACCACACACACTCTTAGTAAATTTCTCAAGTTTCAAAGGTCCGTTTATTGTCAGTATACTTTAGCTAGGGTGATTTCTTTAGAAGGAAATCCCAAAGGGGATCATGGCCATGCCTAGGGCTTTGAATCTAGAACTCAGATCTCAGCTTAGTTCAGCTCAGTTCAACAACATTAAGCACCTATTATGGATAAAGCATGGTGATATTGCCTCAAGACCAAAGCAGTCTCTCCTCTCCAGGGGATTATGCTCTACTAAAGGAATAAACATATATGCAGAGAAATAAATGCAAGGTACTTTGTTGAAGTTTGTAGGATACTATATTTAAAGCTAGAAGGGATCTCAGAGGCCATCTTATTTATTCTCTTCATTTTACAGAAGTGGAAACTGAGGCCTAGGAGAGGAAGTAACCTGCCCAGGGTCAAGTACAGGATCTGAATCTAGAGCTAGAAAGGGCCTCAGTGATCATCCAGTCTGACCCCCTCATTTTACAGTGACCTTAAATAAACTTTAAAGGAAGAAAAAGATTCAAAAAGTAGAAATAATGAGGGGAGTGCATTACTGGAATAGGGACAAATGATGGAAGGTTGCTTAGCTCAGTAATCTAATCTGGCTAGAATGAAAAGTCCATGAAGGGGAAGTAATATGAAATAAGATCCAAAAGTAGACTGCTAGCAGATTATTGCAGGGCTTTAAATGCCAGGTTGAAGAGTTTGTATTCTAGAGGGAATAGGGAGCCATGTAGTGTCCTCCTCCTCATTATAATGGTTTACATTTATATACAATGTTCCATGGAAAGAGTATGCAACTTAGAATCAGGAGACCAAGGTTCAGATCTATGCTCAGACATATATTGTCTTTATAACCATGGAAAATTCCTTAAAGTCTTGTGTAAATTAACTGAGACAAAGTAAAATAACTCCATTTACTGATATATAATTTCAGTCTTATAATTTTTTTTACATCTTACAAATTTTTAGCATCCAATATATCTTCCTTGTGCTCTACTGACATGATTTTACAAAATTTGGCATTGAGTTCACAAGATTTTTAAACATATTCCTTAATACTTTATCATGAAATCACAGTTGTGCCAATTGGATATTAAGCACACTTTTGAGGAACGGTCCTTTTTTCTGAGTCTAACCTTGATTATAGCCCATAGATTTTGATGGACTTTAAATTGAGTTCCCAGGCCATTGAAGCATGTTTATCTATACCTCTTGGATAAATGTCTTACCCTTTCCTTGCCTCTCTACTTGGGAATTTCTGTAATTTCTACAACAATTCTGCTTCCTAGTATATCACTGTATTTTTCAGAGTTCCCCATTCCTTCAATGAGCATTAGACTTCCAGGATCACTTCAGGAAAAGAAAATCACTCAAGCTTTTCTTAGGTGAAGGTTTGATAGTCTGATAATGGTGCCCAGATCTTACAGGCTCATCTGGATTTTTGCCAGTGGTTTTGGTAAAGCCCTGAATGAAAAAAAAATGAGTGTCATTAAAAAAATTATCATTTTCCAGTCTTCATATTGTCTTGCATTTTTTCTTCATAGTTACTGTATAATTTTAAAGAAAAACTGGTCTTCTCACTTTTCTTCCAACATCAAGATGCCTATACCACACTGTAGAATAATCAATAACAGCTCCCACTAGGGTCTCTTTGAAGGTCTTTGCTTGTTTACTAAGAATTAATTAGGCTGTTTTGCAGCAATAGTTTGTCAGTTCTTGGTATTATTTTTCATTTTTACTGCACTTTACATATTGGTGTGATTGATCCTGTTTCATTCCATGAACTTGAATGAGCTTTGAAATGCTTGACTTCCCTGCACCAACAGCTGCTGCAATAGCTCTAACAGTCATCACAGCATGCTCTTCAAGAACTACTACAAATTTTGCAATTTCCCTTTGAGTAGTATCCATTCTTAAAAACCATAGAATGAAAATTACAAAAAATGAGAGAAATGAAGCTTGTGTTAACACTTAAGTGTCATAGAACTAAGTAAATGTGGGGAAATCAGCTCAATTCAATTTCATCTAGTCAAAATCAGATGCTCTGAGCTTGGTGTCAATAGAGGCACACACATATGAACATTGCTATCACAAAATGGGACTAGATAAAAATTATTACTTGTCTCAAGTAATTTGCATGTTAACAGTAATGCCTCTGAGCTTTACTTTCTTCATCTGTAAAATGGGGGTCATAATACTTATACCAGTGGCCTCACAGAATTGTTGAGAAGAAATCATTTTGAAAGCTTTAAACCATAGCATAAATGTGAATTGTAATCTAATTTTTACATTTACAGCAACCTTATGAAGTAGAGAGTAGAAGTGTTATTATTTCCATTTTTCAAATAATGAAACAATCTCAGAGAGAGGAAATGACATGACAAAGGTCATGCATGTCTTTAGTAAAAAGCACATTTGGAGTCTTTTGATTCTAAGACGATGGCTTTTACCAAATCATAATGGGCAGTATTCCAGAGGACTCCTAGTCACAAAGGAGCTTGAGATACCGTATCTCACCTGTAATATTTATGTTATTCTCATGGGCCTCTTCTATGGAACCTTATGGGAGTCCATTTACTACTTATGTACTTTTGGTATTCTTACAGCTTGGCCTCATTCAATTCAACAAACATTTATTATGTGACATCTGTGCTCAGACTAGCCCTGTCTTATGCTGAAATCTGCTGTATAGAAATGAATAAATCATTGTGGTTGCAAATTATAGTTCACATTTATGAATTAGGTTGTCTTCAGAATAATTATGATTATCTAGAACCTAGCTACCTAAAGCCCTCTATTAACCAGAGGTGTTTTTTTTTTTTTGCATTTTTTAGGAGAAACAGGCTAATGAAAGCTATAAAATATCTGAGATTGAGGAAAATAAATCCAAACAAAACCAACTTCCAAGTAATGCCCTGGGGTTTAGTCCGTTTTTAGGTGCATCCCTTATACCTTCTCTTCTTCCACTTGTAGTCTTGAATGGCGACCACCAATGGTCAAAACTTTTGGTTTTGATTGGACCAGGGGAGGACCAAGACAGGTAGTTGATCCTCTTAGAAGAGAGAGAGGGAGAGAGGGAGAGAGAGGGAGAGAGAGAAAGAGAGAGAGAGAGAGAGGTAGAGAGAAAGAGAGAGAGAGAGAGAGAGAGAGAGAGAGAGACAGAGAGAGAGAGAGAGAGAGACAGAGAGAGAGAGAGAGACAGAGAGAGAACCCTATTCTATCTTTGGATACAGGGTCTGAGTTCATCGAAGAGCAAAAATAAACCCCAAAGCCAGGCTGATTTGTCGCCAGAGTGCTTCCAGAATTCTAGGATACAAGGACTAAGATGGGTGGGAAACTCAATTGGTAGGTAGTGTTTCAGAGCTGAAGGAGCTTATGTGAGATTGGGATGACAAAATATAGGGTGTGGATTTTTTTTTCCTTTCTGATTGAACTCAATTCCCCAAATCATCTGTATTTTTAATTCAACCTTTATTTTTCATGTGCACTGGGTACTAATATGCTGCTATGACCATAGGCGGGCTCTATTGATCTTTCCACCCTGATCAGGTCATGAGCCTATACAGGATTGATAGCCCTGTAGGATTTTTAGTAAGGAAAGATACAGCTATATTTACTAGACTGAACTCAGGAACTGGAACCGGGAAAGTAAACAGATAGACATCAGGAATAACAAAGATCTTCTGGTCAACCTTGTGTTACATCCCTTCCTTCCCAATTTCATTTAGTAGAACCTTCCCTTAACTCTGTAGTTGAGATTAATTAACACCTGATAGAGCTATATCTCATGAGTATTTCTCTCATTTTTAGAGACCCCACCCCCCACATAACCCAACAGTCAGGTTTTATACTTTGGGGTAACTGTTGCAATAGAAAGGGGGAAATAATTGATGCTCCCCAAAATTAGCCTAACAGAGAAAAGTACCACACTAGTCAAGCATTATATCAAGGATTTTGATTTTTATTTCCCTTTTGCCCAGCAATTAAAATACATCAATTAAAGGCAACTTTAAAGAGAAAGATCTCTTTTTCTCTCCAGGGAATACATTATTAAAATACACTGCCAAAATTTCATGCTGTTATTTAATGGAAAGGATGGGGAAATGAGGGGTCCCCCCAAACAAATTGTGACTCATTCTCAAAATGGGATACTTTGTACTTAAGAAAATGAAGTTCAAAGACACTGATTGACTGAATGGTAATGAGGGTAGTTTTAATTATTTTTATTGTAATTGCCAAGGTCTATAAATATAGCACATCAACCTTACTTGATGACTTCAAGCTACAGAACAGGTCAAACTGGTAGATCTGTAGATGAATACAATTGACAGTGACAGAGAGATGGGATTTTTTTTTCTCTCTATAATTTTGATTAGGGCTAACTGTGATACAGGTAGGCACTATTTTTAAGAAAATCTGTTACAGAAACAAACTTCTTGAACCAATACATTAAGGGGGTGATTATTCTCATAATGAAAATGTTAGCACAGTAGGGAAGGCAGGGCAGCTGGGCTGTGGGGGTGGAGAAGCAACAGCTGTGGCCAATAGCCCTGAGGAGTACACCTGTCTCTCTCCTATACTGAAGCTATATTGAGCAAGGGCGTATAATCAAGGAGAAGCAGGGCTGTCACTGCTGGTGTTTGGAAACTAGTGCTTATAATCTACAGAACAATATAATGTTGTGGGAGGGAAGGAGAGAGGAGAAAGAAACTTTCTATCAGGAGAACAGTGTATCTGTGGGAGTTGGGACTCAGTGTCTTTCATTTTGTGTTTTCTATTAGTATTTTTCTCTTATTCTCTGAGCGTTTCCCTGAGGAAGGTGAAGGAAGTCTTAGGTACCTGACCATGCTGCTAAGTTGCGTGAAGTACTGGTATGAATTGTACCATGAAGTGACCTGTGATGTGCCATAGAACCAGTGTACCTTCTGAAGTTAAATTCAACAGATTTAATTTTGACAAACATTTATGAAACACTTAGAATGTGCACTCCTACCCTATTCACACACACACACATACACACACACACACACATGCAAATATGCACAATGTACACAAGAAATCTAAGAAGCCTCGTCATTATTGTTACTCAACTCAGTTTTGGCTGATTCTTCATGACCTCATGCAGGGTTTTCTTGGAAAAGATACTGGAATGGTAGATCATTTTACAGATGAGGAAACTGAGGCAAATAGGGTTACATAACTTGCCCAGAGTCACACATCTAGTAAGTATCTGAGGTCAGATTTAAACTCAGGAAGATGGGTCTTCCTGACTCCAGGCTTGGTACTCTATCCACTGTGTCACCTAGCTATCCAGAAGCCTGGTCATTTGAGGTTAAAGTTTAGCTATCTGGCAGAATGGAGTCTTAGCTTTGCCAAATGATTCACCAAAAGATTCCTTTAAATAGTGAGCTCTTCTGGCAAATTTAAGTTTGTTTTCTGATTATTAACTATTGAACAGAGGGTGAGGTGGGGAGAAAGAGAAACTAAAAGCTGACGTATTGGGAACCAGCTGCCTTTTGAAGATCCATCAAAAGTGAAGAGAAAGCATCCCTGCAATTGATACAAGGCCAATGGGAAAATTGCATGTAATTGACAACAATTACATTTGCTTCCAACTTTTCAGTAGTACATTGACAGCTAGCACACAGGCAAGCTTTGTTTCTGTTGAAGCCCCCATTGAAGGACTGTGGGAAGAACTTTTTCACTTGCTGATAATTAGACAATAGACTCTGGCCCCTTTCATGCACTCTCAGCTATGGGCCCAGTTTGGGGGCCAAACACTAAAAGATGTCTTTAAAAATTCTTTTTTCCTAGAGGGCTGTAACAGAGCAGCTGGAGCATCATGTATTATCTTTTGACTTCTCTGGCTGCAGAAAGAAGTGACAAAGTTGCCCCCAAGAAGCTTTTGAAGAAAAAAATGAGTCTGCAAAGGTATTAATTCTTGTTCTTGTTGGGTTAAAGTTCATGTCATACTCTTAGGATTATTTTATTTTTCAATCAAAATGTAAATAGTTTAAATTTTTAGGATTTATTTGTAGAGTGACTCAATATTTCATTTCATTATTTGTTAATTACTATTTGTTGTGCATATTGAATTCATAATAATAACAAATTAAAAAAAGAAAATGAGACTGAAATTGCAATATGGCTCCTACTCCCTGCCACACACAATTCACTCTGGCAATATTTCATGACTTCAGTGGTTTAGCTGCTTACCGGAAGCCAATCTTTAATCTCATTAGTAAATCCACATATTCCATCATGTAGAAGCAGCCAGGTTACCACTTGCACTATGGTGCAGCCTTGAATAGAATTCTCAGTTTTACCTTGGTATCTTTATTCTCCTTTTATTTTAGAGTCAACTCAAAATGATCGATCGCTCATATCAATTTTCAATCTCTAGATTGTTTTTGGTCCTTGGGTTTTTTCATCTTTAAAGTTGTTGTTTGTGGCCCATCCGCAGTGAGTTCTAGGGCTGTGGATTATAGGGAGGGGAGCCTTTTCTGAGACAGGGTCAGGAGCAGAGGTACAAGAAGCATGGGGACCCATAGACTTCAACCAGATAAGCAGGGCAGAAAAGGATAGTGTAGCATGGAAAATTGGAGTTTGGAGGGATAGAATAAAGCCCTGATTCAGAGCCAGAATCACAGGATTTGAGCATTGGAGGGGACTACATCAGCCCATCTAATCCAAGTGGGTAGACTGGAATTGAACTGTCTATGAATAGGAAGGAGTCAGGGCAAGCAGTGGGTCAAAGAATAGACTGAACATTAGGAAGAGGACACAATTCCCAGAAGGCAGAACAAAGGAATGAAGAGTCCAGGCAGATGGGCCAGGATCCAGAATTTTAATGCCCAAGGGCAGAACAAGTCCCAAGTCAAAGGCATATTCTCTAGACCTAGGCTATCTGGAGGAGTTTCAAGGGCAAGTGAAAACAAAGATGAAAACATACTTGTGGCATCTTCTGGTAACTGAAACAGCTCCTTGCTCAGACTCAGAGCCAGACCTTTCATACATTTGCTAGGAAATTGACCAAATAACCAAAGCATAACTTGGATTTTTTATGTGTCTGTGCTTATAGGAACATAAACAAGATTGGAGGAATGAAAGAAGGGGTATTGAGTTGATTTGAGACTAGCATATAAACAAATATATTCAACAAATGCTATATTATATATTAGTCACTGATGATTCTCTCTGGTTTTTAAGGTAAATTTCCTAATGACTTTGGTGTAGCAACACTTTGTGGACAGCAGTTCATGTTACTTCATGTGGTTGAAACTAATTGATATTGTACTTCAAATACCTCAGAAGCTCTGCAATGTCCTCTGTATGGATCCTTTTTTCCCCAGAGTAAGGGAGAATGTATCCTCTATGCTTAGTATGTGGTCTTCATGAGTTACTGTGGCCAAATCCTCTCCTTCCTTCATAGTCACTCTTCTATTGATAAACCTCATTATGCTTTGTTAGACTGGTTCTTAACACAGCATAATTATGGTCTATTACCACACTTTTGCTTGAGCCTTTCTAACTTGCCAACATCTGTCAGAACTCACTCCTCTTTGGCACAGGCTTTGAAAATGCAGGGTTACCTACATGCCATGTGGGTAACTCTAAGGTCCACGAGGAGGACTTGAAGTCAAAACATAGTATTAAAATGTCTATCATTTCAATTCTTTGCTAATTTAAATCTATTTCAAATAGTCGTTAGTCTGGCTTTCCTGTATTAGACAGTAACAGGTGTTCCTACTATTTATTGTGGGAAATTAATCAGTGGGAAAGTTAGGAAGTGTACAATGCCATATACTTCCCAATACCCTAGAGTTTCCTCTTCTCTTTGTCTTTAAAGAGCCTCTGGTTCACTGCTTCTGGCCAGTTTTTCCATTTTACTGGCGGGATGGACAGCCATATGGTTGCCTATAGCCAGACACTTGTTGCTTCCTGCAGCTGCTACTGCTATGGCATCTGGAGCTGGTTGTATCAATGGGTGATCTGAGATGGATCTTGGGAAGCTATAGTAGCAAAGATGGAGAATTGGACAGGAAACAGGACCAGGGCTTTGTGATGACTGGGACAAAGTATAAGGCCAACAGGACACACAGGGAGATAACCAGTGCTATCATGAAAACTCAGCTGCTACTTTAATTGGGCTGGGAAACAGATTATATCCCTGATGTTTCACTCCTGGTTTTTCCCATTAGTTATATAATTGATAACCAAAGAACCTCTACATGTGTCATGTTAGGTATATATTTGATGGGGACTGCCATGGTGATAGCTGCCTTCCCCAGAAATCTTTCCCTGATATTTGCAACCTACAGAAAATCAGACAGTCAATTAATTAATGAGCAAGCAATGGAGTAAATCCAGGATATAATTTGGCTAGTATAGAATCAAGCCACCAGTCATATGAATGGCAGAAAATATTCTGTGAGTACATATTAGATTTTTCTAGAGGCCAGAGTATTCACTGTTTCTCAAAACAAGATGCTCAGCCTATAAACTCTTATGATACTCTAGCTCCCATCTCCCTGAACTTATGCAATACTGAGTGGATTTAAAATTGATTTAGGAGTATGGAAACAAAAAAAATGGAATATTTTTTTGAAGTACGAGAAATTGAGAAATCGCAGTTTGGCTCTTAGCTTCCACTCTGTATTTTTGAAGTCTCTTACTTTTAGGTGACTAACCTCATTCATGATACTCAGATGATTGGCATTTTGAGTAGTCACATGATTTATTAAAATACAGTACAGCAAAATATCACAGGTAGAACTGTTGCACAGTAAAACTTTAAAAACTGCTTTGTCCAGTCATCTCCCTCCCTGGAAGAAAAACTAAGGGAAGGTGAAGGTATGTTTGGGCTCAACATTAGTTCTACAAACAATTTTTAAAATGGGGGTGGTTTATTGGTGTCTAGCACAGACTGGTCATAGAGTAGTGGTGGTGGGTGAGTCCTGCTGAGAGTTACAGAGGCAGCTTTGGTTGACTTGATAACAGTAGAAAGGTCCGCTGTTTTCTGGGGGCAAATAACCAAGAATGAATACATGAATGAATGATAAATAATTTATTAAGTGCTTTCTGTGTCCTCAGTGCTGTGCTAAATGCTGGAGATACAAATACAAGCAAGACAATCACTGTCCTGGAGCCACGTTTTATTTTTGTTGCTGTTGCTTATTTATTTATTTTGTTTTCAGCATTCATTTCCACAAAATTTTGAGTTTCAAATTTCCTCCCCATCTCTCCCCTCCCTCTCCCCCAAAACGCCTTACATTCTGATTGCCCCTTCCACCAATGTGCCCTCCTTTCTAACACCCCTCCCTTCCCTTATCCCCATCTTCTCTTTGTCCTGTAGGGCAAGATAAACTTCTACCCGTATTTCTTATTTACCAGTTGTCCACAAAAACAGTTCTCAACATTTGTTCTTAAAACTTTGAGTTCCAACTTCTCTTCTTTCCTCCCTCCCCACCCATCCCCACTGAGAAGGCAAGCAATTCAATATAGCCTATATATGTGTAGCTTTGCAAATGACTTCCCTAGTAGTCATGTTGTGTAAGACTAACTATATTTCCCTCAATCCTATCGAGCCCCCTATTTCTTCTATTCTCTCTTTTGACCTTGTCCCTTTCCAAGAGTATTTACTTCTAATTGCTTCCTCCTCCCATTTGCCCTGCCTTCCATCATCCCCCCCTACCCTGCTTATCCCTTTCTCCCCTACTTTCCTGTAGTGTAAGACAGGTTTTCATACCTATTTGAGTGTGCATGTTGCTCCTTCCTTGAGCCAAATGTGATGAAAGTAAGCTTCACTTTTTCCCTCTCACCTCCCACCTTTTCCCCTCCATTGGAAAAGCTTTTTCTTGCCTCTTCTATGAGAGATAATTTGCCCCATTTCATTTGTCCCTTGTTCTTCCCAATATATTCCTCTGTCACCCCTTAGTTTTAGTTTTTTAGATATGATCTCTTCCTATTCAACTCACTCTGTGCTCTCTCTCTATGTATGTATACATATGTATGTATGTATGTATGTATGTGTGTGTGTGTGTGTATAATCCCTCCAACTCCCCAGATACTGAGAAAAGTTTCAAGAGTTACAAATATCATCTTTCCATGTAGAAATATGAACAGTTCAACTTTAGTAAGTCCCTTGTGATTTCTCTTTCCTGTTTACCTTTTCATGCTTCTCTTGATTCTTGTGTTTGAAAGTCAAATTTTCTTTTCAGCTCTGGTTTTTTCATCAAGAATGCTTGAAAGTCCTCTATTTCATTGAAATTCCATTTTTTTTTCTCCTGAAGTATTATACTCAGTTTTGCTGGATAGATGATTCTTGGTTTTAATCCTAGTTCCTTTGACTTCTGGAATATCATATTCCAAGCCCTTTGATCCCTTAATGTAGAAGCTGCTAGATCTTGTGTTATCCTGATTGTATTTCCACAATACTCAAATTGTTTCTTTCTGTCTAATTGCAATATTTTCTGTTTGACCTGGGAACTCTGGAATTTGGCCACAGTATTCCTAGGAGTTTCTCTTTTTGATTCTCTTTCAGGAGGTGATCTGTGGATTCTTTCATTATTTATTTTGCCTTCTGGTTCTAGAATATCAGGGCAGATTTCCTTAATAATTTCATGAAAGGTGATGTCTGGCCTCTTTTTTGATCATGGCTTCCAGGTAGTCCCATAATGTTTAAATTGTCTCTCCTGGATCTATTTTCCAGGTCAGTTGTTTTTTCCAATGAGATATTTCATATTATCTTCCATTTTTTCATTCTTTTGGTTTTGTTTTGTACTTTCTTGGTTTCTCATAAAGTCATTAGCTTCCATCTGTTCCATTCTAATTTTGAAAGAACTATTTTCTTCAGTGAACTTTTCAACCTCCTTTTCCATTTGACTAATTTCTGCTTTATATATTTTTTATTTTTTTTAATAAAAAATTCTTTATTTAATTTAACTTTTTACATTCATTTTCACAAAATTTTGGGTTCCAAATTTTCTCCCCTTTTATCCCCTTCCCCCACCCCAATACACCAAACAATCTAATTTTCCCTATCACCAATATTCCCTCTCTTCTATCATCCCTCCCTTCTCTTATCCCCATCTTCTCTTTTGCCCTGTAGGGCCAGATGACTTTCTATTCCCCATTAACTGTATTTCTTATTTCCTAGTAGCATCAACAATACTAATAAGTTGTTCCCAAAACTTTGAGTTCCAAATTCTCCCCATCCCTCCCTCCCCACCCATTCCCTTTGGGAAGGCAGGCAATTCAATATAGGCCCTATCTGTATAGTTTTGCAAATGACTTCAATAATAGTCGTGTTGTGTAAGACTAACTGTATTTCCCTCCATCCTATCCTGCCCTCCATTGTTTCTATTCTGTATTTTGATCCTGTCCCTCCCCGAGTGTTGGTAAGTTTTGGTAAGTCCCTTATGACTTCTCTTTGCTGTTTACTTTTTCATGCTTCTTCTCATTCTTGTGTTTGAAAGTCAAAATTTCTTTTCAGCTCTGGTCTTTTCATCAAGAATGCTTGAAAGTCCTCTGTTTCATTGAAAGACCATATTTTCCCCTGAAGTATTATACTCAGTTTTGATGGATAGGTGATTCTTGGTTTTAATCCTGTTCCTTTGACTTCTGGAATATCATATTCCAAGCCCTTTGATCCCTTAATGTAGAAGCTGCTAGATCTTGAGTTATCCTGATTGTATTTCCACAATACTGGAATTGTTTCTTTCTAGCTGCTTGCAATATTTTCTCCTTGACCTGGGAATTCTGGAATTTGGCCACAATGCTCCTAGGAGTTTCTCTTTTTGGATCTCTTTCAGGCGGTGATCGATGGATTCTTTCAATATTTATTTTGCCCTCTGGTTGTAGAATCTCAGGGCAGTTTTCCTCGATAATTTCATGGAAGATGATGTCTAGGCTCTTTTTTTGATCATGACTTTCAGGTAGTCCCACAATTTTTAAATTGTCTCTCCTGGATCTATTTTCCAGGTCAGTTGTTTTTCCAATGAGATATTTCACATTCTCTTCCATTTTTTCATTCTTTTGGTTTTGTTTTATGACATCTTGGTTTCTCAGAAAGTCATTAGCCTCCATCTGTTCCATTCTAATTTTGAGAGAACTATTTACTTCAGTGAGCTTTTGAACCTCTTTTTCATTTGGCTAATTCTGCTTTTGAAAGCATTCTTCTCCTCATTGGCTTTTTGAACCTCTTTTGCCAATTGAGTGAGCCTATTTTTCAAGGTATTGTTTTCTTCAGCATTTTTTGGGGTCTCCTTTAGCAAGGTATTGACCTGTTTTTCATGTTTTCCTTGCATCTCTCTCATTTCTCTTCCCAGTTTTTCCTCCACCTGTCTACCTTGATTTTCAAAATCTTTTTTGAGCTCTTCCATGTCCTGAGCCCACCGGACACCCCCCTGGGATGTCTGGGATACAGAGGCCCCAACCCCCACATCTTTCCCTGATGGTAAGAATATTTCCTCATCATCAGAATTGAAAGGCGGGAACATATGTACCCCCTCAAAGTAGCTCTCTATAGTCTTATTTTTCTTCCCTTTTCTTGGCATTTTCCTAGCCAGTTACTTGACTTCTGAGATTCCTGTCCGCCCCCGCCTAGATCTGCCCAGCTAGTGCTTGGGGTCTGAGATTCAAATGGGCTTTCTGCGGCAGGCATGGCTGCTATTCAATGTGAGCTTAAATTCTGGTGCTTGGGTGGGGGCAGGACCGCCTCCCAGACTCAGTTCCCTCAGGGGCTTTATGCAGAAACCTTCAGTAACGGGGCGGGTGGGGGAAGGGGCGTCTCCCAGGCTCAGTTCCCTCAGGGGGTTTATGCAGAGACCTTCCCTAATGGCCCTGAACTTCTGCCTGCTCGGGGAGTCCTGGGCCGCCACTGCCTCTGCTCTTCCCTCTGCTGCTGCCTCCCAAGGGGGCCTGAGCCACGGAGACATCCCGCTCCCCTCTCAGCCAGCCCAGATGTTTCTCTTACTTACCTGTAGCGCCTGTGGGCGGAGGGACCTTCCCGGCTGCCGGAGGTTCTGTCCCTGAAGCCTGCTCGGATCTGCTCCTCTGGTGCCGCGGCCAGGGCAGCTCAGTGGTGGGCTCTGCTTTCCGGGGCACAACGGACCCCTGGGGACAGCTCTCCAGGGCTCTTTGGAACAGAGATCTTTTCCACTGTGTTTCTGCATGCCTTTCAGTGATCCAGAATTTGTGGGGAGTTCTTCTTGCAGGAAATATATGGGCTGTGGGTTCGGAGCTAGCATACCTGAGTCTTTCTACTCTGCCATCTTGACTCCACCCCTAATTCTGCTTTTTAAAGGATTCTTTTCCTCATTGACTTTTTGGACCCCTTTTCCCAATTGAGTTAGACTATTTTTAAAGGTGTTATTTTCTTCAGCAATTTTTGGGTCTCCTTTAGCAAGCTGTGACTTGCTTTTCATGATTTTCTTGCATCACTCTCATTTCTCTTCCTAATTTTTCCTCCACCTCTCTTACTTGATTTTCAAAATACTTTTTGAGCTCTTCCATGGCCTGGGACCACTGCATATTTATTTTGGTGGTTAGAATGCAGAAGCCTTGACTTCTATGTCATCCCCTGATCATAAACCTTGTTCTTCCTCATCAGAAAGTATGGGAGAGAATACCTGTTCACCAAGAAAGTAACCTCCTGTAGTTTTATTTTTTCCCTTTTTGGGCCTTTTCCCAACCAGTTACTTGACTTTTGGGTCCTTTGTCAAGAGCAGGGTATACTCTGGGGACCTGTAAGTTCTCAGTTACTCCAAGGTGGCACAACAAGGGAGAGGAGTTTACTCCCTGACTGGTCTTGTGGCTGAAATTCATCTGCTCATTTCCCCCAGGGACTTTGAGCTGAGTGCTTCAACAACAGAACAATGGATGCCACAGCCGCTGCCCCCCGATGCTGCCACCACCACCACTGCCTGTGTTGGGGCTAGGACAGGACCCTGCTCCCTTCTTGCTCTGGTTGAAAAAGCCCTGTCACTGACCTTTGCACCTGTGGGTTAAGGATCTGCAAGCTGCTGCTACTGGCTATTCTGCCCCCAACACCCCAACCCTGTTCTTCCTGGTGCCATGCTGCCAAAGTTTGGCTGGGATCTGCAACAGACCTTTTCCTGTCAGCCCTCCAGGTTACCCTGAGCTGGAAATCTCCTCCACTCCATTGTTCTGTGGCTTCTGCTCCTCTAGAATTTGTTAAGAGTCTTTCTTTACAGGTGTTTTATGTGCTGTGGGGGAAAAGCTAGAGTATGTGCATCTTTCTACTCTGCCATCTTGGCTTTGCCTCCGAGCCTACGTTTTAAATGGGGAAGATAGTATATAAAGGGGAACTAGAAAGGAGGAGAGGTTATGGATGTGTGTAGTAGTATGGTTTGGGAATGGCCAGGAAGAAGTAAAGTGGCCTAGTTGTGGACACTTGTCAGAGCTCAGCTACCCAGGGGCATAGTCCAAGTTCTGGTGGGAGGGGGATGAGGAAGATGAGGAAGATGGTTAGAGTGCAGATGGCATGGACGTGGTCAGGAAGCAACATGGATGCCCAACATGGAGGCCTAGTTCTGGGTAAAATAAAGAAAAAATGCCTCACATATCCAAGTCCAGGGTTGCAGCAGTTTTGGTAGGAGGAGGATAAAGATTAAGGTTTTGTTGGGGATTTGATGGGAGGAGGATAAAGGTTAAGGTAGGAGTACAAGATGCATGGTTTGACAATGGTTAAGAAGTAACAGCTTTTTAAGGACCTTCCAGCATCTGTCAAAAGAGATGACTCCCTGTCTACTTCTGGTGACTCATGAGGGCATAAACAATACTGCTAGACACACCTTGGAAAGCATTCACAAAGGTTAGAATATCTTGGTCAAAAAATTGAAGACTTTAAAGGCAAAGGTGGCATTTTAATCACTACTTCCCATCAAAGTTAGGTGTTGCAGTAGAGAAATCATATTTGGAAAGTGAAAAGCTATATAAGAATTCCAATAGGATATTCTATACATAGCTTAAAAAATTCTATGTTTTTGTTGAATTCCCTGGGTAATCATATAAGTCTCTTCAGACAGCTCCCATTATTTTTAAAAAATCTTACTGGAATATTTTCTTTTTATGTCTTCAAAATTTAATTCTTCAGAGCTTTCCATTCCTCCTGGGCTGACTGTCCACACAGAATTGGAGTTCATATCTTAAAATATTGGCATGATAGGCTCTCATCTAGGCTAGAGCATACTCGACAACGACTGGTAAGAGTCTATTTGTTTAGAGCCTTGCAAATCCACTCAAAAGGCTCTTAAATTGAATATAGAAGTTGAGACATCTAGAAGTTTACAGGAGACAAAATCCAAAAATGGAGTTAATAGGAAAACCCTTGGCCTCAAATATCTATGTGCAAATGATGAATTTTTGTTCTCAAAACAAGGAGACACATTTATTTGAGTTATCACTAAGACCTAGTGGGATGAGATTTATCATAAAACAGAGTCTAGAGGGCTATACCTTATTTAGAAGAAATAGGATAAATAAAAAAGGGTGGTGGTGGTGGCATTGTATAGTAAGAAGAAGGTATGATTGTGAGGAAATTCATGACCTGGTGGGGGATGTACAGTAGAGAGAATTTGGATGAGGATCAGTAATGGCAGATGCAGGGAAATTTGCCTTCATAATATACTACATGCCGCATGGACAAAAAGAAGAAAAGGATGAGGCATTTGGATGTCAGGAGCTATTAAGGGAGCACCAAACCACCATGAATCAGATCCATTCACCAGGCCCAGTTAAACTACATCCTTGGGGCCTAAGAACCAATAGTTGTGATGGTTGAGCCACTGTTAGGGATATTTGAAAGATCACAGAAACTGTATAGGTATTGCAAGACTGGTGAAGGGCAAACATATTCATTTTTTAAAAAGGGAAAATAATGTAATACACAAATATAAGACAATGAACTCAATTCTGGTTCCAGGGGAAAAAATGAAGCATTATTTTGTTTTATTTTATTTAGTTTTAAAATAAATTTTTATCGATGTTTTTCTTTTACATCACTTTCAGTTTTCAGTGTGTCTCTTCTCTCTTTCCCTCCCAGAGAATCATTACTTATAACAAAAGCAAAGTAGGAAAAATGATTCAGCAAAACTAATGAAAATATCAGAAAAATCTGGTATTCTATGCATATATCTGGTACCCATAATACCCTACCTCTACAAAGAAGCAAGAAGAGGTGCCTTTCCCTTCCTCTACTATGGGAACAAGTTGGTCATTAAAAATTCATAGCATATAGCTTTGATGGTGTTGTCTTTGTTCTTTCAACTTGCATAATTATAGTCATTGTGCAGATTATTTTTCCAGTTCTGATTACTTCGTTTTTGCATCAGTTCATAGAAGTATTTCTTATGCTTCTCTGTATTCCTTATAAGCATTTCCCATGCTTCATTGTATTCTTCATAGTCATGATTTGTTACAACACAGTAATATTCCATTACTTTAATGGACTAATGTTTTTAGGCTTTCCTCAGTCTATGGGCACCTACTTTGTTTCCAGTTCTTTGTTACTATGAAAACAAAGTAATGGCATCCTCCCTATTCTTCCTTGGACATGATTTCATCTTCTGACTCTATGCATTTTCATTGCCTGTCCCCCATGCCTGGAACCCTCTCCTTCCTCATCTCAATCTTCTGGCTTACCTGGCTTCTTTCAGGTCTCAGCTAAAATTATACCTCCAGCAAGAAGTCTTTCTTGACACCCTCCCCCTTCCCTTCATGCTAGTGCCTTCCCTATAAAATTATCTCCAATTTATTCTGTATACATTTTGTGTGTTTGTATATAGATGTTTGCAAATTGTCTCCCCCATTTGAGTGTGAGCTCCTTCAGAGCAGGAATTATCCTTTTCCTTGCTTTGTATTCCCCAGTCTCAGACCATTTACCTCAGGCTGAGGTCAATCTCTCCTTAGCTGAACTTCCAACTGAAGAAGAGGTTTTGAGGGCCATTAGGCTTCTTTCATGTGGCAAAGCACCTGATTCTGATTCTATTCCAGCTGAGATTTACAAGGTAGGGGGACCACTGCTCATATGAAAGCTGGCTAAAATTTTCCAGGTTATATGGCAAGAGGAGGTTATCCCTCAGGAGTTCAAGGATGCCTCCTTTGTCCATCTCTATAAGGGTAAAGGGAATAGATTGCCCTGCCACAATCACAGGGGGATCTCTCTCTTAGTCATTGCTGGCAAAATTCTTGCTGGAGTCCTCCTTAATAGGCTGATCCTTCACCAGGAAGATGGGCATATACCTGGGAACCAATGTGGCTTCAGAAAGGGCTGAGGAACAGTCTATATGGTGTTTGCTGCCTGACAACTCAACAAGAAATGCCAGGAGCAGGACAGAGGTCTGTGCACAACGTTTGTAGATCTGACCAAGGCCTTTGACACTGCTAGTTGTGAGGGCTTATGGAAAATTATGTCAAAATTTGGTTGCCTGGAGAAGTTCATCAATATTGTACATCAATTTCATGATGGCATGTTTGCCTGGGTTCTGGATAATGGACAAAGCTCTCGTGCCTTCCCAGTCACCCCAGTACTTAGCATACTGCTTGGCACATAGTAGGTGCATAGTAAATATTTGTTGAATTGACTTGGCTATAATTGTTTTCATAAATACATGGGGATTTTATTTTTTTCATTGACTTCCTTGAGGTATGTGTCTAGTGGTAGATAGACATTATTTTAGTCATAATTGATGAAATATATCATTAAAAGAATGGTCTAGAAAAGGAAGTAATGATCACAAAGAGCCACCATGATTTGAGAATAGGCCATGCTAGATTGACTTTATTTCCTTTTTTACCCAGGTTATTAAACTGGTAGTTTAGAAGAATATTCCATAGACATAGATTGCCTAGATTATGACAAAGCATTTGACAACATTTTCCAAATTTCATGGAAAAGGTGGAAGCATGTGGGCTAGATGGTAACAGAATTAGATTTGGAACTGGTTCAGTGTTCAGACTGAAAGGATAGAAATTAATGGTCCCATGCCACCTTGGTGCTTGGTTCATTTCTGTAGACATTCTCCTTATCCATTTTTCAGATGCCACAAAATTGGGAGGGATAGCTAACATAGTAAATGAGAAAGTAAGGATCCCAAAAGAGCCCAATGGGTCAGAACATTGAGTTAGATCTAATAGGAGGACATTTAATAGGAATAAATGGAAAATCTTACACGAGTCTAAAAAATCACTTCCAGAATTATAGGATGAGGGAAGCAGAGTTAGATAAAAGTTTGTCTGAAAAAGATCTAGGAGTTTTAGTGTACTTCAAGCTCAGTATGAATCAGCATTGTGATATGGCAGTCAAAGAATTAAATGAAATATTGACCACAGCTTTCATGAATAAGTAGAAGGTTGTCCTCTTATACTTTGCTTTGACTGGACCTCATTTAGAGTTTTCTTTTTGGGGTGGATGGAGCTATCAGCTCACTTGGTGAAGTACTTCCTTTGTCAGGGAGGAGAGAGAATGGAATTTTAATGGGGTGCAATCCAAAAGCAAACAAGGAAAACTCATAGCTATATCATGTCATACCTTAAGCATGATTAAGGCAAGGCAGGTAGTAGCAAGAACTGGTGTTAATAGAGAAGTGGTCACTACCATGGACATTGGTCATGGTAAAGCTGAATAATCAAATGATTCAGCATGTGATTCAGGGGAAGCAGCAGAAGACCTGTAATAAAGCTACATACTCTACTTGTGTATAGGAGTTACTCCACCAAGGAAAAAATAGAAGGAAGATTCAAATGTTGGCAGATGGAACTTGGTTGATCAACTCATAGGAAGATTGATTATTCACAATATGTAGAGCAGAGAAAGAACTGATTCTGTGATTATAGAACATGGGTTCAAATGTCACTTCTATGGTTTACTAGAGATCATGTTTGTGGGACATTGAGTAAGTCATTTCATCTCCCTGAGCCTCAGTTTCCTCTTCTGTTAAGGGAGAGGATAGGATTAGGTGGACTTTAAAGTCATGGACACTTCCAGGTCTATGATCCTATATATTTCCTTGGATAACTTCACCTCTTTGGACCTCAGTTTTTTCATCTATAAAATGGGGAGTTTGGAGTAGATTTTCTCTGAGGTACATGCTGACCCCAAATCTAGGATCCTATGTATGACCTTCAGTTTCTATCTCTGTTAAATGAAGGAGTCAGAGTGGATGGTTTCCACAGTTCTATGGTCCTATAATCCTAAGCCCCTAGGGCATGAAGAGGACACCACTGCATTTTATAAATTTCTTGCAGAGAAATCTTTTGCAGGTAGATGTTTTGACATTTCTTTCCTGGTGTGCTAAGCATCAGGGAAAAAAAAAACCCAGGAGAGAATATATATGTTCATGTCCCTTCCCTAGGTATCTCTTGTCTTCCAGTGATAGCATTATTATCAGAGAAGCTGTCAGCACCATGGCCAGTGGTATTTCCTTACCTCCTGCTTTGAGTAGATCTAATACATAGTGCTGCATTTGGGTCTGTGCTATACCTAGTCTCATATCAGTGGTTGTTAATGAGATGACAAACACACCCTCTGTTTGTGCTCCTAGTCCATATATGACAGCAATGATGGTAACAACAGTATTAGCAGCAGCAACAATGACAGTAATATTTTAAGGTTGTCAAAGCACATTACATATGTTATCTCATTTGGTGATAAAGTACAAGTGTTCTAGTAAGGACTGAATCTTTGATAGAGTTGCCCTGGTTTTATCTCTGATAAAGTGCTTTTTTCTTGGACCCCACCCAATCACTTTAAAAAATAGGAAAGCCCCAATGTTAGAATTGAAGAGGTGGAACCAGAAGTTATGTTAGACAAAATGAAGGTATGCAGGAATGAATAATGCCAGAGTCCAAGTCCAGGAGAGTCAGCTAAAGCAGGGCACTCATTCTATTTTGGGAAGGCAAAGGACAAACAATACCTAGGAATCTTAGCTAATGTAGGGATCCAGGCTAGAATATGTGGGAATAAAGTGTCAGAGATCTAGATAGAGGATCTACGCATAAAGGATCAGGTCTAAGGATAGAGTTTAGGCAATAGGGCACCAGGTTAAAAAATGGTAGATTTACTGAGTCAAAGACTCTATGAATCAGCCCTCCCTACCATAACACACTGATCTCAGACTGAGTGGAGACTGGATTACAAAGGAGAAGGGAAATACAAACTTGTTAGGGGAGAAAAGAGAGTAGGGTAAAGGAGTTTTGTGTGCTGATGAATGCAAACAAACAACAGTTTCTTAAGAAATCAGGACAGAACATCTGTGGACATTGTCCATACTACTATCAAATTTATAGAGGAAAGATCACTGATGTAGGACTAAGGAGGTCTGAGTTCTAGTCCTGACCATATTCAGAATTTGCTCTGTGATTTGGAGAAGTTTGTTATTTGTCTCTGGACTTGTTTCTTTATCTATAAAATGTTTGGCTGGCTGGCCTTTCAGCTCTCTCATTCTATTCTCTAGAACAGGGGTTCTTAACCTTTTGTGTGTCCTGTACTTTCCTAATTGTCTACTGAAACCCTTCTCAGAATCGGGTTTTAAAGTCATAAAATACTATATATATATACATATATATATATATATATATACATATATATATATATGTATATATATAGGAGTACAAAAGAAATAAATCATATTGAAACATGATTATCAATCTTTTAAAAAAAGTTTACAGATGCTAGATTAAAAACTCCTGATCTAGAACATTGTGTGACATTGTATGCTTTATCTAAATGCCCTTTCATCTGTAAATTCGGTGTTCTTAAGTTCCTTCCATTTCTGACCTCTGATTTTTTGAGCATATCATGCAGGGGACCATTTGATTTACACCATATGGGAGAAGGCAGAGCCTAATAGGCAAAATTGTCAAGTAGGCAAAGATTGTCATCACCACCCTCTCACCTTTTCAGTTCTCTTTTCCTGTGTCATGTCCTCTCTCCTGACCCATCGTCCTTCCAAATTTATCCTCCCTCGACCCATCCCAACTTGCTTCCAGCTAGATGTCAGTTGGAAAAATAGCTGCTAAACAAATTTATACTGTGGTATAAACTACTGATATCTGGCTAGTAAAAAATAATGATAACACCTAATTATATTGTCTAATGTACTTCACTCTCATTTGATCCTCATGATAACCCCGTGAGCACAGGAAAGTGAATGGGCTAATTTGTTTCCTCTTCCCAAGGGAATTTGCATTTTAACAGAGAACAGTACTTCAACCCAAAGGAATAAATCAATAATAGTTAAATTTTAAGCATTAAAGATAAGCAGATGGGATGTGTGTGTGTGCCAGCATTGCTGCCCTTCATCTAGACCTCTACCTACTCTGCTTCTGCATAAAGCAGGGGATGGGGATGACGGGAGTAGGCTCAACAGAGCACACACATGTAGTACAGGATGCATACATGATATTATAAACCCATCTTCCCATTTTCCTAACAAAGGGAAGCTAACTTGAGTGTGAAGGACTAGTTCCCTGGTTTCATGGGCCATTACCCATAAGGGGAGAGAAGCATTTCATTCGGACTGTGGTGTCATAAATATAACAGTCAGGCAAGTATGTGGCCATTCATCTGTCACTGGTGGGTTCCCAGTGGTAATCATGGTGCTCCAGATCTGTGTATCAACTGTCTCTGTCCCTCTGGATAAACATGACTGACACTAAGCTTCTGGATCTACTCCCACAAGGAGAGTACCTCACATCTGGATGGCCAGTTGCTCCTTCAGCAAATACGGAAAACCGAGGATGGTGGGAAGCCAGAACTCTCAACATACCATTGCTGCCTTCTCAAGTCATGTGGAAAACAGTTCCCATGTTCCTCAATGCTCAATTTAATGACTCTAAATCCACCATATGCCACTGAAGGATGACAGGGGGGAGGATGGTGGATTGTCTCACAATCTCCAGCAACCATCTGTTGCTTGGTCTCGGTTTATACGTCCTTATAAGCAGTCCCTACCCTGTAGAGTAGAACTTTCCAATGGCATGTCCGCAGCTGTCAAGCTTTCTGCTTGGCCACTTTCCTTCCTGTGCTGTGGCAGCTGACATCCCTCATCCACACCTGCTCTAACCTGTTAAGGGCAGCGATAGGAACGGAACTCCAAACCATAGGGCACAGTGAGCATTTTCTCCACGCACTCTCCTTTCTCTTAGATTAAATATCAGGATAGATTTCCTTCCCTCCTCCTTTGAGCAAATTGAAGGATTGGGCTACATTTCTGCCATCATCAAAGAAAATGTCTCAACAGTATCTTTGCTTCTTATTGGTGGCAATGCCAATCAGGCTGAAAACAAGCCCTTGAAATTTCCCATCCTCCCTAAACCCTCCACATGAACTTTCTGAAGTAGAAGCAGGTTAGCACTGGATTGCCAAATAAGGCACCTACATCATATCCAAGTGGTAAATAATTATAGAACTGACCTCAGGATGGGAGGATTGGTCTGGTAACACTGTGAAAGAACAAAAACTTCCATTATCATAAAGGTGATTGAGGGTTGAAGTCCTTCCTTCATTCTCTGGATGTTGCATTATTAAAGACCTGCTAAGTGATGACTTTGTCCAGGTGAAATATTGTCATTATGTTCAGTGGGGTTCTTTTTTCCCCCAAATACAATTCTCCATCCTTTTATTCTCCTCTCTATTAAGTCTAAGAGCCAAGCTAGCAAAAAAAGTACAGACGTGATGAAATGCTACGTGACAGCACACAGGTAGGGCTAATGATATGTTTTCAGAAAAAAAATTTCTCAGTACATATCTCCAGAAATCTGACTGAAACTCCTTTTAAAACCTGGGAAGGAGATGGTGTAAAAGTAAACTATGGCTGTTACGGGCTATTACAATTGAGCCAGTTTTTCATAGAATACCTAAAGTAGGCTCAGGTCTACTTGTGTGCCAAGTTCTATGCTAGATACGGGGAATATAGTCCCTGCCTTCAAAGGGCTTATATTCTTTCAAGGAAGACAAAGTGCACCTACATATACATATACAAATTATATACAAAGAAATGCTTACATACAAGGTCATTTTTTCCAGAGTGGGTCCTATATGCTGGGGGAATTAGGAAAGGGGGCACTTAGGTTATTGTTGAGCTGAACTTTGGAGGAAATTGCCAATCCTCAATCAATCAGCACACATTTATTAATCACCAGGCATTGCAGCAGGTGCTAGGGATATGGAGACAAAAGCAAAAATAGCAGTTATCCTCAGCAAACTTCTAATCTAGCCATTACATGCGTTTTGTACAGCATCTAACTGGACTTCTCTTCTGTATTTTCTTCAAGAAATTCTTTAAAAATTCTTGGGCCAATGCCCTCCTGTAGTAGAATCACTCACCTAACACCTTTCCCCATCCAAGTTAAAGTGCTTTGTCCTTCAAAAAGGTATTGAGACAGTCCTTGACACTTGGGATAGCTCAGGGGACTAAAGGATAAGACTGTTAATTTCATTTCCTTATTTTCCGAGTGCGAGGTAGAGTCAAGAAACTCCAGGGGCTCTCTGATGTTCGGCTGGTGGAGTGCAATGGGCAATTGAGGTCAGGGAGCTTCATTTAACCAGAATCAACTTGAGTCCTCATCAATGCCTATTTTTGTGGCATATCCTTCTCTTTCTATGACTAAATTTCTTTTTGTTAACTGTCAAATGATCTATGGATGCCTCATTTAGTTCCAGTATTGATGCTAAACTATCAGGGTATTGACTAGTCAAGTCCAAATCAGAACACCTTTGCACTTCTCACATTTTATTGTGTGTTGTAGGGTTGTTTCCTTGTTTTTGGTGTGTGTATAAAACTTGTATTAGATTGTAAGGATGAAGACAGAATACTTTCATTGTTACTGTTTTATTAATATTAATGTAATATTAAAATTAATATGATAATAATAATCTTTGTATCTTTTGAGTACCTCTTTCTTTTTACGGATGAGAAACCGAGGTCTAGAGAAGGGAAGGGATCTATCCAAGGTCACATAGCTTCCCTCCAATAACCCAATGGAAACTGAATTGTTTGAGTCATCCCCAAGAGCCAAAATGAAAATGGGTAAAATCCTCACTGTGCCTCACTTAAGTCAAAAATTCAGCTCCCAGATAGTAGCAACCCTGAAAAAAAAATCCAGAGTGAGAGGCTCATTTCAAGGGCTGATCACTTGTCAGCTGGAGCTCTTTATTGCTATTGAGATTTCAAGGCAGAACAAGAGCTAATAGTCTCTTTGGTAGTTATCTTGGGGTAGGTGTGACTTAAGGGTCAGAGATAAATAAAGATGATCACCATCTGTGTATCCAGTCACTGCACAGTCCCTCAACTCAGCAAGTCCTATTATGCCCATCCAACAGGATCTTATTACAGGTCAATAAATAACGGAGGACTGAAGATACTGTGGCTGCTGCCCTGGGGCAAAGGGCCAAGAGCACAGGTGCACACAATTGGGTTGTGATGCTTGTGTTTGCCTTAAAGTTTGCATCCACCCAATCATCATTTGTTTTCAGAGCCAGTTGGAGGTCCCTTTTCATAGTGGTATCTTCAATCTACTTTCACAAGGGGCTCTTCGGCTGTTTAATGAGCTCACTACAGTGGTCTCTTGGGAGACTATAGCAATAAAGTTTAAAAAGGGGGACTCATGAATCATGTGCTTCATTCACAGGCTTCAGGTTTTCCCCAAGTGTTAGCCTGAGGAAGCTAATTAATGGACACCTCATCAATCATCCCTGTAGATACACCATTGCCTGCTTGCCTGTGGGGAGGGAAAACCCAGGCAGATGGATGGTGGAGGCAACCATATTCCAATGCCTGTACAGCTGCTTCTGAATCATGGGATAAAGAGCTGGCAGGGTTTTTAGAGATCAATTTAGTCAATTCCTCAATGGTATATACAAGGAAACAGACCCAGAGGGCAGAAAGGACTCAACCAAGGTCACAATGCTACCAAGTGGTGGAGTTGAGAGTTAAAACCCAGGTCCTCTTATTTCAAACCCTGCTTCTTTCACTTTTTTGCATGAATAGACAAAATGACTGCCATGCTTCCTGTTACTTTAGGTTCTCTGATGAAGACCTACAGCTGCCAGAAGAGTCCAAGGAAGTGCTGGGAAGAATGTTGTTGTTGCCCTCATTGTTATTAAAGTTGGATTTGTGGGTAGCGTGACCCCTTAATTCAATTCAGCAATTAGTCATTAAGCACATACTATATGGTAGGGACCATGCTAGGGAGTGGGGATACAAAGATAAAAACAATAGTGCTCCTGTCCACAAGTCTACCGTCTGTTGGATATGTGTGGAAGGGAGTGTGGAAAAGTATATACAGAATATATACAAAATCATTTGTTGGGGGATTGAGGAAACCATTGGGGAAATCAGAAAAGACTATACAAGGACACTTGAATTGAGCCTTGAAGGAAGCTAGGGGTTGAAAAGGGTAAAGAGAGAAAAGGCCTCTGTTAGAAGGCCGTGGGAGAAAAAACAGGAGAGAAAAGGAGTGGAGTTGAAGAGGAGGTAGAATGAAAATGGGCAAGTGATTTGGAAGGATTTAGACTTGTCAAGAAGGTCAGAGATTGTATTTGGAGAAGAAAAAGTTGGAAGACATTGAGTAAAATTTGAAGAGTAGTCTCCAGGTCCAAATTCTATTTCTGACTTTTGTGTGAAAGAACCAAGAAAGATTAAGAGTAAATATCTCAAAATAGAAACTCGAGGATAAGGACAGGGAAAAGGTAGGTGGCACAATAAGGTAAATAAGAAAAGATTAGAGGAGCAAATTGGAGAGTAAAGCCACTTGGTGGAGTGGATTGGTCGATGTGGCAAATTGGTAAAATAGATAGGAGGTTAATGCCAGGAAGTAGGGGACAAAGGATATGAGCGAGGAAAGCTATAATAGGAAGTTGAGTGAACCTGCCAAGTTATTGGTTGTAAAGTGCTAGGGGTGAGGTGTAAGCATCTCTAAGTAGCTCAAAAAGCAAAGAGGATATTTTCAACCAATACAGACAGCAGGGACAATTTTATTGACTTTTTTGAATGGCAACGTTTGTATTTCAGCCAGTCAATTGACTGCTGTCTATATTCCAAGTGTTGGTTTCTTTTCTTCCTAAAAGAGAAGATGAAGAAATTCAAAGAATATCTCTCCATACTGTAGGTTAAGAACAATGATGTGTTCTTAAAGAGAATGGAAGAAGGACGTTTTTCATTAAAAGAAGATGTGAGCTGGAAGAGAAGAAACTCAACTCCATACCATACTAATGGCTAATGCAGAGTTGGAAATCCAATAGAACCACCATATCATTGAAAGATAAACTGCCACCTAACCACGCCTCCCCGATTCTTGTTGGAGAATAGATGTGTCCCATAGATGTAGAAAAGAAGGAAAAATATGGCTATATACTTATATCCAAAAATCATAATGGATTCTCCTCCTTCCTGAAGAGGAGGAAGCTGAATGATCTGCTCAGAAAGCAGCTTCTTATCTTCCAAGGAATGAGCTAGTAGAGCTAGAGAACTTATCAACTGAGATATAACCCAGTAAGAACCAAACAAGAATTAAAGAGTAGTGGTGATTGATGATGGCCTACTGAGGGGTGCTAAGGCAAGCTATTTGTTGATCTGATTATAACAATAGAGAGGTCCATTGGCTTCCTAGGGAGTCTATACAAGGCATAACAAAGAATGTCCCAAGACCTACCATAATGAATAATTGGGCATTCACGTGGGCATAAATGATATTGGCAGAAGAAACCTAAAAGCATTACCAAAGATTACAAAGTTTTGGGAAAGAAACTGACATAGAGATACAGATCATGTTTCCCTGAGTTGGGTTAAGTACAACTGTGACAGAATTGGATATGAGAAAAGAGGATAGTAAGATCAATATGAGTCAACAGTGTGACATGGCAGCCAAAAAAGTGAAAGGGATCTTAGACTTCCCCCAAATTCACCTATTCTGTATTCCATTTCCACAAGGATTTTCTCATTTACTTGTCATTTGGAAAACTAATTCTATGAAAATCAGGGACTATATTGACTTGGTTTGGAGGTTTGCTGATTTCTTCATAGAATTTTTCTACTTTTACAGGTTCTGAAATAGAATTTGGTACACAAGTTACAATTACATTTTTTTGGCAGACCTTTGTTTATGCAGCATGAACATTACTAGGAAAGATGCCAAGTATCTCATGAAATTACATTAATGATTATGATAATAACTAGTATTTATATAACATTTTAAGGTTTGTAGAATGCTTTGTATATAGTATCTCATTTGATCTTCACAACAATCTTGGTAGGTAGGTGTTATTATTATCCCATTTTACAGATAAGGAACTGAGACTGATAGAGATTAAATGACTTGCCCATCAACACACAGTTACCAAGGATCTGAGGCAAGGTTTGAACTCAGGTCTTCCTGGCTCCAAGTAAAGTACTCTGTTCATGGATATGCACAAATGCTGTTTGTTCCTGCCTTTGGATATGCCACAAAACCAACTCCACTAATTCCTTTATTTTCTTCTCCAATGCGAACCGTCTTCCATTTAGCTCCAACTTCTTCATGCCTTCTGGTTTCATGTATGATGAGAAATGTCAACATGATGTGGTCCAGACCCTCAAGATGAGCATCCCCTCATTGGCCATTGGACAAAGATCTGAGTTTGGAGTACCGACAATTAAACTCATTTTTGTAGATGGTATAAAAAGTGTGTGATCTAGCAGCACTTAACTTGGTGAGGTTAAAAAAAAATCACTGCAAACAAAGTAGATACCATTTAATTGGAGAATGATTAAACAAATAAAACAGATTACTATGCTATAAGAAACCATAAACAGATGAATAAAGAGAGGCATGCAAAGACTTATATAAATTGATGCAGAATAAAATAAACAGAGCCAAGCAAACAATATATAGAATGATGACGATAATGTTAATGGAAAAAACAACCACCACAAAACAATAGAAAATGAATGTTGCAAAGTTACAAAGAATAAGCATGGCTCTAAAGAAGAGTTATGAGAAGACACTCTCCCCTAATTCCTTGGCAGAAGTAGGAACTCCATGGGTGTATCACATATACTTTCAGATTGTTTTCAATATATTAATTGGTTTTATGGATTTTTTTTCTTCTTTTTCCTTTTAAAAACATGCTTTGTCATATAGGATGACTCTTGAGGTGGGGAGGAGAAGATATTGGAGAAATATAGGTGATGTAAAAACAAAAGATATCAATAAACATTTATTTAGAAAATAAAAAGTGTGACCTAAGTACCTTCTGAACCCCTCCCCATCCCTTCTACCATGGCCACCATATCTACATAAGTAGAATTGGGCTGTACAGGACAAGGGGACAGTTTTGTGTTTTGTTTGTTTCATGGAGTGCCATGTCTGAGGAATTCATCACCTAGTGCCCAACTCGTTAGTGATAAGTCTCTTTATATCTAGCTGGGTGCATCCTTCAAATGTGGAGGGAGAAATTCTGTTACATATGTTTCATTTGACTTTCATGTGTTGCTTTTCTACCAATTTCATCCACAGAAATTGAACCTCAGTCCAAGCTTGTTGTTAATTTTAGTAAGAGTGATAATAATCCATGTTTATTTAATAACTAAAGGCTTACAAAACTATTTCCTTCCTTTCCCCTTCGTTTGGTAGATAGTACAAGTATTAGCACCCCCATTTTACAGATTGATAAATAAAGTTCAGAGAGAAGTGATTTGACCTTAGTTATATAACTAAAAAGTGACAGGACACTTGAAACCAAGTTTCCTGATTCGAAATCAACTCCTTCAACTTCATGTACCTGAAATATATCACATGGCTCCTTTGGGGCCAGCCTAATGGGAATCCTTAAAACTCTGTCTAAAAGCAAATTAAGGAAGGGAATGTTCTTCTTGAGTAAAATGTACCCATCATAGATTGGAGGAAAATCTCCTCTGGAATTATTACCAAATCACAGAATCTCAGAGTCAAATGGAGGTCCAGAGGTCATCTAGTTTAATCTTTACTTTAACAAGAATCCTTGTGACATTCCTGATGAGTACCATCCAGCCTTTGCCTGAAGACCTTTACTCAAGGGGATCCCACTCCCTCCTACGGCAGCCCACACAGCTCTTAGGCAATTCATCATTATGAAGCTTTCCTCAACAATTATATTCCAATTTCCTCCCAACCTGCCACTGACCTTGTCTATCCACACAGCTGGTTCAATGGTTTTGATTGAATAGATGGGTCAGTTCAGCCAAATACCCTTTAATTCAATCAAACAACCCATCTGCGGAGTTAACCTACCAATAAATTCAATCAATTTGTCAATTTAGTCAAACAATCAGAGTTTGTCAATATGTTCACATTGCCTAGAGTCTTGCAAATTTAATTTTCAAAAGGGCCTTCAACTGAAAATAGAGGGCAAGGGAGAAAACTGCCTACATATGTCCACCAAGCTAGACACCTGAGAGGGTAATATCTTCTTTAGAAGATATTATCACTTCTTCCTTGGAAAAAGAATTGCAGTCATCCAGAAGTTCACAGGAGTCAAAATGCAAGAGGAGCTGGGAATAAAACCCATGGCCTCATATGTCATCTCAGAAATTTACAAAGTTTAAGCAACAATCAAGGTACGAGCAACAAGAGGTCCTAATCCAAAGAGACAAATTCTACTTCATTAGTCACTAAGATATGTTGGGATGAAGTCCATGACTGGAATATGGCTTTGGATAAGTATGCATTATTCAGAAGAAACAGGGTAGGTAAAAGGGGGGGGATCATAATAGTGTTATAGCATAGTATAGTAAAAGGAACATCCATGTTAAGAAACTCAGAATTCAGAAATGGTGAAGCAACTTGGATGAAGATAAAAATCCAAGAAGCAGGGATCGAAGTGATTTAGTTATCAAATATAACCCTTTATATAGAAGAAAGAAATGACGTATTTAGGAAAGTGATCACATTTCTCAGGGATATAGTCATGTGTATGCTAGTAAATGTTTTATAACTGGCTTTCTGAAAAGGCACAATACACTTTTAAATTCAATCTGCATTATGAACATCTTATCCACCACTTTTTTAGTTCTAGATCAGGCATGGGGAATCTGTGGCCTTGAGGCCACATGTGACCTTCTAGGTCCTCAAATGTGGCCCTTTGGATTCAGTCAAAGGGTCACACTTGAGGACCTAGAGGGCCACATGTGACCTCGAGGTCACAGATTCCCCACCTCTGATCTAGAGGATCAGCAGTACAACAAATCAGGCCCTGTTGTGTAGCATTCGGTGATTTCAAAGGTGTAAATGCTTACACAGAAAATTTAACTGTTGACTCTTGTGAGCCAATTCAAGCCAACTGCAGCACATCTCTGGATATGATCATGATGGCAAGCTTCAATTATTCAGACAGCATCTGAATCTCTCTCTGCACCAAAGCAGAATGGTCAATAATTTCTTGACTTGCCTTAATGGTAATTTCATTTTTCACAAAGTGGAGAAAGCAATAAGAAGTAATTCTACTTTCAACTCGATTCTCACCAACAAGGAAAAATTGGTTGCTGAAGTGAAAATGATGGGAATTTTGTGGAAAATGAGGATTCTATCAAAGTACTTGTGATAGGAGAGGACAATTGGGGATAACTTGATATGTACTCTAGATCTTGGAAGAATAAGTTTCAAAGGGTACCAGAAAAATGCTAGATGGGATCCAAATGAACTAAAATTGTAAAAAAAGAAATCATTCCTTGAGGGATAGGAAATCTCTTCTGAAGTTACACAAAGAAACAATTCCAATAAGAAGGACAAAAAGTTGTTGTCTAAAGAGCTCAATGTGAATACATTGGGAATACATCAAGCAACTTAACTTTGAAAAAAAGTATAGAATGTGGAATCAGTAAGAAGTAACAGAGGATGAAAACATGGTCTTATAAGAAATGTGTCAGGAGTTCCAAAGATTAGAATAAGATGAGACCAGTGAGGAAAGATAAGGATGCCCCAAAGTGAGTTTTTAAAACTGTATTGAGAAAAGAAGAGGTTCAGAGAAAGGAGAGGATGATTGGTTGGGGAGGGTGGGAAAATGATAGTTGATGGCCAAAGGAGGGTAGAGATGGTCAATTTCTATTTTGCTTCTATTTTTCCCTGACAAGAAAAATGAGCTTTGGGTTGGTAAAGACAACAAAAATGGCTAACAGATAGTTGATACCCAAGATGAGTAATGGGATGGTAAAATTGAACTAATTGCTTGTGGTGTGTACAAGTAAGTCATCAGGCCCAGATGGTACTACATCCAGGGTTACTGGAAAAACTGGCAGATATGATGGCTAGAACCACTGTCAATAGTCTTTTAAAGATCTTTGAGAATAAGAGACATGTTGCTGGGTTAGAGAAAGACAGATGTGACAATTTGTTAAAAAAAAAAGAGTAGGAAGACTTTCCAAAGATAATAAAGTTCAACTTTGATTACTGGCAAAATTTTTACATGTTTAATTAAATTGATGGATCATGAACATTTAGAAAAGAAGCAGTGATTACAAAAGTCTAGCATGGCTTTAACCAGGAACAGATCATGCCAGGTAGACCTTCTTTCCTTTTATGACAGGTTGATGAAACTGATAGATTAGGAGAATACTGTAGGTATGATTTGCCTAGATTTTAGCAAAGCATTTCATAAAGCATCTCACATTCTTCTTGTGGAAACTATGTGGGCTAGATAATGATAGTATTTTATGGGTTCAGAACTAATTTAATGACTAGACACTAAGAGTCGTCATTAATGAATTGATGTCAACTTGGAAGGTTTTTAGTAGACTTCCCTGAGGATCTGACCTTGGTTCTATGTTGCTTAATTTTTTTTAAAATCAATTACTTGAGCAGCAACATTGTGTGGTGATCAGCTATGATTGACTTAGCTCTTCTCAGCAATACAATTCCAAAATACTCATGATGAAAAATGCTGTCCACATCCAGAGAAAGAACTGATAAGACAGAATGCAGATCAAAGCATACTATTTTCACCTTCATTATTTCTTTTGTGCTTTTTCCCTTTTGTTGTTTCCTTTTTCACAAACATGACTAATAGGGAAATACATTTTACATGATTGTTATATATATCACCTATATCAAATTACTTGCCATCCTAGGGAGGAGAGAGGGGAGAAAGGAAGAAAATTTGGAACTCAAAATTTTATTTAAAAATGCATGTTACAAACAGTCTTTACATGTAACTGAAAAAATAAAATACCCTTTAAAAGAAAAAAAATTAAAAATCAATTACTTGGATAAAGGTGTATATGACATACTTATCAATTATGTTGATGACACAATACTGGAGAGTCAGATTATATACTGGATGATAGAGTCAGAGTAGACAAAGTGGAACAATGCTATGGATAGAATAGGATACAATTAGGAGCAGTGGAAAGCCTACTGGTTTCGGAGAGCTCAACTTGAAGTCATGGGACCCCAGTTCACATTTCAGTTCTGCCACTTTCTACCCATATAACTTTGTTTCCTGAGCCTATTTTCTCATTTGTAAAATGTGGGTGTTAGGTCAGATGACTTCTGAGGGTCTTTCCTGCTCTAGATCTGTGTGTGCTTGTGTGTGTGTGTGTGTGTGTGTGCGTGTGTGTAAAACACACAAACCTTGGACAAATCACTTCACCTGTATGAGCCTCAGTTTTCCCATCTGTAAAATGAGTCAATTGAATTAGATGGTCTTCTAACTCTGACATTTTGTGATTTAAATGTTTTGTGAGCAAAATGCTCATAAATGAAGGAATGAATGATTGCAACAAAATCAACAGGTCAGATTGCTTGCTATTGTCCCAATGACTCAGTCAGTTCTAGGCAAACACAATCAAAATGGTTGGTGCACCTTGACCTACCCACCCAAGTCATCTCAATATCTGACTTCCCTTTTGCCTGCTCCACAAAAAAGTACCCCCTTCTGATTTCCATTCTCTTTTGTATATGCTGTCTTCCCCTATTAGCAAATAAGCTCCCTGAGGGCAGTGATTGGCTTTTTAAATATTTGTATCCCAGCACTTAGCACATGCTTTTTCATTCATCCAGGCCAGCACCTGGTCAGTTTCCTGAACTGACCAATTCAACGATAAGCTATCCTCGTAGTACCGCTTACTTCTCAAGGATGGATGGTGGCTTGTATGTAGAATGCTTTGTAATCACAAAGCACTGTTGAATGGCAGTAGTGATGATAGGATGATCATGATGAGTGTCATGGCCACAGTCTCAATGAGGGCTGTATTTTTGGGTTCTCTTTGTCTCAGATTTAGAGCTGATAGAGTTGTAGTCAGCATATGAATCTGCACTGTTGACATGCTTGGGGGAGTGAACCAAATATGTGACTACTCCTGTCCTCTGTCCTTATGTTGAAGCCCTCCTAGCCAATCCAGCCAGCTCAGCTCAGCTCAGGAGGATGACATTGCAAAAGCAATCTAGCTAGCAAGTCATTCCCCAAGCATGGGATAAAACAGAATCTTCAGTGCAACAAATCAGAAGAAGTAATAAAAGAGAAAAATGCTTGCAACTTCCTACTTGATATCAAAAGGTTTTATTCAAAAGAAAAGAATCCCGTGTTCTGAAGAAGCATTCATTCAATCTGTGTTCTAACCCTTTGAGAATTTCTATCTACATTTTCCCCATTGCTGGGATCCTATTCTGAATACATTTCAAGGTGTTTGTTGTTCTCCTTAAAGAAAAGCAAATCAAAGATGTTCTTGTTGTTTTGCTTCTTGCTCAAAGGCTAAGCATATGCCATTGAAGGTCAGAACCACTGTGGTTCCTAATCTATTTGTATTGTGAGATGCAAAAAGTAATTCAAAGAGAGAGAGTGCACTTAGGGTCAGGCTCTGGATTAACTGCATGAGGATTATCCATGTAGTCAGTAGTGGAGCTAATTCTTAAATTCAGACTAGCTTCCCTTTGGCATCCAGCACACACTCTGGTTACCTTATCTTATCACTCCTTAACACTCACTGAACTTTCAGTGAATCTAACTGTTTTTTAACCATAGGATACTAGATCTAGAATTAGAACCTGAAAAAGGTTGCAGCAAACATCTAGTCCAAACTGAGGGAGGTTAAATGATTTGCCCAAGGTCATACACAGAAGCCTAAGTCTAGAGTTGGAAGGGCTCTCAGAAGTTATGTAATCCAACACCATATTTTACATGTGAGGAAACTGAGGCCCAGAGAGGGGAAGTAGCTTGAGCAAGGCATTGCAGGGAGTAAAAATCTGAGCCAGGATTTGAACTCATGATCCTATGTGTGACCTTGAGCAAGTCGCCTAAGCTTCCTGGGCCTGGTGTCCTTCTCTGTAAAATGAAAGGATTGAACTATCTGGCCTCTGGGGTTTCTTCCATCTTGAGATATAGGATGCTATGTATAACTTTGAGCAAATCATATAAACTCTCTGAACCTCAATTTCCACACCTATAAAGTGGAGGAGTTGGACTAGATGGTCTCTAAGGTACTTTCTATATCTAAATCTGGCAGCCTATTAGTCTTCTCTGACCAATTTAGCCCAACAAGGTCATTCATTCAATCACTATAAGAGAGTACAGACACAGTCTAATCAGACCCTTTGAAGAATGCATTCCCTCTCCAAGGTCCCAGACACACGGATGTCCATACTTCACCCACACACCCCCAGTGACAAAGTGTTTCTTGTCTTATGAAACCTTCTTTTTGTGGTTGTGATGGTAGGGAAATGTGATGATAAGAAGTTTACTGTTTTGTATAGTCTAGTTCTATCTTCTGAGACTAAGTGGAAGAAATGGAATCCTTCTATCAGTGACAGCCCTTCACATATTTGAAGATAAAACTTATTCTCTCCCCGCCCCCATGTTCTCTTCACTTGAGTAGGGGGCACTCGACTCAGTCTCTGTTCCATCATTCTCTTTGCCTGGAATGCCTCCCTACTCCCTTTCCCCAGCTCAGTCTGTTGACATCTCACTCATATTTCAAGGCCCAGGCATTGAAGCTTGATTCTTCAGTGAGTACTGACCTGTTTTTCTTCATATGGTCCTTGATTTACTTGATCCTCAACTCTGGAAGAAGGAAATAAGCACTTATTAAATGCCTATTATGTGCCAAATCCTGTGCTAAGTGGCTTTTAAAAACATTTTTTTTCATTTGATTCTCATGACCAATCTGAGAGGCAGGTGCCAATAGAAGTTAAGTGACTTGCCCAAGACCACACTGATAGAAAATGTCTGAGGTCAGATTTGAACTCAAATCTTTTTGACTCCAGTCCCATGGATCCTTCCAATACATCTTCATTTGCCTCACAGTATACTCATCTTTCCCACTAAACTCACACCTCTGCTTACCTTCACTTTCAAGGGCACTACCATCCATCTAATCACCAAAGTTTCTGACCATGGTGTCATTCTCGACTTTTGACTCTTTGTCATCCCCATATTCAGTCAGCTAAAAAATCTTATGGATTCTACCCACACCTTACACATCCATCTCCTCCAAATTCATACGGCCATCCTTGTTCAGACTTCTGCCAACCTCACTGGGCTATTGTACCAACCTCCCAATTGATCTCCCTGCCTTCAGTATCTCCCCTCCCCAATCTGCTTTCCATGGTGCTGATCCTAAAGCACAGCTGTGAGCATGTCATTCTTCCAATGAAGATTTCGTATGTTTATAACTCTTCACAATCTGGCTCTAGTTTCTTTCTGGACTGACTTCACATTAATCCCTACCATGTACTCTACAGCCCAGTCAAATTTGATGCTCCCTGTCTATAACATTCTATCCTTCCCCATCATTGTGCCCTTGTACAGATTATCTTCCCAAGGCTGAAACTATCTCTTTTTCACCTCTGTTTCTTGGAATCCCTACTTCTCTTCACAAGGATCACCTCAAGCTCTACCTCCTACAGAATGGCCTTCATAATTTCCCCACTTGCTAGTGTAGTGCCCCCTTCTCAAAAGTCTTTTCTATTCACTTTGCACAATGTGCATTTAATTACTTGTATAGATGTTGCTTCTCCCTAGTAGCCCTTAAGCTCCCAGAGGGCAGTAATGATTTTATTTTGGCTTTCTTGGCATGAAGGAAGGCACCTTACTGAATTGCACTGAATTTAAATATACCTCTCTTATTTAACTCCAGATTACTTACCCAGCACCCAATTAGAGCAAAGCGCTATGCAGCACATTGTTATGGTCTCTAATAATTTTAAGTATATGTCACAGGCAGTGTAGTCACAGAAATACTGAGTAAAAACATAGGGTAATTGATGGCTGTGTCCTTTCCAGGAATGGTAGCATTGATTTGATAATTATTCCCAGAGCTAGAGTTAGAAAGGTGGGCAGTTGGAGCAGGTAGATGGCACAGTGAGTAGAGTCCAGTTCTTAAGTCAGGAGGACCCGAGTTCAAATTTGACCTCAGATGCTTGACACACTTACTAGCTGTATAATCTTGGGCAAGTCATTTAACCCCAATTTCCTTTCCTTCCCCACTCCAAAAAATCCTCCAAAAGAAAGGGGGGGGCATAGAAGGGGAGGGACATATGGCACCTGCTACTAACATGGCACCTGCTACTAACATGGCACAAAGATGCCTAGGGACAAGCATGCTGATTTTAGATTAGGCTATGTATAGTGAATTTCACCAATCAGAAGTCCAGGTCTCCAGGACTAATGGACACTGGAGTGTAGGAGCATGGTATAAAGCAGATTTGGATTAGTCTAGACAAGGTTTGGGGTAGTCTAGACATGGTAAACTTTAGATAGATGGAAGGGAAACTGAGGATTGAAAGGGGTCAGAACTGAATCCTGGCAAAGTCCAATAGGGATGGAGAGAATTTCTAGGACAAGATGTCAAGTGTTCTAATAGAGCAGGCTCTATTTAAGAGGGTGCATTGATGTAGTGGTTTCCCACTCCCACCCTGACCCCAATGCCTTGGTTCCATTAATACGAATCATCTCTTAGACTTGTGAACATTAGCTTCTGGTGTATCTCTTTGCATTTCTCTTTTTATCTACTCATCCTTTTCTCCCATATCAAGAAAACTTGACAAGAAATTAGCTAGAATGTATATAGTGTCTTCCAGTTCTCTCATGCAGTCAGTCCCTTCCCCAGCCTGCAGATTTTTTAATATCTGAAATTGCTCACAAGCCAAGTGCCCAAATGTGCTTGGGCCTAGCTGTGTGCATGCAACTGCTGAAGTCAAACCTGGCCTGGAATACCATCCCTCTTTTCTCAACTCTGCTTCTTAATGAGCATCTCAGCCATCTTTCAAGGTCCAGTCCTTGGTTTGTATTAATGTTTGCCATCAAAGGGGAAGTACAAGACATTATTCCTCTGTCCTTTAGAATCTCTGCTTAACCTGCCTTCCTGGTCCTCTAAGCTGCTAGTGTGAGTGCCTTCTCCCCTCCCAGACTCCCTTTTGCCAGTTTTGTATGTGTTTTGTATATACCTCCCCCCTCACTGGAATGTAAGCTCCTTGAGAAGTTTCATGCTTAATGAATCTTGTTGGTTGATTAATCTGATGCATCTTGGCATAGTGGCCAGGGCACTGGATCTTTAGTTAAGAAGACCCGGATTAAAATCCTGGCTCAGAAACCAATTAGCTGTGTTACCCTGTAAAGGTCACTAAACTCTCTGACCCTCAGTTTCCTCATTTGTAAAACAAGGGGATTGGAATTGACGGCTTCTAAAGTCTCTTCTAGTTCTAAAATCTGTGACCCTATTATTTGCATCCCCCTTAATGCTCCTAATACTTGGCTTTTTGTGGACTCAGTAAAGTCTTGGCTAAGTCTCTGAGGCATCCAAATATCTTAGTCATATTCCTAATTCAGATCAACTCCTCTCTAAACATATTTCTTCTCCTTTCTTAGGTAATGCTCTACTACTTTAACTTATGGACAGCCCATTAAATAGTGTGTGACCCTGGTCAAGTCCCTTCCTTCTCCTCACTGGGCCTCAGTTTCCCCTTCTGAAAATGGAGGAATTGAAATAGAAAATTAATTCCAGTGCTTAACACAGTGTTTGACATATCATGAATCATATGACAGAAGAACCAAAAGGAAATCCTGAATTAATAACAGATTTGGTAAGCTCCAATACTGACTGCAACTATGGAAAAATTAGCTTCTCTCTCTGGGCCTCAATTTCTTTAATTTTAAAGGTGGGACCAAAAGTAGCTCTCAAGTTGTTAGGAGAGAAAAACTTTGTAAGCTTTCAAGCACTATTGTTACTGCTGGTCAGAGTAAGATATTCGAGTGATAATTATATTGACTCTATGGTCTAATCAAATGAGGCTACTTTGCATCCTTTCTACATGCCCCATGTTTTCTTACCTCTGTGCCTTTGCCCATGCCATTCCCTGTACCTGGAATTCTTCTCATTGTCTTTCCCCAGCGCCTGCTTTTTGAATTCCTAGCTATCCTTGAAAACTGACCTCACAAACTACCACCTCAAGAAAACCTTTCCTGAATTGCTGGAGCTGATGTGTAGTCACTCTCCCCTCTCTATTGAGAGAAAATGAACGTGTAGACCCTAGGACTAGAGCTGGAATGGTCCTCAGAGGAAATGTAGTGGAACCCCTCAATCTTACAGAGGAGGAAATAGAACCATGGAGGGGAAGTGATTTATTCTAGGTCTTACATAGCATGGAAGGGGCCTCTGAGACCATCTAGTCCAACTCCCTCATCTTATAGAGGAGGAAACTGAGGCCTGGAGGGATTGATTTACCTAAGGTCACACATAGGATCCTAGATCTATAGTGGAGAAGGACCTCAGAAGCCATCTGGTCTAACCTCCTCATTTTACAGAGAGGGAGACTGAGACCCAGGGAGGGGAAGGGATTTGACCAGAGTTACACTGCTTATAAGGATAAGAAATAGAAGATAAACCCTGGTGTTCTTGACTCCTAGTTTAGCATTTTATCTACTACACCATGTTGCTTTAATGGAGGTGATCTGTTTAGAAAAACAAAAGCAAACAAAAATCCATTTTTGTTTTATGTCCCTGTGATTCTACTTCATCCTTTGCTGCTCCGAAAGAGTAGACTATGCTTCTGAAGTTCTCCTTATCTGTGAATCTCCGTCAGGCAGAGGGGTTTTTGGACAGATGGACAGTTCATTTTTGATGATAGAGCTGGTGGTACTCAGTGGGCCCATTCTCACCCTGTGCCAGCCATTTTATAGTCCTATCTGTACTTACTGCTAGAGGCCCAAGCTCCCAGGGACCCCCTGTAGACCAATGCTGCTGGCACTCACCTTTGTGTTTACACGCTCAGGGGTAGAGGCCATTCAATCCCTGTGGCAGCTACTACAGGGGTGGTGGAGATTAGGGATTGGTGGAATGTAGAGAATGATGAAGTCCCATCTGCCAGTCCACTAGTGCCACCTAGAACTTTGTGCTGCAAGGTCCTTCTCAGGAAGCCTGAGACAGTTTTCATGGTCTGCTAAAGAAGTCCTCCAAAAAACTCAACACCTGTTTGGATAATCTACTCATATCTATCCAAGTAAAGGATTCATTTGCTCAGGAAAATATGGCAGTGAAGCTGAGTCTATAGGATGGTGTTTTTTTCTGGACGAATTTTCTCTGTTTGCTCTGTTTAGTATGGTGTATCTGAATTGAAATAAGAGAAATATACCTGAGAAATCAGACTACATATAACCAGTGTAGCACAATGGAAAGAGTGCTGGAACTAAGGTCAGAGGACCTGAGTTCAAGGCTCAGTTCCAGAATTTAAAAGGCAAAGCAATTAACCTCTGTGCTTCAAGTTCCTTACTTGTAAAATAAGATGGATAATAATATTTGTGCCACCTACATCACAGGTAGGAAGGAAAACAATCTACCATTACCTCTCTGTATGATGTAAGTTAAGACACTTCACCTGTCTAAACCTATTTTTGTTTTTACAATTAAGAAACTTATTTCTCCCTCTCACCTTTCCTGTTGTTGTTTAGTCATTTTTCAGTGGTCTGACTCCTCGTGACCCCATTTGGGGTTATCTTGGCAAAGATATTAAAGTGGTTTTTCATTTCCTTCTCCAGTTCATTTTATAGATGAGGAAACGGAGCCAAACAGGGTTAAGTGACTTGCCCAGGGTCACACAACTAGTAAGTGTCTGAGACCAGATTTTGAACTCAGGAACATGAGTCTTCCTGACTTCAGGTATAGTACTTTATCCACTGCATCATCTTCCCTGACCCCCTAGGGAGGAAATACACACACACACATATATACACATATACATACATATACATGTACATACATATTCAAGCAAAACAATTTGCCATGTTCAAAAATGTATGTATTCTGTATCAAATCCATCATTTCTCCACTAGGAGGATGGTAGTATGCTATATCATTGGATCTCAGGAATCATAGTTGGTCACTTCATTGATTTATATTTACTCCACTGATACCACTTTCTGGATGTCAAAAGAAGTAGCACAAGGACACTCTCAAGGTCTCTCTGAAGAACCTTGGAATCCATTGTGAGACACGGATGAGCACAGGATCACTCATCTTGGTGTGTCTTCATCAGAGAAGGTACTGTGCTCTATGAACAAAGCAGAATCGCACCAGTAACTCAAAAGAAACATGAGATGCTCAGATTTATGCCCAAATTTAGAGCCATCTCTTCTGTAAATGTTCATATGGATGATTTGCGCTTGGCCTGTGGTAGAGCCTTCCAAAATCATTTGGTCTGATCAGCTACGTTTTGGTCCTCTTAGAGAACAAAGGACAACAACCAACCAACCACTTATTTTTTCAAAGTTGTTTTTATAATGTTGTTATAGTATAAATTGTTTCCCAATTTCCTTCCTTGTCTCCATTTCCTGGATTTCCTCACATGATTCAGGTCTCAGACCTGAAGACTTCTGATAGAAGTCTTCCCCAAAGGATATGAACAGGCAGTTTTCAGAGGAAGGAATTAAAGCTGTCTGTGGTCATATGAAAAAAATGATCTGACTCACTGTTGATTACAGAGATGCAAACCAAAACAACTCTGAGGTTCTGCATCACAACTATCAGATTGGCTAACATGACAAAACAGGAAGATGATAAATGTTGGAGAAGATGGGGGAGAGTTGGGACACTAATTCATTGTTGGTGGAGCTGTAAGATGATGCAGCTATTCTAGAGAGCAATTTGGAACTATGTCCAAAGGGCTACAAAAATGTGCGTACCTTTTGATGCAGCAATATCACTTCTAGGGCTGTATCCCAAAGAAATCATAAAAATGGGAAAAGGACCCACGTGTACAAAAATATTTATAGCAGCTCTTTCTGTGGTGGCCAAGAACTGGAAATCAAGGAGATGCCCATTAATTGGGGAGTGGCTGAACAAGTTGTGGTATATGAATGTAATGGAATACTATTGTGCTATAAGAAACGACGAACAGGCAGACTTCAGAAAAACCTGGAAAGACTTATGTGAACTGTTATTAGTGAAATCAGCAGAACCAGGAGACATTATACACAGTGACAGTCACAGTGTGCGAGGACTGTTTCTGATAGATATGTCTCTTCTCAGCAATGCAAGGACCTAAAATATTTCCAAAGGACCCTTGATGCAAAATGCCATCCGTATCCAGACAAAGAACCATGGAGCTGGAATGCAGAATGAAGCAGAATATTTTCTTTTTTGTTTTCTTTTTTCTTATGGTTTCTCCCATTTGCTATAATTCTTCTATGCAACATGACTAATATGAAAATGTGTTTAATAAGAATATATGTGCAGAATCCATATAAGACTGCATGCCGACTTGGGGAGAGAGGGGGAGAAAATTTAAAATGTATGGAACTGATTGTTGAAAACTAAAAACAAATAAATTAATCTACAAAAAAAGGGAAAAAACAAAGCCTTTTCCAATCTCCTTTAATGATAGTTCCTTCTTTCTAAAATTATCTTCAGTTTATTCTGTGTATCTCCTGTTTATACATAGCTGTTTGCATGTTGTCTCCCTCCTTGGGAGCAGTAGTTTGTTATTTTGGTGGGGAGGGGAGTAAGGGGTTTTTCTTTCATCCCTAGTGTTTAGCACAGTGTTTGGCACATAGAAGGTACTTGATTTATTCTTCTTGACTGTCTGAGATCATTCTTTTTATTATTCTTTATGGACAATTGTTTTCCATTTCGTTCACATATAATAATTTGTTCAGTCAGTTCTTTGCCACTACAAAAAGAACTGCCATAAACATTTTTGTACATATGGACCCTTTTCCTCTTTCTTTGATGTCTTGGGGTACAGACATAGGATTATGTATTATTGGGGAAAATATATACACAGTATGGGGACTTTCGAACATAATTGCATATTGCTTGCCAGAATGTATGGTTGGTGGAACTATGGGATGGTCAACGTGCTCTATATAATTTAATATTTTATTTTTTCCCAATCACATATAAAACAGTTTTAACATTCTTTTGTTTTCAGATTTTGAGTTCCAAATTCTCTCCCACTCCTCTTTGAGAAGGCAAGCAGATTGACATAAGTTATGTATATGCAGTCATTCAAAACACATTTCCATGGTTGACACCCATTCTAGAAAGCAATACGAAGTCATACTAGAAAAGTCCCTAAACTGTTTTTCCCCAGCCTCTCCAACATTTTTTCATTTTCTCCATCCTTCATGAGGACATGAAGTCTTCTCCTATCTATAATTCTTCCTTGCTCTTCTAATTGGGTTCTGCTGTAACCTTTTATATCTCAGTCTTTTTGGAGCTTATCTTGCTATATGGTATGAGATGTTGCTTTCAGTTTGTGCTAGATTATTTCCAGGTCCCAAGAAGTTTTTGTCAAGTTTAAGTGAGTTCTTATATAAGTAACTGGGGTAGACACTAGCCTACTAGGTTCCTTTTCCTTTTAAAAAATTCTAATTTATTTGTTTGTTTTTAGCTTTCAACATTCATTTTCACAAGATTTTGAGGTTCCAAATTTTTTCCAGTTCTCTCCCCTCCACCCACCCCAAGAAAACATGCATTCTGATGACCCCTTACCCAATCTGCCCTCCATTCTATCACACCCCTCCCCTCTCTTATCCCCATTCCCTCTATTTTCTTGGAGTACAAGATAGATTTCTATACCCCATTGCCTGTATATCTTCTTTCCCAGTTGCATGTAAAAACAATTTTCAATATTCATTTTTAAAACTTTGAGGTCCAACTTTTCTCCCTTCCTCATTCCCCACCCATCCCCACTGAGAAGGCAAGGAATTTGATATATGTTATTCATGTGTAGCTATGCAAAAGACTTCCATAAAAGTCATGTTGTGGAAGACTATATTTCTTTCCATCCTATCCTGCCCCCCCCATTTATTCTATTTTATCTTTTGTCCCTAGCCCTCTTCATAAGTATTAACTTCTAATTACTCCCTCCTCCCATTAGCCCTCCTTTCCATCATCTCCCCACACTCTGCTTATCCTTGTCTCCCCTACTTTCCTGTAATGTAAGATAGAGTTTCATAGCAAAGTGAGTAAGCATGTTATTGCCTCCTTAATCCAAATGTGATGAGAGTAAAGTTCACTTTTTATCTCTCACATCTCCTCTCTTCCTTTCCACTGAAAAAGCTTTTTCTTGCTTCTTTTATTTGAGAGATAATTTGCCCCATTCTCTTTTTCCCTTTCGCTTTCCAATACATTCCTCTCTCATCCCTTAATTTTATTTTTTAGATATCATCTCTTCTTATTCAACTCACCTTGTGCCTTCTGTCTATATGTATAAAATCCCTCCAACTACCCTGGTACTGAGAAAAGTCACAAGAGTTATAAATATTATCTTTCCATGTAGGAATGTAAACAGTTCAACTTTAGTAAGGCCCTTATAATTTTTCTTTCCTGTTCACCTTTTCATGCTTCTCTTTATCTTTGCGTTTGAAAATCAAATTTTCTATTCAGCTCTGGTATTTTCATCAAGAATGCTTGAAAGTCCTCTATTTCATTGAATGACAATTTTTTCCCCTGAAGTATTTTCCGCTGAGTATTCCCCTGAATACTCAGTTTTGCTGGGTAGGTGATTCTTGGTTTTAATCCTAGCTCCTTTGACTTTTGGAATATCATATTCCAAGCCCTTTGATCCCTTAATGTAGAAGGTGCTAAATCTTGTATTATCCTGATTGCATTTCCACAATACTCAAAGTGTTTCTTTCTGGCTACTTGCAATATTTCCTCCTTGACCTGGTAGCTCTGGAATTTGGCTATAATATTCCTAGGGGTTTTCTTTTGGGGATCTCTTTCAGGAGGCAATCAGTGGATTCTTTCAATGTTTATTTTACCCTCTGGTTCTAGAATATCAGGGCAGTTTTCCTTGATAATTTCTTGAAAGATTATGTCTAGGCTCTTTTTTTGAACATGGATTTCAAGTAGTCCCATAGTTTTTAAATTGTCTCTCCTGGATCTATTTTCCAGGTCAGTTGTTTTTCCAATGAGCTATTTCATATTGTCTGTTATTTTTTCATTCCTTTGGTTTTGTTTTATAATTTCTTGATTTTTCATAAAGTCATTAGCTTCCATCTACTCTATTCTAATTTTTAATAAATTATTTTCTTCAGTGAGCTATTGGGCCTCCTTTTCCATCTGGCAAATTCTGCTTTTTAGGGCATTCTCCTCTTCTTTGACTTTTTGGAACTCTTTTGTCATTCGAGTTAGTCTATTTTTTACAGTGTTATTTTCTTCAGCATTTTTTTGAGTCTCTTTTAGCAAGCAGTTGATTCATTTTTCATAATTTTCTTGCATCACTCTCATTTCTCTTTCCAATTTTTGCTCTATTTTTCTTACTTGGTTTTCAAATTCCTTTTTGAGTTCTTCCATGGCCTGAGACCAATTTATATTTTTCTTGGAGGCTTTGAATGGAGGAGCTTTGACTTTGTTGTCTTCTGTTTGCACGTCATGGTCTTCCTTGTCACCAGAGTAAGATTCTATAGCCTGATTCTTTTTTCTTGTTTTTGCTCATTTCCCCAGCCATTTGCTTGACTTTTGGACTCTTTGTCAAGGTAGAGCTCTGCTTCCAGTGGGGGTGTAATGTCAACATCTGAATTCTCCCACAATCTGTGGGCCTAGGGCTCCAGAAACAGTTGGTGTCTCTGCCCCTGCTTCTGCTGTGGCTGCTTTGGGTTCCTCCACTCCCTTCTCCCTCTGCCATCCTGGGGATGGGACTGGACTATTTCACTCTTCCACACTGGTCCCACAGGCTTTTTCTACTGACCTGCCAATTTGTTCTAGGAGTTTCAGGGGTCTTGAAATCTAGAAACTGCCACAGGTGTGACAGATTCAGTCTCCCCAAGGCCTGCTCATGTCCTGTCTTTGCCAGTGCATTTTAGATTGTGCCCTGTCCCCTGTGTGGCATGATAGACACTTCCCCGTGACCTTCCAGGCTCTCTTGGGCTCCAGATTTGATTTACTCCAACATTCTGTGAGTTCCACTGCTCCAGAATTTGTTTTGAGCCATTTTTTTATAGGTATTTGTCTGAGCTTGGGGGCAGCACTCTAGAAAGTTCATGCTGTTATTCTGTGATCTTGCCTTGGTCCCCCCTCCCCCAGGTTCATTTTCTTCTGCATGTTGTTACATGACTAATTTGTTTCCTTGTTCTCTCTCTCTCTCTCTCAAATGATTGTGATGATTACTGCTTTGTAGTATTTTTGAAATCTAAAAATGCTAGTCCTCCTTCCCACTTTTTTACTACTTTCCTTGAGGTTTTTGACCATTTTCCCTTTGAGGTGAATTTTGCCAACATTTTTTCTAGCTCTATAAAGTAATCCTTTGGTGGTTTGATTGGCATAGCATTGAATTTTGGTAGTATTGTCACTTTTATTATATATATCTCTATATATCATATTATATTGCATTGGCAACCCATAAGTAACCAATATCTCTCTAATTATTTAGGTCTCTATTTCTTATACCAAAATGCTAATTATGTGGATTTATTTTATATGATGGAACTTCATTGATATTATTATTATTGTGTCACTGAAATTTTTAGTTGACTCTCTAGAGTTCTCTAAGTATGCTCTCATAGCATCAACAAAAATCAATAATTCTGTGTTATCTTTGTTTATGCTTATTCCTTCAGTTTCTTTTTCTTTTCTTATTCCTTATAGCTGATACTATGAGGCAGTTAGGTGGCTGGATAGATTTCTGGACCTGTAATGAGGAAAACCCAAGTTCAAATCTTGTTATGTTTCTGCATTTTTTGAAAGGCTTTTATGCTCTAATATATATAGTAAGTTTCTATAATCTTGTTAAGTGTCACTTAACCTCGATTTTCTTCAGTTTCCTGATCTATAAAATGGGGATAATAATGGCATCTGCCTCACAGAATTTTGGGGAAGATCAAATGTGATAAAATGAATTTTCAAACCTTAAAAGTACTATGTAAATGCTAGCTATTATTCATAAGAGTACTGATAGTAATAGTGATGATAGACATTCTTGTTTTACTTTGGATCTTATTAGGAAGGCTTCTGGTTAAGAACTGTTACATAAGATTCTGGCTCTTGGTTTCAGATAGATACTGCTTACTATATTAATAAAAGGTCTGTTCATTCTTATGTTTTCTAGCAAATTTTCTTAAACTGAAATAGATTTGCATTTTGACAAAAGCCTCTCCTACATATTGATATAATCATATGATTTTTGTTATTCTTGCTTTTAATGTGGTCAATAGTTTTTATAGTTTTCCTAATATTGAAACAACTATGTGTTCCTGTTATAAGTCCAACCAGATCACAGTGAATAATTTTTAAAAATACATTGCTACAGTCTATTTGTTCTTATTTTATTTTTTTGCAATTATATTCAATAGCAATATTGGTCTAAATTTATCCTTCTTTATTTTGACTCTTCCTGAATTATGTTTCAAAACTATATTTGAAACATATAAGGAATTTTATAGGATTGCATATTTTCCTATTTTTGAAAATAGCTTGTATAGTATTAGAATTGTTTTTTGAATGTGTGATAGAATTTATTATAAATTCACACAGTTCCAGGTTTTTTTCCTTTGGGAGTTCATTTATAGCTTGTTCAATATCTTTTTCTGAGATTGGGTTATTTAAATTCTCTATTTCTTGTTATGTAAATCTGGATGTTTGCATTTTTGTAAATATTCATCCATTTAATATAAGTTGTAGATTTTATTGGCCTATAATTAGGCAAAAAGTTTCTAATAATTTCTTTTATTATTTCTTCACTTGTGTTAAATTTGTCTTTTTCAATTTTGATACAGATAATTTGGTTTTCCTCTTCCTTTAGAAAAATTTGAATTAGTCAATTCTTCATCTATTATATTGCTTTTTTATGAAGTCCTAGTTTTATTAATTATATATTTTAAATAAATGTTTTTAATCTCTCATTTGCTTTTTGGAATTTCCTTTTTTGTGTTTAATTGGAATTTTAAAATGCAGAGGTTTTCTAGGGTTTGTTTTTTAATTTCATGGCCAATTCATTGATCAACCCTTCTTCTCTTTCACTGATAAAAATGTTTAAAGATATAAATTTTTGCCTAAGGACTTCTTTGGTTGCATCCTTAAAATTCTGGTCTGTTACCTCTTTGTTATCAGTATCTTTAATGAAACTATATATTATTTCTATTATTTGTTTGATTCATTCATTCTTTAGGATTAGGTCATTTATTCTCCCATTAATTTTTAATGTTTTCTTCAATGACACTTTATTGAATGTAATTTTTCTCCGGTCAGTAAAGGATGTGTTCAATATTTATGTTTTTATGCATTTTGGGGAAGGCTTTTATGCTCTAATATATATGGTAAGTTTCTATAAAGATGCTCTGCACAGCTTAGAAATATTTTTTCTCTGTTCTGTTTCCATTCACTAATTTTTGCAAATCTATCATATCTAACTCCTCCAAAATTCTATCCAGGTCCTTAACTTCTTTCTTTCTTTCTTCTTCTTCTTTTTTTTTTTAAATTTGTCTAGATCTGAAAGGGAGGGGATGCATTGATATCCTCAAGTTTCTCTGTAACTTGTTTAGCTTTTTATATAAGTAGTTAAATGCTATTCCATTAGATGAGTATATGTTAAGTATTTATATTAATTTATTATCTGTGGTACCTTTTAGCATAATGTAGCTTTGCTATTTCTATTTTTGCTGTTGCCATGTCCATGCTTGGTAACCATGAATTTTTTTTCTGAGGAAACATAAAAGACTGCTCTAACCCTCCTCTTTTAAACTATGTGAATATTTATGTATGTGTATTTCTTTTAAATAACATTGTGTTCTTCTTTCTAATCCATTTTACTATCTTCTTTTTATGGTTGAGTTCATTCCATTCACACTCACAGTTATGGCCATTAATTGTGTATTTCCCTTCATTGTAGCATCTATACTTTTTCCATCTCTTTGCTTGAGGCAATCTTCTTTGACTTTCCTGCCCCTTTTCTTTTCCTTTCACCCAAACCCCAGTTACAGGTTCTTATCTTTTCTTTTTAAAATCCCTCTGTCAATCTACCCTTTGAGATGTGAATTTATTTTGCTTATTGGTAATCCTTTCCAGGATCTGTCTTCTCTTTTATACCATCTCTCCTGTTTTCCCATTCCCTACAGTCTTTATTTGAATTGAATGTATTTCTACATCAAGTTTTTTGTGTGTATGTATGTGTATGTGCATGCGCTCTACTTTAGTTTGATACTTTCAGACGAAATAAGGGCCCAAGTGACACCTAACTCCTTCCTCCTTGCTTGTATCATATATTTGTACATCTTGATTATATGAAATAGCATAACAGAACTATGCCTTGTCACTTGTGGGGTGTTTTATTTGTTTACTTTTTGTAATGGAGGGAAGTGCAGATTGAGGAGTCCTGAAGATAGACAGGAAGTCCCCATGTTTTCTTTCCCAATGTGTTTCTTTCCACCTCCCTTTCCTTTCTTCTTTTAAGATAATCAAAACATAACAAAAACACTCCTGGACATTCTCTCTTAATTAAAATATTTTGTAATCCCTTGTGGTCAAACTCTGTTTTTCTTCGAAGTTTTTCTTGTAGGTTTCTGAAGTTATTCTCTTCTGCGACTGTGTATTGCCTGTCCCTGGATCCATAATAGCTCTTGAAAATATGACTATCACACTCCCCCTTCATTCTTTTATCCTTATTTCCTGAATTAGGATTTTATGTTAGTGTCAGACTCTGCGCATTTCTGGAGAAAATGTTGGGGAAAATGGTTCTATTCGATGTTATCTAAGGTCCTGCTGCTATATTTTTGAATTGCTGCTATATATAGAATGCTATGTTTTTCAAGGCTCTCAGGGGCAGCTCAGGCCAGGAAGCTAAGCTGGACCCTAAGCAGTATGATTTTAAGGCACTATCTCACCAATGCCTTTCTAGTCTGAGTTTTGCAGCCTTTGGACTCTGGTCTGGGTCTGCACAACACAACTGTGTTTGGATCTCCAGTAGACAGTTACTGATCCCGGATTTAAATGCTCTAGGGTTTTAGAGTGACAGAGTTGCAGGCCCTGCTCCTAGTCAGTCACCTGTTCTTGCCCCTAGGCCTGGTCCAGGAACACTCTCAGGGGTCAGAGCAAAATAGCTTCAGGTCTACCACTGATTTGTGAGTGTGGATTGAATCTGTAGTCATGGGCAGGAAATATGACTCACTATGATTTCTCCTTGGAATTCTTAGTCTCTTCTAAGTCTGATGCTCTTTGATCTTTGTTGGAATAGTTATGGGAGAGAGATTGGTTTCCTGCTTCCTCCTTCTCTGCTATTTTGTTAAACATTATAAACCTCAGTTTTTTCTACATAAAATGAGGGGATTGGACTGGTTAATTGCTAAGACTCCTTTTGCTCTAAGATTTTTTAAATCTATAAAATTGGATTTAGTAACTTGAGAGAAAGAACATTTGTAGAATCATAGCTATATAGCTGGAAGAAATCTCATAAGTCTTCTAGTCCAGTTGTGTCAAACTCAAATGGAAATAGGACCATACCTATGGTTCACATGTATGAACAAATTTATACTTAGGATCCCTGTCAGCCAATATTGACTTAGCTTTAAAATGTAGTATTTTATTGCTTTTTTGTTAAATATTTTTGTTATTTTTAAAAAAATATTTTTGTTAAATATTTCCCAATTGCACTTTACTCTGGTTTGGGCCATACTCAGGCGTGTTGAAGACCACATGTGGCCTAAGTGTTTGACACCTTTGATCTAGTCTAACTTTCTGATTTTATAGATGAGGAAACCGAGGCCCAGAGAGGTTAAGGGACATGTCCAAGTTCACAAGGTAGGAAGTAGAGGATACAAGATTTGAACCAAGATGTTTTGACTCCCAATCCAGCACTCTTTCTACTATCTGCCACTGCCTCCCATTGAAGAAATTCAGCATACAAAAATCTACTGAGTGCCTACCACATGCAGTCTCCTATGCAGAGTTCTGTGGTGGGGAGGGGGAGCCAAGAAAACATTGGCTAGGGGCTCTGCCCTTAAGGAGCTGACAAATGTGTGTTTATTATAGTTAGAAAAGCCAAAGTTTTGTAAATTGAAATAGGCCATTAAAATTCATGTTCGAATCAGCAGAATTTGTTGTTGTTATTGTTTTCTGAATGGTCTCCCAAGTGTTTGGGATTCCGTGAAGGAAGCACTTTTGGAGATGAATAAAAACCTTGCCTGTTTTGTCCTTCAGTTTTAACCATCTATCCTGGATGTCCCAGGAGCCATGGAAACACCATGGCCCCAGACCAATCCAGTGCACAGCAACCATCTTTGGGACTCCCCAAGCTGTACTTCCTTCCATTACAAAAAACAAATACTGCATGTGAGAAGGCAGAGACCTATTTTAGCAGTTATTGTTCATCTTTTACATTCAAAGCTCACCCACACTTCTTGAATCCCACTGCAAATGAGCTGAAGCTCAGAAACTGTCTTGAAAATTCTTTGCAAAGTACAGTAACATCCTCTCTGTCCTGCCATATACATAAGGGACTTCTATTTCCCAATAAGTGGAAGCTGCCTGGCGCCAAACTCTGGCAAGGTCATGGAATCCTGAGAATGAAGGTCATTTGCTCTATCCTCCTCCTTCCACTTATAGGTAATGAAATATTACTTACCAGACACTGACTACAAAATAGAATGGAGACAGGCAAAGGGTGACGCAATAACTTCTCCAGGTTTTATTGCACACAGGGCTGAATGAGTTAGTTTAGCTGGGTAGAATGCAGTGCTAAAGAGGCTAAGTTATAGATATAATCTCTTCTGGGCTCAGATTCCTTTGTGTGTGTGTGTGTGTGCGTGCGTGCATGCGTGTGTGTGTGTGTGTGCCTATCTTTTCTGTTGCTACTACAAGAAGAAAGGCAAGACAGCTGAGCTGTGCAACTGGGGAGGTGACAGCAATGATCAAAAGCCCCGAGGAGGCCACCATCCTCTCTCTCACATTAGAGCTGCACGTAACAAGTACATAAGTCAGGGTGTACCAGGATTGTGGCTACTGGTTTGTGAGATGAGCCCTAATTGCACTGCTGGCATGGAACCCAACAGTCCTTAGAAGAGGATCATGATAGGTAGAGCCTTGTCACTGTGTAGCTGTGTGGGGTGAGACTGCCTATGTAAGCAGTATAGCATAGTGAAAAGACTGCTCAATTTGACGTCAAAATACTTGGGTTCCAGTCTCAGCTGCAGAATTTACTAGGCCAAGGCACTTTAAAGCCTGACCTCAGTTACCTTATTTGTAAAATAGTGGCTAATAATATGTGTACTGCCCCCTTCATAGTTAGGAAGGAAGATGTTTTTTTCCTCTGAGTCTCTGTGTATGTGTTCATTTTGTTCTGTGACCACTCCCCAGGGGTACCTTGCATGCCAGGCCATGCTGCTGAGCTGTCCAAGGTCTTGTACTAAGTAAGTCACGGTTAGGAGGGAGGATGTTTTTCTTTTGTGTTTTGGGTGTACATTCACTCTGTTCTGTGGCTGCTCCCCAGGGGGACCTTACATGCCAGGCCGTGCTGCTGAGCTGTCCAAGGTCTTGGGAAAAGAGAACACCAGAAGGCTTGAATTGTGACAAATCTGCATCCCAAGGTCAGCAAATACTGCATTCTTCTTTTTCCCTCAGGGCATATTGGTTGGAGGACCTTGCCACCAGGTCACGGGTCACTAGGCTGCTAATTCACCACTGACTGTCATTGAAACACATGTTATTGGTTGTAAATGAGATCGACCAGGAGACATTAAAAAGTCAAATAAAGTTCTCTGGAAGATGACGAGGAGTGGAACAAAACATTAGCTTTTATGGTTGTATTAGTGTATCATCTTGGACTTTTAGTAGGCTGGTCACAAGACTTCTTGGCCCCATACTTTAGGCAAACCACGCCATGGAGAGGTTCGGTACCAGAGATACTTGACAATTGGCAACTGGTTAAGGCCAAACCAGTGATGCAAGAACTGTTTGAGTAAGTGACTACTTGGCAAGCCAGACCTGCCATGCAAGCTGATTTATTTATTCATCAGTCATTTATTAAGCATTGACCGTGTGCTAGATATTGTACTAAGTATTCAAAATACAAAGACAAAAAACAGTATGATACCTGCCCCTGAGGAGCTTATACTCTACTGAGGGGATATAACACACAGGCAAATAAATAGAAAATACATTTGAAGTAATACAAAATATTTTTTGGAGAATGGGACAAGTAATCTTAGCTAAAAATGTGGGTTTTTTCTTATGTTGAAATGATGTGGTCTGTTATCAGTAGACTCCTGAAAAAGATATCTTGGTGAGTGCCAATGTTATTGTAGATTTGGAACCATCAAGTTCAACTCCCTCCCTCATTTTGCAGATGAGGAAACTGAGGATCCCAGAGATGAAGTGACTTACTCAGAATCACACAGTGCAGGAGTAGCAGAACCAGGAGTCAAACCCATCCTCAGAATGCAAAATCCAGCCCTTTTTCTGCTGTTCTACAGGGTTAGTTCAGTCACAGCAAAATAACCAGGCTATCTATCAAGAGAGACAAATACCCTTGCTGCAAACCATGGAGTAGCCTTAACCTGGCCATGTTTTAGAAGAAACTGCTGGTCCCACCTCAGTTCCTTCATTTGCATTCCCAGACAGATGACAAGTACACTTGGCAGTATTGCCTTGTCAGATTATGGGTAATAGGTATCTTCAAACTTAAGCAGTCTTTTTCCTTTCTCTGCACCAGCTCAGAGGACCTGGTGTGCAAAGCCAGAAGCCTCAGTTGCCAGACATGCCAGTTTCTCTTCACTTGGAATTCTATTGGGTATTATATGGAAATGATTACTGAGGCTGTAGAATGCAGAAATAAACCAATGACCCTTTTTGGTCTTGCAGAACAAAACTGCAATTTCCTTGGTGCAGTCAACACAAGCAGAGTCAAAGGCAGAGATGCCCTTTGTCTGCTCTTCAGGGTGCTTTAAGCCATGGCTGCATTCATTGGTCTGGGCTTGCCTCACCCAGCCACCTCACACCTTCCAAGGAATGACCTTGGACTTACACTGGCTGGGCTCCAGTTTTCCTTTTGGCCTCTGTTTGCCTGGGACTCATCTGGTTCCCATTTCCTCATGAATGCTATGGCCCCAGAAAGACCTTGATTCTGGGTTATCCTCTGTGGACTTTAAGGATTAAGCTTCATAAAGCTGGGGGGTCCTGACAGCCTGAGTATTTGGAGCCCAGACTGGAGGAGCTCAGATCTTGGCATTCGATTTGGTTCAACAACAATGTAATAAGTTTCAACTTACATACAGATGTACTAGGCACAAGGGATACAGAGATTAAAAACTGGCGATGAATAACAGCTGCCCTTGCCCTTGGGAGCTTCCAGTCTATATGCAAATAGATACAATATGTTACAATGAGGTAAGTGATTGCTAGAGGTCACACAGAGTTGAATGGGAGATTCAGGGAAAGAGGTATGACCCATAGCCCAGGGAATCAGAGAAGGTTCTTGAAGGAAGGGAGGGCATAGAGAGGGAAGGATGTGAATAGGTACAGATGTGAATGGGCACCATTGTGTCTATTCTAGACATGGAAGATAGCCTAAAAACATACATAGGAGCTTGAGGGGAGAGGGAGCTGGAACCCAGAGTGTGTGAAGTGAAGGAATGTTAAATAAGACTTGGAAAAGTAGATTGGAGAAAGACTGGAGAGTACTGGGAAGGTTACAGGAAAGGGTCTGTATATCTGGTAGATAATAGGGGGTCATTGACCATTTTTGAGAAGAGGACTGATGTGATCATACATGTACATTTGGAAGGGACCTTGGAGACCATCAAGTCCAGGCCCCTCAATTTGCAGAGGAAGAAACTGAGGCTGAGAGAGGTGAAGTGAGTTGCCCAGAATCACACAGCTAGTAAGTGTCAGAGGCAGGATTTGACCTGCCCTGGAAGCTACATTGGATTTGGGGAAGGTTAGTTTTTTCAATGGTGTGGAAGATGAGTTAGGGAAAAGAGAAGTGGAAGGCAGGGAACTCAACTAGGAGGCTCCAGATTTATGGTTGTGAGGTCATGGGCTTTGGAGACAGAGAGAATGTGAGGGATGTGTGTATGCGTGTAAGTGTGTGTGTGTGTGTGTGTGTGTGTGAGAGAGAGAGAGAGAGAGAGAGAGAGAGAGAGAGAGAGACAGATAAAGAGACAAAGAGACAGAGATAGAGACAGAGACAAGGGACAGAGAGACAGAGAAGAAAGAGGAAGAGGAGCTAGTATTTGCAGAATTCAAAAATTGCCATTGGGCCAATTCATATGTGTCTTTTCTGAAATGGTTCCTTTCATGATTTCTTATTGCCCAATAATATTTCACTCCATCCTTAGACCATAATTGTAATAACAACCACACTGTAGAAACAAATATCTGAAAGACTTGAGAATTCTTGTGATCAGTGACCAGAGTGATCAGCAATGGCAAATGATGAGTTCAGGGAAAAGATGGCAGAGAGGAAGGTAGCGGTCTCAGTGTGCAGAGTTAGACATATAGTTTTGGACATGGTCAATGTGGGAATTTCCTTTAATTGATTACTTACCAACGGTGATGGGGAAGAAAGAGGCAGAGAAAAATCAAAGCTTTTGAATTGAAAAAAAGAATAGCAAAAGAACTAACACTGACACGATGGTTGAGGGAAGGTAAGAGAGAGAAATGAATTAGAGATGACTTGGGTTTTAAACTTGGGTGACTGGAAGGATGGTGATGTCATTGACGTATACATATGTATGTATGTATGTGTGTGTACACACATATATATGTATATGAAAGATGAGAGACAGGGAGAGTTGTGGAGGGATGATAATGAGTTAGAAGCATCAGTGGTATTTGTGTACATATTTTTGGGGCCATATTAGACTGTAATCTCTGTAACTGGAGGACCTAGGTGTCATTAACCTTATTATTGTTATTGAGAAGTATAGAGTAGTGGCTAGGGCACTAAAGAAGAAGACCTGGGCTTAGATTTTACCTTTTATATTTACTAGCTGTGTGACCCTAGGTGAGTCACTTCATTTCTATGTATCTCTTTTCTTCTTTTCCTTCTTTTTTCTTTTTCAAGTAGCAAACATTTATCCTATTCATCTGTCCTCACTCTATCTTCCTCCAATTAATCAATTTTTTTCAAAAAAGATCCCCTCAATATGTGATTGCATAGGCCAAGAAAACAAATTCCTCCGTTGACCATGTCTGAAAATGGATTTCATTTTTTGCATTTTAAGTTCCTTATGTCTCTAGCAGGAGGTGAATGCTGCACTTCATCTCCATTTTTTTTTGTACTCATGATCCACCATTGAAGTGTTCACAGTTCTTTTCTTTGAATGTCATTTTTCCACATAATATTGTTTTCATTGTATAATGGTGCCCTAGTTCTGCTCACTTCTCTGTGCATCAGTTGACAAAAGTCTTTCTAGTTTATTCTGAAAGTGTTCATTTTGTAGTTTCTTATAACACAATATCATTCATATCCATATATCATCCATATATCACAATTTTTAGCCATTTCCCAGTAGGAGGATATCCCCTTAGTTTCCAAGTTTTTGGTTGCCAGGAAAAGAGGTACAATACACATCTTTTGTACAAATAGATTCTCTTCATTTCTCTGATTTTTTGGGAGATATAGGCCTATTAGTGGTATATCTGGAGGGTATGTATAGTTTGGTAACTTTCTAAGCATAATTCCTAATTGCTTTCCAGAAGGGTTAGCCCAGTACGTTGTCACCAACAATGCGTTAGTATGCCTGTTTTTCCCCAGTCCCTCCAACATCTGTCATCTTCCTCTTTGCTGTCTTTGCCAGTCTAATAGGTATGAGGTAGAACTTCAAAGTTGGTTTAGTCTGCACTGATCTTGATCATTAGGGATTTAGAGCATTTTACATGATTTTTGATAGCTTGGATTTCTTCTTTGAAAACTTCCTCTTTATATCCTTTGACTTTATCTATTGAGAAATTGAATTTCAGTTTCCTCATCTGTAAAAAGGAGGTTGGATGTACTGGCCTTTAAGATCCTTTCTGGCTCTAGATCTATGATCCTATATGTGACCTTGGGCAAATCACTTCCCCTCCCTGGACCTCAGTTCTCTCCTCTGTAAAAAGAGGAAGTTGGATTTGATGGATTTCAAGGTTCTTTCCAACTCTAAAGTCTACATCTTAGTCCTCTTTGTGGCCCCTCTGGCAGTGCCCAACACAATACTCATCCCATGGTATTTGCTCAGTAAATATTTGTTGTTGTTGGTGGTGATAATGTGTATGTACTTTATATGTTCCCTTCCAATAAGATATCACTTTAGGGGCACAGCCCATATTGAGAGGAAATAGTTTGAGATAGTTGAAAAAGACCTGGGCAATAGAAAGCTTGGGTTTGAGTCCTTATTCTAAAGCCCATGTCATTTTGACTGAGTCTCTTTCCCTGTCTGGGTCTCAGCTTCTGCCCATGTGAAATAAATGGGTTAGATGCTCTATAAAGGCCTTTCCATCTCACAATCCTAGGATCCTACTGTTTCTGGCTGGTATTTCATTGGATTGACATATTGGAAACACCAGGGTGCCATGCTCATGGGCTGCATGGTAATGAGAAGAAAATAAAGGGGTACAGAAATCTTATTTTTAAATGAAGTTTAAGTATTTTGCATTTTTTTTGCCACCTCCAAAATGTCAAACAGCAGTGTTCCATGGCATAAAACTGAGATGTCAGTGCAGGCGGAGGTTTCTGCCCTGGTGTGCTCATCCTGCTGGGAATGACCGAGGCTGCCCACACAGGATGTGGGCGCTGCTGTGTTTCTCTGCCTCGCGTGGATGTATTGGTTTTCTCTTTCCTTTGGTATGTTCTATGGTCTAATGATGCCAAAGCGATTGCTACCCTTGATGTGCCTCTGGATTTTTCTAGGGCCTTCAGGGGGCTTTCTCTTTGCCCTCCCATACGGCTTCCATCTGCCCCCTCCCCACTCCCCCATACACACACTGCCCCTGTCCCTGGGTTCATCAGTGAAACAGGACATGGGGCTCTTCTAGAAACCTCTTTTGAGTTTAGCTCTTATTGTTGAAATGCTCCTGTACTTCAGAGATGGTATAGATGGTCTCTGGATTGATGTAGATGGCAGCCCATCAATGCCAATGATTTCTTGTATTGTTGTAGCCTACAAAATGAATCACTTGGTGCCCAAGCTGAGCATGATCCTTTCTGTCCTTAGCTAGGCTGATCCTTAGACAACAGGTAAGTTTCTCCAATTTGGTAGGATCTGCTGGCCAAGATGGAGCCATAGACTTAGTAGGTCTCAGACTTATTAAGACAACCAGGACACAGCACCAACATTTTGGAGAAAGGTGAATACTTCTTCTCATGGTGCTGTGTTGTTACCTCACAGTCCTGAACATGATAAGAGCAACCAAACTCCCTTGCCTAGTCACAAACAGATGCCCCACAGGGGCCTGTTATTACCATATACTCCTCTCCCGTATCCCCAGCTGTTATACCCCAAACTAGCTGGTTCTTCTCCTTTTAGGATTGGGGGAGATCAGGTTTAGGGGAATCATCAACCTTACCATATGGGTATAAGTTGGATGTTCTAGGTGATTGGCCTCTCCCAATTGTGTTGTACAGCTGGTCCCAGGGCCCTGTGGCATGCTTTTCGTGGGGACCAACAGCAACATCACAGAATCACAGAATCATAGAGCTTAAAGGGAGCTCAACAGTCTCTAGTCCAACCCATCTGTGATCAAGAAGCCCCTGTACAATCTCTCTGAGAAGTGGACATCCAATCCTTACTAGAAGGCCTCAAACCCTTGAAAATCATGTTCCCCAAAAGTCCCCTCTTCTGTAGGCTACCCCCTTCTTCAGTCAGTCAATGTCTGCCATGAACTCTAGGTCTCTGAGAGCCACTTCTGATACCTGGATTTCCCAGAAGAAGAGGGCACTGCTGGTGCAGGTCTTGTTGTCTCTGGGTACTCAACAGGATCTAATCCTGGAGCACCCAGGAAATGGGCTTGACCATGGATTTGGAGCTTGGAATCATGGCTGGGCTCTAGAACGTAGGCCAATGGTTACTTTTTTGTATCATGAAGTCCTTTGGCAGTCAGGTGAAACCAGAGACCCCTGCTCAGAATCTATTGTTGAATTTTATTTAAAAGAATGATGTGTTAAGTGCACAAAATAAAATACTTAAGATTACAAAGAAGCCAAATATATTGAAATAACCATGTAACCTTTTCCCCATATAGGTTCATAGATCCCCTGAAATGTGTACCCATTGGAGTTTCTTGCAACCCAAGTTAGGAACTTGGTCTACAGGGACCCAACAGAGTCAGCATGAACAGTTTTGGTGAGTCCAGCCCTTTCATTTTACATATAACAAAAGTGATGTTCAGAAAGGGACAGTGTTTTGTCCAAGGTCACACATGGTTTGTAGAATTGAAGCTGGAAGAGACCTCAGAGGTCACCTAGTCCAACCTCCTCATTTAACAAAGGAGGAAACTGAGGCCCAGGGAGGTGGAATGAGCTGCCCAAGGTGACACAGTCAGTAAGTGGCAGAGCAGGATGTTGAACCCTGATCCCCTGACTCGAAATCCAACATTTCTTTGTTGGCAACATGCTATCTCTTATGTCACTTCCTGTTAATAAATTGGAAACTCCTGCAGAACAAGACCTGTGTCTATGGGTCTCTAGTACCAAATATTGTTGCCATGCACAAAGCAGATCTTTAGTAAATATCTCTTGGATTGGTGGCCATTGTCTGGCAAAATCCTGGTGATGGTTCTTTCTCTTCCTTCCTGTGTCTTTGGTTCTGCCTGACTCCCCAGGAAGCCTTCCCGGGCTTCTTTTGAAGTTGTTTCCTCTCATCTGCTCCATTAGCTTGCCAAAGGAAGGCTAAGAACGTGGGGAGAGAGAAGGAGGATCCCTCCACTTGGGAGAAGTCTTTTACTTTGTTTCAAGGTTATCACTGAAATAGATTAGTTTCCCTTCCATTCCCCAACCAAGCACATTAGGCAACCTCTCATCAGAGCTTGGTCCTGGTGGTTGTGATGCCACATCAATGTGGCAAATCTGACTTGAGAATGGAAGACACAATCAGTCTATTTTAGGCAATGTCCTCAGGGAAAAGATAGAGAAGATCTTGCAAGAGAATCCTAAGCTGGCTCTGCAGTTGTTAAGAACTTGGGGTATTTCTCCACCCTGATCATTTGGAGAGGGTGGGATACTTTCCCTGGGACAATACAGGTAGTTACGATGTGGATTTGGGTGTAATACTGACCAAGTCACCCCCCCTTTACAACAAAGGTTCTTGATCTTTTTCTGTGTCATGAAATGTACCTCCATCTCCACCACATTTGATAGCCTGATGAAGTCCAAGGACTCCTTCTCAGAAAAATGATTTTAAATGTGTAAAATAAAATGAAATACCTAGGATTACAAAGGAAGTTAATTATTTTGAAATATGATTATTAAAATTTAAAAATTTCACAGGGATCATATTAAGACCCCCTATTTAAAATGGAAGTTAGTCACATGGATCTAGACAGTGTGGCTAGCCTAAAATACGGGGATTGAACCCACCCTCCAGTGCCCAGATGCCAAAGGGGCTATGCTCTGGAGGCCAAAATAGCTTTCCTGGGGTCATTTTGCCTGTTATTTGTGGGCTCAAGGGGTGTGTTTGTCCTTCACTGCTGAAGAAGGCCATGCCATCAGAAAACTAATGACATGACTTGCACTTGACTTTGCTTTGAGTGAGGGAGGGCTGTGCAGGTCACCAGCCTCACTTCTCCTCCAGAGCCATCTGAATCCAGTGGCCAGATATTCATCAGGATGACTGGAGATGACCCAGGATGAGGCAACTGGGGTAAAGTGACTTGCCCAAGGTCACACAGCTAGTGAGTGTCAAGTGTCTGAGGTGAGATTTGAACTCAGGTCCTCCTGACTCCTGCACTGGTATGATATCCACTGTACCACCTAGCTGCCCCTTGGGTTCACAGTAGAGGAGGCAGGGATAATGTTGTCACAATGTTTTTCTGAGGCTTATGGGAGCAATTTGATCCATGGTGAGGCAGACTTGGCACCCAGTAATGGGAGTTCAAATAACACCAAGCTGCCTGTAGGAAAACCAACTCATGCTGGCATGTCTGCCAGGAAAGGGAAGATGGGAACAGCAGTGATAATGATCTGCCAACCTGCATGAGAGGAGGGCTGCCAGGGAGGGGTGAAAGGAGTGATGTAACACAGCCCTGGCTGACATTAGTAGGATATAGACCTGGGTAGATGCAAAACTGGCAAGGAAAGGAGAATTTATCCTGCCCTTGAGGTCAGTCAGAAGAGACTCCTGAATCAGCCTAACTCACTAGGATTTGGAACTATCCCAGTTCATGTCAACTTGGCAGAAGGTCTCTAGTGGAGTGCCCCAGTATAGGTTTGGAATGAACGAAACAGAACCCAAAAACCCCTAGTGATTTTGATGAAGGCTTAGATGGTTTCCTTAACAAATTTGTAGATAAACACAAACCTAGAAGGAAGGGCTAATGTGTTGGAAGATATGGTCAGGCTTTGTTGTACATTTTAGGTCACATTTTTGGTCACTGGGGTCTGTAGTACCAGCTCCCCTCGTCACTTAGGCCTGACTCACCTGGGGAGATCTTTGTGTTTCAAAATGTTCAACCCCCACCACCCCTTTCAAAACAACCTCAGCTGGGACTGTTCACTTAGTGCTTTGGAGGAAAATAGCTAACCCTATCCACTTCACAGTTCTAAGTGTGAAAGTACTTTGTAAGAGTGAAGAGGCATTAGCATTAATAATTCACACTAAGGTGTTAATGACTGATAAAAGCCAAGGGCACCTGGATAAGGGAATGCCTAATCCAGAAGGAATGATTTCTATTGGTGGAATAAAGTATTCTTCTGGAAAAATAAATGCTTGTTGACTGACTGACTGATTGCTTGGAATTTCAGATGCTGCAGCAAGTGAAATGGGAAATAAATTTAATGTTGGAGGGGGCAGTTCTGGGCGCCCCTAACATAACACTACTTTATAGAGCTTAGGAGTAAAGCCCATCCTGATTATAGAATTGCTGTATTTCTACAATCAATTTATGCCCATAATAAAAGGAAAGAAAATAGACCTAGTGCTGGTTGAGCAATAATGGGCTCATTAACGAGAAGTACATTATCCTATTTTCATTAGCCAGGTTAAGTTCAAGAATGGAAGAATCCCAAGTCTGACCATATTTTACACTGATGAATATTTGCCTTTTTACAGTTCCCATAAATAAATGCCCATTGACAAATCACCCAAGAGTTTATACAGAATGAGACAGGAATGGGGAATATTTTTATCACAGGAAAAATTACCCCAAACATCTCACCCGTGACTGGGATTGGGCATAAAATGGTGAAAGAGTTTCAGTGTACATCAGTGATAGGGGAAATAATGCTCCCAGGGGGAGTTAATGACATACAATGTCATCTATTAGAGGATAAGTAGTTGGGTGATGATCTTCTCAACATGAGTGATAGGATAGTATTGACTAGAAGCCCTGTCCCTCTGAAGTCTGTTGTGGTCCATGCAGGGTGGTGACCATGAAGGAAGTGGATCACAGGGCCTCTTGAGGAAGTTCCTAAGTGATGAAGCCCAGATTGAGAGTGAGGATGGGCAGGGAATCCTATGCATTGGGAGTCAGGGATAGGAAGAAAAGCAGACCTAGGGCTAGGGGCTGGAGTTATCCAGTTATAGCCCTCTTTGCCCTTTTCCTTCCACCTCTTCACCATAACTACAAAAGCTGGGAGGGGCTGAATAAGACCAAGGACCATTTTTAATTTTCATATATTTGTTGCTACATGGAAGCAAGATTGGAACAACACTTCCTCCAATGATGAGGATCATGAAGAGGTCAATGGAGGGGTTCATGGTGGGTGAGCAGGCTGCCACATGCACCTGAGAAGGAGCCTTGATGAAGGGTAGGAGTAAAGAACATCATCGGAATAGTGTGACAGGAAGAAAAGAAGTCATGGTCGTGTGGTGAAAGTAATCGTGATAAATGGACAGCTAGAAATTTGGGGGAGAAAATGAGGAAGACCTCCAGCAAGTTGGCTATACTCCTAATGGCCAATTTGTGAGAAAACTTGAACAAGAGTCACATGGGATGGACAGGCATGGATAGATTGCAATCTACATCATGAAAGGAAACTCAGCTTGGTGAGATCATGGCTCAATTGGAATATGGAGTTATCTGTCATGGGTCTATTTTAATGGCAACCTGTCTGTAAATTACTGTTCAATTTCTGCTTTAGATCAGCTTTGCAATCTCTTTTTTGCTAATGTTCTGACTGACAGTTCTAATGTCTGCTTTCCAGATAAGTTTTTTTTGGAAAAAGAAAGGCTAAGGGAAGATGCTAGCTTAGAGTAGAAAAGGCATTTATTGTTACAAATTCACCTTTCTCAAGGACTCAAAAGTGCGTTTTGGACCAGACTTTGGATTTCTCTTTTTAAATTTCTTTTCTTTTAAATGAACAAAAATCTATTTTCTAGGAGCTTTCGCTTCACATACCCATATGCCAAAATAGGTAAAAAAAAAACCAACCTTGTAATAAATATGCATAGCCAAAGGAAACACATTTCCTAACTGGCATGTCCAGAAAATGTTTGTCTCATTTTGTATCTTGAGTCCACCACTTCTCCATCACTTCTCCATCAGAAGGTGAATGTGTTTCCTTATTAATACTTTAGGATCCTGGTTTGTGATTACATTGATTAGAATTAAGGGCTTTCAAAATGTTTTTTCTTTGCAATGTGGTTGTTATTGTATACATTGTTCTCATAGTTCTGCTCATTTCAGTTTGCATCAGTTCATATAAGTCTTCTAAGGCTTCTCTGTACTGTCTCCTTCATCTTTTCTTACAGCAGAGGGAACTCCAAATGGGGAAACTTACTTTACTCATGCATGTCAGAGTTTCCTGGATCACTGAGAGGTGAAGTTTACTTGCTTAAGGTCACACGACCAATATTTCTTTAGAGGTAGGATTTGACCCCATGTTTTCCTGACTTTGTCCACTACCCTATGATGCTTCTAAATGATTCAAGTTTTGAAAAGCACCTTCCTCAAAACAGCCTGGAGAGGTAGGAATGCCCTATGATTGTCTTTTATGGATGAGAAGACCTAGAGAGGCAAAGCAATGGGCCTTGAGATGTCACACAATAAATATATGGCAGAACTAGGTCTTGAGCCCAAGTCTTCTGGTCTGGAGTCCAGTGTTCTCTGCATTACATCATTCTTTTTTTCAGATGACAGGACTGAGGGGTAGTGCTGGGCAAACCAACCTTGGAGTCCACATCCAAGCAAACAAGGATCAAGACCAACACTGGTCAAGTCTATTATTCTCCTCTCACTTTCCTCTCAGGTACTAAGGCCAAATTTCCTTCCTTCCTTCCTTCCTTCCTTCCTTCCTTCCTTCCTTCCTTCCTTCCTTCCTTCCTTCCTTCCTTCCTTCCTTCCTTCCTTTCCTTCCTTCCTTCCTTCCTTCCTTCCTTCCTTCCTTCCTTCCTTCCTTCCTTCCTTCCTTTCCTTCCTTCCTTCCTTCCTTCCTTTCTCTTTCTGCCATCAGGCTTAAGTGATTTGTATCTCTGTATCTTATTCCATATGTTGGAGGCCATATCTGTCTTGTTTCTCTCTAGTCTCCCTAGTCTGCATCCCTTTCTCTGTGTAGTGGCTTCCCTTCTACCCCTCTTAAGCTGTCACTGTCATCATTCTTTTCTCCTCTTATCACTTTGGTTCCTTCCCTTGGTGGTCTTTGTCCAACTCCTTCATTCGACACTCAGGTGTCATAGTACAGTGTTTCTTAAGAAGTGCTGAAGGGGTCATGAGTGGAAAGAGTTTCAGAAGCCCTATATGGTGTAACCCCTCCCCAGGGCCTGCTCACTGTACACATTTGAGGAGATGATGGTACTGAGGACATCCAAATGATGATACCACCTGTGGTGTGATCTCAGATGCAGTAAGTCATTGCCAAGTTGAGTTTCTTGAACTGTGGCTGAAGGAAGGCAGGAGACAAGTTAGTTTAGAAGACCATCCAATCCTAGATCTCACACAGGTGTGTTTGTCCTTAGTTGCTGAAGAAGACCATGCCATCAGAGAAATAATGACATGACTTGCACTTGACTTTGTTTTGAGTGAGGAAAGGCTGTGCAGGTCACCAGTCTCATTTTTCCTCCAGAGCCATCTGAATCCAATGACCAGATATTCATCAGGATGACTGGAGATGACCCAGGATGAGGCAGTTGGGGTTAAATGACTTGCCCAAGGTCACAGAGCTAGTGAGTGTCAAGTGTCTGAGGTGAGATTTGAACTTAGGCCCTCCTGACTCCTGCACCAGTGCTCTATCCACTGCACCACCTAGCTACCCCTAATCCTAACTCTAGAGCTCCAAGGAAGCTCAGACCATATAGTTCAACCCTCTTTTTTAGGTAGGGAAACTAAGTTCCAAAGAAGTACTGTGAGTCCCCCAAGATCACATGTAGGTCTAGAAATGTACCTCAGAAGTCATTTTAACCAACCCCTTTCATTATATAGAGAAACTGAGGCCCAAGGAAGTGAAGTCACTCATTCAAAGTCACACAGGTTGTAAGTGTCAGAGTCAGGACTTGAATGCAGGCCTTCTGTTTCTAAATCCAGCCCACATTTCCATTGTTCCCTGCTGCCTACCCATGGGGCAGAAGACCTGGCTTTGAGTTCTGGCTCTGTCACTTGATATTTATGTGACTTCAACTCCTCTGGACCTCAGTTTCCTCATCTGTGAAATGGGAATGATAACCTCTGCCTAACTTCCTTCACAGGGCTGTTGTGAGACTCAAATGAGAGAATATCAGTGAAAGGATTTAGAGTCATTATTAATTATATTGTGGTCCTGGGATGCCTCATTTCTGATTGTCTTTTCACCTTCCTGACTCCAGTTAGTGAGTGGATTCTCTATTGCCCAACAAGAAGACTGCCTTTCCACATTCCAGTGCCTTCAGGATGATGGCTTTAGTGCTTGGTTCTTAGCGGACCCACTCCAGGAGGATGCTGCAAGAGGTTTTTAGGAAAGTACTGCTCAGCGTGTTAGTTGCAGAACAAATATGAAATTTCCAGCAATGATATTTCTTTTTGCTTTAAGATTTGAACAAGCTTGAAGCTTACTCAGAAATGCCATAGGGTACGCTGACAAGAATATCTCCATCCAGCTTCTGATGGAGGGAGATGTAGGTGCTCCCTGCTGGGCCCCTGGTTCAGCTCTCCATTGGGGGCCACAAATCTTGTGCAGTCCCAGTCCCCAAATTCTGGTATCTTGAAGAGGCAAGAAAGGACAAGGCTGGCATGTCAGATCATCAAAAGCAGGCTGTTCTTGACATGCTCCACTGGGTGGCTGCCTGGCCAGGTGCCCTGTGTACACTCAGGCTTCCTTCTGCTGCTTCTGCTTTGCCTTCCCACTACCTGGACATCTTGAATCTCTGTCTCTTCCACCTGTCTTTTAAATTCATTTGTCCTTCAACTAAATTTGCTTGGTGAGTGGAGCCCTAAACTTGGACTTGAAACAATTTGGGTTCAAATCCTGTTTCTGCCACTTACTAACTATTTGACCTTGAAGAGGTCACATCTCTCTGAGCCTCAGTTTCCTGATCATTAAAATGGGTACATTTTTGCTCCTTTCCTCATGTGAACATCATGAAGAAAGCTCAGAAATGCTACAGAAATGGTTGTTGCTCTCTAAAAATGAGTCATTACAATGACTTTTACCTTAGCTTGGCAGCCCTCTGGCCATGGCTGTATGCTTGGTTGGAGAATTCTAGATCTCTTTCTCCATCCAGAGATAATTTCATCTAGATATGGTTTCAGAGGATTTGGATTCAAAGTCTATCTGTTTCTTTCCTTCCTTCTTTGTCTTTTCTTATCCTCCCTCCCTTCCTTCCTTCCTTTCCTTTTTGTTTGAAGCAATCAAGGTTAAATTGACTTGCGCTTCTGTTTCTTACTACCTATGTGACTTTTAGGTCAAGACAATTCAAGGACAAGATGATTCACTTGGGCCTCAGTTTCCCTCTCTGTAAAATGAGGTAGTTTGACCTGATGACCTCTAAGTTCTCCTCTGGCTCTACATCTTTGATGCTCTGTTTTCTCCTTCTTGGGCCTCTGTAAATAAAAGGATCCTGTCAGATGCTTCTGAAGTCCTTTTCAACTACAGATGTGATCCTTGGTTTTACTTGCCTGACCTTGGGAGGTGACAAAATAGTATAAAGGGAGTTGAGACAGACAACAGCTTCTGAAGCCATGTCTAACCTTTCCTGTGATTCCCCTGCCTCTGGCTCACTCCTTCCCACAATCTGAGTTTCCTTTGTTTGCTGTCTGCCCATTTCACAGAAGTTTTTATAGATCTGAATTCTTAAATGAACATAAGAGATCATCTAGCTCAACTCTCTTATTTGACAGATAGGGAAACTGAGGCCAAGAAAACTTCAGTGATTTGCTCAGGGCCACATAGCTAGAAAGTGTTGGAAGTTTGATTACTCACCTGTCTATGAATTCACAAGCACTAGATCTTTGCTGAAATATTCCAAAAAAATGTTTTTTAATTTGTGCTGGTGAAAGAATGATTAAGGCTGTTTCTCATGTTGGGTAGGAGGTTGCTAACTGGCAAGGAAAATGATCATTGTACTGGAAAGGTCAGAAAAAAATGCCTAATGAGAAGTTGTTAGGGAACTAAGAGAGGTGATAGGAAGAGAGCAGTTAGCTGCCCTGGGTTTAGTTCCCTGAAATATGTCTTAGGGATTCTGTTCATCGACTGTCTGCTTTGCTCTCTGAGATTTATCCTTTGGATTTCCTATATCTTTGCCATCTCAGCTTCCCTGACAACGGCCTGCTCCTGTGGCCTGTCTCCACTACTGGAGTCCTGGACTAGCTAAGCATTTTGGGTAGCTTCAGGGACCCATTAACACTTAATTGCCCATTGCCTTCCAGCAGGATGGAACATCAATGGGGACAGGGCAGCCTCCTGTCAAATCCCACTTTTCCCACTGGAAAGTATTCCAAGGCCTCAGGGAAGGAGGGTCTCTGGCCAGCATTTCATATGCCACAGGGAGTGAAAATCAAATGAGATAATGTATGTACAAGTGTTTGCAAAAGTCTTAAAGCACTGTATGTATGTATGCATGTACATGTGAGCTTGTGTATATGTGTGTATGTACGAGAGAAAGAGAATGGAAAAGGAAAGGAAGAAGGAAAGAGTGGAGAGAGAGAAGGAGAGAAGGGGACAGAGGTGGGGAGAGAGGGAGAGAGAGAGGAGAGAGAAAGAAAGGAAAAGGAGAGAAAGCAGAGAGAGAGAAGGAGAGGGAGAGAGAGAGGACCCTATGTCTTCAGCTCCCTCTTGGTGCTGCCTCAGCCTTTAGCTCATCCCCTCTGATGCCCAAACCCTGGCAGAAGCTTTAGCTCATAAGTTTATAGGATCCTGAGTCTAGAGCTGGAAGGCATCTTCCAGGTCATCTAGTTCAACTCTTTCACTTTACAGAGGAGGAAACTGAGGCCCAAGGAGGGGAAGGAGCTTGTCCAAGGCCATAGAGGATTGTTGGTCTAGAACTCAAAGAGACCTCAGAGACTATCTAGTCCAACTCCCTCATTTTACAGAGGAGCAAACTGAGTCCCAGAAAAGGCAAGTGGCCCAAAGTCTCACAGGTCTTAAGCTAAACATCACAGGAAGGATTTGAACACAGGTCCTTTGACTCTAGAGCCAGTGTTCTTATGGTCATCATAGGCCTCACCTAGTACCACTGTTCCTTCTGCCCCTCCCTGGGGCTCTTTTTCAGAGAGCTTACTAGAACAGAGTATGTGAAGGACAGGGATGATGGCAGCAGCAGCAAAAGCAGCATGGGCATACCCTCAATCGTTGGTGGAGTCGTTGTTTCATTTCATCTGTCCTCTCCTCCCAGATGGCCCAGGGAAGGCCCAGGGACTTTCATACCTTGGAGTTCCTTCATCTCTCTGACTTGTTGGGACGTAAATAATGCCAACAGCTGCCTTGGCTTCCATTTTCACCTTAAAAGAAACAAGTCAAAAGGGGGGGTTTGGAGGTGATTGTAAAGATAGGACCATCGCCCCTTTCATTCTGAGCTCTCCTTCCTGACAGTCAAGGTCCTTGGCAGTCTGACTACACTTTTTCCATTTTGCCTTATTGCCCACTACTCCCAAACAGACTATCTTTTGTTCCATCTAGAGGCAGCTAGGTGTCACAGTGGAAAGGGCACTGTTAGGCCTGGAGTCAGGAAGACCTGACTGGGTCTATCCTCAGACACCAGCTGTGGGACCCTGGGCAAGTCACTTAATATCTGTCTGCTTCAGTTTCCTTAACTGTGAAATGCGAATGATTGTAGCATCTACTTCACAGCATTGTGAGGATCAAATGAGGTAATATTTTTGCAAAATTGTAACTACCTAATAAATCCTTCCTTCCTTCCTTCCTTCCTTCCTTCCTTCCTTCCTTCCTTCCTTCCTTCCTTCCTTCTTTCCTTCCTTCCTTTTCTTTCCTTCTTTCCTTCCTTCCTTTTCTTTCCTTCTTTCCTTCCTTCCTTTTCTTTCCTTCTTTCTTTCTTTTTCTTTCTTTCTTTCTTTCTTTCTTTCTTTCTTTCTTCTTTCTTTCTTTCTTTCTTTCTTTCTTTCTTTCTTTCTTTCTTTCTTTCTTTCCTTCCTTCCTTCTTTCCTTCCTTCCTCCTTTTCTTTCTTTCCTTCCCTTTCTTTCCTTCCTTCCTTCCTTTTCTTTCCTTCCTTCCTTCCTTTTCTTTCCTTCTTTCCTTCCTTCCTTTTCTTTCCTTCTTTCCTTCCTTCCTTCCTTTCTTCCTTCCTTCTTTCCTTCCTTCCTTCCTCCCTTCCTCCCTCCCTCCCTCCCTCCCTCCCTCCCTTCCTTCCTTCCTTCCTTCCTTCCTTCCTTCCTTCCTTCCTTCCTTCCTTCCTTCCTTCCTTCCTTTTTTTTCCTTCCTTCCTTCCTTTTCTTTTCTCCCTCCTACCTCCCTTCCTTCCTTCTTCTCTATCTTCCTCCCTTCCTCCCAGGTCTGTTCCTGAATTGTTTACCTATAGCCTTGAGGCTACACATGACCCTCTAGGTCCTCAAGTGCAGCCCTTTGACTGAATCTGAACTTCCCAGAACAAATCTTCTTAATCAAAGGATTTGTTGTGTAAAACTTTGCTGCACCTGAGGACCTAGAAGGCCACATATGGCCTTGAGGCCGCAGGTTCCCCACCCCTGGTCTGTTATATCTGGCATTTCCCAGGAGCACTCTCTCCCCTGTTGCCAATCTGAGATCTATTCATCCTTCAGAGTTTAGCTCATGTATTTACCTCTTCCAGGAGGCACTGTCCACACTGATCTTTCTGCTATGTACCCTATCATATGGTCATAGATTTGGGCATAGATTACTTATATTGTTCACATGTACATGTGCATGTATGTGTGTGTGGCCTTCTGAATACTGTGCTGCATCTGCGATATCACCCATGTGGTGCATAGCAGCTTCTTGTTCCTGTCTTTTGGGGGAAAGAGGACTTTCTCTGCACCTTTTCATGTCTTGGAGATGTTAGTGCAACACTCAGACTGGCTATCTCTTATCATTACCTCTCTTATCTTCCTGATAAGATGGTTATGATATTTTAGATTCATTATTTTGCCTGAATCTGTGATTTGTATCTTTAAGAGGGAACTCCCTGAAGTAGAAACTCCATTTACCAATGCAGATGAGCCACTCCTTTGTAACTTCATTGGATCCTAGATCTCAGGCTAGAAGCGGCCTTAGAGGCCATCAAGTTTAACTCTCTCCCTTTATACTGGACAAAGGTAAAGTCCAGAAAAGGGAAGGGACTAACTCACACACTGGGATACTGAGAGGCTAAGTGACCTGCCCAGGGTCATACAGCCAGGATGCAACACAGAGAGAACTTAATCTCTGACTTTCTTGATTCCAAGGCCTCCTTGCCTCTTTTTATATGAATATCATCCTTCTTCTGGCACTTGCTTGGACAAGTTTCTTCCCTTCCCTGGGTCCTGGTTTGCTCATCAGTAAAATGACGGGGTTGGAATAGCTGGCCTTGGAGGCCCCTTCCACCTCCAGATGCTGTGTTTATTTTTTGAACATATAATGTCATTTCATGAGAAGTCACTTGTAGTATAGTCAAAAGAATATTAGATTAGCATCTGGCTTTGAGAATCATCTCTGCTGTGTGACCTTGGATAAGTCACTTAACCACTTTAGAATTCAAATTCTTGTTATATCAAATGGGGATAATATTCCTTGTACTACTTCCCTCTGGGGGCTGTTGGGAAGGTCAGGAGAATCACATATATACCCCCTCTATACCCTCCTTCTCTTTGTAACTTCATAAGCTCCCTTGGGTTTGACTACGATGGCCTTGTAGATGAGTACTATATTAAAGCATCTCTGAGCTTCAGTCTGGTATCACCAACTGCCTCTTGGACATGTCAAATGAACTGTCCAGGAGAAATTTCAAGTCTATAATGTCTAAAACAGAGCTCATTATCTCCCATGCCCCTTCACTCTCCCACCCTGACCCTCCCAGACTTCCCTATTTCTATCCAAGGCACAGCCATCTTTCTAGGTTCCCAGGTTCTTAACCTTGGTCTTTTCCTGGACTGCTCACTCTCCCTGACCCAATCAGTGGCTCAGTCTTGTTTTTCACTTTCACAGTATCTCTGGCATTTGATCCCTTCTCTCCACTCACACAACTATCCCCTTCATTCAGGCCCTCATTACCTCTTGAATGGACCTTTACAATAGCCTTCTAATTGGTCTCCTTGCCTCAAGTCTCTCCCCTGTCCATTCTATCCTTCCTTCACATTGAGCTGAAGGAATTTTTGGCAGTTTTGACCGTATTATTCTCCTGTGCAATCAGTTCTAGTGGTTTCCTTGTTGCCTCTTTTTCTTCCTTAGGTTTTCAATCCCTACATAACCTGACCCTGACCTAGATTTCCAGTCTCATCGTGCATTACTCCTTCCCCTGCACTCTGCAATACAGTCAAACCAGTTTGCTCTCTGTTCCTCATATAGATAGGAGACTCTATCTTCCCATTTCCCCTTTGCATCCCTTTGCCCTGGCCATCCCTCATGCCTAGAATGCCCTCTCTGCTTACCTCCAACTCAGATACAGTTTAAGGATCATCTTCTACACAAAGCCTTTCCCCGATCGTTGCAATGCCAGTTCTTTCTCAGCCAAACTACCTCGTATTTAATGACTTTGCATATGCTTGTATCTTTCATGACATATACTTGTTCTCTTCCCCATTAGAGTGTAAGCTGCTTGCAGGTAAACATTGTTTCATCCTTTGACCTTTTATCTTTAGCACCAGGAACAGTGCATGACCCATGGTAGTTTCTTGATATACATTTGTTGATTTCTCAATATGTAAATGTTATCTATGAACAAATCACAGCAACTTTGTGAATTAGAAAAGCTAGCAGCCAATTGGAAATTTAAGAAAACTGAGATACAAGAAAGTCAAGTGACTTATTCAAGGTCACATAACTGCTTTGTGGAAATTCAATTAAATAATCATTTATTGAGTAAATGGCAAGAGCAAAAAACAGAACAATGAATACTATATAAATAACCAAAAAACCTTGGTCCAGAAGAATTGAGATTTGCTTCCCTCCCTTCCTTATAGAGATGAAGGATTATGGGACTAGAATATTGCATACATTGGAAGACTCAGTTGGTCTGAAGGTTGATTTTGCAGTACTTCTTTCCCCTTCCTTCTACTTTGTTATTGGGAAAGGCTCTTTGGGTGTGGTGGGAGAGAGGGTAGCAAAATATATTTGGAAATGAAAGAGATATAGATACAAACATATATTCATAAAATAAAGATATTTAACAACTACTGGATCTTTTGCTTAGCAATGGGGGAAGAAAGGCAGAGATAAATAACAAAATTTCTGCCCCCAAGGAGAGTATAGTCTTCTGATTGGGGCATAGGGTTTAACTACAGAATCCCCAAATTTGAGAGTTGAAAGGAAGACCAGAAGCCTCCTAGGCCAACTGATAGCCCATTGGGAATTCCCTCTACTCTAGCCCTAACAGTTGGTCCTTCATCTTTTGGTTAAGACAAGAAGTGAAGGGGAAGCCATCACCTCCCAAGGGGACTCCACAGCTAGATTTTTCCCTTCTATTCTGCTCAGATCAGCTTCTTTGGAAGCCTAACCACCATTTCAAGGGAGGTCTTGCTATGTACTGGGCCAACCCAAGAAACCATGTGTGCTCTTCTCTGTATTGAACCCTGAGTCCCTTGTCACCTTCCTTCAAGTTTCTCTTTCCAGAATGTGTCTCCTGCCTTTTTACAAAGTTTCTCTCTCCCCTAGTCTGAATACTGTCCAAGGACACACCCTCCCCTCCATAAGAGCACACACTAATCCAAAAGAGATGGTGTAAGTGAAGTGAGACTGGCAAGAGGGACTGAGATCTCAGGGGCAGGGAGGAAATACATTGTACTGTTTTTTGTTCTTCAGCCCTGCCTGACCCTTTGTGACAACATGTGGGGTTTTCTTGGCCAAGATCCTGGAGTGGTTTGCCATTTCCTTTTCCAGCTCATTTAACAGATGAGGAAACTGAGGCAAACAGGGTGAAGTGATTAGCCCAGCGTCACACAGTTCATAAGTATCTATGACTAGATTTGAACTCGGGTGTTCCTGACTCCAGGGCCTGCTCTATCCCCTGTGCCACCTAGCTGCCCACTCAGTTCAGGAGAAGCCAGGTTTCTTGTTTCCAGGCCAGTGCTCTTTCTTCCACCCCTGGAGGGCAGACTTGTGTCTTCTACTATTACTGCTTTTCCTGGATCAATGGGTGGCCCAAAGCAGGGCTTCAAACTATTCTTGTTACCTTTAATGATCTTTCAGTGGCAGCATCTGGCAGAGGCAAGACTTCAGTGCATTGTCTACAGTATTGTTTTCACAAAGCTTTACATTTGGAGACCATCTATTTGAACTCCTACTTAGACTAGGGGTCCCCTCAATAGCATCCTTTACTGGTGGGCATTCAGGCTTCATGTGAAGAACCCCAGTGATGATGAGATCTATAATTCTCGGGAAAGCTCACCCACTTGTCAGACAGCTCTCGTTACTATTCAAAAATCCTCAACTGGACATTTCAATCCCTGCACATCCTGGCCCCTTCCTACCTTTCTAATCTTTTCGCACTTTCCTCCCCTCCACACACTCTGCATTCCAAGTATACCGACTGGTTTGATATTCTGCATATAAATCTCCTCTCTCCAGGCCTTTGCATTGGCTGTCCCCCTATGATTGTACTGTATTCCTTTTGTTCCTTGTGGAATCCCTGATTTCCTTCAAGGTTGCCCTCAATGGTCTCCTTCTTCATAAAAGGACTTTTTTTGCCCCCTTAGCTGCAAAGTGCCTTGTTTTCATCACACACACAGATTTACACACACATCTATATGCATACATAGATATGTATATATATATATATACACACACATACACTCATCTCTCTCTATATATGTATATATACACACATATCTATATCTATATAGATAGATCTAGATATTCTATATATACTCACATATGTGCTTGTTGTCTGACCGATCAAAAGATAAGCTCCTTGAAACTTATTTTTGTCTTTCCATCCTCAGTGCCTACCATAGCATTTCAAATACAGTATACCTTTAATAAGTGCTTAATAAGTCATAAAAATGAAAGAAGGTGGCAAATTACTAATAACAAGAGAATTACAAATAAAAACAACTCTGAGGTTTCCACTCACATGCAGCAAACTGGGAAGGATGACAAAAGACAGAAAAATTCAATGTTGGAGGGGTTGTGGCAAGATAGGCACACTTGTGCATTGTTGCTGGAGCTGAGGAATAGGACAGCAATCATTTGGAATTATGTGAATAAAGTGACTCAAACATCCATATCCTTTGACCCAGAAATCCCGCTGCTAGGTATATGCCCCAAAGAGGTCAATGAGAAAACAAAGTCTCCATATACATCAAAGTATTTGTAACAGCACTTTCTCTGTCTCTCTCTCTGTCTCTGTCTGTCTGTCTCTGTCTCTATTTCTGTGTCTCTCTCTCACTCACTCACTCTAGCTCTTTTGCTCTCTCTCACTGTCTCTCTCATAGGACAGGACTGGAAACAAAGGAGATGCCTGTTGACTGGGAAATGGTCAAATGAATTGTGTTACAAGAATCAGTAAAATATGATTGTGCTATAAAGAAACAACAATGATGAATGCAGAAAGAGATACAAAAACAGATTCAAAATGAAATAGGTAGAAGCTGAAGAACAATATACACAATGATGGCAACAATATAAACCATCATAAAACAATCAAAAACAAAAGTTGTGAAATTGTAAAGGACAAGCTTGGCCCCAGAGAAGAGTTATGGGAAGATACCTCCTCTCAGTTCCTTGCAGGAGGTGGGGGGGTGGGGGGAGGAGGGTAGAGTTGTCCATGGATGTGACCAATGCTTAATCGGGTTTTGTTTTTTTTTTTGCTGTATTGACTAGTTTGGCTAATTTTTTCTCCTTCCTCTTTTCCTTTCTCTTCTCTTCTTTTCTTTTCTTGCTACAATGGATGATTCTCTTAGAGAAAGAAGAGGAGGAACAAAAGGAGAAATCTAAGTGATAAAAAGGTTAAAAATATCACTAAAAACCTATTTTAAAAGTAAGTGCTTGTTGATCGATTAAAATCTGCATTCCTATAGTTCTTCTCCATTGTCTTTTCTCCACTGGACCAAGTCCTGTTCTATGGGTCCAAGCTGAATAAATCTGATCCCTTTGCCCTCTAAACCCATTTATCTTGGACCATTAATCATAGACACAACCTCTTCATTTAGAGGGGAAACCGAGACCCAGAGAGAGTAAGTGAAGAGTATTGTTGATTCCTAGAGAGTCCAGGGGAGGGGTGTCTTATAGGTGACAAGGTATACTTTCCTCCTAGGGTTGAATATTGTGAACACTGCAGAGGGTTCATGACCTCTGTCTTATGAATCAACTGTCACATTCAAGTGAGCTAGAAGACTAGAAGCAGAGGATTTAGTATAGAAAGGGGCATAAGAGATCAACTAGGTCAAGCCAATATTGCAAAGGAGTAAACTAATGCTTGGTAAAGGGTGTGCTTTTCTTCCTCGCTGGCTTCAGTGCAACCATGATGCTGTCTATCTGTTGTGTGTGGCCCCAGCCTCACTCCTCAACCTTGTATCCCCTTTTTGGTCACACATGCCCTCAATGATGCTTCTTTTCATCAGAAATCATCCTTAGCAACATACTGTAGCCTCTTTCCACCCACCATCCAGCTGGCTCCATCACTTTAAGAGATAGACAGGTTTCATTCAAAGTGTTTCATGAGACTTTTTTTCTCCCCAGATGATTTGCATTCAGCCCACTAATCAAATGAATTTGGCAGCATTCCAGATTAATCACAGCTCATTCCTGTTTTAGTCCTTAGTCCTGGAGTCTTGAGAAGTGTAGTACATAGAAAGTTGATAGAATGCCTGATCTGGTCAGGAAGACCCAAGTAAAAATTCTAGTAGAGGCACTATGTGATCCAAAGTAAGGTACTTAACCTCTCCCAGTTTCAGTTTCCCTCTCTGTAAAAATGAATGGGTTGGACTAGCTAGCCTCTGGGGTCCTTTTCAGATTGTGATGTTGTTACTTCATCTCTCTGGGCTTCAGTTTTCTCAGTCAGTCAGCAAGAATTTATTAAGCAAGTACTATGTGCCAGGTTCTGTATTGAGCTCCAGGGATACAAAGAAAGGCAAAACTAGCCCCTCCCCTCAAGGAGCTTATATTTTAATGGAGGAGAAAACATATGAAAACTAAAAGCATATAAGATGTGTGTGTGTTTGTGTGTGTGTTGGAAAGCAATCTGATGAGGAAGGCATTTGCACCCTTTGGAAGGGATGATGAGAGAACAGAACTTTCCAGGTATGAGGCACAGCCAGTGCCAAGGCTTCAAGGTAGGAGATGAAGTGCCATGTTTGAGCAACAGTGAGTTGAGTGGCATAGATGGATTGCAAAGTAGAAGAATGGAAAGATAGCTTGTGAGCTTTGAGAATGTAACCCAAATGAAGATCCAACAGAAGAGACTGATAAGAGCTGATCAGTCACATGGGAGGAAAACCAGAAGACTAACATCACAAAAACCTAGCCAGGAGAGAGTATTCAGGAGAAGGTGATCCACGGTGTCCAAGGTTGCACACCAATTGAGAAGGACCAAGATTGAGAGAATACCATCAGATTTAGCAATGAAGAGATCATCTATAACATGATAGCCTCTGAGTTCCTTTCTAATGCTAAATCTGTGATGTTAAGAACTAGTTCTGAGATAGAAAAGATCACTTCTTGCTGGAGATATCATAGAAGGCTCCCTGGGGGAGGAGGAATTTGAGTTGGAATTTGGAAGCTGAGCATGATGTGCTGTTTGTCCTTTGTTGCCAAAGAAGACCATACCATCAGAGAAATAATGACATGACTTGCACTTGACTTTGTTTTGAATGAGGGAGGGCTGTGCAGGTCACCAGCCTCACTTCTCCTCCAGAGCCATCTGAATTCAGTGACCAGATATTCATCAGGATGACTGGAGATGACCCAGGATGAGACAATTAGGGTTAAGTGACTTGCCCAAGGTCACAGAGCTAGTGAGTGTCAAGTGTCTGAGGTAACATTTGAACCCAGGTCCTCCTGACTCTTGCACTGGTTCTCTCTCCACTGCACCACCTAGCTGCCCTTGTTGAAAGGCACACATGCAGGGGAGGCAAACAAGGACAGGGAGATACATTCCAAATGCAAAGGACAGATTTTTTTGAATTGATTTTCCTACTCAGCAGTCAGTTATATTGGTATCCTGGTGAGATAGCCTTAAATTAACTGATAAAGGTATCTAGAAATAACATGGCCCATGGAGATCATCAAAACTTAACCTCTCCTTTAAAAAGGAGAAAACTAAGACTCAGACTGGAGAAGGGACTTGTCCACACAGGCAATAAGTAGCAGAGTGAGGAGTAGACCATCTGATTCTGCTACTAAGGTTTTTCTCCTTTGCTACATTATCATTGTTATGGGGCTCTTTCCCTGTGTGCAGGAGATTCTGAATCTCTCTCCCTTTTCTCTCTCTCTCCAGATCCCATGTCTCTGCTATACACATCCACACCTCCCTAGGTATGTTGATGGTAGGCACTTATAGTAAGGAACCCTGTTTGTATATCTGTTAACTGAGAAAAACCTGTTGATGGCATGTGGGAAATTGAATGAAATCTATAGCTTTTGCCTTTGAAATGACAGGCCATATTGTCATTGTAGCTGGTGACAAAATGACAGCATTTGAAAGTTTTAACAATTAAAAATGTCTTACACATTCTGTGTAACATCCAATAATTAAATGTCTGGCAAGTGTCATTAAGCATGATTTCTTTCCAAAGGTGTTGGTTTGTAAATAATCGCAAAAAGAAGTGTGCAAACAATTGTGTTTTATTGCAGATGCAATGCTTTGGAAGTTCCTTAGAAAATGAAGTTCAAGAATTGTTAAATCTGAACTAAAGCTTCAGCCTTTTCACATGAGCAGTTAAATCAGCTTTCAATTATCGGCTCCAGTTTGGACACTCTCATCACAATACAACGTGTCTTCTGAAATCTGAAGCCTCAGTGTATTCAGCCCTTCCCCCTCCCCAGTTGATAGCTCAATCCATTGCCTAATTATTGTTTTTTTTTCAAAAATTTTTTTTATCCTTTTTTAATATAAATTTATTTATTTAACTTTTTACATTCATTTTCACAAAATTTTGGGTTCCAAATTTTCTCCCCATTTATCCCCTCCCCTGACCCCAATACACCAAGCATTCTAATTTTCCCTATCACCAATCTGCCCTCTCTTCTATCAGCCCTCCCTTCTTTTCTCCCCATCTTCTCTTTTGTCCTGTAGGGCCAGATGACTTTCTATTCCCAATTAACTGTATTTCTTATTTCCAAGTAGCAACAACAATGCTAAACAGTTGTTCCTAAAACTTTGAGTTCCAACTTCTCCCCATCCCTCCCTCCCCACTCATTCCCTTTGGGAAGGCAGGCAATTCAATCTAGGCCATATCTGTATAGTTTTGCAAATGACTTCGATAATAGTCGTGTTGTGTAAGACTAACTGTATTTCCCTCCATCCTATCCTGCCCCCCCATTGTTTCTATTCTGTCTTCTGATCCTGTCCCTCCCTGAGTGTGGACTTCAAATTGCTCCCTCCTCCCATTGCTCTCGCTTCCATCATCCCCCCCACCTTGCTTATCTCCTTCTCCCCCACTTTCCTGTATTGTAAGATAGGTTTTCATACCAAAATGAGTGTGCATTTTATTCCTTCCTTTAGTCTAATGTGATGAGGGTAAACTTCATGTTTTTTCTCAGCTCTCTTTTTCCCTCCAGTAAAAAGTCTCCTGCTTGCCTCTTGAATGAGATATAATTTACCCCATTCCATTTCACCCTCTCTCCTCCTACTACATTTCTCTCTCACCATTTACCTTAATTTCTTTTAAGATATGGTCCCATCCTATTCAATTCACTCTGTGCTCTCTATCTCTGTATGTGCATGCATGTGTGTATGTGTGTGTATGCATGTGTGTGTGTGTGTGTGTATGTGTGTGTGTGGTCCCACCAACTACCCAGATACTGAAAAGTTTTAAGAGTTACAAATATTGTCTTTCCATGTAGGACCGTAAACAGTTCACTTTTGGTAAGTCCCTTATATGACTTCTCTTTGCTGTTTACTTTTTCATGCTTCTTCTCATTCTTGTGTTTGAAAGTCAAATTTTCTTTTCAGCTCTGGTCTTTTCATCAAGAATGCTTGAAAGTCCTCGATTTCATTGAAAGACCATATTTTCCCCTGAAGTATTATACTCAGTTTTGCTGGGTAGGTGATTCTTGGTTTGAGTCCTAGTTCCTTTGACTTCTGGAATATCCTATTCCACGCCCTTTGATCCCTTAATGTAGAAGCTGCTAGATCTTGTGTTATCCTGATTTTATTTCCACAATACTGGAATTGTTTCTTTCTAGCTGCTTGCAATATTTTCTCCTTGATCTGGGAGTTCTGGAATTTGGCCACAATGTTCCTAGGAGTTTCTCTTTTTGGATCTCTTTCAGGTGGTGATTGATGGATTCCTTCAATACTTATTTTGCCCTCTGGTTCTAGAATCTCAGGGCAGTTTTCCTTGATAATTTCATGAAAGATGATGTCTAGGCTCTTTTCTTGATCATGACTTTCAGGTAGTCCCATGATTTTTAAATTGTCTCCCCTGGATCTATTTTCCAGGTCAGTTGTTTTTCCAATGAGATATTTCACATTCTCTTCCATTTTTTCATTCTTTTGGTTTTGTTTGGTGATTTCTTGGTTTCTCAGAAAGTCATTACACTCCATCTGTTCCATTCTAATTTTGAGAGAACTATTATCTTCAGTGAGCTTTTGAACCTCTTTTTCCATTTGGCTAATTCTGCTTTTGAAAGCATTCTTCTCCTCATTGGCTTTTTCAACCTCTTTTGCCAATTGAGTGAGCCTATTTTTCAAGGTGTTATTTTCTTCAGCATTTTTTTTGGGTCTCTTTACCAAGGTATTGACTTGTTTTTCATGCTTTTCTTGCATCTCTCTCATTTCTCTTCCCAGTTTTTCCTCCACCTGTCTAACTTGATTTTCAAAATCCTTTTTGAGCTCTTCCATGGCCTGAGCCCACTGGACATCCACCTGAGATGTCTGGGATACAGAGGCCCCGACCTCCACATCTTTCCCTGATGGTAAGAATTGTTCCTCATCATCAGAGATCAAAGGTGGGAACATCTGTCCCCCAAGAAAGTAGCTTCTATGGTCTTATTTTTCTTCCCTTTTCTGGGCATTTTCCCAGCCAGTTACTTGTCTTCTGAGATTCCTCTGCACCCCCACCTAGATACGCCCAGCTAGTGCTTGGGGTCTGAGACTCAAATGCTGTTCCCTAGCCTCGGGGCTTTCAGTGGTGGGGCGGCTGCTATTCAATTTAAGTTCTGGTGCTCAGGTAGGGGCAGGGCCGCCTCCCAGGGTCAGTTCCCTCGGGGGGTTTATGCGCAGACCTTTGGTAATGGACCCGAGCCCCTGCCTGCTTGGGGAGTCCCAGGCTGCCACTGCCTCTGCTACTGCCTCTGCCGCTTCCTCTGCCACTGCCTCCTGAGAGGTCCTGAGTTATGGAAACACCCTGCTCCCCTCTCACCCAGCCCAGAAGTCTCTCTCACTGACCTGTAGTGCCTGTGGGTGGAGGGACCTTCGTGGCTGCCAGAGATTCCGTCCCTGAAGCCTGCTCAGATGTGCTCCTCTGGGGCCGCCTGGCCAGGGCAGCGCAGGGGTGGGCTCCGCTGTCCGGTGTGTGACAGACGCCTGGGGATGGCTTTCCAGGGCTCTCTGGAGCAGAAATCTCTTCCACTGTGTTTCTGTGTGGCTTGCAGTGCTCCACAATTTGTGGGGAGTTCTTTTTACAGGAAATTTATGGGATGTGGGTTTGGAGCTAGTATACGTGAGTCTTTCTACTCCGCCATCTTGGCTCCTCCCTCCATTGCCTAATTGTTAAACTGAGTTTTCATCCCAGCCCAGCTCAAGGGCCACCCCTCCAGAGTGAAGCCTTTCTGGGTATCCCCAGCTGTGAGTGTCTCTCTGCCTACAAATTACCATCTATCGGTTGTGTTTTTCATTTGTATCCATCATGCCAGTAACCTGGCTCTTGAACTGGCAATCCTAAGGCTCCATTGAAATAACCAATTTGCCTAGAGATAGAGTAGATATTTTTGGTCATCAGTGCAGAAGATTCTGAAAAAGAATGTGATCTTGGAATAATGACAGCATTCAAAATCTTTAACCATTAAAGACATACAGCATGGTGGAAGGGGGATGATGGCAGGGAGGTTCAGTCAAAGAACCAGGTTTTGAACATTAGTTCCTTACTATCTGTGTGACCTTGAGCAAGTCACTTCACCTCCTGTGCCTCAGTTTTCTCCTCTGCAAAGTAAGGGGGTTGGACTACTAGACTCCAGTCCCATATGGGGTTGTGACCCACAGTTCAAGAAGCGCTGAAGGGATCAAGAGTGGAAAACGTTTAAGAAGTGGGCCTCTGAGGTCTCTTCTAGCTCTAGATCTAGGGGCCTATGATGCAATGTGTGACCTTAGCTAAGTCACTCCCCTGCCCTGGGCCTCAGTTTCCTCCTCTGTAAAACCAACAGATTAGATCATATGCACTCTGAGGTCTTTTCCAGCTTTAAATCTCGTATCTTATGATTATCCTATGATACTATAATCCTGTGTTGAATAGAATAGAATATAAACTCCATGCAGCCAGAGACTGTACCCAGAGCATAGCACAATTCTTGGCACATGATAGGCATTTGATAAATGTTTCTTGATTTATTTATTGATGACTTTCTTCAAGTCTCAGCTCAGAATTGGTCTCCTTTAAAAAACTTCCAACTGCCATACTCTGAGCCCTGATATCAGTATTCTCCATAAGGAGATTTTATTCTGTCCTTGATAGCAGTTACTTTTGTAATTGTTTTCTCCTTGTTTGGGGCAGCTAGGTGGTGTAAAGAGGGTCAGGAAGATCTAGGGCCAAATCCTGCCTGGAACACTTAGCTGGGTGATCCTGGACAGGTCATTTGACCTCTTTCAGTCTCAGTTTCCCTACCTGTCAAATGGGACTAATTCCAGCCTCTACTTCCCAGTGTTGTGAAGCCCAAATGAGATAACATATATAAAAAGCATCTTGCAAACCTTAAAGAATTGTAGAAATGTTTGCCATTTGCATTATATATAATCTCTCTCCAGCTCAGTAAGTTCCCCAAAGGCAAATGTTAGGTCTTCTACTTCACTGGCATCTCCTTTTGTCATCTAGTACAGTATTCTGCCCGTGAAATCAAATAATCCAAGGTCCAGAGCTGGAAGGGACCTCAGAGGCCATCTGCCCAAACCTCTACAGGTTGAGGAAATCAGAGCCTAGAGAGGTGGCTAGGCACTTGCTCAAGGTCACACAAGAAGGAATTGGCTGAGATGGGATTTGAAGCCAAGGCCTCCTACTCCAGGGCTCTCCCTCCCTTCTCCTCTCCCCTCTTCTCCCCCACAGCATGCTGCCTCATTGCTAGGGACCTGTTATTTCATACCACTTTACAACATTGTCAGAGGCATTTCAAATTCAAACTGAAGAAGCCATGGGGTTTGAAATGATGGTTAATAACAGTGATTGTGGCCTGGCAGATTCTATTAAGCAGGCAAAGTTTTGCAGGAAGATCCACAGATGACTCAGGTGTTTTCTGGCTTGAGTCCAGTCTAACTCACTTCAGAATGACTCCTCACCTGGTTGGTCACATGGCCACAGAAACTTGTAAAGACTGGCTCCTGAGTTATAAAGCAGAGATAATCTTTAGGGATTCAAGATACCCCCATCAGGGAAATCACAGAGTCAGAAAATATTGATCAATCACCCATTTTGTGTGAAGCAGTGTGGCCTTGGGGCTTAGGGAGCCTGCTTTGTGTTCAGGAAGGCCCAGTTTAAAATACCTTCTCTGACCCATAGTGGCTGTGTTACCCTGGGTAAATCACTTACGCTCTTCATGCCCTAAGGGACTAACTCTCCCAAACTGGAAGTTCTATAGCAAGTGTTGTTCTGCACTGGTAGAGGGAGTTTCCTCCTTGAGAAGATCTTTTATCATATGATCACGTTTGGTTTTTTACAAAATGTAGAGGGTACTGTGCAGGATAGGCACAAGATGATGAGGGATGGAGCTGAGATGGTGGGTGAATGTGGAACTGATCTGAGTGGCACCCATGGCAGTAAGGCTTTTGAAGGTCCTGCCACATTAGGTTATTTTGTCCCTAAAAAGGCAATGAAACTGTCTTCAAGACTTAAACCTTCTCATGCCTTACTTTCCTCATCTGTAAAATGAAAACTTTGTACTTGATGGGCTTCTAATGTCCCTCCCAATTCTAAATGTATGATTGTAGAAAATTTCATATTCATTTCAGAAGACTGTCTTGAACCACTGACATAGCATTTTGTTTGTCCAAGGCAGAGGTGGCCAACTCTTGGTGCACAGGCACAAATTGCCCACAAACTTTCTCCCTTGTAGTTAGCTTCTTGTGCAAAATGACTAACTTGAGCATGTTTTACATGATTGCACATGTATGACCTATGACATACCATCTCAGGAAGGGTGAGGGAGGGATGGATAGAGTTTGGAATGCAAAACTTAAAAAAAACCCCAGGTACTAAAAATTGTTTTAATGTAACTGAGGGAAAATAAAATATATTAAAAATATAACTGGAAAATGCCTAGCAAAATAAAAATGCAATACAGTATGGATGTTAATTTGTGATTTTCTAAGTCAATATGCAGCCCACAAGGATCCATTTCTAATTGAGTTTGACACCTTTGCTCTAAAGTTGATATCCTACTAGTTGATATTTCTCAGGACTTGATGGACTTAGCATTCCTGGTCAAGTCAACACATTTTTCTGAGTATTGTGGCAAATGAGTTATCTCAAACTGAACCACTGCTTTTTTGCTGTTGCTGAGAAAACTTCTTTTGTTAAAGGTTATGTGGTTGGTTTTAATTCTTCTTTACAACATGACTAATGTGAAAATATGTTCAGTATGAATGTCTATGTAGAGCCTATATCAGACCATGCACCATCTTGGGGAAGAGGGAGAGGAAGAAGGGGGAGCAAATTAAAACTCAAAAGCTTATGGAACTGAATGTTGAAAACTAAAACTAATTTAAAAAGATAAATGTCATATGGTTGAAAAGTGTCTCATTTTGTCAAAATCCTGAGCTTGAACCCCTCGACTGTTTTGAATCAAGACTGGTCCAGAAAATTTAGTATATGAAAAGAAAGGGATAATGTAATACATTTTGTGGAGATAGGCCCAACCAGACTTGGTGAATGATTGGGTGCAGGTGGGCTTGGGGGTGAGGGAGAAAAACAAGCCAAAGATGACTGAACTTAGAATGCTAGTTGAATGGGAGGATAATGGGACCCACCATAGAAAGAGGGAAGTGTTGAGGTTTGGGGGGGGGCATAGAATTGATTCCATTTGGAGCTCATGCAAAGAAGGAATAGGAGAGGGCCCAGAACAGAATCTTGGGTAAAACCCACACCTAGGAGGAGGAAGTGGCTGGAGCTCCAACAAAAGAGACTGTTAAAAATATCTAGAAAGGTTGCAAGAGAGCCAGGGGAGAGAAGTGTCATGGAGGCTAAGAGAGGAAAGTATTCAGGAGTGAGGTGTTAGAGATGGTAGATTGTGTCAAAATCTGTAGAGAGGTCATATGAAATGAAGGGTGAGAAAAAGCCATTGAATTGAATAGTTAAGAGATCATTGGTAACCTTGGAGAGAACAGTTTCATCTGAGTGGGGAGGTCAGAAGCCAGACTGCACAGAATTGAGTGGTGAGTGGGTGGTGAGGAAGTCATCAGTTTAGATGGCTTTTTCTAGGAGTTTAACTGTGAATGGGAGGAAAGATTTAGAATAGGAGCTTGGGGTTTAAATGGAGTTATTGCGTTTTGTTTTTGTTTTGATGGCAGATACCTTGTAATATGAAATTGGGAAGAACCTAGTGGATAAGGAATTACTGAATCAATCAATCAACAGAGGTTCAGGGGTCAAAATGGAAGGGGAAGGCAGAGGGGGATAGGGATTTGAGAAATGTAGGGGAGTGAGAGAGCTCAAGGGGTAGGGACAAAGGAAGATTTCTATTCATATTCATAGCATACTAGATAAGAAGCTGGAAAAGCTCTTGGGGGGGCTATCTAGTCCAACCCCCTCATTTTACAGGGAAGGAAACTGAGACCCAAGGATAGGAAGTGACATTCAAGGCTACAACAGGTTCCTAGCTCTATAAAGGACCTCAGAGGCCACCTAGTCCAATATCTTCATTTTATCGAGAAGGCAACTAAAGTGACTTGCCCAAGTCACACAGATACTGTCAGCAGAAGGATTTGAACTCAGGTACTCAGACTCCAAAACTAATGTTCTTTCCACTGTACCACATACAGCGTGAAAATGGAAGGCGTTGTCAGTCTGTTCTCTCTCCAAACAAAGGAGTAGGAGGTAGAGGCATCAGGAATATTGGGTCATGCATCTGTATTAGTAAAAACCTGATCATTGGTTCTTCAGCGGCTTGATGGAACTTGCAGTAAGAATAGTTTCTTTCCTCCATCCCAGGATGTTACATACCCAGAAGATAACTTACCCTTACTCTTGGAGTGAGTGCCTGGTTGGTCCTGGTATCTGAAGTTCTAGTCCTCGATGCCATCTTGGTGTTGAAGGACTTGGGGTCTAAATGGTCAAACATCAGGACCAAGATAATATTTCTGTTATGCTTTCCCCCTCATGGTGGTAGGGTGAGCAGACCCCCAAATCTTGATCAAGAAACTAAAGACCTTCCCTGTAAGAATAGGGTTGGAGTCAGCTGACACCAGCTAGGAATGCTAAGAGCAGTTAAAAAGCATAATGATGAATGGACTTAAGGAAAGGATGTTGACATTAGATAGTTTCTATTACCTGGTTTTCCTCTATGAATTCAAGTTAAAAGGTGTGTGTGATCTGCACATTGAATGTGTGTGTGTTCATCCTTCATTGCTGAAGAAAGCCATGCCATCAGAGAAATGATGATATGACTTGCACTTGACTTTGTTTTGAGTGAGGAAGGGCTGTGCAGGTCACCAGCCTCACTTCTCCTCCAGAGCCATCTGAATCCAGTGACCTGATATTCATCAGGATGACTGGAGATGACCCAGGATGAGGCAATTGGGGTTAAGTGACTTGCCCAAGGTCACACAGTTAATGAGCGTCAAATGTCTGAGGTAAGATTTGAACTCAAGTCCTCCTGACTCCTGCACTGGTGCTCTATCCACTGCACCACCTAGCTGCCCCACATGTTGAATATGTTGATAAGGAAGCCAGTAGTTGTGATAACTAAGACATAGGCTCTGATCTTTGAAAGATCTTAGATAACTAAAGCAGTACAACAGACCTGGAAGTGGGCAAATTAGCTTGATTTTTAAAAATAATATTTTATTTTTTCCCCCAATTACATGTCAAGACAATTTTTAGCATTCATTTTTACAAGATTTTGAGTTCCAAATTTTTCTACATCCCTTCCTCCCTCCCCTCCTCTCTTCTGAAAATGGTAGGCAATTTGATATAGGTTATACATGTGCTATAATGTAAAACATATTTCCATATTAGTCATAGTTGTGAAATAAGAAGTGGTTCAAAAGGAAAAAACCCACGAAAATGAATAAAGTAGAAAAAATATGCTTCGATCTGCATTCAGAGTCCATCAGTTCTTTATTTGGATATGAATATCATTTTCCTTCGTGAGTCCTTTGTACTTGTCTTGGATCTCTGTGTCTCTGAGAAGAGCTGAGTCATTCATAATTGGTCATCATACAATATTGCTGATACCATGTACAATGATCTCCTGGTTCTGCTCATTTCACTTTGCATTGGTTCATACAAGGATTTTCAGGTTTTTCTGAACTCTGCTCATCATTTATTATTGCACAATAGTATTCCATTACATTCCATTATACATTCATATACCACAACTTGTTCAGTCATTCTCCAATTGATGGGCATCCCCTCAATTTGCAGTATTTTTTCTACCACTGAAAGGGCTGCTATAAATGTTTTTACACATGTAGGTCCTTGCTCCTTTTTTATTATCTCTTTGGGATACAGACCTAATGGTAGTATTGGTGGATCAAAGGGTATGCACAGTTTGATTGCCCTTTGGGCATAGTTACAAATTACTCTCTAGAATGATTGGATTAATTCACAGCTCCACCAACAGTGCATTAGTGTTCCAGTTTTCTCACATCCTCTCCAATATCTGTCATTTTCCTTTTTTGTCATATTATTCAGTTTGATAGGTGTGATGTGGTACCTTAGAGTTGTTTTAATTTGCATTTCTCTAATCAAAAGTGATTTAAGAATCATATAATTTTTGTTGGTTTTGTTATGGATATGGTCAGTTATTTTGATAGTTTTCCTAATATTGGACCAACCCTGCTTTCTTGGTATAAATCCCACCTGGTCATAGTATATAATCCTTATGATATGTTGCTGTAATCACTTTACTAGTATATTGTTCAAAATTTTTCCATTGATATTCACTAGAGAATTTGGTTTATAATTTTCTTTCTCTGTTTTAGCTCTTCCTGGTTAGGTATGACCATCATATTTGTGTCATAAAAGGAGTCTGGTAGGATTCCTTCTTTGTCTGCTTTCCCAAATAGTTTGTTTAGTATTGGAATTAGTTTTCTTTAAATATTTGGTAGAATTCACTTGTGAACCCATCTGGCTCTGGGGACTTTTTCTTAGGGAGTTCATTAATGGCCTCTTCAATTTATTTTTCTAAGATAGGGTTATTTAGGCATTCTAGTTCCTGATCTGTTAATCTGGGTAATTTTTATTTTCATAAATATTCAATGATTTTTGCACAGATTGTCAGATTTACTGGCATTTAATTGGGCAAAATATTTCCCGATGATTGCTTAATTTTCTTCATTGTTGGTAATTTCACTGTTTTCATTTTTAATACTGAATATTTGGTTTTCTTCCTTTTTTAAATGAAGTTAATCAGTGGCTTATCTATTTCATTGTTTTTTTCATAAAACCAGATCCTAGATTTATTTATTAGCTAAATGATTTTTTTTACTTCCAGTCTTATTAATCTCACCTTTGATTCGCAGGCTTTCCAATTTGGTGCTCTATTAGGGGATTTCAGTTTGTTCTTTTTCTAGCTTTTTTTTAGTTGCATGCTCAATTCATTGATCTGTCCTTTTTCTATTTGTTGGTGTAAGAATCAAGAGAAATAAAATTTCCCCTAAATACTACTTTGACTACATACCATAAATTTTAGTATGTTGTCTCTTCATTGTCATTTTCTAATGAAATTATTAATTGTTTCTATGATTTGTTTTTTGGCCCACTTATTCTTTAGGATTATTTAGTTTCCAATTAATTTTTAATCTATCTTTCCACTGCCCTTTGTGGAATGTAATTTCTATTGCACTTTGATCTGAAAAGTATACATTTTATATTTCTGCCTTTCTAATTTGATTTTGAGGTTTTTATGCCCTTATACAGGTTCAATTTTTATGCAGGTGCCATGTGCTGCTGAGAAAAAGATATATACCTTTTTCTCCCCATTCAATCTTCTCCAAAGTTCTGTTATATCTAACATTTCTGATATTCTATTTACCTCCTTAGTTTCTCCATTGTTTACTTTTTGGTTGAATTTATTGAGTTCTTAGAGTGGATAGTTGAGGTCTATAGTGTAATTTTGTTGTCTATTCTTGTAACTCATTTTACTTCTCCTTTAAGAATTTGGATTCTGTACCACTTGTCACATAAATGTCTAGTATGGATATTGCTTCATTGTCTATGGTGCCTTTTTAGCAAAATAATTTCCTTCCTTATCTCTTTTAATTTTGCCTGTTTTTGCTTTTACTTTGTTTTAGATCAGGATTGCTACTGTGGTTTTGTTTTTTTTCTTTAGTTCAGCTGAAGTATAATAGATTTTGCTTCAGTCCCTTACCTTTACACTGTATGTATCTCTCTGCTTCATGTATGTTTCTTGTTAAACAACATATTGTAGGATTCTGGTTTTTGATCCACTCTGCTGTCTGCTTCTGTTCTATGGGAGAGTCCATCCCATTTCCATTCACAGTTATTAACTGAGTATTTCCTTCCATCCTATTTTTCCTCTTGTTTATTCTTTCTTTCCTTTTATTCTTTCCCTCCTCATCAGTGTTCTGCTTTGGTCTACCACCTCCCTGATCTAACCTCCCTTAGGTCAGTCTCACCTTCCCTTTACTTAATTTCCTCCTCTCCTACTTCCCTGTCAGGCAAGATAGATTTCTGTGTCCAACTGATTGTGTATATTATTCTCTCTTTGAAATAATACTAATGTTAGAGTAAGGTTCAAACTATTCCCATTGCTTACCCTCTCATCTTTTTCTTCACTGTAATAGGTCACACCTTTTCATGTGAAATAATTTACCCCCATTCTATCTCTCTCTTCTGCACCCAGTATACTCCTCTTATTTATATGTTTTTCAATGTCATTCCCTCAAATTAATCTTATACTTGTACCCCCTGTCCTATGTGTATTTCTTCTAGCTGTAATATTAGTGATACGATTTTTAAGAATTACAAGCACTGTCTTCCCATGTACAGATGTAAACAGTTTAGCTCTATTAAATCCCTTATATTTTCTTTTCTCTTTTTCCCCATTTATTCTTCTCTTGGGTCTTGATATTGGAGATTAGAGTTTTGGCTTAATTCTGGTCTTCTCCTTATGAAAGCTTAAGATCCTTCTATTTCCTCAAATGACTATTTTTTCCCCTTTGATATATAATGCTTAATTTCATTGGGTAACAGATTTTTTGGTTGTAGTCCCTGCTCTTTTGTCTTCTGGAATATCATGTTCCATGACTTCAGATCTTTTAATACTGCAGTTGCTTAGTGCTGTTTAAACCTGGTTGTGGTTCCCCAATATTTGAATTGATTTTTTCTGTCCATTTAAAGTATTTTTCCTTGACCTGATAGTTTTAAAATTTGACTATAATATTCCTTGGGTTTTTATTTTGGAATCCCTTTCCTGAGGTAATCAGTGGACTCCTTCAATGCACATTTTGCCCTCTGGTTCCAAGATGGGCAGTTTTCCTTGATAATTTTTTGAAAGATGTTGTCTAGGTCCCACTTATGATTTATGGCTTTCAGATAGTTCAATGATTCTGACCTTATCTCTCCTGGATCTATTTTCCAGGTCAGTTGTTTTTCTATGAGATATTTTACATTTTCTTCTATTTTTTCTTTCTTTTGAATTTTTTAAAGTGATTTTTGATATCTCATAGAGTCACTAGTTTGCACTTGCCCAATTCTGACTTTTAAGAACTTATTTTTCTTGATTAGCATTTGTAATTTATTTTCTATTTGGCCAATTGTACTTTTGAAAGAATTGGTTTTTTAGTGGATTTTTGGATCTCCTTTCCCATTTGGCCAACTTTACTTTTTATGCAGCTGTTTTCCTTTTTCCAGCTGTTGACTATTTTAAAACAATTTTCTTACATCACTTCCATTTCTTTTCCCAGTTTTTCTTCTACTTCTCTTATATGGTTTTTAAGCTCCTTTTTGAGCTCTTCCATGCGTTCTTTCTGGACTTGAGACCACTACCCATTTTTCTTCAAGGTTTTGTCCATAGGTGTTTGGACATTGTTCTCTTCTGAGTTTATGTCTTGATTTTTCCCTGTCATCATAATAACTTTCTATGGTCAGATTCTTTTTGTTATTATTGTTATTTTTTGCTCATCTTTTTTGGCCTTTTCTCTTTCATTTAGATTTGAAATCTGCTCCAGGGGTGGAAAGGGTACTTTTTCAGGATTCACGTTCCAGGGGCTACAGGCCTTTGCTGTTTGCTTGGTGCTGCACTGATATTGCCCTGAGGTCCATGGGTACCCCCATGTCTTGTGCTTCACTGAGAGGGAGGTGTGGGGATGGCTGGTACTACTGGAGGCAGTAGGGGCCTGACAGTTTGCCTGCTGCTGAGCAGGGTTCTTAGTTCTGGTGTATTGTGTGTGCTAAGGCTGGTGGTGTGTTTCTACATTTCTCAGGGTCTACACTGAAGCACTTGGTGGTCTGGCCACTGGAGGTTGCATATGTTGAAGCACATGATGATTTTCAGAGTTGAAGTCTGCCCATTTCCTAGCTATTCTGAAGCATGTGGGTGGTCCTGGCATTGGCATTTGCCTGCTCCACCACACTGGGGATTAGAATTTACCACTGATTTTCTGAGATAGAGATTGCTGCTGGCTTGTTGGGGTACTTCCTGTCCTGGACTGTGCTTCCCTTTTATTCAAGTAACACAGATCTTTTCTGCTGATCTTCCAACTTTCTTGGGCTCAATGAGGGTTTCATTCCATCTTTTTGCTGGTTCTATTGTTCCAGGATTTATTTTTGGGTGCTGTTTTATGGTCCTTGGGGGGAAATATGGGAGAGTAATGGTGATTTAAATGCTTACTCTCCCATCTTGGCTCCCAGAAATCTCAGTCAGTTAGCTTGATTTTCAAAAATGGAAGAGAGTGGACTAGATTGGTGAGTGTGAATTTCATTCTGGGCAAAATCCCAGAAATTTTCATTAAAAGAGTAGCTCTGATGGCATCAACAAGCAAAGGTCTTACCAAATTGACTTTATTTCTGTCTGTGATATAGTTACTAGACTGGTAGGTAAGGAGAGTGCTGTTGCTATACTTTATCTAAGTCTGGGAAAAGCATTAGACCAAGTTTTTCTTAGGCCAATTTTGTAGAAAAAGATGGAGAGCTGTGTGCTAAATGATAGTACAGGCATGTGGATTTTGGTTGGTTGATAGGTTGAACGATTGGACCCAAAGAGTGATTATTAATGCCTTGAAGTCACCTTTGAAATATGTCTCCAGTGGTATCCCCAGGGATCCGTGCTTGGTTTTGGTGCTGCTTAACATTTTTTCCGTGCCTTGGATGGAAACATTTGAAGATGGCATGAAACTGTTGGATAATAGAGTTAGGATCCCAAAGAAAAGAAAATCTCAATAGACTAAAGTGAAGGGTCCAGTCGAATCAGATGAAATTTAATAGAAATAAAAAATTCACCTTTATGAGGTGACAGTGGGGGCAGTGTGGCTAGATAAAAATGATGACATGATTGATCTGAGGGTTTTAGTGGACCCCAATATCAACAGGAATCAATGGTATGACTTAATAGTGCTAATACTCTATTATAACTATAGTTTATGTTAAGAGATGAATTATCAGTCAGTCAATAAACATTTACAAAGCACTTATGATGCATCAGACACTATGCTATGCAATGGGGCTACAAAGAAAGGCAAAAGACCTGCCCTCAAGGAACTTATAGTCTAATGGGGGAGACAACATATAAACAATGATGGGGGAAAAAAGCTATATACAGAATAAGTAGGAAGTAATCAAAAGAGGAAAGGCACTAAAATTATACAGAATTAGTGAGTGATAACTTCTGGTTGCCCTTAACAGTTATAACAGAACCTTTTCTCATGGAATACAGATTCATTTGCCTTCAAAGTACAGAGAGAGCTCCCAGAAAGTGCTCTTTCCCTTGCGTTACCATAAGCCCCTGCATTTACAGTCCCCTAGTAATCTGGTTGGCTCTGACCACATGTAGAATATTTTCTTCAGTTCTGAGAGCCCCATTTTAGGAAGGGAATAGCAAGTGGGAAGTGTGTCCAGAAGAGAGTAATCAGACTAATGATAGCCTTGCTTTCCTCCTCTGTAGAATGAGGTGAATAACTGGAAATGGAACAAGACAAGGATTGGATTTCGGCATATCTTTAAACTTTTCTTTTTGCCCAGACCAGGGATTTCATCAGCATTAGGAACTCCTGAAGAGTAGACTCCCCTCTATCAATGCAGATAAAAATCTAGCTCTGCAATTTATGATCTTAGAAAATTGCCTGGGACATGGAGAGGTTGAACAACTTGGCCAAGGTCATATAACCACTTTGTTCCAGGTCTTACTGACTCTGAGACTGTCTCTATTAACTAGGACACACTGATTCTCTTTAAACTTAAATTAGCACCTAGTTCATGATACAATTGTTAAATGGAGATAATAATGCCACCTACCTTCCCCGATCAAATTAGATAATATTTGTAAAATGGTCTATAAACCTTAAAGTGCTATTTAAATGTTAGCTATCATAATTAGAGGAAATTAATATTTGCTATTTGATTGATAAATTTGACTCTGAGAGAAACCCCAGGATTCTGATTTTAGAGCTTTGAAACAATGATCTAGTCTTCAGGTTCCTTTGGATGTAATGGGACTGGGGTCAAAATCAAAGGCCCTAGCAGAGGGGAAGGGGATAAGAGAAGGGGATGATAGTAGGGAGGGCAGATTGGGGGAAGGGGTTATCAGAATGCATGCTATCATGGGGTAGGGGTAGGGGAGAGATGGGGAGAAAATTTGGAACTCAAAATCTTGTGTAAGTAAATGTTGAAAAACAAAAGTAAATTAATAAAATGATACCCCCCCTACCGCCCCAAAGCCAGCCTATGTGAAAGATGCAACAGTTCCCTCAATTCAAATGTAAGTGAAATGAGCTTGTAAACTGTTTGGCACACCTCCCCTCCTCCACTTCATAGCATTATTTTTCCAATTATATGTAAAGATAGCTTTTAACATTTATTTTTGTATGATTTGGGGTTCCAAATTTTTCTCTTTCCCTTTCCCCTTACCCAAGACAGCAAGCAATCTGACATAGGTTATATATATACAATCATATTAAACATATTTACACATTAATCATATGGTGAAAATCAGAACAAAAGGAGAGAAACCATGAAAAAGAAAAAAGCAAAAACAGTGAAAATCATATGCTTTGATCTGTATTGAAAATCAAAAGATTTTTCTCTCTGGACGTGTGTAGCATTTTCCATTGTGAGTCTTTTGGAATCATGCTGGATCATTGTATTACTGAGAAGAGCTAAGTCTATCATAGTTGATCGTTGCACAGTGTTGCAATGTTACTGTGTACAATGTTTTCCTTGTTCAATTCATTTCACTCTGCATCAGTTTATGTGAGTCCAGTTCTTTTCTGAAATCTACCTACTCATAATTTCTTATAGCATTCTATTACACTCACATGCTTCAGCTTATTCAGTCATTCCTCAAATGATGGGCATTCTCTCAATTTCCTATTCTTTACCACCACAAAAAAGAGCTGCTATAAATATTTTGGTACATGTGGGTCCTTTTCCCATTTGTATGATCTCTTTGGAATACAGAACTAGTAGTGATATTACTGGATCAAAGGGTATGTGCAGTTTACCTTTTGGGCATAGTTTCAAATTGCTCTCTGGAATGGTTGGATCAGTTCACAACTTCATCAACAATGCATTACTGTTCCAATTTTTTCACATCTCTAACATTTATCACCTTCCTTTTCTGTCATGTTAGTCAAAATGATAGGTGTGAAGTGGTACCTCAGAGTTGTCTTAATCTTCATTTCTCTAATCAATAGTAATTTAGAGCATTTTAATCTGACTATAGATACCTTTAATTTGGCACATCTTTGACTATGGGGTTGTAGAAAGACTTAGAATCAGAAAACATGGACTCTAGAGTCTTGTCTCTGATATTTGTGACCTTGACACAAGTCCCCCTTTCCTCTTGTGGCCTTTATTTCTCTTTCCGTGAAATAAATGGGTTGAGCCACCAAATGTCAAAGGGGCTTCCAATTGCCACATTCTGGGATTCTGGCCGGAAAAATCAACTTGGTTCATGATTTTGTACTGTAGCTATTACTTTTGTTCTGGATAGCATTTATCAGGCTGCAGGAGACACAAAATGAGTTGCATATGATGTCAGATTTGTAAGGGGCCTCAGAGGTCATCTAAGTCCAATGAAGCTGAAATTCCCTCTCGAGTGCTCCAGCTTTTCCTTATGATTCTAGTGATGGGGTACTCACTGCCTTTTGAGGAAGCCCATTCCAAAGATGAATTCAGTGAGGTAGCATACAATACTAAGGAGGCCCCTTGCTTCCCTTTCACTACAGGCTGCTTTTCTTCCTTTTCTATCACTTGTTTTTTGGGAATGCTCTCCACTTATAACCTCTGGCATACATTCCATGAACAACATGTCTTTAGGCCAAGGGAGGACATAGCAAGTATGAAACTTGGGAAAACCCATCTCTAAAGCCCCAAACACATTAAAGTGTATCTTGTAGCTACTGGGTTGATCATTCCATCCTTATATAAGGAAAACTTTTTTATTTTCTATCTAACCGTTTCCTCCTGCCTGCCCCTTAGATACCTTTCATTGCAGTGGAAAGTGTTCTGAATTCAAAATCTGAACACCAGAGTTCAAATCCCAATTCTGCTTCTTATTAGCTGTGTGACCTTCAGCAAATTACTTCTCCTTCACAGACCTCAATTTCCTTCTCTGTAAAATTAGAGAGGCAGACTCTATGGCCTCTGAATTCTTTTCCAGCTTTTGATTTAAGATCCCATGGGTGACTTTGGGCAAGGCAGGGGTCTCAGTTTCCTGCACTATAAAATGATGGGAGTTAGACTATATCGTCTCTAGGGGCCCTATGACCATATGTATGAATTTAGGAAAGTCATTTCTTCACCATGGACTTCAGTTTCCTGCATTGTAAAATAAGTAGGTTGGGCTAGGTGGTCACTGAAGGCCATTGTAGATTTATTTCTATCAGTTTATGATTTTGGGGGTTGAAATCCCTTAATAAGAATGTGGAAGAAATGTTGGAATCAAGTGTTTCCATGAGAATATTTCCCAAATTAGGCTTAGGATCATGATTTCCTCTTCTTCTGCCAGAAATTTTTCACTCCAGACTCCAACGTTTATTTCTTCGTCCCCTTCTTTATGCTGTTCACATACATGATGAGCCTGTGGGAGGATGGGAGCTAGATAAATCCAAGGTATGATTCTTATTATTGTAGCTCACTTCTCTCTCTCCTTGATCCTGAATTCATTCAGTGCCCTTGCCTTGGGTTCATTTGATTCCTTGCTTCATTCTCATTTTAATAAGCCTACCTATAAATAAAAATAATAGTGATAATCAGAAGCTCCCCCCCCCCAGCCTCAGTGTCTCAAGAAAGTATTTGGCTGGAGAGCAGCATCTGAGTCTGGTTCTATCCCAATAGGAAAGAGAGGGGATGAGGAGGAAGGAAGTTCAAGTTCATGGGGTCAACCAATGTCAAGAAAAGCTTTCCCTCCAGCAGCAGCGCTGAAGTGAGGTTACCATGGAGCCACATAAGTACCAACAATGACAATTTCAAAGGAAAATGGATTGTGAACACAATGGATATTTCTGAATAGAATCCCTTTCAGGACCCCTTTTGACACCTATAGACTATAGAGGAGTCAGGCATGGCCAAAGTCAGGGAACATGGGTGTGAGATAGCTTATTAACAGTGATCAATCATCTATATTTGCAGTTACCCAAAGGGTTATTTGATCCTCTATATGAAACTGATAAGCTAAGTGACTGGAGTCAGGATGACCTAAGTTCAGATCCTGACTCAGGCATTTCCTAGCTATATGACCTTTGGCAAATCACTTGACCTCTGTTTGCCTCAGCTTCTCCACCTGTAAAAAGCTAGGTGGCACGGTGGATAGAATACTAGACTCTGAGTCAGGAAGTTGTTTAGTTGTGTCTGACTTCATGACCCCATTTGCGGTTTTCTTGACAAGGTACTGGAGTGGTTTGCCATTTTTAAATCCAGTTTACTTTACAGATGAGGAAACCAAGGCAAACAGGATGAAATGACTTGCCCAGGGTCACATAGTAAGTGTCTGAGGTCAGATTTGAACTCAGATGGCACAGTGGATAGAATACCCAGACAAGTCAGGAAGATACAGGAGAGGAGGTTGGGCTCCTCCTCCAAGATATTCTTTTAATAGGGCCCTTTCAAGCTTTCACCAAAAGGGCCCATGTAAACTAATACTGTTAAGCATTAATTTTGAATGTCAGCTGAGCTGCCCCTTTGCCTGTACCTATTGTTTCTAGGTTTAAGGAAGAAGATAAGAATGGAAGGAGAGAAATGGTTTGCCCAAGATAATACAGAGATGAGACCAGAAGCAAGGGCCTCTGACTCCAAGTCCAGTTCTCCTATTTGAACACATGGGCTCCCTGGCGGCCCCACCCCCTAATCCCTGTAGTGACCATGGGGCTTTGAATAGATCTTAGCTCATGCATGATATTGAAACTTCTTGTGATTTATTTTGCTTGATCTGATTCCAGAAATGAAGTGTCTCATCTTAAGCTATTCAATTTTAGGCCCAAGACAGGCTCTGTTGCAACATTGGGTTGTTTTGGGGTTGTGAATACTAAATCCCTAATTGAATCCCTGTGATGGGCTAGACCAGGACAAGACTTCAGGATCTAGATAGACTAGTCTAGGCAGGAGTCCACAGGGCACAATAGAAAGAAATGTGACCAGGTAATTCTCACATCAGCAATGGGCAGACAGTGGATGCTTTGAGGCCAGATTTAACATGAGTCTTACTATGGGAACTGGGGCTTAGAAGCAGATCTCCTTTGTGTCACAATATTAGGAGATACACTGTTTTCCATAGCCAAGGCCCAGAAAGCAAGCTGGGCCCTGAGCCTGGCATAACAACAATCCTTTGCGCTCACTCTTTGGCATAATCACATAATCATTGTATTGCTTTGACCAGCACCAAGTGTTCTCTGAGCTTGGTTAAACTCAGGTCAGTACCCATGTTCTGGTCATGAAGCCCTGCTATGACTCAAACTTGTCTCATAGTTGCTGTTACCCCTCCCTGTCAGGGCTACAGCTCACTCTATAGCCATTTATGTAACTATTGAGATCTTCCTCCGGTCCCCTGGCTAGGGGCAGGGCCCTGGCACATGTGCCTAGATCCCCTCCTTTCTTGCAAGATGCTTCCTTCACTTTGAAATTAAGCTTCTCTTTGGTTCCCGACTCTTCTGTCTCTAGCATGCTCTGTTTGCTCTGACCATCCCTAGGTTAGAGGCTGATTTGGTCTGGTTGATACCTGGAAGGCTAGAAAGACCCAGTCACAAGCTGGAGGTAAGTATTATATGGACCCTAGTTTTGTGCAGTATTAAAATGACCACGCCTCACCTAATACAGTCAAGGCTTATGTATTGTGGCTCTAAACAGAGAAAGAAAGGGAAGGAGCTATTTCATGTTCATAGTGTTGGATAATGTCACTAAGACTACTGGTGTAAAGGTAGTACAGAATCAACATCAAGGCTCATTCATTCATTCAACAAACCCTATGCACCTACTATGTGTGGAACTCTGTACTGGATCAAAATTTAGGTAAGCTATAATCTCTGCTCTCACGGAGCCTCCATTCTGGATGGGAATGGCACAATACACATGGAAGTGGTCCAAATCACTGCGCCAAATGGGAGGGGGAAGGGAGGATCAGAGAAGAGATGATTTTTGGATTGATCTTTAAAGGATAGGGAGGGATTCCTTGATTCCAGTGCTAGGTACCAGGCATGCGAAACCAAAATAAAAATAAATCTCTGCCTTCAGGAAGCTTCCATATGACTGAGGAATACAGCCTGTATAACTCTCATGGGATGTTAGATTCCTACATAGAAGAGTGTTTTCCTCACAGTAACCAAGTAAAACAGGTCACCCATTATACCCACTTTATAGATAGGAAAATTAAAGCTCAGCGAGGTGCCTAGGAGCACAAGGCTAATGTCTAAGGCAGCATTCAAAACCAGGTCTCTGGGCTTCAGAACAAATGCTCTCTCCACTAGTCCATGTTGCCTCTTGTAGGATCAGAATAGTCAAGGGAGGTGGCCCTTGACTTCTGGCTTCCTCTGCAGGGACGGGATCCGGGCCAGGGCTGGGGCTGATCATGATGAGACTGCAGGTGGGGTGAAGAGACCCTGAGCTGTTGGGGCTGGAAGAGGGAACCAGGCTGCTCATTACCATTCTAAACTCTTTTCCCCCTCCTTCAAACAGACCAAATGTACATGTTCTTCTCTCATGGTAAATGTGTCCATTAGCCATTAAGTTGTTTTTCCAGATGAAGTAAAGATCTCTTTCCTCTATTATGACAACAGTTCTTTTTGTTTCCATGTTTTCAGATGTTGGCTAGATTAGTGGCTATTTTGTTGATGAAAGCTTTCCTTTGGCAGCCAAGAGAACAAGGAAAGCCAAAAAGACAGGTTGGCTCTCTCCTTGGCCTTTCTATGAGACAGTCTGCTGTGATGTGTGTGACTTGGCCAGCCTGGCTCTCCATCCTGCTGTGCTTACCTGTGCTACCTTCCCCCTCTCTGAGCCCTTGTTTCCCTTTCTGTAAAATGGGGGCTTGGACCAGATGAGTCAGAACTTCTCTTCTGTTCTAGCACTGGGAGGTGACAAATTCAGTACTAAATGCCTTTATTAAACATTCAGTCCTCAAGGAGCTTATATTCTATTGAGGCCTGCAATATATGCATATTTCATTGAATTTTAGAGCTATGGCTTGAAGGCTGTTCAGTCAAAGGGGTTAAAGGAAATTCTGAAAGTAGAGTTACATAAGTAACTTATTGACCACAATTTCACAAAGGGGGACTCTGAAGCCCAGTAAGGTCATAGGGATCATAACTCTAGAGACAGAAGGGCCTAGTATAAATGTCTGATATTTCAGATAAGGAAACGGAGGCCCAGGGTAAGTGACTTGTCCAAGGTCGCATATAGGATCATAAGATCTAGATTTATATTGATTTAGAGCTAAAAGGACCTTAGAGATCATAGGAGTTGTGACCCAGGGTTTAAGAAATGCTGAAGGGGTCACAAGTGGAAAAAGTTTAAGAAGGCCTGACTTAGTTAAACTCCATGTTATAGAGGAGGAAACTGAGGCTAAGAGAAGGCATGACTCACCCAGGGTCAAGGTAAATAGATGGAAGATAATTTGAAGAGAGAGAGCACTTAACTCCTCGGGGTGGGAGTGAGGTGTGGTGCTGAGGAACAGATTCTTTTAGCAGCTTAGTCTTATGGCGTACTGAGGATTCTAAGGCAGGCACCGAGAGAGTGCACTCCAGGTACAAAATCTTATGAAAAGACATGGAGGTGGAAGGGAGAATCCTGAGGTTGGAGCAGTGGAGTAGGGCTATTATAGCTAGAACAAAGAAGAAGTGAAGAGGAGTAACATGAAATAAGTGTAGAGAGGTAGGCTGACTGGGAAGGACTTGAAATGCCAAGTTGAAGACTCCGCATTTAATCCTAGTGTGGACGATGGATTGGAGAGGGAAGGTTAATCACAAGGCTACCCCCCTCCCCCCCCAAAAAAAAACCCATTTAGTACAGTGCCTGGCACATAGTAGATGCTAAATAAATGCTGATTTACCATTACTGTGATAATTCAGAAAAGAGTTACTAAGTGCCTCATTTAAGTGGTTGTATTATTGAAGAGAAGGGGATCATATGAAATATAGAGAGGTAGGGAGTAGAGAAATAGGCAGTGTGGGAGAAGGGTCATAGAGTGGTCTACTCATAGGGTAGTCTACTCATAGAATAGTCTAGAATGCCTCAGAAGTTATGAACCAAAGTGACTGAGATAGGAACAGGAAAGCTGGGAAGAAGGCCAGATTTAGAGGGGGAGAGGACAAGTTTGGTTTTGGAGACATGATCCCAATGAGACACTGAGGTAGAGATTTCCACTTGGCTATTGGTGATGCAAGACTGGAGGTCAGAAGAGAGATTAAAGCTAAAAATATAGATTTTTGGAGTTTTCTTTTGGAGATACTAAGTCAACCTGCAAGAACAAATAGAAAAGAAGGTAGAGAGAGGAAAGAAATAAGAAAAGCCTAGGAAAGAGCTTTAGGGGATGCCTATACATTAAGGAGACCAAGAAGGAACAGTCCAGTTGGTAGGAGGAGATCCAAGAGTGATTTGTTTCAGGGAGGCACTGAGAACAAAGAAGTGATTAGATGGAATTAAAAAAAAAATTCCCACAACTTCCCACTGGTGCCTTGTCGTTAACTGAGGGGAGTGTTGATACCCACTGGCCCAGCTTGCTGCATTGACAAGAAGCAAGAGGCTGGCATTACCCAGAGCTCAGACAGGCTATCATCATTTGCTTACCATCATTAATTCCCCCTTCAAGTGTAAAGCAACAGCACCAGGATAAGCATTAGTAATCCCCATCCTAATCACAGGGATAATAGCAGTTAGTCTCAGAAGCTGGTTGCCCATGTTACAGTAACACACCCAGAATATTCCACTCAGAACCATCTTCTGAAGAGAGATAGAAATGGAAATATTCAGATAATAACAGTTTATCATAATAATAGTTTAGAGCAATGGTGACATGTTGGTTGTGTTCCCTCCTCTTCAGATCCTAGCTGGAAGGGACCTCAGAAAACATCTGGCCCCATTCCCTTCATTTTACAGCTGGAGAAATTGAGGCCCAGGGAGGTAAAGTGATTTGCTCAAGGTTGCGCAAGGAGTAAGGGTCAAGGATGATATTTGAATTCAATTTCTCTGATTCTTACACTTTCTCAGCACGGAATCTCTTCCTCATCTATTACATTTTACTTTTTATTACAATACGTAAATATCAGCAAACAGAAACAAAACAAGAAGATTGATATGAAATCTGGAGCTACTCTTTGTTTTTTAAAGTATATATGCAATATGACAAGGTAGTAATGAAACTGCCCCGTTTGTGGTCCCTTCTGTACCTGTTTTCTTTCCTGTATCTTTTTAGTGTTTCATCAATGTTTTTTTCTTTTTTCATTTCACATCTATGTCCTAACTCTTCCTTTTTTTCCTTCACTGGCTGGCCCTGCCTCCTGAGCCAGAGGGTTTGTGTTGAAATTTTGACTCATGATACTTTACTGCTTGATTGGCCTTGCATGAGTAACTTCTTCCTGGGCCTCAGTTTCCTTTTCTGTCAAACAAAAGGGTTGGATTTACAGGCTTCTGAGTTCTCTTCCAGCTTTAGACCTATGCTCCTGTGAGCCCATCAGATAGTGAAATCATAAGAAGCACAAATTTGGGATAGGAAATGCTGGGTTACTTTTGGAACATGTTTTTTATTGGGACACTCAGTTGGAGATATAAGTCTGGAGCTCAGGTAAGAGGTCAGGCCTGGGGAGATAGGCCTGGGAATCATCTGGAGAGAGATGAGATGCTATGGGAATCAATGAGATTACAAAGGAACATAGAACCCAGGACTGACCCCTAGCATTTGTGACAATAAATAATAAATAAATATGGATGGATGGTCCTATTGCCTCTGCCTCCCCCCTGCCTCACTTCATGCCCATCTGATAGGGAGCAGCAATTCAAAGGCAGTTTGGATTCAGCTTTATCTGAGTCCTCAGGGGAAGTGACATCCCCCAATACAATGATTGAACCCTGGACTTTCCTGCCTCTGAGTGGGCGGTTTCATCTTCGCTCTGCATTGGGGGTAGACGTCTAGTGCAATTATAGCGACTTCAAATTCTCTTGGCATGGAATAGACAAGAATAGTTTACTGGCCCATTGCATTCAGGCTGCCTGAGTCAGATATAGTGGCTCATGTTTGGATTCACCATATCTCCCCTCTCAAATGGCAATGCCAGTGCAGGTTTCCTGTTAAGGGGCATTTGTGATCCCCTTGTAGGTGGCATGATGTCATGTGTTCCTTTCCTGGTTTTTGATACTGAGAGAGGAGTATGGATTTCCAGAGAGAGAGAAGATGGCACAATGGAAAGGGCCTTAGAGTCCAAAGACCTAGTTTTGAGTCCTGGATTTGCTTCTGACCTCCTTGATCTTAAATAAATTACTTTTCCTTCCTGAGTTTCTGATAAGGGAAGCAACCATACTGACATGAGTTGTCATTTTTTTTTCAAAGGATGTCAGAGATAGGGGAGTCCTCAGACAGCATCCAGTCTAACCCCATCCTTTTATAGAGAAGGAAACTGAGGAACAGAGACAGGAAGGACCTGGCTCAAGATCATACATTAGCAGAAGCAGGATTTGAACATGAGTCTCCTTGACTGAAAGTCCAGATATGCCAAATAGTCCTGCTGTCCTTCCTTTGTTTCCCATCTCTAGTTGGGAAGTGGTGGAGCTTGGGATGGTGTAACCTGGCCCTTTTGGTGTGCTCTGTAGATATGTATGTAGTATCTTACATATGTAGTAGGTGCTTAATAAATGCCTATTTAGTTGAATTATGCTCTTTTCCCTGCACTATATAGCAGCAGCTAGATGGCTCAGTGGATAGAGCCCTGGTCCTGGACTCAGGAAGACTATAGTTCAAATCTGAACTCAGACATTCACTAGCTGTGTGACCATGGGCAAGTCATTTAGCTTCTTTTTTGCCTTAATTCCCTGGAGAAGGAAATGGTAAACCACTTCAATATCTTTGCCAAGAAAAACCCATATAGGGTCAGGAAGGTTTGGACATAACTAAATGACTAAATAACAACATTGTGTCTTCTTAACAGCTCACTAAAACAAAACACAACACAACTCAGAAGAGTATTAGTCTGGGTAAGTAGGTTTTCATGGTGTGATTTAAGAGATAATCAAAGGTTCTCCCCCCATTCCTCCCCCACATCTACCCAGGTGCCTGAAAATCCACTCACTAAAGGCCCTTGTAAAGATGTAAATTAATTAGTATTAAGCTCTTTAAGGTTGGCAAAGTACTTTACAAATATCCTCTTTTATCTTGTGGGAGGCAGGTGTTCCTATTATGCTTATTTCACATGTGGGAAAACTGAGGCAGGCAGAAGTTAATTGATTTCCCCAGAGTCTCGTAGCTAATAAGTATCTGAGGTTATATTTGAATTCAGGTCTTTTTGACTCCAGATCCAGCATTCTCTCCACTGTGCCACCTTAAGTTAAGCATCGAGTCATTGCTACTGGAGAAGGATGTGGCAACCACTCCAGCTTCCTTGGCAAGAACCAAAATGGGCAGGACGCAAAATGGAAAATGGATTACATGTAAGGAGAAAGGAGAGGGCAAGATCTCACTGAGCTCTGGAGCCTCAAATCAGGCCATTGCACTTTAGAAGAATCAGGATTGTCTTATCTTATTTACATTATCATTTAAACAAAAATAATCATGTACATGTTTTTGTGTTTTACATGCTGAGGCAAAGCAACACAACAAGCATTTGTTAAGAGCTTATTATGTGACAGACACTGTGTTAATTGTTAGGTACACAAAGAAAGGGGAAAAGACAACATCTGCCATCAAAGAACTGTGATATTTTCATGTTGGAGACAGCATGTGAAAAAGTAGATAGCTATACAGAGTGGTTGGGAGATCTGAGAAGTTTAGAGGAAGACATTCAAGCAGCTGAAGAGACTGGCCTCTTGGAAATTCCTTTTAGAATATGTGTGTGATTTAAATTGAGTCTTGAGGAAAGTGGAGAAACTGAAAGGCAGATGTGAGGGGATAGAGCATCCCAGGAGTGGGTTTACAGCACAGAGATGAGGCATAGAGTACCCTATTTGAGGAACTGCAAGTGAATTAGTATTGTTGGAACTTAGAACATGTGTAGGGAAGTAAGAGGTAAAAAGACTATGTTTGTCCTTCGTTCTTGAAGAGGACCATGTCATCAGGGAGATGATAACATGACTTGCAGTTAACTTTGATTTGAGTGAGGGAGGGTTACACAACGTCACCAGCCTCACTTTCTCCTCTAGAGTCATCAGGGTGCAGTGACCAGATACTCATCTGGATGACTGGAGATGACTCAGGATACGTTGGGAGACCTTGACCCTTTTAGGCTGAGGTCTTGTAAAAAGACTAGAAAGTAAGGAAAGGGCCATGTATTAGGGCTTTAAATTCCTATCAAAGAGTTGACATTTAATCCTGGAGGGAATAAGGAGTCAATTGGAGCATTTTGAGCAGGGGAGTGACATGGCCAAGCCTATACTTTAGGAAAATCATTTTGGCAGCAAAGTGGAGGATGGATTGGATTATGGAGGCACTTGAGGCAGGGAGTCTACCTAGAAGACTATTGTAATAGTTCAGCAGAGAGGTGATGACAGTCTAAACTGAAGATGTGGTCACTTAGTGGAGAGAATATGAATTGTGTCAGTAGAAACAATGAGCTTTGGCAACATATGTGAGGTGAGCTCAAGTAAGGTGTGGAGGATGACACTCAGATCAAGAATATGGGATATTAGGACAATGGTAGTGCTCTGGATAGTAACAGAAAAATTAGGAAGAGGGTAGGCTTAGGGAGAAAGATAATGAACTCTCCTTTGTACTTGGTGGGTCAATCAGGCAACTAGTGTTTGTCAAGTACCTCCTATGAGCCAGGAACTGTGCTCAGCAGTGGGGATACATAGGAAGACAAAGGCAAGAAGCTCACAGACTCAGTGAGAGATGACATGCAAATTACTTTGTACAAACAAAATATAGAGTAAATGAGAGATAATCTCAGAGGGGAACCACTAAGATTAAGGATTATTGGGGAAGGTTTCTTGGAGAAAGTGGGACTTTAACTGAGACTTGAGGGAATGCCAATGGTACATTCAATGAAAGATGTCTAAATGATAATGGCAATGATGAATTGGAGCACAGTGGAAAAGCTAGATATAGAGATCTCTTCATAGAAAGAATATTTGAACCCATGGCAACTGATGAAATCACCAAGCGAGAGAGTATAGAGGGTGAAGAGGAGAGAGCCCAGGACAGAGCCTTGGGCACCACCCACAGCTAATGGACATTGAATAAAGAATCATCAAAGAATACTGAGGAGTGGCCAGGTAGTCATTTATCTACCTGTGCAATAGCTTGAAATACACTAAGCATAAAATGAGAGGAGATGAGGATGATGATGATGATACTAATAAATGTCTTAGTCATATCATTTTGAAAACCTCAGCTTCTCTTATGGATGTACTAAGAGAAGGAAGGGAGTGTCTAAATTGAGACTAGAATAATATAAAGGAATAAAAATGACCTGGAGGTCAGACACAGAGTGGTAGAGACAGAAGAAGGCTATAAACCCCAGTAGCTGAGGGGCGTTGCCCAGTAGAGAGGGATGCATGAATGCAAGATAGAAAAGGGTTTCTTATACTTGGAGTCACACACAGTCAGATAAAGAAAGAATCTGGAGTGGAAAGAGAATAACCTCAACAGGGTTAAGTGACTGACTCATTAGAAAAACATTGAGCTGTTTCTATTTATTAGCCATTGAGCCACATTTCAAGTCTCTGCTATCGCAAGATAGAAGACGGTTGTCTCTGAATCTGTGTAGCTCCCATGAAGCACAGTGCCTGGAGTTGGGTGTCAAATGTCCCAAGGGTCTCTGCCAATGGCTTGCCTTGTGACTTTCCTTCCTCTTGGCCTTGGATTCCTCACCTATCAAATGAAGAGGTTGGACCAATGAATTCCTAGCATTGAGCAAACATAGTTTTTCACCCAAGTCTTAAGGACAGTGATGCCTTCTTCCCTTTAATCAATCAAGAAACATTTATTAAGTGCCTACTATGTGCCAATGAGGGAATTGTTTGGGATGAAGAGAAGTCACATATTGTTGCTTAGTTCTAAGGAAATTTCCCTTTCAGTTGATTCATGGGCCTGTGGAAATTCACTGGAAAGAGAGATTGGGGTAATGTGGACAAGGCATTCAATAAGCAATTTGCAAAATTGTCCTTGCCTAATTGGTTTCCATCAAGTACAGCACCTCACACAAAGGACTGCTAGATTCCTAAGGGAAAAACGAAGCCACCCTGGTAGAGGTAAGCATTAAATTAGAGCCTGGGCTCTTTGGAGGATTAATGAATGAATACATTAATTATATAATGAGAAAAGCCAGATTTTCATTTCTTGGGGTCCAGCTGTTTGCTTATTTCTTTCTCCTGAATTTGGAGAGTGTTCAATGCACTTGGCTTAGAGAAGGGCACACTTCCAGGCCAAAGGCAAGTATAATCAAATGAGGAGGTTGAACTGGTTTTGTCTCTAAGGTCCTTTCCAGTTCTAATTCCTCTGATTCCATGATCAACTCTCACTCGTCAAATTAGTTCTGTTTATGAAGTGTTTTGGCTACATTATCTCATGGGATCCACACAAGAACATTGTGGCATGGGGAATGAAAATGTTTGCTCCTATTTTCCAGAGGGGGAAAACTGAAGGGATATGATTTGCCCAAGGTCGCAAGTTAGAAAATGATGTAAACCAATGTCTTCTGATGAAAAAAGTGTTCTTTTTACTCCTGATTTTCGTGATTCTGAATGTGGTCATGCAAAGACAGTTCTAACTGCTTTGGGGATATTGATCAACTTGCTTGACTCCTCTCATGTTTCCATATACTATCAGTCATTGAGTAAAATTAGTTACAGATGAACCACATTTTGTCAAAAGAAAGAACTTAGACAGGAACAGTGCCTTGATTAATATCTAAATCACCATTACATTCACATACCACAACTTGTTCAGCCATTCTCCAAATGATGGGCATCCTCTTGATTTCCAGTTTTGGGCTACCACAAAAAGAGCTGCTATAAATATTTTTGTACATGTGAGACCCTTTCCAATTTTTATGATCTCTTGAGGATACAGTCCTAGAAGCAGTATTGCTGGGTCAAAGGGTATGCACATTTTTGAAGTCCTTTGGCCATAGTTCAAAATTGCTCTCCAGAATGGTTGGATCAGCTCACAGCTCCACCAACAATGAATTAGTGTTCCAACTCTCCCACATCTTCTCCAACATTTATCATCTTCCTTTTTGGTCATGTTAGCCAATCTGATAGGTGAGATGTGGTACCTCAGAGTTGTTTTGATTTGCATCTCTCTAATCAATAGTGATTTAGAGCATTTTTTCATATGACTATAGATAGTTTTAATTTCTTCCTCTGAAAATTGTCTGTTCATATCCTTTGCCCATTAATCAATTGGGGAATGACTTGTATTCTTGTACATTTGACTCAGTTCTCTATATATTTTAGAAATGAGACCTTTATCACAGACACTAGTTGTAAAAATTCTTTCCCAGTTTTCTATTTCCCTCCTAATCTTGGTTACATTGGGTTTGTTTGTGCAAAAACTTTTTGGTTTAATGTAAATAAAATTATCCATATTGTACTTTGTAACATTCTCTATCTCTTGTTTGGTCATAAATTTCTTCATTCTCCATAAATCTAACAAATAAGCTATTCCTTGCTCCCCTAATTTGTTTATAGTATCAGTCTTTATACCTAGATCATGTATCCACTTGGACTTTATTCTTGTGTATGGTGTCAGGCATTGGTCTATGCCAAGTTTCCGCCACACTGTTATCCAGTTTTCCCAGCAGTTTATGTCAAGCAGTGAGTTCTTTTCCCAGAAGCTGGGGTCCTTGTGTTTATCTAACAGTAGAGTGCTATATTCATGGACTACTGTGTCTTGAGTACCTTACCTATTCCACTGGTCTACCCCTCTATTTCTTAGTACCAAATGATTTTGATGATTGTTGCTTTATAATACAATATGAGGTCTGGTAAGGCTAGGCCACCTTACCTAGCATTTCTTTTCATTAATTCCCTTGATATTCTGGAACTTTTGTTCTTCCAGATGAATTTTGATATTATTTTTTCTAGCTCTAGAAAAAATATTTTTCTGGTAGTTTGATTGGTATGGCACTGGATAAGTAAATTAATTGAGGTAGAATATTGTGCTATAAGAAATGATGAACAGGAAGACTTCAGAGAGTCCTGGAAGGACTTATATGAACTGATACTGAGTGAAAGGAGCAGAACCAGGAGATCTTTGTACACAGTAACAACCACTCTGTTTGAGGAATTTTTCAGGTAGACTTAGCCCTTCACAGCAATGCAAGGACCTTAAAACATTCCCAAAGGATGCTTGAGGCAAAATGTCATCCACACCCTGACAAAGAACTGTGGAGTTGGAATGCAGAGTAAAGCAGAATATTTTCCCTTGTGTTATGTTTTGTTTTGTTTGGGTTTTTCTCATGGTTTCTCCTATTCATTTTATTTCTCTGCAACATGACTAATGTGAAAATGTGATTAATAAGAATGTATGTGTAGAACCCATATAAGATTGCATGCTGTCTTGGGGAAGAAGGGGAAGAAAATCCAAGACTTATGGAAGTGATTAATTGTAGAAAACTGAAAAAAAAAAGAAACCCTGTTCTACAAAAAAATCTAAATTGCCTTCAAACCCTGCATATAAAATTGGAATTGGATGGTTTTTTGTTTGCTTTGCTGAACTGTGTTTTTTAAAGTATTTTTATTGCTTGTTATAATGGATGGCTCTTTGGGAGGGATCATAACCTTATAGGTTTAGGGTTGGAAGGGACCTTTGAGACCATTTGGTTTATCCTCATTTTACAGAAGAGAAAATCAAAGCCAAGGGAAGGGGAGTGATTCTTGAAGACTCGAATAGCTAGTAAATACCAGAGCTATGGTTCAGTGGAAAGAGGGCTCAGCGTGGAGTCACAGAATTTGACTTCAAATATTGGCTCTGCCATTTATTACCTTTTGACCTTGTACAAATCACTTCTAGCTTCTGGCCCTTAGTTTCCTCCTTTATAGGATGAAGGGGTTGGACTAGTTGGCTTCTGTGATCCCTTCCAGTTCTAAACTAATGATCCTGTTCATGATGGAAAATAGCATCCACATACAGAGAAAGAACTTTGGAGTCTGAATGTAGATGGAAGCATACTATTTGCTCTCCTTTTCTTTTGTTGTTTTGTTTCTTCTTTCTCATGGTTTTTCCCATTAGTTCTAATTCTTCTTTACAACATGACTAATGTGAAAATATGTTTAATATGAAATGCATAGATAGAGTCCATATCAGATTGCAAGATATCTTGGGGAGGGGGGAAGTGAGAGAGGGAGAGAAAATTTGAAACTCAAAATCTTAAGAAAGTGAGTCTTGAAAACTAAGAGTAAATACATTAATATTAAAAAAATAATCCTGTGAGCACCCAAATCTCCTACCTTTCATGCTCTGATGCCACCTTGCTTATTCAAAGGCTTATATCCTAATAGGGGAAATAGGAGAGGGACACAAAGAAACAATCCAAATTGAAACATGAGAAATCCAGATGTTGAGTACCAAGTGCTCAGATGATGAAAAGAACCCTTTGTTCTGTGTGTATTCTTGGAAGGCTCAGTAGTGGAAGAATCATCATTTGAGTGGCATCTTGAAGGATGGAGAGATTGTCCCCAAGCAAAGATGGAAGGACTTCATTCAGCTCTGCTAGCTCTCAGCTTCAAGTACTCCAGCAAACTTTGATTGGAGAGGTGTGGGTACCTGATTTGCCTCTCCATGGGCATCCTACCTGAAAGTCCTTTTTAAGAACAGTATTTCCAGCAGGTTTTATGAGCGGGGGAGCTATTCCAGCCTGAAGCTTGGGGGCCAAGTGAGTCACCTGATCGTCACAGCTTGTGCCAACCCTGTCAGCTTGGAAGCACTTAATGGTACCTGTGTTCATTCATTCAGTCAGCGTGACGTTAGTCCCCCTAGATAAAAATACGAATTGTAAAAAAAAATCATTGTAACTTTCACCCACAAGCAAAGTTCCTTTTCCATAAATATATATATTAATCTCTAACATTTAGCATCTAATAGCAATAATCAAGAAAGCAGGGCTGGAGATAAAAGTGAGGCTGTATCCAGTGAGATGTCGATAAGAGCAAAAACCTGTAATTCACCCAAACAAGAAGAAAAATAAAAAGCATTAGAATACTTTAAGGAATGGCTAAAATGTACAGGTAAAAAAAAAGACATGAAGAGGCAAACAAGTTTGGGGAGGCTCTAGTTTGGGTGGCGTTTAGAATTCTGGCTCTGACTCTTGCTAGCTGGATGCCCTTGGTAAGTTGCTTTCTCTCTCTCCAAGCATCAGTTTCTCCTTCTGTAAAATGAGGAGAAATCATAGCGGTAGCACCCCTCCCTGGGGCATAGGTTCTGTAAGCCTAAAAGCTCTCCAGTGATGAAAGATCTCCTAAGTGTATCATTTTGCTTAAGAATGGGAGAATGAAGGAAATGTGGGTAGGGAGAACTGTGGTGTTTGATCATTAAATGTTATAAGGTACTTGTAAATTCTGGCACAGAGATGGATTTGTGGCATCTTGGCAGTGATTTTCTCTCATTTTCTTATGAGAGAGACTATTGCATTACTGAATTCGCAGAAGATTTCAAAATCTTTGAAATAAGCAGTTCTTAGTGAGGGCTTGGCAGGTATGATTTCCTAATTCCATTAAAAATTTATCTCATTTTAAAAAAATTGTGAGTATATAGAATGTTTAAGTTCATAGAATAGCCACAGAACATCCAAGCTAAAGAGTGTAGAGGTGATCTAGTCCATGGATGGGAAGCCTGCATCCTCGAGGCCACATGTGGCCCTCTCGGTCCTCAAGTGTTGCCCCTTGACTGAATCTAAACTTCACAGATTTGTCAAAGAACTGCACTTGAGGACCTAGAGGGCCACATGTGACCTCGAGGACACTTGATCTAGCCCAGGGAACTCATTTAATAGATCTCCAAGAGAGATAGTGACTTCTTCAAGGTGACTTGGAGGCCTTGGCTTGGGTCTGGCTTAGGGCTCTGATGTTTAAGGGACATGAAGTCATTGTGTGAGCCTGGTGACTGTCAGCCAAACATCTCCATGAATCAGGCAACCAATCAATCAGCTAATAACATTTCAGCTAGATGTGACAGGAAGTCTCTCTGCGTTGGTTGAGGCATTTGATCACACCCTGTGGACCTTGTATAAAACCATCAAGCTAGTTTGAAATCATGGATTCAAATGAGTGTGAGTCAAGAGAGAACACTTTTATCCAAGCCTCTGAGAAGGAATTGTTGGGAGAAAGGGTCAGAGAGGATAGGGTTGGAGAAGAGAAGAAGTTTAGCCTTCCCTTAGGTTGTGCTGTGGCTAAAAGCCACAGGAAGGAGGAAAGCTCTGAGTTAAAATTCAGCCTCTATCACCTTTGTGACCTTGGCCAAGTCATTGAACTTCTGTTTGTAGGTGAGCATGATAATAGCACCTACTTACCAGGATTTTCTTATGGATAAAATGAGAATATATTTCTTAAGTGTTTTGCAAACCTTAAAGTGCTAGACAAATGTTGTTTTTGTTGTTAGTGTTAGACCAGGTTAACACACTGAGGAAACAAGCTCCAAGATCGTATAACGAACCTGACAGAAAAGCTGTGTTTAAGGGAAACTTGCCAAGTAGCCACAGAACGGCAGGAGAAGACTTCTAGCAACCAGTAGCTCTTAGCCCTATGCCATGAATGCTTTTGAAGTCTGAGGTCACTGGTGGGAAAGTACGACACACTTAGGAAGGGAAATTTTTGTACCAACTGTTCTTACCTTAGTAAATATCCCTTTCCAAAAGGTAATTAGGGCAGCTAGGTTGTGCTGCAGTGAACAGAGCACTGGGTTTGGAATCAGGAAAATTCAGCTTTGTGAGTTCAAATCTGGCCTTAGACATTTACTAGTTATGTGAGCCTGAGCAAGTCACAACACTGTTTGCCTCGGTTTCATCACCCGTAAAATGATCTGGAGAAGGAAATGACAAACAACACCAGTATCTTTGCCAAGGAAAACCCCAGAGTGGGATCACAGAGTCGTAAAGGACTGAAGTAACTGAACTACAAAAGGTAATTAAGTTTGGTCTACTAATTGACATCAGCTGATAATCATGGGGGAAGGCAAAGCAATGGGAGCTTATGAGCATTACAGATACAACCCCGCCTCCCTTAATGCTATCTCCAGAACTCCTTAAGAGTTAAGAGTCAACCTTGTTCTTGAGTCCCTAGTTTGCCAATATGATGGTAAAGGTAAGGGATAAGACATGAGAGATGGGGAGGTAAAAACAGCAAGATTTGGATATGTAGGGATTGGTTATGTAAGGTGAGGAATCAAGGATAATGACAAAGTTATGAACCAAGGAATTCAGAAGTAGCTTTGACAGAAGTAGGGAAATTTTGAAGGGGGGATAATTGGGAGTGGGAGAAGAAGATAATGAGTTCAGTTTAAGATGAATTAAGTTTGAGATGTTTATAGGACAGAGTATCCTCTGTCTACTTTACAGAGCTGGGGCACCATGGGTGTAGAATATTACATAGAACATCAGAGTTTTTGGACATTTTGTTTAGTTTGGCTGAATTCCCAAGACCTTCTTTTTTTCTTCTTAATGACTAAAGATGAGTCTCTGGAAAGGGGAGGAGGGAAGATTACAATGGGGGATGTTGGTTTTGTGAAAACAAAAACTCACTACAAAAGACCTTGAGGTAGACTGTATCCACTGCCTGAGTACCAAACTAGTTTAGCTTGGAAAAGCTCAGTTCCTGAAGCTTGGGAAGCAAGAAAGGCATTTTTTCCTTTAACCCTAGCAAGGTCATAATCTCCCTCAAAAGAAAGACTATCCATCTAAGGAACCTTGAAAGATTTAACTTCTTATTGTTGGTCTTCTTGATTTCCATGAAGATTTTCCTTTCTGCTTTCCTGCAGTAGAATGGTGAGGGTGGGGGTGGGGTGGGAGCAAGGGAAGCATGAGTTCAAGTGCACCATCTGATTCTGCCATTTATCAGCTATATGACCCTGGTAAATTTCTTGACCTCTTTCTGAGCCTCAGTTTCCTATCCTGCGAAATGGGGATAATATTTGTACTACTTACCTCGAAGAGTCATTGTGAGGCTCCAGAAAATATCTCGTTTTGGAACTATAAGCACTGTCTATATTAGGAGCTGCTGTTTTGGTTGCTATTGTCATCATTATTTTAAAAGTAGCATTGATTGGATGAGGGAAGGCCTGGTAGTCTTGGACTGATCATAACGGTGCTTTCCATAACATGTCCTCAATGTGACCATGGAGTGAGTGATGGGACTCCTAGCAGAGCTTTGAGTTTGGGCCCCAGTTTTCCAGGGTCGGCCCATCTTGGAGGCCCATGACTTTGCACGTCAGTGACATGATGGATTGCAAAGGGCCTGGGTTAGGAGGGCTCAGGTTATATAACTGGCCTGCCTGCAAAGGGGAGGAGGGGGAACCTTATAAACCTGGGAGTGGAAAATTGTGCTGGGTGATTGCATAAGAATCTGAGGAAAAACAAAACACCACTCTCATTTTAATAAAAGCATTGAAAAAAATGATGAGTCTTCACTCTGTCTAATCAATTGCAGGGTTTCACAAGAAAAGCAGAGCTGGCTTTGCCCATTAATAAGCACAAAAATCAATCTTCAAAAGTCACATATTTCATTGGACCTATTTCTGGGACTCTTATGCCAAAATTCATAAACAGACTTTTTCTCCGAGTAGTAAGAGGGAAAGCAGAATGGGCTGGAGAGGCAGTGTAGTGCGGGAGACAGAATTTGATCTAGGAGCTGGGCCACCTGGATTCTAGTCCCAGCTTAGCCATTGCTTTGTTGTATGACCGATTCCTTCCTGGACCTCTGTTTTCTCTTTTGGGAAATCAGGGGGTTGGATTAGATGGTCTCTAATTAGAACCCCATTAAATAAAATATTAATATACATGTGTGTACACACACATGTACATGTACACACATATGTGCACACATATATACATATATATGAGAGAGTGTGTGTATGAGTTGTAATGGGGAAAATATGGGCTATAAAGGAGATTCTTGGCTTAAAAATGAATACACAAACCCAGTATAAATTGAGAATGTGACTCAACCATAATCCTAGAGATAAGAGACATATGAAGATTCCTGAAAAGAGGATGGCAGTGAGTTATCCATCAATATGAGTTTTAGGAACCTAGCCCCAACCCCTTGAAAAGGGTAGAAGAAACTATCAGTGGGAAAGATTCTTCTATTTCTCTACCCAATTTGCAGGAGGCAAGTTAAGAGAAAACAAGTATAAATGGCTACTTCCTCAAGTGGATAGAGGGTTGGATTTGGAACCAGGAAGACCTGTGTTCAAATCCCACCTCTGAGACTTACCAGCTGTGTCACCCTGGGTAAGTCTCTTCCCCTCTCTAGGCTCCAGTTTCCTCTTCTGTAAAATAAGCAGGTTGGACTAGATAGCTTCTGAGGTCCCTCGCAGGTATGAACACAACTTGTTGGCACCCACTTTGCTGACAGGTGCTAAGTGAGGGAAGGGTGAGGAATCATACTCTCTTCCAACAGCTGGAAAGTGAATGTAACTGTTTGTCAACTGTTCATTGTGATATTGCCAAGAACGGCTAAGCAAACAGGCCTTCTGTCACTCGGGAAGTCTATGTAAAAGAGTCAGACCAGGATGTCAGGCTAAAGGCACAAAGCCATTATTGCAGGTACATTTTAAAATGTATACAAAGTAGGGCTAAGGCCTAACTGGAGATTCCTACAGTAGACATGCTAGGATGGCAGGGCAGGGGAGGAAAGAGGATTTCCATGCAAAGGATCCACTTGAATTCACTGTGATGACCTTCAGATGATGGCAAGGGGGGCAAGAGAGTGAATGATCAGATCACTGAGGTTTTTGTGGTCTTTCCTTATATATTTAGGAGCGGAACCCTTGGATACAATCTTACTCAGGACAGCTTAGCACAGGGCTGTGGGTAAGGATGAGGGGCAATTCAGGCATTTCTGATTGGTTTTCCATTTCTGATGTCACATGTAAGAGGCTCCCCAAATGACTGGCAAGTCCTTCCTCCTATAGTGCATAGAATTTTCTAGAAAGAGTGAGGTTTGAAAAAAGGACAGGGTGGTGGCTCCAGGAAAGAGAGCAGGTACATCTAGAGTGAGGGAAGCACTGTCACAAGGAAAACAATATCTAAAACCTCAGTTTTCCAGACTCCCACTGAATACAATTATCGAATTATACAATGATACAATTATCGAATATACTTATTGAAACAGATATTTTATCATACCTGCTGCTTTCTCCATTACTTTTTTTTATTAGTTTTTAAGGAGGCCTTAATTAAGGGACTGACTAAGTCCCTGTTTATTTGGAACAATAGCTTGGGGTGACATGGGGGAAAAAGTGCTATGGGTTTGGAGTTAGAGAATCTGATTCAAATCCTCGCTTTGTCACTTACCAGCTGTAGGACCATAGACAAGTCCCTTCCTTTCTTCCCTCAGTTCCTCATCAGCAAAATGAGGAGGTTAGCCTATGACCTCAAAGATCCCCTCACTCTATAAAATTTAAGTTTTTTGATGGAAAGAAATATTTCACTTTTGTCTTCTTATCTCTAACATCGAGCACAGTACCTCACATACACACTAGGCACTGAATAGCTGCTTTTTTGATTGATTTTAGCTCTAGACCTATGATTCTGTGACATGACAGCAAGAGGTAAGGCTGACCTTGTGTATAGATGAAGCAAGTGGTCATTCCAGCATGTGGAGCTATGGTAAGAGTTCCAGATTGGTCAACTCTCCTCAGATACATTTTCCTTCATTGACTGCGAGAGTCTTTGATATTCTCTTAATAGGGGTCAAAGCCTTTCTTTACAACAATGAAAGCCCTTAAAAGCCTGCCCATACCCCAACTCTAAATGGTAACTTGGGTCCTTACAGGGGCAATTTCTTCCTCCAGTACTAGGGGTAAACTTGTGGGTGGCTACTTGTAACACTATATGTCATGAGCCCCCATCAGTGTACTTCCCCTTATCAATCAGTCAGTAGATCCAGTTAGCTTTTGAAAAAGAAATTTACTCAAATGTCATAGCAAGAATAGTAATTACGAATAATTCCTTGCAAAAAGCAACATTACACTCTCCCACAAATTCACATGGAATATTTGGGCAGTAGAGCAGTCATAAATTTATAATAAAATGGTGGTGAAGCAAAAATGTAAGGAACATATGTGGCAAAGGTAACTTATAGCTCTGGAATGTCAGGACCTTGATGTCCTTTCTTAGGAAAGTCTACATGAAGTGTGCTGCAGAATATGGCATTAATCATTTGAATGCTAGTGTGGGTTGGGTCCTCACAGGGCAGAGTATCCTCACTGGCTATTGAATACTTTTCCTGGACTCTCCCTTCAGTCCCCACCACTTCCATCTCCTCAGTCATCTGGGTGTTACCGTACTTTTTTCAACTAGAATGGTAGGGTGCTCTTTGAAAAAGGACAGTGACCCTCAGTCTAGGATGGACAAAAGCAGAGTTGTTCTGTAGCTGGCTTGAACTGCCTCATGAGAGCTGATTGATAAAATTTCAGTGTGAGCATTAATACCTCAGAAATCAGCACACTCTTGATATTAGTGTACCCATGAGCAGAAACCTCTCCTCTTTGACTCTGTGACTTCTAGGTAGGAGATATGAATTCTAGCCTCTCTGGTTAAACATTTTTTTTTCTGGTTTAGAGTATGGTTCTCTGTCTGTGAGGGACATCTTTATTTACAAAGGTGATCAGCCAGCTACATTCCCCAAATTTATGTAGAGGAATTATGTAGATGAATGGATGGGGACAAAGTGTTGGAGGCAGTCTGTGCCCTGGGACAAATCACTGCTGTCATTTTCATATGTAGTTTCACTATTCAAATCTCAACTCCTTCCCAGGTTTGTAATGTTTCTTTCACATCTGAAAGGGCTTCCCCTTGTCATCTCTATGCCTCTGCTAGACCTTCAGCTTTGCTGTAATCCAAATGAATATTCCCCTTATATTAAGGCATCACCTGTCCCTTTGCAATCGATACCAATTGCTTCTATTTCTCCCCTCAGTTCCAAGGGGAAGTCTGATCTCCCTTCTCCATAAGAGATGTGCAAATACTTGAAGACAGCTTTCTTGTCTTGTGGCTTTTAACTTCTCACCACATCTGAAGAATTCTATATGCAATAAATCCCCCCATTTATTTTGATTTAATCTCCCTCCCCCATTTACTTTAATGATTAGGATTTCATTTCTCTCATACAGGAGGAAATATCCTTAGTGGATAGTGGATTTTAGGGGATAGAACCCTGTTCTCAGGAGCAGGAAGATGTGGGCTGAAGTTTCATTTCAAACATATACTGGCTGTATGACCCTGGCCAAAGTCACTTAACTTCTCATTCCTCTAGACCAGTTATGTCAGACTTAGGCAGAAACTGATATTACCCTGTGTGACATATTGATTTAGAAAATCACAAATTAACATTATCTATGTTATGTTATATTTTTATTTATTTGGTTAGACCTTTCCCAATTTAATTTTTATCTGCTTCAGACCACTCTTGGGAGCTTTATGGTTCACTTGATAGCCTGTGGATCATGAATTTAACACCTCTGGTCTAGGTAGCTCTCTAAGACAAAAATTATACAAGAGTTTTCAGGGACAGTTTCCTATGTATTAGTGAAATGCCAGATCTCATCCTTAGCCCTACATATAGAAGATTGAGGCAAACAGATGTTTGTTTCAAAATTACGTTTATTTCCTAGGGCCGCAGCAGGGCCTGGACCCAAGCACATTTCCATGGGCAAATCAAGTCTGTATCTTGCAGTGGTAGGACACTCAAATTTGCTGAGCTGGAGTGATGCCTTTCAGTACTGAATGCAATTGAATTCTGTTGAATGGAAAGCAGATGGACCACATTAACAACAGGGGCAGGTGCCAGCCAGTTAGTCAGCTCACACCAACCTCAGCTGTTGTTGGAGGAGGTGGTCATATTTCCTTAAAGGTCCCAGCAAAACTATACAGCTTTTATGCCGCCTCTTGCAAGCCCAGTCTCCTCTCTGTGACTCAGCTTTCCTCCCTGTAAAAATGAATGGGTTGCATGGGATAGCTGTTCAGTTTTCTTCCTGCTTTAAATATGATGATCCTATTCCACAGTAAGGACATGTAAATACTTGAAGGGAAGGCTAGAAGCACTACAGGAGATTAGACTTCTTGATTCTTGTCTATCTCTGTGATTTGGAGAGCATGGTATAAGGACTATTTCTTGTTGGAGAGTGCAGTGAAAGAGGTTAGTGAACCTCCCCAGCCCACCCTCACATGTGTTCATAGTGACCTTGAAGAGTAGGGCATGGGACTTTAACTTAAGTGTTTATGGGAAGGACTTTTTATTATGTCAATCATTCATAATTTAAAATATCAGCCTTACCAATTCATTGGAGTCTGCTGCTGAATCTTTACCAAGGAGAGTCTAGATCTCCCTCCTAGTCATAGACTGCATCTATAGCCATGACCCACCATATTGCACTTATCATTGTTTGGTCAGAAGTATTGAGTGAGACCATGTAGATGAACCAAGACAAGCTGATCACCACCACTACAAAATCTGTTAAACTCATTTGGTATTTTTTGAGTGACATCTCTGGTGGCCAATCAACCAACATTTTGTTAAGTTCCTATCCTGTGCCAGACATTGTGCTAGACATTGGAGATACCAAGACAAAAATAAAATAGTCTCTGCCCTCGAGAAACTTGTATTGTAACATCATCATGGACGAGTGAATGGGAGATAGATTTTCAAAAATCCTCCTCAAATGTCCTCTTTTCTCACAAAAGCTAGCAATAAAATCTGAGCCTGGAGAATTTTGTCTTTTACACTTGCCTCCCCAAAGTCAGTCTCTGGTGCTCTTCACAAGCCCAACCACATATACAATTTTCTTCAATTGGCAGCCAGAAAATTATTGCCACTTGCAACTCCAACAGAAGTCAATTCACAATAAGAAATGCACATTTTTAGTTAGAATTAGATAATTGAAAAGCCACGAATTTTCTTCTTGACTTCTTGATTTTCATATATATTCTGCTCCTTGATTTGCCACTTGATTCTGAATGTATCCCTCTATCTAAAAATATAAGGCAACTGAGCCTATCTTTTAAAGTGAGTCCTATCTTATCATTTGTATGACTTAGGGGAGTTTTTTCATCTGTAAAACGAGGAGTTTGGATGAGACGATCTCAAAGATTCCATCCAACTCTAACTCCATGAAGGCAAGGACTGGATCTTATTCTCCTCGCATTCATAAATCCACAGAAGAAACTTGAACTTCACCGCTTCTCTGTTTACCTGAACATGTCAGATTCTTATTCCAGTGATCTAAGGATCCTCCATTATCTGTGTCAATACTCCCCCCAGCAATACAGATAGCTCTTCTTTATGCCTCAGTAGATGATTTTCTTCTTCACACCTCCTGGGTCTGGTTGTCTTTACTGTTATACCCTTAGGGCTTTTGGGCCCTTCCACCTGCCCTGCTTCTGAATTCTTTTATGTATTCTCTTTCCCAACTACAATATGAACTACTTGAGAACACTGACTGTAACATTTTTTGCATTTTTACCCCAGGTACTCAGCCCAGCCCATAGAATGGAAGTGCTTAATAAATACTTGGCTATTCAGCCATCTATTCATTCAGTTTTGATTCATTTATTAACACTTAGTTTATTCAGGACTTGGATGATAGACACACACCTGTAATATATATTATAAATGTCATATATGTATGTGTAAATATCTATCTATACTATATCACACATACGCACATAGTCTTGACCCATACTTCAGTATACTTTCATTAATATGCTCCTACCAGTGCAAATTATAACCCGGCCATACCTTTTTACCATATGTGAATCATGTCTATGCCTTTCCATCAATCCTCCATTGACCATCCTCCTAAAGTGCTCGAGTTCTTGCTCTGGGACTTTTAATATGCTATGGAGACCACTGCAGCACCCGGACTGTCCATCTATTATCTTTTGCTCTTTATGTTTTACCAACCCACTCCTTTTCTGGTTACATATAGACTCATAGAACTAGAACGGGAAAAGTTTTCAGTAGCAAGTCCAACTCCCCTCATTTTGCAGAGGAGGAAACTGAGGTCCAGGAAGGGGAAGGGACTTGCCCAGTCATACATAGAAGTATAGTAGTACAGGTCTAGAACTTGAGGGGACCCTAGGGGCCATTGTCTAACACTTATTTTGCAGAGGAGGAAACTGAGGTCCAGGGAGATTCAGTAACTCAACAAAGGTTATATAAGTAGCATGCATCTGAAGCAGGATTTGTTCCCAGGTCTCAGTGCTCTTTCCACTGTACTCTGTATATCTGACTACACATATGTATGTATTAGTTTGTTGTTGTCCTTTGAACTAGAAGAAGACCAAAATGTATATATACATTCACATGTATATACATACATGTATGTGCACATACATGTATGCACACATATGTGTATATGTGTGATTGTGTATATGTATATGCACATGTATATGTATATACACATACACACAAATCTCCCCTCTTCTCCTTGGTAAGTCTTCCTAGTTAAAGAGTTACAGCTAGCTTAGTCCCATCATGCAATGCATCTTTCTTGCCCTTTGCATAATTGACATTCTTGGTTTCTCAGGAATTTGAGGATTCTTTTGATTCATATCTACTCATGGGAAACTCAAGCATTCTTAAAAAAAAATACCAGCTATAAAGGAAGGTGTAATGGGGACCTCCTTAGGCCTTTAATGTGCCAAGATTCCTCTTTGCTTTTCTTTTTTGAAAGGATTGCATTTAGGACTTCAAATAACAGCAAGGAGCTACAAACTCTCAATTATTTCCCAGACTGTTTCATTTGTGAGCTCCAGTGACATCCACATGGCTCAGTTCCTTGGGAGGGATAGGGATCCCCTGGCACAGGACAATGAGGAACAAGACCTTTGGGGGTTCAGATTGATGACCTTGACTGTCTATTTTGCAGCCTGACATGCATGCCTTTCCCTTCCCCCACCACAGGGAAATTACCACCTGGGCCTCAGTTCTGTCAGCTTGTGTTAGATATCTCCATCTCCTTCTGGAGAGCATCTGTACCACTTTGATCTGTAGGCCTGGAAGGGGTGAGTCACTCACCCAGCTTTCTTAGTCTGAGTTCTTTAAAATCTTTGTTGCCAGCCTTTCTGGTTTTTGGAGGCCAATTCCTAGGTGTTACTTCTCCTAAAATGGCCTGATTTATAGATGCCCAAGAAGGAAGAAAATCAAAGCTTAATTTAAAAAAAAATCTGAAACAATGTAGGGAAATTTGCACTTTCCAGTGTTTTCCCCAAGTTCAAGGATTTCATTTCACTCTGTTGTTTCAAACAATCCCACTTCAGTCAGTTGAGGGTTCAGAGTGTCCAAAATTAAACCATAGGCTTTGCCAGAAGTGTTCAGGATAAGATGGCCAAAGGGTTGGCTCAAAATGGGCAAAAGCAACCAGAGCCCACACCCTTCCCAAGAAGCTTTTCATTTTGACCTGGATACCCAGGGATCCATGAGGAATCAGTAATTGACTCAGGAGATTGATTCACTTATCCTTTGCCTATCTAGTCTGCCTCACAAATCAGCCTGCTCAGATTTTCATGGCAGCTTATCTATCTATCTATCTATCTATCTATCTATCTATCTATCTATCTATCTATCTATCTATCTATCTATTTATCTATCTATCTAATCTATTGAAGTGAACATAGCACCATTGCAGGAGTCAGGAGGACCTGAGTTCAAATCTCACCTCAGACACTTGACATTCACTAGCTGTGCGACCTTGGGCAACCCCAATTGCCTCATTCTGGGTCATCTCCAGTTATCCTGATGAATATCTGGTCACTGGATTCAGATGACTCTGGAGGAGATATGAGGTTGGTGACCTGCACAGCCCTCACTCACTCAAAACAAAGTCAAGTGCAAGTCATGTCATTATTTCTCTGATGGCATGGTGTTCTTCAGCAACTAAGGATGAGAAAACCACAAGTGGCCAAAACCCCTAGGTAATCTAGATTATTAGTGTACATTCAACTTTGAGGAGGAAGAGGCAAAATATGAAAGAACGAGTTGGTATCAGGGACCTAGTTGAAAAGGTAACTTTCAAGGCATAATCTAGCCTCATTTTCCTTCACCTTCCCCATCTCCACCCTTACACTAATGCAGGGATCACTGAGTTAGAACAATGACCCTAAGGCCCTGGAGCATCCTCAGTTGGCAAAGATTCAGGAATAGTCACTAGACTTTGTTTCCTGAGGCAGGGAAGGTAGACATTTTGGAACAACTGATCATAAAAGTGGAATCACCAATGATCTTTGGATCATGTCCCTGTCAACTCACATTGATTTAATAGTGGGATGGTCATATAGGGATAAGGCTTCAGACTGGGACTGGGGAATGGAACCAAGCTAGGTATGACCCACTTAGTGATTAAACCCATGAACTCCTTGGTCTTTGTGTTTTAACACAAGGTCCAAGGAGCCAGATCATTTCTAAAGCCTCCAATCAGGATGTGAGTACTTGATATAGATGTGGGTCTAGGTTCTATTATTTATTTTTTAAATTTTTTTAAATACAGTTTATAACACATAAAGCAATTCAAACTTTTGGTCAAGTGATATATCTTTTTAAAGTATTTACAATGTGGACCACAAAAAAAATTTTTTTTAAACGTAAGCCAACTGAGATAAAGATAATATTTATGTTGCTAACTTCACAAGCTCTTGATCTAATTGTCTCCACAATATTACTAAGAATAAAAGGACCCTAACTTAATGTTGTTGGTCTAAAGTCCTATGCCTAATAGCTTAATTTTAGGCAGCCTCGGATGTTCCACTACCATTAATCTATAATTGAATAGATCTGGTATTAAGCTTACAAACCTTTTGACTATAGGAAATTGCCACCAAGAGGAGGGACATTGCAGGGAAACAATATCTCCCCAACTTCATGTCATTTCCAGGCAGAAGTAGATTGTCCACTTGCATTCAGTCAGGCTTAACGTCTGCCAGGTGTCAGTGGGGAAATTGAGTCCAGAGAATCCCACCTCAGCCCGTGCTGAACAGCTGCTCTCCCACTCTTCCCTTGAGATCACCTATGCAGTTCATACCAGCATCTCATGAGCATACTGGCCTCATGTAATGGAGACTCAGATCGCCTTTCTTGCTTCCCATACCTGGAGTTAGACTCAGAAGAACAGTTACTTAATAGTCCCACATCATCTAAAAATGGCAAGTTCCGATAACCAGGTTTAAAATATGATGATAGTTTCGCTTTGGCTAAGGAACATCTTTTAGGCAAGTCTTAAGTGGCTTACATGTCTTTCTATACATGTTCTAGTTCCTGATTAAATGGCAATCATAAAATCAAATCTACCATTAAAACCTTGACTTTCAATCAATGCCAAATTTTATCAGAGGTTACCTTCCTCTTGGAAAGTTAGACTGAAATTCTTTTCTCCAAGCTAAAGATGTCATTGATTTATTCTCAATAATTAATTCAGTCTGTTGTTTTAATACTAATTGCTTTTACCTCACTTTGTAACAAGACCAATTTTTTCCCCTTCACCCCCTCTCCCCCGCTTCCTAATACCTTGCATTCTGATTACTCCTCCCCTCCATCACACCCCACACCTGTCCTATCCCCATCTTCTCTCTTTTCTTGCAGGGCAAGATAAATTTCCATACCCCTATTCCTGTAATTCTTATTTCCCTATTATATGCAACAAAAATTCTCAACATTTGTTTCTACTACTTTGAATTCCAACTTCTCTCCCTCCCCTCCTCCCTCCCCAGCCCCACTAAGAAGGGAAGCAATTCAATAAAGACTAAACATGTGTTGTTTAGAAAAAGACTTCCATAGTAATCATGTTGAGTAATACTAATTATATTGCCCTCTGACCTACCCTATCCCCCTTATTTTTCCCCACTACAATTGACCTTGTCCCTCTTGAAAGTGTTTATTTCTAGTGACTCTCTTCTCCCATTTGCCCTCCCTTCTAACATTCCCTTCGCTCCACTTGTTGCCTCCTCTTTTACTTTTCCTGTGGTGTGATATAAATTTTCATATCAAATATAGTGAGCATGTTATTCCTTCCTTCAGCCACATGTGGGGAGAGTAACTTTATTCCCCCCACTCCCTTTCTCCCTTATCTTCTCTATTGAATAAGATTTTTCTTATCTCTTTTATGAGTTGTAGCCTGCCCTGTTTCATTACTCCCTTTCTCTTCCCAGACTTTTCCTCCTTCACCCCTTAATTTTTATTCTATTCTATTCTATTCTACTTTATTTGTGTGTGTATGTGGATATCATCTCTTCTGATATAACGCTCTATCTATCTATGTACTCTCTATCTATGTGTATGTGTGTGTTTACAATCTCTCCAACTACCCAAATAATGAGAAAAGATTCAAGAGTTAAAAATATTTTCTTTCCATGTAGTAATGTAAATAGTTCAGCCTTAGAGAGTCTTTTATGATTTTTCTTTTTTTCCCCCTGTTTACCTTTTCATGCTTCTCTTGATTCTTGTCTTGGGAAGTCAAATTTTTAAATACAGATCTTGTCTTTTCCTCAACATGAAATCTTCAAATTTGTCTATATTACTGAATGTCCATTTTTTCCCTTGAAGTATTATATTCATATTTGCTGGGTAGGTGATTCTTGGCTTCAATCCCAGTTCCTTTAACTTCTGAAATATCCTACTCCAAGCCCTTTGATCATTTAATGTTGAAGCTGCCAGATCCTGTGTTATCCTGATTGTATTTCCACAGTACTCAAATTGTTTCTTTCTAGTTGCTTGCAGCATTTTCTCCTTGATCTGGGAACTCTGAAATTTGGCCACAATATTCCTAGGAGTTTCTCTGTTTGGGTTTGTTTCAGGGGGTGGGTGATGAATTTTTTCAATATCCATTTTGCCCTCTGATTCTATTACATCAGGGCAGTTTTCCTTGATAATTTCATGGCAGATAGTGTCTAAGCTCTTTTTTTGATCATGGCTTTCAGGTAGTCTAATAATTTTTAAATTATTTCTCCTGGATCTATTTTCCAGGTCAATTGTTTTTCCAATGAGTTCTTTCACCTCATTTTTTATTTTTCTAAATTTTTGGTTTTGTTTACTAACTTCTTGGTTTAACTCATAGTCATTCTTTTCCCTAGACTCAGTTCTCTCTTTCAATGAATTATTTTGTTGTGATCTTTTGAACCTTCTCCTCCATTTGGCTAATTCTTCTTTTTAAAACCTCCTTCTTCTCGTTGGCTTTTTGGACCTCTTTTTCCAATTTAGTTAGCCTCTTTTTAAACCTGTTATTTTCCTCAGCATTTTTTTGGTTCTCCTTTAGTAAGCTGCTAACTTGTTTTTTAAGGTCTTCTATTGCCTGAGCGAAGTTTAAGTGCCCTTTGGAGGGAGGGCCCTTGATTTCCTCTGATAGTATGCCTTGTTCTTCCTCATCCGAAGGGATGGGGGGAGACACCTGTTCCCCAAGAAAGTAACCTTCTATGGTCTTATTTTTTTCTCCCTTTTCTGAGCATCTTCCCAGCCAGTTACTTGACTTCTGAGTTTCCTCCCCACACCCACCTCACCTCAGGTTCAGCCCAGCCAGTGCTTGGGTTCTGATTCCAATGCTGCTTCCCAGCCTCAGGGCTTGCGATGGGGGCAAGGCTGCTATTCAGTGTGAGATTAAGGTTAGCTGCTCAGGTAGGGGCAGGGCCACCACCCGGTGCTCAGTTCCCTCAGGGGGTTTACGAAGAGACTTTCAACAATGGATCCAAGCTCCTGTCTGCTTTGGGAACCTCTGTCTGCTGCTGCCTCTGCTGCTGCCTCCTGAGGGGGCCTGAGTTATGGGGACACCCCACTCCCCTCTTGGCCAGCCAAAAGGACCCTCTCACTGACCTTTGGTGCCTGTAGGTTGAGAGACCTGTGCTGCTGCTGGGGATTCCGTCCCTGAAGCCTGCTCGGATCTGCTCCCTTTGGTGCCTCATGACCAAGGCATGGCTGGGCTCTGCTCCGGGTCCAGTGTGTGACAGACCTTTAGTGTCAGTTTTTCAGGTCTCTCTGGAACAGAAATCTCCTCCACTCCATTGTTCTGTGGCTTCTGCTGCTCCAGAATTTGTTGGGAGTTCTTCTTTACAGGTATTTTATGAACTGTGGGTTAAGAGCTAGAATATGTTTATCTTTCTACTCCGCCATCTTGGCTCCTCCTATGTTCTATATTTTGAAAGTGAATCTGTGATCATGCACATTGATAGGCATACTCTCTTCTGCCATATCACAGCTGATGTTGTTCATTGTTGCCATGAAAACCTGATTTATAGGGACAATTAGTTCCATGGGAGCAATGTTTATGTACTTATGGGAAGCAAGAAGATGCTACTCAAGGGGGTTAATCCATCAGTCATTAGACAAACAGTTGACAAGACACTATGCTCAGTAGTCAGACTGCAAAGCCCCCAAAAATGCAATCCCTGTCATCGAGAAAGTTATAGACTATCAAAAGAGACAACACATACACATAAAAGCATATCAAAACAACTAGAGAATAAATCCAAGGAAGTTTCTGGGCAGGGGAGGTGTTGGCAGCTGACAGGATCAGGAGAGGCTTCACACAGGTAGGGGTGCTTCAAATGAAACTTGAAGGAACTGAGAGGTTCTAGGATGTAGATGGGAGGAGGGAAGGTATTCTAGAAACCAGGGAAAACCTGCAAAAAAGCACAGAGATGGAAGATGGGGAACAGAAAGAAGACCAGTGTACTTGAACTGAGGAGTACATGAAGAAGAGTGTTAGGTCATCAACTTGGAGGCCATGTTCTGAAGGGTTTTCAATGACATACAGAGTGAGGTAGGAAGGAAAGAAGGAAGAAAGAAGGGGAAAGAGCACTTATTAAGTGCCTACCATGTGCCAGGCATTGTGCTAAGTGCCTTATATGTGTTATTTCATTTGCTCCTCACAACAACTCTGTGCTGTTGTTATACCCATTTTACAGCTAAAGAAACTGAGTTTTTATTTGATCCTAGAGAGAATAGGAAGCTTATTCCTATTGAAGCTTATTGAACAGCAAAATGAGATGGTCAAAGCTGCACTTCAGGAATATATCTTTGGAAGCTAGGCAGACATTGGATTAAGGAGAAGAAACACTTGAGGCAGAGAGACCAATTAGGTGACTATTGCACCAGTCTAGGTGGCACCTACTTCAGAGGCTTGTCAACAATCCATCCAGATTGTGTCACAGGCTATGGGCCTAATAATATTGCTGTAGGAGGTTCTTGGCACTATCCAAGGCTTGGTCATCATGTATTGATGATGTTATTGCCAGAGACTATTAAGCAGGGGAACATTGTGCTGGGTTCACCTGTATCATGTCTTGAGTAAGTAATGCCTTTGTCCAGTGCCATCAAAATCAATTCTGGGCCTCAAAAATACTTGCTTTGCCTTTGATGCAAAAGTCTAGGGTCAGGCAAGGTCTACTTGAGTGTTAGATACTCTTGTCTGATTTTCATTCAAGAGAAGAGACAATGGTGAATCTTTTCACAAATTATAGAATTGGTAAGCTAGAAGTGGCTTTAAAATGTAGGGCACAATATTAAAACAAGAAAGTTCGGAACTGGGAGGTAAGTTGAAACAGAGACTATCAGAGCTGGGTGGTTCCCTAAAGAACAGAAGAGGAAGATAGGAAGTTGCTTCAATAGTCTAGATGAAAGGTAATGAGCGTTCCACTCTGGCCATGGGAGTAGAGAAAGGGACAGATTTGAGATGTAGAGATAGAACCAGCAGACTTTGTTGACTAATTAAGTGTAAGAGGTGAACTGGGAGAAGAAAGAGTCAAGGCTGATGCCAAAGTTGCAAATTTGGATAACTAGAAGTGCTGAGGGCCCCACAACATACATGGGAAGGTGTGGAGGAAAAGTAGGCTTAGGAGAAAGATAAAGTGTTCTCATTTAGACATATTTGAGTTTGAGATGCCTATGGGATATCCAGTTGGAGATATGCAACAGGAAGTTGCTAGTAAGGGCCTGAAGCTAGGGAGGAAGGTTAGGATGGGAGAGAGGCCTGAGAAGTATCTGCAAGCATCATCTGCAGATGATAATTGGAATTCTTGAGACAGAGGAGATTCCAGAGAGAAGAGAAGGCCAAGGACACAGGACCTACTCAGAACCATGGGTGTGACTAGTATAATTCAATGAAGAAAACAGGAGAACTGGGAGAGAGCAGGGTCTCAAATATCAAAGAAGGAGAGAGTGTCAAGGAGATGGGGACAGGCATTGATGTGAAATACTACAAAAAGGTTCAGCAAGATGAGGACTGAGAAAAGCCATTGAATTGAACAATTAAGACATCATTATAACCTTGGAGAGAGCACTTTTAGAGGAGGTGAAAAGTCATCACTTTTAGATGAGGTAAGAAGTCACCCTACAAGTGGTGAAGTGTGTGATGAAATAAGGGCAAGAAATGGCTATGACCTTTCCTAGGATTGATGTTTCTCTATTGTACCTCCTTTGTCCACCCCCATGAGATCCTAAACTTCTTGAGGGTAGGGGCTATTTTCCATATTGTCTTTGTATCATCCAAGTTCCTTGTATCCATGAAAAGGAATGGGAACTATACCTGGGATTTCATTGCTCAGAGAATTCCCAGATGAGTTAACTGCCTCTACAGATGCAGGTCTGCATCTTCCCAGCATCTTAGCATTTGAGAGAACTGCTGAAGCACTAAGAGGTTAAGGGTCTTGCTCAAGGTCAGAAAGTCAAAAGCCAGAGTTTTCTGACTCTGAGGGAGATTCTCTACCTATTATGCTCTGTTGCCTAGGCCTCATATACAGAGAGCAGTAAATAAATGTTTGTTGAATTGGTTTGGAGAAACATAGGGTGATAGCTTGAGGGTATAGTAGGATGAGAGAAGATTTTTAAAGGATGAGGGACATAAAAATGGGAATGTTTGTAAACATCAGGGAAAAGAGCTAGTAGATAGGGCCAGATTGAGAATGAGAACAGAATGAGAATGATCGAAGAGGCAATAGCTGGGAGGAGATAGGGAATGAGATCAAGTACATAAGTAGAGAGGTTGGCCTTGGCAAGGGAAAAAGTTATTTCTGGGACAGAGACTGGAGCCAAGGGAGAGAGAAGAGAGGATGCTATTGAGGGGGTTGGAGGTATAGAACAGGAAAGGAGGGGGAGCTATAGTGTAAATGACATTTTCTTGGTAAAGGTGGGAGGCAATATCCTCTGGGATGAAAAGAGTGTGGAGGTGGCACAAAAGACTTAAGGAGTTTTGAAAAAAGCTTGTGTGTATGTGTGTGTGTGTGTGTGTGTGTGTGTGTGGTGGGGGAGAGGGGGGAAGGGTGTTGACTTCTTTTGAGAGTCAATAACAGAATAAAAGGATTGCTATGCAGCAGTGGGCCGATAGGTGGCACTGCAGTAGATAGTCCTTTGGACTTGGAATCAGGACAACTCATTTTTCTGAGTTCAAATTCGACCATAGACACTTACTGTCTGTGTGATGCTGGGCAAATTATTTAACCCTGTTTGCTTCAGTTTACTCATCTAAAAAATGAACTGAAAAAGGAAATGGCAAAGCACTCCAGTATCTTTTTCCAAGAAAACACCCCAAAAAGGGTCATCAACAGTTGGACAAGTGAACAACAACTGTGGGGGTCCAGTTGAGATTAGATGACATCTGTAAAGTATGGATCTGATTGTTTTATGATTTCTTTCAAAGGTGTTTGGTAGCAGAGAAGGAAAATGGATGGAGGAAGGTAACTATGGTTGACATTAGGGAAGGCATGAGCCACAAGAAGACAATGGGCTAAGAAATTGGAGAGCAATGGACAGTGTATGGTTATGGAAAGAAGACACTCTTTACAATTTAGAATAGAAATGAGCAGTACATTTTATTTTGTTCTATAGTTACAAGCCAAGGCAAGGAGAAGCATCATCATCTCCAACCCTGCAAAATATTTTGGGAAGGACAAGAGGACATAAATTGTTCAGGGGATTGAAGGTCATTCTAAAAAATTATGAATCTAAGCTAACCTAGGTCCTTGACTTGACAATACCAGCAAAACAACAACTCTGTGGCCTAAGATTTGTCCTCCAGCCTGTCTTTGACCAGGTTTTTCCCCTTGTAGAAGACAGTCCAAAATACTATCCAGATAAAGAGGGCTAGAGTGAGCATAGGAGGATCTGAGTTCAAGTCTCAGTTCTCTTGTACTGCCTTTGTGGTCTTTAGCAAGTAAATTCAACTCTAGACTTAGTTTCCTTATCTGTAAAATGGGCACAATAATTCGCATACTGATTTCCTCAAAGAACTGTTGTGAGAATCAAATGAGATGATGTTTGTAAAATGCTTGGTGTAGTACAGCTGGATGGCTGTTCAAATCCAGCTTCAGACAATTACTAGGTATGTGACCTTAGGCAAATCACTTAGCATCTATAAGATTCACTTTGAGCCTCTGTAAACTGGGGATCATAGAAACACCTCCTGCCACTCAGGGTTATTGTAAGGATTACATGAGATAATATTTTTAAAGCACTTAGCATGGTGCCTGGAACATAGATATTTAATAAATGCATATTTCCTTTCTTCTTAATGTAGAGTCCTGTAATTTGAAAAAAAGTTGTTTTTGATCACTATATTTCAATTTAGTTGGTTTCTTTTGCATTTTATTTTATACATGTAAAAACATGATTCTGAGAAAGGGTCCCTTGGCTTCACCAGACACTAGCTAAAAGGCTTATGATTAAAAAGATAGTGCATAAGGCACAGGACTTGGAGTTAGGAAGACTAGGGTTCAAATCTCACATTAGGGTGGGGAACCTGTGGCCTCAAGACCAGATGTGACCTTCTAGGTCCTTGGGTGTGGCCTTTTGACCCAGTCCAAGTTTTACGGAACAAATCCTTTTATAAAGGAGATGTGTTCTGTGAAGTTTGGATTCAGTCAAAGGGCTGCACTTGAAGACCTAGAGGACTTCACGTGACTTTGAGATCATAGGCTCCCTAACCCTGCAGATACCTGGAGGCTGTGTAACTCTATGACCTTTCTCAGGTCATTTAATGTCTTTGGACTTGAGTTTCTTCATCCCTTACAGAGGATTGGACTCTATGATGCCTACAATCCCTTCCAGGTCTAAGTCTATGATCCATAATAGTTACAAAAATAGCACCTACTCTTTTTTACCATAACTTCATAGGTTATCCTGAGTGTAAATGAAATAACGAGTGCTATGAACTTCCTGAATATTTTCCCTTTAATTTTCATCATGGTTTTATTTGTTTCCAGGCATTGTTTTTTTAAAGGCACTTACAATTATCTTTATTTTTATTTTACTGTTTAAGAACAAATGACAGTACAAAATCTCTTTAGAAAGATGTCAGGCAATAATAATAAAATATCTCTGAAATTCTGGGACATCAGGCCTTTCTTGGCAGGCTCATCTGCAAAGTGCCAAGGAAGGCATAAGATTCATGATCACCTGTGGGTCATGCAGAGAGATCTCACAGTCCTCGGGACATGCTTCTTCGTACAAAGACTTTGTTTCCTGTTCTACCTTCCATTTTCATTCATTTATTTGTTTGTTTGTCTGTTTGCTTATAAATAAGATTCCTTTAAATTTTTTTTTAGTCCCAAGTTCTTTCCCTCCTTCCCTCACCCAGTAAGAAGGCAAGCAATATATCAGTTATACATATAAAATCATATAAAATATATTTTCATTTATCCATGATATAAAAAATCCCAAGAAACAAAGAATGTGAAAAAGTATGCCTCAATCTGCACTCAGAGTTCACCAGTTCTTTCTCTAGAAGTAGATAGCATTTTCATAAGTCTTTTGTAATTGTCTTGTATTGATCAGAGTAGCTATGTCTTTCACGGTTGGTCGTCCTTACAATATTGCTGTTACCTAGTACAATGTTCTTCTAGTTCTGCTCACTTCGCTTTGCATCAGTTCCTATAAGTCATTCCATGATTTTCTGAAACCACCCTGCTCATCATTTCCTATAGTACAATAGAATTTCATAACAACCATACACTATAACTTGTTCAGTCATTCCCCAATTGATGAGCATCCTCTCCATTTCCAACTCTTGACCACCACAAAAAGAACTATTATGAATATTTTTATACATATAGATCCTTTTCCTTTTTAAAAAAAAAAACATCTCTCTGGGATGCAGATCTAATAGTGGAACTTCTGGTTCAAAGGGTATGCACAGTTTTATAGCCCTTTGTGCAATTATTCTCCAGAATGGTTGGAACAGCTCATAGTTCTACCAACGGTACATTAGTCTTCCTATTTTTAACATCCCCCCTAGCACTTATCATTTTTCTTTTTTTTCATGTTTACCAATCTGATAGTAACTCAGAGTTATTTTGATTCATGTTTTTCTTAAAGGAATTTAGGCATTTTTATTAATGTGACTATTGATAACTTTGATTTCTTCTTCCGAAAGCTGCCTGTTCATATCTTTTGAACATTTTTCAGCTGGGGAATGGCTCTTATTTTTATAGATTTGACTCAGTTCCTTATGTATTTGAGAAATGAGGCCTTTATCAGAGAAACTTGCTGTAAAATACCCAGCCCCACCCCAGTTTCCTGCTTTCCTTCTAATTATGACTGCATTGGTTTTATTTGTGCACAGCCTTTTTAATTTCATATAATTAGAATCTTTCATTTCACATCTTGTAATGCTCTTGTTTGGTCATAAACTCTTCCACTAACTACAGATCTGACAGACAAAACTTTCCATTCCTAATTTGATTATGAAATCACCCTTTATGTCAACATCTTATTGTGAGATATTGGTTTGTCTAGTTTCTGGCAAACTGATCTCCAATTTTTGTCCATTTTTGTCCAATGAGTTCTTGCTTCAAAAGCTTGGATATTTGGATTTATGAAACACTAGATTACTGTGTTCATAATACTATTGTGTATTGTGGCCTGTGATTGTATTCCTGTGATCTGCCACTCTTTCCTTTAACCAGTACCAGATGATTTTGATGATTATTCTTTTATAAAATAGTTTGAAATCTGGTACACTGAAGCCACCTTTTTCACATTTTCCATTGATTCTCTTAATATTCTTAACCTTTTGTTCTTCCAGATGAATTTCATTATTTTTTCTAGATCTGTAAAATAATTCTTTCATAATTTGATTGGTATGGCACTGAAAAAATAATTTAGGTAGAATCATCATTTTTATTACATTGGATCGATTTACCCATGAACAATGAATATTTTTCCAATTGTTTAGATCTGTCTTTGCATGAAAAGTGTTTTGTAATGTATTTATATAGTCCCTAAGTTTGTCTTGGCAGGTAGACTACCAAGTGTTTGAAAATTTCTGCAGTTATTTTATATGGAATTTCTCTATCTCTTCCTGCTGACTATTGTTGGGCAATAAATAGAAATACTGATGATTCAGGTGGATTCATTTTAAATCCTGCAACTTTGGTAGAGTTGTTCATTGTCTCAATTGCTCTTTTAGTTGATTCTCTAAGTATACCATTGTATCACGTGCAAATAGTAATGGTTTTGTTTTATGAGTTCTTATTTTTATTCCATCAATTTATTTTTCTTCTCTTATTACTATAGCTAGCATTTCTAATATACTTTTGAAAAATAGTAGTGATAATGGACATCTTCACTTCAACTCTGATCTTATTGGAAAGGGTTCTAGCTTATCCCCATTATAGATGATGACTTCCATAGACAATACTTATCCTTTTAAAGAAGGCTCCATTTTAGTCCTTTGTTTTGTAGTATTTTTTCATAGGAATGGGCATTGTATTTTGTCAAATGCTTTTTCTGCATCTATTGCAAGAAACATGTGATTTTTGTTGTTTTGTGGTTGATATGGTCAGTTATGCTAATAATTTTCCTAATATTGAACAAGCCCTGAATTCCTGGTATAAATCCCTCGTAGTCATTGTGTATGATCTTTGTGATATATTGCTGTAATATCTTTGCTAGTGTTTTATTTAAAATTTTTGCATCAATATTCATTAGGAAAATGGTTTTCCTTTCCAGTTTTGCTCTCCTTGGATTAGGTATAAAAACCATACTTATATCATAAAAGGATTTTATAGAATTTCTTCTTCACCTATTTTTTCAAATAGTTTATATAATATTAGGATTAATTGTTTCTCTACTGTTTCATAGAATTTAGCTGCAAGTCCACCTGATTGTGGGGATTTTTTCCTAGGGAGTTCACTGATGGCTTGTTTCTTTTTCTAAGATGGGATTATTTAAGTATTCTATTTATTCTTCTGTTAATCTAGACAATTTGATTTTTTGTAAATACTCATTCATTTCACTTAGATTGTTGGTTTTATTGGCATATGATTGAGAAAATTGGACAAATAACTCCTAATTTTTTGCTTTGCTTTCATTCACTCTTTTCATTTTTGATACTGGTAATTTGTTTTTCTTCTTTAAAAAAATCAAATGAACCAATGACTCCTTTCATTTTTTCCCATAAAATCAACTCCTAGTTTTATTTATTAGTTCCTTAATTATCTTTCAATTTTATTAATATCTACTTTGGTTTTCAGAATTTCCATTTTAGTGTTTAATTGGAGATTTAAACTTTGTTCTTTTTCTAGTTTTTTCAGTTTTATGCTAATTCATTGATCTGCTCTTTCTCTCTTTTACTGATGTAAGAGTTTAGAGATAGAAAGCTCCCCCTAAGTACTGCTTTGGTTGCATCCCACAAATTTTGGTACATTGTCTCATTGTTGTCATTCTCTTTAATGAAATTTTTGATTGTTTCTATGATTTGTTCTTTGACCCTATCATTATTTAGGATTAGATTATTTAGTTTCCAATTAATTTTTAATCTATACTTCCATGGCCCTTTGCAGAATTTAATTTCTTATTGCATTATGATCTGAAAAGGGTGCTTTTAATATTTATGTTTTTCTGCATTTGTTTGTGAAATCCTAATATATGGTCAGTTTTGGTGAGCATAGCATGAATAGCTGAGAAAAAGGTATATTCCTTTCTGTTCTCATTCAGTTTTCTCCTGAGGTCTGTCATCTCTAACTTTTCTAAACTTCTATTCATCTCCTTAACTTCTTTCTTATTTATTTTGTGGTTAGATTTATCTAGCTCTAAGAGGGAAAAGTTGAGGTCCCCCACTAGTATAGTTTTAGTGTCCATTTCCTTCTATACCTCATTTAACTTTTCCTTTAAGAATTTGCATGCTCTGCCATTTGTGTGTGTGTGTGTCTGTGTGTATAGCACTGATATTACTTCATTTTCTATGGTGTGTTTTAGCAAGATGTAGTTCCCCTGCTTATCTTTTAAAATCAGGTCTATTTTTGCTTTTGCTTTGTCTCAAATCATCACTACTATCCCTGCCTTTTTTTATATCAGTGCAAGTATAATAGATTCTGCTCCAGCCCCTTATTTTAACTGTGTATGTATCTTTCTTTTTTTAAGTGTGTCTCTTCTAAACAACATATTGTTGGATTCTAGTTTATAATCCATTTTGCTATCCACTTCAGTTTTATTGGTGAGTTCATTCCATTCATATTTGCAGTCATGATTACTGTATATTATCTCCATCCTGTTTTCTTCTGTTTATTTTTCTCTCTCTTTTTATCCTGTTCCTCCTCGAGACTTTTCCCCTTCTGACCACCACCTTCCTTAATCCTCACTCCTTTTTATCACTCTTTCTTTCTCTTACCCCTTTTCCCTTCTGTTTCTCTATTGGGTAAGATTTATATACCCAATTGACTGTGTGTGTGTGTGTGTGTGTGTGTGTGTGTGTGTGTGTGTATATATATATATATATATATATATATGTTCTTTTTTTTGAATCAATTCCAATGACAGTGAGGTTTGTGTTGCCCCCTGATTTCCTCTTCCACTCTAAACATCTTTGTGTACCTCTTTTATGTGAGATAATTTTCCCATTCTTCCTTTCTCTTTCCTCTACTCCCAGGGCATTCCTCTTTCTTACCCATCCATTTTGTTCTTTGAGATCATCTTAACATAATTGCTCCACTCCTGTGCCCTCTATAGAGTAGAGTAGAGTCCTTCTAAATTCTCTAAAAATGATAGTTCTTAGGAGTTCCATGTATCTTCTTTCCAGATAGGAATGTAAGTAATTTAACCTTATTGAGTCTCTTATAAGTTCCATTTCATGTTTACCTTCTCTTGAGTCTTGCATTTTGATTTTGTATTTAAAAGTAAGATATTCTATTTGGTTCTGGTCTTTTCATTAGGAATGCTTGAAAGTCCTCTATTTCATTAAATATTCATTTTCCCCCATGAAGGAGTATGCTCTGTTTTTCTGGGTACATTATTGTTGGTTATAATCCTAGCTTGCTTCTAGAATATCATATTCTAAGCCCTTTACTCCTTTAATGTGGCAGCTGCTAAATCTTGTGTGATTCTGCCCATGGCTGCATGGTATTTTTATGGTTTCTTTCTGGCTGCTTGAAGTATTTTCTCTTTGATCTGAGAGTTCTGGAATTTAAATATAATGTTCCTGGGAATTTTCATTTTGGGATCTCTTTCAGGAGGTGATCAATGAATTCTTTCAATTTCTATTTTACCCTATGTATCTTATTATATCAAGGTAGTTTTCCTTAGTAATTTCTTGAAATATGATATGTAGACTTTTTCTTTGATCATGGCTTTTAGGCATTCTAGTAATTCTTAAATTGCCTTTCCTTCACCTATTTTTCAAGTCAATAATTGTTCTGATGAGATATTTTACATTTTCTCTATTTTTCATTCTTTTGATTTTGTTTTGTTGTTTCTTAATATCTCATGGAGCCATTAGGGTCCATTTGCCCAATTCTAATTTTTAAGGAATTATTTTCTTTAGTGAGCTTTTGTACCTCTTTTTCTTCATTTTTCCAGTTCTATTTTTTTATGTTAGTAGTTTCTTTTATTTCTTAAAAAAGCAGTCATTGTTTACCTTGTCAATCATTTTCCTTAAAAGGGCTACATAAAATGTTTCCTTTGGATTTTATAGAGTGACACATTAGAATCAATAATAATGATAATGATAGTAACTGACTAGGGTGACTCAAAATCTTTTGGTTTACTCTTGCATTAGGCAAAGAGTATAAGACACTAAAAGAATGAGTGTTTTTTTTATCTGTCTCAAAACATAATATTCAATTATTGAAGTATAGTAGGTATAATTAAATTCACAATAGAATATCCTTAGCCTAAAAAAGCAGACAGAAACCAAAATCACTTCAATACTGTTTAGTGTCAGTAGAAAGAGTTGCCTTCCTAAAAAATAAATGGGAGCAAAAACCATTAAGGCGGTTCTGGTAACCAGTCTTTGACACTAAAAAGATTTCATTTCCAGTCACAAAGTACTCTTCTTAAAGAGGATTCTTGCAGGCTTTTTAAAAGTGCTGAACAAATTCCCAACTTTTTCAGTTCTACTAGATCTCGATTTTGATGTATCTAGAAGAGGATGTCACAACCACCAACAAATTTACCATTAAGGTACACCTGGGGTATGGTTGGCCAGCAGGAATAGTCTTTAATGACATGACTGAGGTCAGGATCCTCCAGCACATTGTAGGCTGTGTAGTTGGTGATGGCTTGCAGCCGCAGAATCTGCACCATTGTGTTGCTGAAGCTACACTGGAACTGTTAGGGGGGTCCACTTCAAGAACACCACCCCCGTGTCCTTCTTCATGAGAGCATCGAGATGGTCCCTGAAGGCTGAGCCTGACCCCCTGGGACCCGAGCTCTGAGTCCACAGTGCTGGGCCCCACAGGAGAACCCCACACACCAAGTGGAGCAAAGCTGAAGGTGCTCCCATTTCTGGTTTTGTAAGGTGTCATTTTCTTCAGTGTATGTGTGTGTGTGTGTGTGTGTGTGTGCACATGCATATTCCTGCCCTTTTCTTTTACCAAATTTTAATTGTCTTTTCACAATTTTCTTACATTACTCTCATTTCCCCCCCAAATTTTTACCCTGCCACTCTTTGATTTTTAAATTCATTTTTAATCCTTCCAGAAATTCTTGTTAGACTTGTGTCAAATTCACATCTTTTCTTTGAGGCTTTGGTTGCACACGTTTTGACACCTATATCTTCTGAGTTTATGTCTTCATCTTCCCTGTTATCACAATAACTTGTTTGCTCATTTTCCAGCCTATTTCTTGACTTAGAACTTTATGTTAAAGTTAGGCTCTGTTCCTGAGTTGAAAGTGGGGGCATTGTCCTAAGCTTCAGGCTATTTCACTACTGTTTCCAAAAAATTCTGAGAATTTGGAAGTTTTCAATGCTTCCAAGGCGGTATGATTTGGGGAGATGTATGGTCACTGGGATACTGCTCTTTAGGCCCTCTGATCCCTTTGGACAGCAAGTATTCCTCTCTACTCTGAAACTCTGATCAGAAGTGTGGAGTGATGGAGTTGCCAAACAGCACCTGAATCTGCACCTATCCATGCATCTCTGCTAGCACAGGGATTCCCTGTAGTCCCTTTCTGACCAGTTGCCTGATCCTCTTACCATCTCTGGTTTAAGAACTTCTGAAGCTGCTGCTTCTGCTGTTACCACCTCCAAAGTCCACCATTGGTGTTGCTACTACATGGGCACTGGTCCAGTTCCAGTATCGTAGACCTCTGTTTCCAGCCTCCTAAGTTGTCTTGGGCTAGAAAAGTGTCTTACCTGATTGTTTGTTGGCTCTGCCACTCCAGAATTAGATTTGAGGCATTATCTTAACAATGTTTGGAGGAGAATATTGGGAGAGTCAGGCTGTTTCTTCTACTCTACCATCTTGGCTCTGCCTCCCCATCCCCCCTGCCCCACCCTTCTTCCCCTCAGGACATCGACTTTAAAGAGATCTGTGATAACCAATAACCCAGTGAAGGCTGGTCTCAGGTAGGCAAGGCAACTTCCTCATTTGTAAAATGAGGACAATTTTTGAGGCACCATTTTCCTACTTTGCAAAACTACAGAAGTATAAGTTACTTTTCTGCAATAAGCAGAACCAGGAAACAAGGTTTCAAGGCCTCAGGGAAGGCTCCCTACTCCTAAATATTGCCCTCACCTTTGCTTAATGCTGACAATACCTTTGTCCAGGGTATGGGGTCATTCTATCTATATGGCAATAACTATGATCAAAACCAACAACCTACAATAAAAATAACTACTTTCCTAGCACCACTACAAAAAACAACTAAACCACCCCAAAATGATAACCAATCACTAACAAAACAACTCCTACCATCATCAACACTGCAGCACAACTACCACAGAACAACCATTGTTAACAAAAAGTATTGCTACCACCACCACCACCACCAACTTAATAACAGCCATCATTACTGCTACTACCACCATCAACTAAACAATTATCACCACCACTACCAACTATCACCTCCACCACCACCGAGAAGCCATAGTGACTAGAGAGTTGGCCTTGACATCAAAATCTGGGTTCAAATCTCTGCCTCTGCCCTATACTGGCTGCATGACCTTGACCTTGCTGAGTTTGTTATCTCCTCTACAAAATGAGGTGGAGTGAACTCACTGGCCTCTGAGGTCCTTTCCAATTCTAGATCTATGATTCTATGGTTCTGTGACTGATTGTGTACAGTAGATTAGCAATGAGGAAGAGAAATAGGCCTGGGGATAGGGGGTAAAGATGGAAAGCATGGCCCAAGCTGAGATACCAGGATATAAACAGAATGTCCACAAGGCAATCACTCCAGAGGACTAGGCAGGGGGTGAACTGAATCTGGGATAAATAGATCCAAAGCTTAGGGAAGCTCAGCCTAGAACAATGTCAGGGAAACACTATGGAGGAAAAGAACATAGTGTTGATGAGGGATAGTTTGTCTCACACCAGGTAGAAGCCAGAGAAGACAGCCTTTGATTAAGGACTCTCAGCATGTAGAGCTGGAAGTGGAAAGCGTCTTAGCCCACCTCCTCATTTTACAGAGGGAGAAATTGGAGCCCAGAGGGAAGATGATTTGCCTACGGTCACATAACCAGTAAGTGGCAGAGAGTCTTAGATCATTGAGTTGCTCGCCATTCTGTTTCCCCTCTCCCTATTATTGCCTGCCACTTGTCTGCCTGTCCTCCATCTCTACCCATGAAATTCTGCCAGTTTTTAAAATCCAAGTCTAAATTTGACTACCTCCATGAAGACTATCCTGACTCCTCCTAACTGAATGTGAGCTCTTTCAATTACCAACTATCATAGAAGCTAGCTTGGCTCTCTCTTAGGTACTGATATTCTATTTTGTATCATAGGAATTTGTATCCTTTCCCCATATCCTACTAGACTGTAAAGACCCTTTAGAATGGGAAACAGGTCTCACTCACCTTTGTATCCCCATATTCCTAACACAGAGCTCTACACATAGTAGGTGGCTGATAAATAAGAGATGCAATGTGTGTGAATGTTTGGGGAGAGAAGGGGATGTGACACATTTCTCAGGAGTCAGGAGACCTGACTTCCAATCTTGGCTTCAGTGTTTTCCTGCATGACCCTGGAAAAGTAATTTAAGTAATTTTACCTTAGTAAACTTCCTCATCTGTAAAATGATAAAAAATAACACTAGTACTATCTAACTCCCAAGACTGATATGCTCATATTCCTGGACTGGAAGGACCCTCAAAGGCCATCTGAGTCAATCCCCTCATTTTCCAGATAAGATATCTGAATCCCAGAGAAGTCAAGGGGTCATCTAAAGTCACACACATATATGTAGTTAGTTAACTAGCAGAGCTGTGATGCAAACCCATGTGGGTCCTCTTATCGCAAATCCAACCTATTCTATTGCCTTGGTGTGCATGGCCTATGGGATGGTGGTGGCTAGCCATCTACAACGACCTTGCTCAACTGAATCCATCTAGCTATGGCCAAGGTGCTAAGGAACATTATGGAGCGAAGTCTATTGTTCCACCTTCCTCTCCCCCACATCCTATTGGAGGGTGTCTTTCAGGATTATACTATGAGCCATTTTGGTGCCTAGCTTCTCTCAGACATGACTCATCGGTTTTTTAAGAGGGAAGAAGTGAGACGAGAAGACCAGCAATTACAAGGATAGTGAGTTCAGAAGGGAGGGGGGAGCCTAATTAAGGTTAATTCAATTACTACATCAAAAAAGCAACAGTAAAAACGGCCCAGGATTGGGCCCCTTGTTGCTGAATCATTCTGAAAGGACTCTGAGGACAGAGGGTCCTGGGGGAATGGTCATACTTTGGCTGCTGGAGAACATGTCCCTCCACCTAGTAAATGGGCCACTGTATTCTGGAGGAACAAGAGGTAAAATAGGAGCTTCTGAGCACATGGATTCCTTGCAATCTCAACAGCTTTGCCAGCTATACTTTGGTATGGTCAGTTGGGTTTTTTGTTTCATTAAATAGTACCTTGGAGGGGTTACATTTCCAAGAGTGGCCATCAGCAGTATAGGATCAGGAGCTGGAAAGGACCTTACGGATCACCTAGGACCTTCCCTTGCTTTTTGCAGAAGAGGAAACTGAGGCCCACAGAGGGGGAGGGTCTTGCTCAAGCTCCCCTAGCTGCTAAGAGACAGAGGCAGGATTTGAACCCTCATCCTCTGTCTCCAGGCCCAGGGCCTGTTTCTCTCTACCATAGTGCTGGACAGCAGTATGAAAGCACTTCCTGAAAGGGAGTGACAAACTTGTCAGGAGGCTACCTGATTAGGGAGAGAAAAAGAAGATTGTAAAGGGCAGTAAGAAGGAGGGGGAAGGTGCAGACTCACCTTTATGTGACAGACACTGACTTTTAGCAATCTGATTCTTGGCTAAGGAAGGCATGCTAAATTGTTCCCAAGGCTTCCAATGGGAATGGCCTGTCATGAGATGTCTCAGTAGCAGAATTTGCAATCGAGGAGAAAATGTGCCAGTGGGAGAAAAGTTCTCTTTATTGCTCTATTGTGACGCCAGCAAGGCTGTGGAGCTGGGACACACAGTTGCGTAGGCCCAGTCTGTGATTAAATTCTGGATTTAGTCATTCAGCTAGAGAATGTCAGAGCTGGAGGGGACCTTAGAACAATTAGTCTCACTACAGATTGTTTGTGGTTGGTTGGTTCTATGGTTGAGGTAGGATGCTCCTACCCATGGAACTTTAACCCTGGAAGAAATCTTAGAGCAGAGGTCATAGAAGATCCGGGCTAGGTGGGACCTTCAAGCACAGAATGGAAGAGCTAGGAGGGGCCTTGGAACATAAAATTTCAAAGTTGAAGTGGATCTTAGAATATGGAACATAGAATATCACGTTCAATGATAATTACCAGACTTTTTTTTTACTAAGATAGGGAAATAGATTCAGGAATATTAAAAGAATTTATTGCACGAAAATAAAAGGAAGTCTTGTCCCCCTGCCACTTCCCACTCACAATATTCTGACTAAAATTATAATGTCTTACTGTATCAGAATGTAACACCTGAATTTCCCTTCATACAGAGGCCAACAGAAAAGCTACCCCAAGTTTAAGGTCATCTCTGAGCAATCATCCCCTCAAAAGCATAGCTTCTGAGCCCCCACCTACTTCCATTTTGACCAAAGTTTGACCAAAGACAACATGTGATTTCAAAGTAAAAAAACATTTAATAATGGAAGCAGTAAAGATATGAGAAAATATCTTCCATTCTATGTCCACATAGAGTGAACTCCCTTACAGATTAGACTCTATCAGTGGCTGAAGAGGTACCTGTAGAAGGTATGTGTCAGGGGACACATAACAGGGTACACATGGCTTAGGCACGCCTACATGGTTGTACCGCTGTTCTCCTTTGGGGATGTTAAATGTGCATAAAGCAATATTTCAACACAATCAAAAAGCATCTCCACAACTGGTAAACTTTGGTGTAAGATAGAAAGACTTCAAGACTTTGTAGTGATGCCATCAATGATTTTTTTCTGATGGTTTCTAGGTCTTCCATATTCAGGAGGCCAGTCTTCTAGGATCACACTTTGAAAAATTGGGAAGTGTGGAGATTGCTCCTTGAGCAGATTCCATTTCTTGTTCCACAGTGCAGATGTACCAGCCTGGAGGCTATTTTGTCTTCAAAAGATTTTTGCCATTTCTTGGCAACTCAGAATGACAAAGTTGAACATCTTTAGATCCCCATTGAGGTGGATGAGGCAGTACTCCTTTGAAACCTTTTGTCAATTGGCTACTATCTCTGTGCAAGCTTCTACCTGGCTGTCATGGTTTATCAGGATGTTCAGAGATTGAATCCCAGTGTGCTGAATGTATCATTCTTCGAACACTTCCAGCAGACTGGAGACTGAAGTTGGCCCTAATCGATGCATGACAAATCAGTTGTGTTTGCGGGGATGGACAGAACCTGATCTCTGGTGCCAACTTTTCTACTGCCATCTACAACTTCCTCAGGGCACTTCAGGACTATTCTGATGTAGTTCAAACATGTGGAGTCTTTCTTGCATAGACCAGAGGCCTAGCACCATCATAGGCTGCAGAGGAAACTTTGGCAAATTTCTCCCACTGAGTAAGTGGAATGTATTTATAACAATAAAAATTATTATCATTATTATTGATGATGATGATTGATATCTAATAGTTATATATTTTTTGAGGTTTGCAAAGTGTTTTACATACATTATATATTTTGATTCTCACAGTAACAACCCTGGGAGGAAGGTACTGTCTTCTGTATTTTACACATGGCAAAACTGAGGCAAACAGATTTAAATTACTTTCCCAGGGTCACAAAGCTAGTGAGTATCTGAAGCTGGATTTGAATCGAGGTCTTTCTGACTCTAAAGTCCAACCTCTCTCCCCTATAACCTCTTGCCTATGTGGAATCTTAACTTGGAACCCTGTACTCAATGCAGCAGGACATACTATCTCTTCAATCCTCACAGTGACTACTGTGTGAATTTTGGTGGAAAAGAACAAGTAACATTGCTGGACATGGTTTAGTGTCCTTGAGAGCAGGAATCATCTCCCTCCTAATCCAAACTCTATCATTGATTCTTGCTGCTGAAGTCCAGCTCCCGTTATTCTAATGCCTGATTCTCCTCCTGAATGTGGTCATATGTATGACTGTCTAGGTTACATTCGATACAAAAGATTGTTCACTTTCTTCAGGTACTCTTTGCTGGAACTAGTCTTGCATGAAATTATCATGACTTCTGGTTCCAAGCCCTTTTTATATTCCTGAATAGTTGGTGGCTCTGTCATTGACATAGGGGATAGAGTTCTGGACTCGAAGTCAGGAAGACCTGACATAAAATTCAGTCTCAGACACTTACCAGCTGTGTGACCCTAAGCAAGTCACCTAACCTCTCTGTGCCTCAGTTTCCTCATCTATAAAATGAGGATAATGATAACATCTACCTCCCAGTTTTGTAATGGTCAAATGAGACATTTGTAAAGCACTTAGCATAGTTGCTGCACATGGTAGATTCTTAATCAATCCTTGCTTGCCTTTTTCCCTCCCTCCCTCCTTTCCTTTTTCCTTCCTTCCTTCTTTCCTTCCTTCCTTCCTTGCTGCTTTGATTACTTGCAGTGAAGCCAAGATGATCCAGTTTGACCTCTGTGGTCTATGTGGAGGAAGATGTCTTGGAACCCTGCAAGGGCATTTTCTTTTGCCTCGCCATATCGTCCCTGTTCTCACTCCCTTCCTTTAGCTGTTGAAAAGATTGCAGTACTTCTAAGTAGCTGGGGTACTGTTCCTTTTGCTCACACAACTGGAGCTGTTTCAGTAGCAGGATGTCACGCCCCATTCCCCTGAGAACTTGAGGCAGCCTAGCATGAGCCATGGGGTCCACAGGCACTGTGGCCCTGATCACAGTCCCCGGCAGCAGCTCTGCAGCTCTGCAGCTCTGATAACCTCAATGCAAAAGCAGAGATCTCTCCGTCATTCTGGTGAGTGGGTGGAGGGAGCTAGGGATTTCGTTAAGCATCACTAGCATTTTATCACTACCAAACTAACTACCCAGCACCAATCGACATCCCAACATCTTGGAGCATGGCATTTTCAATGTACTTAGAAAATTGGCAGCAGCACAGCCAAGAAGCATTGCCACAACTAGAAGTCCCTGGAGCTAGTCAATTATCATGAGGAGCAACAAGATTCCAATACCTGGAAAGAGCTACTAAGCCTAGTGCCCAATCACAATACGCCATAACAGAGCAACAATGTGTATAAACAAAATTGTGCACTTTGTGCAATAGTATAATTTATTTCCAACAACCCTGTAATCTAATCACAACATGGTGGAAAATAAAGACAATATCTTCCCCTACTCCCTACCTTTTCTGCCGCTGGATCACTGTTATAACTACTTGGAATGGATATTATGGATATCCCCCACTGATGTGTTTAATTTTACTGACTGGTCAGAGTATACAATTAGTTCAAAGCAAAGGCTTTTAAGGAAGGTACATAATAAGAAAGGTAGCCATGGAAGATTTCCTTGCTAAACTGAGAGTGTGCCTAAGAATCATTGTGCATGGTGGGGCAAGGGGCAAATAAGTAGTGATCAGACATAGCAGAGCCACTTATGTGAGGAGGCAGCTTATTTCTATGAAATTGTAGGACAATTTATACCCCCTGATGATGTCATAACACTGTTGGGGCGTAAATTCCACTAGGCCTTCAATGGGTATCCCTTACTGGTTATATCTCTGCTGCTCCTCTACTGAGTTTTGCAAATGGTCTCTCATATTCCTCATACTTCTGGGCTTTTCTGTTCTCTGATGTGTGTGTCACTCATTAAACTCACTTGTGAGTTTAGAGCTGTTAGGCATTATTTCTTGTCAGTTTCTGGGCTTCATCTCTTTACATTTGCCAACTACATCCACTCTGTAGTAACTAGAAAAACCTCTCCCTGATAAGCACATTTATAGCCAGAGTCTTTATGGCCACACTGTATAGCTAAACTGGTCTGTGAATAATCAAAAGCAAAAACCACCCAGTCTAAGATTGAGTCTTTTCTTTCAACCCTTGTGACTGGTGCTGAAATCACAATCCTTGACCTAGACAATGGACCTGGCTTAAGGTTAGAAAGTTCTAAGATCTATTGGCATCCAAATACATTTGATCTGGAGTGAGAAATAAGTGAAGTAAGAAAAGTCTTCATTCTCTACTTCTCTGGCTCAAGTTCTTGGCTTTATTACCCATATTGGTCATCAGCAAAACTGTCCAGCTTTGGACTGCATTTTGGTCGGTGAAAAACCTTGTCTTAATGTGTGTGTTGGGAATATCAATTTGGCAGATATGGGAAGGATGGACTGGAGAAGGGAGAGATTAGATTGTTACTGTCGCTTGTCCTTCACACTCAGAGGACCAATGATATCACTACGTTGGGGTTAACGTACAGTGTGTTCTCCTTAGTCCACTACAAGCTCAGAAGGATCGACCACAAGTCGGATGCAGAAACTCCCAGTTTGAACACTTGGGGTGGAGATGTCTCTAGATTTTTAAATCTCATGTTTCCTTTGTGCTACTGAGATTCTGTTTTACTCATGGAGCACAGCACCTTCTTTGTTGTAGGCACGTCATGCTGGGCATTCCTGGGCCAGCATCTCTCATGTCTCACAATCAATACTAAAATTCTTCGGAGAGATGTTGAGAGTGACCTTGTACTGCTTCTGACTTCCGTGTGAGCACTTGCCTCATGCAAATTCTCTGTAAAATACTGTTTTAGGTAAACATACACTTGGCATTTGGGCTCCATAGTCAGCCCATTGGAGTTGCATTCTCTGCAGTAGAGTTCGAATGCTTGGCAGTTCAGTTCAAGAGAGGACTTCAGTGTCTGGTACTTATCTTGCCAGGTAATCTTCAGAATCTTCCTGAGACAATTCAAATGGAAGTGATTCAATTTCTTTTGGCGTGGAACTGCTAGATTGTCCAGGTTCCATGGGCATACAGTAATGAAGTCAGGACAACATCTCTGTAGACCTGCGAGGTCAGACAAAGATTACCTCCTTTTTGACTAACTTTCTCCTAGTGAGGACTTGCGGTCCTTAGTCTCATATCATTATCTAATTTAGGGTTAGAAAATTTCTTTCAACTCCTGTGATATCCTAATTTTTGAGTCTATATAGAAAGTTTCTCCATCAGAAAACCCATGGGAGCTGTTCATGGGCACTGAGGTGTGATAAAGCTTCTAATGTCTTTGAAGATTCCCCTGATCAACATGCAAATGAAGCTAGGGATGACAAGAAAAGGCTCAGTGAAATAGCTGGGGCCATCAGCATGATTTTTAGACTACTGCCTTATTACAGTCCTTTCATTGACTTTTATTCTGTATTTTGACACAAACATACAGGGATGTTTCATAACCATTATTAAAGCCCAATGTCGTTAATAAGAATTCCACTCAGGTCCTAAGTTTTTAATCCAAATTTCTAAATATCCTGAAAAATGCTATTTTTCTTTTTTCTCTCACTTCCTCTTTCTGTCATATGGGACTTATCATCCAGGGAAGCAATCTGTATGGAGAAAGGTTCTCCCTACCTTCCCCAGTACCAATTCAGTCAATTAATAAACATTTTTAAGCACCTACTATGCTTCAGGCACTGTGATAAACACTGTGAATACAAAGAAAAGCAAAAGCCTCTCAAGAAGCTCACAGTCTGATAGGAGAGACAAAGCAGAAATGACAGTTTTCAAACAAGAGATGCAGAATAACTTGAAGATCATCAATAGAGGGTTAGACTTTTGCATTGAGAGGGGATGGGGAAGGCTTCCTTTAGAAGGTGAGATGAGTCCCTCATTCTTTATGAGCCTTGATTTCCCCATCTGTAAATTGAGGGGATGAGACTGGAAGATTTCCAGGTTCCTCCCAGCTCTAGAATTCCAACTTTACTAATTATCCTATTTGCTGGGAGATAGAAGGCATGTGCATGGTGAAAAACAGACTATTCCCCATGGACCCATGAATCCCTGTGTCAGTAGTGAGATGTCACTAAATGGATCCTGGGCATCATTTTCCTTAAGCCAAGGATAGCTGATGGTATAGGTTTGGGAGTTTAAAGCCAACTGTCTTATCCAAAAGAGACATCTGGCTGAGAAACTTCTCTCCTCATCTTTAGGCACCAGTGCATGTGCTTCTGTATAATTGTAACTCTTGAGTTAGGTCCCAGATGTTGGTGGAATGGCATCCCCTGGACTCCTACAGATCTTCTACATTTGATAACTACTGAATGGGAAACACAGAGGAAGAAAAGAATATGGAAAAGACAACAGCAGCGACTTTTTGTGGCTCAGAAAACTGGGGTCTTCTATCTTCTCATGGTCAATTTACATGTAAATGAAGAGACCCCTGGAAACTGATGGAGGTGATGGGAAAAATGGTATCTGCATTGTGAATAATAAACATGGGGGAAATGTCGGTATTTCAGCCTACGAGCAAATTTTGTTACCATGACAACAGAATGCACAGTGTTCTCTTAAAGGGAAACATGAAGGTTTGTTGGGGGGGGGGAAGCTAACCTTACCTAACATGATGCGTTTAAATATAATTTTATATTCATAAAAGCCAGGCATCTGCTGAAAGGGAACCCAAATCTGGCTTTGAGGCTGACATAAGTTCGAGAAGCTTTCTCTCGGGTGGAGAGGGAAAACTTCGGGTGAAACTTTCCTGCCCTTCCAACTCCAATCGGAGCCTGCAAAACCAGAGCCCATCTGGTGTGGAGCCAGAACTTGGCACCAAGCGGAGGTAGAGCCCCTGAGCTCTCAGACATTTAAACAGGCTGGTTTGCACATTCTCACTGCATATATAATTTCTTAAATTCAGCCCAACTGATTTTTTTAAACCATTGAATGTGACTCGAACTCAACTAAACCTAAAATTAAAATTTTCCATTTGACAAAGAGGGACCCAACTACCCCTAAAAGGAGTCAATGCCAAGAGACAGTCTTGGTGATTTCCTGTTGGGTACTCTGTGTGTGGGGTAACTTGGGATTTCTTGAAGGGAAGTGTGATGGGGGTGGGGAGGAAGAGAACAGTACATCTCATACCAATGAGAATAGCTCCCTTTCCTCTAGTGCTTTAGAGTTCACCAAGTCCTTTCCTCACCACAGCCCAAAGATTACCATTCCTATTTTGTCATGATGTTAGGGCATATGATTTCATTAGCAATGAGAACTCCCATAGTGGAAACTCTGCTACAAGGTTGCAGATCAGCAATTCACCTGGAATTTAAAGTCTTAGACAGTTGGATAGGAACACTGAGAGGGGAAGTGGGTCACCTGTACAACATGTGCCTGACCAGGACTGGAACTCAGTTCTTTTATACTTCAATATTGGATCTCCCTTGACTAAATTATCATGCATTTTCATGTTCTGTTTTATTGGTGAAGAACTGGGAATCAGGTTTGTAGAGTCTGAACCTCTGAAGGATAAGTATCCTGTTTTTAAAAAAAAAAAACAAACCATTTTCTCTTTTTCTTAATAGAATCTTAAAACCAAAGATGAGGACAGTTGCTAGTACTTTAGTAGTGAGAAAGCTACCTTATGAGTTAATTATTGTATATGACAAGTGTTACTGGTAGATCTGGTGTGCTTGGGGTCACACAAGTGATAAGTGTCAAAACTGGGATTCAGACCAAGGCTTCTTTACTCCTGGTCCTCTGCTCTTGTCCTGATGACATGCCATCTTTTGAAACAGTAATATCTTATGGTTCTTTACAGTTCCCAGAATGCTTTTCCAATGCACTCAACCCTCACAGCAGTCTTGTGGAGGAGGTAGCGTGGAAATTTTATCATCCTCATTTTACAGGAAACTGAAGAGAGGGGGATCTGCCTGAGAGACCCCATTACAAGAGATCTCCTTCCCCCTTCAGGGCTCCCTTGGCTGGGATAGCAATTGTCCCTGCCTTGCCTAGCCCTACAGCAAATCGCTATGGGGTGGAGTGAAGGGGTCCATTGCAGAAGCATCATTTCAGTACTAGCAGAATCCTAATTAGAACCCTGGTGTTGATTTCATTTTGGAGATTCCCTCTGCTCTGTTGGGAAGGAAATTCCTTCTTCTTTCCTGTTCCACTTATTTCTGGCATTCTAAAGTAAAATCACCCCAGGCAAAGATCCCCATCCTCAGCTGCTACTTCCTGCTCTCTCTTCCCTACCCAGTTTACTCTTCCCTTTCCCCAAGGCCTGTCCTCTTCCTCGGTCCTCCTGCTATACCTTCTGGAGCCTTGTGTTATCATTAGCAAACTCCCCTTCATCCTCAGTCCCTTCCTCTCATACTCCTTCCAGCTTCTGATATTAATGCAATGGTTTCCTACCTGTGTAATTGCAGGGGGCCTGCAAATGTATATGCAAAATCATAAAAAAAAACCCCAAACATATCTTTTGTAGCCTGAATAAGAAATGTCTGGCACTTAAATGCATTACTATTTTCAAATGCATGTAGATGCTGCTATGATTGCTATTACACAGATTAAGGTAAAAGTATTGCTACATAGCAAGAGTTTAATAAATGTTTTTCATTCATTAATTTATTCATATTTTTTCTCAAACAATACATGGTGATAGGATACTTACCATGGGATGAGGGAAGAGGTTGTAAATTTTTTTTTCACATTGAAAACAGAGTCCCATGTTAAAAAAGTTGAGAAATACTGGAAACCTGGCATTTTCTTGAAGATACCATAACCCTGATCATTCTTTCCAGGGCCAGCTGACCTTTCTTTCATACTTCTGAAATGGAACTAGGGATCACAAAATCTCAGACTCTTAAAGTTGGTAGCAGATGAGTGTTGGAGCCAGCTCTAACCTACTTGGAGCTGACTGTAAAATTTTCAGTGTTAGCATTTATACATCAGAAATCAGCAAATGCTACAAATTAGGGTTTGATTTATTATTCTGGTGGTTATCTAGACTTAAGAAAGTGGTCAAGTCATATTTAACCTAAAAATGTATTGAGTGTAGATTTTATTTTTTCTGGAGATCAAGTTCTTAAAAATTTACCTGTACATTGCTAATTGGCAGAAACCTTAGTAGCCATCTACTCCATGCAAACAGTCCAACTTAATTCCCACTATAATAGGGGTGGGGAACCTGGGGCCTCAAGGTCATATGTGACCCTCTAGGTTGTCAAGTCCTCAAGTCTAGGTCCCCTTTGACTGGATCCAAACTTGACAGGATGAGTTCTGTCAAAGGGCTACACTTGAGGACCTAGAGGTCCTCACATGTGGCCCTGAGGCTACAGGTTCCCCAGCCCTACTCTATAACATGCCAGTAAGTGGAAGGAAGAAGAGTTGGCATATGCTTCCCTCCAGGTTGCCACTTCCTGATCTACCCTCTGCCATCATTACTCAACACCAGTAGTACTCTTCTCCTTTGAGGTTCAATCCATCTGATAAGAACACATTACTCAGATCCTCATAATTGTTTTTCTATTGTTTCCCAAGTCATTTGTTGTCCTTCCTCAAAGAGTTTACCTGGCTCTTAATCTTTCTTCCAACTCCAAGCCCTGTCCTCATGCCTGATGATTTCAATATTTACAGTGCTATGTCTTTGAATGCTGTGGATTCCCAGCTCATCAACCTCCTCCATTCCTAGCACTTTCCACTCAGCTACATGCAGAAATGCTTACCCTTTATGTTTTACCATGACCTGACTCTCCCCTTTCTTGAACTCTGAAGTTCCTTACTCTACAGGCTACACTCTGGACTTTCTCTACCTTGTCTCAGAAACTACTTCATCCTGGAAGCTCATGCTAGCCTTGAAATTCACACTTTGATCCTTGGCCTCCCTTCCTGATGGGATGACTCTTCCCATAACCTCTGCTTGAGGGGAGTGCCCAGGATAGTGGTATCTCATTCTTCTCCAGGTTATACTTTGGATTTTTTCTACCAGTCCTCCCCCTTACCTTATTCTGGATCCCTTTTCTCCTCCCTTCCCCTTTTCAGCTTCCTTTCCTGTCTTATATTCCCTCCATTATAATGTAAATTCCTTGTGGTCTGGGGCTGTCTTTCCTCTTATATTTATACTCTCAGCAGTCAGCAGAGTGTTTAGCACACAGTGTGCACTTGATAAAGGCTTATTGCTTTGACTGCTGCCCTTTCATCATTCCCACTACCTTGTTACTAAAACTACTGTTTGTCCTTTTCTAGGTCTGTGGTGGTTCAGGCCCTCCTTCTTCTCCCAATGTATTCCTTCTACTCTGATCTTTCTTACTTTCTTTCAACATTCCTCAGTAGAACCAACCACTGATTTTCCACAGATGGATCTCTTGCCACCTTGTCCTTCTACCCTTCATAGCTGCTGGTTCTGAATCATGGGTCACTGACATTATCTACTTTCTGTCCTAATGATGAACAGTTAACCGCTGATGGAAGTAGTCATAAGACCACACATACTAGATCCACTATGAATTCATGTCATTGAATCTCACCAGGACTCTCACAACTGCACAGCAAACCTTTTATGCATCTATGATTGATCTTCCCATCAGGGATTCCAAAGCTGGACATAAACTGAAATGCACCCTAGCATTTAGGAAAACAGATTTCAAAGCGTTAATAGGAATGATAGGTAGGAACTTGTGGTCTAAAACTCTATAGGAGAGATCAGCCCAGGAAGGTAACTTATGAATAAAAAATCCTCAAGGTGCAAAGGAGGACTTGCTTGAGGACGAAAAATGTAAGTTGCTTAAACAGACTAATATGCATGCACAGAGAACTCACCAAACAACTTAGACTTTATACACACACACACACACACACACACACACACACACACACAGAGGCTACCAGGGGCTAACCTCTTCCTTTAGGACATTGCAAAGCTCTTTCAAATGATCCCTAGCTTCCCACAAGAGCAAAGCCTCTCGTTTTTGTGCCAGTATTCTGTAGGTATTGCTGTATAGCAACAAGACTTGGAATATAATGGTCCTTGAAGAGTAAAAAATGAATATGCCATAGAGGACATAGGAAAAGTACATGGTGAGTGTGAGCAGGCTGTAGTATGTAACCAATGAGGAACTCTGAAGAATGTCAACAACGGAATCATTATAGAAAGAAAAAAAATGTGGCAAGACTGAGAAATGACAGCTAGACATCCAGAGGGCACTGCTGGTATCCTGGTGATGTATGAAATTGAGGAAGGCCTCCAGAATGTTAGGGGTCTCTCCCATGGAGAACTGATGGAAAAACATGGACAAGAGTCACACTGGATGGACAGGCATGGAAGTGTTGCTATCTGCAAATCCACAACTCTCTGTTGAGAGGAATTTCCAAAAGGGTAGGATCACAGCTTCATTTGAGTATTTGAGTATGTGCATAGGAGGGAACATAGAGACCAAAATATCAAAGCATACATAAGAATGTTGTCAGAGGTGCTGACACTCAGAATGAGCTGAGGCTGATGAGGAAAGCAGCTATGTTAGGGGGAAAGGAGGGAATCAGAGAAGGGATGGAAGTGCTGTGTGAAATGGCTGTAACAATTCTAACTGATAACAGAGAAAAGATAAGATGCCCAGTTCTGATTGTGTTTGCTAGTTTCCTTGCCAAGGAGAAAGACCTACTGATAGGATAGAATAGAAGAAAAAAGAGGTTAATACTGAGTTGATACCCAATGTATGTAAGGATGTAGTATGATAGGATTGAAGTCTGGATCAACTAGCACCTCAAGTACTCCAAGATCTAGTGGACATCACTATTAAGGAATGGAAGAGATCAAAAGATGATATAGATTAGGAGAAATTCCAGAAGACATGCACTTGTAATTTTAGGGGAAAAAAAGAGGCTAATCTGAAAATTATAGGCCATGGAGATTGACTTTTGTTCCTGTGAAAATTTTAGAAGAGATCATTAAAGAGAATGTTAGGAAATACCTAGGAACGAAAACAATGATTACAAAGAGCCAGCTAGACTTCAAAGTAGCAAGGCACTATACTGCCTGCCAAAATGCTAAACCCTGCCCACACCCACCCATCAAATATAAAAAGTGCAACCTCCTTAGTCTCCTCTGTTCAGAGAACTTTCAGTCAATCTACACATCCTGGTGCTCTCTTGAAACCTCGATGGGGTGTTCAGTATTTCAGTGTTCAAAAGGGTCACTTGCCCATCAATGGCATTGCCCAATATCTGGCCTCTTCCTGCCTCTTCTTCCTCACATTTATCAGAAAAGGATGAAAACTGATGAGGAAATCCCAATGTCAAATGGAGACTACAAAGAGGCAAATGCAAGCTTGGGGGAGGAGAGTAGGGGAGGGGGGAGAAGTTCTTAAGAATTAGTTATTTCAAATCGAATAGGCTGCTTTGGGAGCAATGGGTGACATTCCTCTCCCTGGAGTTTTTCAAGGAGAGGCTGGATGATTGCCTGTCAGACAGGTTGGATAGAGGATCTCATTCAGGTGTACATTGGATTAGCTGACCTCTGAGGCCCTTTCCAATCCCAAGATGCTCTGGTTGGATGACTCTAATGAGCCAGACCTTACACTTTGCTGACAAATGCTAAAAACTGAAACATAGTTGATCACAATACCAGGATGAGGCATCAGGGTTAGACTTTAGTGGATGACTTCAGCTTGTCATCCTTAAAAAATGGTACTCAGAACCAGTCTTATAACTCCACATATCAAAGGACACAGAAAAGATGGAAGACTGAGGAAAGGCTATTAGATTTGGCAATTTTGAGATCACTGGTGACTTTGGGTATGGCAGTATTACTCAAATATGAGATTGTTTACAGTATTTGTTGTTTGTCATTGGAATTTTTAAATTTAGCCACTATGTGTCTTGAAGCTTTCCGTAATTTTTTTCCTGAGGGTAAACTATGTTTTTTTGATTGGGGCTTTGTTTTATATATGTAGAATTTCTAGGTAATTTTCTTGCATTATTTCTTGCATTATATATTCAGATTTTTTTTGACTTGTCATGTGTTTCTAGGGGACCTATGATCCTTAAGTTGTTTCTAAAAATCCTATCTTCAAGATCAATATGTTTTGACTGTGTAGAGATCATATATTCTTTTAATGTTATTACATTTTGATTTTTTTCAAGCTATTTTTCATATTTCAGTATATTTGTATTCTCAATCTGCTGTATTTTTTCACTTCTTTGGAGAGACTCAACACGGAGGATTCAAGTTTTTCTATTTTGTTAATTCTTTCTGCTTTGAAGACCCTCAATTCTGCTCTTAAGATTTCTATTTGTCTCTTGAATCATTAAGAAACATCCTGCTATTGGTGGTTCCATGTTCTTCTGGTCATCCACAAGGTCCTCTTCCACATCAGGTGTTAAATTCAATTTCCTTTGTCTCACAATACTTAGAGATGGTTGGACTCATTTACATGCCTTGGTGACAGTCTTCCCTTTTATTTTAATATCTTCCTTGTCGGTTTATCTGCTTGGGCTCAAGAAATTTTAACCGACTTTCCTTCTTCCTGAGATCTTTGGTAATTTGTCTTTTCTCTTTATATTCCTCTGTCATTCACTTTCTGACAATCTGCTCACTTCCTTATTCTCTTCTGGATTCTTGGCACATCTCTAAAGCCAGTGCTCTCTTAGTTCAGGTTTGATTTTGACATGAAATGAGGCACTTGCAAGGCAATGAGCAAAGGAGGAAGTTTATTTTTGCCTCAACAGAGTAAAGATATGCAACTGAGATATAGATGGGGCAAGGATACAGTGGTGCTCAGTTGATTGTGGTCCCCTTTATCTCCATCTGGAAATACACAGCTACTTGAGTAGTCTCAGGCATCCATGAAATCTGAGAGGTGTAACAGTTCACACCTGTGAACTGTGTGGGGTCTGCATGTGGGGAGAAAGCTTTGTCAGGTAAAGGTTGCTGCTTCAGGAAATGACTGTCTTCCCCACTCACCAGCACCCTACCATTCTAATGACTTGTTTTAGATCTTCCCTTAACTTCCACATGCAATGCCTGCTCCATAATAAAGAACTTTCTTCCATCCTAAACAGTTTCCTTTGTCATCCCTTCCATCTTCTGGCCTTCTCTAAGACCTGGCTCCCTCTTGATGACATGCATCCCTAGACATTCTTTTGAGTCATGCTTCCAGTTTTGCTCACATCCTAGACTCTATGGTTGGAGTCAGACTTCTCCTTGCTCCCCCATTGCCCTTTCCAGGTTCTCCCTTCTGTCAGCTTCATTAAACATCTACTTTGAGTTTCATATTATTTAAATTGATTATTCAATACATGTTATGGGGGCCACTATCTAACACTACCCAGGGTATCTTCCTTTTTCTTCAATGAGCTCAGTGCCTGGCTTACAATAAGGATCTCTACCACATCTCCTGATCTCATACTAGGGAGATTTCAACATACATATTGATTATGCCTCAAATACTCAAATACTTCCCTGTGGCTCAATCTACGCAGTTCCTGTGACCATCCTCCTCAGCAACACACAAAGATGGCCACACCCTTGGTCTTACCATAAGCCACAAATGTTCTAATCCTATTTTAATAAAATTTGATATCCTTTAGTCTAACTGTAATTTGTTATAATGGCATCTTTCTATCTGTTCTTCAGGCTCACCATAAAATTCAGTTGTGCTACTTCTCACTTTTTTTGACAGGCCATCATCCCTCTAACCCCTTGTTGAACCACCTAACTTTATACTCTGCCCTTCATCTCTATCACCAATTATGTCCTGCCAAACCTCAACCCTGAGGTATTCCCATGATCCCCTTTTGCTCCTATTCATTGACTGCTAAACAGACCTGCAGAAAATCATGGAACTATGCGGACTGGATCCATTACAAATTTAAGTAACATAATCTTAACTGGGCCCGCACTATAGCAAAGCATTACCCTGCACTAATAGAGTTCCAAATCTTTTCATCCTACTTGAAGCCCCCATTGATCTATACTGCTTAGTTCTGATGTGCCAAACTTTATGTTCTGCTGCGATATTAGTACCAAGAAACATAGTTCAGCATTAGAATTCTTGCCTTCCATAAGGAAGTCTGGATTTGATTCCCTGCCAATGCCACTTATTTCAACAGGAGAAGCAGAATGACACAGTAGAAAGAACACTGGCTCCGAAGTCAGAGAATGTGGATCTAAATATCGTGTAACTGTGGATGAGTCACTTAACCCACTGAGGCCTATCTCCTAAATTGAGTCAGAAATTTTAACTGTCTTTCCTTGCTCCCTTCCATGTCTCAATCTCTGATCCTATGTGTGACTGACTTTCGGTCAATCAGTTTACCTCTCATCCCAGTTTCTTCCACTAGAAAATTAGGCTATTACACAACAAGCTGGCCTCTGAGATCCTTTCTAGCTCTTGATCTATGGTAATATTGTTGTATGATGAAAAGAAAAAGAGGGAGGGACAATCCCTGGTCTCAAGTTCATACTCAGTAGTTCGTATATGATCTGAGGACCCTTATACTAATTTCTACTCTGGAGTTCTAGAGGCTACCCCTGAGGAGTCAGGGTTGGTTTTCTAATGTCATTAATTCAAGCCCCATCAGGGTGTCCTCTCTAGTATGAACAGTGGAGGAGTAATTTTGTCAGGCAGTCCTAAGTAGCTTTTTTTCTAAAGATATAAAAGGAATACCCCTTTCTAAGGCTCTTAACTAAGGTGATACAACAAGAACAGATGGTATAAAATATCTTTCCAAAATCTGTGACGTCTTCTCCTGGAAATACATACAGAGCCTTGTGGAAAGTGGGCTCAAACTTACAGAGCACATGGGGCAAAGAGTAATTCCTAGCTCCAGCTTTCCAGAAGTCCTTTTCTCTCATTCATGAAATGCTCAAGGAATTCTCCCTCGGCATGGTTGATCATTTAATTGCTGGGTTCCATGAGTCTATGTTTCGTATGTCCTTGACTCCTGATAAAGACACTGTCATCAGCTGATCTGAGCGTGCCCCTAGAATGCTGATGGGAAGACAGGAAGTGCAATATCCTCTGGACCTTTCAAAGTTTGCAAGGTCCTCTTCTGGACAAAGTGGGGAGTTACAAGAGACCTGGCCAAAGCTGAGGTCTCTCCCCTTTTCCCTGCCTCCACTCAGCCAATCTATTCCTCCTCATTGTTTTTTTTAGTGGAAAGCTATACTTGTTTTAATCACTTCATAAGACCAAGCTCTAAACTAGCTTGATGATTTATAGGAAATCCCTGGAATATGATCAAGTTTCCTTGGCCTATCCAAACCATTCTTTCTGTGTAACATCATTCTAGTTCAAAGTACTTTTGGTATTTCTTCTAAAGCCTATGATTGAGATTGAGATTGATTGATTGGGCATCTTATCACTTAGTTTGAGTGGGAGGTGGGGTGAATTGATTGATTTGCTCTATCATCCAATACTTAAAATTCTAATAGGGGAAGACAACACATACAGAGGAATGGTTGACAAGTTGAGGATGATATGGACTAAAAAGTCAGAGTTGGTGAGTGGAGACATAAAGCGATGAATTGACACAGTCTTTCCAGAAATGGCAGTGTTGATTTGATTACTGTTCTCCAAGGCAGAGGTGGAAAAGGGGGCTGGTGGCAGGGGGGTGGGGGGGGAAGAGTTTATACTTGTCAAGAGAGCATGACTTGTCAAGAGAGCATGAAGATGAGCCAATGGCAGCAGCACAATGGGCTTGTATCTGGGCTAGACATGGTGAACATTCAAGAATCAGTAGCACAGCGTCCTAGGGTAGGAATTGGAGTCTCGGGTTGGAGTTGAAGCCTGTAGCATCATTGAATTATTGACCCATTAAACTTAACAGCTTACTGAAACTCGCAAGTCATTTTGACAAACACACACTTCCTGTATCCTTTTGTGAAATTGGCATTGTTAATTCAAGTGTAGGATTTTGCACTGTGAGACTCAGTTTCTTCATTTATAAAATAAGAATGAAAATTGTACCATATTACTCAGAATGTCATTGCAAGATGTCTTAAGAACTCTAAAATGCTACATAATAAGAAGCTATTATTTGTGAGTTCAAGAAAATGCTTTTCTTTACTAGCAAGAAGGGCCAGTGAAGTTTGTCCTTGGCACACTCCATTCCTTTGTCTGGTGTCCTTCTTTCCTATCTTGGTCTCATACCCCATGATATTGGTAATACTCAAAGTGGTGTTACCTGATGAAAGTTTGAGGTGCTATCTGTACTCCTGGGGTATTTACATTTATTAGAGAACACTTAAAAATCAAAAACACCTTCAAATAGCTGAAGGAATGAATGCCTAAAGATACAATTTCAGGCAAAAGGCTGAGGCTATTTTGGTGTTGGAGAGTATTTCAAATTCACTTCAAATCCGTAGACCTTTTATGGCTATTCTTGGTTACAGGTGGCAGGACCGTAAACATCAGATGGGATCCTTATGGGAATTCGAACACATGACCATTTATTTGTGGTTTTAATGCAGGTATAAAACCTCAAGCAAATGATTACCACTGACAACAAATGTAAAAAAAGGATTTTCACGGCTTGACTAATTATACTTGTTGCAGACATCAGCTAGCTTTCTGTCCTTGGTTATGATATCTATACTGCACAAAGTGAAGGAGGATTTAGCAATTTTCTGCCTTCTATTACCCACCACATAGAGGGGAAAATTGGGTTCCTACTGACTTCATTTATAACTTCACAAATCATAATCATAGAGTGGAATATGAGAGCTGGAAGGGGCCTAAGCTATCATACAAGTCCCTGAATCAAACTGGTCTCCTGCTTAGGGTCAGGAGCGTGTCAGTGCATAATTGGTCCCATTTGACGAAATTGAGCAGAGGGGAGATTGTAGAGGTAGGATCAAAACTAGTCCTCTCAGAATTGTGATGATAAATTTTTTGAGTCCTCTTTATCTACTTTTTAATGTTTCCACTTGCTTGAGATTTCTGATCCTCTAAATATACCTGATATCACCATGGACTCCCAGTGAAGCACCCTATCCAGTCCTCATCTACTGGAGCAGGATTCTATTCTTGAATGTGTTCGCTCATGCCAAAGTTAAACCAGGCCTTTGACTAAGTAGTGAAGCCAGGCTTAATTTTAACAGCCAAAATTTGGTGAGTATATGGAATTGTAGTTGGGAGCTTATTTTTTTTTTTTACTATTTTTAATTTTTTAAAAAATTATTTAAATTTTCAATATTCATTTCCACAAAATTTGGAGTTCCAAAATTTCTACCCATTTCTCCCCTCCCCCAACCCCAAAACACCAAGCATTCTAATTACCCCCATCACCAATCTGCCCTCCCTTCTGACATTCCTCTCTTCCCTTGTCCCCATCTTCTCTTTTGTCCTGTAGGGCAAGATAACCTTCTATACTGCATCACCTGTATTTCTTATTTCCTAGTTGTATGCAAGAACAATACTCAACAGTTGTTCCTAAAACTTTGAGTTCCAACTTCTCTTCCTCCCTCCCTCCCCACCCATCTCCATTGGGAAGGCAAACAATTCAATATAGGCCATATCTGTGTAGTTTTGCAAATGACTTCCATAATAGTCATGTTGTGTAAGTCTAACTATATTTCCCTCTATCCTATCCTGCCCCCCATTTCTTGTATTCTCTCTTTTGACCTTGTCCCTCACCAAGAGTGTTGACTCCTAATTGCTCCCTCTTTCCATTGCCCTTCCTTCCATCATCTCCCCACCCTGCTTATCCCATTCTCCCCCACTTTCCTGTATCATAAGATAGGTTTTCATATCAATATGAGTGTGCATTTTCTTCCTTCCTTTAGTCAAATGTGATGGGAGCAAGCTTCATGTTTTTTCTCTCACCTACCTCCTTTTTCCCTCCACTGAAAAGTCTTTAACTTGCCTCTTTTATGAGAGATAATTTGCCCCATTCCATTTCTCCCTTTCTCTTTCCAATATATTCTTCTCTCACCCCTTAATTTCATTTTTTAAGATATGATCCCATTCTATTCAACTCACCCTGTGCTCTCTCTCTCTGTCTCTCTCTCTCTCTCTCTGAGTGTGTGTGTGTGTGTGTGTGTATGTGTGTGTGTGTGTGTGTGTGTGCCTAATCCCACCAACTGCCCAGATACTGAAAAAAGTTTCAGGAGTTATAAATATTGTCTTTCCATGTAAGAATATAAACAGTTCAACTTTAGTAAGTCCCTTATGATTTCTCTCTGCTGTTTACCTTTTCATGCTTCTCTTGATTCTTGTGTTTGAAAGTCCAATTTTCTTTTCAGCTCTGGTCTTTTCATCAACAATGCTTGAAAGTCCTCTATTTCATTGAAAGACCATTTCCCCCCTGAAGTATTATACTCAGTTTTTCTGGGTAGGTGATTCTTGGTTTTCGTTCTAAATCCTTTGACTTCTGGAATATCATATTCTATGCCCTTTGATCCCTTAATGTAGAAGCTGCTAGATCTTGAGTTATCCTGATTGTATTTCCACAATACTGGAATTGTTTCTTTCTAGCTGCTTGCAATATTTTCTCCTTGACCTGGGAACTCTGGAATTTAGCCACAATCTTCCTAGGAGTTTCTCTTTTTGGATCTCTTTCAAGAGGTGAGTGGTGGATTCTTTCAATATTTATTTTACCCCCTGGTTGTAGAATCTCAGGGCAGTTTTCCTTGATAATTTCATGAAAGATGTTGTCTAGGCTATCTTTTTTGGTCATGGTTTTCAGGTAGTCCCATAATTTTTAAATTGTCTCTCCTGGATCTATTTTCCAAGTCAGTTGTTTTTCCCATGAGATATTTCACATTCTCTTCCATTTTTTCATTCTTTTGGTTTTGTTTTGTGATTTCTTGGTTTCTCATAAAGTCGTTAGCCTCCATCTGTTCCATTCTAATTTTTAAAGACCTATTTTCTTCAGTGAGCTTTTGAGCATCCTTTTCCATTTGGCTAAGTCTGCTTTTGAAAGCATTCTTCTCCTCATTGGCTTTTTGAACCTTTTTTGCCCATTGAGTGAGCCTATTTTTAAAGGTGTTATTTTCTTCAGCATTTTTTGGGTCTCCTTTGGTAAGGTGTTGACCTGCTCTTCATGCTTTTCTTGCATCTCTCTCATTTCTCTTCCCAGTTTTTCCTCCACCTCTTACTCGATTTTCAAAATCCTTTTTGGGCTCTTCCATGACCTGAGACCACTGAATATTTATTTCGGATGTTTGGGACACAGAAGCCTTGACTTTAATGTCATTCCCTGATGGTAAGCATTGTTCTTCCTTATCTGAAAGGATGGGAGAAGATATCTGTTCACCAAGAAAGTAACCTTCTATAGCCTTATTTTTTTCCCTTTTTTGGGCATTTTTCCAACCAGTTATTTGACTTTTGGGTTGTTTGTCAAGAGTAGGGTGTACTCTGGGGATCTGTAGGATCTCAGTTCCTCCAAGGTGGCACAATCAAGCGTGTACACTGGTCTAGCAGCAGGAAGATATTTTTGTGCCCAAAATCTTAGCAAAGTTTTCTCTCCACAGTCGCCTGGCCTCCAGTTCCACCAAGCCAGCACTGGGGACTGAGATTCAGATAAACTGTGGGGGCAGGGCCACCATTCAGTGTGAGATAAAGATCTGCTCCCTCAGGGCCTCTACACAGGGCTGAGGTAATAATCAGCTCCTCAGTGCCCCCAGGGTTTTTACGATCCAAGAATGGATGCAGGCTGCTCTGGGAACTGCTGCTGCCTGCCTGATGTGGCTTCTGTGGCCGCTGCCTAAGGCTGGAGCTATGAGAAAGCCCTTCTCTCTTCCTGGCCAGCTGAAAAAACCCTGTCCTTTGGTGCCTGTGAGTTGAGGGACCTGTGAACAGCTGCTACTGTGACTGGAGATTCTGCCCCCAAGGGCTGTTCAAGAGACATGTAGTGGCCAAGGCTGGGCTGGGTTCCACTCTGCATCCAGTGCAATAGATGTTTCCCATAGACCTTTCAGGTCACCCTGGACTGGAAATCTCCTCCACTCTGTTGTTCTCCACTTCTGCTGCTCCAAAATTTGTTGAGAGTCCCTCTCTACAGGTATTTTATGGGCTGTGTGGGGAGAGACTGCATATGTGTGTCTTTCTACTCTGCCATCTTGGCTCCACCCCATGAGTTTATTTATTTTTTTTAAATCATTAGTTTTGGGTTAAATGCCTAATAAGGAGACTTTGTATGACCTCATGATAGCTTGCACAGAGAGTACTGTCAAGGCCTGGAGCTTAGCCTTCCATCTCTATCAGAAGAGATTCATGGTTAGCTCTGGGTAAATTAGACTCATCCCTTTCTTCCCTTTCTCCCTATTTTGATCTGTCAATCAATCACAATTCTCAAATAACCCAAAAATTAGGGAGCAGAACTAAGAGATAATACCTCACTTCCCCACCAGTTACTGCTCTAGAACCCCTAGGAAGTAAATAAAATTGGCCAATAGTAGATAGAGATGCAACCTTTTCCTGTATCAAAAGGGAAAACCTGGAAGTCATTTTAAAGCTTCTCTCCCCTGCTGTTCAGACCCCACCTGCTCATATCTATGGCTTGTGCTAGATGCATGCTAGGAGATTTGCAGGACCCTAGTCCCCAGCCCTGCTGAGGCCTCAGGCAGCTATAAAGCATATCCTTCAATCAGTTTCTTTGTGGGCTCTCTCCATCCTTTTCCCTCCCTACTGTGGAGGCTGATTCATCACAGAATCACTCATTTGAAGAAGCATCTGCTATCAAATGTAGGAATTAAAATGGGTAGAAAAACCTAACCAATCCTCCTTTTCATTGTAAAGACCTAGAGAAATTGTACTAACAGAGCTGGGAATGACTACAATCAACCAGTCCTATTAATTTGCTGATCGTTGTTCAGCATTAATTAATGGACAGAGTTTAGGCAGGGACATATACATATATATTATAGAATGTAGCATATTAAGGTATAATTGGGATTTCTAGATTGTCTAGACTGGAGAATATTAATTTTTTTTGCATCTTGGACCTCTTTGACAGTGTTGAAGCTTACCCCTTCTCAGAATAAGGTTTTTAAATGTATTAAATAAAATGCATATTATTATAAAGGAAACCAAAGGTTAAAGGGGGAAAAGATGTAATTGTTTTCCCATTTTAATACATAGAACCCCTGAAATTCATCCATGAACTCCTTGGGCAGATGTGGGGAAACTGTGGCCTTGAGGCTACATGTGGCACTATAGATCCTTGGGTGCGGCCTTTTGACTGAATCCAAGTTTTACAGAACAAATTCTTTTATTAAGGGGATTTGTTCTGTAAAGTTTTGATTTAGTCAAAGGGCCACACTTGAGGACCCACAGGCCTCAGCCACAGGTTCCTCACTCCTGTGGAGGTCCATGAACCCCAGGGTGCAAACCCTTGAGTGAATTCAATCCCTTCATTTTGAAGAAAAGTAAACAGGCACAGAGTGGCTAAGTCTCAAAAGGCCACACAGAAGCTTGGAAATTGACTTAAAATTATAACCCAGTTCTTCTCTCTCCAAGTCCAGCTTGTTTGCTCATAAGCTGATGATTTTCTTGAAAAAGTATTTGGGTATTTTTGTCCAACATCTATGAGAAAGAAAATCCAGTTGGAAGCCAAATAAACTATGGTCGTTCATTTTCCCTACCAAAAGCACTTCTCCAAAGTCCACAGAAAATCAAGCCATGAAACAGAGGACAAACACTGCTGTCTAAATATTAGTAAAGGAAGAGATTTACCCAGCTGTCACTTTCTCAGAGAAGACAGGACCTTTTAAATATTATGTTGGCCTTTGCCTCAATACCCAAGTATTATGGAATTCCTTAAGAATAAATTAATCTTTGATCAATTCATCTATGGAAATTTGACATTAATGGCTACTCTGACTTTTATAAAGGTGCCTTGAAATAAAACCGATTGATTTTCTTAGCTTTTGGGAGTGTTACATTAGAGTAGAATCCTGAAACTGGAGGGAATTTAGTAATCATATCCTTCCCCACTTCTCCCAACACACACCATTTTATCAAGAAGCAAATGGAGGAACATAAATGACTTACCCAAGGTCACAGCATGAGAAGAATTCTTTTTTTTAAAATTTATTTATTTAACTTTTTACATTCATTTTCGCAAAATTTTGGGTTCCAATTTTTCTCCCTTTTTCTCCCCTCCCCCACCCCAATACACCGAGCAATCTAATTTTCCCTATCACCAATCTGCCCTCTCTACTATCATCCCTCCCTTCTCTTGTCCCCATCTTCTCTTTTGTCCTGTAGGGCCAGATGACTTTCTATTCCCCATTAACTGTATTTCTCATTTCCTAGTAGCAACAACAATACTCGATAGTTGTTCCTAAAACTTTGAGTTCCAAATTCTCCCCATCCCTCCCTCCCCACTCATTCCCTTTGGGAAGGCAGGCAATTCAATATAGGCCCTATCTGTGTAGCTTTGCAAATGACTTCAATAATAGTCATGCTGTGTAAGACTAACTGTATTTCCCCCCATCCTATCCTGCCCCCCATTGTTTCCATTCTGTCTTTTGATCCTATCCCTCCCCGAGTGTTTACTTCAAAGTGCTCCCTCCTCCCATTACCCTCCCTACCATCATCCCCCCCTTGCTTATCTCCTTCTCTCCCACTTTCCTGTGTTGTAAGATAGGTTTTCATACCAAAATGAGTGTGCATTTTGTTCCTTCCTTTAGTCGAATGTGATGAGGGTAAACTTCTTTTTTTTTCTTGGCTCTCATTTTTTCCCTCCAGTAAAAAGTCTCCTGCTTGCCTCTTGAATGAGAGATAATTTACCCCATTCCATTTCACCCTCTTTCCTCCCACTACATTTATCTTTCACCATTTACCTTAATTTCTTTTAAGATATGGTCCCATCCTATTCAATTCACTCTGTGCTCTCTGTCTCTGTATGTGCATGCATGTGTGTATGTGTGTGTGCGTGCACGTGTGTACGTGTGTGTGTGTATGTGTGTGTGTGGTCCCACCAACTACCCAGATACTAAAAAGTTTTAAGAGTTACAAATATTGTCTTTCTATGTAGGAATGTAAACAGTTCACTTTTGGTAAGTCCCTCATGACTTCTCTTTGCTGCTTACTTTTTCATGCTTCTTCTCATTCTTGTGTTTGAAAGTCAAATTTTCTTTTCAGCTCTGGTCTTTTCATCAAGAATGCTTGAAAGTCCTCTGTTTCATTGAAAGACCATATTTTCCCCTGAAGTATTATACTCAGTTTTGCTGGGTAGGTGATTCTTGGTTTGAGTCCTAGTTCCTTTGACTTCTGGAATATCCTATTCCACGCCCTTTCATCCCTCAATGTAGAAGCTGCTAAATCTTGAGTTACCCTGATTGTATTTCCACAATACTGGAATTGTTTCTTTCTAGCTGCTTGCAAGATTTTCTCCTTGACCTGGGAGTTCTGGAATTTGGCCACAATGTTCCTAGGAGTTTCTCTTTTTGGATCTCTTTCAGGCAGTGATCGATGGATTCCTTCAATACTTATTTTGCCCTCTGGTTGTAGAATATCAGGGCGGTTTTCCTCAAAAATTTCATGGAAGATGATGTCTAGGCGATTTTTTTGATCATGACTTTCAGGTAGTCCCATAATTTTTAAATTGTCTCTCCTGGATCTATTTTCCAGGTCAGTTGTTTTTCCAATGAGATCTTTCACATTTGCTTCCATTGTTTCATTCTTTTGGTTTTGTTTTGTGATTTCTCAGAAAGTCATTAGCCTCCATCTGTTCCATTCTAATTTTGAGAGAACTATTTACTTCAGTGAGCTTTTGAACCTCTTTTTCCATTTGGCTAATTCTGCTTTTGAAAGCATTCTTCTCCTTATTGGCTTTTTGAACCTCTTTTGCCAATTTGTGAGCCTATTTTTCAAAGTGTTATTTTCTTCAGCATTTTTTTTTTGGGTCTCCTGTAGCAAGGTATTGACCTGTTTTTCATGCTTCTCTTGCATCTCTCTCATTTCTCTTCCCAGTTTTTCCTCCACCTGTCTAACTTGATTTTCAAAATCCTTTTTGAGCCCTTCCATGGCCTGAGCCCACTGGACATCCCCCTGGGATGTCTGGGATACAGAGGCCCCGACCCCCACATCTTTCCCTGATGGTAAGAATCCTCCCTCGTCATCAGAATTGAAAGGTGGGAACATCTGAATCCCATCAAAGTAACTCTCTATAGTCTTATTTTTCTTCCCTTTTCTGGGAATTTTCCCAACCAGTTACTTGAGTTCTGAGATTCCTGTCCACCCCCGCTTAGATCCGCCCAGCTAGTGCTTCGGGTCTGAGATTCAAATGGGCTTTCCGCGGCAGGCGCAGCTGCTATTCAATGTGAGCTTAAATCTGGTGCTTGGGTGTGGGCAGGGCTGCCTCCCAGGCTTAGTTCCCTCAGGGGCTTTATGCAGAGACCTTCAGTAATGGGGTGGGTGGGGGCAGGGGTGTCTCCCAGGCTCAGCTCCCTCAGGGGGTTTATGCAGAGACCTGAACTTCTGCCTGCCTGCTCGGGGAGTCCCGGGCCCACTGCTGCCTCTGCCACTGCCTCTGCTGCTGCCTCTGCCGCTGCCTCTGCTATTCCCTCCGCTGCTGCCTCCCAAGGGGGCCCGAGCCACGGAGACACCCTGCTCCCCTCTCGGCCAGTCCAGACGTCTCTCTCACTGACCTGTAGCGCCTGTGGGTGGAAGGACCTTCGTGGCCACCGGAGATTCTGTCCCTGAAGCCTGCTCAGATCTGCTCCTCTGGGGCTGTGGCCAGGGCAGCTCAGGGGTGGGCTCCGCTTTCCGGGGTGCAACAGACCCTGGGGATGGCTCTCCAGGGCTCTCTGGAACAGAAATCTCTTCCACTGTGTTTCTGTGCACCTTGAAGTGATCCAGAATTTGTGGGGAGTTCTTCTTGCAGGAAATATATGGGCTGTGGGTTCGGAGCTAGCATATGTGAGTCTTTCTACTCTGCCATCTTGGCTCCCCCCCTCCATGAGAAGAATTCTTAAAAAATACTTTGGGGCCTTAATCGTTATTTCCCCAGTATTTTTGTAACATAGAAATCCACAAATTCCTACTGTGATGACTCGTTGTGACATAGAAGTAAGATTGGGGTCTTCCAATGGATTCTAAGCTTTGGAAGTTTCTACTTTGCTGGAAATGTTCTGCATGTGATCCTGGTGATACCATTCTGGTTCCCAAGAACTCTTATGGGGAGTTTTTTGACCAGTAAGTTTCGTTGTTCAGTTGTTTTCAGGTGTGTCCAACTCTTTGTGACCCCATTTGAGGTTTCCTTGGCAAAGATACTGGAGTAGTTTGCCATTTCTTTCTCCAGTTTATTTTATAGGTGAGGAAACTGAGTCAAACAGGGTTAAGTGATTTGTCTAGGGTCACACTAGTGAATGTCTTAGGCCAGTTTTGAGCTCAGGATGTTGAGTCCTCCTGACTCCAGGCTCAGCACTCTATCTACTAGGTTTGTCATTCAGAAATAAAATCTTTGGTCATGACAACCTTTTAAACAAAGTAAAACATAAATTTCTTTTTGACTTTTGTGCAGTCCCCTTCTTTTTATGATTATTATAATAGTAGATTGATGGAAAGGAGGGAAAGGGAAGATGGTGCTAAGAATTGCCTTTTAGATGGTAAGCACTAACTTAATCTTATCTGTTCTAAATATGAAATCTTCATCCAGTGATCAAAGAATTGACAAACTTTTAGAAGAACTCAATCACACAAATACTTAGTCTCACAACAAACCAAACCAGAAGATCAAAGGAAGTTGTGACTCAATGAAGGGAAGGCTCGGCAGTTCTTCTTGGAGAGAAGATTGAGTTGGTGGAGTTGGTTTCATCATGTGTCCAAAGGCTTCACAATTCATCATTTTATGGAATACTTGGTCATTTCACTTTGTAGTATCTATGATAAACTTAAACAAGACCACCACCATTAATATAATGTCAACTTCTGTAACAACAAATCCCGAAGAGAATTTAGAGGCAGAGAAATTCTGTGAAAAACTTGACAAGATCCTCCAAATGTATACTTTGACACTTGATGACTTCACTGTGAAGGTGAACATAAAGGCAGATGTTGAAAAACATGTTGGAAGATATGGCTCAGGTTTGCATTGGACATGACAAGCACAAAACAACATCACAAAAATGAAAGTGACTGCAAAATGACTCGTTCTTGTTGTGAGAGTCATAGCAAAATCTGCTGTCTCTGCAGTCATACTGTTGAAGTTAAGAAGAATGACTGAACCAGACAAAATATACATCAAATAAATCTATGCTATAGGTGCCATGAATATCAAAGCATGAGGGCCTGGTTTAGAAGATCGGATAGAGAATGGAAAAAGTTATAGATTATGTTAATACCTCCAAAGTGGCATCCAAGAGACCATCAATTAACTACCAAACTAAACGCCTGCTTTCTTATATTTGCAAAACCTTTATGAGTATGACCTACATGTGTATAAATGGTGTCCTTAAAGGAAATGAGAAGGAAGCAGGGAATCTTTTACAAATGATTCTTTACAGCACACAGCAGCTTCATCATCACAGTTGACTGAAAGGTGCAAAAATATAATTGCATTTATTGTTTGGTGATTATAAAAAACTTGGTATAGCAAAATACAAGGTTCACTTTTGGCAAGAAGTCTTGTGTATACCTTATGACTATGCAAAATTCCTCGATATATGTAATCTCAAAGATTCTATTCTGTTCTACCAAGCAAGGCAGGAAACAGGAAGATGTGCATTCTCCACTGTTGTTTTTCATTGTCATGGAAGAGATCTTGTGTAGGATCCAAATGGAAGAAGGACTCTCAAATCTTCCAGATGTTCTTGTCAATTTCGGATGATGTTGTGATGACAGCATCCAACCCTGGAACATTACAGGGGCTTGTCCATGAGATCTATGAATGCTCAAAAAGGAGTCAATTTATCAATCCACACAGAGAGAACCAAATGGATAAAAGTGCTTCTTGTCTGGCTTACGACATGCAGTAGAATGGGTAGTATATTGAATTCGTAGAGGGAAAAGAAGATAGACAGTGGATCTGTGATTTCATTGCCATGGGGAATGTCCAGGTGAGGAAATTCCCTCTATCAATGGACATGAACACCTTCTCTGCAACTTTCATAGATTTAGAAAGCTTCCTAGACCACTCAAAAGTGAAATGATTTTCCCAGGATCACACAGCCTCTATTTATTAGAAGTGGGTCTTGATTTCAGGACTTCTTGACTTTGAGGATAACTCTTTATCCAGCATGCTATGCTGCCTCTCACATAGCTGGGACAGCCAGTGTAGGTGGGTAGGCAGTGGGTTGGTCCCATATTTGAATGGGAGAAAGAGAATGAGCTGTATTGCTTTTGAGAAACTGTAAAATATTTTTGAAAATCCCAAGCTTTGGTGCAGAGGTCTCCATTTGAACACAAAAGATTCAATTGTGCTCTGTTTTGGTGAATTTTGGATCACCCACATCTGTAAGAAATCAAAATCATGGGAGACCTAAAAGGCAATGGAAAGATACATGGGTATATCATGAGGCAATAGTACATTGCCATGGATAACTGGAACACAAGAGGTGACAGAGATGTCATTAAGGAAATGGATACTTAGAAAAGGAGGTGGGTTGGTCATGTGGTAAGATGAAAGGACTACAGCTGAACTGGCCAAGTGCTTTATTCGTACTCCCCAAATGAAACAGGGCCTAGGCAAGGCTTCTAAGACTTTTTCCACTCATGATCCCTTCAGTGCTTCTTGAACTATGGGTGGGTTTGTGATCCACAGTTTAAGAAGTGCTGGTGGAGGAAGGTCTCCAATAGGTTGGCTTGATCCTCTTTGGAGGAGCTATAGAAAACATGGTACAGGATGAGAAGGCACAGGTAAAATGCACGTTGCCCTGCTAATGGGACTGTCCAAATTAAGGATCTATTCAAGTATTTTATTAACATTCTTACTTGTAGTGTATATAGTTAATCAGTGAGTATTTATTAGGCACTGATTCAATGTTAGGCACTGTGCTAGGCATAGGGAATACAAAGGTAAGTAAAGCAATCCTGGTCCTTGGGAAGCTTAAAGTCTTGCTAAGGGAGACAACATGTACAGTTTATATAAGATAAAAGATGATGTCAAGGAGATACAAGATAAATGTGAAGGGGGAGATGCCAATCACTCAGGGATTAGAAAAGGCTTCATGTAGTAGGTAATACTTTGAGCTAAACCTTGAAGGAAACCAGGAATCATAAGAGGCAGAGGTAGGGAGGAAGTTCAGTCCAGACATAGCAGACATCTGTGCAATGGCTCAGCAACAAGAGATGAAGAGATGTGTATAAAGAACAGACCAGTTTTACTGGATCACAATGTGCATGAATAATAATGCCTACCATTTCTATAGTGCTTTAAGGTTGGCAAAGAACTTTACAGATAGTGTCTCAATTGATCGAACAACCCTGGGAGGTAGGTGCTAGACTGAAGCAGTGAGAAGTTAAGTGGCTTGCCTAAGGTCACATATGGGTCTGAAGTGAGATTTGAATTCACATCTTCCTGACTTCAGGTACAGTGCTTTATCTACCATACCACTTAGCTGGAGGAAGAGGAGTAATCTACAATAAGGCTGGAAACATAGGACAGGGTCAAATTGTGAAATGCCAAATAGAGGAATTTATACTGGAGGTAATAAGGAGCCACTGGAGTCTATTGAGCAGGGAAGTAAAGTGTTTAGAACTGTATTTTGGCAACTAAGTGGAGGATGGTCTGGTATGGGGAAAGATTTCAGGCACAGAGAGCAATTAAGCTAAGGTGGTAGTTCAGGTGAGAAGTGATAAGGGTCTGACCTAGGATGGTAGCAGGATAAGTCAAGAGAAAAGCTTGTACGTAAGAGATACCTCAAAGGTAGAAACAGCAAGACTTGGCAACTGATTTGGTATAAGAAAATGAAGTTTACTGCAATGATGATGCCACATTTATGTGGCATCTTGTATTATTAATACACAGTTTCATTTGATCCTCCCACTGGGCTTATGATGTCAGGTGAGAAATTGATCCAGCTTGATTATGGGCTGGGGTGAGATATGTTGAAATTGTGTATATCCTGCACATTTCTAGTCCTAATTATTATAACAAAAAGCACGTACTGTGCAGATGAAGCTGGTAGTTTCCTGACCTCAATTTTTCCATGCTCTGAATCCATATCGAGGCAATCAGGAAGTCAAGAAGGATGGGTAGAGTTCCCATGCAACTTGTGAGCTTTGATCCTTTTGGTATTATATACTACTTCTATACCACTGAATGTGTCCCTAATGCTGTGCTCTCTAGGAAATCTTCCTTAAAATCATTTGTGCGGGTGGGGTGGGACTGGGGAAGGAAGAAAGAAAGAAGAAAGAGTGGTACAGTAGAAAGGACACTTGACTGGGAATGAAGGGATCTGGGTTCAAATCCTGACTGACCTTTACTGCCTATGTGATTTTGGACAAATCACTTGATTTTCTTGGGCTTTAGTTTCCCCCTCTGTAAAATGAGGGGTGGGTGGCAGACTAGATTGCTTCTGTGGTCCAAGAGTACTCCCCAAATGAAACAAGACCTAGAGGAAGTTCTCCAGTGTATTAATTGGCTAGATACTCTATTGAGGCTCCATGGATGAACAGGGATAAGAATCAAGTCACTTGACCCTCCTGGACCTCAATTTTCTCTTTTGTAAAATAAGAGGGTTAAACTAAATGGCCTCTTAGGTACCTTTGAACTCTAGATTGCTAGGATTCTTTGATTCCCCAAGTAATCCCCAGGTCACCTGTGTGACTGGATGCCAAAAGAATGAGAGCAAGTGGTGGTAGCCAGATTTCATTAAAGAGGATTATCAAACCAAATCTTGGGACTGGTTATTTTAAAAGAACAGTGAATCCTTGAGTTAGGGAATCTCTAGGAGCTTATAGGACATCATCAGGCCCATGCTAACAGAGGAGAAACTGAGGCTCAGACATTGAAAGGGGGCCTAGTTAGCACTGCATCCAATGAACAGGCCATCCAGCACTTGAATGCAGATGTTCAGCCCCTGTTACATTCTGCATCCTCTTTTTTAGGATGTTTTCTTTCAAATCTAGTCCATGAAGAAACTATTCTTCTAACTTCACACTTCTCACTTATTTCTTTTGCCTTTTGATGTCTCATAAATAAGAAAGGTGGGTACCACATTGTGTTCTTAATGTGCCATTTAGGCTTGATTAATGGCAAAGGATCCATGATTTTCTCTACTGAGATTTAAGAAAATCATCAATTGAATGCAAGGCCTGCCCAGGAGAGGGGCATGCTAGGTCTGCCTGTGGGGATGTTGCACAGTGAGCTCACAGTACCATGCACATCATTCGTGGTGGAGATCTCCCAGGAATCCTTGGGAAGAGAAAATTTCATGAGAAACTCCCATGGGCTGTTTAGGAAAGGAGCCTAGCCCTTGTAGATTAATCATGAAGAAAATACTGCTCCCAGAGAGCCAGTTCTCATTCCTCAAACCCATCCCAGTCACCCTATCCTCACAATTGCTCTTGAAGGAAGAAATACTGTTTCTTCTGATAATGACATATCCCATTTTGATAACCCTAGGAGGTGGGGAGTGCACATATCATTAATCCCATTGTACAGATGAAGAAACTGAAGCTCAAAGAAGGGAATGTCACATTTTATAAATATTGTAAGAGCTGGGATTCATAGGATCATAGATTTAAAGCTCTCAGGTCCCAATGACAACTCAAAGGCAGTCTCCATTGCTTTGTTTCCCCTGATGTCCAGTGTCAGCTCTAGGTTTTTTGACCTTTTAAGGCCGTTAGGTCACCCCTTGGTGCCAGATGATTCTGTGTAAGAAGTCCACTCCTGAATTCAACCACTCAATTCACTGCTTCTGGAATTTGAACTTATTTGCTATGGTCCACAGAGGTCCCAAAGCATGTCTGCTTTTTTAAGCCAGTTGCAAAACATTTCCTGCATGGCATCAGTTATCCTCCCCCAAAGATCAAAGTCTTTCCAAATTGATTAAAATTTGCACCTAGTTTACACTTTTGATTGAGTGATTGACTTCTGGGGGACATGATGGCAGCTGTCAAGTGTTTGAAGGGCTGTCATGTTGGAAAGAAATTAAGCTTGTTCTATTTGGCCCCAGAGAGAAAAATTAGGCCCAGTGAGAGTAAGACAGATTTTACTTCAACACAACAAAGACCTTTCTAGTCAAAGAGAACTGTTCCAAACTGGAATTCACTGCCTCCTGATGATGGTCAATAGCCTCTCACAGTGTCTTCAAGCAATCTAACTAAAGCATTCAGCTTAATATTTAGTAAGTCAATACCTTGCACAAGATCCCATGTTAGATGCTGAAATACGAAGACAAAACAAAAGTTTTCCTGCTTGCAAGGAGCTTACATATGACTGGAAGGCTCTAATCTGAGTAGGTCCTGATTTGTGTGACTAATGAATCTCATGAAGTGGTCACATGTATTTGAATTTGTACCATTTGATGTTATAATTATGTAAAATATGGTAATTGGTTCCAGCCCAATGGAAATATGCAGTGTGACTTCAAAGAATGTATGTAAACATAGAAAGCCATATGTGACTTTAGAAGGGAGACAGAGAGCTAACAAATTTAAGGATGAGTACAGTACAGTGGAGCAGCCTGTGAAAACGCCTGGAAGTGGTCCAAGCAGAGTGGCCCATACTTGTAGTGTGCTTCTGGAGAGAACGAGGATGAAGGCTCTCTTGAGCTCAGGAGTTCTGAGCAACAGTGGACTAAGTTGTTTGGGTGTCCCCACTAAGTTTGGTACAAATATGGTGGGCCCCTGGAGTGGAAGGTCACCAGGTTACCTGGGGGTGATGGACGAGAAGAAAACAGATCAGAACTCGAGCGGGGTTGGCCTGTCAGTGGCTTCTGTACTTCTAGCCTGGGTGACATAGGGAGACCTAGTTTCCCTAGAGATGGGTGGCTAATGCTCAGTTAAGCAAACAACCTTATTTGCCTGATACACAGAGTTGTGGAAGAGAGTGAGGTGAATCTGGGTGACTAGAAGGCTGGAGATGTTTTCATCAGAGATTAGGAAGCTTGGACGAGAGGAATGTAAGGCAGGAAGACTAATGAGAATAACTGATACTTCAATCGCTCCTCAAAGTTTCCAGGGCACTTTTACATACACTATCTCATTGGAACTTCTTGACCGTAGCTATCAGAGTCCCCATTTGGTCATCTCTTAGACATCTATGTTGAGTTTGAAATGCTCACAGGATGTTTCGATGGAGAGCCTCAACAGGCCATTGGTGATGTGGGACTCCAGTTTAGGAGAGATGTCAGGGTCAGATACATAGGTTTGGTAGTCAGCTGTGTAGAGATGATGACTGCACCTAAGAAATGAATGAGATTGCTAAACCAGGGTGTAGAAAGATAACAGAGATCCCTGGATGGTGCTTAATTGTCAGGTATTGTCATCAGTTAGGGACACCATAAGAGGGAGGGGGAAAAGGAAGAGTTGGATGCGTCCCATGAGCTGCTAGGGAACACATTTGCTTCCCCAGTTCTGTAGGATTATTTTGGAGTATCAGAAAATAGCCTTGGGATGGTTGCTGGTAGACTTGGAGATTGAAAGACTGGCTTGAGAATTGGCAAATAAACCTCAAGGAGAGTGAATTCTTCAAGGCAGGGACTCTTGCCTTTGTATCTCTAGCACCAAGTGCAGTTCCTGACTTATAGTAGGTTCGTGAGAAATGCTTATTGATGGGCTGTTTGTCTTATTAAGCATGGGAAGAGGGCTAGTGATTGTGGTGAGCTTGCATCTGGTTGTGTACCTTGGAGTAGTAAAATGAAGACTTTGGGTCAGGATTCCTGGGTTCAGATCCCTACCTCAGCCCAGATGATCTTAGATAAAACATTTAAAAATATCAAATTCTCCCTTTTTCTATCTTGAAAATGGACACTTATTCTGCAACTGGTAGCCTTAGCCAGTTTCCTGGAGAATCAACAGATCAGCAGAGGAGAACCATGATGAAGGGAGCCTGGGAGTGATTTCTGGTGGCTATTGGGCCATATGATGACTGCACAGGCTAGAAGAGGGTCAAAAAGAAAGGCATGGGGATAGTAGTCCTCTTAGGGAGGAATCACTCCACTAAGTAGGAAGGCTCCTTCTCAGACATTGGCACCTTGAGGCTAAGCTCCAATATCCCCCCCTCCCCCAGTGTTAGTTACTGTCTGGGGTTCAATGCAAGGAGCCTGCAGTAAGGCAAAGGGTGGGACCTTGGCTAAGATCCTGTTTCTGGTTGAGTTTGAGACTCAGTCTGAGTCCATGGAGCAAAGATTAGTCAAACATAGGGTTACAGCTTTAGAATTGGAAGCCATCATAGAGGTCATTGAGTCTAAGCCCCTTAATTGATGGATGAGGAAACTGAGGCTCATAGAGGTTAAATGTCTTGATCAAGGTCACACAGCTATTACATATTGGAGGCAGTATTTGAACCCAAGCCTATCTGTCTCAAGTTCAGTGGTCGACAGATGGTGGCAAGGACCATAATACCCAGAGAACACTTGTCAGGCAATGCCAGTCTGCTTCCTCAGCATCAGCCTTTACCTGGGTATTACTTTATGCTCTGGAGGGGTTTCTCAGAGAGAAATGCAAGTCAGATTTTTTTAAAATCCTAAAATTCACTTGAACTAGTGGCCTCCTCAGCAGCTCTAGGCCAGCTGTGAAAAACAATTGTCTAACTTATTTGGGGATCTATGACCTCCTACATTATTCTGGCTCTGGGCTCCCTCCCAGTTGTTGAATGTGATATTACCAAGGTTGTTCAGTCATCATTCCTAAAGATGTGCAAAATATCAGGATGCTTTTTGTCTCCTGTGTGGGGGAAGAACTCACAACCCTACTTGCTACCTTCAGGAATATTTGATCTGTGTTCAAATGAAAGTTTCTCAACCTTTCTTCTCTCTCCATTTCCCAAATGTCATCTCTTAGCTCCAGAGCTATCAGGGAATTTGAATCAGGCTGGTTGCACTCTCCCTGGGATAAACATTCTCTAAAACCACTCAGTCCTCTTGGGATTTTTTAGCTTCAGGCTTTTGAAACATAGAACCATAGATCTCTAACCTCAGGGTCATCAGACATCTGACCTCAGGGGCCATCTAGTCCCACCTCCTCATTTTATAGAGGAGGAAACTAAGCCCAGGACAGGACATACCAAGGATCATAGATGAAGATCTAGAAGTGACTACAGAGTCCATTTTGTCCAACCCCCTCATCTTATAGAAAAGGGAATGGGCTCAGGGAGTCTAGGAGACTTCTCCAAGGTCCCATAAAATACAGGTCTAGTTCTGGAAGGGACCTCAAAGACCATTGGCCCAACTCCCCCATTTTACAGAGAAGGAGGTCCAGGGAGGGGAAGGGGTTTGTTGAAGGTCACACAGGTAGTATCTGAGGTGGGGATTTGCTTTAGTTCTATGTCTCCTGACCTCAGGCATCCAGGGAGACCATGGCTCATGAATCATAAAGCAGCCACAGTCCTTCCTCACCTTTACAGGGGACAGTTTGGCAGCCTTATTCTGGGTTCATAGACCTTGATGTCAAGCCAGTGAATCAACTGTGAGGTTGTGAGAAGTCCCCTGAAACTCCCACTCCAGGAAAAGGGGGAAAGGAGGAAGAGACAAGAGAAAAGATTAATATCCCTGAATGTCACCTTATTGATTTTGTTGCATTTCGTACAGGCCTGTAATGGAAGCAGTGTCAATAAGACCTAGGTTCAAATCCTCCCTCTAATTCACCCATACTATATGACCCTAAGCAAGTCAGGTAAATTGTATCCCAGGCAACTTGCTTGCAGCTGTAAGGTGCAGAATAGGTGCCAGTCCACATCTCCAGAGGGAATTTTCTCACCAGGAGACTTAGAAGGAATTTTGACAGTCATCTAATCCAACACATATCCAGAAGAAATTTCTTATCCCACTTTCCAGCTCTCTTTTTGTCTTCCCTCATTAAAATGGAAGCTTCTTGAGAGCAGGTACTGTCTTGCTTGTTTGTACTTGTATCTCAACACTTAGCACAGTGCCTGACTCATAGTTATCCATCCATCAATCTGTCTATCTCTCCATCTTTCTCTCCTTCTTTCTCTTTTTCTCTCTCTTTCTTTCTCTCTTCCTTCCTTCCTTCCTTCCTTCCTTCCTTCCTTCCTTCCTTCCTTCCTTCCTTCCTTCCTTCCTTCCTTCCTTCCTTCCTCTCTCTTTCTCTCTCTCTTTCTTTTTCTCTCTCTTTCTTCCTCCCTTCCTTCCTCTCTCTCTCTCTTCTTTCCTTTCTTCCTGCCTGTCTCTCTTGCCAGGATTTGAATAAATTTCTCTGGTCTCCTGGTCCAACTTCTTCTGCTCGAGGGGTCACCAAAGCTGGGGTGGAAGAATCCTGCCCCATGATTTTACAGAGCTTGCTGCTTGTCCTGATGTCAGGGCAAGGGAGGCCTAGTGGATGGTTAGTTATTCGGGCTTCACCATTTCAATAAAACATGTTAGTTCCCCATGGGAAAATGTAAAGAATGTGAAGAGAATTGCTTTAGACTTCCTACTGTTATGCTGGAAAAAATAATATATTTCCTTGGATTTATTCCAGTGCCCCTTTAGAAACTTCTGCTCAGTGTACAAATTCCATTTATGCTCCTCCATTGAAGGCTGCATTGCGGAGCCATTTGATATTCACGACAAATTTAGGGGCTTTGCCTGAATATACATGCAAGTGGAAGAGGCCATTCAGGGGGAGGCAGAGCATTGCATAAAAGGGAATTGAAAGTGGAAGGGTCAGGATGATGCCTCCCCTTGTCCTCTCCCTAGGTGTGTCTGTAAGATAGCAATCACCTTTTCCTTCCAGAGTCTCGTGGGCTGACTTGGGAGGGTACGCTTGGAGCTTTTGCAAGGGTGAAAACATCATTTCAGAAACCCCCTGAAGACCATTATTAGGGAAAAGAAAGGCTGCCCCTTCTCTTAAAATAATGCTTCCCAGTTGCCGGGACCATCCCCTCGAAGGCCACCTTCTATCTGCTCTGCATGTTGTATAATTCCCATTTTTTTTTTTTATTTCTGTTGGGTCCTCCATCAGAATGTGAGCTCCTTGAGGGAAAGGACATTTTTGGGAGGGTCTTTCTTTGTATCACCAGTGCTTAGCACAGTTGCTGGTCCATAGTAGGTGATTTATAAATGCTTATTGATTGATACTTTATATTGATGATAGATTCATCCTCTTAGAGAGTACAGTAGACACCATAGATTTGGGAGTCAGGATGAACTGAATTTGAATCCCACCTCAGATACTTACTAGCTGTGTGACCCTGGCCTACTCAGCCTCTCTCTACCTCATTTCCTCATCCGTAAAATAATAGCACCTATCCCCCAGGGTTATTGTGAGGACAAATGAGATTATATTTGTAAAGTGCTTTGAAAACTTGAAATCCCTATCAAAATGTTATCTGGAGAACTGACCTTGAGATGGGAAAGAGCTGGGTTAAAGTTCTGTCTCTGACCCATGCTGGCTGTGTGATCCTAGGAAAATCACCTGACCTCTAAATGCTCCAACTCCTCAAATCTAGGTAGCAATCTAAGACTATAAGTTGCCATCTGCATTTATATAAGAAATTTCCTCACCTAGGAGTTCCCTGTATCAGTTAAATCACAGGACTAGTCCCTCTCCATATTTTTTCCTTCTGAGTAGATCTGTTCATTAGTCAATCAGTACACATTAATTACACACTCACTATGCACAGGCGAGCACAATCCTTTCCTCAAGGAGCACATATTCTAACATGGGGACAACATGTATATAAGAAGATAGATATAAAATTTATCCAGTATAAGTGAAAGTAATCTCAAAGGGGAGGCATTAGAAGCTGATGGGATCAGGAATCTCTTCTTGTAGATGGTGGGATTTGAGGTGAGTCTTGATGGAATCCAAGGAAATTGAGTCAAAGGTAAGGGACCAGTGTATCCTAGGAATGGGGCATAGCCAGGGCAAAAACATGGAGATGGGAGATGAATGGGAAATGAATTGAGGAAATGCAAGGAGGCCAGTGCAGCTCTATCATTGACTTTGTGGAGGGCATATTCATAAGACTTGAGCCTCTGGAAGAATCCAGAAAGGACTTTTGTCTTAGGTGGCATTTAAACTGAGCCTTGAAGGAATGTAGGGATTGGGTAGGTGGGGGGAGAGCATCCCAGGTACAAGGTGGGTGGGGGGAGAGCTTCTTCAGCACGAGAGTGACATGGGCAGAACCCTGCTTTGGGCATTTCCAATTGGCAGCTGTGCAGAGAATGGATAAAATGGACCTTTGAGAGCAGCTGGTTCAAACCCTTCACTTAAATTTTTTTTAATTTAAATTTTAATTCTGAACTTCCCAAACACCCAATAAAACAGGAATTTCCATATACATGGTAGAACAGACAAAATGATTGTATTTGAAACTTCCAATCTCTCTTCGGTATAGCTTGCTTTCTCTTTGTAAACATATAATAAATTCACCATGTACCTCTCAAAGCTACCCTCCTTGTCTGTGATTGTTTCTGGCCCGGATTGTTTCCTCCTGTTCTTCTCTATGCATTTTTCAAAAGATATTTCAATGCCCATCTTTTCTTTCTATCACTTTTCTTTTTTTTGCTGCCCCATTCTTATTCTCCCTTATTCTCCCACCCACCTCATCTCCTCTGATTGGTAAAAGGAAGATCAAACCCTCATAACAAACACACGCAATCAAGCAAAATGCATTGGCACACTGGCTGTGTCTGAAAGTGTCTGTCTCATTCTGCATTCACGAATCCTTGGCTTCTCTCAAGAGGTATTTGCTCTTGGTTACATAGCTAGGAGGAGAGCCAGAACTCAGAGCAGGTCCTCTGGATACCAAGGTGCTGGTCTTTACATTATAGTTGCTGGGGAGATGAAGTTTGATTGTGGTAGCTTGCTGGTCTTTTCTCTCACACTGTGCACATCACACCACTTGATAACTGATTGCTCCATAAGAGTCCCTTTCTTTTCCCCTATGAACTAGAATATGTCCTCCCTAATTCCTTAGGTTCACTGCTTTCCCTCCTCTCTCCCTTAACCATCAAGATTTACTGTAACTAGGGTGGAGCAATCAGGATTTTGTTCTGGGGCACCAAAATTTAAAGGCCTCTGAGACCATCATTCCAAGTCTTGCTTTCTTCAACCAGTGAACTTTCCTAGCCCCCCTACCCCGTTCCTCTTCCCACCAATAGTTGGCAGTGTAGAATTATCTCAGCATTCTGGGGTATGCTTTCGTGCCTGGTGGCATCCCTTGTCTCAGGCACAAAAATTCCTAGTTATGACTCTTCCCATTCTGAGTCCATCCAAATCAGAGCTAACTTGAGAGATCCATCCATTCATTACCATAGCAGATAATGGCTGCATATTCTTGCCTCTCTGTAAGATAGATTTCCATCCCATCAGGTGCCTTCAGATAGAGTTGATGCTCCAGCCTTTTAGGCACTGGATAGATAGGAGAACTGGTGGGTGGGAGTGCACAGAGTCCTGAAATGTCTGTCAGATGATCTGGGTTTGAAATCTATCTCTGACACTTCCTAACTGTAGCCCTACGAAAGTCACTTCTGTGTTTGTCTCAATTTCCTCTTCCCAGGGATAAAAAACCTTTCTTGGCCTTCCATACAGGGCTCTGGTAAGGATAGTGTTTTGTAAATTACACAGCACTACTGAAGGAAAGACTTCAGAGCAGAGTGCAAAGGACCTTGGCCCTGGAGTCCAAGGACCTGGGTTCAAATCCCAACCCATGGGACTTAGATGTAGCAGCACTTGGTAATTCTGTGTCTCAGTTTCCTTTATCTATAAAATGAAAGGGTTGAGCTAGGTAGAGCCTGAGATATTTTCTAACTCTAACTAATTTTCTGGATATTAAGTGCTTGCTGTATGCCAAGAACTGTACCAAGTGCTGGAGATAGAAATAAAAGTAAGCTAGAGATTCCTGCCTCCAATGAACTTCCATTTTAGTGGAGGACACAACCCATAAAGGGGAACTGGAGAGTGGAATATGTATGGGAGCATTTTGGAAGATGTAGGAAAGATGAGGCAAAAGTTCACCCGTGAGATTCCAGGGTGGTTCTAGGGGAGGAACTCAAGGTTCCCTTGGTGTTGATGCAGAGATAGATAATGGTCAAAGTAGAGAATGCATGGCAAGGAAATGGTTAGGAATCAGCTCCCCCTTCTCTAAAACTTGAAGGTTGACAGCTTGCTTTCTTCCCAACAATCTAGTGAGGAACCTGACTTAGAAGAGAGAAGCAAGTTGCCCAGGGCCATGCCACTTGGAAGTGTCAGAACCAGAATTTGAATCTAGGGCATTTGCCACCAAAGCTCATCATTTTATCACTACCTCCATGTTTCTGCAGTGGAAACATGTGTTAGCCCAATGATTCTTCTTCTCATTACGTCACCTACCCATGGGGTGCGCCAAGATCCAAACCCACAGTGTATCTCTCTCCCAGCTGAGTATTGCTAGGAGACACCTTGATGCTGCTGTGGGTATCAATGCAATTCCATTTGTACATCTACAGGAAACCCAATTTTCAGGGCAGAGCAGACTTTCTGATTCCTTCTGGCTTTGGGCCATCCCATTATCTGTCAGCTGTGTATTGCTCTAAGCCACACATATGCTCTGTTGTGTTTTATCTGGTAAAGACCCAGCTTGGCTTTATTAATCTCCATCAGGCCTATGGAGGAGCTGGGATCTAAAGCACCCACACGGGGGAGAAGGAGGAAATGGTGTTTTTGATCCAGACCTGTGAGGTGCTTACAGTAGCTCCATTTTTATGGATTGTTCAATGCCCCTTCCATCTAAAAGACTCTCGAATTAGTAATCAACTCAGCACAGTGTAATGAAAAGAGCACCAAACCTGGGGATCAGGAGACCTAGTTTACTTTGTAAGTTCCGTTACTGCATACCTATGTGACCTTAGACAAGTCTCTTGGCATTCCTGGGTCTTAGCTATGGCTTCCTCTGTGAAATGAAGGGATTGGACTCAGGGAAGTTTAAGGGTCCTTCTCGAATCTTCAACAGAGCATCCCAGGCATAAGGCTATGCATGTGGGTGTACTGAAAACACAGAGATGTGAAGGGAAGTGATTCATTCAAAGTTATAGGGAATCTCTAGCAAGACAATCAAATATAACTGGCCATATGCATAGGCCATGTAGGTGACCACCTAAATGGTATGAAAGATACTCAATTGCCCCTCACCTTGGCTCCCAAATATCCTCCTCCTTAGCCTTGCTTATTGCCTGACAACCCCTTTCCTTTGGGTTAAGCAATAGAAGAACTACGCTGAAAATCCTAGTTTTATCTTGGAGTCAACCACCAGTATTCTGGTCATAATTTTGCCACTTCCTTGCTGTGTGACCTTGGGGAAGCTACCTGTCTTGCCTAGGCCTGTTTCCTCATATGTAAAATGGAGATGATTTATCTCACAGGGTTGTCCTAAGAATAAAATGAAGTGAAGGATACAAAGGAACTTATTATAATCCACTAGTGATCATTCCACTGTTTTTTGAAGACCTTTAGCATGGCCCCAACTGTGTTCCCAAGCTACCCATTCCACTTTTTTGGAAACTCTATTTGTTAGAAGGTTTTTCTGTTATCAAATCTAATTCAATTCAGTAGAGGCCATTCAGTCTAAAGGTGCAAGCTTATGGCTAGCAGACAACACTCCCCAGTACTAGAACCAGATCAAAATGGGAAATATTTAACAAAATAAATTACAATGCAGTAAAATGCAGATCATGCTAATATGTGTTTTTCAAAGTCAATATTCAGTGGGCAAGAATTTTTCTGTGCAATTTAGTGGTCCTCATTCTATTTGAGTTTGAGCCCACAGATCCAGTCCAACTACCTTATGTTAAAGAGAAAGAAGCTGGGCCCACTTGCCCAACATCTCCCCTAGAGAACATGAGATCTAGACCTGGCAAAGGATGCAGACGAGGAAACTGAGACCCAGGGAGGGGAAAGAATTTGCTCAAGGTCACATAGCTAATAAGTGTCATTGGAACGCAAGTCTTTCCATTGTACCATCCTTTCTCCATGTGTACTAAATGCTGCTGTGTACAGGTCACTATACTCATAGGGGAATCTCTATAAAACTCAGGGCAGTGTCCTGGCCCTTACAGAGCTTCCTACCTGGTTGGAGGGGTGAGGTACAAACAGAGATAGTTATGATACATGATAAATCAAGCCAACAAACATTTATTAAGTACTTACTCTGTGCTAGAGATGGTGTTACTCGGTAGTTTCACCAGACAGATGAAATTCAAGCGTAATGAGAGACCATCAAGGAGGTTTGTGTATGGAGCCCTGGAACTGTGTTTGAATCCCTGACTTTAGATCTCTACCAGTTGTGAGATCATGGGCTAGTCACTTAACTTCTTGGGGCCTCAGTTTCTTCATCTGTAAAATAAGACTAACAATTCTTGTACTCCTTTGCTCACAGTTTTTCGTTTGATTCGGTTTGTTTGTTTGGTTAGGAAACTAGTTAGCAGACCTTAAACAAATGGAAATTATTTGTATGTGAGGTTCAAGGCAAAAGGCTACTACCAATGGGGGTTTGGTGGAGCTTTGAATAGTGGCTGTTTGAGCTGGGCTTTAGAAGATGAACATATAGGAAGCTTGTTGGATGGGTCTGTAGTCATAGGAGCCTCAGTACTGCTCTTGACCTAGGCCTCGGCATAGCAAGGAGTAATGGGGTCACAGAGCACCCCTACCCATTGGAGGATGCCAAGTAAAGCATTGGACAGCCACGGGGGAGCCATCTAGCTGCTGTTTCCTGAGCATATTTTTCACAAAGAGAGCCAAAGACAGATGTCAGCGTCCATAGAAATCTCAAGAACATGTCACTGAAGGAAAGAAATTGTAATCACTGTAATTTAGAGAGGGTCTAATTAACACATTTGTTAGATAACTAAGGGGACTTTACAATTACAGCCTAATTAATGAATAATATTCTGTGTATTCATCTGGAGGATGGGACCAATGCTCCAGTTGGTTTGTTTTGTTTTGTTTTTTTTTTCTAAATATCTGGTTGGTTCTGGCTTTATCTCTCTCTCCTCTCTTTTCTCTCCCCTCCCCACCTGTTTCCTTGATCATTGCAGAATCAGTTCAATTCGATTCAGTGCAATCCAAGGTTCATTTATTAAATGCCTGCTGTATACAAATCTCTGTGCTGAGTGCTGCGAATGGGAAGATTTATAAGAGAGAGTCGCTGCCCCTTCAAGAACCTGAAAGCTTATGAGTGGTAACCTAGAACACAAATCAGAAGAGAAGATCCAGGCTCTCAAAGTCTCAATTTCCTTTGCTGTAAAATCTTGGCATTACCTCCAAGGAGGCTTAAAGTGCTATATAAATGTGAATATTCATTATAATGACTAGGGTTACTATGGGGAGAGAGAGAAGGGGGGAGAGAGAGAGAGAGAGAGAGAGAGAGAGAGAGAGAGAGAGAGAGAGAGAGAGAGAGAGAGATATTACTTCTCAAGGAAAGACTAATGGAAACATTTTCCAAGGCAGATTGCAACTCCCACTGGCTTCTTTAATCTCTTTCTTTAGGCCTAAAATCTATTTATCCATGATGCCCAAATAAGATTTTTGTGGCACAACAGAAAGAATAGAATTTCTGGAGTCAGAGGACTGGGTTCAAGTCCGGCCTATGCAGGATTTTTATTACCTGTATGATCTTATTTAAGTCACTATCTTCCTGGGCCTCAGTTTCCTTCTCTGTCAAATAAGAGGGTTGGACTAGATAGCTTTTGAAATCCCTCCTAGGTCTGGATATAGGATCCTTGGGATAAGTCTGGGCTTTATCACCCAGTTTACTGTAATCATCTTAGGGGATAAGAAGGCCGCAGGCTATGAAGTCATCTACCAAAAAGCATCCTAAAGAGTGGTTCCCTCATCTACACAAACCCATAATCCTATATTTTGGCCATGAAATTGGGGATCATAATGGTACCTACCTCCCAGGGTTACGGAGCAGCTAGGTGATGCAGTGGATACAGTGCTGGACCAGGAGGCAGGAAGACTCATCTTCTGGAGTTCAAATCTAGACTCAGGTGCTTACTAGCTGCATGATCCTGGACAAGTCATTTAACTCTGCCTCAGTTTTCTCATCTGTAAAATGAACTGGAGAAGGAAATGGCCACCCCTTCTAATATCTTTGCTAAGAAAACCCCAAATGGGGTCACAAAGTGTCAGATATGATAGAAAATAACTGAACATAGAGTTATCGTGAGGATCAGGTGAGAAAATATTTGTAAAGTGATTAGTATAGTGCCTGACACATAGTAGGCACTTAATAAAGGCTTGTTCCCTTCATTCTTTTCCCTTCTTAAGAGCCATACTTTTCATGGTTTGAAGAATTAGTGGCTTTTTAGGAGGCTAAGCAAATACTACCATGGGACCATGGTTAGGTGAGACTGGAACCAGAGGTCATGTGAGTTGGGAAGGGTAAGGAAGTAGACACTAGGGTGTTCAAAGGAGGCTTGTCCATAGCTTACACATGGGGTCTACAGGCAAGGTTACTTAAGGTTCACAGCTCATGAACCCCCACCAACGTGTTCCATTTTTCTAGTTAGCCAAGGGATATGTTTCATTAAAAGCAAAGATATTTGATGAAATAGCATAGTAGGAAAAAGGACATTTCCTCCACAAATCTAGAATACTTTTTCTTATGAATACATACAACATCAGTGAGAATAATAGATATAAAAACATATGTGAAGAAGCACACATATACTTGACATATATCGCCAGGGAACAGGTATAGAGGATGAAAGTACTGGTATGGAGAGGTACACACATAATAAACATGTGTCCAAGGCATCTGTGTAGAGAGAATACATTAGGGAATGTGTGTGGTGAGGGTACATATGTGTTAACAGATTGTTAACATGTGTGGCCAGGCCATGTGTGTGGAGAGATGACTCAGACTTCTGCTGCTATAGTGCCTTGTATCTTCCGGCTAAGCTTGTACCCGACTAGTTTCGTAGTCTCTGCCAGATGGGGAATTTCTTCCTGTCATGTGAGTGTGGTGTGTAGTCTCTGCACAGTCCAGTTTGGTTGGATGGAAACATGGGAAAAAAGGTCAATGACAATCTGAAAGCATTTTGATTTGAGACAGAAAAAAAAGCAACAACTTATCTTCCCTTTATATAATTGGGATTACTGATCGAAATTGAGTAGCGTTTGTCCAGAGGGCAAATGAGGCACAGTGGAGTTGAGAGGCTGAGGATCTTTGGCCTGAGAGAGTATAGGAGAGAGATATCAGCAGCAGCAGGTGGGCATGGCATGGTGCTCACAGCTACACCTTAATGAGATGACATCAACCATGGTGCCTTCTTCCTTTCCTTACTTTTGCTGGGTGTGTGAGGAGTGAATGTCTCAGCGACCTTTCCTTTAGGCCTCTTCTTGACACTAAGGGTCACTTTCATGAAGCAAAATTGTCTCAGGAAGAGGAAGAGAGCCAGACCACTATAGAAAGTGACACATAGTTGTGTAAGTAGAATGAGGTTTCTCCTGACCAGCTCTGAGAGCCCATGGGGAAGTCCCTTCCTTTGGGGTTCAGATTCCTCCCTCTTGAATGAGATGGCTCCGAGGTCCCTTCCAAATCTGGTGCATTTGGTCTCCAGTCCTCTAGTCCTTTCTTGGTCTCCCTCTTCTCAGGAATATTTCATCAGCACCAGGTTAAGGGGCACTTTTTCCTATGCTGAGTCTGATTGCTTCCTGGTTGTTCCTATTGTGGAAGGGTGCTTTTCAACTCCTTGAGGGAGTTTTATGTCATAGACTTAGAACTGAAAGGGACTTTAGAGATCCTCTCAAGCAATTATCATTTTACAGAAGAGGAAACTGAGTCTCGGTGAAGTTAAGGGAGTTGTCTGTATTAATATATAGGATTCTGGGTCTAGAACTGAAAGAAACCTCAGAGGCCATCTATTCCAAGACTCATTTCATGAATGAAGAAACTGAGTCCAGAGAAGGTGAAATTATTTGTCTAAGGTCATATATAGCATTATAGAATAGGAAATGTGTGTTTTTCCTTCATTGCCAAAGAAGACCATGCCATCAGAGAAATGATGACATGACTTGCAGTTGACTTTGTTTTGAGTGAGGGAGGTCACCAGCCTCACTTCTCCTCCAGAGTCATCTGAATCCAATGATCAGATATTTATCAGGTCACTGGAGATGACCCAGGATGAGACAATTGGGGTTAAGTGACTTGCCCAAGATCACACGGCTAGTGAGTGTCAAGTGTCTGAGGTGAGATTTGAACTCAGGTCCCCCTGACTACTGCTCTATCTACTGCACCACAGAGCTGCCCTAGAATAGGAAATGCAGAGCTGAAAGGACATCAGAGACCATCTGCGCCATCCTTCACATTTTACAGAGGAGCAATCTGACTCCCAGACTGGTAAAGGCACCTGCCTGTGGTCACACAGCTGAGGAAAATTGGATCCAGAAATAAACCTAGGCATTATGACTCCAAGTATGACATAGATTGTATAGTCTATACTCTGCCTTGCCATGCTATGCCATGCCATGTCATACCATACTATGGTTTTCTGTATGTATAACATTTCGTTAGCACGTCTGTGTTTTCAAATTACCGTATACATGTAATCTCATTTGATCCAGCAACCCTGGGGGGATACGCGCTTTTGTGATCTCCATTTTATAGTTGAGGAAACTGAGACAGATAGAGATTTAAGTGCATTGCCCAAGGACACGAAACTAAGCAATTTTGAAACCAAGAACTGAAAGCTGACCTCCCCATCTCCAGGTCTAGGGCTTTTCCCCACTACCCCTTGCTGTCTTTAGTAATCATCATTGTTGAACTAGAGAATGAGCACCTACCAGCAAGATATCAGCATCGCCTATAAGTAGTGGTGATGGCTGCCCACAGGGTGGAATTTGAGAACACCAAAAAACCCTCTGGTCAAACACATAATCCCCAAGCATTTCCACTTGCTGCAAACTCCATGTTCTTTACTCATTTGGTTTGAGTTGAAATAGAAGTGGCACCTGGAAAAGTGAACACGCCATAAAGCTATTTTCAGTCCCTGATACTTTAATATGAACTAATTGGTTGGATTAGTTCCAGTCACCTACTAGACAATGGCATATAAGAGGGAGAAATGAGAATGAAGGAATAGGGAAAGAGCCGTTTGAGAACACTGGGCACTCGCATTAAGGCAGGGTCTTGCTTTTTGGGTTTGTGGCTGGGAGGACATAAGCTGTCCCTCAGGCCTGGACTGTAGGATCCAAGATCCTGGCTCTAGTCCTAGAAAACCTCTCAGAGACCATCTGCTCCAACCCCTTTCATTGTACAGAGGAGGAAGCTGAGGCCCGGGGAGAGGAAGGGACTTGTCTAAGATCACAAAGTGGTGAGTAACTGATATGAGGTCTGAACCGAAATCCTCTGACTCCGGGCTAGTGTTCATTTTACTGCATACATGACATTGCTTCTCCTCTGCTTCATGGAATTCTTATTTTCCTTCAAAGCTCAACATCATATTTTACATGAGATCTTTTTAGCCCCCAACCTTTGAAAATTGGATTGTATTTACTTAGTGTATATTTTGTATATATTCCTTCTTCTTTTTTTGGAGGCAATCAGGATTAAGTGACTTGCCCAGGGTCACACAGCTAGTAAGTGTCTAAGACCAGATTTGAACTCAGGTTCTCTTGACTCCAGGGCTGTTGCTCTATTCACTGTGCCACTCAGCTGCTTCTTTTATATATACTTCTACATGTGCACAGTACTGTCCACAGTATAATGTAAGCCACATGATGTCAGGATCTGTATCATTTTTATCTTTGTATCATCAGGATATAGCTCAGTGCCTGACACATTGGAAGAGTTTAATTTCTGTTTGTGGATTGATTGTCTGTCCTGAGTTAGTGGGGTTGCAACTTCACAGAACAAATCCCCTTAATAAAAGAATTTGTTCTGCAAAATTTGGGCTCTGTCAAAAGGCTGCACCCAAAGATCTAGAAGGTCACATATGACCTCGAGGCCACAGGTTCCCTACCTCTAAGATAGTGGTAGCTGGGGAAGACTGACCTCAAATAATGAGAGTAGGCTGTTAACAGAGCATGTGGCTCTGAAGTGCCTTCTGCACTGAGGAGGAATGTTGGAGGGAGAAAGTAGTCCCTTCTCAACATGGAGCCACCGCCTCTTCCAAGTGCCATATGCTGGTAGAACATTGCGGTCTGAAGCAGTGATTTATTGTACGTTGACGTCCAGGACATTCAACGTTCCCAGCAACCTACCTTGCTGAGCCTTCATCCTCAGACATGTGTTTTATGTATACACATTCCAATACTCTCCTGAACCCTGCACCTTGGCAACAGTGCATCTTGGCAGCCTCTCCAGTAATAAGTCCATCAGCAGAAAGGTAAAGGGCTGCCATTCCAGAGTCTTAATGGACTATTTCTCAATGCTCGTATAGTGAGCAGATAGGATTTAAAAATACACTGATATCATTGGGGTAATTTTTATTCAAAGATAAATTTTCCAGTCTTGGTTCCTCAAATATGGGGAGATGAGTTTTGAGAAAGGAGCAAGCATTTAGAGAGTACCTACTATGAGCCAGTCACTATCCTAAATGCTTTTTACAAATATCTTATTTGATTCTCACAACAACCTTGAGAGATAAGTGCTATTATTAGCTCTATTTTACAATTGAAGAAACTGAGGCAAACAGAGGTTAAGTGACTTGCCCAGGGTCACATAGGTAGGAATTTTCTGTGTTCAGGTCTTCCTGACTTCTGGTCCAGCATTCTATCCACTGTTCTACCAGGTGCCTCTATATTCAGCACGAACATTTTGGGTTGGGCTGTTTAGTTTTAACAAATACCTACAAATGATCTTACCTACATTATCCTTATAACACCCCCCTCCAAGTTAGATGTATCATGTACTCATGCATGCATATGCATGCATGTGCTCTCCCCCCCACCTACAGAAAATTGTACGGAGTGGAGGCTCACTTCTATTAGGGTAATACTGCCTTTTCTGAGTCGTAATGGATTGTTTCTCAGTATCCAATAAAATTGATACCTTCAGGGAGACATAAAGAATGTAAGAAAGAGAATGAGAGGAAAAACATTACAGAATTCAACACAAAACTAAAAGAAATTCCCTCCTAAAGGTAGTACCAACAATTGTACTATCTTTCATCTAGTGTTTCTAGTGTCTTTATGCCCCTCAAGGGAAGCCTGGTATTATATTCCCTGCTTGGTCTACTTTCCCTCCACACCTCCATTCTGTCTTTAACTTGGTCACATCAGACTCCTATAAAGGCCCTTAATTTGTCAGAAGGAAATGCATGACAGTAACACTATGACTGTACCTAACAGGTGATAGTTCTATGTCACTTAAAGGTTTGCAAACGGCCTCTGTTTATATGGATGATCTCAGAGACAGGACCCAGGTGATAACAACAGTGATTTGGTGAGTGTTCAAATTGACCAATTTTTTTCCACTGAGAGTGGAGTCTTCTTTCCTGATTGAAAGTAATCTTCTTGATGGTAGGAATTGTTTCATTTGTTTCCCTTGCCCCTAGCACATAGTATGGACTTGAGTAAATGCTTGTATATTGATGGGGTGTATCTGGTACTTAGGGAGGACTCACCTGTGGTGCCGAGTCCTTTTCATGACTGCTCATCCACCTTTGGTGTCCATCTTTCACCCAACTCTCACCTGTACCTACAAGAAGCCAAAGCATATGCAACAGTCACACCCCAGTAAAACCATATCAGTAGATGAGTTGAACCAAGCTGAAGGCAACTGAAAGGCCTCAAACATGTTGGGGTGTTAGAGGGATGTCTACCCCAAGCATGTAAAGACTTCCCCCTGAAGAATGGGCGGATGAGAGCAATTTGTTCCAACAGCCATGCAGGTGGCTAAAGTAGGCTGTGTGGAGGGTTTAGAGCTTGGTTAGATGTTGGAGATGCCAAGGTCATCCACTGCATCCTGGACCATCATCAGTCTTTCTGACTCTTGTCTTCCTACTTGTAACAGCAAGAATCCCAGCATACACAGGAGGGCCTGCTGTACATATTCTTAGATCTGCTTTTCTAAAAAGAAAGCAACTTTTGAGGGGTCAACAATCACTTTAATCAAACACATATATCATTCACTTAGTTCAGGGGAAAAAGTCAGCACCCTGAACTTCAGGGAAAATACGGAGGAATAAAAATCAACAGACAGGGTTTTCAACTGTCTGACCATAGACAATATATACATCATTACCAGAGAGAGAAGCACCAACATCTGGGTTTCCAAGGCTGGGGGACTCCTTAGTGGCTACCTAGAGTCTCATCTGGCACACCAACCTTCTTCCAAAAAATAAGCCCCAAAGTAAAACCTCACTCCAGTATTTATATACTTTTCAGAGCAGGAGTACACGATTCTCTGACCCAGTGCTTCAGTAGAAATTAACAAAAAATATTGAAGCCTATTAATGGGTGGGGAAGATCTTTAACTCTTCCACCCCTATTAATCTTATATTAACATTACACTACTAAACTCCAATGACTCTGGAATGACTTTCTGCAACTGCCTCACTTAAATCCAATTCACACATGTGTCAAGGTGCCACCTCATGATGTCACTGGTCCTCTTTGAAAACCAAGGACAACCAACAACAATATTGATTGATTCATTCCTTTGGCTACACTGTCTGATTTTAGCAGTTATAAAGATACATGCAAGTGTATATACATATATGTATGTATGTATGTATGTATACACATGCGCATTGGCCCATCTATTGAGAGAGATGTACACTATGGAATAGAATGTAGAGAACTGATTTTGGCATTGGAGGACTTGTGCTGAAACCTCTGTTACTTACCACCTGTGTGAACTTGGACAGATCACTTAGCTGTTAGCTGTTTCAATTTTTTTTCTGTAAAATGACTAGAATTCAGCATTTTTTAAACTGTGAGTCATGAGCATGGGGTCATGACCCACAGTTTAAGAAGTGCTGAAGGAGTAATGAGTTGAAAAAAGTTTAAGGAGCCCTAGATTCAATGCCCTTTGAGGTCCCTTCCACCTCTGGTGCTACAATTTTATGATCATCACAAATGCAGTTTGTGATCCCTCTCTGTCTTAGTGAACAGTCTTCATGAGTTGCTGTGGCTGCTCTGCCAATGATGGTCCTCTCTGTCTTTCACTATATGGTTCTTTGAATGTCACAGTCCACTGACAGGCCTGCCCTCCAAGTCTTTCCAGATGTCTAGCACTTATTGGAGGATGATCTGTGGGGTTCAGCAGAGCTCTTGCTCACCTCCACACCACCAGGAGGAAGGCTAACCTTATTGATCCATTTATATGCTGAGTCATCTGGAAGATCAGGGCCCTTGAAGGATGGGGCACAGGAAGGAGAAGGGAGAGAATAAGCTCCCTCTTGGGGTGCCAGTGAGGTACTTGTGATAAATACTGTGGTCCCAGCCTGGGCTTCTGGGAACACTGGATCAATCCTTTGTAGTATGAAGAAGGGTTTTTCCCAAAGAACATACGCTAATCTCTGGAAAATATGGGGTGCTATTGTATAGATGTGGATCAAAATTGTTAAGTCTAGGTCCAAAAGATTTTTCATTTCAGTGGTCCCTGTTAGGACCTTGCTACTGAGTGAGGAGTGTCTGGGAACAAGCAGGGTCTTGTGCTTCGAGATGAAGTGTCGAGTTGGTTGGAGGTGAGCAATGTCTTGCATGCTAACTCATTCATTTACAGCCCTTGCTTCCTGGCCATTCCGGGCCCTGGAGCCAGTTCTGAAAAGGAGGCTGTAGCCCTCAATCGAACCATTCAAAGAAGCTCTCTGAGCTGCAACCGGAGTGTGAAGCAAGCCACTAAAATGTGAATGCTCAAAGCCTGCATTGTCAAGGCAGCTCCTTCAGCCAAGAGTGTGCTAGAGGAGAAATGATGAGGCTATAGCCTGTGGGGGTGACTAGTTATAGAACAGAAAGAAGAAGCCCTCCACAGCAGATCACTTTCTGTCAGCAGTATTAGAGCCCTCTCTTCCTTTCGAACCTGCATCATGGCCTGGTTTATCTACCTCCTCTTTTGGGTCAATTAAACGCCACCTGTTGGTGGGATTCCTATCTTACTACAAATAGAGGATTCTCTATGGCTGTGATTTTCTGGTGACTTCATAGACACAATTGTCTTTTCTTCATAGATCTAGAGCTAGAATATAGATTTATAGGCTATCTACTCTCTCCTCTCCACTCATCATTTTATGTGGAAAGAAACAGACCCAGAAATGTAAAGTGACTTCCCAAGGTCACCCATAGGTTTGGAAAACTAGAGTTCAACAGAAGAGGAGATAGACATCTGAGGGAGATGAAATGACTTTTTGCCCAAGGTCACATGGGCACCTGGGGTCAGATCTCTTCTCCATATGCAGTGTTCCTTCCAATATTTGAGTCAGGATGCAAGCCAGACTCTCAGTATTTTCAGGCCCTATTACTCTTACAAGAAATAGAAAAATGAAGACAGGAAAACCTTTTATTTGCCAAGGGAACACCAATCCTTGTGATCAAAAATACTAACCAAAGCCATGCCTCTCTCACAATAATCCAGTTAGATTGGCAGCACAAGTATTATTGGGCAGATTTTACAGATAAGGAAACTGAGGCTTAGAGAAATGAAACAACTTGGTGCAAATGACATACAGCTACTTGATGACAAAGCCATAACTTGATTCCTGTTCTTTAGACTCTAAACCAAGTGCTATTCCCAAAATGCTGCCCTACATATATATTGTTTCCACATGAATTACAGACCAAGGAATTGCCCAGGGCCCTGCCTCATCTCCAACAAGAAGACAAGCTCCTGGATTTCATAAAAGGAGCCCAGCAAACCTCCCGCAGAGCTAATCAAGAAGGGCACAAGGATCCATCTCCAGAATCCTATTTGACACGTGTCCATGTAAATAAAAGTTAATCATTTCACATTTGGCCTTGGCTCATAAGGGATGTAATTTGGGATTAAAAATAAACACACTGGAACATACATCCTGATCAGAAACATTCATATGCACAGCTGGAAACAGACACTGCAATCTGAAAGTATAATTAAGATTTACCATCTCTATTTATAGACGCCAAGCGTAGCAAATTCATTGTCTTTAAATGAGAAGGCTAAGAAAGGAGTTGCTTAGGTTGGGATGGGGGGAGGGCACATTAATTGTGAACAAGGTGGCCACTATGTCCCGAAGAAAGGGGAAAGGTACCCAAGGAAAGGGCAGAGTGATGTAACACAGGGTATATATGTTTGAGTATATGTGTTTACATGCTGCCTAAACACATGTACAACAACATATACTGACAACCTGCTCCCACGTGCACACCCAAGAAAAGGAATGTTATTGGTAGGAAAGCCCCAAAGCATACAGAATGGAATGTTTCCTCTCCTCTAAGGAGAGCATTGTTCTCCTTGAGATAAACACGAAAAGTCTGCTGCTGCTGCTGAAAGGTTGAGTAGTCAGTCAACAAACATTTATTAAGCACTTGTTATGTGCCGAGCACTGCACTAAGCTAGAGCAGAAACAGAGAGGTCTGTGTGGTTGACAAAACCAGCCCTCCAATGGAATCCATCAGACCTTCATATGTGGGGTCCACAATATACATGGGGCCCTTTTTCTCCAACAAGATCAGCCCAGTTCTTGGAATTTCTCAGGCATAATTCATTCCTAGTCCTTAAGAGGAAAAAGTGTCTGATGCAGACTGGCCAATTCCAGCTGTTGCCAATGAATACATCAGAGTTTGGAAAGATTGCTGGGAAGAACTAGAGTTTTTCATGTTCTTCTTTCGTGTCAGAATTAAGGATGATCAAAAAAAAAGTTAATTTAAATGATTCACTGAATCAATTTATTTTTCAAACAGGAGAATTACAGGATTACAGAACCTCAGAGTTGGAAGGGATCTGGGGCTCCATCTCAAAAAGGAATTTTTTCTGATATATATATATGTGTGTATGTGTATATATATGTACATATATGTACATATATACACATATATACAGTATATACATGTATATACACACATATACATATATACATATACATACATACATATATATGTGTATGCATGTGTGTATATATATACATATAAAACATAGCAGATGAATGGTCATCCAGCCTCTGCTTGGAGACCTCCAAGGAGGCTGAATATATTACTTCCAAAGGTAGCCCATTCCTCTTTGGGGAAGCTCAAATAGTTAGGAAGTTGGTCATGATTCTGAGACTAACTTTGTCTCCCTGCAGCATTATCTCATTGCTCCTGGTTCTGATATCCTGGAGCCAAATGGAACAAGTCTGTTCCTCTTCAGGTCCTTGGGACACAGCTATCATGTCTTTGGTGAGGTTCTTCTCCAGGTTAAGCAGCTATAGTTACTTCTCCTTATACTCATGTGACATGGACCAAAAACTTTTTGCCAAATGGTTGCCCTCCTCTGAACACTTATCTATGTCTTTGAATAGTGGCACCTAAATCTGTACACAATATTCCAAAATGTAGGTTTTTTTCACAACAACATTACACCACTGAACAATATTGAGATTGCAATCCACTAAAAACAACTTCTGTCTCTCCATCTTATACATGTGAAGTTGATTTTTGGATATCAAGGGAAAGACTTCCATTAATCTCTCATGGATATAATCTAATAGGGCTTCATCCAGTGGGAGAGACTGTCAAGATCTTTATGTATCCCTATTCTATCATTCATTGGGTTAGCTATCCCTCCCAGCTTAGGATAATCCCCAGTTTTGATGAGCATAACATCAATCTTTTTCTCCAAATTATTGATCAAAATGTTAAACATCATAAAGACAAACAAAGATTCCTGAGGTACTCTACTGGAGAGAGACTTTTTGCCAAGTTGACACTGAACTGTTTATGATGACTTTTTGAATCCAGTCATTCCACCAGTTCTGAGACTATCTGTCAGCCAATCAATAAATATTGGTTGTGTTTACTATATGCCAGGCATTTTGCCAAGCACTGGGGATACAAAGAAAGGCCAAAGACAGTTCTCAGTCTCAAGGAACTCTGTCTAATAGGAGAGATAACTATGTACAAACAAGGTATGTAAACGTTTAATTGGAAATAATCAACAGAGAGAAGGCACTAGAATTAAGGGGCACTGGGAAAGACTTCCTGTAGAAGGAGAGATTTTAACTGGAGTTTGAAGGAAGTCAGGGAAGCCAGGAGGCAGAGATGAAGAGAAACAGTATGCCAAATGTGGGGCATAGCCAATGACAATGCCCAGAGTATTTTCAATATTATATATATATATATATATAATATAATACATTAAAACATAATGTAAATATTCTATTTATATATTAGCATATGTAAGTCTTATATTTACCTATGTAAGTATTACATTTGTATATTTACCTATGCAAATATTGCATTTGCATATTTACATGTGTATTTAGCATATTATTTATTATATAAATGACAACAATCATTATTGACTAGTCCTTATATTAACGTCTCTCCAAATTTTCCATGAGAAACGGAAAAGTTGTAAAAAATACTTTTTTAGAAGCCAAATAAACTGTTTCAAAATAGCACAGTTCTGTTCTACTAATTAAATTAAGACTTTCAAAAAAGGACATGAGGTTATCGTTGTATGACCTATTCTTGATGAATCCTTGCTGATTCTTAGGAATTACCTCTTCTTTTGTGATAAAATCACTAACCATCTTCTTAATGGTTCATTCTAGAATTTTTCCAAGGATCAAAGCCAAACTTATTACAAAAAAAGTCTTATTACAATTGTAAGCTGTAGCACTGGAGAAAATGCCTCTAGTATCTTTGTCAAGACAACCCCAAATGGAGTCATGACGAGTTGGACAGTGCTGAAAATGACAAAAACAAAAATAGTTGTGAGTTTTAAATGTAATAAAGTGTTAAGCTTTAATGGACTTAAAATTGCTCTAAGGCTTTGAGGACTTTCGATCTGGTTTGGAGATTGTATTCTCTTCCATTTCAAAGAATCCAGATGTTTTCTCTTCTCCAGACCTGTGTTCCTTCATTTTATTTTCTACCTTATGCATATCTCTGCTTGGGGCCTAGCCTTTATATACAGCATTTCCTTCAGGACCTGAGGAACATAGTTCAGCTGTGTTCACTGGTGGTGGGGGGAGGAGGGGAATCTCAGCATTTTCTTTCTGTCTTCCTTATCTCTTTCCTTTTAGCCAGTTGTCTTCTATTGTTCCCAGTGCAAAGGTGATTCTCCTCAGAATTAAGCAATTCTGCTGCTTTATTGTCACTTATACTATCCCCCCCACCCCCAGCATAGTCCCCTCCCTTCTTTAAGCTTCAGCTTTTCCCAGATATGGGATGGGGGATTCTGTTCTCCTTTTGTTTTGGTTTGTGTCGTTGGCTTCCTTTGCCTCCATCTTTGACTTCAGCTCCTTCTGAATTTTCTTCCTGATGTTATTTTTTTCAGAAATATGTCACACTTTTACAATCATCTTCTGGTATCTACCCTTGCCTCCATCTTCTGGACCTCTCTTTTAAAGATCTGAATGCTGAATTCCATGTGCATCCACATCAATCTCTACAGAAAAATCCTAATTGTTTCTCTTTTTATCTTAAGAATTTCACTTTTCAGAGTTTCCCATCCTTCCTGGGCTGACTTCCTCTCTAAAATTAGTTCACAGGATTCTATTCATCCTTTCACCAAATCATTTTAAAAAGACTTTCCAAAAATCCACAGTGCATAGCAGGATATGCTTGATTTCTCTTTACTTCCCTGTCACAAAATCTAGGAGATAGTGGTCTCTGCCCCCCTAAACATTCCCATCATTTCCACCCTAGCAACCAGTTCTTCCCTTCTAGTGACAGTCAGATCCAGTTTAGAATTTCCCCTTGTTTTTTTCTTTTTAACCATCTTTTGGTTATTATTAAAACAAGACAAAAAGTCATTAGTTACTTTGCTTTTGTCAGAGAAAGCCAGCTTTAGCCAATATCTGGATAATAGATACCTCTTTTCTCTGCCATCACATGTCTCTGTAACATTTTCTGACCTCATCATCTATTTTCTCTTTCTGTCCAGCTGGTCTGTTGAATACTTTCATGAAAAAATTTGCTTTGGTTTCTCTCTCCTTTGATCTTTACCCAAATATTCTCTACTATGCTTCTTCATTCTGATTCCTGAATTTCCTCACGTGCTATCTGCCTTATTGTGTAGTACAGCTCCACTCTCATCTCCTTTCACCTATTTTCTTTCTTTTGAATAAAATATAACCTTATAAACCTATGTACTAATCACAGGTTTCATCTGTAATGTTAAATATGTTAATGAGAGTTAAAGATCTTCCCTGCCCATTAATGGACCTGCCCATTACAGGAAATTTGATTAGGGGAGATTTGTTTCTGTAGGGAGGCCCACACCTTTTGTTACTTTCTAATGAGGCACTGGTTCTCAAAGGTTGTGATGCCCTCTGGCTCTGAAAAGTGTATAAATCCTCTGAGGAGAAGTTTTGCTTGGGGGTTTACTCATTGGAAGTATTTGTTTGGCTAGATGAGACTCTAGGAAGCTGCTAATGAAGCCCCTGGCTTTGAAAACCCAGATATTGGTGCTTCTCTCTCTGGTAACTATGTATGTATGTATGTAATAGTCAGGCAGTTGGATCTGTCTGCTGATCTGTGATATATGTATTGCTTATGGTCAGACAATTGGAAGCCCTGTCTGTTGGTCTTTATTTCTGTTTTCTCTGAAGTTCAGGGTGCTGACTTTTCCCTCTGAACTAAGTGAATGATATATGTACTTGACTAAATTAGATTGTTGACCTCAAAAGTTGCTTTCCTTTTAAAAAGGCAGATCTAAGAACCTGTACAGCAGACCCTCCTATGAATGGGTCCTTGCTGTTACATCATCCAAGCAAGATTCAGTGTTGTCTCTGAGGTTAACTTTGCCTCTTTATATTAGGATTTCTAGTTTCTCTTACTTGCTGTCTAAACTTTGGACATTTGTTTACCAGTATTTAAGGGTATAAGTTTTACTTCTTTCTTGGATTTTGTTTCCTGGAAATTTTTATGTATCTTGACTACTATTCTTCTTACTTGTAGCTATGCTCTGTGGTATCTTGCATAAATTTTCTCTCTAACCTGCCCTTCTTAGTCCAAAACCTTTGCCATGAAATTTACAAGGTACTTGTGAAATATATTTGAATCAGTCTTTATAAAATGTAATCCATCTTTGGCTAGAGATTAACATTTTCCTATTTTAAGCATTGATCCACATCCTGTTCTGAGGTACTATCTTTCTGGAAAGATGTTCTCTTCCCAAGTCAGTTGTGTCTTCTATATTCCTTGCCTTCAAGAAGAAATGAGTAGGTCAATATGACCTGTGGCCTTAAAGTCTCCAGTTTATTGCCCAGGTATTTGTAATCATTGGCAATGCTGTTTAGGACCCTTCTGGTGGTATCATTTCTGATTCCCCAGAATTGGGTTGGAGTCAGCCATTTTGACAAATATTGAAAGGTTCTTTTCGCATCTGGGATATATGTCCTGGGAGCCGAAGAGATGTTTCTATTGCCGCTTTCAGGGTGACAAATAGCTGCCTGAGTACCCCCCAAGCAAAGAATTACCAACGATCACCCCTCATTGCTTGTCTCTCTGATGCTTATTGGATGGAGCTCTTTTTTGATAGCTTCTGTGTTTCTACTGTAAGATTCTTTGGAAGATAGTCACTTTGACTTCAGAACAGCCAGCTCTCTCCTCTTTAGGAAGAGCATTTATCATTATTATTGCTGTCTCCAAGCATACACTAAGCATTTTTCTTTGACCTGAGTTCAAATCCAGCTTCAGACACTTACTAGCTCCATGACCTTGGGCAAGTCATTTAACCACTATCTCATTTTCCTCATCTGCATAGTGGACATCATAATAGCACCTAACTCTGTGAGTTTTTGTCAGGATAAAATGAGACAATATTTGTAAAACCCTATAAGTACTATATAAATGCTATCTATTCGTTGTTGTTGACAAAGTTCTTCTACATGCCAACCTCCTGACAAGGAAGATTTCCTCTCCTGCCATTGAAGCCCAGTTTCCATTTCTTTTTAGGAATACTTCCTAGTTCCTGATCAGCTGCAGTGTATTTTGAGTATATAAATCTTTTTACTGTTTACTGAGAAGAAACCTAGGCTACCCTTGGAAAATAGGTACAGTTCTGTAGGATGTGGCAGAAATGCAAATATCACACATTCATTCAATGTAAATCACTGCAGAATTAACTCTTTCCATCCCAATTGAGATTTTTAGAAAGAAACTCCCAACTCTGTTTTATACCTCCCCATTTTATAATTCAATGGCCACACTCCTTTTTTTTTCCCCAATGTCAACTCTGCAGCAACATCCCACATGTTTCACCTCCCTAGAAGCAGTACTCTCTTTGCCTGATTTGTTGTTGTGGCTGTTGTTGAGTTGTTTCAGTTGTTTCTGACCCTCTGTGACCCCATTGGAAGTCTTCTTGGCAGAGATTCTGGAATGCTTTGCCTCCAACTTATTTTACAGATGAGAAAACTGAGGCAAACAGGGTGAAGTGACTTGCCCAGGGTCATACAGCTTGCAAGTATCAGAGGCTAGATTTGAATTCAGGTCCTCCTGACTCTAGGCCTGGAGCTGGAGCTCCATATACTGTTTCACCTAGCTGCCCCATTTGACCCTCTCACTAATTCATGCTAATACTTTTGCTTAAGGCCACCTAGGTAAATTTGTTTCCTTTTACCTTAACTTCTTTTCCTTCTCATTAAATCCTTTTCCTCAAGTCCTCTTCAGGTCCCACCTTAATCTTGCCACTTTCCCAGAAGTTGGAGAATGCTCTCTAACTTTTCTTCAATGTATTCCAAACTTCTCCCCAAATTCAATCCATGGCCTTTGTCACACATCCAAGACCCTACAAATCACTTGGATGACTTTCCTCTCATTCATATTCAGCTTCAGTTCTTCTGTTTCTTCTCATTCTTTTCCTGTGTAGAAGCTGTGCAGCTAAGCTGCTTGATCAGATATTGGGATTAGGACTTTGGTACATCCCTGGAGAAGACAGCCAGCTCTGAGTTTTATTGATTATGTGGGATCTTTTGTTTCATGGGTTTTATTCTGTGTGTGTGTATTTTGTCAGTCTAGCCCTGTAGACAACGCTCTACAGTCACTCCATAAAAGTGAGAGAAAAAAAATCAATTACAGAGCTATATCAGAAGGGTGAGATTAGAAAGCTTTGGTCTGCTTCTGCTTTGACAATGGATTTCCAAAGAGCCTTTTAGCACTATCACAATTTGTTTTCCAAGGCTGGCTCATGAGTTTTGTGTTCTCTGTTAAAGAAGGTGGTTATGTTTAAGTTTCTAGAAAAGACAACACATTTTCTTCCTCTATCTCTGAGGGTACATGGTTTCTTGTTTCAATTCAGGGATACAGAAGAAAGCATACTGACTCAGAGGACCTATGTTGAAATCTTGTCTCTGGTACTTATTGCCTGTGTGACCTTGGGCAAATCATATCATTTTTCTGGACTTCAGTTTCCTCATCTGTAAAATGAGAGATTGAACTAAATGGCTTCTGGGGTCCCTTCCAGCTCCAGCCTGTGTGTGACCTTGGAACAGTCACTACCTTTCCCTGGGCCTCAGTTTCTTCCTCTGTTAAATGGGATGGTTGAACTAAAATGTTTTTGAGGTCTCTCTTAGCTCTTGATCTAGGATCCTATGATCCTTCTTCATCAAGCCTAACAATTACAGGAAGCAAAGAAAGTTTGATCTTCAGTGCCCTCCATTGCTGACAAAGAAAGAAAGATACTGGCATATTCACTTGTAGTGCAATCTTTCCTTGTGAGCTTTCACAGTTCATTCATTGTTGCAATAAGCATTTATTCAGCTACTATTATTAAACCAGACACTTTGCTCCTCTATGGAGATATGAAGATAAGAATGAAACATCTCCTGCCTTCAAAGAACTTACACTCTTGATACGATATGTACCCTTGAAATGATATGTACACATAAAAGGAAATAGAAAATCATTAAAACCTAAATCCAAGGCATTTTCAATGGGGAGAGCACTAGCAAATGGCAAAAGGACCTCAAGCAGAAGGTAGAACCTGGAGCAGGAAGCAATTCCAAGAAGAAAAGGTGAAGAGTGAAAGCATTCCAGGCATAGAGGACACCTTGTTCCATTGTATGGGGATAGAAGATGGAGCATTTGTTTGGAGAACTCCAGGTAAATCACTCTGGCCAGCATGAAAATTTCATGAATGGAGTACTGTATAACAAGCTTAGAAAAGAATCTGGAGCCAAATGGTAAAGGGCCATCTGTGTCAATCAGAAAAGCTCATATTTGATTGTAAAGTGACTTCATAGTGTCCTGTGGGTGCCTCCAAAAGCTAACCCAATCTGAGAGTATATGTTTGGAATGAGGGAAGCTGCTCATTCTATGGCCCTCATCAGGCCATATCTGTAGTATTGGGTTCCATTCTAGGAACCACATTTTAGGAGGGACATTAGCAAATTAGAACTTGTCTAGAGGAGGATCACAGCAGAAGACAATTGCTCTGACCAGGGTATCTCTGTTCAAATATCTTATCTTGAAGGTAGATTAAATGTCTTAGAGAACTGGAGACCATCATATGAAAAATAATTGAAGAAACCAGAGATGCTTAGTTTGAAAAAAAAGAAAACCTTAAGAGAGATCTCCTATTCCATTGTATTCACTCATCAAGCCTTTATTAGGGGTCAACCATAGGCAAGATACCATGTTAGGTTATGGGAAGGTAAAAAGACAAATTCAACTGTTCTTGCCTTCAGGGAGCTTACATTTTATCCAGAAAGACATCATGTATACATATAAGTAACTAAATACTATTTTTGCTCTTGTAGACCTTCACCTTGCTCCTGAGTCTCATTTGGTCATTTCCCTTATATAAGCAAAGGAACTACAAAAGGATCTGGAAGGGATACAGAAGGAGTGCTAACAGTTGGATAAATTAGACAAAGCCCCCTGTAAGCCTGTGCCACTGAAGCTAAACCTTGAAGGGCAATAGGAATTCTAAGAGGTGTTGGTGAGGAAGGAGAGCATTACAGATATGGTAGGAGGCAGCTTGTTTGAAGACAAAGTGGTGAGGAATGAAATATAAAGAAGAAAAATAGGGGAGGGCAGTCACCTAGAATGTCAAGGATGTGAGAGGGGAGTAATGTGAAATTAGTTTAGAAAGATGATATCAGGGATGAAACTCTCCTGAGCAGAAGACAATTGCTCTGACCATGGTATCTCTGTTCAAGTATTTTATCTTGAAGGTAGATTAGATTTATTCTCTAGGGTCACATAGGGCAGAACTAGAAGTTTCCTTCCCGATCTAGAATTATAACCTTATGTGTTATTTTGGGCAAGTCATGACCTCTCCTGGGGCCTTAGTTTCTCTACTTGTAAAATAAGAAGGATTAGATCCAATGGACTCAGAAGTGCTTTTCAGTTCTGTATCTATGGTCCTATATGTGACCTTGGTCAAGTCACTTAGTATTTCTGGGCCTCAATTTCCTTTCTGTAAATTGAGAATGTTGACCTAGGTTGGACTGAGGGTTCTGTCAGCTCTGAATCCCTGATTCCATGATCCTATTCAATGGCAATAGCTCTAGGTGTCATTTCTATATGTGTTGCTTTGATGTTTGCAAAGCTCTTTACATCCATTATCTTATTTGATCCTCAAAAAATCTTCAGAGGTAGGTGCTAATTAGTACTCTCATTTTTAGAAATCAGGAAACTGAGGCAAACAGTGATTAAGTGACTCACCTAGGGTCACACAAATAATAAGTGTCTGAGACAGGATTTGAACTCAGATCTTCATGACTTTAAGTCCAGCACTCTATGAACTAGAGTTCACCTAGCTGCTGTTCAGTACTGAAATGGATTGTTTGAGAAGGTGAATTTCTGGTCACTAGAAGTATTCAAGTGGAGAATGATTGACCATCTACGGGAGAAATTGTAGAGGAGATTCATGCTTCAGGAAGGGAGTTGTACTAGATCAGGGATTCTTCAACTTTTTCCACTTGGGACCCTGTCAGTGCTTTGGAAACTGTGGGTCATGGATTGCAACCCCCCAGTTTAAGAAGCACTGAAGGTATTGTGAGTGGAAAAAGTTGAAGAAGCCCTGTACTAGCTGACTTCTCAGGCCCCTTCCAGCTCTGAGAAGACAACAGCATTCTTGGAAATAGGGCACAAGAGGGTACTTTTCACTTGCTGTAAGTTTGATCAGTCAAATCTAGAAACAATAATTATGAACCTACAGGCACTATGCTAGTTACTGGTCATACAAAGACAAAAGCAAACCAATCGAAGCATAACCACAAAGTGTGGATTCTTATAACTTCTGCCCATTGCTTCCCTTTCTGCTCTCTGATGCTCTGCAGAAAAGCCTCCTTGAAGAAAAGTAGGAACTTGAAGATGGAAGCCTTCTCTTCCCGAGGCTAAATCTTCCAAGCTTCCTGGCTTTGCTTCTCAAACAGGAGCAGTGAGTGTGTCAGACAGGGTTTTGAACCTTCTCTAAGAACATTCTAATAATGTGGAGGTCAATCTGAAGAGTCAGAGAGAAAGCTGAGTGGGTTGGGATTTGTGTATAAAGAGGCAGTATTGTCTCACGCAGCATCTAGCAGCAGACTTGCTTTTGATCCCCCATCCACACGTGAGAAGACAGAGCTAAGGAACAATATCAGGGAAGAAAAAGAAAATATGGCTACATTACGTAACGGAAATTACAAGGCAAAAAACCCTCTTCTCTAAAGGATATAAATACAGATTGCATTCTCTTTAAGTGCGTGGATGTCCTTATAGAAGGGAGGTAAACTGTTTCTTCATGTTTATTTCATGGTTTCAAAGCTTCCATGTTGTAATGTGTGAGTTAGTAGCAGTGACATCCAGACTCACTGGTATTTGGCAGTACTTTCCCTTCGGTTTTATCGTGAATGAAGAAGAGTTGACTTCATCGGCAGGACACTTGTGGGCTTAGCCGCAATTCTTCTCAAACCCTAGGAAACCACAAAATTGTTCTCACTTTCCTTGCAAATGGAGTGGAAATTGTCAAGGTCTGGTGCTGGGAACCTTTGTAAAAAATTATTTTTTTATTGGTATTTTTAACTTAATGAGCACCACTGACAAATAGAAACGTTCAGTCTATAAAGCACAAAAAAAAGGATTGCATAGGGCAATCACGGACTTGTTTGCAAAGGATATGTGTGTGTGTGTGTGTGTGTGTGTATAAAGTCTTAGACATGGTAGTAACAAAATTGCCCCATTTGTTTACGTCCCTTTTATAAGTTGCTTTTGTTTTTTTTTTCTCTTTTTTCTTTACTTAAAACTTTTTCTTTTGTATCTTGTCTGCTCAGGTGGGAGAGCTACCACGACCAGAAAGTAAGCCCGATCTGTTTCTGTCTAGAGTCCTATCTGAGAAGTCATATGTCAGTGGACAGAGCACAGGATGGATCACTGGTCAGGGAAGCTGATTCCTACCTCAGTTCTGTTGCATGTTTGGTATGGAACCTCAAAAAAGTTGTTTTGCTTTGCTGAGTCTCAGTTTCCTCACCTGTAAAAATGAGAGGATAATAACTGAAAATAACTATGTGTCCCCAGGCAACTAACTTTCTGAGCAGAGGCTCAACTTTCTCCTTTCTCAAATGGATATAATTGATCCTTGAGTTATTTATTACACTAGGGCATTACGGTAAGAACTCCTTGTAAACCCTAAAACTCTAGGAAATGAGTGTTATTTTAAACAATTTTATTATCATTTTCTCTTTGAAGGTTCGAACTAATATTCTCTGGAGGTAGTGTAGTGCCATGATAAAAATCCCACTTACTGTGTAATTAGAGAACCTAGGCTTAAAATTCCATCTCAGATACTCATTACCTGTTATCACCTTGGGCAAGTCCTTATAGCTCCCTGGGTCTCACTTTCTTTATCTGTAAAGTAGAGTAACAGTAAATGTTCTCTCTAATGTCTGAGCTTCCTCTCAGGTCTAGATCTATGATTTTATTATGTGACCTTGGATAAGTCCCTGGGCCTCAGTTTCTTGACCTGTAAAATGAAGAAATTGGACTAAATGCCTATTGAGGTCCCTGTCAGCTCTAGGTCTCTGTTTTATGTGTGGCTTGAGACAAATTGCTGTACTTCCCAGAGTCTCAGTTTCCTTCTTTGTAAAATGATAAGGCTGGACTAGATGGAAACTGAGGTCCCTTTTAGCTCTAGAGCTATGGTGTTATGATAGTGATGATAGTGATGGTGATGGTGAAGATGATGATGATTTCATTCTTGTAACCCTTTCAGCGCTAACATGTTGCTAGGTATATTTTAAGCATTTTAGGAATATCCTAACTTTGACTTTTTGATGGTTTTAATCAATAGTTTTCATTCATTCATTTGCTCATTCATTTTGTCCATTTATCTATTAATTTATTTTTAGTAGTGTGTTTATAGTACTTGTGATGTGCCAAATGCTCTGCTAAGTTCTGAGGATATAAATAAAAGCAAAGAATATGGTACCTGCCATCAAAGAGCTTATATTCTTTTTCAAATTACAAAATTCACAATGAATAAGCATTGTTTTAAGTTGCTCCTATCTCCTCTCAAGCAAAACAAATTGCTGTACTGAGCATGCCCAAAATATGCATCATTCTGCGTATTTAGTCCACAATAGCTAACCTCTTTTACCCACATTGATGCTCTGCTCTCAGTCAGACCATAACTCATCCTTGCAGACCCTCTCATCTTAGACCAGTCTTTGTCTGAGACTTTCTATACATCCTCCACAGAGGTCATATTGTATTTTGGATATCTAAGTACAATGTTAGTATCTGACAAACCAAAGGACCAAGTGAAAATATACCAGGTTTACTGAGTCAAACTCAAAAATAATTAGAAATGGTTTCCACTTTGCTTTGCTGCTGCCTTCACAAATTACTTTCTGCAATGGATAGAGCTCTGGGCTGGGAATCAGGAAGATCTGAGTACAAATCCAGCCTCAGACACTTGGTAGTTGTGTAACTCTAGGCAAGTCATTCAACCTGTATTTGCCTCAGTTTTCTCTACTCTAAAATGGGAATAATAATAGCACCTACCTTACGGGTTTGTTGTGAGGATCAGATGAGACGTCTGCAAAAAGCATTTAGCATGGTGCCTGACACATGGTAGGTGCTATATAAATGTGTATCCCCTTCCCTTCTTCTTCCTTCCCCTGAGATCTGATTCACAGAATCCTAGATCTAGAACTGGAAGAGACTACAGAGGCCATTTGGTCCAACACTTTCATTTTACAGAGAAGGAAACTAAGACTGCCCAAGTAGGGGAAGTGACTTGCCCAAGGTTAATAATAATTATTCTTGATTCTGATTTACATTACTGATATTATGCTAATTACCAATAACTAGGGACAGGGTCTGCACCCAAGTCTTCTGACTCCAGAGCTAGTGCTCTTCTCACAGTACCACAGCCCCCAGATTTTACAGATAAGGAAACTGAGGCACAGAACTGTGAAGCAACTTGGTCAAGGTCATCTTGTAGTTGGTAGCAGAGGTAGGATTCATACCTGGGTTCCTTTGACTCCAGTTCTACTACACCAGATTGCCATGTCCCCAAATCAGCCCCCACAGCCAGAATGCCAGAAGAGAAAAGTGGGCTCTGAACTCTAATGCAGGCAAAAATAGAAACAAAAGTGATCTGATGGAAAAGACTTGATATGGCAAAACACAACAACCCAGATTGCTGAACATCCCGCATTTCTCTAATTTCTCTTGCCCTCCCTGAGTGACGTTGTTCCTAATGCCTGTTCAGTAGAGATGAGCAGCTATTTCCAGCACAGTGGATGCTGAGAGGAAATCAGGTCCATCGGCATGAAGACCAAAATTGCTAGATAATAAGAAGGTGAAAAGAAGGTATGTGGGAGAGTCCAAGAAAATGAGTCTGCCACTGAGAATGGAGCAAAGGGGAAAGCCACAGTGTTTCACAGAGTGTTAAGGGAATAATTAAAACCACCAAGATCGAGAATAATGAGATTTCAGAAATAGATGAAATTGACAGAAACTCAGGCCCACAATGTCAAGGTTGACTTAGACACAATTAAGGAAAATGCTCAAGTGTAGGGGATTTTGTCAGGCTTGCTTTGCCCACCGGCACGTGCTTGGAATGATCCTTTCCCCAGTGCTTTGAAAATACATTTCCTTGACCCATGCTTGTGGTCTAGGGATTCTAAGGCCCTGCTCTCCTGGATAGTAGCTCCCTAATCTGACTTATAGTATGTGGCTAGCATGCTTCAAGATCACAAAGCATTTTACTTCCACTTGTTCATCTGATCAAAGTAGTATCAAGCCCAAGAAGAATAGGATTTTGACCCAGGGTGCTGCCATGCTGTGGGCATTTGCTTTTCCTGCCCACAATTTCCATCCTTACAATTTTACTTTGTAGCCCCATTTTTCTAGAGTTTAAGTGTTTCTAAAGGGCTCATGGAGCTTCCCTTATCCTGAAAGGCTTAGATACAAGAGTGGGGAACCTGTGGCGTTGACTGCATGTGACCCTCTAGCTCCTCAAGTGTGGCCCTTTGATCAGTCAAAGGCCACACTTGAGAACCTAGAGGTTCATGTGTGGCCTGGAGGTCACAGTTTCCCCATCCCTGGTTAGAACAAAGATGGGCCAGGAAAAAAGGACACCATACTCTGGAAAGGATATCTCCTTTTGATGTAGTATCCCCTTCTTATAGCTTGCCTTCCCCCCAAACCCTTTATGGCAAAGGGAGTTCCTTGAGACTTTTGGAAACCTTAAAACACTATAAAATAAAAACTATTTTCAACAATTTTATTATTATTTCCTTCTTAAGGACTGGGACTAATTCTTCTCTAGAAGCAATATAATAAAGCAGAAAGAATACTGGCTCTGCAATTGGACAACCTAGGTTCAAATCACATTATCTCACATCTTTGGATTCTATGGTCAGTTAGTTTGGACCTCTCACAAAAAATATATTTGCAGTTCCCAAAGGCTTTCTTAAGCCCGTAACTCAAATGAGTGGTTCCCTTGGAATATAGGTATCATGTTGATCTGATAAGGGTCACATTTGGGGTTGGGGACTCTTCACAATCCCCAAATGCTATTGCCAAATTTGGAGGTCATTAAGGGACTCCACAGTTTTCCAGCAAAGGTGACATTCAAGAAATGAGAAGATCATAGAAGTGGGACAGGCCCATGTCCAGGGGCAGCTGGTGGGCTACAGCTGGGGAGCAAGAGAAGTGAGCCACATCTATTTGTTTTCCTACAGAGGGTACCAGTTCCACGGACTATTTCTCCCAGTGATGGATGACTCAGCTGGGAAGTTCAGATCTCTCTTTCAAATCCAACTACCATCTGAGCTAACTGGAAGTGATCAGTGGGGTACTCACTTCAAAGTGGTGCATTCCAAGGGAGAGTTCTGATCTTCTCAAAAGTATGAAGGGATTTGGGGCATGTCACTGGAGGTAGAGGAGATCATAGCTGGAGGTGGGGGGTGAGATGGTGGGAGGTTCAGTGAGAACCAACTTTGAGTAGAAAAAAGTCTAGCAGGTCTCCTTGCTAGTTAAGATTTCACATGAGTGTTTGTTTGATTTGGGAATTTCATTTTGTATGCTGAGGGAGGGTATGTTGATTCCCTCCAATAAGGACATACTATTATTCTCTTATCTAAGTCATACATTGCCTAAACAGAAATTCTTCTGAATCTCTGTCTCCACCACCCCACATCTAAGGCTTCACTACACGAGTGACCAGGGACAAGTTAATTCATCTCTGTCAGTCTGTTTCTTTCTTCTTGAAATGAGAGGATTGGGAGAGGAGCCAAGATGGCAAAGTAGAAAGACTCACGTATGCTAGCTCTGAACCCACAGCCCATATATTTCCTGCAAAAAGAACTCCCCACAAATTCTGGAGCACTGCAAGGTGTGTAGAAACACAGTGGAAAAGATTTCCGTTCCAGAGAGCCCTTGAGAGCCATCCCCAGGGGTCCGTCACACTCCAGACAGCGGAGTCCACCCCTGAGCTGCCCTGGCCATGCAGCCTCAGAGGAGCAGATCCGAGCAGGCTTCAGGGACAGAATCCCCGGCAGCCAGGAAGGTCCCTCCACCCACAGGCGCTACAGGTCAGTGAGAGAGACTTCTGGGCTGGCTGAGAGGGGAGCGGGGTGTCTCTGTGGCTTGAGCCCCCTTGGGAGGCAGTGGCAGAGACAGCAGCAGAGGCAGCAGCGGCCTGGAACTCCCGGAGCAGCAGGAAGAAGTTCAGGGCCATTACTGAAGGTCTCTGCATAAACCCCCTGAGGGAACTGAGCCTGGGAGACACCCCTGCCCTCACTCGCTCATTACTGAAGGTCTCTGTATAAAGCCCCTGAGGGAACTAAGACTGGGAGGCGGCCCTGCCCCCACCTGAGCACCAGAACTTAAGCTCACATTGAATAGCAGCTGCACCTGCCATGGAAAGCCCTGAGGCTGGGAAGCAGCATTTGAATCTCAGACCCCAAGCACTAGCTGGGCAGATCTAGGGGGAGGTGGAAAGGAATCTCAGAAGTCAAGTAACTGGCTGGGAAAATGCCCAGAAAAGGGAAGAAAAATAAGACTATAGAAAGCTACTTTGATGGGGTACAGATGTTCTTGCCTTTCAATTCTGATGACGAGGAAGGATTCTTACCATCAGGGAAAGAGTGGAGGTTGGAGCCTCTCCATCCCAGACATCCGAGGTAGATGTCCGGTGGGCTCAGGCCATGGAAGAGCTCAAAAAGGATTTTGAAAATCAAGTTAGACAGGTGGAGGAAAAACTGGGAAGAGAAATGAGAGAGATGCAAGAAAAGCATGAAAAACAGGTCAATACCTTGGTAAAGGAGACCCCCCCAAAAATGCTGAAGAAAATAACACCTTGAAAAATAGGCTCACTCAATTGGCAAAAGAGGTTCAAAAAGCCAATAAGGAGAAGAATGCTTTCAAAAGCAGAATTAGCCAAATGGAAAAAGAGGTTCAAAAGCTCACTGAAGATAATAGTTCTCTCAAAATTAGAATGGAATAGATGGAGGTTAATGACTTTCTGAGAAACCAAGAAATCACAAAACAAAACCAAAAGAATGAAACAATGGAAGAGAATGTGAAATATCTCATTGGAAAAACAACTGACCTGGAAAATAGATCCAGGAGAGACAATTTAAAAATTATGGGACTACCTGAAAGTCATGATCAAAAAAAGAGCCTAGACATCATCTTTCATGAAATTATTGAGGAAAACCGCCCTGATATTCTACCACCAGAGGGCAAAAATAAGTATTGAAGGAATCCATCGATCACTGCCTGAAAGAGATCCAAAAAGAGAAACTCCTAGGAACATTGTGGCCAAATTCCAGAATTCCCAGGTCAAGGAGAAAATCTTGCAAGCAGCTAGAAAGAAACAATTCCAGTATTGTGGAAATACAATCAGGATAACTCAAGATCTAGCAGCTTCTACATTGAGGGATCGCGGGGCATGGAATAGGATATTCCAGAAGTCAAAGGAACTAGGACTCAAACCAAGAATCACCTACCCAGCAAAACTGAGTATAATACTTCAGGGGAAAATATGGTCTTTCAATGAAACAGAGGACTTTCAAGCATTCTTGATGAAAAGACCAGAGCTGAAAAGAAAATTTGACTTTCAAACACAAGAATGAGAAGAAGCATGAAAAATTAAACAGCAAAGAGAAGTCATAAGGGATTTACCAAAAGTGAACTGTTTACATTCCTACATAGAAAGACAATATTTGTAACTCTTAAAACTTTTTAGTATCTGGGTAGTTGGTGGGACCACACACACACATACACACACACACACGCATACACACAGACACATGTACATGTGTGCGCACACACACATACACACATGCATGCACATACAGAGACAGAGAGCACAGAGTGAATTGAATAGGATGGGACCATATTTTAAAAGAAATTAAGGTAAATGGTGAGAGAGAAATGTAGTGGGAGGAGAGAGGGTGAAATGGAATAGGGTAAATTATATCTCATTCAAGAGGCAAGCAGGAGACTTTTTATTGGAGGGAAAAAGAGGAGAGCTGAGAAAAAAACATGAAGTTTACCCTCATCACATTCGACTAAAGGAAGGAATAAAATGCACACTCATTTTGGTATGAAAACCTATCTTACAATACAGGAAAGTGGTGGAGAAGGAGATAAGCAAGGTGGGGGGGGATGATGGTAGGGAGGGCAATGGGAGGAGGGAGCAATTTGAAGTGAACTTTCAGGCAGGGAGAGGATCAAAAGACAGAATAGAAACAATGGGGGGGCAGGATAGGATGGAGGGAAATACAGTTAGTCTTACACAACACGACTATTATGGAAGTCATTTGCAAAACTACACAGATATGGCCTATATTGAATTGCCTGCCTTCCCAAAGGGAATGGGTGAGGAGGGAGGGATGGGGAGAATTTGGAACTCAAAATTTTAGGAACAACTCTTGAGTATTGTTCTTGCTACTAGGAAATAAGAAATACAGTTAATGGGGAATAGAAAGTCATCTGGCCCTACAGGACAAAAGAGAAGATGGGGACAAGAGAAGGGAGTGATGATAGAAGAGAGGGCAGATTGGTGATAGGGAAAATTATAATGCTTGGTTTATTGGGGTGGGGGAGGGGATAAAAGAGGAGAAAATTTGGAACCCAAAATTTTGTGAAAATGAATGTAAAAAGTTAAATAAATAAATTCATATTAAAAAAAAAAGAAATGAGAGGATTGGATTAGACAGCCTCTGAGATTTCTTTCAGATCTCAATCTGTGACTTCATAGGGACCGATCTAATCTCTGACCATTGCATGAGACACCCTCAATACCCTTCTTTATACATATGGACATCCAAACGATGTGATTGACTCCTAACTTTCCTTTCTATAGGAATTCCCAGTACTTGTCTTTCCTCCCAGGGTATAGCAACCCTTCTTCCCCTGTGAATATTTTCCTCAGTCCTTGGTGCATTTCCTTATTTAGTCTCAGGACTTAACTGTCTAGTATGATTTTGGAGGAGCCTGAAACACGATTATACCTTCCTGACTTAAAGCTTATCCAAGCTTAGACTTTCTGTGGATCACAGATGGGACATTAGAGGTAGAAGAAACTTCAGAATCTGTCCTCATTTTACAAAAGAGAAAACTGAGGCCCAGAGAGGCAAGGTTAATTGTCACACACAAGGTTACACATGAGCTCACTAATATAGAACCAGAAAGGGCGTCTGAGGGCATCTAGTTCAACTCCCTTATTTTATAGAGGAGGAAACTTAGATAGAACATTTAGTAAGTGCTTATTATGTGTCAGACATTATGCTAAATAATGGGGATACAAATAAAGGTAAACAAGGCAATATTCCCCTTAAGAATCATATATGTTAATAGGGGAAAACAATACATAAAAAGGGTTGGGGGGGAAGGTACTTTCTTTTTAAAATTAATTTATTTGTTTTCAGTTTTCTACAATCACTTCCATAAATCTTCAATTTTCTCCCCCCTCCCTCCTCAAGATGGCATGCAATCTAATATGGGTTCTACACATACATTCTTATTAAACACATTTTCACATTGGTCATGTTGCATAGAAGGGAAGGTATTTTCTTAAGGGAAATGCAAGGAGATTTGAGGAAGTGACAAAGTCATGGTGATCTGGTTCCTGACAAAAGTCTCTCCTATCAGAGCCAGAGGAATCAGGTGTGCTAGAGCCAGCTTGGTCGGATTGTTAAATATTTGGTGTGAGCGTTTACACCTTGGAAAATGGCAGATGCTACACATCAAGGCTTTGATTTATTATTTTGTTATCTAGACTTAAGAAAGTGATGGAGAAAACGGTAATAATGTGGGTTAAACTTAAAATTGTGATGTGTATACTCCCCCTCCTCCTCCAGAGCTGGTTGTAAAGCATTTTACCAGCATATCACAGACATTTACTAGCATATTGTTGGCTAGAGCCTAAGTTTCCAGTGGTTGGAGATTGGAGGAGAGTGGAGATATGGTGAAGACAGTGTGGGAAGTGGCAGTGGAGTAGTGATCTGCTCATGGGATCATAAGATAGCATAGATAAAGGGGAACTTAGAGATCATTTAGGTCCAATCTCTCATTTTATAGGAGAGCAACGTAGTCAGTTCATTTATTCAAAGTACACTGGATAGATAAAGGGGTATATTGCCAATATGTATTACGAAGTGTACTCATATAAGGAAATTCGGTAGCAATTGCAGACCTCTGTCATCCAGATATCTCTCCCCAACAAAAGTAAAGCAGTTAATAGCTGCTTGACTTGATTCAATGCTAATTTTCTCCTTCATAAGATGTAGGAACCGGTAAGGAAGACTTTTGTACTGCATCTGGTTCTCAGAGAGGGAAACTGATTTCTAGGGTGGAAATGATGGGGACATTGGGGGAAAAGAACTACTACCTCCTGCATTTGGTGATGGAAGAGAGAGACATTGATGGCTAGTCTGAAATACATTCTGGATTTGGGGAAAATATATTTCTAAGGGTTTAGTGAAAGTATAGGCAGTATCCCGGGGATTCGAACCCTATAGGACAAGTCAGCATAGGAGGGATGGAAAATTCTCAATAATGAAATTCTGAAGACACAAAAGGGAGCAAATTCCAATGAGGAGAAAAGATGTGGATTTTCTGAAGACGCTGATACAGATGTGCAAAAAACTCACCAATTAACTTAGCATTTCAAAAGATACAGAAACCTAAGGAGACTTATAAGAAATGATACAAAATTGAATAAGCAGGGCATTGTTCACAATAACAAATATTGTAATGATAATTACCTATGAAAAACTTAGTTACTCTAAGTAATACAATGATCCGACAAAATCCCAAAGGATTCATAAAGAAAAATGCTATCCATATCCAGAGAGAGAACTGATGGACTCTGAGCAAAGATTGAAGCATATTTTTTACTTTATTTTTTCATTTTTGTTTGTAACATGGCTAATATGGAAATATGTTTTGCATGACTTCATATGTATAATTGACATCATATTCCTTGCCTTCTCAATGGGTGGGGAGGAGCTAGAGGGAGGAATAAAATTTGAATCTCAGATTTTGAAAATTTAATGGTAAAATAAAGTATAATTTTTTAAAAGAAATATGCAGAAAAAATAAACAAAGGCAGCTAATGGAGGATGACTATAAGTGCCCAGAAGAAGATGAAGCTGATGAAAGAAGCTATGCGAAACCAAAAAAGGGCATGATTTTCTTTTAAAGCAAAATCAAAACAAATAGAAAAAGTCAAAGAATGGATAGATAGGATATGATCACTGGCAACACAGAGAGGGCAGAGCTGCTCAATTCTAATTTTGTTTAAGGGAATCATCTTTGTATTGGAAATGGAGGCACAGAAATGATGAACAGAGAATTGATGTCCAAGATAAGCAAGAGATAGTAAAAGGGAGCCTAGCTACCCTTGCCTGGCCCTGATAACAAAATCTTCAGGTACTGAAAGAACTGGCAGCTAGGACTGCTGAATGACTGGTGGTGACATTTGAAAGATCACAGAGTAAGGAGAGGGAGAGAACACAAGACCAGAGAAGGGTAAATGCTGTCTAGGTTTTCAAAGCAAGAGAAAAGAAAAGAAGAGTTTGGAAACTGAATTCTAGAATGAATCATTAATAAAATAGTGAACATCTAGCAAAGGAAATGGTGCTATCATGACTTGATCAAGAATAGGTCATGCCTCAAAAAAAAAAAGAATTGTAGACTATTAACAACTGTATGAAAGTATGCTTCAAATCGCCAATAATAAGAGAAATGCAAGTCAAAACGATCTTAATGTTTCTCTTCATGTATTGCAAATAAACAAAGATGACAAATGATGGGAATTGTCATTGCTGGAGAGGCTGTGGGATTGGAGTGGGTATGTGGATCAGTACGACCATTTTGAAAAAAAAAAAGAATTAGGAATTTTGCAAATAAGGTGACAAAAAAGTCCAAATCCTTTGACCCAGAATTGTAGGCTTATACCTCAAGGAAGACATTGATGAGAAAAAATTCACCAGATACACCAAAATATTTATAGCGCCCTTTTTGTGATAGCAAAGAATTGGAAACAAAGGAAATGTTCATTAGTTGGGGAAATGATTAAACAAAGGGTGATACATGAATATAATGGCATGTTACTCTGCTATGAGAAATGACTGTGACAAATATAGAGCAACATGGAAAGATCTACGTGAGTCGATGCAGAGTAGAGAAAGCAAAGCCAAGAAAATAATATACACAAGGACTATAACAATGTACATACAGAGAACAACCGCATGCAAAGCAATTCCAAATGAATGTTGCAAAATTAAGCTTGTCTTGAAGGAAGAGATATGAGAAGTCAATCCTGTTGTATCCCTTTGCTGAGGTAGAAAGGCCACAAGGGCTGCACTTTGCACAGACTTTGAGGCATATTTTCAATGTCTTCCTCAGCTATACTAATTTTGTTTGACTTCTTTTCTGTGTGTGTCTTTAAGATAATGGTGCTTTTTTGCAACATGGTTAAGATAGAAATCTGTTTTGCATGATCTCACATGTAAAATTGATAGCATATTGTTTGCCTTCGCGATGGATAAGGAAGGGTCTGGGGAGAGAACTGGGAACATATGTTTTTTTTTAAATGAATGTTAGTATAAATAAAACATAATTATTTTTTTAAGTACAGAGGAAGGAAGCAAGGCTTTCTGGAAGGTGAAGAGGGATAGTCCTGGCAGAAACTATGGAGAAAAAAACATACATATGTACATACATACGTGCACACATATATATATATATATACACACACACCCATATAGTTTTTCATACACACATATATGTAAATATATATGTGCTTTTGTGTGTGCGTGTGTGTGTGTGTGTGTATATATATATATATATATATATATATATATATATATACATATATACATACACACAGACAGAAAAGAGTAGGTCATAGTCTAGCAAGTTCATGTCCTTTATGGACAGCCTAACTACCCTAGCAAATTGGGGGGGGGTACTCTTTAGCTATCTTTTATCTAGATATTAGCCAAGGATTTGATAAGGTATCTCATCTTATTCTCATGTAAAAGATAGAGTCATGTGAACTATAGAGGAATTCCAAATTTCTTGACTGACTGGACTCAAAGAGCCATATTCAGTAGATTAATGTCAACTTGGCAGGAGTTCTCCAGCAGAATGCCCCAGAGATTTGTGCTTTTTTTTTTTTTTTACCATATTTATCAGTGACTTTGTCATCCAATTTTGGGATGACACCATAGATATAATTGATATCAAATTGCTTGCCTTCTCAATGGGTGAAGAAGAAACTAGAGGGAGGAAGGGCAATAGCTAACAAACTGAATGACAGAGCCAGTCAAAAGTCTTACTATTGGACTGGATCTAATAAGATGAAATTCACTAGAAATGAAAATAAAAGTACTGTACATGGTACCAAAATATCAGCTTCATAAACATGGGATGAGGGAAGATAAATGTGAATCTGACTGAAAAGGATCTGGGGGTTTTAGTGGACGGAAAAGTCAGTGAGTTGATAATGTGATGGCCACAAGAAAAGCTAACAAGATATTGGACTTCATTAAGAGAGGCATAGGTTACAGGAATAAGGATATAATAACCCCACTGTGCTCTGCCATAGTCAGACCACATCTGGAGTCTTATATGCTACTATATGCTACAAATGCTACATTATATGCTATATATGGAGTATATATGCTACTAATTATGAATGGCATTGATAAGATGGAAAGTGAAAGGTATATGGCAACCAGGATGATGAAAGCCCTTAGGTCCATGCCATATAAGGGCCAATTAAAGACACTGGGGATATTAAATCTGGAGAATAGAAGATTCACAAGGGATGTGGTAGCTATTTACAAATTATACGAAGGGACTCCTTGTAGGAGAGATTGTAGATTTGCTGTATGTGGCTCTAGAAAACAGAAGCAGGAAAAATAGGCAGAGATTCTAGTGAGGAAAATTTTGGCTTGGTCAGGAAAAGCTTCCAAATAATTTGAGGTGTCCTGAAGTGGAATGAGTTGCACTGGGGAGTGGTGGGTTCTGCTTCCTTAAGCAGAGGATGGATAAACATTTATCTGGTATGTTACAGTGAGGAATTCCTTTGGGACATGGTTTGGGCTAGATGGAGGCTGAGACCTCTTTCAGCTTGACATCATGTGATTCTGTGACTAAATCACAAGGATTGAATCTATCCCTCCAAATTGGCTTTGGCTCCCCTAATTCTACTTGTGAGTGCATTCTGCCTCCAGAAAGGATTTGAGACTTATTCCAAGAAATGAGCTAGAAGATCGCACCCCAGAAATGTGTTATTCAACATATTCTAAAAATGTTTTTTAATGAATATCAATTATGAGTGCTTGATTCTTTTTTTTTTTTTTACTGTTCTTAATAGCATTATTGGAAAATTGTGGTTACTCTTGAAGAATATTTCAACAATTTAAGATGATGATCATCTGAAATAGGATTCACTTATAACTTTTATAACTTCAAATAGTTTCCTGTTCTCTTCCAACTTCTCAAGGTTGTTTCATAGTTTATTTTTATATTTATTTATTTTTGTTCATTTCATTTTATTTTTCTCAATCATATGTAAAGTTTTTAAGCATTAATCTTTAAAAATTTCGAGTTCCAAATCCTCTACCTCCTTTATCTCTTCCCCTTGAAAAGGTGAGCAATTTAATACAGATTATACACATGAAGTCAAGCAGAACACAGACAAAAGAAACCAAAAGCAAGAAAATAAAGGGAAAAAAAGTATGTTACAATCTACATTCAGATTCTATCAGTTCTTTCTTTGGAGGTGGATAGCATTTTTCATTATAAGGCCTTCAGAACTGTCTTGGGTCATTGTATGAATGGCTAAGTCATCCGTAGTTGATCATGCTTACAATTTTGATGTTACTGTGTACAATGTTCTCCTGATTCTGCTCTCTTCATATAAATCTTCCAGTTTTTAATGAAACCATCTTTGTTTTCATTTCTTATAGCACAATAGTATTCCATCACAATTATATGCCATAACTTATTCAGCCATTCCCCAAATTGATGGGCATCTCCTTAATTTCCAATTTTTTGCCACTACGGAAAGAGCTGCTGTAAATATTTTCACATGTAGCTTGATCTCTTTGGGATATAAACCTAGTAGTTGCATTTCTGTGTCAGAGGGTATGGAGAGTTTTATAACCTTCTGATGATATTTCCAAATTACTCACAGGAATGGTTGGATCAGTTCACAACTCTATCAACAATGTATTAGTGTCCCAATGTTTCCACATCCCTCCCAGTATTTGTCATTTTCCTTTTTTATCATAACAGCCAATCTCATAGGCAGGAGGTGTTAACCTCAGGTCATTTTAATTTGTATTTCTCTATTAGGCAGTGATCTAGAGCATTTTATATGACTATAGAAAACTTTGATTTCTTCTTCTGAAAACTCCCTGTTTATATACTTTGATCACTTATCAATTGGAAATGGCTTGTATTCCTAGAAATTTGACTCAGTTCTCTATATATATGAAAAATGAGGTTTTTATCAAAGAAACCAGTTGTCCAAATGTTCTCCCAGTTTTCTGCTTTCCGTTGGATTTTGGCTGCATTGGTTTTGTTTGTGCAAAAGTTTTTAATTTGTAGAAAAGCTGATACTATAAACAAATCAGGGTAGCAAGAAATAGTTTATTTGTCAGATTTATGGAAAATGGAGAAATTTATGATATGAATAGACAGTTTTCAGAGGAAGAAATTAAAACTATATATGGTCATATGAAAAATGCTCCAAATGACTATTGATTAGAGAGATGTAAATCAAAACAACTTTGAGGTACCACATCACATCTAACAGATCAGTTCACATGACAAAAGAGGAAGACGATAAATATTGGAGAAGATGTGGGAGAGTTGGAATACTAATTCATTGTTTGTGGAGCTGTGAGCTGATCCAACCATTCTGGAGAGCAGTTTGGAACCATGCCCAAAGGGCTATAAAAATGTGCATACTCTTTGACCCAGCAATACCACTTTTAAGGCTGTATCCCAAAGAGATCATAAAATTAGGAAAAGCACTCATATATACAAAAATATTTATAGCAGCACTTTTTTTGGTGGCCATCAAGGTGAAAATTGAGGGAATGCCTATCAATTGGGGAATGACTGAACAAGTTGTGGTACATGAATGTAATGGGATTCTATTATGTTATAAGAAATGATGAACAGGAGGACTTCAGAAAAACCTGAAAAGACATATATAAACTGATGTTGAGTGAAGTGAACAGAGTCAGGAGAACATTATGCACAGTAACAGCCACAGTGTGTGAGGACTGTTTCTAATAGACTTAGCCCTTCACAGAAATGCAGGGACCTATAACATTTCCAAAGAACTCTTGATGCAAAATGCCATCCACATCCAGAGAAAAAACTATAAAGTCAGAACACAGAATGAAGCAGACTATTTTCTGTCTTGTTATGTTTTGGTTTGTTCTTTTTTTCTCATGGTTTCTCCTATTCTTTTTCATTCTTCTATGCAACATGATTAATGTGAAAATGAATTTAGTAAGAATGTATGTGTAGAACCCATATAAGGTTGCATGCTATCTTGGGGAGGGAGGGGAGAGGGAAGGGGAGGGATTTTAAATTTATGGAAGTGATTATTGAAAGCAAAATAAAATAATTTTTAGAAGTTTTAAATTTAATGAAATGAAAATTATCCATTTTCTATCTTGTAATGCTTTCTGTCTCTTGTTTAGTCATAAATTCTTCCCTTAGCCATAGATTCAATAGGTAAGATTTTCCATGCTCCCCTAATTTTCTTATAATATCACCCTTCATTTCTAAATCATGTGCCTTTTTTGACTTTATCTTATTATATGGTGTGAAATGTTGGTCTATACTTAGTATCTACCAAACTGCTTTCCAGTTTTCTTAGCAATTTTTGTCAAATAGTAAGTTCTTGACCCAAAAGCTTGGATCTTTGTATTCATTAAATGCTAAGTTACTATGGTCACTACAATGTATTGTGTATCTAATCTATTCTACTGACTAATCATTCTATTTCTTAGCTTGTACCAGATTGTTGGTACTACTAGGCTACCTTCCTTCACATTTTTCATTGATTCTCTTAATATTCTTGACCTTTTATTCTTTCAAATGAATTTTCAAAATTATTTTTTCTAGCTATATAAAGTAATTTTTGGAGGTTTGATTGGTATAGCACTGAGTAGGTAAATTAATTTAGATAGAATTGCCATTTTTATTATATTGGCTTAGCCTTCCCATGAGCAATTAATATTTCTCCAGTTGTTTAGATCTGACTTTACTTGTGTGAAGTGTTTTGTAATTGTGTTTATATAGTTTTAGGTTTGTCTTAACAGATAAACTACCAAGTATTTTATATTATCTGCAGTCATTTTAAATGGAATTTCCTCATCTCTTGCTGCTGGACTTTGTTGGCAATATATGGAAATGCTGGAGATTTCTGTGGACTGAGAATACAGGAGTTGTGTGTGAGTAGCAGGTAGACAGAACCCTAAGATGTACACTACCAGATCCAAAGAAAATGCTTATCTTTTCCTTGGAATCACATGATGACTTGACTAGATGAGCACTTCTTGACATTTTTGCTTCTTGAACAAAAATAAGTCACCTTATTCAGTGGACATGAAGGCTAATAAAAATACTGTATTCCGTTAAGTGACAACTTGACATTATGCATTTGAAATTTCTGAATAAACGTTGATTCTTTCTGCCAGTGCTCAGGTTCTGATTTCTTGGCCAAGGGGTTTAAGTGACTATAAGCTCAATATGAGTCAACAGTGTGGACTGACAGAAAATGAACCTAACATGGTATGAGGCTGCAGTAAGAGAGGCAGAGTGTTAAAAATGAGGGAGATGAGAGTAGCAGGACCCTTTGCTTCTCTGGAGTAGTGAATTCAGTTCTGGTGCCACGTTTTAGGCACAGAGTGATCAGAAGACGGAAGCCAAGATAGTGAAAGGCCTTGCACCTGGAAAAGAGGAGAGTCAGGGGACATCCTGGCTGTCTTCAAGTACGTAAAGGGCTGGAATGTGGAAGCAGGAATACTCTTCTCTTATTTGGTCCCGGGGCAGATGTATTGTAGACATCCTAGGAGGTCTGTTTTGCTTTGACACAAGTCAAAACAGGGCTGTGATAACTAGAGCTTCTATAAAATGGAGTGGAATGTCTTGGGATTGATCAATCCACTAATAAGCATTTATTAAACACCAACTGTATGCCAGGCACTGTGCTAGGCACTGGGTATATGACAAAAAATGTAATAGTCCCTGTCCGCAAGGGGTTTACATCCTATTGAAGAAGGCAGCAGACAGTGAATGTGCATATATATGTATGCATATGTACACGTATATGAACACACACACACGCAGAAAATACAAAGTTCCTTGTCACTGAAAGCTGTCAAGCCAAAGTTGATTACTGTTGCCTTTCCTATTCAGCTTTACATCTTTTCCCCTAAAGTCCCTTTGTACTTTGAACATTTATGACTGTTTTTACAGCACATTGCACTTAGAGAAACCCAAAATATAGCTTAGGAGACCAGTGCACCTTGCCACCAAGAGAAGCCACATATCCAGGTTTCTCCATGGTATCCCTTTTAGTAGCCAGGCCCATTTGTTTAATACTTCAGGCAGGGTGAAAACTCATTCTAGATTGTCATATTTACCAATCCAAGTCAACTCATGATATGAAAGGTTGCTCGGTAACATGGTGGATACACCATTCAAACTGGAGTCAGGAAGACCTGAGTTCAAATTCAACCTCAGACCCTTCTTAGATGTGTGACAATTGAAAAGTCACTTAATCTTGGTTTCCTCATCTATAAAATGCAGATAATAATAACGCTTACTTCCCAGGGTTGTGAAGATAAAATGAGATAATATTGATAAAGTATGTTGCTTGCTTTAAAATACTCAATGAATATTAGCTGTTCTTTTCCTTGTTCTTATAAGGGGAGGGGAAGGGAAGAGATATTGTACTTCAGAAAGGAGCTGAGAAAATTTTGAAGAATAACATCTACATCAGGGCAGATACTAGGTGTGGAAGAAAGAATATTTAGCAAGGTTCAACACCATGTAGACAAGGTTAGTTCTTTCCTTTAAAAACGTATTGAAGTTATTCTCAAGCCTTCAGGGACTAAAGCCTTGGCTTCCTGGTCAACTGAATAGAAAAGAGTCAGACCATGAGGAGTTTTGGGTGCTTTCTCAGGCTTCTACCCAGCAGACTCACAGAATGACAAACATCAGCATAGGAAAGTCATGAGTCAACACTGTATCCTCTTGGAATATCCTTTTCTTTCTCCCATTATATTCCTGTAACTTTCTGCTTATTTGTAAAAATTTATTTATTTTTGGTTTTCAATGTTCACTTTCATAAGTTTTGAATTTTCTCCACCTTCCTTCCTCCCTTTCCCCTCCCCAAGACAGTGTGCAATCCAATATAGGCTCTCTCTCTTTATGTTCCCATTAATCATATTTTCACATTAGTCATGTTGCATAGAAGAATTAAAACTAATAGGAGGAACCACAAGAAAGAAAAAAACAAAACAAAACAAAAAAAGAGAGCAAATGGTATGTTTCAATCTGCATTCAAATTCGATATCTCTTTCTCTGAATGTGGATGGCATCCTCCATCATGAGACTTTTGGAGTTGTTCCAGGTTCCTGCCTTGCTGAGAACAGCTAAGTCTATCGAAGTCACTCATCACACAATGTTGCTGTTCCTGTATACAATATTCTTCTGGTTCTGCTCACTTCACTCAGCATCAGTTCATATAAATCTTTCCAGGTTCTTCTGAGGTCTGCCTGCTCATCATTTCTTATAGCACAATAGTATTCCATTACATTCATATACCACAACTTGTTCAGCCATTCCCAATTGATGGGCATCCCCTCAATTTCCAGTTCTTGGCCACTGCAAAACTCTGCTATAAGTATTTTTGTACACATGGGTCCTTTTCCCATTTTTATGATCTTTTTGGGATACAACCCTAGAAGTGGTATTGCCGGGTCAAAGGGTATGCACATTTTATAGCCGATTGGGCATAATTCCAAATTAAAGCTTCTACTTATTAACTATTTCTAGTTAATTACTTTTAGGACTGTCTCATTTTGTTTTGATCTCAAATCTAAGATACTAGACCAGCCTAGGTCCACCTCACCCCAGTGATAAATTGTCTTAGAGAAAGGAGTCTTCTATAGCAGAAAACTTCTATTTAATTTAGCCAACATTGGTTAAGCACCTTTTCAAACGGAAGTCTGTCCTATGTTTTAGAGGTTTATGAGGGAGTCATGGAGGGAAGCAGAGATAAGATTTGACTTATAATCTCATCAAGCATATAGTCTAATAGGGTGATAAGACACCAGACCTGATCACTAGATGTCAAAATATTGAATCATAGAGAGGTGTCAAGAAAATTATATGTGGTATCCCGAGGGAAGGCCATTATCAACGAGTGGAACCAGGTAAGGCTTCCCTGGCAAAGTTAATTTCTTGAAATGTTCTTTACAGCAGTCAGTGGTTCTCTGGCTCTGGGCCATGATCCATGGAAATCCATGTGTGTTGGTGTCAGGAGGGGAGGGAAGGTGACTACAGAGTTATGGAAAAGTGTGTGAGAATCCCCAAGTGCCTGTAGTATTACCATTTTGAACTTTATTTAGCAAATGTGCCTTCTGCGCTGCTGTTTTTCAAAAGTAAATAAGTCCTGTTGTGATTAATAAGATAGAAATTCACTTAAAAGTGTTTACATTCATGAATGAATGAATGAATGAATGAAAGAAAAGTCATTCATCAACGGCTTACTATGTGTGCTAAGAACTGAGGAATAGAAATACAAAAGTGAAACAATATTCTTGTATTTTCTTGATCAACATAGAACAACAGCTATCAACTAGGGTTGATGAAATTATGTACTTCATTCCTTAATTAATGTAATGCTAGAAAAGGTTGTGAACAACTGCTTCAAGGGGTGGTTAGGGATTTAGCAGGTAGAAGTGAGGACAGATGGAAGGATTCCAGAAACCCAATTTACATTCCTTTCCCACCCGCAGAGTATCCCAGGGACCTCCACTCCATTAAGTCATTTGTGCCCAGCATCAAGCAACCAAATAATTTAGACTTCAAATCAGCCTCACTTAAGGTTTGGGGCCATGGAAACCAACCCACGCGATCAATTCAAAAGCCACTTATTAAGTATATACCATGTAGAGTGCTATTTAGATAAGACATATTCTCTGCTGCGATTAAGCCTAGAGAAGCACATGAAAAACAATTAAGTATGATACCAGACAACGTCAAGCCTTTGGCCATGCTGTTTCCTATGCCCAGCATTCATCAATCCCATGTTGGTTGAATTCCTGTTCATCCTTTAAAACCCAACTAAAACAAATCTTTTCTCTGCATTACCCAGGCTTCAAATCTCCATCATCTTCAATTTCATCTTCATCTTTGTCCCTTAGCTCCAGTAATTCACCGAGTCATGTTGATTCTTTTTTCAACATGTGTTTCCATGTGAGACTCAGGTAGGCTGAATGGCCTGCCCAAGGTCACACATGGGGTCATAGCTCTAGGGCTGGGAGGGACCTCAGAGCTCTCTAGTTCAACCTTCTCCTTTTTTTTTTTACTCTAATATAAATTTATTTATTTAACTTTTTACATTCATTTTCACAAAATTTTGGGTTCCAAATTTTCTCCCCATTTATCCCCTCCCCCCTCCCCACTACACCAAGCATTCTAATTTCCCCTATCACCAGTCTGCCCTCTTTTCTATCATCCCTCCCTTCTCTTCTCCCCATCTTCTCTTTTGTCCTGTAGGGCCAAATGACTTTCTATTCCCCATTAACTGTATTTCTTATTTCCTAGTAGCAAGAACAATACTAAACCATTGTTCCTAAAACTTTGAGTTCCAAATTCTCCCCATCCCTTCCTCCCCACTCATTCCCTTTGGGAAGGCAGGCAATTCAATCTAGGCCATATCTGTGTAGTTTTGCAAATGACTTCGATAATAGTCGTGTTGTGTAAGACTAACTGTATTTCCCTCCATCCTATCCTGCCCCCCATTGCTTCTATTCTGTCTTTTGATCCTGTCCCTCCCTGAGTGTTGACTTCAAATTGCTCCCTCCTCCCATTGCTCTCGCTTCCATCATCCCCCCCACCTTGCTTATCTCCTTCTCCCCCACTTTCCTACATTGTAAGATAGGTTTTCCTACCAAAATGAGTGTGCATTTTATTCCTTCCTTTAGTCGAATGTGATGAGGGTAAACTTCATGTTTTTTTCTCAGCTCTCCTCTTTTTCCCTCCACTAAAAAGTCGCCTGCTTGCCTCTTGAATGAGAGATAATTTACCCCATTCCATTTCACCCTCTCTCCTCCCATTACATTTCTCTCTCACCATTTACGTTAATTTCTTTTAAGATATGGTCCCATCCTATTCAATTCACTCTGTGCTCTCTGTCTCTCTGTGTGCGTGCATGTGTGTGTGTGCGTGCATGCATGTACATGTGTGTGTGCATGTATGTGTGTGTACGTCTGTGTGTGGTCCCACCAACTACCCAGATACTGAAACGTTTTAAGAGTTATAAATATCGTCTTTCCATGTAGGAATGTAAACAGTTCACCTTTGGTAAGTCCCTTATGACTTCTCTTTGCTGTTTACTTTTTCATGCTTCTTCTCATTCTTGTGTTTGAAAGTCAAATTTTCTTTTCAGCTCTGATCTTTTCATCAAGAATGCTTGAAAGTCCTCTGTTTCATTGAAAGCCCATATTTTCCCCTGAAGTATTATACTCAGTTTTGCTGGGTAGGTGATTCTTGGTTTGAGTCCTAGTTCCTTTGACTTCTGGAATATTCTATTCCACTCCCTTCAATCCCTTAATGTAGAAGCTGCTAGATCTTGTGTTATCCTGATTGTATTTCCACAATACTGGAATTGTTTCTTTCTAGCTGCTTGCAATATTTTCTCCTTGACCTGGGAACTCTGGAATTTGTCCACAATGTTCCTAGGAGTTTCTCTTTTTGGATCTCTTTCAGGTGGTGATCGATGGATTCGTTCAATACTTATTTTGCCCTCTGGTTCTAGAATCTCAGGGCAGTTTTCCTTGACAATTTCATGAAAGATGATGTCTAGGCTCTTTTTTTGATCATGACTTTCAGGTAGTCCCATAATTTTTAAATTGCCTCTCCTGGATATGTTTTCCAGGTCAGTTGTTTTTCCCATGAGATATTTCACATTCTCTTCCATTGTTTCATCCTTTTGGTTTTGTTTTATGATTTCTTGGTTTCTCAGAAAGTCATTAGACTGCATCTGTTCCATTCTAATCTTGAGAGAATTATTATCTTCAGTGAGCTTTTGAACCTCTTTTTCCATTTGGCTAATTCTGCTTTTGAAAGCATTCTTCTCCTCATTGGCTTTTTGAACCTCTTTTGCCAATTGAGTTAGCCTATTTTTCAAGGTGTTATTTTCTTCAGCATCTTTTTGGGTCTCCTTCAGTAAGGTATTGACCCGTTTTTCATGCTTTTTTTGCATCTCTCTCATTTCTCTTCCCAGTTTTTCCTCTACCTGTCTAACTTGATTTTCAAAATCCTTTTTGAGCTCTTCCATGGCCTGAGCCCACCGGACATCTACCTCTGATGTCTGGGATAGAGAGGCCCCGACCTCCACGCCCTTCCCTGATGGCAAGCATTGTACTTCTTCATCAGAAATGAAGGGAGGAAGGAACATCTCTTCCTCAAGAAAGTAGCTCTCTATGGTCTTATTTTGCTTCCTTTTTCTGGGCATTTTCCCAGGCAGTTACTTGACTTCTGAGATTCCTCTCCACCCCTGCCTAGATCTGCCCAGCCAGTGCTTGGGGTCTGAGTGAATCTCAGAATGCTGCTTCCCAGCCTCAGGGCTTTCCACGGCAGGCACCGCTGCTATTCAATGTGAGCTTAAGTTCTGGTGCTCAGGTGGGGGCAGGGCCACCTCCCAGGCTCAGTTCCCTCAGGGGCTTTATGCAGAGACCTTCAGTAATGGCCCTGAACTTCTGCCTGCTGCTGCCTTCTGTCCTGGGACGCCTCCGCTGCCTCTGCCACTGCCTCTGCCTCTCCCTCTGCTGCTGCCTCCCGAGGGGGCCCGAGCCATGGAGACACCCCGCTCCCCTCTCGGCCAGCCCAGAAGTCTCTCTCACTGACATGTAGCGTCTGTGGATGGAGGGTCGTTTGTGGCCGCCGGAGATTCCTTCGCCGAAGCCTGCTCGGATCTGCTCCTCTGGGGCCGTGGCCAGGGTAGAACAGGGATGGGCTCCACTGTCTGCAGCGTGACGGATCCCTGGGTACAGCTTTCCAGGGCTCTCTGGAATGGAAATCTCTTCCACTGCGTTGGTGTGTGCTTGCTCTGCTCCAGAATTTGTGGGGAATTCTCTTTACAGGAAATTTATGGGCTGTGGATTCAGAACTAGCATATGTGAGTCTTTCTACTCTGACTTCTTGGCTACTTCCCCCAACCTTCTCCTTTTAAAGATAAGAAAATGGGGCTCAGAGAAATAAGTGACCCACCTAAAGTGACACAGAGAATCCTAGAGCTCAAACTAGAAGGAAATTTAGATGCCATCTAGTCCAAGCCTCTCATTTGATAGATGTGGAAGTGGAGTCCAAGAGAGTCCCTCTTCCCACAAGAAGGTTTTGAATTCAAGGCCTGTTATTCAAGAGTCACTGCCCTTTCACATTTAACCCAATGTCAAGATGTTTGAGATCTGTTCCCCTTTAATGTAAAAAAAAATAGATGTGTACTAGTTACAATTTAATGGAAAGAGCATTGGATTAGTAGTCTGGACCTCTGGTTTCCTATCTTTGTTTCCCCCCTAAATGACTATGCAGTCTAAGACCAAGGAGTCATTCCCTTCTCTGGGCCTTGATTTCCTGAGCTGTAAAATAAGGACGGTTAAACAAGGTGATCTCCAGATTCCTTTCAGTTCTAGGGATCTGTGTATGACTTGATTTAGTTTTTTCTATGTGTACTGACTGCTTGCTTCCATATATAATGAAAAATCCCATTTCCTCCTCCTCAGTTCTTTACCTTCTTCTCTTGTTTGCCTTAGTTGGACCCACATCATTTCTGTCAAGGCAAGAGCCCAGCTTATCCATTTGTCTCTTTCCTCCTTGTGGTCACTTTTTAACCTCGAGCAATCCCTGCAAACCTTCCAGGTAGAACTCCAGATGAAATATTTATGTATTTGATGTCATTTTCAACCTTTCTCCTAAAGGCTGCCATGTAGGATTTTGCAGTGAGGCTCCAGTGTAGGTTAGACACTACTGATTGCTAATTAGATGTAAAGGTTTGGAAGTAAACACACAGTTTAAACACCTGGGCTGGAATGTGTCTTACTCCTGACTCCTGGGCTTCTGGAAGAAGCCAGTATGCCCAGCTTGGCCCCTTCCAACAGTGATATTATGAAACCCTGCAGGGAGTCAGCTCAATATTGGAAGAGATACAACTGAATAGGTATGTTGGCTCCAACACTATCCTAACTCCCCCTCACTCTGCAGTTTGCTCCCTCAACCCCTTCAAGTGACAGCAGAAGTTTGGGACCGAGGGTACTGAAAGATAAAATGACAGGATGCATCAAGCGTGCATCAAGGTCAAGGTCAAAGTCAACCACTTTGTAAAGGATGTAAAGACACTCAATGGTGGAATGCAGGTCAATCTGGCTGTTGATTCTACGCAGCCTCCTCTGTGATGGATAGCTGTGGTTTGACGAGGGTCGCGTCCCCTGCCAGTGACTAGGTAGCTAATATGGTAGAAGTACCAACCTCCAAATTCAGTTCACGCTAGTTGCCAAGTTCTATCTTCCATGCTTTACTCCAACTGCCACCTGGGCTTCTGAATCTTCTATGACCAGTTCTAAGAGAAATGAGTGTCAGACATCTTGCGCAACTCTTCCTTTGCTTACTCAAGGGAACACTCACACTGTCCTAGAATTGTAGGGTCCAGATCGATCTTATGTCTGGAGGAATTTCCAGGTTTTCTGCAGGGCTTGTAGCTGCTAAGCAGATGTTTATTATTTGTCATTATTCATTGTCTCCTAGTTACAAAGTATTGCCTATTTACTTATCGACTCTACGCTAAGAGCAGGAGTGCTGTTTGTCCCATTCAGTGTTACGTGCCTTTTCTGTGACTTTGAGTAATTCTCCCCCCTCCCCAACCCCCAGGGAGTAGTCAAGCTGACCAAGAGGGAGAGGGCAGTCCTGAGCCATTCCATGATTAATGCTGACGCTAGCAAAAGGGGCAGTCTTCCTGTGGGTTCTTTGGGATTGCAGCCATCTGGATAACATCTGGAAATGTCCACTCAGAAATCCCCATGTGTGCAAAGAACCAGATGTTTGGTGTCATGGAGACCAAACATCCAGCATCAGGACGTTTCAGTTTTCAACCAGCCATGTGGCTTGAGCCGGTGCTTAACATAGCCTGCTTACTACATTGTCCCAAAGGCAACTCTCCTATCAAGATGGTTTAAAAACAATGTAGACCTGACTCTCCTGGGACTAGCTATTCCAATTTGAAATGCATCTTGCCTGAGTGTTTGTGCAGAGCTCAGGCTAACTGCCCCAGCGAGATCTTGACAGACAGAGATGCTGTGAGCCTGTCCAAATAACGGGCACGGCCTGAAAAAACAATTGGGTAGCATTTTGTCACTGTAATGGGGATGGTTTCCCTCTGATTTCCATGCCAATCAAACAGAGCCTTCTTGCATGCCAGCTTGAAATCTCTGCAAATTTAAGGAGATGTGGGGTGGTAGTCTAAGTCAGGAGATGAATCCCATGCTGAGGACTGGGTTCTCTTAGGATTTAGTGGGCTATGTTCTTCTGAAACAATTTGCCAGGAGAATTTGATTTCATTTCTGGCTGTTCTTATGGGAAAACAGAGCTGATAGTTCCTTCAATTGTTTACAAAATCAGTTAATTTAGCAAAAACAGCTTAACCTGGCTGTTTGGGCACATGAATCCAGTTGACTCAGATGGTTCTAAAGCCAAACTTCAGTTAACTAGGAGGTTTGGGGAATGGAAATGGCTTCCCCAATTAATTAATTTAGAGAGGTACTTTAACATCAATACTTGTTTTTACCTTTTGGTGCAAAATGTTCCAGTCTATTTCCCTAAGTAAAGTCAATATCACTGAAGCTTTGTTTGCCATCTGTGGGGCTTTGTAGGTGATCATCATTCTGAGTGTTATTAATGACAGATAAAGTTTATAATCACATAGTCATCGCACTTGGCACATATTTTACTATAGAATATCCTATATAAATTTATCTGTACCCCATTCAAATCACAGTTCCTCTAAGAACTCTTGCCCACTGAAAAGTGTAATAAATATTTACCTTGATTTCAAGAATGGTTGAGTCTGCAAATTCATTCCAGGCAACCTGCCTCTGGTACTCCAGTCTTTGGCGGGGAGGTCTCACCTCTCCCTTCCAACCCTCATTGCTACAACTACTGCCACCACCACCACCACCACCACCACCACTACTACCACTACTACTACTACTACTACTACTACTACTACTACTACTACTACTACTACTACTACTACTACTACTACAGCAACTAATAATAATACAAATTGCAACCCTTGCTAGTAATCCCCACCTCACAGGAGAAGAATCCCATCTTTCAGGTACTTTGTGAGTCTGCATTCATTAAAACCTCAGCTCATAACCCCACCAATGTCTTTACCATTAAATTGTTGTGGTTCAGTTGTTTTCAGTCACCTCCAACTCTTCAAGACCCCATTTGGGGCTTTCTTGGCAAAACTAACAGAGTGGTTTGCCATTTCCTTCTCTATCTCATCTTATAGATGAGGAAAAGGAGGCAAATAGGATGAAGTGACTTGCCCAGGGCTTCACAATTAGTAAGCATCTCAGGCTGGATTTGAACTCATAAAAAGGAGTTTTCCTGACTTGAGATCTGACTTTTTATCCACTGAATTACTTAGTTGCATTTTGCCACTAATAGTCAGCTATAAAACACAGTTTATTCAAAGAAGAGGCATTTAATGAATTGACAGAGTAAATAAAAGTAATAGTAAAAACATTTCCCCAATAAACTTGGGGTATGCTCTTGTATAAATACATACACCACCAGTGGGAAAGATAGGCACACATCTCGAATGTGAATAGAGGGAAATATATTCACTATACCCAAGGAACCATGTGATTGGGGGAGGGTATGGGGAAAGACACACATTTAGGAAGCTATGTGACTAGAACATACATGTGGGAAACCAACATGGCTTTGAATGGGGAATTCACCCACTTATCCAAAACTCCAGCTCTGCTGCTGTCTTCAGGTGATGCCATCATGAGGCTCCTACTGAGTCTGCTCCCAATTAGGGTTAGCTTTGGAGTCGGGAAGACCTGAATTCAAATCCTGGCTCTGATATCTACTAGCTGTGTGACCCTAGGCAAGTTACTTGACCTTTCTTGGTCTCAGGTTCTATATTTTCATGTTTATAAATGGGAATAATAATAGTACCTATTCCCTGGGCTGTTGGATCAAATAAGACAACATCTGTAAAGTACTTTGCCAACCTTTGAGCACTCTAGCACCACCCATGCCTGCTGTTACAGTGGCAGCTGCTGCTGGTCTCGTAGACTGCCCTGATGCTGCCAGCTTAGATAAGATGCATCATCTTCTCTGGACATTGCTCTCTTCTTGTGAGGCTACTAAGCTATTCTTTGCCTTCAGCTTCTGGTTCAACTAAATTCTTCGGCCATCATTTCCTCAAGGGAAGAGCAGGCATTGCTTTGCCCTTTTAGCTTAAAGCCTATAGACTTCTTCTTGATAATACTATTGCTTTTTAAATCAGAAAACTGTATCTTGGAAATACCAAAATGTCTTCCCTTGGGTTCTCCTATCTTGTTCCCTTCAGAGTCTTGACTAACCCATTCCCCTCCAACAGAAGACTCTGAGCTCAGGTGCCAAGCTCTTCAGAACAAAGAGCATGGGCTTTCCAGATAGCTAATACCTTCAGATTGGAGGAGCACTCCTTCACTCAAATCAAAGTCGACTGCAAGTCATGTCATCATCTTAATGTCATGGTCTCCTTTGAGAATGAAGGACAAACACAACAGCACACAACAACACCTTCAGATTGAATACTTCCTTTGGATTTTCTTTCCTGATCCATTTTATAGGTTCCTCTACCTGAAATTTCACCCTGCTTTGTGGCAAGTCCTCCGCATACATCTCACTTTTAATTTTGGAAGAGTAAACTGTAAAGCAGGGAATGTGGATTTGCTCAACAACTTACCAATAGCACCAAGGTATTAAGGTTTCCTGTTTTTTTTAACCTTAAACCTTTTCTGTTCTTGAATGCAGGCAAAGATAAGCCTAGAAAGCTACTGAAAACCCAGAAAAGAAAGTTTTTACCACTAAAGTTCTTGGAACTGTAAAAATGGTTCAACATAAGACATGAATAGAATTTTATCAATGGAAAGGGCGGTGAAGAAGATAAATTACTCCTGCTTTGTATCCTAAGGGCCACTGAGTTTTTCTTTCCTTCTGACCTGCAATGGGATCCTTCTAAATGTGTTCTCTCCATTATAAGGAAAGATCCGTAGAAGCAGCAATTTTCTCACTTTTTTATTTGTATTTCCAGCATGTTGCATAGGAGTTTGCATGTAGTAAGCACTTAATAAATGCTTTTTCATTCATTCATTCTCCATTGGTGGTCTCATCAGCTTTCATAGATTTAGATATCTTCTCTATGTGTAAGATTTCCAAATCCATATCTACCTTTAACCACTCTCCTGAACTTTAGGTCCTTATTACCAAATGCCTATTGGGCATCTCTATCTATGTATCCCCACATTTAAAACTCCCCATATCCAAAACAGAGTAGAATGGAATACTACTGTGCTAGAAAGACTGGAAAACTTGTATGAATTCATGCATAATGAAGTGAGCAGAACCAGGAGAACGATTTACATAACAACAAGATTGTAAAGGCAAACATCTTTGAAAGACTTCAGAACTCTAATCGCTGCAGTGATCAACCATTATTGGAGAAGAAACATGGCACTCTTCGTTTTAGAAAGAAGATGTACTGATATGCATAATGAAACACATTTTTCAGTCTTGGCCAATATGGGAATTTGTTTTGCTTGACTCCACATATTGGTTCTAAGGTCTTTTTTACCTAGTAAGTAAAGGGGAGGTTGAAGGAGAGATATACTAATGCACCATTGGCAGCTCTGAGATTTGGTTCAACCATTTTAGAAAGCAATTTGAAATTATTTGAAGAAAATAGCTAAGATGTCTATACCATTTGACCCAGATATTCCACTGCTATGCATGACCTCCAAAGAGATGAAAGAAAGATAAAAAATAAATCTCCTGTAGTGCACCAACCCATTTATAGCAAAGGGTTAGAAACAAAGCAAGTGCCCACTGAGTGAGGAATGGTTAAACAATGGGACACAAATACAATAGAATGTTACTGTGCTAAATACAGAGAATACATAGGAAGACTTACACAAACTGATATAAAGTAAAATAAGCAGAACCAGGTAAGCAATATATAGAATACCTCCATTGTAAATGAAAAGAAGTCAGTCAAAACTAAATGTTTTGAAATTATAATGATCAAGTTTGGCATGAAAAGATATGAGTAAGCAACTCTGACCCCCTCTTTATTTGCAGGGGGGGGCTATGGGTATGGAACATTGAACATAAGCCTTTTTGAAGCATTGATTAATTTTTCCAAACTGTTCCATCCCCCAGTTCCTTGGTTATTCATGTGCTCTCCTTCCTTCTCATCTCCTTCTCTTAGAGTCTCTGGTTTCTTTTGAGGCTCAGCTCAGGTGCCATTTCCCTAACTAGTTATTGTTCTTTCTCTCTTCAAACAATTGTGTATATAATCACATATGTACATGCGTGACCTTGGCCAAGGTATTTCAACTCTCTGAGCTTCCATTTCTTCCTCTGTAGAATGTGGAGGATAAATTAGATGGCTAATCTCTAAGGGCCCTTCTAGCTCTGACAGTTCTGTGATACATGATGGGAACTTTCAATGCTTTCATGCCAGAAACTTGAACTATGGTATCCAATGTCAAGTCTACCCTCCTTGGTCAAGCTCCAAGCCCTGGACCTGTCCTCACAACATATTCTTTCCAAACCCTCTCATTCCTATGTGCCGTCTTCTCCCCAGGGTGATTAGGAAAACCTGGCAGCAGAGAGAAGGGCAGTTGTCATTTGGGACTCCAAATTAAGGACTCATCTAGATCTCTAGAGATCCCATTGCTAATCCAGGAGTTCTACCCATTAATTGCACCTGCTTATAAAGAGGATGACCCTCACAAGTTCCTATGCATCTGCCTGGAGGACAAGGACATACAATCCTTGAAGAGATGAGTATATCCAAAACAGTAATTAGAACATTTTTGTGCCTCAGGCAAATGACACAAAAAGTACCTTAAATATCTTAGTTTGGGTGTGAAGTGCCTCGTGAAAAGGTGAAAGAGACTCTGGGAAACAAGTGCAATTGCTGGATGACAGGGAAACTAGATTAGGACAGGGGAGGTGTTCACCTCAGTATCTTAGCTTCCTATTTTAACTAATTAGTTTTGCTACCTAGCCTAAATTCTGCTGTTTCTGTGCTGAAGGAGTGCAAATGTTGTTTGCACCATCTAAAGTAGGTAGCTTGAGTCAAAGTCCCCATGGCCCCACCTTAGTTACAGCTCTGGGTCCATCCCTCCTTTATTCCAGTTGTTACATCTCATGTCTCTGTGTCTCGTTCCTTAAGCACAGATCTGTCAGCTAGGGAACTAACGAATGATTTCACATTTACTTCATAATTATACTTGTAGCCTTTTAGGGTTTACAAGAATACTTTCCTCAAAACATCCCTGTGAGGAAGGTGGCGTGAATATTGTTATCTCCGTTGTACAGATGGGGAAATGATTTGCTCATGTTTATACAACTATTGCCAGTGTGACCTGGGGTAAGAGGGTTATCCCTGGAAGGCAACAGACATATTCTTTTATGCTACATTTCATAGAGGCATTTTGTGGTGACACGACAATTACTTCCAAGTAAGATTGCACTCTCCCCCATCTTTCCTTTTTAAAAAATGTAGTTAAGAAAAGAAATCAAATATTGTAAATAGGACTGACAGTATATGAAATATTCTGCTATTGTGGCTTACCATTCCTTTTCCCCCCAAATTTAATTGCATTTTTTTCTAGTGAACAAATATTTGTTTTCTCTCTTGTACTCCCCCTGCCTCCAATTGAACAGTAAAAGACAAATAAAACCCTCATAACAAATATGCATAGTCCAACAAAAGAAACTCCCACATTGCCCGTGTCCAAAAATATATATCTCATTCTGCATCTTAAATTCATCACCTCTCTGGCAGGAGGTGGGTAGCATTCTTCATCTTTAGTCCTCTGGAACGGTGGCTTGTCATTGCATTGTTCAGAATTCTCAAGTCTTTCAAAGTTGTTTTTCTTTATAATGTTATTGTCATTGTATAAATCGTTCCAATTCTGCTCACTTCACTGTGTTCATAGTGGCTGTCCCTGGTTTCTCTGATCCCATCCCCTTCATCATTTCTAAAAGCATTATAATATTCCATACGATTCATATGCCATAATTCGTTCAGTCATTCTCCAATTGATGGGCACCCCTGCAGTTTCTCGTTCCTTGCCACCACAAAATGCGCTGCTGTATGTGGTTTTTTTTGGTATGTGTGTGTCCTTTTCCTCTTTCTTTGCTCTCTTTGGGCTGTGTGCCTAGTAGCAGCACCTTTGGGCTAAAGGATATGCACAGTTTTGGCTTACAGATTCTTAACACAGAGTAAGGTAGTACATTTTAACCTCCAACATCTGGAAGCAACACCAGCTATTCTGCTTTCATTTAAGGTTGTGTTCATTTACATTTTTTGCAGTTACTGTGCTTTCTTTTTCTAGCTCTGCTCACTTCACTCCGAATCAATTCATACAAGTCTTTTATGAATCTTGAGGATATTTGCATTTGTAGTGTGGTTGTTTGCAAGCAGTGCTGAAGGAATGACTCTAGAGATGGGCATTTGAGACATGGCCAGTGGGAGTATGTTTTGGGGGCAGGCAGACCTTTCACTGCCCTTCAGAGAACAGCAGGAAATTGTCTGGTTGCATGCACCAGTTGGGACTTTCACTGATTCTCTTTACATTCCTAAAAATCAGATGAGGAAAATATCAGAAGAGAAAGACAGAATGAGCCATTCAGAGAAACTTCATGGATTCAGACAGCTTCCCTGGTAACAATAGCAGCGACATTTACAAATGCCCAGTGTAGCCTCGAGATGTATTATTTGAAAGATCAGCTCCCTAGAAAAGAGGATTCAACCACATTGAAGATAAACGCTTTCCTTTCTATAGTCATTGATCACTTTGGCTTAAAGTGCTTTGGAATTGAGCTGTGCAGGTGCAAAATTTCTCATTACCCGTTTTTCCTAACGTTCATCTTAGAATTTCTCCCCCCAAAAGACAACAAGCAATAGCGAATTGGACTCCTTCAGGGTAAAATTGCATGATGTTTATAAAACTGGCTATGGCAAGAAAAGGAAATGGCAAGAAAAGCCTTGGGGAGGAGCCTCATTCCAGAAAACCAAGATATGACCTGAATGAGGGTACAGGTCATTCAGAAGATTTGGGAGAAGCAGGTGCATGAACTAGAAAGCATGGGGAATAAACAAGAGAGAGGCTTCTGGATAGTACATCCTCAGTGACTGGTCTGAAGCAGAAGGAGCTTGAGAATTCAAGGTCCATGAGTTGGACCAGATGTAGATGACAGTGGGAGCATCAAACTCTGAGTCTTGGTGGACTCTTCTAACGATCTGACTCACCCAACATGGCTTGATTCGGAGAAGCAACTGTATATATATATACCTATATATGTGTATGTATGTGTATGTGTATATATACACATATATGCATATACACACATACATGTGGATATACACACATATGTATGTATGTATACTCCATGACCTTTTCCCTCCTCCTTTAATATTGACTCTTCCCCTGACTCACCTCTTTGCTTATCCATTTTAACTTCCCCTAGATCAGGGGTTGTCCGCATTTTTAATGTTATGGACCCCTTGGGCAGTCTCATGAAGCCTATAGCCCCCTTGTCAGATTCATCTTTTTAAATGTATATGATAAAATTCTCAGGATTATAAAGAAGAACAATTTTATTAAATATAGTTATCAAAATATTTTAAAACAAATTCATAGACCTCCAAGTTAATTCCAGTGCTTAGTCCCTTGAAAGCATGAGTTATTTCTTTTTTGTCTCCATACCCAGCACTAAGCACAAGGCTCTGGCATACACTTACGAAATGAAATGTTTATTGAATGTGAATTTTGGAACTCTGACAACTTAACACCATGTATTCCTCTATGACATGGATGTGTGTACTGAGGAGGTCAGATTCCCACATTTCAATCAAAGCCAGGTTTGGGTTGCTCATAGGGTACTAGCTTTACAGTTGGAAGGGACCTCAGAAGCGATTTAGTTCAAATCCCTCATTTTACAAAGGAGGAAACTGAGATCCAGGGAAAGTCAATGACTTTTCCGTGGCTATATAGAAGATCATGGATTTGGATGTGGAAGAGATCTTAGCACAGGGACTCACTTTTTTGTGTGATAAATCCCTCTTTGGTAAGCTCATGAAGTTCATGGACCCTTTCTTGAAATGTTTGTTGCCTACATTCATAATTGAAGGACATTTCAATTGGCTAGTGAAAAGGAAGATGTGGGTTTTTTCCCATCCAAGTTTGTGGACCCCCCTGAATCTATCCACAGACCCTACGATCCTTCCTCTGGGGCTATTCAATCTAACCATTTTGTATTTTACAAATGGGAAAATGAGAGTCCAAAGAAGAGTTATCTTTGATCTCTTCCTGTCTTATTGGTTGCTTCCCTACTGCCTATCAACATGCCCATGTCTCTGCCATCTTCCACAAACATTTACTTGATCCCCCATCCCTACTAGCTATCTGTCATCTCATATCTCTCCTACCTTTTGTGGTTAAACACAATTGGAAAGCCATGTACAGTAGGTGACTGCTTCCTTTCCTCTCATTCCCTACACTCTGGTTTTTGACCTTATCATTCCACTGAAACTGCTCTCTTCAAAGTTTCCAAAGATCTCTTAATTGCCAAACCCACCAGCCTTTTCTCTTGAAAAGACCATTTCTTTGTGACCCCTTTGCAGCCTTTGACACTGTTCTTTTTGATACTTTTATCTCTACATTTTGATGACACTTCTATCTCCTGACTCTCCTCCTATCTGTCTCCCCTTATTCTCCTTTGCTGAATCTTTATCTAGGTTGTAACTGCTTACTGTGAACGTCCCACAGGGCTCTATTCTGGGCCTTCTTCACTTTTCTTTCTATACTATTTTGCTTGGTGATCTCATGAGCCCCCATGGATTCAATGATTATGTATATGCTGATGATGCTCAGATAGACTTATTCAGCCCTGACCTCCAGTTTCACATCTCTGACTGCTTACCACACATGTCAAAGTGAATGTCCTATAGACATTTTAAACTCAACATGTATAAAACTGAGCTCATTAGCTTTCTGCCCAAACTCTCCCCTCTTCACAAACTCCACATTATTGTTGAGGGCACCATCATCATTATAGGTACCTAAGTTTATAACCTGGGTAGTGTCCTCTATTCTACACTCTCTTACTTTCCTATATCCAATACGTAGCTAGATCCTGTTGATTTCACCTTTGAAACATCTCTCCCCCCATGTCCTCTGACAACGTTCCCAACCCGGAATTGACCCTAGTCACCTCTCTCCTGGACTACTGCAATAGATTCTGAAGGAATCTACCTGCCACAAATCTCTCCTCACTCCAATTCCTGCTCTACTTAACTATCAAAGTCATCTTCCTTAAGTGCAGGTCTGACCTTGTGACCTCATTGTGACATTCAGTTAACTCCAGTATCAAATATAAAATCTTTTGTTTGGCATTCAAAGCTTTTCATGACCTGCCCTCCCCAGCTTCTTGTTATACTTTACATTCCCATATGTACTCTACGATCCAGTGACACTGCCCACTTGGCTGTTCTTTGAACTAGATACTGCATCTCCTGACGCTAAGCATTTTCACTGGCTGTCCCCCATTCCCAGGATACTCAAGCAGTTAGTGGCACAGTGGATAGAATGCTGGGCCTGAAGTTAGCAAAGCCTCAGTTCAAATATAGCCTTAGACACTAGCTGTGTCATCCTGAGAAAATCATTTAACCTCTATTTGCCTCAGTTTCCTCAGCTCTAAAATGAGGATAATAACAGCATCTACCTCAAAAGGTTTTTGATCAAATGAGGTTAAAAAAAGCACTTAGCACAGTGCCTGGCACATAGTAGGTACAATATAAATGCTTATTCCCTTCCATCCCCCTTTCCCTTTCTTCTTCTTCTTTATCTTTTAGCTTTCCTGTCTTCCCTCAAGCCCTACTTAGAACCTCACCTTCTACAGGAAGCATTTCCTGATTCCTCTTAATTCTGGTGCCTTTCCTCTGTTGATTATTTCATATCTGTCTATCTGTCTTGTTTGTACTTAGTGGTTTTCCATGTTGTCTCCCCATTAGACTGTGAGCTCTTTGTGAACAGGGATTATTTTCTTTTTTGTCTTTTTTGTATCCCCAGTGCCTGGCACGTAGTTGATTGGTTGTTGTACTTCGTCTTCGAAGCGGACCAAAATGACATCACCATGATAAAGTGAAATTTCAGTGTGTCCGTCTGTGACTGATCAGACTAATATGAACTCAGAATGCTCTACTACAGATTGGGCACAGATAGTCCATGTGAATATTGGGGATAGATATCGCAAATTTGCACATCCTGTGTTTACTTTGTGCTGTCTCACTTCTACTTTGCTCAAAAAGCACAGCACCCTTTCTGATGTGGGCATGCCATGCTGACAGGTCCTGTGCCAGTGTCTCCCATGTTGCACAGTCAAATCCAAAGTTCTTGAGAGAGACCCTGAGAGTGTCCTTGTATTGCTTCTTCTGACCACCATATGATTGCCTGCCCCTTGCGAGTTCTCCATAAGCACATAGTAGGTGCTTAATAAATGTTTATTAGATGGAAAATGACTTGCCAAAGTCATAGAGGCAGTAAATAGAAGAGCCAGGATTTGAACCTGTCCTCTAACTTCGGATTCAGCAGTCTTTCTACTTGCTCTGTCATCATGAATATCTACAACCGAAAATATGAAATGGGTAGTGAAAATATTTCATTTATCAGACCCCCTGGGCTCTGAGAATGCTATGAAGCCTGGGAGAATAGCCTCAGGCTGCTTACATTCAAAAGGTATATGGCAGTTAGGCAAACTGATTTTGGTGTCTTAATGTGGCTGCATGTATCTATTCACACAGATATACATGTGTGCAAAACAAATGGCAACTTCAATGAAGGGTGAAAAAGACTGTTTTGGACTGCTGCACAACTGAATAACTGCTTTGTCCCAGATTTCCCAGGGCTACTTTCTCCTCCTTTCCCCTCTTCTGCTTTTTCAAATTGTTGAGTTCTGTCATGCATACACAGCCAGTCATTCCAAGTCCGGGCCAACATCTAGCAAAGCAGAGCCCTGAAGTCATTCAAACTTGGTTAGCTTGGGTGAAATTGCTCTTTCAACTGACTTTCCTCTGACATGGGATGGAGGGATTCGTCTTCCTACTTGGGCTAATCTTGAAAGGGAGAAATGCTGCCTGTAATCCAGGAGGGGTAGGGTAGCAGATTTCCATTTCAATTTTGAAATCCTCTACTTTAATCAACCTAGAGTGCTCTCTCTTCATACTTCTGTCTTAGAATCCTCAGTTTCTTTCAAGTTTTGGGTCCTACATGAGGTCTCTTCTAGCCCCTCCATCTGCTTTTATTTCCCTCCCCCATAATATATCTTATATATCTTATATGTACTTATATGTCTATATGTTATTTTCCTTTCTAGAATGTTAGTTCCTGGAGGGCAAAATCATTTATTTTTGTCTTTCTTTCTATAGCTCCTAGAACAGATATTGGTTAATTCATTCATTGGTTGATGATGGAGGGTTCAGAAGCATATAGGGTACTGGGCTTGGAGTCGATTTAAATCTTACCTCAGAAATTTATTAGTCATGAAACTTACTAGAAAAGCGACTTAGTCTCTTTGGGTCTCATTTTCCTTATCGGCAAAATTGGATGGGGTAGGGGGAGTTTCATTTAGTGACTCCTGAAGTCCTATGGAGATCTAAATGTATGATCATATATTATCTCCACTCTCAATGGACCTGCCATCTTAGTTGGCAGGTGGGACTTCTATGAAAGAACCATATGAGAATGGCACAAGACAGATAATAAATGTTGTAGAAGGTCAAGGAGGGTGTTAGTGTGGGGTAGAGTAACCCAGGAAAGCTTCATGGAAGAAGGGAAGTTGAAATGGCTCTCATTTCTATAGTACTTTGCAGTTTACAAGGCCCTTTCTTCCCAATGCCTCTTGGAGGGAAGAAGAATAAGAATCACTCCCATTTTGAAGATGAGGAAGCTGAGGTTTTGAGAGTTGAGGTGAGAAAGGTAGTAAGTAGAGGAACCAAGAGTCTAGCCCATCTATCCTGTACCAGGTTCAAGCCCTTGTACACAAGCCCTCCGAGCAGAGCTTTAAGAATAGCCTAGTTGAGAAAGACTTGACATCTTGCATTAACTCCTGCTCTTTGGCAATTGCTCACCATCTGTTGGTTTGCGTGCAGGGAGGCCTTCTCCAGAGCTGAACCTCACTGGGATTCATGTTGCATTCTTGCTTTTCCTCTAAAGTGTCAGGGAAAAGTAGGGGTGCCTGGTTTACTCTCAGAGCTGTAAATGCCAAACAGTTTTGTGCTAACTACAGTTCTGGCTTTTGCTGAGGCCCCCACAGGAAAAAAATGACTTTCCCCTTGGTTCCCTCCACATCTGTCTTTGTAACATCTGTAAAATATGATGCTCACATTTTATTAAATTGCCCAGTTAGAAGTTTCTGTCATTCGCAAATTTCAACCCAGCAGCCTGGGATATGGATTGAAAGGTATCGAGCTGCGGAAACAAATGATGGTCAATCATGATTTCCTGACTGTAGAACTGAACACTGACTCCCATCTTAATTGAGAATAGGAATAGGGATGGGACTTGTGGTTTCATTGATATACAAAACTCCTAAGGGAGGAAATCTTTCTGCCAGTTGAGGTCAACCCCCTTCTCTGCAATGATGCCTGAGGTGACTTGCCCAGAATCCCCCCTGCCCTTCAAAGGGCAGGCCAGTTCTCTATGCACTTGGTCATGGTGACTCATCTCATCTTAATTTGGTTCCATCAAATATTAGGTCAGTGCTTAAGAAGGTACTGAGACTATTTTTTTTAACCACTGAGAAAGCTAAGTGATTTAGGTTTACTACGAGTATCAAACCACAAAAGCTGTCTTGTTAAATCACATTTTCAAGTCATCTAGCTATAACGCTGGCTATAAATTATGTCATATTTCTGAAGAACTATGTCCCTGAGAGCTTAGCATCTAAATGTACAGACAAGATAAGTGCAGATAAACAAGGCAGAATCAACCCAGAGTGGGTTAGGAGAAATGCTTTTCAGGGGCTGGGAAGCTAAGGGTGGGTGAAAGGCTAGGTGTGTGCATTTATGTCCCATGTTTTATTCATAGCCAGCTTTTAACTCATAACTTCAGCATAATTTCCAGGGAATGACTTTTCTGCATCAGATTCCCATTTACTCAAGGGGGTAGCTTTTGATTCCACAAACAGTTTTGGCTTCTTGCATTTGTGAATGTTTCTGAATGGTGTTGGAGGGAAAGTTTTTGGTCCTTTGGGTTTATAAAGGTTATACACATGTAACAAGTTCTAGAGCATAGACTTGAACCCAGGCCTCTGGAGTCTTTGGACTCAAAATCCAGTGACCCTTCCATTTCAAGAAATTATTGAAAAGAGGGAAGCAATTGTTTTCCCCTCCACACAGAGGGGAAATCTAGTTGCCAGCATTATGGGAACACTCAAGGTCATTCACAACAAATGCATTCAACTGTTTCCCCCCATTCAGCTTGTGTTTTATTGATAATTTGCTTCCAGTTCATCACTTGGCCAGTCAATAGCATTGACTGAGCACTGGCTGGGCAGGGAGCATTGTCCCAATGTCTGTGAAAAGACCCATGGGGAAAATAGACCCATCCTCTGACCTCTTGGCACTTATCATCTAAAGGGGAAAATGAGACCCACATAGGGGAGAGTATGGAGCAATTCAGTCACTGTAAGCTTATACAAAGTAGTAGGTAGTACTGAAGGTAGTAGGGTTTGATTGAAACACGATGCATAGTATAAAGGAAGGAAGGCTGGACTTGGAGGCAAGAGGGACCAGTGTGACCTTGGACAAGTTACTCTCTCTGGACCTCAGTTTCCTCATCTGTAAAATGAGGATCTGAACCAGACGACCTCTTGGGTCCTTTTCAGTTCTGTATCTGTGACTATGTGATTTTGTGACCTATACTGGAATCCCGCAGCTCCAATGACCACTAGTTTTGTGACCATCACTGAATCATTCCACATCTGAGTCTCAGTTTCACTTACGGAATGGGGAGATCAACACTTGGCAGGCAGTATGATAATGCAACAGTGGGAAGTAAAAAGGCAATAAGGGAAGAGAATAAGTATTTATCAAGTATCTACTATGTGCCAGGCACTATGATAGTGCTTTTCAAATATTATTTCATTGGATCCTTACAAGTGTCCTTGTGAGGTAGGTATGACTATCCCCATTTTACAGTAGAAGAAACTGAGGTGGACAGATTAAATGACTTGCCCAGGGTCACACAGCTATTAAGTATCTGAGGTAGGATTTGAACTCAGGTCTTCTTGACTCTGGGTCTGATTCTTTATTCACTGCACCCACCTGTCTGTCTTGTGATCTGGATTTAGAGACAGGGAAGCTGGATTTGAACCTTGGCTTTGCCACTTACTAGTTATATGACCTTGGATGAGTCATTTCCCTCCCTGGGCCTCAGCTTCCTCATGAGAAGGTTGGATCATATGGCCTTTGAGGGCATTTCCAGTTCTACATCCAGGATCCTGAGTAATATTACTTTTAGCACAGGGCTATTGTGAAGAGAGATCCTTGTAACCTTAATAATGTAAACCCTGTAATCCTTAACACTCTGTGATCACCTGGATTGACTTTGGAGTCAGGGGATTCGGGCTCAAATCATAGGTTCCATGTTCCTTACCTGTGGGGCCTTGGGTAAGCTGCTTTCTCTCACTGGACCATGGTTTCCTTCTCTACAAAATGAAAGTGCTGGACAAAATATCCCATGTCTCTCTTAGTTTTAAATCCTGGGATGCCAGAAGTCATCACTTTCATTACTTCATAGCTGCCTTGTATGAATCTATCAGCAAGTTCTTACTATGTGTCAGGAATATAGTTAGGTGCTAAGCAATCAAAACAAAAACTGTCCCTGCCCTCAAGGAATGAACAGCCTAATCATTAAATCTACAAGCTTTTTATTAAGTGCCTACTATGTGCTAGTTACTTTGCCAGGCACTTGGAATATAAAGTCAAAATCCCTGCCCTCAGGAGTTGCCCTTAGATGGGGAGCTCATGGATACACACACATAGGTAGAAAATGAATCCAAGGTGATTTTGTTCTGGCTCTGTTATGCCCTCTCCCCATCCTTATGCCCCTTGTTTGGGGCAGACCTACTGGCATTCTTCTGTATCTGTCTCTCCACTCCCCCCCACCCCGCCACAGCACTTTAGCACTGGAGAGTGGGCATTATCTGAGTGTCTTTTTCCCCCTCGAACACTCAGTTTTTCTTGCAGCATTCAAAGAGCTGCTGTGTTCATGCCCAGTAAGAGAACTAGCATTCTAGATGACTTTTGCCCAACTCTGCCCCAGCACCCCCTCCTTCCCAAGTTCACACGTCTTCACCCCCAACTCTTGCTGAGGAAACAGGCTCCAGTCTGGCTTTTTTTCCTTTTCAGCTGCATTTTGAAATCACCATGGTAATGCGTGAGTGGTCAAAACCAAGGCAGAGGCGATGATTCAGAGAAAGGCACCTGAAACGGGAATCTCGCCAGAACGGTTTTATTTTTAAATTGGAGCTAGAGAAAATAACTACAATTAGGAGGAGGAACAAATTGTCCTCAAAGAAAAGAATGTAATCAGAAGGAACTGAAACTCCAGGCAAGCTAGCAGTGCCTCGCCTAAAGGGACCAGCCTGGCAGGTGGAAGGAAGAAAGCTACCCTGGCCAAGTGATAGCCCCAGTCATTCCAGGGTTTGGGGGCTTCTCCTTCTTGCTGCAAAGCTTGAAAAGAGTGTACAGCCCAGTTTCTTTCTTACACATTCAACATCCCTTTAAAAAAATAACAGGATCTTTCCTGTGCTATGGCTACAATGATGAAAAAAAATGCTAGCCATAAGAGCTTAGATTTGGAGCTGAGAGATCCTCTAAGCCAACCTCTTCCCTTTACTGATGAAGAAAGTGAAACCCACCAGAGAGGTTAAATGACTTTGCCTGAAGGATATGGTAGAGGAAATTGAGACCCATGGATGGGAAAGGGACTTGATCAAGGTCACACAGGTAGGAAGTAGCTAAGGATCTGAACCAAGATCCACCCTCTGACTCCATTTCCACTCCTCTACATTGTCTCTCTAGTCCTCCATGGTTTCTAGCTGTGTGTGCATGTGTATGTGTGTGTGTGTGTGTGTGTATGAGAGAGAGAGAGAGAGAGAGAGAGAGAGAGAGAGAGAGAGATAGGAGGAAGGAGTTTACAGCATATGCACAGTCTGAGCATTTATTACAAATTCTAACTTGTATGGACTAAATTCTAAAAACTGAAAATGATGGGCCCTCTGGTTTTGCACTCTGAATGAGTTCTTCCCATAGTTGCTGGTGGGGATGTGGAAAAGTCATTCCTTGGAGCAAATTAGAATGTGCCCATGTTTCATCTCAATCCAGACTACCAGCTCCCTATAGCTCTATATGATATGGGAAAGATCCCACTGACATCCTCAAGGCTATTGTTCATCCAGTGAGACAAACATAAGGTACCTCGTTACTGTGGGGGGGGTGCTCATAGGAAATGGGATCACTTAAGGAAGAGGCAGTAGAGTAGGGAGAAAAGCACACTGGGTTCTGGAGACAGAGGAATCTCTAACACTGTATTTTGGTGTTGGGAAAGTCACTTCTCTGCCTTGGGACTCACTTTCCCTCGCTGTAAAATAAGGTTGAATTGGAAAACCTCTGCGGTCTCCTTCAGCTCTAGATCTAGAATTCTGTGTATCAAAGTCACTTCATATGTTTGGGCCTCAGTTTCCTCTTCTGTAAAATAGCAACATTGAACTATATGGCCTCTGAGGTCTCTTAAGAGTCTATGTTTATTATTTCTAGGCAATCTACTCTTTACCATTTGACTCAAGGGAAAAAAGTCTGATCAAGCCTTTTGCATTTGCATATTCTCTGAAACCCTTGAGGTAAAAGGGCTGGCCTTGACATGTGCAACTGAAATCTTATTCTGCAAAGGCCAGAAGAGTGAGACAAAGGGTAATGGAACAACTTTGGCAGGGTTGAGAGGCCTGCTGTGGCCCTCCAGTACAAGGGGGCTGAAGGGGTTTGAAGTGCTAGAGAAGCCAAGGACATTCCTTTTTCCTTTTTGCCTGCTGCTTTTGCTGCTAATGATATGGACCTCTTCTTCTGATTCTCCCCAGTTCCTACCAGCCCACAGACTTTGCAAGTGCAGGGAAGAGAGGTACTGCTCCCTGCCTTCATTCATCAGCATAAGGATGGGCCCTGCTACTCATCTGGCTCCTGCCATCCCTGTCAACCTGGGTCTCCAGGCTTCTTGTGTCAGAAATCTTTTCAAATATTTTCATCAGGTGTCTCCTTCCAGAAGGATGAAGCTGGCTCTTTTTCTGAATGATGAAAGGCAGTGACAGAGATTGTGCTCTGAAACATGTGAGCTTGCCTTCTCAAAGTGCCTGGAACCCTAAAGGTCATTACTTTGAGGTCAACAAGCTCCTGCCCCCAAGATCTGGGCACTCATGGACTGTAGATGACCTCGATGGGTGGCTTGGAATCCTGACCCTCCCACTTCCTGCTTGGATGAACATGGGTCCTTATACTCTTTGGGCCTTTTCTTTCCTTATCTGTAAAATGGAGATAATAGTGCTCACCATGCACACAATGCAGGGGTGTTGTGAAAGACGGACTTTGTAAGTTCTACAAACTGTAAAGTGCTGTAGAAATTAGACCAGACACTATTCAGCCTCCAAGGAAAAGATGCAATTCCATTTCTCCCCAAAATCAATTCTCTATTCCATAGTGACCCTTCTTCCATTTCATGCACATTCTGCACCACAGTCTAGCCCTGATCCATATTCCTTCTTGTTTGATTTCATTAACAAGCTGAATTTCCATTGTGCTTCCTCTTTCCAAGGGGTTTTCTAGCTGTTGTCTCAGTTGATCCTCTCAGCCTAACTATGTTCATTCTTTAGATCAGGTCCCCAAAGCTCTGAAAGGCTGAGTGACTGCCCAAGATGACACAGAGCAGGAAACTGAGGAAATTCATGCTGGAGCCACAGGTTGAACCAGTATTCTGACTTGGTTTCTGTGATTTTTCTTTAAAAATAAATGTTATCTTTTGGTTTTTGACACATTTGCTTCCAAATATCCCCCTTTTTTACCCAACATACAGCAATTCTCATATCTAGTTATCTAGCCTTTTCTGCTATTTTTCGCCTACTTGTTGGATATCTCAAATTGTATGTCTTGTAGACATCTTAAACTCAACATGTCCAAAAGCTGAACTCATCTTTCCACCTAAAACCTCCTCTCCTCTGAACTTCCCTATTACTCTCAACACTGGTATCATCATTGATTCTTCACTCTCACCACCCCTCCCCATATCAAATGTGTTATGAAGAACTATTGATTTCACCTTACTAGCATCTCATCAATACTCCTCCTTTTTACCTCTGACAGCATCAGCAACCTGGTTGCAGGCCTTTATTATCTCATGTTTAGTGCAGTAGCCTGTTGATGATTCTGCCTGCCACAAATGTCTTCCACTCCACTTGTTCTCTATTCAGCCACAAATGTCTCCTCCATCCTTAAAAAGCCTTCACTTGATCCAACATCCCTGCAAGCCATCACTTTTCCTAAAGATCAGGTCTGACCATGTCATCCCAGCCTCCTAACTCGATAAACTCCAATGGCTCCCTATTGCTTCCAGGACCAAATACAAAACCCTCAGTTTGGCATTTAAAGCCCTTCTTAACCTGGTCCCCTCCTGCCTTTTCCGTTTTCTTCCACCTTACTACGTGTCATTACTCTGCATTCCAGTCACACTGGCCTCAAACAAGACACTCCATCTTTCAACTCCAGAAGTTTTCTCTGGTCATACCTTGTGCCTAGAATTCTCTCCCTCCTCATCTCCACCTCTCAGCTTTTCTGTATTCCTCTAAGTCCCAACTAAAATCCCACGTTTTACAGGAAGCTTCCTCTGATTTCCCTTTGCTTCTAGGTCCTTCTCTCTTTTGACCGTCTCCAATTTATCCTGCATATAACTTGTTTGTACATAGTTCCTTGCATGATGTCATCTCCATTGGACCGTGTGATCCTTGAGGGCAGGTTCTCTTTTTTGCCTTTCTTTGTATCCCCAGTGCTTAGCACAGTGCCTGGCAAATGCTTGTTCACACAGAGAAAACGTAGAGAAAAAAAGTTGAGTGATACTAACAAATACATCAGCCAAGCCTGGAATTATAGGCAATATTCTATTCCCATAGCCCTCTGTCTACAAAGAAAGGAGTCAGATCCGAAACTTTGTCCTTGATAATTTTGTTTGACTTCTCTTGAGAACTTATCACATTTGAAATTGTTTTACAGTAATCTGTATAGATACCTAACCTCAGCCCCCAATTAACTTGAAACTCCTAGACAGCGTATATCATATTATGGTCCAGCTTTGTATTCCATTCACCTAGCAAGGTACCTTGCACAGAGAAGGGACTTAATAAATTCTACTTTGCCTTATCTGTTCTGCAGCTATGTCTTTTTCTAAAGATACTATAAGCTCTTTAAAGGCCTTTCAAGGACCTTCATAGTTACAAAGTGCTTTGCATATGTTATCTCTGACCCTCACAGAGACCTTAAGTAGAGGACCTTGTCACTCTCTGTCACCTACCTCTTTTGCATCTGGCTGAAGATGCTTTATTTAGACTGAACATAGCACAGAATATTAGACACTTACTAGGTGCTCAATGCATGCTTGTTGAATTGCATTAAATCTGGAAATGATGGGTAGCATAATAATAGGTTTTTCTGCATTGCTATTATCATTGTTAATTGTTATTATCATCATTACAATGAAGATTTTCTGTGAGAAGCTGAAAGTTCCTTATGTATGTTATTCACTCAATCATAACATCTGTGGTGAGGATTAAGATTTGAATTATGTCATGTAGATGAAGTTACTCACACAGATATCATTCTGATGGCTAAGCCAGGCTGTGACTGCCCTACCTACTTTAGCTCATATTTGCTCTAAGACAATAATTACTACACTATGATCCTATGATCCCATGTTCTCCATTGTTCATGCTAAGGAGAAAGGAAAAAAGTTATATGGATGATCCAACATAACATTGCCTGCATGTGTGCTAGCACAATTAGGGAGGCGGGGCAGCTGCCAAGTATCTCAACAAGTACAATGGCCAATAGCCAGCTTATAAAAGTCAAGCTAGACAAGGTTTCTGAGATGGTATTTCAAGATCTAACCACAAACTGCAGAGCTAGAAGTATTGTTTCAGGAGAGATAGCTAGAGTTCCATTTGATCCCATTTTGTTCCAGAGCAGTGAAACTCTTACAGGTTCTGGTGACCTGAGAGTCCCTCTCTCCATGCTAATGTTTTCTGTATTATATTGTGTTTATCCCTGAGGAAAGTCTTGTGTTCTGAGCTGTGCTGTAAGTGAGTGGAAGTATTAAGGACACTGTGCACCAAACAGTTAGACAGTGATGATCTTACTGAGGAGGCAGCTCTTCTCCTTGCTGAAGCTAACATGTATCCTCGGTTCCATTCCTTCTCGACATTTCCTGCAGATTGACTCCATTTTTCTCAGTCTCTTTCCCTCCTTTTCAATCTCCCCCTACTTCCTTGTTCCTTTCCTGCTGATGAACAAATGTCTCCTCCATCCTTAAAAAGCCCTCACTTGATCCAACTATCCCTGCAAGGTATCACTGTATACCTCTTTCCCTTTGTGACAGACCTCCACAAGAATGACATTAGCACTCAGTGCCTCAATTTCTCTTTTCTAAATCCTCTGCATTTTTCTTCCCTTCTCATTACTCAAAGGAAAATGCTCTAATATTACCACTGATCTCCTAATTGCCAAATAAATGGTCTTTTTCTCAGTCCTCATCCTTTATCAGTTCTTTGTAGCAGCTGACACAAGTGTCCACAGATCATTTTCTCCTCCTGCATACTCTTTCTTTTTCAGTTTTCATGGCTTTCTCCTCCTATCTGTCCAACTGATCCTTCTTAGTCTCCCTTACTTGTTCATCATCCAGATCACACTTACTAATGATGGGTGTACCACAAAAGTGTAGTGTTGGTGGTAGTCTTTTCTTTTTTCTCTATAATATCTCACTTGGTGATCTCACCACCTCCCATGAGGTCAATTATGTATAAAGAGATGATTCCAAAAGCTACATCATCTAGCCCTAGTCTCTCTCCTGAGCAACAGTCACACATCACCAACTTTTGGATGCCATGGGCATCTCAAACTCAGTATGTCTAAAACAGAGCTCATTATCTTCCTCCTCCCCCATCTTCTTCTCAACTTTTCTATTACTGTCAAGGGCACCACCAGGCTTCAGTTACCCAGACTCACAACCTTGGTGTCATCCTCAATTCCTCACTCATATTTCCCTTACTTGTCCAGTGTGTTGTCAAGTCTTCTCTTTTCTACCTTCACAACATCTCTCTTACATGTCTCCTCCTCTATGGTCACATAGTCACCACCATAAACCAGACTTTTTTTCTATGTTTTTTTAAATTAATTTTTTATTAAATTATTTTATTTCTTTTCAGTGTTCTACAATCACTTCCATATATCTTAGATTTTTTTTTCTTTTTCCTCCTCCTTCCCCTCTTCCTCCCCAGTTCATCACTGGCATAGCATACAATCTTATATAGGTTCTACACGTACCTTCCTATTAAATACATTTCCACCTTAGTCATGTTGCATAGAATTAAAATGAATGGGAGAAGCCATAAAACAAAACATAATACAAAAGAAAATGGTCCGCTTCATTCTGTGATCCAATTCCATAGTTCTTTCTCTGGATGTGGAAGGTATTTTGCCTCTAGAGTCCATTGGGAATTTTTTAAGTCCTTGCATTGCAATGAAATACAGGACCAGGTTTTTGTTGTCGCTCACCTAGATTATTACAGTAGCCTTCTAGTTGACTCTCCATAATCCAGTCCATCCTCCACTCACCTACCAAGGTGATTTTTTAAACCATAGGTCTTACCATGTGGTCACCCCCCACTCCCCAGTGAGCTCTAGTAACTCCCTATTATCCCTAGGATCACATAAATTCTTTTATTTGACATTTAAAGTTCTTCACAACTTGACTCCTTTCTACCTTTCTAGTCCTCTCATACTTTACTGTCTTCCATAAACTCTATAATCCAGTAATATCGGCTTTCTTGCAGATCCTCAAACACTGCATTGCATTCTTATCTCCATGCCCTCACACTGGCTGCCCCTGACTCCTGGAATGTCCTGTTACCTCATCTCTACCACATTTAAGAATCAACTCAAGTCTTATCTTCTACAAGAGACCATTCCTGGTCTCTCTGAGCTGACAGTGCCTTCTCTTCTCAGATCACCTTCCACTTACACAACATATGTGTTCTATATACATACTTATATACATGTTGTCTATTTTATTTGAATATATGCTCCTTGAGGGATGGGACTGATTTTACCTTTCCTTGTATACACAGAATAATGTAATGCAGTGCCTGGCACATAGTAGATATTTAGTAAAGGGTTGTTGACTTCCTGTTTGAACAAGCAGGTTAGTTACTATTGCATCATTGACAACATCTTTTGAGTTCTTCACAACTTTTTCAGGCATGCCTGTACTGGAAACCACAAGTCCCTTGCAGTTTGAAGCTCAGTTTGAAACTCAGACAAAGAAAAGTTTAGGGTTTCTGGTTGCATATGTCATGAGGTGTGTGTGTGTGTGTGTGTGTGTGTGTGTGTGTGTGTGAAGATTTACTTTCTTGAGAAGCTTTTGATTCAATTCAGTTCACCAAATGTTTTTGAGCCCATATTACTGTTGCCAGGTACTGTCTCAGGTGCTGAAGATACAGAGACAAAAACTAAGCATTCCCTGGTGTCTACTAGATTTCTACTAGAGAGACACAGCTTGTGGACAGATAAGCAAATACTATACACACATATGTTGCAAAGTTCATTTAAATGAGAGACATTAATAATATTAAGAAATTCAATGAGACAACATTAATAATGAAGAGGCTTACAGAAGGCTTCATTTTATAGGGGACAATTACACTGAGCTTTGAAAAACTCCAAGTCTTCCAAGAGGTGGAAATGAAGAGGGATTGAATTTCAGGCATAGGAAATAGACTGGACAAAGGTGTGGCAGCAGGAGATAGAATTCTTAGTTTAGAGAATATGGAAGTTTAAGATTTCATATTCAATCTTACTGAATTGGTTTTATTCACCTGACTCTATGTTCTTTAACAGATTCATATGTCCTTACATCTTGATTCTGTCATCCAGTGTGTTAGATTTCTTCTCCAGCTTTGTGTCATCTATGGCAATTTGATAAGGATACTACCTATTCTTTTATTCAAATAATTGAGAAAATACTAATTAACAGAGAGCCAAACAAAGATACTGATGACCTTTTTCCAAGTTGACGTCAAACTATTATTAACTGCTCTTTGGGTCTGGTCCTTCATCCTATTCTGAATTTACTGAAGGGCATTATCAGATAGACCACATCTCTCCATCTTTTCCACAAGAAGAATGTGCAAGACTTTGTTAAATGTGAGATAAACTATGCCCACCACATTTTTCTACCAATCTAGTAACTATCACACAAAGAAATTGGGGTTAATCTGGCATGAATGACCTCTTCTTAATGAAGATGTGATGACTCTTTGTGATCACTACTTCCTCTTCCAGATGTTTAAATACCATCTTTTTTATTATACTTTAGATCCCTTTCCCCTATCTTCCCAGAATTCAAGCCCATACTATTGGCAGTCAAGGTCACTGACCTATCATTTCTATACTCTATCCCTATTCTCTTTCTTTTTTAAAAAAAAAATTAGGACATTTACCCTTTTCTAATCCTGTGGTGGACCTCTCCATTTTTTTTCATATTCTTTCAAAGATTATCAACAGTGATTCAGCACTCATAATTGCCAATTTTAGTAGCCTGGGGCTTGTATGGACATTGATGCAGGCTAGGAAGGACTCTAGGGTTTAACAAAATGTGGTATCTTTCCCCACCCTTCACCACTTGATCCCAGGGTATATACTGAAGCTAAGTCTTAAAGTTAGTGGACAAAAGTATAGCTTGTTGTCTTTTGGGGACGTGGGTTCATAGGATCACAAAATTCAGCACTTGAAGGAACCTCTGAGGTCACCTAGTCCAAACCCTTCATTTCACAGAGGAAGAGACAGAGGTTCAGAGAGGTGATGTGACTTTTGCAAGGCCACATGACTAGTAAATGACAATGCTGGTATTTGAATCAGTCCTCTGACTTCAAATCCATGCTTGTCCTATTATACCATATGCCTTGGATATTCTGGTGTCATCTCTCTTTGTCTACACCCAGATTGTGGTCTCATGATCCCTAGTTACCTGTCAAGGTTAACTCCTGGCAGCATCATGGTTCAGAGATAGCTCAGCAGAACCATCTCATGACAGATGTGCTATGGGGGTCAGGCCTTGCAGAAAAGTGGCCAAGTAGGTACTATAATGGGAAAAGGAAACGGAATGTTTCCTGTAGCTTCAATCTGAGTCCTGAAATTCCAGGCCAACTTGATAAATAACTCAAATCCCCACTGGTAATGCTTTTGTCTTGCTTTACATTCCTGAATGGCATTAGAATGAATGTCTTTCAAGAAGTCTAATTACACATCCTCGATCATAATAAAAAAAAGGTTTGAGTGACATTTAATTCTTAAATCCTAATGATATTTTCTCCCAATGAATTATGAGTGTGATGATGGCCTTTTATACTATGGTGATGCTATTGTACTATGAATTTTGGCAATAATTCATGTTTTCTGTCATGTGTAGTGCATTGTGAGGATCATGTGATCAGTATTATAATAAATATCTCTTAGACTAATTGAAATGCTATTATCTGAATGGCTCTCTAGAGTCTATTATTACGAACATTTAAAAAAACAGTTTGTAACTCAAACTTTTGGTTTTTAGCACTGTATCAAAACATGCAAGCATTCCACTGTGATTGTCAGATTTCTTGGGTTAAGGAATACAGCATTCATAGGAATACAGAAATCATGACTTAATGATAGAGAAAAATATTTATTCTTATGTAGAATTGCCTAGGTATTCATAGAATATTATGGAGTGGACCTAAAAACTCATCTAGACCAAATATCCACCATTGATAAAAATAACAGCTTCCCCAACAAATGACCAATAGCTTCTTGAATACTTTGATTTACAAGAAATTCACAATCTTAAAAGGTGTCTTATTTTGGACAGTTCTCAATGTTATAAAATTTCTCCTCATTTCTTAGTCTTCTCTTCTCCAAGGTAAACATTCCGAGTTACTTGTACTATTGTTCAGACAAGATGGTTGGAAGAAACTCTAAGGATCTTGCTTCTTCCTCCCTCAGTCTTGGTTCCTTCTAATTACTGGATACGTCATTGTATCCAGTGCATTGATGATTGTATTGATTGTTGCTATCTCCCTGAAATTTTTCATTCTATATGACCCTTGTCCATGTATCCCCAAGAATCTGTCCCAATACCATGTGGTCCATAACCTAGGGTCCATGAACTTATTTTCAAAAATATTTTGCTAACCCTATTTCAATAGAATTGATTTCCTTTATAACTCTATGTATATTTTTAATGCATTTAAAACTGTTATTTTGAGAAGGAATCTCCATAGGTTTTCCCAGACTGCCAAAGGGATCCATTGCAAGTAAAGGTCAAGAATCCCTACTGTATGCCTTTAATATGTCATGGGTACTACTGCAGTAGTAAGGCTCCCCAGTGGCTCTTCCTCCCTCTTGTTACATGACCTACCCTTCTCTATCAATTCTACATTTTCTAAGTTATATATTACATCACTTCTATTCAGGCTATCATCAATGGCCATGTGCTACAACATACTCAGCATATGTCTCTCCATTGTGCTTTTAGGTTGTTCTTTTGATTCTTTGGAGTTTCTGATATTCCATGATGGCAGTTATATGGCATTATCAAAATAATATGGCATTTGAAAAGGTAGATTGTTTTGTATTTAAAACTATAAGAAACATTCTTAGCGTTTGTGCTGTAAAACAGCAGGCAGGAAGCCAGATTTTTTCTGTTGGGTCATAGTTTACTGACCACTGCTTTAGGTCTTTTATCCATCCTTTTTGAAGAGTTTCAGGACATGCCTTGTAACTTTGCTCTCTATCTCCAAACCCATATCCCATCATCTGGAACTTCAATATACATTAATTCAAACACTCTGTTTTTCAAGTTCAATAAACTTCCTGACTCCTCAAAGCTGCATTATAACTGTTCCTTAATCACAAAGGGATAGTCATATCTGAGTTCTCACTGTCACCCATAACTGTGATACCACCATGATCCAGAAGGTTGAAATTCCTGTCTTTTATCAAAGCTTCCTCTTCTCTCATCTTTCCCCCTGTCTCACTCCTCTTATTCTTCATCCTTATCATGACATCTAGTCCTGTCTCTCCTTGTTTTATTAATTCATCATTCCTGCTCTGGCTTTACTTTCCTTGTTCCACAATCTTGACCCTATCTTGAACCTATTACCCTCTAGTTCATTCAAACCTTACCAAACTTTAACCCAAGCTTACCCTGCCCTCCACTTGCCCTTTTATTTCATAACAAAATAGTCCTGAGGGCCTCTGGGTGTCTTTACACAAACTTTCTAACTGGATCCACTACAAATTCATTTTAGCTAACAGTTGTACCATCATTATAGCATGATAATCCTTTTGTTTAACTATTGCATAATCACATTCCCCATAGAAACTGCTCTAAATTGTTCAAGCACCATAAAAGCCTATATCCCTCTCTCCCTCTCCCTCTTAGTAGAGTACCTCACCTCTTACTGTACTGAGAAAATTTAGGCTATCTACCTTAAGCTCCTTTTTCTTCCCTACTCTGTATATCTAATTTCTTCTACATTATCACCCATTGAATCATCCTTTGCTCTAATCTCTGTTGAAGAGGTGGGAACTTACAGCAATACAGCTGAGTGAGGAGTTGTCTATGAGCTCTGCTCTTACTTATCACATCAAAAATAACTATAAATGCACCAAACAACAATAGCAACTTAAAGAGGGGAAAATGAAAGAAATCTGAAAAAGAAAACACCCACAGAGCAACCAGCAGAGACTAAAGAAATTTTATGAGGAGACTGAAAGGAGAAAACACCATGTGAAGGGAATAATTCTATGAAAACTACAATCAGAACCTTATAAAAGAGAATTAAATAGACACAAGAATCCTGAATGTAGTTGAAAGGCCTAATAAAAAAAACTTGAGGAAGAGATAAGGATGAAAATTATATTTCTTAATGAAAAAAAACTCAAAAGGAGAATCTGTGGCTTAGACCAGAAGTTGGAAAACCTTGTAAAAGTAGTGGATATACTGGGGAAAAAAAACAGAAATGTAGGATGCTGACCTTAAAAATTCGATGATATAACATGCATTGTTAAAGTCAAAAGACATAAAAATGGAAAAATACCTGGTATGTCTAATATGAGAATTACTGGCTTCCAATAAAAACTTGACAAAAACAAAAAGTTCAAATTTTAGCAAATAATTGTCCAGAAATATTGTATTAAAAAAGTCAAGAACAAATCAATAGATGTCAAATGAAGCTACCAGAGAGGATCTCTAGAATAAATTCACCCAGAAATACAGTAGCCAAGTTTCAGAGCTCCAAAATCAAAGTAAAAATATGGGGAAGGGGAGCAGGAAGAGATTACTCATGTCTGTGCACTATCAATGAGAAATAAAATAAATTGAATAAAATGAAATATACCGTAAAGCAAATAAAAATGGTGTGCAACAGCTGTATATAATCTTGGAAAGGGAAAAAAAACAAAACAGCCTTTTAATATAATTTACAAACATTCCTTTTGAGAAATCACAGAAGAATTTTTAAAATGCAATTGCAGTGGACAAAACAAACTTGACAAGGCACCACTTAAATAAAGGTAAATATGAATAGCTTAAAAAGAATAAATGATGGTTCATGGCTTACATATTCAAAGTGGGTATATGGTAGTGGGGTGGGGAAGGGATAATTATACCATTGGATTTTTTTTTAATCTAAGGACCATTGGTGGAAAAAAGAGATATCTTAGATCTTAGTGAAGACTAAAGAAAATGGAATGATAGGACTTTGTATTTATTGAAATTAGAGTTTCTCTGGTGAAGAACATTTGAACTAGATGTATAGATGCAGAATAAAGAAAGAGAAGGAATCTCATGATCAGTGTCTTATTTGGACAAAAAAATAATGTGTATGTTTTTTTTAAAGTATTATAATAGTACTGGTAGAGCAAAATGAGTATGGTATTGGGGGGAGAAGAGAGGGCCTCTGAGGTGGTGATGAGGGTTGAGAGGGAGATTGTCTCAAGTAAAACAAATGAGGTCTTGTTACAAAATAAGACTCAGGTATTTTTTCTTGGATAGGGAAGGAAAGGGAAAGGGAGGAAAATAGGATCAGATTGTTCCAAGCAACACAAATGGCACATACCTAGTGCTGATTTGATTCTTTTAAAGATACAGAGATATAAAGTTAAAATAAGTTGTTGTAGGAGAATTTGTTAAAATTCGGCAGAATTCAAGAAAGGCAGAAGTGTAAATCATGATTTCATACAGCACAGAATTAAAAGTAGATACTATCAAAAGAGACAAACATCTAAACTGCATTATTTTTAAAGGCAAAGAGAAACAAAATCAATATTAAATATGTGTGCAGTGAATGGCTTAGCATCTAAGTACTTAAAGAAAAAGTGAATTGAATTACAATCTATGTAGTAAGTTAATAATTGTAGTTGACTTCAGTGTGCATCTTCCAGGCTTAAAAAAATCTATCAGAAAGATAAAGAAGAAAAGAATTAAGACTGAACAAAATGTTAGGAGCACTACATCTAATAGGTCTTCTTGTATATTGAATGGAAAATATAAGTGCACCAATTTTTCAGTATCACAAAGCACTTTTACAAAAGTTGACTTGTTCCTAAGGCATAAAGCATTCATAAGCAGATGAAGCAAGGCAAAAATATTAAACATCCTTTAAAAACTATAGTGCATATTAAACAAACCCATTATAATACCGATAAAGAACAATTTTCTTTAAAAAATGCCAAATATTTTTGTTTTTTGCATTGCATATATAAACAAACCACACAAAAATAAGTGGAAATTAAACTTTTTTCCCCTTAATAAAGAGTGAAACTACAAATAAATCATAGATAGTAATATTAAAGAAAAGCCTGGAACAGCATAAAGAGTCCCAAATTTGGAGATGGGATTCAAATTTAATCTCCATAACTTGTCTGCCTGACCTTTGTCTTGTCATTTAACCTGACCAGGACTCTTTTTTCCTCATTTATAAAATGATGGGTTTATATTAGCTGACTGCTAGGATCCCTTCTAGCCAAAAATCTTGAATCTGTTGAGCCTAAAGAAAATAACAGTGAGGCAACATGTCAAAATTTATGGGGTAAAGCAGTACATTGAGGGAAATTACATTTTGGGACACTTTTTTTAAAGAGAAAAGACAAAGGAAATGTAACAATGAAAAGCTAGAAATTTAAGAAATTAATAAACACAAAGTTAGGACATTTGAAAATCAAAGAAGAGCTGAACAAATTGAAAATAAAAAGAAAATTGAGATGATAAAGCAAAGTGATTTTTACAAAAAATGAATAAAATCAATATCAATGTACTAAACTGGGGGAAGAACCAGATTACCAAAACTAAAAATGAAAATGGAGAGTTCACAAGAAATGGAGAAGAAATAACAAAAATTATTTTAAAACATCTTTTCTAATTTTATGCCAACAAATGCAAACCTAAATGGAATGGACGAATATTTACAAACACATAAAGCGCCCGTATAAAAAAAGTGAGAAATTGAGAATCTAAATGCTTGCCTCACGAGGAGAAATTAAGCAAACTATAAATGAATTCCCTAAGAAAAGCAGTCTTGGTCCAGATGGATTTATAAGTGAATTCTATCCAACATTTGAAGAAAAAAATAACTCCTATATGAAAGTGTTCACAAGAATAGCAAGCAAGGTATCTTACCAAACTCTTTCTATGAGAAAAGTATGGCCCTGAGACCAAAACCTGGGAGATATAAATCAGAGGAAGACCATATGTTGGCACCAATAATGAATGGATACAAAAATATAAAATATAATTTTACCGGTCTTCTTTATCCTTGATGGTAAAAATAGTTTGTTAGAAGAATATTTAAAGATCATTCTATCCTTCGACTGTAAATTACCCTTTTTTGGGTTTATACTGAATATTTCATGATGACTTTGGATTTCTCACAAATTTTCTTTATTCTTTATAGGTTAATTTATTTATTTTTAGTTTTCAACCTTCATTTACATAAGTTTTAAATTTTCTCTCCCTCTCCTCTCCTCCCCAAGACAGCATGCAATCTGACAATAGCCTCTACATATATATTCCCATTAAACATACTTTCACATTAGTCATCTTGTATGGAAGAATTAGAATGAACGTGAGGAACCATGAGAAAGAAACAAAAGAAAACAAAACAACCACAAAAAGAAAATAGTCTGCTACACTCTGTACTCAGATTCCATAGTTCCTTCCCTGGAAGTGGATGACATTTTCCATTATGAGTCTTTTGAAATTGTTTTAGATCCTTCACAAGCTTTCTTTAAACTGATATTTCTATCCATTCACTCTTTATGTTTCATGAGGAAATACTGCTTATAATCTTCCACCATCTTTCTGTTTAAATTTTTATAGATGAGTTCATATTCTTAACTGGTTTTGCCGTTGGCTTCCATGTCTCTTTACTTGGCAATGAACTGAACTGTTTGCTGACTAAGGTGTTTTGTTTTGAGGGGATTTGGGGGATTTTTTTTTTTGGTTTTATTATGAAAACTTATTTAAATCACTTAAACTTTCATGTGAAATTTTTATAATTGGTGGCAATGACTTTTCTTCTATTTCCCATTTTTCAGTGTCATTAACTTGCTTAAATGTGAGATTGAAGTTATTTTAGTTATATTACATGTAATTTTTCTCATTTTTAATTTTTTCTTCCCACTTTGGATTAATTTTTAGCTTTTCTTTAAAAAGTTAGTGGTCTGAGTGTACACAGACAGCTGATTCAAGAATGACTCCCACATGAGCAGTGATTCATTTCCTGTCTGTTAAAATATAATCAATTTCAATTTTTCTGATGCGTTTCCACACTTGTCATGTCCAGTGTCATCTTTTTTCTTGAAGAATGTATGTGTGATGAATAGTTGTGTGCTTTCTGTATAGTCCATAAGTGTTTGGCCTCCCTCATTTCATACTCTTGAACTATAGTCATTTGCACTTCTCACCTGTGCCTATCTTTGCATTGACGCTATTGAGTACATATTGATTTAATTTGGAAGGTCCTACTGAGTTCTTCATATAACTTCTGTACCTCTTCATCTTCTTCAACATGTATTGTAGCATGAGATACAATTATTTTCATGATTATCTTTCTTCAAATAATTATCATGAATAGTGAAATATAAGATGACCATATAGACATTCCATGAAATTTTGTTTCTTTCTGTCTATGACTATATAGTAAAATTAGCTCCGCTTCCTCAAATTTCATATAAGGCAGTAATCAAAATTTACACGATCAGGAGAGACAAACAGGTGCTTAAAAGCTCTATAGACTGTCACACAAGGTAATATATTAATTAAATAGTATTGGGTCAAAATTATTTTTTTTTTCCATTTAAATTTATTTATTTATTTATTTATTTAAGTTTTCAACATTCTTTTCCACAAAATTTTGGGTTCCAAATTTTCTCCCCATTTCTCCCCTCTCCCCACCTCTAAGCACCAAGCATTCTAATTACCCCTATCACCAATCTGTCCTCCCTTCTAACATCCCTCCCTTCCCTTATCCCCATCTTCTCTTTTGTCCTGTAGGGCAAGATAAATTTCTATACCCCATTACCTGTATTTCTTATTTCTTAGTTGCAAGAACAATACTCAACAGTTGTTCCTAAAATTTTTGAGTTCCAACTTCTCTTCATCCCTCCCTCCCTCCCCACCCATTCCCTTTGGGAAGGCAAGAAATTCCATATAGGCCATATTTGTGTAGTTTTGCAAATGACTTCCACAATAGTCATGTTGTGTAAGACTAACTATATTTACCTCCATCCTATCCTGTCCCCCGTTGCTTCTGTTCTCTTTTTGGATCCTGTCCCTCCCCAAGAGTGCTTCCTCCTCCCACTGCCCTTCCTTCCATTATCCTCCCTACCCTGCTTATCCCTTTCTCCCCCACTATCCTGTATTGTAAGATAGATTTTCATACCAAAATGAGTGTGCATTTTATTCCTTCCTTTAGTCGAATGTCTATGACATTTAGTCGATGAGAGTAAGCTTCATGTTTTTTTCTCACCTCTCCCCTTTTTCCCTCCACTGAAAAGTCTTTTACTTGCCTCTTTTATGAGAGATAATTTGCCCCATTCCATTTCTACCTTTATCTTCCCAATATATTTCTCTCCCACCCCTTAATTTCATTATTTAAAGATATGATCCCATCCTATTCAATTCACCCTGTGCTCTCTCTCTCTTTCTCTCTCTCTCTCTCTCTCTCTCTCTCTCTCTCTCTCTCTCTCTCTCTCTCTCTCTCTCTGTGTGTAATCCCACAAACCACCCAGATACTGAAAAAAGTTTCAAGAGTTACAAATATTGTCTTTCCCTGTAGGAATATAAATAGTTCAATTTTAGTAAGTCCCTTACGATTTCTCTTGGCTGTTTACCTTTTCATGCTTCTCTTCATTCTTGTGTTTGAAAGTCAAATTTTCTTTTCAGTTCTGGTGTTTTCATCAAGAATGCTTGATGTGGCCTCTGTGGTGGCTACTTGCTGCTGGAGCTATGGAAAGGCCCTTCTTCCTTCCTGGCCAGCTGAAAAACCCCATCACTGACATTTGGTGCCTGTGGGTTGAGGAATCTGGGAACCACTGCTACTGGGATTGGGGATTCTGCAAGTGGAGATTCCATCCCCGAGGGCTGTTTGAGAGCAGCATGCATGGCCAAGGCTTGGCTGGGCTCCACTCTATTTCCTGTGCAATAGACATTTCCCATGAGTCTTTCAGGTCACCCTGGGCTGGAAATCTCCTCCACTCTGTTGTTCTCCACTTCTGCTGCTCTAGAATTTGTTTAGAGTCTCTCTCTCTCTCTACAAGTTTTTTATGCGCTGTGTGGGGAGAGCCTCCACATCTAAGTCTTTCTACTCTGCCATCTTGGCTCCACTCCCTGGGTCAAAATGCTTAAAGAAAAATCTAATGGCAACAAAAGGAAAAACAATAATCGTTGGAATTTAATGTTCCTATTTCAAAGGTAGATAAATCTAAGAAAACATAAACAAAAGGAAAACAGAGTTGATTGGATTGTGGGAAAAATAGATTTGAAAGAATAATTTTATCTCCTAAATGAGACCATTAAAGAATACATATGTTTCTCAACATCATATGTTATCTTTACAGAAATTAATCGTTCTAGGATACGAAGCAGTTATAAATATATAAAAAGGCATTAATATTAAACACAGCCTTTACAAACCATAACAAAATAAAAATAGAAATTAATATCAGGAACATTAGCAAATGATAAAGACCTAAATTCAGACTAATAATATCCTGAACAACAAGTAGTTCGTATAAACCATAAATAGCTATGTTAAAGAGAATGGTAGCACACCAAAACCTTTGGGATGCAGGTAAAGCTATTCTCAAAAGAAAAATGATATCCAGGAATAAATATATTGTCAAAACATGAAGAGAAAATTAATGAAATGCAGAAATCCTAAGAAACAACAAATTAATGCAATGTAAACAAGCACAAAGGAAAAGATCTTGCAGATGAGAGATATAGATTATGTTGAAAACAAAAAGATGAGAAAAATTATTAAAAAACTGAAAGCTGTTTTAAAAAAGACTAACCACTAGCTTATTTGATTTAAATTCTATTCAACAATTCCATTAACTTTTATTAAGTACTTATTATGTGCCAGGTGCTGTGTTAAGAATTGGGAATGTAAAGATAAAAAATAGTCCCTGTCCTCAAGGACCTTATATTTTATTGGTGAGAAAGAGCACACACACAATATTAAATAGAAATTATATAAAAATAATTTCTAGAGAAGGTATAGGTTTAATATGAAGTTTGTCATACAATGGGGATTTCAGCATATAAAATGGAAGTGTTAGATAGACTGAAATAGAGATATGAGAGAGATAGAGTAGAAATAGTTGTGTATGTGAGAACAGAGAATAGTAGCCAGGGAAACCAGTTGCCTAAACAACCAAAGGTCACAATCAAAAGTATCATGAATGGAGTCACTGGATCATTGATTGTCATACCTTTCATAGTAGCAATAGTAATTTATGTTGATAGGATCATAAATCTCTTAGCAAGAGATAGAAGGGGAAGGGAGTATGTGAGCTGTGGCAGTACAGATGATGAGTCCCTGACCCTGTCTGATAGTAAAGGTAAGATTAGTTAGAGACCTGGGGTGTGTTTGTTATACAAAGACCAAATACAAATACAAAGATATGTGTGTTTGAGGTACTCAGTTTCCAATTTAAAGCAGCTAGGTGGTGCTGCAGTGGATAGAGTGAATGGAATCAGGAAGACTCATCTTCCTAAATTCAAATCTGACCTTAGACACTAAGCGTTACCTTGGGCAAGTCACTTAGCCCTCTTTGCTCCAATATTCTCATCATGAAATGTACTGGAGAACAAAATGGCAAACTACTCCAATTTCTCCACCAAGAAAACCCCAAAGGAGGTCATGAAGAATCAGACATGACTAAAAAATGATTCAGTAACAAGTCTCCAATCCATAGCCAAGTCAACTCTGTCCCAGAACTTAATGTAATGCTGAGTAGATTATTGAGTAGATTATCACCTGGGAGGTAAGGTTTAGACAGTCTTTCACTGGCAGCAGATGTTGAGGAGGTATAGCTACAGAACATATGTTAGTCAAGGGAGAAATAAATGGATTCCTGGAATCATAGAGGAGTAAGGTATATTTGAGTGACAGAGACAGAGAAACTGAGAGACAGAGAGACGTTTTCCAAAATAAAAAGAAATAAACAGAGAGAAAATAAAGATATTCTAAAAGTTACTATATACCATTATATTCCAAAGCTTCAACCACCAAAATATGCTTGACTATAACTCATAGGGAAGGGTTAATTAGACTGTCTCCCAAGTCACATGGTTTACTCTTTCTCTTAAATTGAGAAACTTTTGAGAACTATTAATAAATAAAACCCACAGGATTCTTTCTCATATGACCCACTCTCAGTTGAGTGGAGTGTGGAGAGGAGCCCTTATCTAAAGCTCCAACAATATGGACAATACCTGTTTTATACCAATAGCAATACTATTCTTCCCTTTTGCACCCCCTGCACACAATTAAGGATATATAAGAATCAAAAAAAGTTAAGGTTCTTGTTTTTTCTCAATAGATGAAGAAAAAAAGTCTTTGAAAAAAATACATCACTCATTTATGGTACAAAATAATCCTCACAATGTATACGCATAGAGGGATCTTTACCAAACTATTTATTTCATATTTTATTTTCTCCCAATTACATATAAAATAATTTTAACATTCATTTTTTAAAACTTTGAGTTCAGAATTCTCTCCCTTCCTCCTCTCCCTCCTCATTGAGAAGGCATACAATTTGATATAGGTTATACATGTGCAGCAGTGCAAGCATATTTCCATATTAGTCATGCTGTGAACTAAAACACAGACCAAAAAATCTCCAAGGGAAATAAAGTAAAAAAAAATATTCCTTGATTTCCATTCAGACTCCATTAGTTCTTTTTCTTTATGTCGATAACATTTTTTCATAAGTCCTTAGGAATTTTCTTGGATCATTGTATTGCTGAAAATAACTGTCATTCCCATCTGACCATCATACAATTATTGACATCATTGTATACACTGTTCTCTTGCTTCTACTCACTTCACTTTGCATCAGTTCATGTAAGTCCAGATATTTTTTTGAGAACATCCTGCTTATCATTTCTTATAGCACAATAATATACTATATCTTTTCCTTCTTGTTTTTATCTCTTTGAGATACAGACTGAGTAGTGGTATTAGAGGTATTGCTGGGTCAAAGGGTAGGGACAGTTTTATAGCCCTTTGGATCATAGTTGTAAATTGCTCTCCAGAATGGTTGGATCAGTTCACAACTCAATTGGAAGTGCGTTAGTGTCTCAATTATCTCAAACCCCTCCAACACTTGTCATTTTCCTCTTCTGTCATGTTAGCCAATCTGATAAGGGTAGGGTGGTACCTCAGAGTTGTTTTAATTTGAATTTCTCTAATCAATAGTTATTTAGAGCATTTTTTCATATGACTTTAGATAACTTTGATTATTTTGTCTGAAAACTGCCTGTTCATATCTTTTTACCATCAACTATAAAATGGCTTTTATTTTTATAAACTTGACTCAATTCTTTGTTTATTTGAGGAATGAATTTTTTTTATCAGTGATACTTTCTGTGAAATATTTTTCAAAGTTATGATTACTGTGTATTTACCCTATCCTATTTCTCCCTGCTTATCCTACTCTCTCTCCCCTTTTACCGTTTCCATCCTCAAAAGTGTTTTGCTTCTGATTACTACATTCTCCAATCTGCCCTCCATTCTATCATTCCCTCCTCTTCTTTTTCTCTCCTTTCCCTCCTACTTTCCTGTAAGGTAAGACAGATTTCTATATCCAGTTGAGCGTATATCTTGTTCCCTCTTTGAGCCAATTCCTTTTTAAAAAATATATAATTTATTTGTTTTTCAGTTCTTAACATTCACTTCTGAAAGAATTTGAATTCAAAATTTTCTCCCCATTTTTCCTCACACCCACCCCAGAACAGCATGCACCCCATTCACCCCTTCCTCGAGTTTGTCCTCCCTTCTATTACCCACCCTTCTTCTATCCCCTTTCCCAACTATTTTCCTGCGGGGCAAAATAGATATCTATACTCCCTTGCCTATATGGCTTAATTTCCAGTTGTGTGCTAAAATAATTTTCAGCATTCATTCTTAAAGCTCTGAGTTTCATATTCTCTCCCTCCCTCCCCACCCACTCTCATTGAGAAAACAAACAATTCAATATAGGTCATAAATGTGTAACAATGCAAAGCACTTCCATAATAGTGATATTGTAAATGACTAACCACATTTCCCTCCATCCTATTCTGCTCTTCATTTATTCCATTCTCTCCCTTGACCTGTCTTCCCCCAATATGTTTTCTTCTGACTATCCTTTTCCACAATTTTCTGTCTTTTCTATTATCTTCTCTCTCCTATCTCCTTCCCCCTTGCCTTCCTTCAGGGTAAAATGGATTTCCATATCCCATTGAGTGTGCGTTATTCCCAAATCCCATGAGATTAAGGCTCAATTATTTCCTTTCATCTTCCTTTTCATTGTAGAGACTCTTTTTATGCTCTTTTATGTGAGATGGAGATGATTTGCTACATTCTACATCTCCCTTTCTCTTACTCCCAGTATATTCTATTCAACAGTAAACTTAACTTTTTAGATATTCTCCCTTCATTATTCAACTCACTCTCTGCACTCTATGTGTCACCTACACATATATAATATACACCTACACACACACACACACACACACACACACACACACACACACACATATATATATATATATATATATATATATATATATATATATATATATATATATATATTCCCTCTAACTACCTTAATACTCTAAGAAAGGTCTCATGAGTTGCAAATAACATCTTTCCATGTAAGAATGTAAACAGTTCAACTTTACTGAGTTCCTTAAAGCTTTTCTTTCCTGTTTATGTTTTCATGTTTCTCTTGATTCTTGTATTTGAAAAACAGATTTTTCTATTCTGTTCTAGTCTTTTCAACAAGAATGGTTGGAAGTCCTCAATTTCATTTCATTCAATTTCATTGAAATTCCATTTTTTCCCCTGAAGTTATTATACTCAGTTTTGCTGGGTAGGTAATTCTTGGTTTTAATCCTATCTCCTTTGACCTCTGGAATATCATATTCCAAGCCCTTTGATCTCAGTGTAGAAGCTGCTAAATCTTATGTTATCCTGATTGTATTTCCACAATACTTGAATTGTTTCTTTCTGGCTGCTTGTAATGCTTTCTCCTTGATCTGGGAACTCTGGAATTTAGCTACAATATTTTTAGGAATTTTCTTTTTGGTATCTCTTTCAGGAGGTGATTGATGAATTTTTTGCATTTCAATTTTACCTCTGGGTCTAGAATGTCAGGGCAGTCTTCCTTAATAATTTTTTGGAATATTATGTCTAGGTTCTTTTTTTAATAATGACTTTCACATAGACTAATAATTTCTAAATAGTCTCTCCTGGATCTATTTTCCAGGTAAGTTTTTTTTACAGTGAGATATTTCACAGTGTCTTCTATTTTTTCATTCTTTTGGTTTACTTTTATAATTTTTTGGTTTCTCATAAGCCACTAGTTTTCTATCTGCTCCATTCTAATTTTTAAAGAACTATTTTCTTCAGCAAGCTTTTGAACCTCCTTTTCCATTTGCTCAATTCTTCTTTTTAAAGCATTCTTCTCCTCATTGGATTTTTGGACCTCTTTTGCCATTCAGATTAGTCTATTTTTAAAGGTATTATTTTCTTCAACGTATTTTGGATCTCCTTTAGAAAGCTGTTGACTCATTTTTCATGATTTTCTTGCATTGCTCTCATTTCTCTTCCCAATTTTTCCTCTCTCTCTATTACTTGATTTTCAAAATCCTTTTTGAGCTGTTCCATGACCTGAGACCACAGCATATATTTTTGGAGGTTTTTTATGTAGAAGCCTCGACTTTTATGTCTTCCTCTGATGATATGCTTTATTCTTCCTCATCCAAAACGATGGAAGAAAATACCTTTTCACCAAGAACCTTCCATAGTCTTATTTTTTCCCCTTTTTGGGCATTTTTCTCAGTCAGTTGCTTGACTTTTGAGTCCTTTGCCAAGTGAAGGGTATACTCTAGGGACCTGTAATTTCTCAGTTCCTCCAAAGTGACAAAATCAAAGTAGAGCAGTTGACTCCCTTCCTGGCGTGTGCTCTACTCTGTGAGCAACCACAAGCACTCTTCTGCCCTGGATCTGCAAGTAGGATTCCCTCTCCACAGCCACTTCTAGCTCCACCATGCCAGCACTCCTCCTCACCCCAGGCTGCCACTCCGGACTGAGGCCTAGATCAACTGCTTGATTCCCTCAGGGTCTTTATGCTGAGGGCTTCAAAAGTGGAAACTGCTGCCACCCTCAGGCCGGGGTTTGGGCGAGACTGCACTCCTCTCTAACCCAGGCGAAAGAGCTTTCTTACTGACCTTTGAAGCTGTCTTTGCCGTTTATGGATTGAGAAATCTGAGAACCACAGCGACTCTCCATGATTCCACACCCTGAAGCCTGCTCCATTCCTGTCCGTGGCACTTGACCCTGGCTGTGCTGTTCTCCAAGTTCAGTGCAATAGATCCTTTCTGTTGGTCTTCCAGTTTGTCTTGGGCTGGAAATCTGTTTCACTCTCATTTTGTGGCTTCTGCTGGTCTAGAATTTGTGTAGAGTCATTTTACAGGTATTTTATGGGCTACGGGGGAGAGCTAGAACAGGTCCATCCTTTTACTCTACCACCTTGGCTCTGATACCCCCCTTTTGAGCCAATTCCAATGCGAGTAAACTTTAAGTGCTCCTGCCTACCTCCCCCTCTTCCTCTCAACCATAGAAGCTCTTTTGTGCCTCTTTTATGTGAAATAATTTACCCTATTCTATCTCTTTCTTCCCCCGCAACTCAGTACATACATCTTTCTCACTCTTTAATTTTATTTTTTTAGATATCATTCATCATAGTCAACTCATACCCATGCCTTCTGTCTATATGTACTCCTTCTAACTGTTCAAATGAGAGTTTCCTTTCACCCACCATCTCTCTCTCTCTTTTTTTTTTTTTTACCATAGGAGCATTCGTCAGTGGAACCCCCTCTCACCTCTAGTGCAAGATCTCTTTCCTTTTGATTCTTTTCAATCTTTCCCCCTTCTACTTCACCTACTCCCCTGTAGGCTATTCTCTTTCTGTGATCACAGAGGTCATATTCCCCTTTTTACTAGTCCTTCATTTGATTCTAATGTGTCAGTAAATTCCTCTCTATACCCCTGTTCCATTCCTCCCACCCTTTAGGTGCAGTCCCATGTTGGAATATGATCTCACAAAGCAGCATTGATTCACCTGTAGGCAGGATATTGTCAGATTCCATCCATGATACTCCCCCTTTCCTGTTCACTATTACCTCTACCACATTTCCACCTTCAACTCTGTCTCCTTGTGTACAGTTAGGAAAAATGAAATCTCTTATGGTATCTTTCTTGTCACTCTGTTGCTAGTACTGTCTTTGCCTTCTGCATTTATTCACTCTTTCTGCTTTTCTGTTTGGGTTGTTTGAGAGAGAAATAATCCCTTTAATTCTGGTTTTCTTTTTATGCTTCAAATTCTTCTTTGTTATTTAGCATCCATATTTTGTCCTGGGCAGATACGTGGTGCAGTGGTTAGAGAACCAGTGCAGGAGTCAGGAGGACCTGAGTTCAAATTTCACCTCAGACATTTGACACTCACTAGCTGTGTGACCTTGGGCATGTCACTTAACCACAATTGCCTCATCCTGGGTCATCTCCAGTAATCCTGATGAAGATCTAGTCACTGGATTCAGATGGCTCTGGAGGAGAAGTGAAGCTGGTGACCTGCACAGCCCTCCCTCACTCAAAACAAAGTCAAGTGCAAGTCATATCATCATTTCTCCAATGACGAGGTCTTCTTTGACCATGAAAGATGAATACACACACACACACACACACACACACACACACACACACACACACACACACACCCCTCTTTTGTCCTATATGGTTAAGCTCAGTATGCTGAATAGTTCACCCTGGGCTGCATGCTTCATTGCTCTTTGGAACACAGTATTCCACTCTCTGCCTTTGTATGATGGGTATGTAGTCTTGTCTTATTCCAATGTATTTTCCTTTGTTTTTGAAGATTTTTCTCCTGATTGTCTTCAGAACTTGTTTCTGAATTGAATTGTTAAATATAACCACTACATATTTTGATGTTTGCAGTCTTTTTTTTTTTTTTCTGGAGATTATCCATCTTAGACCATGCGGATAGATTTAGTTGCTTTGTCTTTGGTGTATAATTTCTGTTTTGGAGAGGTTTGATAAGTTGTAGAGACCAGAGAAAATGTCTTGTCTACCTTCATTTTTGCTCACATGATCCAGAGGTCTCTGGAAATATTGATATTTTTTATCAAAAGAAAACCATATTTAATGTACTATACCATTTAAATCAGCAAATAAATTACTTTTAAAAGTGTGTTTTGAAATATATTTTTTCCGTAGGAGAAAATGGAGGATGATCAAGGCATTGATACTGTCTACCTCAGTTCTCTTGAAGAAGAAATATTAGTAATGACCACATATGCTTCTGTTTAGAATATCAAGCTTCCATGTTGTCTAAGACAGTTGAAGCAAGCTATTGCAGTTTCTAGTATTGGTCAGTGTTAGCCAAATCAAACACCTCTAGTCTCTTGCTCAAAATTCTATATCTTCTTGCTTTCTTGTAATGTGCTCATTCCATAATCTCCTCTTTACCCTGTGTATAAATTCCCATGAGAGCATGTTTGTTTTTCCAGGGAAAGAAGAAAACAGTGCTATCTATCTGGGACTACAACTCCAAGAAATTCATAGTACAAAGAATCAAATCCAAAAGCTTGGTATGGCAGAAAGAAAAAAACCTAGCAAACTCTAAGTGAATTACCAAAAGGGAAAAATGGGAACAAATAAAAACAAAATAAAAATTCTAGTATAGATGGAATTGCAAGTGAAATCTACCAAATAATAAGCAATTAACAGCTATACTTCTTTACAATATAATTTTACATCTGGAAATGTTTTTTCCTTTTCATTTTTGTTTGTTTTCATTATTTCCATGCAGACTCTTGAGTTTTGTTCCTCCAGATAAATTTAAGTATTATTTTGTGTAGTCTCTTGTTACTTTGGTTTGTGTATTACTAAGTATGTAAAATAGTTTAAATAGTGCCATGTTTTCATTATACTGGAACATCTATGAACAATGAATTTGCTTTCAAATGTTTATCATTTTAAAATTTTCCTCAACTCTTTATGTAATTGTATTTACATTGGCCTTAAATGTATCGTGATATTTTTGTTCCCAGATATTTTCTACTTTTTATAGATATTCACATGTGATTTCCCTTTCTATTATTTTTCCCCAGATCTTGATAGTGATATCCAGAAATGCTATTGATTTTTGTGAATTGATTTTGTATCATGCTACTTTACTAAAGTGATTAATTGTTTTTAATTAATTTCCTTGCTAATTCTCTAGGGTTTTCTAAATAAACTGTTATATCATTTGCAAAGAGAGGGCCTTTTAGCTACCTTTTACCAACTTTTGTGTTTTTAATTACATTCTACTACCTTATTACTATCAGTAGCATTTCTAAAACTGTCAAATAACATTAGGGGGAAGAGATATCCTTGTTTTACTCACATTTACAGGGAAAGTTTAGTGTTTCCCCATTGTATACAATACTTGGCTTTGTTTTTAGATATACACTTTTAATTATGTTAAAAATGCGCCTTTTATGCCTATACTCTTTAGATTTTACAACATAAATAAATGATGTACTTTGTCAAAAGCTTTTTCCCCCCATCTATTGATATAATTATGTGGTTTGATTTTTTTTTGTATGATTGATTATGTTAGCTGTTTTTATAATGTTGAATCACCTCTGGTTTTGAAGTCTGTTACAATCCTAACATTCTAAATTCTCAGTCTTTATTTGCTGTGTAGCTCTAGCTTTGTACTTTGGTGATGAAATGCCCCCATCCTGGAAAACAATCCTGCAAGATTAGGTAACCAGCCAGATTAGAGTATGTATTGCCTTTCTAAGCCTCCCAAACTCGGTTTCCATGGGACTCAATGAATTTTACTTTTATTATCATCAAAGTCAGTGTGGCATAAGAGGTTGAGAGGTGGCCTCAAAATCAAGAGAGCCTTGAGTTTAAGTTCCATTACCGACATATTTGGTTGTGTGACCCTGGAAAAGTCACTTAACCTCTTGATGGTTCAAGTAATTCTATGAAACTATTTACTTTAGAACAGGTGCTGATCTGTATGGCAGAGGGAATTACTCAGCACTTATACTAATTAAACCATAGGTCCTAAAAATTAAAATTAAATTGACAGAATTTTAATACATACCCACACATTTAATACATATTCACACATATCTGGCCAAGACATCTCCAGACCCAATCCTGAGAAAGCCCATTTTCAGAATCTCTCCTCTCAGGTTGCATACACTCATATGTTTATCTCTGCATGTGCTTCTTTAGGGACTCTTATCAGTGCTTTGGCTAATGTCATAGTTTGGACATGAAAAATCCATTCTTAAGATATCTAGTCTCTGGTTTGTGCTCAGAAAACTAAACAGAAAGACAGATGAAGGCAGATTGGAACTGGGGGTATGGGAAGTCTTTTCTCAGGTCATTATTTGTTTCTCCTGAAAATTATCAATACTGCTTCTGTGTCAGGAAAGGGAGAAGAGAGAGAACTTCCCTCTTCTACCTACCCTCTTTGTTGTATTCTAAGAGAGAGAAAGCACACTTGGAGAAGGAAACACAGCTAATTTCACAGTTTGATTTTATAGACCATAGTGGTGACATCACTTTTCCAATAAGAATCAATTCTTCTCTGATTCACAATTGACAGTTGTCTGAGAGGCAGCCCCAGTCACTAAGAAGCGATCGCAAGGGTGGGTGGAGATGTCTTTGCCAGATATAAATATGTGGGTATATATTAAAATTCTGTCAATTTAATTTTAATTTTTGTAGGCTTTATGATTTTATTACTATCAGTGGTGAGGAACTCCCTTTGCCAATACAGATCAGCACCTTCTCTGAAATAAATAGCCTTATAGAATTGCTTGAAGTGCTGAGGGGTTAAACATCTTTTCTAGGGCCACACAACCACAGAGAAAAATGCTGGGGTGCATATCTACCTCCATGGAGGGAATCTTCAGGCAAGGGTCTATGCCCTCTAACCTCTTTAGATCAGGAGCTGTCTTCAAATTGAGCAAGGTTTCCCATAGTCAACCTTGGGCAAGTCATTTAACCTTTGTCTGCCCCACTTTACTAAATTATAAAGTGAGGATAATGATAGTACCTACTTGACAGGATGAGGACCAAAAAGCATAATATTTGTTTTTTTTTGATATTTTTATTTATTTAATTTTTAGATTTCACCATTCATTTCCATAAAATTTTGAGGTCTAATTTTTCTCCCCAACTCTCCCCTCTCTCCACTCCATAACACTTTGTATTCTGGTCACCCCTTCCCTCAATGTGCTCTCCCTTCTATCACACCCCACCCTTCCCTCATCCCCATCTTCTCTCTTTTCTTGTAGGGCAAGTTAAGTTTCTATACCCCATTACCTGTATTTCTTATTTCCCAGCTATATGCAATAGCAATTCTCAACATTCATTTCTAATACTTTGAATTCCAACTTCTCTCCCTCCCTTCCCACCCATCCCCACTGAGAAAGCAAGCAATTCAATACAGGCTATATATGTGTCATTTTGCAAAAGACTTCCATAATAGTCATGTTGTATATGATTAGCTATATTGCCCTCCATCCTACCCTGTTCCCTCTTTTTTTCTATCCTCTCATTTGACCTTGTTCCTTCCCAAAAGTGTTAACTTCTAGTTACTCTCTTCTCCCATTTGCCCTCTCTTCTATCATCTTCTTCACCCCACTTGTCCCCTTCTCCCTTATTTTCCTGTAGTGTAACATAAATTTTTATACCAAATTTAGTGAGCATGTTATTCTATCCTTAAGCCATATGTGAAGAGAGTAAGCTTCACTTTTTCCCTCTCCCCTTCTCCCTTTTCTCCTCCATGGAAAAGATTTTTTTTCTCTTTTATGAGTGATAGTCTGCCCCATTTAATTTCTCCCTTTCTCCTCCCACTATTTTCCTCTCTCACCACTTAATTGTTTTTAATTTTTTATGGATATCATCTCTTCTGATTTAAGTCAAACTATACCCTTTGTCTATGTATGTGTTTGACTCTGTGTGTGTGTGTGTGTGTGTGTGTGTGTATTCCTCCACTTACCTAAATACTGAGAAAAGTCTCAGGAGTTACAAATATTATCTTTCTATGTGGGAATATAAATAGTTCAGCTTTGGAAAGTCCTTTATGATTTTTCTTTCCTATTTACCTTTTCATGCTTCTCTTGATTCTTGTGTTTGAAAGTCTAATTTTCTTTTCAGTTCTGGTCTTTTCATCATGAATGCTTGAAAGTCCTCTATATCATTGAATGACCATTTTTTTCCCTTGAAGTATTATATTCAGTTATGCTGGGTAGGTAATTCTTGGTTTTAATCCCAGTTTCTTTGACTTCTGGAATACCCTGTTCCAAGTCCTTTGATCCCTTAATGTAGAAGCTGCCATATCTTGTGTTATCCTGATTATTTCCACAACACTCAAATTGCTTCTTTCCAGCTGCTTGCAATATTTTCTTCTTTACCTGGGAACTCTGGAATTTGGCCACAATATTCCTAGAAGTTTCTCTTTTTGGGTCTCTTTTAGGAGATGATCAGTGGATTCTTTCAATATTTATTTTGCCCTTTGGTTCTAGACTATCAAGGCAGTTTTCCTTGATAATTTCATGAAAGATAATATCTAGGCTCTTATTTTTGATCATGGCTTTCAGGTATTCCCATAATTTTTAAAATGTCTCTCATGGATCTGTTTTCCAGGTCACTTGTTTTTCCAATGAGATGTTTCACATTGTCTTCTATTTTTTCAATGTTTTGGTTTTGTTTTTGTAACTTCTTGGTTTATCGTATAGTCATTAGCTTCCCTGAACTCCACTCTCATTTTTAAAGAACTATTTTGTTCAGTGAGCTTTTGAACCTCCTTTTCCACTTGGATAATTCTGCTTTTAAAAGCCGTTTTCTCCTCATTGGCTTTTGGGATCTCTTTTTCCAATTCAGTTAGCCTATTTTTAAAGATATTATTTTCCTCGGCTTTTTTTTTTTTTTTTTTGGTTCTCCTTAAGCAAGCTAGTGACTCACTTTTCAAACTCTTCTATAGCCTGAACCCTTTTCATATTCATTTTGGAGGTACTGGAGGCAGAAGCCTTGACTTCCTCTGACAGTATGCCTTGTCTTTCCTCATCTGAAAGGATGGAAGGAGATACTTGTTCACCAAGAAACTAACCTTCTATGGTCTTATTTTTTCCCCTTTTTTGGGCATTTTCCACTTGACTTCTGAATCCTTTGTCAAGAGGAGGGTCGTAGTGCTCCTCCTCATCCCACGGCAATGCTCAGGGCTGAGGTTCAGATCCTCTGCTCAATTCCCCCACAGGTTTTAAGCTGCAGTGCCTAGACAATGAACCCAGGCTACTTCAACAGTCCCCATAGCTGCCTGCTGCTGCTACCACAGCCTCTGCCGCCGTGGCCTCTGCCACCACCTGGGACCAGTGCTGGGGGGACCCCACTCCACTCCGGCCCAGCTAAGAAAACCCTCTCACACTGACCTTTGAAGCTTTCTTTGTTGCTTGTGGGTTGAGGGATCTGGAACCCTCCTTGCTGGGCATTCTGCCCTGGTGGTCTATTCCAGTCCTGTTCCTCCCCATGTCACATGACCAGGGCTGAGCTCCAACCCACTCAGTGTCCTATGGGATAGACCTTTCCTGTCAGCCTTTCAGGTTACCTTTGACTGGGAATCTTTTTCATTTTGTCATTCTGTGGCTTCTGCTGCACTAGAATTTGTTGAGAGTCACTTTTTACAGGTATTTTGTGGGCTGTGGGGGAAGTGCTAGAGTATATGTGTCATTCTACTCTGCCATCTTGGCTCTGCCCCCCCCCAAATACATAATATTTGTAAAATGCTTAACATGGTGCCTGCCACATAGTTGGCATTTAATAAATACTTATTTTGTTCCTTTCTTTTACCAAAGATTTATTGATTGATTGGTTGTTGTTGTCCTTCATTCTCAAAGAGGACCAAAATGGCATCACTATGTTAAAGTGAAATTTCAATGTGTATGAACTGTGGCTGAACAGACCAATAGAAGCTTGGAATGCTCTACCACAGATTGTTCATAGATAGTCCACATGAACATTTGGGATGGTTATTCCAAATTTGCACATCCTATGTTTCCTTTGTGCTATCTCAATTCTGCTTTGCTCATAGAGCACAACACCTTTTCTGATGTGGACACACCATTATGAGTGGTCCTATGCTAATGTCTTCCATGTCCCATGATCAAATCCAAAGTTCTTGAGAGAGCCCTTGAGAGTGTCCATGTATTGCTTCTTCTGACCACCATGTGATCACCTGCCCCATGTGAGTTCTCCATAAAATAGTGTTTTTGGAAAACATACATTTCACATTCCAACAATGTGGTCAGCCCGTTGGAGTTGTGCTCTCTGAAGCATAGTTTGAATGCTTGGCAGTTTAGTTTGAGCAAGGACTTTAGTATCTGGCACTTTATCCTGTCAGGTGATCTTCAAAATCTTCCTAAGACAGTTCAAATGGAAGCGATTCAGTTTCCTGGCATGATACTGCTAGACTGTCCATGTTTTGTAGGCATACACAATGAGGTCAGCACAGTGTCTCTGTAGACCTTCAGTTTGGTAGTCAGTCTAATACCTCCTCTCTCCCAAACTTTTTTTCAATGTGTACATCCCTGGAAAGTATACTATCAAAGTAAGAGAACTTATCCACAGCATTCAAAACTTTTCCATTTGTTGTAACCAATGGTTCCACATATGGATGGTGTGGTGGTGGCTTATGGAGCACCTGTGTTTTCTTGGTGTTGATTATTAGGCCAAAATTAGCACAGGCAGCAGAAAATTGATCCACATTTTGTTGCATTTCAGCTTCAGAGGCTGCTTTGAGTCCACAATCATCTGCAAATAGAAAATCATGCACCAACACTTCCTCCACTTTGGTCTTGGCTTGTAGCCTTTTCTAATTGAAGAACCTACCATCAGTATAGTAGTTGACCTTGATGCCGTGTTTATCCTCATTGAAAACTTTTGATGACATGGCTGAAAACATCATGCTAAAAAGCATGGGAGCAAGCACACAGTCCTGTTTCACTCCACTGGTGACTGGGAAGGCATGAGAGTATTATCCATTATCTAGAACCTGGGCAAACATGCCATCATGAAATTGATATACAATGCTGAAACCTTCTCTGGGCAACCAAATATTGACGTGCTTTTCTATAAGCCCTCATGACTAACAGTGTCAAAGACCTTTGTCAGGTCTACAAATGCTGTGTACAGACCTCTGTTCTGCTCCTGGTATTTCTCCTGGATTTGTCGGGTAACAAACTCCATATCAACTATTCCTCAGTCCTTTCTGAAGCCACACTGGCTCTCAGATATGACCATCTTCCAGGTGAAGGATTAGCCTTAAGATTAAGGAGGACTCTAGCAAGAATCTTGCCAAGATTTATTGAATGAAAAGAGGAAGGACTAGAATGGTAGCTTAGAGGATCACATCACTATAGCTAAAATAGGCATTCAGTTGCCTCTAGTTCAGCCCCCTCATTTTAAAGATGAGGAGCTATCTGCAATTAGGAAGTGATTTATCCAAGGCCATAGAGAAAACTCGTTGGATCTCTTACCCAACGACTCATGTCTCCAAATTTCTGATTGACTCGGCTTTTGTAGGGCAGAGGTTCTGAATGTCACATGGAGATTTTAACTTTTCCCCTCAAAATCATCTTGAGTTGGCTTTCTGTTTCCATGAAAAAAATCATCTATTAAGATTTGTTTTTGAAAAACAAACAAAAGTTGTTTTTTTTTCTGACTTAAATACTGAGTTGTTTTAGAGTAGGTAATAGGGTGGGTTGGCTGGCTTGTTTAAGCAAGCTTGGCTCTTTCTGCCTCTCTATTTTGGGTTTTTGCCACTCAGAGAAAACATGACAAGAAGCAGTGAAATATTGTATAAAAAAAGAAGGTTCACAGATGTGGAGCTGCCTGAAAATCATCAGTTCTTTTCAGCCTTGTGGAACTGATTACAAAGCAACAATTGTCCCCATTTCCTTTTATCTGTCCCCCTGCCCTGCCCTGCCAGTGCCCATCCCTACTCTTCCAGGAAGCATGAAGATTTGGGCTGGTTTTTACTGAGGGATGACCATCGCTATAATGCTCCAATGAGATCATTAAAGATGGTGAATCAGTTTCCTAAGCAGAGCTAGCTCAAACTTACCCTTCCCTGATTTCCCTCAATCCAGAATACACACACTCTTCCTCTGGCCCCTTTGGCCCCCTCAAAGCTTTTATTGCCTTCTCATGTATCTGCTGTTGTTCTCCACATTATTCCTGTGTGTATGTGTTTTTACCTCCAAGCTAGACTATAAGTTTCTATAGCAGGACAGGGCCCATGTCTTCTCCAACTTTTGTACTCCTCACAGGATCCAGGAAACACAGTATGCAATTAAACAATGTGTATTCAATTGTTTTAATCAGACTAACACTGGTCTTTGTCATTTATTTTCATGACGATTCCCTGGACATATACTGTGATAGCAAAATTTTAAAAAAAGTATCTTGTCAGGCTATAATGGTGGAGTAAATTTGAGAAGATACAACACAAAGGGAATGAATGCAAATTTGTACACATATGTTAAAAAGTCAGCTGTACAATATAAAGATGATGGAGATTTGTCTCAGATATCAATTCATGGGGAAAACCCTGGACATTTTGATAGCTTAAAAGAAATGCTTGAAAGTCTTTGTTTCCATTAAAGGTTCATTTTTCCTTTAAAGGATTATACTTGGCTTTGGAAGGTGTTAGTTATTCTTGGTTATTAGCCTATCTTTTCCATTTTGGAATGTTGTGTTGCAAGATGCCTCATTTATGGTAGAAGCTGCCAGGTCTTATGTGATCCTTGCTGTGGTCCTATGGACTTGAACTGCTTTTTTCTGGATGATTGAAGTATTTTCTTTTTGATATGGAGCTCTGGATTTTAACTATGATTTCCTGGGACTATTCCTTGGGGGAATTTATTCAGGAGTGGATTCTTTCTATCTTTATTTTTCTCTCTAGTTCTAATTAATATGGGCAGTTTTTTTCTGTGATTTCTTGAAATATAATGTCCAGACTCTTGCTTGATTATGGTTTCAGGGAATCTAGTGTTTCTTAAATAATTTCTCCTTTACCTATTTTCCAGGCCAGTTATTTTTGACTTAAGAAACATTGCATTTCCCCAATTTCTTCAAACTTGATTTTGTTCTAATAATTCTTGCTATCTCATGGAGTTACTGATTGGTGTTTGGTCTATTTGAGCACTCAGGGAGTTTGTTTACTTAGTCTTCTAAGCTTTTATCCTTCTAATTCTTTCTTGTATAGATTCATTTAAATTTTTTATCTATTGCTTCATTTCTTGTAGATATTTGTAAAGTCCTTTTGGAAAGACCATTTCCCCCTTTGAGTTTCTGCCTCTCATTATTATGGAGTTACTCTATTTTAAAGATCTCTAGATTTCCAAAATTTTTACTCTAGTTGGTATTTTCTTTGATTTACGAATTTCTCCAGCTCTAGCATCTGATTACAGGACTAGACTCTTTCTCCTGCTCCATTTTGTGGTGAAGTCAGTCCTGCTGAGAAAATGGAGGGCAGGGAATGCTGACTACTCAATTTAGCATAAGACCTGTGGGCTTACCTGGGCTGACTTAAATATTGGGACTAGACTCCCATATTATATCTCATTAATTTCTTTTGTCCTTACACAGTTCCTTCTGGGAAAACTCAACATGTGTATAGGAGTTCAAAAATACTGGTAAAAGGGTACCTTGCTTATATATAAGCATTCAAGATAGTAAGGTATGTTGGGTATAGGACAGTCTATTTTATCCCCCTGAAAATGCTGAAAACACTTCAAGGGCACACACTAGTCCATCAACAATCAATACAAGTTTTTTCCCTTCCTTTATAGTAAGTCTCAACTTTTCTCTCTGCCATAAATGCTCCTCTGGCATCAACCTGTTGTTTGAACTGTGCTTGAGGGGGAAAAAAGGAAGTTGGGGTTGTTAGAAAAGTGTCTCTTTGAAATCTAAGACAAACCCCTAAGATCGTGCACCTAGATCCAGGATTACAGACTCCCTAATTTATGGTCTTCAGTAAACAAAATATTTCCTATATTCAAGTCTATGGGTCAGTATCCACTCAAAATCACAGCTCATGAGCTAACACCAATGTGTAAGATTTTTCTAGTCAGTCAGATGACATATAAGTCAAAACAGAAAACATTTAGTTAAATCAGCATAACAAATGAAATAACAAAAAAGTTCCACCTCCCCACCATGCATGAAATTTATTCTCTCATGGTTTGCCACAACACTAGTGGGGGAGGAAACACAGGCAAATAATACACATCACCACGAATTTATTCACTTTGGGAATCCAAGTAGTTAGGGAATATATATGAAGGGGTGCGTGCCAGGAACTCATGTAGCCAGGGCACAAACATCAGTTCCATATGTTGCCAAGGTACACACCTTTGACACTATGGGACTGAGATGTCCTCTGGTGTGATCATCCCACTACTTTCTGATGTTCTCTGTTTTCAATCTTCCATGTGTGTACTATGTATATTATCTCTGCTGCGCTCATTGGTCACTGAGCTTCTCAGTGCTGTAATCTTAAGGTCTTCAGTTCTTTTGGCCCATCTGCTAGGATTGAAGTCTCCATCTGCTAAGACACACTGAATCAAAATCTTCTCCCTAGCCACAGCAGGCTGAGAGCTCTTTCAGTCTGTATTTTGGACTTTGAGTCATCTCCATCTATCTAAAGGTAGCCAACAAAAATTAGCCCAAGTACACTTAGGCAGATTGTTTTATACATACACAGACATACATGCATGTCTGTGTATGTATACATCTAGGTATGCACAGTAGATACGTCAAGGTCAAATTAAGATTATTGATTTTTTTTTTAAAGATCAGGGGAGACCCAAACATGTTTGGAAGCAATGGTAGAGTAGATAGGGGAAGATTAAAGCTAGAAGGATAAATCACTTATTAAGCACTTACTATAAAGTCAAGCAGGGCAGTTAAGTGTCATTGCAGTAGATAGAGTGGTGGTCTTGGAGTCCAGAGAACCTGAATTCAAATCCAGCCTCAGATACTTACTAACTGTATGGCCCTGGCTGTCGCTTAAGTCTGTTTGCCTCAGTTTTCCTCATCTATCAAATGAATGGGAGAAGGAAATGGCAAACTAGTTTGCCAAGAAAACCACAAATGAGATCATGAAGAGTTGATCATGATTGAAAATGATTAAACACCACCATGTATGCCAGGCAGTGGTCTAAGATGAGAAAGAAGGGTTTGTGGCCTGCAACAAGAGATCATAGAATCATAGAACTACAGCCAGAAGGTACCTTGAAGGTTGCCTAATCTAATTCCTTCATTTCACAGATGAGGAAACTGACACCCACCCAGTGAGGTTGTAAATTAGTCAAGGTCACAGAGATGATCCACATCACATGTTCAAGAATGAATTCAATAGCGCAAGTGAAGTATTAAAACCACCTCTGAGTCCCCCTCCAATTCTGGGATTTCAAGTGAGCCTTGACAAAGAAATAAGCCACCTCTTACCTCAAAAAACTGGAATAAAGGAAAGGAAGCTAGGTGAAGATGTGGAGGGGCTTTTGGGTGGGGATAGGAGAGATATGTGGATGAGAGAATTCAAGACATATGACTTACTTCAGAACAGGGTAGTCAGAGGCCAGGCCATCTGCTAACAGGGAGGGGCCATTGCTGGGAGGGTGCTAAAGATAAACCAAAGGATTGGCAGGCAGTGGGAACAGCCCAATGGAGGTACAAGTTCTTCATCATAAGTGCTCTGAGACATCGATTCATTGCCAAAGACACTAAAATTAAGCAGTTTGACTGCATCCCATTAGAAACCAAAGAAATGGGGTGCCCATTTCAGTAGGAAAGGTGATGGTCACATTATGGCCCAGGAAAACCTGAATATGAAGACCTCTGTGAGAATTCTTTCAAAGGCTCAGACAGATGATTACCATGTATCAGAAGACATATGTAGAGAATCTGCATGCTTTCATCAGAATAGAACAGGTCAATTTCTTCTTAATCAATGGACACCTACATGCACTCTTTTTGAGAGCCTGGTCTTTCCTGCCTAGATTCAACTCAAATACCATCATTTTACATTTCGGTCAATTTTCTATAGATCCGAGAAGAAATGAAATACTTTGCCTCGTTTTTTCAGAGAGCTTCCAATCCACCTTGTGATTTAAATCATCTTTCTTTCTTTTCCTTTTTTTTTTTGACAATTTATCAAGTTTATTTTAATTCGTATATTTCATAGAAAAACAGTATAAAACACATCCATGTTGTATGGAAATTCAGGTGTGCACAAATTCTTCTATTTACAGGCAAAGGGAAGTGGGGACATTCTTGGTTGCAACTGCAACTCCTGGTCTGGGGGTCTTGGCAGACACACTTCTGGGCACACTTGGCACATCCTATTGGGCAGCATTAACAGCAACTCTTCTTATAGGAGGTACACTGGCATGATTTGCATTCGCAAGAACTTGCACAGATGCAAGAGCCATCATTCTTGCAGTTACATTTGGGGTCCATGGCTGGCAGGTAGATGTCAGGCACGTAGTTCTTATAGGAGAAGGATGAACGGGAGGAAGATGTTTTTTCTCTTTCTTTTTCCCCAACAACTCTTCCTTGTTAATAAAATCTATTCCTTTAAGCTCTCCTTCTCTCCCCTCCCCTCCTTGGTTTCACCTGGAAGCTAAATGAAGGTATTTTTTAAAATTCTAACAAAGGAAGTAAGAAATGGGTTATCACTGAAGGGGGAACTAACTCACTACCTTGTAGTTTGAAATTCTGGGGCCATGGCATGGTCTTAAGGGGTGGGGTTATTTAAGACCAATTGTTATCTAAAATAAAGAGAAAAAAAAAGGCGAACTTGGAAAGTATTTCAATCGGTTCTGCAAAAGACATAAAGTACTTCATTTTGGGGCGGCATTAATGCCAATGCGATGTTCCAAAACCAGTCCAAGTAGGGTTCCCTGGGATATTGTTCCCAGAGAAGGACAGTCAAGCTGCACTTGGGGGTGGGGAGAAGTATCACAGGATCCTCTACCAGACTGGCTTCCGCAGCCAAGAGTCCCAGACACCAAGTGATCATTGATTCGTGCAATCAAGCCTGCTCCAGACTGAACATTAATAATTAGGCACTTTACAACCAAATAATTGAATGCATGCTTCCATGCTATTAAAGGCCTCCTCCTAAAATAGATTTAAAAGTGGCTTTGGGGTGAATAGGAGAGGAAAAGGAAAAAAAAGTTCCTATTTCCAACAATCTTAGACCCATTCAAAGGTCAAACCGAGGGGTCACATATGTAAAGCTAGAAGGAATCTTAGGGGTCACTCAGCCCAACCTTCTCATGGTTAAGATGAGCAGACTGGAGTCTAGTGACATCAAATGACTTGCACTGGGTTACACAGGTAGTAAGCTGCATACCTGAAATTTGAACCTAAGTCCACTGAGGCCAAGTGCAGCATTATTTGTACTATTCTATGCTGCAGAATATTCCCACAATCCCTAGGGACAGTCAGTGCCTGTAGTGAAAGACGGACTTTGAGAAGGGCCTTAAGGAGAGTTGATTTGGGCATTTGGAGACTTTTAATCACTCGGCTTTAGATAAACATCACCCTTTCATATTTGAAAAAAGAGATGGGAGGTAGGTAGATTAAGTGGTCCACCAATAGTTTGCTACCTTGGGGAGCTTCCAGTGTGGGAATTCCCTTCACCATCCTTCTTAGGTTATCTCATCTTGGACTTAGTGTTTCAAGGTATCCTGGAGGTCAATACTGTGATTTTACAGATGAGGTTGAGACCTAGAGTGGGAAGTGATGTGATGTGACTTGCCCAGAGAGGTAGAGTGTGAACTCGGATCCCTTGACTTCAAATCCAGTATGTTTTCCACTGGAAGAGGAAGAGTCCTAGGGAGTTGTCCCATGACTTTCCTATGGCCATATAGCTAAGTAGTGTCACTGAAGAAATTCTCCTGAGTCCAAATTCAGCATCACCTCAAACTGTCTCTCATAATCCAAATGTCATTGCCTTAATTTTACAGAGAAGAAAAATGAGTCTCAGCCAAGTGAAGGCATTTGCCAGAGGTCACACAATAAAGAAAACTCAGAGCCAAGATTTGAACCCAAATCTCCTGACTGTAAGTCACCACAGTATACATTTATCTATGGGTGTCCAGTCTTCTTACATTCAGGGCCACTGTTTCTTTACTCTTTCTCTTCTTCTGAGCAGCTACAAGGCATAGTGGATAGAGTGCTGGGCCTGAACTCAACAAGTCCTGAGTCTGAATCCCACACTAACTATGTGACCCAGGACAAATCACTTAATGGCTTTCAGCCTCAGTTTTTCCATCTATAAAATGGGGATAATAAAACCATCTACTTCATAATGTTGTTGTGAGGACAAAATGACATAATATATGTAAAATTCTTTGTATACTTGAAAGTGCTATAGAAATGAAAGGTATTAACATTGTCCAGAGGGAACCTCGGAGCAGGGAAAAGTCACTTGGGCTCTTCCCAATCCTCATTGATTGAGGATTACACAGGATGGATGCCCAGAAAGGAGTGTGGATACCCTGGGTATTAGACAGCCAGATCATTTTGGTTTCTTTCCCTTCCCTTTACAGAGAAGTGAATGGATCAACATCAATGAACACTTATTAAGTGGCAAGATGTGCAGGCCCTAAGAAGATCTCAGCATTCAATAAATCTGTCCCAGTATGGGTGAACCCTGAGCTAACACAGGACTGCAATGTTTACAGGCAAGTGATTTCAACCTGAGAGGATACAGGATTCATGGGAAAAAAAGGTAAAAATATAATGCTGTATGAGGGCTGAAGGGAAAATGCACCTTAATGATGAAGGGGGTAAGGGAAGGGTTCTTGAATGAGGCAACTTAGGCATTGGATCTTAAAGGAAGGTTAGATTTCTTTTTTTTTTTTTTTTTTTTTAGGTTTTTTTTGTTTTGTTTTGTTTTTATTTATTTATTTAGCTTTTTACATTAATTTTCACAAATTTTTGGGTTCCAAATTTTCTCCCCTTTTCTCCCCTCCCCCCACCCCAATTCCCCAAGCAATCTAATTTTCCCTATCTCCAATCTGTCCTCTCTTCCGTCATCCCTCCCTTCCCTTGTCTCTATCTTCTCTTTTCTCCTGTAGGGCCAGATGATTTTCTATTCCTCATTAACTGTATGTCTTCTTTCCTAGTTGCAACAACAATGCTAAACAATTGTTCCTAAAACTTTGAGTTCCAAATTCTCCCCATCCCTCCCTCCCCACCTATTCCCTTTGGTACGGCAGGCAATTCATTATAGGCCATATCTGTGTAGTTTTGCAAATGACCTTCCTGATAGTCGTGTTGTGTAAGACTAACTGAATTGCCATCCCTCTTAACCTGCCCCTCATTGTTTCTCTTCTGTCCTTTGATCCTGTCCCTCCCCAAGTGTTGACTTTCAATTACTCCCTCCTCCCTTTGCCCTCCCTTCCATTACCCCCCCCCCAATATCTCCTCCCCCGCTTTCTTATACTGTAAGATAGGTTTTCATACCAAAATGAGTGTGCATTACACTCCTTCGTTTAGTCAAATGTGATGAGGGTAAACTTTTGTTTGTTTGTTTGTTTGTTTGTTTTTCCTCAGCTCTCTTTTTCCCTCCACTAAAAAAATCTCCTACTTGCCTCTTATATGACATATAGTTACCCCCTTCCATTTCCCCCTCTTTCCTCTCACTACATTTCTCTCTCACCATTTACCTTAATTTCTTTTAAGGTATGGTCCCATCCTATTCAGTTCAATCTGTGCTCTCTGTCTCTGCATGTGAATGCATGTGTGTATGTGTGTGCATGCGTGTACATGTGTATGTGTGGTCCCACCAACCACCCAGATACTGAAAAGTTTTAAGAGTTAGAAATATTGTCCTTCCCTGTATGAATGCAAACAGTTCATTTCTGCTAAGTCCCTTAATACTTCTCCTTGCTGTTTACTTTTGCATGCTTCCTCTCATTCTTGTGTTTGAAAGTCAAATTTTCTTTTCAGCTCTGGTCTTTTCATTAAGAATGATTGAAAGTCCTCTGTTTCATTGAAAGACCATATTTTCCCTTGAAGTGTTATACTCAGTTTAGCTGGGTAGGTGATTCTTGGTTTCAGTCCTAGTTCCTTTGCCTTCTGGAATATCCTATTCCACGCCCTTCGATCCCTTAATGTAGAAGCTGCTAGATCTTGGGTTATCCTGATTGTATTTCCACAGTACTGGAATTGTTTGTTTCTGGCTGCTTGCAAGATTTTTTCCTTGAGCTGGGAGTTCTGGAATTTGGCCACAATGTTCCTAGGAGTTTCTCTTTTTGGATCTCTTTCAGGTGGTGATCGATGGATTCTTTCAATACTTATTTTGCCCTCTGGTCCTAGAATGCCAGGGCAGTTTTCCTTGATAATTTCATGCAAGATGATGTCTAGGGTCTTTTTTTGATCATGGCTTTCAGGTAGTCCCATAATTTTTAAGTTGTCTCTCCTTGATCTATTTTCCAGGTCAGTTGTTTTTCCCATGAGAAATTTCACATTCTCTTCCATTTTATCGTTCTTTTGGTTTTGTTTGGTGATTTCTTGGTTTCTCGTAAAGTCATTAGACTCCATCTGTTCCATTCTAATTTTGAGAGAACTATTAAATTCCGTGAGCTTTTGAGCCTCTTTTTCCATTTGGCTCATTCTGCTTTTGAAATCATTCTTCTCCTCATTGGCTTTTTGAACCTCTTTTGCCAATTGAGTGAGCCTATTTTTCAAGGTGTTAATTTCCTCAGCATTTTTCTGGGTCTCCTTTACCAAGATATTGACCTTTTTTTCATACTCTTCTTGCATCTTTGTCATTTCTCTTCCCAGTCTTTCCTCCACCTGTCTAACTTGCTTTTCAAAATCCTTTTTAAGGTCTTCCAAGGCCTGAGCCCACCCAACACCCCCCTGGGGTGTCTGGGGTACTGAGGCCCCACCCTCCACATCTTTCTCTGATGGGAGAAATACGTTCTCGTCCTCCCCATCAGATCCGAAGGTCGGGATCATTTGCATTTGTTGGAAAAAACTCTCTAAAGTCTTATTTTTCTTCCCCTTTCTAGGCATTTTCCCAGCCAGTTACTTGACTTCTGAGATTCCTTTCCACCCCCGCCTGGATCCGCCCAGCTAGTGCTTTGTCTCTGAGATTCAAATGCGCTTTCCCGCGGCAAGCTTTAGTTCTGGCGCAGGGGTGGGGGCAGGGCCGTCTCCTAAACTTGGGCCCTCAGGGGCTTTCCGCAGAGGCTTTCAGGAACGGAGCCGGAGGGGGCGGGGTGGGGGGCCCCGCCTGCTGTGCTCAGCTCCCTTGGGGGTTTTATTCAGAGGCGTTCAGCAGTAGAGCAGGGTGGGGGCAGGGCCGTCTCCCCTGCTCGGCTCCCTCAGGTTGGAAAGACCTTCAGTATTGAAGATCCTACCTGCTGCTGTGGGATTCCTGAGTCCCGGGCCGTTGCCGCCTCAGCCACCCGCCCACGCCTCTGCCTCCGCCGCTTCCTGCCCCCGTCTCTGCCGCTGCCGCTTCCTCCCGAGGGGGCCCGAGTCACGGAGACGCCCCGCTTCCCCTCTCCTTCAGCCCGGCTTTCTTTTTCACTGACCTGTAGCTTCTGTGAGCGGAGGGACTTTCCCGGCTGCCGGAGCTTCCCCCGGAGCTTTCCTCTCTGAAGTCTGCTCGGGTCAGCTTCTCTGGGTCGCGGCCAGGGGTGGGGGTGGGGTCCGCTTTCCGGGGTGCGATGGACCCCGGGGACGGCTCTCCAGGGTTCAGTGGAACGGAAATCTCTTCCCCTATGTTTATGCACCCCCTGCAGAGATTCAGAATTTATGGGGATCTCCTTTTACCTCAATTCCATGGGTTGTGGGCTCGGAGCTCGTAAATGTGCGTCCTTCTACTCCGCCATCTTGGCTCCGCCCCCTAGATTTCTTTTTTTAATATAAATTTATTTATTTAACTTTTTACATTCATTTTCACAAAATTTTGGGTTCCAAATTTTCTCCCCATTTATCCCCTCCCCCCACCACAATACACCAAGCATTCTAATTTTCCCTATCACCAATCTGCCCTCTCTTCTATCATCCCTCCCTTCTCTTGTCCCCATCTTCTCTTTTGTCCTGTAGGGCCAGATGACTTTCTATTCCCCATTACCTGTATTTCTTATTTCCTAGTAGCAACAGCAATACTGAACAATTGTTCCTAAAACTTTGAGTTCCAAATTCTCCCCATCCCTCCCTCCCCACCCATTCCCTTTGGGAAGGCAGGCAATTCAATATAGGCCATATCTGTGTAGTTTTGCAAATGACTTCGATAATAGTCGTGTTGTGTAAGACTAACTGTATTACCCTCCCTCCTATTCTGCTCCCCATTATTTCTATTCTATCTTTTGATCCTGTCCCTCCCTGAGTGTTGACTTCAAATTGCTCCCTTCTCCCATTGCCCTCCCTTCCATTATCCCTCCCTCCCTGCTTATCTCCTTTTCCCCCAATTTCCTGTACTGTAAGATAGGTTTTCATACCAAAATGAGTGTGCATTTTACTCCTTCCTTTAGTCGAATGTGATGAGGGTAAACTTAATGTTTTTTCTCAGCTCTCCTCATTTTCCCTCCACTAAAAAGTCTCCTGCTTGCCTCTTGAATGAGAGATAATTTACCCCATTCCATTTCACCTTCTCTCCTCCCATTACATTTCTCTCTCACCGTTTACCTTAATTTCTTTTAAGATATGGTCCCATCCTATTCAATTCACTGTGTGCTCTCTGTCTCTGTGTGTGCATGTGTGTATGTGTGTGTGCATGCACATGTGTACATGTGTGTGTATGTGTGTGTGTGTATGGCAGTGTATGGTCCCACCAACTACCCAGATAGTGAAAAGTTTTAAGAGTTATAAATATTGTCTTTCCATGTAGGAATGTAAACAGTTCACCTTTGGTAAGTCCCTTAGTCCCTTATGACTTCTCTTTGCTGTTTACTTTTTCATGCTTCTTCTCATTCTTGTGTTTGAAAGTCAAATTTTCTTTTCAGCTCTGGTCTTTTCATCAAGAATACTTGAAAGTCCTCTGTTTCATTGAAAGACCATATTTTCCCCTGAAGTATTATGCTCAGTTTTGCTGGGTAGGTGATTCTTGGTTTGAGTCCTAGTTCCTTTGACTTCTGGAATATCCTATTCCACTCCCTTCGATCTCTTAATGTAGAAGCTGCTAGATCTTGAGTTATCCTGATTGTACTTCTACAATACTGGAATTGTTTCTTTCTAGCTGCTTGCAATATTTTCTCCTTGACCTGGGAATTCTGGAATTTGGCCACAATGTTCCTAGGAGTTTCTCTTTTTTGATCTCTTTCAGGCGGTGATCGATGGATTCCTTCAATACTTATTTTGCCCTCTGGTTCTAGAATCTCAGGGCAGTTTTCCTTGATAATTTCATGAAAGATGATGTCCAGGCTCCTTTTTGATCATGGCTTTCAGGTAGTCCCATAATTTTTAAATTGTCTCTCCTGGATCTATTTTCCAGGTCAGTTGTTTTTCCCATGAGATATTTCACATTCTCTTCCATTTTTTCATTCTTTTGGTTTTGTTTGGTGATTTCTTGGTTTCTCAGAAAGTCATTAGACTCCATCTGTTCCATTCTAATTTTGAGAGAACTATTAAATTCAGTGAGCTTTTGAACCTCTTTTTCCATTTGGCTAATTCTGCTTTTGAAAGCATTCTTGTCCTCATTGGCTTTTTGAACCTCTTTTGCCAATTGAGTGAGCCTATTTTTCAAGGTGTTATTTTTCTTCAGCATTTTTTTGGGTCTCCTTTAGCAAGGTATTGACCCATTTTTCACACTTTTCTTGCATCTCTCTCATTTCTCTTCCCAGTTTTTCCTCCACCTGTTTAACTTGATTTTCAAAATCCTTTTTGAGATCTTCCATGGTCTGAGGGCCACCAGAAATCCACCTCGGATGTCTGGGATAGAGAGGTCCCTACCTCCACGTCTTTCCCTGATGGCAGGCATTGTACTTCCTCATCAGAAATGAAAGGAGGAAGGAACATCTCTTCCCCAAGAAAGTAGCTTTCTATGGTCTTATTTTTCTTCTCTTTTCTGGGCATTTTCCCAGAAAATTACTTGACTTCTGAGATTCCTCTGCACTCCAGCCTAGATCTGCCCAGCCAGTGCTTGGGGTCTTAGATTCAAATGCTGCTCCCCAGCCTCAGGGCTTTCCATGGCGGGCAGGGCTGCTATTCAATGTGAGCTTAAGTTCTGGTGCTCAGGTGGGGGCAGGGCCACCTCCCAGGCTCAGTTCTCTCACGGGCTTTATGCAGAGACCTTCGGTAATGACCCTGAGCTCCCTCCTGCTCCAGGAGTCCCGGGCTGCTGCTGCCTCTGCTCCTGCCTCTGCCGCTCCCTCTGCCGCTGCCTCCTGAGTGGGTCCGAGTCATGGAGACATCCCGCTCCCCTCTTGGCCAGCCCAGAAGTCTCTCTCACTGACCTGTAGTGCCTGTGGGCAGATGGACTTTGCGGCTGCTAGAGATTCCATCCTTGAAGCCTGCTGGGGTCTGCTCCTTTGGGGCCACGTGGCCAGGGTAGGGCAGGGCAGGAGTGAGCTCCGCTGTCCAGAGTGCTACAGATCCCTGGGGATGGCTTTCCAGGGCTCTCTGGAAAGGCAATCCCTTGCACTGTGTTTCTGCATGGCTTGCTCTGCTCAAGAATTTGTGGGGAGTTCTTTTTACAGGAAATTTATGGGCTGTGGATTTGGAACTACCTCCTCCCCCTTGGATGGTTAGATTTCAATGGTCAGAGATGATGGTAAGGGACACAGCATAAGCAAAGACATGGAAGCAGCTCAGTAGTGTACAGTAAGACAGTTTGGATTAAAGATGTTTTACATGGCAAGGAGAAGTAGGGAGAAATGCAGCTGCTTCTTAAGGGCTCTGAATGCATGGGGATCTGGACTTTCATTGATATATTATTAAGAGTTTTGCCATGAACTGGTAAATGTTAAGGTAAGAAGATGACTAGATGTAGGAAAGGTGCTGGGATAATCTGAATGGTGGTGATGAGAGTATGTAAAGAGGGAAAAGGAAGTATGGGGAGGGGTGGTCTGGTCACAGGAGATCTCCTCAGCTGAACTGAGGCAAAGGCAAGCTCAGGGGCTGGTAATCCCAGCTGCCCTATTGTCTTTCTTATTCCCCTGGACAGCTGAGGCACCCCTAGATGCTAATGCGTGTTCCTACCCCTCCTGGGGCTCCTCTCCTGGTGCTGAGGCTTGCCTGGGTCCTGGTGCGAGTTTTCTCTGCCCTGGGTCCTCTGTCCTTCTGGTTTGCCTCTGCCACCTTAGGAGGAACCCCCCTTATCTATTTTCTTCGTCTCAGGTGTTATGAGACTATTCGTTTCCTTCTTCTATTTCTACTCATCTGGGATTTTTCTGGGGAAATAGTTTATGGTTCTTTCATGGTCATCGATGGGGGAGGAGAGAGCATTTACTGATCTCTGCCATCCTGGCTCCAGGAAGTTCAAGTAGGTGACTTACCGAAGTTTGATCTTCGGGCTGACAGTCTTAGGAGCTGCTGCGCTGATATCTGGTGCTGGGCAGCTCTCACTGACTTGGTTTGGCTTGTCTCCCGCCTTGGGTGCCACTCCTCTGGTTCCACCCGCTGCCCAGGTTTCTTGGGTCTCTTCTGCTCCACTGTGCTGGCCATGCTGCGCTGTGCGCTGTGGGCTCACCCCTGTGGAACAGATCCTTCCCGTGGACCTTGCAGTCCAACCTGAGCTCCGAATCCGTCACCATCTGTCTCCCACTCAATTCTGCACCTCCAAAATTTGGTCAGATTCTCCTTTCAGAGGTACCTGGAGGAGTTTGTCGAGAGCTTAGGTGAGTCGTTGCTCTCACTCCACCATCTTGGCTCTGCCCGTACAAGGAAAAGAAAGAAGGTACCTAAAGGCAATGAGAATTGTGCACTGATTAGATATGCAAGATTAAGGTGGGCAGTGACTTAGAGGAAGGGGAGCCCAATTTATTCATTGCTGAATTAGAAAGTCAAAATGAAGGAAAGCCAAACAGATATCATCTCTTGAATGAAATACATGTGGATATATAATATTGACACACACGTATATATTCTAAGGAAAAATTACAAAGAAAAACACTAGCAAAGAAATAGGATCTAATTATTCAAACTCTAATGAATGGGAATGGAAGTTATCTTGGGATATTCTGGAAATCAGAATGGTATATTGGTGAGAACAGCTTTGATCTGGAATCAGAGGACTGGGAGCATTCAGATCCTGTACTTTCTGGGTGACTTTGGTTCAACACTCAACCTCTCTGGGTCCAGTTTCCTTGTGTATCAAATGAGGGGGTTGAAGTAGTTTGCCAGTTCTCACACATCTGGAGTATTATATTCAGTTCTGAGCATCTCTGTTTAGGCAGGACATTGATAAGATAGAATATGTCTAGACAAGTCCAGATAATTTCACAGAGATGATGAGTGCCAGGGATACCAGGTCATGTGTGGATTGGCTGAAGCAGTTAAGGCTATTCAGTCTGTGGGAGAGATGGGGATTATATGATAGCTTGATATAATTTGAGTATTCAAAGGGGTTATCATTTAGAAGAGGGAAGAGATTCATTCTGTGCAGCCCGTAGGGGCAATATTGGGACCACTAAGTAGAATGACTGACTGACTGAATGAATGAATGAAAAAATGAATTAATGAATGAATAATCTTTCATTAAATACTACTATATACTAGACACTCTGTTAACTGCTTTAGATAAAAATAGAAAAACACAATAGTCCCTGTCTTCAAGAAATTTACATTCTAATATGGAGAGACGGTACATCCACGTGGGTGCTGCTGCAGGGAAGATGGAAAGGTTCATTGGTCCTTAGGGAGAAAGACTGGTGATCTTGTGACTTCTTTAATATCAATTCCCCTGATACGATCATTTCTGTTTCCAGTATTGAATCATTAGAGAAAGCCAGGGACTTTGACAGTGGGACCTTTCTTTTCTGTGTCTTCCATCACTGTGGCTGCTGAGGTGGTAGAACCCATAGGGCCTGTACAGGCAGTAGCCAGGTTGCATCTTCAATGGAATTGCTTCCCTGGACAGTGGCTGTGTGAGCCAAAATGGAAGCAGGACCAATCAGTGGTCCAGGGAGCAGGAGGTGTGCTGCTCCTCCTGGGCGTCTTGGGTTGAGGATTCTGGGTTTTGTGGGGAGAAGTTATGCTTGAGGTGATGACAAAGGCTTGAGCTGCTTGGTACATCCAACTTCCTGCCTCTCCCTCAAGGAGCCTTCCTTACCCCATTGATGGCAGAGCTGGTGGTGTTGTGGATGAATTCCTTCTCTATAAGGTTGTTCCCCTCTGTCATGGCTGTGGAGGCCCTGCTAGAAGCAGGGCTGATGATATGGTATTCCCTGAGCTCTTGGACTTACCTGACTGTTGCTAAGTAGACCTGGTGGGCAGAGGCAAAGAGATAAATTGCATTCCAATATCAAGAATTTTCTTACAATCTAAGTGATTCCCCAAAGAATGGTGGACCTCCTGTTATTGGAAGTGTTCAGGAAAGTAAAGGCTGCTCATGTGATAACAGTGCCAGGGGTGAGAGTATCCTGGCCCATGTCCCATGGATGCTTCCCATGATCAGATTCTCTGACTTTATGAGTACCAACTTTTGAATTATTTTCATATCATTAAATAGACTTAGCATTAATATAATTTCATTAGACAGGTGGTAATTTCATCTTTCTTTGATGACTCAGAAGGCCCTCCAGGGTATCGTAAGAATTCAGGAGGATCATTTGGAATATGGTGAGGCAGCTTCCCCCTACCTCTCTTCCCAAAGATATGAGATGACCAAAAGATAGGGTATGTCTCCTTTAGCTGCTCAGACTCCCACCACAAGGCATCGCCTGCTTAGGCCAGGAGGATCCCATGCTTCTCATTCTCCTCATCCATCTCCATTTTTTAAAACTGACTCTCATCTGTGCTTCATTCCTTTCAAGAATAGGAGGAGACTGGGCACAGTGGAAAAAGCACTGGATTTGGATTCAGAGGACCTGAGTTCAAATCTTGCCTCTATGCTTTTGTGACCCCAGACAAGGCTCTTCCCTTCCTTGGACCTCAGTTTCCTTTTCTGTAAAATGAGGAGGTTGGACCACATGGCCTCTGAGGTCCCTTCTAGCTCTAGACCTAGAATCCTTTATGCGACCTTGGGCAAGTGACTTGCCTTCCCTGGGCCTCAGTCTCCTTATCTGTTAAAAAGTGTATGTGGGGAAAGGGTGGAGGGCACTAGATGAACTTTGATGGTCCTTCCAGCTATAAATCTGGAATCCTAGGATCCATATTCTGCTTAAGAAGGTAGGAGGAGAGGAAAAAGACACAGGGCTAGTCCTGAATGTAGGGAATGTCAGCCAGTTGTCACAAGTAGTTGGAACACTTTCCATTCTCTCAGACCATCATCATGACGTAATGCCTGAAATTCCATTACTATAGTTCAGAATGGGGACGAGGGGGTAGGGTAAGACTTGTTCAAGAAAGGGTGAAGTAGATCAGATTTGTCTTTGCTTCCCTCAAGTGCAACCTGCCTAACTAGTTGGTTGAATCCAAGAACTAGTAGCTAAGATATAATGGGAGATCATAGGTCCAGCCCCCTCATTTTACAGAGGAGGAAACTGAGGCCCAGGGAGGGAAAGACATTTGTTCAAGGTCACGCATTGGATCCAAGCTATAGAGAAGAAGGAACCTCAGAGGAGATTCAGTCCAACTCCCTGATCTAACAGTGAAGGAAACTGAGGTCCGAAGAAATAAAGAGACAGGATCAGAGGATCTCAGATATAGAGATGGAGAGACCCTCCAAGGTCCCCTAGTCCTACTTTCTCAGGAGGAGGGCCAAGACAGATTGTTTGGCATAAGTGAAGAGAGAGCTGGCCTAAGAGTACAGAAGGTCTGGGTTCAAGTCCTGTTAGTGATATCTAGAAGCTGTGTGACTCTCAGTATCTCATCTGTGTTAACTTCTCAGTATCATAGGTAATACTATAGGACTACAAGGTGGAGAGCAGGTACTCACCTGACTTGGTGGTCTCCTATCCAGTGAAATCACAGGTCTACCTTCCCCTACCTCCTGGTGACTGGTCTGGAGGGGGAGATCCTTTGGTTTGGAAAGGGGATCATGTTTTAACAAGATCCTTCACATTGATCCAGCACCCAGATAGGCAGCCCTTGATTAGGACAGAATAGAGATGCGCTAATTTGTTGTAGCCAAGGGAAAGCAGGAGACCCCTTTTGCATTAGATTTCACTGGTATGCCTAACAAGTAGAAGGATAGGGCTAAGAACAGCCCCCACCAGTTCATCTACAGACTTAAGTATCCACTTATGTATTTATATGTATTATGGCCTGTCCTTGATCTGGAGAACGTGGGCAGACCAATTTGACCTCTTCAAGGAACGTTATTCAGAATGAAGGGGTCCAAACCTCAGTTAAGTGCAAGGCCTCCAGTTAAATCCAGCACCACTCTGGAGCTATTGTGCAGGAGTGCCACCTCAGGAGGTAGCAGCCTGCCTGCTCTCCAATGTACGTTAACTAGTCCATTGACTACAACAAATGTGAGCTGATTGGACTTGGCTCTAATTGGAGGCAGCAAGGAAGAGCAGAAGCATGGCCCATTATCGAAATCGACTGCAAGGAAATCGCTGCTTTCCTGAGGACCTAGCCACTCTAATTGTTTGGCTTCCAGGGCCCCAGATGTATATTGGCCCAAGCACAGCTTGGGAGAAGGCAGACAGAGAGGGGCCAGGAAGGCAGCTCCCTATCACTCCAGGGATGCCACAGCACCTGCGTGCCCCCTTTAAACTGATCCAGGTCATCCTTTTGGCTGGGCACCCTGCTGGGAGAGCAGAGGGAGCCCATGGGATGACTGCACCTGGAGCCTAGCTGGGAGAGGGAGGGAGCCAGGGAGTTGTCAGGGCAAAGATGAAGAAGGGAGATGTTACTCAGATCAAGCCAACCAGCCATACTCAATCCTGGCTACATTCCCAACACCATGTTCTACGTTTTAGGGGATGCAAGAGGAATATATGTAGGATTCTGCCTTCAAGGAGCAAAGTTTCAAATAAAGAAGCTAACACACATGATAATAAAAGTAACAAGTAGCATTTCAGTAGAGCTTTAAGGTTGTGAAAGTGCTTTACAAATATTATCTCACTTTAATCTTATAACAACCCGAGGGAGTAGGTTTTTAAATTATCATTATTACTTACAGTTGAGGAAACTGAGGCAGATAGAGGTGAAGTGACTTGCACAAGTTCACACACCTCTTAAGTGTCTGAGAATGGATTTGAATTTATATTTTCTTGACTCTAGGTCCAGTGCCACTAAGTGCCACTAAGGTATATAGTAGATAAAACAATGTACCTGATTATAAATCATGGCTCCTCCATTAACTAATTGGACAGATCACTCTGGACATCATTTTTTTATGTGTAAAATGAAGGGGTTGGACAAAAAAGTCTCCAAGTTCCGTTATAGATATGAATCTGAGGACCTGATTTTACATCTTGGTTCTGGCACTCAGTATCTCTGTGATATTAGGCAGATTACTTCCCCTTCCTGGGCCTCAGTTTCCTTCTCTGTAAAGTGAGGATGTTAGACTATATGGGCTCCAAAACCCTTACCAACTATATATCCAGAACCCCCATGTGTGATCTTGGGTAAGTCTCTTCTCCTCCTTGGGTCTCAGTTTCCTCATCTGTAATATAAAGAGTTGGGCCAAATGACCTTTGAAATTCCTTTCAGTTCTAGCCTTTCTATGATCCTATGAATTCTGAATTGCAAGGATTAGGAGAGGAAAAAGTAGGAGTTTGTTACCTATGTGTTTGGGGTATAAAGCCATTGGTTTGCGGTTTCCTGCAATCCTAGTTCAAGGCCTTGCATAGATTAGGAAAGCAACACAATACCAGGTGGTGATATACTGGATCAGGAGTCAGATGACCCTGAAAGCCTTGCCTCTTACCATTACAAGCTGTGCTTCCGCGAGCAAATCATTTATCCTCTCTGAGGTTCAATTTCCTTTTCTATAAAACATGTCCAATAGAACCTATGTCACAGGTCTGAAATGAGAATCAGCTTAGGGGCTGAGAGCTGAAACATGTAGTCCCATCCCTTCATTTTACAGAGAAAGAAACTGAGTCAAAGAGAGATGAAGTGATTTGGCCAGAGTCACATATTTCTGAGATAGGATTGGAACTTCCTGATTCCAACCAAACAGTGGATATAGAACACTTTGCAAAGCAAGGCATTATAGAAATATCTACTGGTATTCTTGTTCTGCTAGAATTGCGCCTTTGCTTGAATTAGAAAATTAACTTTCTGGATCTTCCAGTTTCACCTGAATTACTTTTCCAGTATCTGCTGGTGAGGTCAAGATAGGGATGGAGGGTCAGACTTCCCCTCCCCTCAAGGTTCAATGGGACCTGTGGATTCTCCCTGTTTTGGGGGCACTATTTCTTTGATGAGAGGCAACATCTGGGGCCTTCCCTCTGATTGTTTTCTTTGTGACGTGGGAATTTCACCACCCAGAAGGAGAGGTCTCATTCTCATCTTGGGAGCACAAGGTGGACTTTTCTTTACGGACTGAGTTAAGGAAGGAAGAGGGAAGTCAGACTGTGGACTGAGAAAAAGGGCTCTCAAAAAGTCCACCCTGAAACCCTTCAGTCACTTCAAGCACAAAGGCTGGGACAAGTCAGAAATACTGCTTCATTGACATTTGACAGGCTTAAGTGACAGCTACTTATTTGGTGTTATTGTTATGACTTGAAATCCCCTTCTGGAAGAGTGGGCTGGAAGATGGCTCCCTCCCATGATCAGGGAAATCAGAACTTTTCAGAATTTGAATCTTGACTTCTCAGATATAGTAAATGCTATGACCTGAGAATCTTAGGGACTAGAAGGAATTTCTCAAAAATCATCATGCCCCCCAACCCCTTACCCAGGGACCTGTTAAAACTACCCCGAAGGAATCACCTTGCACTGACTTCTTAACTATCTTCAGGGATGAAGATGTCCTCCTGGGTCTTCCCTTCCTCCACCTCCTAGAGTCTATCCCATGGTTTCAGCCAGTGATGGTCAGATTATAATTTTATGAGTCTGGCTGAAATGTATTCAGGTTAATTTTTAGCTCATTTCTTCAAGGAGTTCAAGTTTCCCTAGGCTTGAAAAATTCAGTGACCAGGTACATTTCACTTGATTTTTTTGGAGAGATAGACAGCAGCAGCATCCTGCTGCCTTGGGAATTGAACTCTTCCAATGAGGAGAAGGGCAGAGCTAGTTACATAGCAGATTGGTGGGAGCTTCCTCTGACTTCCCCTCCTAGCCCTACTAAATACATATACACATACTTGCACAAACTCACCTGCACACATGGGTGGGTGGATGGATGGATGGATAGATGGATGAATATTTTTTATATCATAAAATATATTTTCAATTCATGTTTTATTGACTTTTCAGGAAGAATATTAACTCCCACCTGTTTGAGGCAGGCTTAAATAATTTTCTTATTTTAAATTTTAATATACAATTTATCTATTTTTCAATTTTCAACATTCGTTTCCACAAGAATTTGAATTCCAGATTTTCTCTCCATCTCTCCTCACCCCTACTCCAGGAAAGCAAACACTCCATCCACACCTTCCCCCAGTCAATCTTTCTTTTTATCACCTCCCCTTCTTCCATGTTCCTCCCCCTGTTTTTCTATAGGCCAAAATAGATTTTTATACCCAACTGCCTGTACATCTTATTTCACAGCTGCATACATAAACAATTTTTGACATTCATTTTTATTTATATTTTTTTATTTAACTCTTTGCAATCATTTTCACAAAATTTTGGGTTCCAAATTTTCTCCCCTTTTATCCCCTCCCCCCACCCCAATACACTGAGCATTCTAATTTTCCCTATCACCAATCTGCCCTCTCTTCTATCATCCCTCCCTTCTCTTGTCCCCATCTTCTCTTTTGTCCTGTAGGACCAGATGACTTTCTATTCCCCATTACCTGTATTTCTTATTTCCTAGTAGCAACAACAATACTGAACAATTGTTCCTAAAACTTTGAGTTCTAAATTCTCCCCATTCCTCCCTCCCCACCCATTCCCTTTGGGAAGGCAGGCAATTCAATATAGGCCCAATATGTGTATTTTTGCAAATGATGTTGATAATAATCATGTTGTGTAAGACTGTTATTTCCCTCCATCGTATCCTGCCCCCCATGTTTCTATTCTGTCTTTTGATCCTGTCCCTCCTCAAGTGTTGACTTCAAATTGCTCCCTCCTCCCATTGCTCTCCCTACCATCATCCCCCCCCTTGCTTATCTCCTTCTCCCTCACTTTCCTGTATTGTAACATAGGTTTTCCTACCAAAATGAGTGTGCATTTTATTCCTTCCTTTAATTGAATGTGATGAGGGTAAACTTCTTGTTTTTTTCTCAGCTCTCCCCATTTTCCCTCCACTAAAAAGTCTCCTGCTTGCCTCTTGAATGAGAGATAATTTACCCCATTCCATTTCACCCTCTTTCCTCCCACTACATTTCTCTCTCATCATTTACCTTAATTTCTTTTTAGATATGGTCCCATCCTATTCAATTCACTCTGTGCTCTCTGTCTCTGTATGTGCGTGCATGTGTGTATGTGTGTGTGCGTGCATGCATATATGTGTGTGTGTATGTGTGTGTGTATAATCCCACCAACTACCCAGATACTGAAAAATTTTAAGAGTTACAAATATTGTCTTTCCATGTAGGAATGTAAACAGTTCACTTTTGGTAAGTCCCCTCTGACTTCTCCTTGCTGTTTACTTTTTCATGCTTCTTCTCATTCTTGTGTTTAAAAGTCAAATTTTCTTTTCAGCTCTGGTCTTTTCATCAAGAATGCTTGAAAGTCCTCTGTTTCGTTGAAAGACCATATTTTCCCCTGAAGTATTATACTCAGTTTTGCTGGGTAGGTGATTCTTGGTTTGAGTCCTAGTTCCTTTGACTTCTGGAATATCCTATTCCACTCCCTTCAATCCCTTAATGTAGAAGCTGCTAGATCTTCAGTTATCCTGATTGTATTTCCACAATACTGGAATTGTTTCTTTCTAGTTGCTTGCAATATTTTCTCCTTGACCTGGGAATTCTGGAATTTGGCCACAATGTTCCTAAGAGTTTCTCTTTTTGGATCTCTTTCAGGCGGTGATGGATGGATTCCTTCAATACTTATTTTGCCCTCTGGTTCTAGAATCTCAGGGCAGTTTTCCTTGATAATTTCATGGAAGATGATGTCTAGGCTCTTTTTTTGATCATGGCTTTCAGGTAGTCCCATAATTTTTAAATTGTCTCTCCTGGATCTATTTTCCAGGTCAGTTGTTTTTCCCATGAGATATTTCACATTCTCTTCCATTTTTTCATTCTTTTGGTTTTGTTTTGTGATTTCTTGGTTTCTCATGAAGTCATTAGCCTCCATCTGTTACATTCTAATTTTGACAGAACTATTATCTTCAGTGAGCTTTTGAACCTCTTTTTCCATTTGACTAATTCTGCTTTTGAAAGCATTCTTGTCCTCATTGGCTTTTTGAACCTCTTTTGCCAATTGAGTGAGCCTATTTTTCAAGGTGTTATTTTCTTCAGCATTTTTTTGGGTCTCCTTTACCAAGGTTTTTCATGCTTTTCTTGTATCTCTCTCATTTCTCTTCCCAGTTTTTCCTCCACCTGTCTAACTTGCTTTTCAAAATCCTTTTTGAGCCCTTCCATGGCCTGAGTCCACCGGACATCCACCTGGAGTGTCTGGGATACAGAGGCCCCGCCCTCCACGTCTTTCCCTGATGGTAAGAATATTTCCTCGTCATCAGAATTGAAAGGTGGGAACATCTGTACCCCATCAAAATAGCTCTCTGTGGTCTTATTTTGCTTCCTTTTTCTGGGCATTTTCCCAGCCAGTTACTTGACTTCTGAGATTCCTCTGCACCCCCGCCTAGATCCACCCAGCTAGTGCTTGGGGTCTGAGATTCAAATGCTGCTTCCCAGTCTCAGGGTTATCCGTGGTGGGAGCGGCTGCTATTCAATGTGAGCTTCAGTTCTGGTGCTTGGGTGGGGGCAGGACCACCTCCCAGTCTCAGCTCTTTCAGGTGGTTTATGCAGAGACCTTCAGTAATGAAGATCCTGCCTGCTCGGGGAGTCCTGGGGGCCACCGCTGCTGCCTCTGCTGCTGCCTCTGCCTCCCGAGGGGCCCCGAGTCACGGATACACCCCGCTCCCCTCTTGGCCAGCCCAGACGTCTCTCTCACTGACCTGTAGTGTCTGTGGGCGCAGGGACCTTTGCGGCTGCCGGAGATTCCATCCCTGAAGCCTGCTTGGATCTGCTCCTCTCGGCCGCGGCCAGGGCAGCACAGGGGAGGACTCTGCTTTCCGGGGTGCGACGGACCCTGGGGATGGCTCTCCAGGGCTCTCTGGAATGGAAATCTTTTCCACTGTGTTTCTCTGCACCTTGTAGTGATCCAGAATTTGTGGGGAGTTCTTCTTGTAGGAAATATATGGGCTGTGGGTTCGGAGCTAGCATACGTGAGTCTTTCTACTCCGCCATCTTGGCTCCACCCCCCAACATTCATTTTTAAAGCTTTGAGTTCCATATTCTCTTCATTCCTCCCCACCCACACTCATTGAGAAAGCAAACAATTCAATATAGATCACACATGTGTAACAATGTAAAGTACTTCTATAATAGTTATGTTGTAAAAAACTAACCACATTTCCCTCTGTCCTATCCTCCCCTCAATTTATTCCATTTTCTCCCTTGACCTGTCCCCTCAAATAGTGTTTGCTTCTGATTATCCCTTTCTCCAATTTGCTGTCCCTTCTATTATTTTCTCTTTCCTATCCCCTTACCCCTTGCCTTCCTCCAGGGTAAAATAGATTTCCATACATAATTGAGTGTGTGTTATTCCCTTCCTAAGTCAAATCTCATGAGAGTAAACCTCACTTATTCCCTTTCATCCTCCCCCTCTTCCCCTTCATTGTAAAAGTTCTTTCTTGCCTCTTTTATATGAGATGATTTGCTACATTCTACCTCTATCTTTCTCTTTCTCCTAGTACATTCCACTCAACATTAAATTTTATTTTTTTAGGTAATTAGGTCAATTTCATGCAGGAAAATGTCTCATGGGTTACAAATATCATATTTCCATGTAGGAATGTAAACAGTTCAACTTTAATGAATTCCTTATGACTTCTCTTTCCTGTTTACCTTTTCATGTTTCTCTGGATTCTTGTATTTGAAAGGCAAATTTTCTATTCTGTTCTGATCTTTTCAACAAGAATGGTTGGCAGTCCTCTCTTTCATTGAAATTCCATTTTTCCCCTGAAGTATCATACTCAGTTTTGCTGGGTAGGCAATTCCTGGTTTTATTCCTACATCCTTTGACCTCCGGAATATCATATTCCAAGTCCTTCAATTCCTTAGTGTAGAAGATGCCAAAAACTGTGTTATTTTGATTGTATTTCCACAATACTTGAGTTGTTTCTTGCTGGCTGCTTCTAATATTTTCTCCTTGACCTGCGAACTCTGGAATTTGGCTACAATATTCCTAGGACTTTTCCTTTTGGCGTCTCTTTCAGGAGGTGAGCAGTGACTTCTTTATGTTTCTATTTTACACTCTGGTTCTAGAATATCATTGAAGTTTTCCTTGATAATTTCTTTTTTTTTTTTTATTTAGCTTTTTACATTCATTTTCACAAATTTTTGGGTTCCAAATTTTCTCCCCTTTTCTCCCCTCCCCCCACCCCAATACCCCAAGCAATCTAATTTTCCCTATCTCCAATCTTTCCTCTCTTCTGTCATCCCTCCCTTCCCTTGTCTCTATCTTCTCTTTTCTCCTGTAGGGCCAGATGACTTTCTATTCCTCATTAACTGTATGTCTTCTTTCCTAGTTGCAACAACAATACTAAACAATTGTTCCTAAAACTTTGAGTTCCAAATTCTCCCCATCCCTCCCTCCCCACCCATTCCCTTTGGTACGGCAGGCAATTCATTATAGGCCATATCTGTGTAGCTTTGCAAATGACCTTCCTGATAGTCGTGTTGTGTAAGACTAACTGAATTACCATCCCTCCTAACCTGCCCCTCATTGTTTCTCTTCTGTCCTTTGATCCTGTCCCTCCCCAAGTGTTGACTTTCAATTACTCCCTCCTCCCTTTGCCCTCCCTTCCATTACCCCCCCCCAATATCTCCTTCTCCCCCGCTTTCTTATACTGTAAGATAGGTTTTCATACCAAAATGCGTGTGCATTTCACTCCTTCGTTTAGTCAAATGTGATGAGGGTAAACTTTTGTTTGTTTGTTTGTTTGTTTGTTTTTTTTCCCTCAGCTCTCCTCTTTTTCCCTCCACTAAAAACATCTCCTACTTGCCTCTTAAATGACATATAGTTACCCCCTTCCATTTCCCCCTCTTTCCTCTCACTACATTTCTCTCTCACCATTTACCTTAATTTCTTTTAAGGTATGGTCCCATCCTATTCAGTTCAATCTGTGCTCTCTGTCTCTGCATGTGAATGCATGTGTGTATGTGTGTGCATGCGTGTACATGTGTATGTGTGGTCTCACCAACCACCCAGATACTGAAAAGTTTTAAGAGTTAGAAATATTGTCCTTCCCTGTATGAATGCAAACAGTTCATTTCTGGTAAGTCCCTTAATACTTCTCCTTGCTGTTTACTTTTGCATGCTTCCTCTCATTCTTGTGTTTGAAAGTCAAATTTTCTTTTCAGCTCTGGTCTTTTCATTAAGAATGATTGAAAGTCCTCTGTTTCATTGAAAGACCATATTTTCCCTTGAAGTATTATACTCAGTTTAGCTGGGTAGGTGATTCTTGGTTTGAGTCCTAGTTCCTTTGCCTTCTGGAATATCCTATTCCACGCCCTTCGATCCCTTAATGTAGAAGCTGCTAGATCTTGGGTTATCCTGATTGTATTTCCACAGTACTGGAATTGTTTCTTTCTGGCTGCTTGCAAGATTTTTTCCTTGAGCTGGGAGTTCTGGAATTTGGCCACAATGTTCCTAGGAGTTTCTCTTTTTGGATCTCTTTCAGGTGGTGATCGATGGATTCTTTCAATACTTAATTTGCCCTCTGGTCCTAGAATGTCAGGGCAGTTTTCCTTGATAATTTCATGCAAGACGATATCTAGGCTCTTTTTTTGATCATGGCTTTCAGGTAGTCCCATAATTTTTAAGTTGTCTCTCCTTGATCTATTTTCCAGGTCAGTTGTTTTTCCCATGAGATATTTCACATTCTCTACCATTTTATCGTTCTTTTGGTTTTGTTTGGTGATTTCTTGGTTTCTCATAAAGTCATTAGACTCCATCTGTTCCATTCTAATTTTGAGAGAACTATTAAATTCAGTGAGCTTTTGAGCCTCTTTTTCCATTTGGCTCATTCTGCTTTTGAATGCATTCTTCTCCTCATTGGCTTTTTGAACCTCTTTTGCCAATTGAGTGAGCCTATTTTTCAAGGTGTTAATTTCCTCAGCATTTTTCTGGGTCTCCTTTACCAAGATATTGACCTTTTTTTCATACTCTTCTTGCATCTTTGTCATTTCTCTTCCCAGTCTTTCCTCCACCTGTCTAACTTGCTTTTCAAAATCCTTTTTAAGGTCTTCCAAGGCCTGAGCCCACCCAACACCCCCCTGGGGTGTCTGGGGTACTGAGGCCCCACCCTCCACATCTTTCTCTGATGGGAGAAATACGTTCTCGTCCTCCCCATCAGATCCGAAGGTCGGGATCATTTGCATTTGTTGGAAAAAACTCTCTAAAGTCTTATTTTTCTTCCCCTTTCTAGGCATTTTCCCAGCCAGTTACTTGACTTCTGAGATTCCTTTCCACCCCCGCCTGGATCCGCCCAGCTAGTGCTTTGTCTCTGAGATTCAAATGCGCTTTCCCGCGGCAAGCTTTAGTTCTGGCGCAGGGGTGGGGGCAGGGCCGTCTCCTAAACTTGGGCCCTCAGGGGCTTTCCGCAGAGACTTTCAGGAACGGAGCCGGAGGGGGCGGGGTGGGGGGCCCCGCCTGCTGTGCTCAGCTCCCTTGGGGGTTTTATTCAGAGGCGTTCTGCAGTAGAGCAGGGTGGGGGCAGGGCCGTCTCCCCTGCTCGGCTCCCTCAGGTTGGAAAGACCTTCAGTATTGAAGATCCTACCTGCTGCTGGGGGATTCCTGAGTCCCGGGCCGCTGCCGCCTCAGCCGCCCGCCCACGCCTCTGCCTCCGCCGCCTCCTGCCCCCGTCTCTGCCACAGCCGCTTCCTCCCGAGGGGGCCTGATTCACGGAGGCGCTCTGCTCCCCTCCCCTATCGCAGCTTTCTTTTTCACTGACCTGTAGCTTCTGTGAGCGGAGGGACTTTCCCGGCTGCCGGAGCTTCCCCGGAGCTTTCCTCTCTGAAGTCTGCTCAGGTCAGCTTCTCTGGGGCCGCGGCCAGGGGTGGTGGTGGGGTCTGCTTTCCGGGGTGCGATGGACCCCGGGGACGGCTCTCCAGGGTTCAGTGGAACGGAAATCTCTTCCCCTATGTTTATGCACCCCCTGCAGAGATTCAGAATTTATGGGGATCTCCTTTTACCTCAATTCCATGGGTTGTGGGCTCGGAGCTCGTAAATGTGCGTCCTTCTACTCCGCCATCTTGGCTCCACCCCCTTCCTTGATAATTTCTTGAAAGGTGATGTCTAAGTTCTTTTTTGATCATGGTTTTCAGGCAGACCAATAATTTTTAAATTATCTCTCCTGGATCAGTTGTTTTTCTGATGAGATATTTCATATCTTATATTTTTTCATTCTTTTGGTTTTGTTTTATATTTTCTTGATTTCCCATATATTCATTAACTTTCATCTGCTCCATTCCAATTTTCAAAGAACCATTTTTTTCAGTGAACTTTTGGACCTCCTTTTCCATTTGGCAAATTCTACTTTTTAAGGCATTATTCTCCTCATTGGCTTTTTGGACCTCTTTTGCCATTTGGGTTAATCTACTTTTAAAGGTGTTATTTCCTTCAGCATTTTTTGTGTCTCCTTTAGCAAGTGGTTGATTTGATTTCCATTATTTTCTTGCATCATACTCATTTCTCTTCCCAATTTTTTCTCCACCTCTCTTACTTTATTTTCAAAATCTTTTTTGAGGTCTTCCATGGCCTGATAACATTTCATATTTTTTTTTGAGGCTTTGGAGGTAGGAGCATTAAGCACATTGCTGTCTTTCTCTGGTTGTATGCTTTGATTTTTCTCATGTCTCAGATTAGTTGCAAGGATCAAATGAGATAAAATTTGTAAAAGACTCAGCATGTGCCTGAATCATTATCATCACCACCATCATCATCCACAGGGAATTCTTTCTTGACCTGGACTCTTGAACCTGAGCCTTGCCATGCCTACCTGCCTGCATCCTCTCTTCTCTGATCCCTGGATGGATTGATTGTTGGATGGATGGATGAATGCATGAATGAATGAAAAAGTGATTATTAGGAGCTTGTTCCCTGACCAATACTGTTGGGCTACAAATCCAAAAGCAGAGTTCTGGACCTCAGGAGTTTCTATTCTAGTCAGAGAGATGATACAAAAAGGGGAATGGTGATCACAGAGGAGAACTTTCATAGAGAAAGAGGGATAGTGAGTAGGGTTGTAGGGAAATACATTAACACTTGGCAGGGAGGAGCAATGGCAGGATCAATTTGATTATGGTTCACAGTAGGAGATTATGGTTCACATGTGTGCATCTGCACATGCAGGCACTTGAGTCCACATGCACACAAAGCCTTGGACAAGGTGCTTGATGAAGCTGCAGAGATGGATAGAGAGTAGGGAATGATGTGAAGCTTCACTGAGGACTTTCCTGTATTTGTGGTTCAGGACCACACAGAGTCACAACGGGCTTTCTCACTCTAGTGCAATGTTTCTAATTACATTTCCTGCTGAGGACAAATTTAAAAGTCACATGGGATGTGAAGTAGAGAAAGAAAAGTCAGAAGGGTCCTTTCTAGCTGCAGCAAACCTGAAAACACCTCTTTCCTGGCATCAGCCTGACACACTGGGCATAGGGAATGGGGAAAGACCTGGAAAGAGACAGAGAGGAGAAAAAAGAAGAGAGAGCAGAAAGGGAAGAGGAAAGCACACACAAGATGGGGCAACCACTGGCATTTACCAAGAAGTCCTCTGGAAAAGTTAGCCCTTGAAGATAGATCAGAGCCTATACTGGGATTTCCAAAGGGAGCTATTTCAATCCCATGAAGAATTTTAAGGATTTTCTGTAGGAATTGCTGAGCGAATAATATTAAGGGATCAGTATATACACAATCTTAAGGAGTTTTTGAAGGAACAACCTTCTCAATTCCTTTTCCATAAGCATGTTGCTTGGAAACAGTCCTAGGTTCATAAGATCATGGACTTAGAGAGGGAAGAGACTTTGGACATCAGGTAGTTCAGGCCCCTCACTTTACAGAGGAGAAAACTGAGACCCAGAGAGGGGAAAGGACTTGACCAAGTGTTCATTTGTGTTCCCTACACATGAGGCCAGATCTCAAATCCTGAGCACTCCAAATCATGAGATTTGGAGCTAGAGGATCTCCATTCAAATACTGACTCTCCCCTCTTTTCCCTGGGTATCTTGGACAACAACACTTCAACTCCATGAATGAGCTGTAAGGTCCCTTCCTGCTCTAAATCTCTCATCTTGGGCAAGTCAGCTTCCTTCAGTTTCTTCTGTAAAATAAGGGTTTTGGACCAGATCACCTTTGAGTTCTTTCTAAGCTGCAAATCTATTTGCCTACAAGAGTCTCAGGAAGCACATTTAAAGGAAATGCTGTTATCTTTTCACAATTTCCTTATTAGATCATATGCCTGAAGTGAAATACTCTGCAAGTCTTTTGATTTTAACCATCCAATTGAAGCCCTCCTTCATACTTTGATGTCCCCCAAGCCCACAGTACAACATGTTTATTAATTGTTATTACACGTAACACACTAGTAGCAGTGAGGCATAGCAAATAGAGATCTGAACTTGAAATTAGGAAGACTTGTACTTGATTTCTATTTTAGAATCTATAAAAAAAGTTTGCAAATATATTTTGTTTTCACATTGCTCACATGACCCACTGTATCTTTTCTCCTCTTCTCTTCCAGTAAGCCAACTCATATTTTTAAAAAATTGAAAGTTAAATAAAAAGAATTTTGAAAGTTAAATAAAAAGAAACAAAAGCAATTTATGTATTTAAAAATATCTGAAAAAATGTATATGATAGTTCATACTTGTGGACCTCCCACTTTTACAAAGGAGTTAGTAGAGATATTATCTTATATCTCCTCTTTGTAGCCAAATTTGTTCTTTTTGATTTTGCAACATTCACATTTGATTGTTTTGTGGTGATATTCCTCATGTTTACAATGTTATAGTCATTGCATCTACTGTTTTCTTGACTCTGCTCACTTAAGATTTCATCAGTTCATAAAAGTCTTCCCATGCTTCCCTGCATTCATCATATTTATCACTTCTTACAGCAGAGTAATATTCTATTACATCCAGGTAACATACTTCATTTATCAACTCCTTAATTGATGGGCATCTATTTTATTGTTTCTCATTCTTTGCTACCACACAAAATACTATTATAGATATTTTGGTGTATCTGAGAACTTTTTTCTGACTGCTGACCTCTTTGGGGTATAAGTCTAGTACTGGAATCTTTGGATCAAGTGTTATGTTCATTTTAGTCACAGTGGTTTTACTGAATCACAGCTCCACTAGCAATGTGCTAGTGGGCCTATCTTCCCAAAGCATTTCAAAAATTCTTATCTTTTGTCATGTTTGTCAATTCACTGTATGAGATCTAGCCATCATGCATTTTTTAAAAGTGCCTACTGTGTGCCAGGCACTGTGCTAAGTTCTGAGGATACAAAAGAAGGCATAAAATCCCAATTTCTGCTCTCAAGGAGCTTGTGACCTTATGCAAACAGCTGATTGTAAACAAGCTTTATACTGTAGGATAAATTGGAGGTAATCTCAAAGGAAAGACTCTAATATTAAAGAGGACTACAAAAGACTTATTGTAGAAGATGGGACTTGAAGGAAGTCAGGAGGGGAAGATGAGGAAGTGGAGAGGCTCCAGGCATCAGCAAATGCTTGGAAGTCAGGAGATGGAGGGTCTCATTGCTCAAGGAACAGCAAGGAGGTCAGTGTCACTGAATCACAGAGTATGCAGGGGGGAGTAAGGCATAACAAGACTAAAAAGAAAAGAAAGGACAGTGTTCTAAACGACTTTGAATTCCAAACAAAGCATTATGTATATGATCCTGAAGCAATAGGGAGTCATTGGAGTTTCTTGAGGAGGAGAGTGACCTGATCAGATGTACACATAAGGAGAATCACTTTGATGACTGAAGGGAGGATGGGCTAGACTGTGGAGAGACCTGAGACAGGGAGAATAAAAAGGAAGCTATTGCAATAATCTAGATGCAAGATGATGAGGACCTGCACCAGGGTAATAGAGGAAAGGAAGGGGATGTATGTATGATGACAAGAAAGTAGAATTGACAGGGCTTGATGAGTGATTGGATAAAGGAAGTGAAGTGAAATCTCAGAGGTGTGTGAATTTATATTTCACTGATTATTAGTTATTTGGAGCATTTTCCAGATGCTTGTGAATAATTCATAATTTTATATTGAGAACTGTTTATTCATATTCTTTGGCCACTTTTCTGTTGGAGAATCTGCCTCAGACTCAGGGTCAATTGTGTGACCCAGATCAAGTCATGGAGTCTCTTTGATCCTCAGTTTCCTTAACTGTGGAATGGGGATAAGAACGCGATTTTGTGAGGATCAAATGAGATCATGTATGTAAAGCCCTTTACAATCTTTAAAGGGTTGCAGATATAAGAGCTTTATATCATACCGAGAAAACTGTGTCTGGAAACTTTCTCAGACTAGTTCTAAATCCTTTGAATGGAACTTCAGGAGTTTGGGTCAACAGATGAAAAACAACCTTACTTCTCTGAGGAGGAGAAGTAGCAGCAACAAATCTGAAAACACACAATGGGAAAATTTCTCTTTGATACTGCCCTTGATATATATGCTGTCTGCATTATATATTTTCTTTTATGTAGATGTTATTCCAATAATAACTCTTATTTTGTTAGCTATAGTGTATATTTTATTTAATATAAACATAAATGCTACATAAATTTATACCAATAATATCTCTCTATGTCCACACTGTTTATTTTAATGTATAGATTATACCAACAATCTCTCTGTCTCTCTCTCCCTCTTTGCCTCTTTCTTCCTCCCTCCTTCACTCCCTCTATCTCCTTTCTGCATTTTCTATTTCTCCTTCTCCCTCTTTTTTCTCTTTCTTTCACTAATGAATGTAAGAGCCATGCTTAGAATTAAAAGACCAGGGTAATAGAATTTGGAGTTAGGGGAATGTCAGCCCCAAGTCTGTGAAGACTTCTCCTGGGGAATGGGCTGATGAAAACTGTTCCAATGGCCATAAAGGTGACTGAGGCAGATGCTATGGAATGCTTAGGGCTTGGTCAGATATTGACAAATCATCCTCTGCTTCCTGGGCCATCACCAGTCATCCCAACATTTTATTTTGTAGATGACTCTGTGCAGCTCTGCCTCACTTAAATCCAATTCATGCACGAGCCAAAACATCACTCCATGATTTCATCAGTCTTCTTCAAAAATAAGGGATGAATAATATTCATTCACCCCAAATCTATTAAATGCCTATTAGAACTATGCTAGGACCTAGGGATGAAAAAATAAAAATGATACAGTTTCTGTTTTCAAGAAACATATTATATTGTGGAGAAAGAACAAAGCAACAGGTTATGAAACAAAACATATACAAAGTAAATGTAAGGTAATTTCATGGCAGATAAAGGGAATCAGGAACTAGAAGTGGGAAGGTGGAGGTTGAGGTCAGTATGAACCTCATAGAGCATATGGCAAATATATAGAAATGTTTGTGTTCAGTGATAATCATCAAATTCATGATAAAAAAGAAAACTTTTAAAAATCAGTGTATGAGCAGAACTGCCTCCAAAGCTTAGTCCTTGGATGTATGCTCATTTTGACTCTTATTTTCCCCTTTTAAAAATCATTCTTTCAATTCTTAAGACAAGATAATGGATTAGAGGCAACCTAGGTGAATTCTCTCAATATTCCCCATCAAACAACTTTAAAATAATACCTGAAATTAAATTTTGGAGTGGCAAAACCAACAAAAAGTCAGTGTGAGACATTTTTCTGGCCTAAGAAGACTTAGGAGGTCAGCAGGAGAAGTTTGTGACATCAATGTGGAAGCCTGTCTGGAGCACACACATATGATGGCAGTAACAGTGGTCACAGAAGCAGCAGCACCTTTGAGAGTTCTGGCAATTCTACTGCTCATATGCAGTTTTGGATCACAGTTTCAGAGCAGGGAGGAACATTGGGGGTTGGTTACAAGGGAACAGGGACCCTGATCACATTTCCAAGGCAAAAAGAATGATGATCCTTCTGGCTTCAAGGAACCAGGGGCTCTTCCTGGGTAAAGACCAGAGCACAGACTAAGAGAGCAGTGATCATGCTTCTCCATGGATCAAACCACTTTGGAAGGACCAAAAACTTCCTGACCTCTAAGACTAGCTCCAAAAACAGCAGCACAAAAGAGCATGAAACTTGAGATAGTGCCTCCCCATTCCCAGGTAAGCAGAACCCAATTTTAATATAAAGTTAAAGGAAAGAAATAGGTTGGAAAAATGAACAAACGACAAAACAATTTTACCATAAAAAGCTACTACAGTGATAGGAAAGAAGATATACACTCAGAAGAAGACAACAATGTGAAAACAGCTACAAACAAAGCTTCAAAAATATTCGTTGGATTTCCCAACTGATAAATGGTCAAAGGATATGAACGGGAAGTTTTCAGATAAAGAAACCAAAACTATCTTTAAGCATATGAAGAAATGCTATAAATCACTCTTAATTAGAGAAATACAAATTAAAACAACCCTGAGCTACCTACCACCTCACACCTATCAGGTTGGTTAATATGACAAAAAAGGAAAATGATAAATGTTGGAGAGGATGTGGGAAATTTGGGATACTGATGCATTGTTGGTGAACTGATCCAGCCATTCTGGAGAGCAACTTGGAACTATGTCCAATGGGCTATCATACTCTGTGATCCAGCAACATCACTGCTATGTTTGTATCCCAAAAAGATCATAAAAAGGGGAAAGGACATATGTGTGCAAAAATATTTATAACAGCCCTTTTTATGGTGGCAAAGCATTGGAAATTGACCTATCATTTGAGGAATGGTTGAACAAACTGTGGTATACAAATGTAATAGAATGCTATTATGAAATGATAAGTTATAAACATGAAAATGTCAGAGAATCCTGGAGAAACTTATATGAACTGATGCAAAGTGAGATTTGTAGAACCAGATAAACATCCTTCATAGAATCAGCAGCATTGTTTGATGATAAACTATGAATGACTCAGCTCTTCTCAGCAACACAATGATCCAAGACAAGTAAAAAGGACTCATGAAGGAAAATGCTATTCATATCCACATAAAGAACTGATGGACTATGAATGTAGATTGAAGCATATTTTTTTTCACATTTTGCATGTTTTTTTTCTTTTGCTCTGTTACTTCTTTCTCAACTGTGACTAATATGATTTTTTTACGTGATAGCACATGTATAAACTATATCAAACTGCCTACCATTTTCAGAATGGAGAGGGAAGGGAGAGAGGGAAAAATTTGGAGCTCATCAACGTGCAAAAATGAATGCTAAAAATTTTCTTGACATGTAACTGGGGAAAAAATAAAATACTACTAAACTAAAAACTGAAACTGGTACTTGAAAAAATAAAACACAGAAAACTGAAAAAAATAAAGTATACCATATGGTTTGAAAAACAAAACAAAAAAAAGTGCTAATTGGATCCAAGCCCAACAAGAATTCCTAGAAGACTTAAAGAAAGAGAAAGTGTGGTAGAGGAAAAACTGGGAAAAGGAATGAGAGTGGAGCAAGAAAATTATAAGAAGAGAATTAATGGTTTGATGAAAGAGGCACAAAAATATTGAAGAAAATAACACCTTAAAAACAGAATTTACTTAATGGTAAAATAAGCATTTATTGGACATGATCAATGCTGTAATTTGCTTTTAATTTTTGTTAATTGAAAAAAATAATAAAAAAGAAGCACAAAAATTAATTGAAGAAAAGAATATCTTAAAGAGAAGAATAGATCAAATAGAAAAAGAGGTACAAAATATAACTGAAGAAATCATTAAAAATTAGAATTGGGCATGTGGAAGCTAATGACACAATGAAACATCGAGAAACAATAAAACAAAATCAATTAAATTAAAAATTGAAGAAAATGTGAAATGTCTCTAGAAAAAATAACTGACCTTGGAAAATAGATCAAGGAGAGATAATTTAAGAATTATTGGATTACCAGAAAATCATAATCAACAAAAGAGTGTAGATATCATATTTCAAGAAATTATGAAGGAAAATTGCCCTGACATCCTAGAATCAGATATTAAAAAAGAAATGGAAAGAATTCACTAATCACCTCCTGAGATAGATCTCAAAACAAAAAAAATTCCAGGGATATTATAGTCAAATCCCAGAACTCTTAGTTTAAGGAGAAAATATCGCTGGTAGGCCAAAAAGAAATTATTCACATGTCATGGAGCCACAATCAGGATCACACAAAATTTAGCAGCTTAAATGTTAAAGGAGCAGAGGATTTAGAATATGATATTCTGGAGGCAAAGGAGCTAGGATTACAACTACAAATTACCTACCAGCAAAACTGAGTATAATCCTTCAAGAGAAAATGTGAATATTTAATGAAATTGAGGACTTTCAAGCATTCCTGATGAAAAGGCCAGAACTGAATAGAAAATTTGACATTTGAACACAAGATTCAAGAGAAGCATAAAAAAGTAAACATTAAAGAGTAATCATTAGGGACTCAGTAAACTGTTTACATTCTTATATGGGGAGATGACACATGCAAGCTTCTAAAAATGTTATCATTATCAGAGAAGTTTACATAGGGAGTTTACATAAACAGAGGGCATAGATGTGAGTCAATTATGTTGGAATGATCTCAAAAAAATTAAGGGGTGAGAAATAGGGATGCAATGGAAGAAGAGGTAAAGGAGAACAAGAAAATTTTCCTCACATAAAAGAGGCATGCAAGGAAGAGCTTTTACTATGGAGAGGAAAATGATGTTGGTGTTGCTGGTGGTAGGCAATGTTTGGACTCTCATTGGAATTGGTTCAAAGAGAGAAGAAGTTAAAGAAACACTCAGTTGTGTATAGAAATGTAACTTACCCAATGAGGAAATAGAAGAGAAAGGATAAAGAAAGGGAGGGGAAGAAACAGAAAAAAATGGGATGTAGGTAAATGCACAGTAATCATAACTGTAAATGTGAATGGGATGAGCTTGACCATAAAGGAGAAGCAGCTAGCAGAATGGATTAAAAACCAGAATCCAACAATATATTGTTTACAAGAGACACACTTGAAACAGATACACACAGTTAAGATAAATGAGTAAAATCTAATATGCTGTAACTGAACAAAAAAAAAAAGGCAGAGCTAGCAATCATGATCTCAGACAAAGCAGAAATAGACCTAAGTAAAAGGGATAATTAGGGCAGGTAGATGGCAGAGTGGATGGAATGCTGGTCCAGAAGTCAGGAAGACTCATCTTTGTAAGTTCAAATCTGGCTTAAAACATTTACTAGTTGTGTGACGCTGGGCAAGTCACGTCACCCTGTTTGCCTCAGTTTCCTGACCTGTAAAGTGAGCTGGAGAAGAAAATGGTAAACCCCTCCAGTATCTTTGCCAAGTAAACCCCAAATGGTGTTAGGAAGAGTCAGACACAACTGAAAAGGAAACAACAACAAATCAGGGAAACTACATTTTGCTAAAAGGTAGTATAGAAATGGAACAGTATCAAAACTTTTCCAGCAAATATTGATGATCAAAAGCCTCATTTATCAAACACATAATGAGTAGAGAATTAGGTCAAATTTTTAAAAATAAGAGCCATTCCTCAATTGATAAATGATCAAAGGATATAAACAGGCAGTTTTCAGAAGAAATCAAAGCTATCCATAGTCATATGAAAAAATGCTTGAAGTCTCTAAAGATCAGAGAAAGACAATTAAAATGACTTCAAGGTCTCATTCACAAATATCAGAAATGATATATCGTAGAGGGGAAAATAGATGCACTAATGAACTCTTGGTGAAATAGTGCACTGTTTCAGCCATTCGAGAGAACAATTTGGAACTAGGCCGAAAGGGCTATAAAACTGTGTATACTCTTTGACCTAGCAGTACCATTAGTAGGTCTGTTTCTCATAGAGATCAAAGAAAAAGGAAAAAGACCTATATGTACAAAAATATTTATGGTAGTTCTTTTTCTGGTGGCAAAGAATTGGAAATTAGGGAGATGTTCACCAATTGGGGAATGGATGCATATGATTATGATAGACTGATGGAGTACTACTGTGCTGTGAAAATTATGGGGATAATTTTGAAAAAAACATGCCAAGACCTATATGAACTGATGCAAAGTGAAGTGAGAAGAACCAGGATATCCTTGTGCTCAGTTACAGCAATGTTGTAATGATGATCAACTGTGAAAGACTTAGCTACTCTGATCAACATGATAATCTAAGACAATTCCAAAATACTCATGATGAAAAAATGCTGTCTACTTCTAGAAAAAGAACTGATGAACTCTGAGTACAGATTGAAATATAATTTTCTCACTTTTTTCTTGCTTGTTTTGAAATATGGCAAATATGGAAATAACTTTTGTGTTATTTCACATGTATAATTGATAAATTGCTTGCCTTCTCATAGGAGGGGAGGAAGGGAGAGAATTTGGAGCTCAAAATTTAGAAAGAATGTTAAAAGTCAATAAATAATACATAAAAATATTTTTAAAATGGAGTAATTCTTTTCAATCAATATAATAATAAAAATAATAGAAGGAACATGATCCTTGACAGTTCCAAAGGACTCATGAATAAAAATAGTATCCACCTTCAAATAGAGAACTGATTGACTCAGAGTGCAGGTTGAAGCCCATTTTTTCCTTCTCTTTTATATTTCTTGTTTCTTTTCCCCCCTGCAATGTGGCTGTGTGGAAACATATTCTGCATGGTTTCATATGTATAACAAGTTTCATATTTCTTCCCTTCTCAGTAGTTGGGGGAAGAGTTCAGAGAGAGATAGAATTTGGAATGGAAAATGAAAATTAAGAAATAATCCAAATAAAATTCTATCTATAAATAAATTTAAATTAAATTTTAAAAAATGAATGCACTGAAGCTAATAAGAAAACCTAAGGAAAACAAAAAATGATTTTTGGAACCTATATTTGGAAAACTAAGGAGTTCTAGCCAGGTGGCATGTGTGTGTTCATCCTTCGCTGTTGAAGAAGACCATGCCATCAGAAAAATGATGACGTGACTTGCACTTGACTTTGTTTTGAGTGAGGGAGGGCTGTGCAGGTCACTAGCCTCACTTCTTCTCCAGAGCCATCTGAATCCAGTGACCAGATATTCATCAGAATGACTGGAGATGACCCAGGATGAGGCAATTGGGGTTAAGTGACTTGCCCAAGGTCACACAACTAGTGAGTGTCAAGTGTCTGAGTTCAGATTTGAACCCAGGTCCTCCTGACTCCTGCACTGGTACTCTAGCCACTGTACCACCTAGCTACCCCCAATCAGAAGGGATAAAAATGTGATAAAAGAAGACTGAGAGAGAAGGAAGGGCTGTTGGATTCTTACTTTGCATTTGTTTTTCTATGCCAAGGAGAATATTTTGAATGGAGAAAACAGAACAAAACAAATTATAACTGACATATGTACAGCTCTTCAAAATTTGCAAAGTACTCCATAAATATTTTCTCATTTTAGACTCATACAAGCCCTAGTACGTCGATCTTCAGGCATTATCATCTTTCTATTTTATGGATGAGGAAACTGAGGTTCAAGGACATTAAGTGCCTTATTCATGATTACAGATCTGGAAAGTGTCAGAGGTGAAATTAGAACCCATATCTTTCTGACTCCAAGTCTGCTCCATCCACATGCTACTACTCAAAAATGTTGACTCCTCAAAATAAGTAGGGAGACTGCAAGAGAACATTTAGTGGTCTTTGAGGAGTTCAAATCATGTGGGCCACACAAATTACAATCTATGTGTCCTACCAAGACAGAGGTTGTGATTTGTTGAGCCGCTTTCAGTGATCTTCAAATGATCAAGGAGATGGGAAAGGTACCATAAGATTGGAGAAGTATTAGTGCTCTGATTTTCACAAAAGGGAAGATAATGCAGTTTGCAAACTATAGGCTCATGAGGTTGACTATTAATTGGTCCAATCATTCTAGAAAGCAATTTGGAACTATGCCTGAAAAGTTATTCAACTTGATCCAGTGTTACAACTAAGTTTATACTCACAAAGGGATCAAAAAAAGAGGCAAAGGAGATATATGTGTGTGTACATACATATGTACATATGTATGTATATGTATATATATATATATATATAGTTATTTATAACATGTTTTGGTGGTGGCAGAGAATTGGAAACTGAGGAGTGCTCATCAATTGGGGAATGACTAAACAAGTTAGGGTATATGAATGTGATAGAATACTATTTTGCCACAAGAAATGATGCAGAAGATTTTAGATAAACCTGGGAAGACTTACATGAAATGAGGCAGAGTGAGGTAAACAGAATCAGGGGAACAATTTATATATGTGTGTACACACACACACACACACACAAAGACAAACAACTTTGAAAGATTTAAGAACTATGATCAACAAAATGGTCAAACCTTGGAGGATTCACAATGAAACATGCTACCTATCTCCTGATAGAAAAATGAAGGGCTCAGGGTAGAAATTGAGGTTTTTATTTTATTTATTTATTTTTTGGACATGGCCAGTGTGGGTATTTGTTTTGCTTCACTATATGCATTTGTAAGAGAATGTTTGTTTTTCTTTCCCGGTCATGAGAGGTTGGGAGCTGGGAGCAAGAGGAGGAGGATTTTCATTGATTGAAGAAATTAATTTTAAAAAAAGCCAATGTAATCAAGTTGCACTAAATGAGGCATATCATTGAGGAGTAGTGAGGTACTTGTCCTGCTGTCCTTGGTCCTGCTCAGGTCATATCTGAAGTATTGTGTTCAGTTCTAGACACCACATTTTCAACAGGATATAGATATAGTCAAAAACATCCAGACATGGGCAACGAAGATGGTGAAGGACCTCGAGTAAATGTCATAAGAGAAGAGCATAAGTTGAATGCACTGGAGATGCTGAGTCTAGAGAAGAGAAGACTCAAGGGAAATGTGATAGCTGTTCTTAAGGACTGTCACATGGGAGGGTAGTTAGACTGGTTCTGCCTTGTCCCAGAGGGCAGAACCAAGTAGCAGAGATAAAAATTTTGACATATCAGGAAGAATCCACTCACAATCCTAACTGGCCTAAAACAGAATGTGCTGCCTCTGGAGGTGGTGAACTCTTCTTTGCTGGTGGTCTTCAGGGAGAGGTAGGATGCCCATTTGGAGGGGATGGTGTATAGAAACTTCTCTATCCAGAATCCAAACATCTCCATCACTCACATGACTAGGAGGTATCCCTCTAGAAAATAGCCCTCCAGTAGCTAGGCTGTGGTAGAGATCAGCCCAAGCACTTGTTTCTGGGGTGGGAATGGGGAAAACACCTTCCTTTGTGTTACCAAGCCAAAACTCCCAAGAATTTTCCTCCTCACACCTTTGTCTTAATGACCTGACTTGTTCCTGGCTGGTCTTTGGAATCACCCCTTGGGGTCAGTAAAAGTTCTCATTATTGTAACAATGACCACGCAGTGCTACCAAACTTCTGAATCATCAAAGAAATTTCAAATGCTATTCTGTTGCAAATGTAATTTAGTATATGATTTTTTTTTTGTGAAACAGAATATTTCATGGCCTCAAACATGACACCATTCAACCAATTAGGAGAATCGGGAGCTGTAATGGATTTGCTGCAGTCACAATCAGCCTGTAATGTAATATAGCTTGTCACGCATCTCCACAGGAGAAGGAAAAGGACCCATGGTACTCAGCCAAGTCATCCACTTGGAATTCTCAATGAGACAGTGCTGATCATTTAAGTTTGTTCCAGTACAGAGTTTGCACCCCATATGGTTCCACTCTTGGAAGCCACCAAAGCTTCATTCTTCATTTAAGGTTATGGCATTTCAATCCCTTCTGCCTCCTACCTTGCCTTGTTTCCCTGAACCCGTGTCAGGCTGAGCCTTGTGATAAGTGTAGCAGATGTAACCATAGCCAGAGGATAGTACACACATCAAAAATTATTGTGTTCAAGCACCAAGCTCATGCCCTCAGATGTCCTCGGAAGCATTGCGCCTTAATGGGATGAGCCTCCACCTACAGAGGGACAGGAAGTTGAGCAGCTCAGGAGCAATCTCCTGTGGGATTCATCTCCACTGCCAACCGTGGGACATAAGCTATTTCTCTTGATCAGAAAAAGGAAGATTTTTACCTTCCCCGACAAGAGATTATGTATGAAATGTAATGCACAAGCCCCAAGAGCATAAAGTCCTTTTCATTTTTTTTCTTGCTTCCTCTTATTTTCATAATACTGCAAGGATCCACAATTTCATTGACACAGATTACAATTCCTCTATGCTTTGCAGCTGCTTTTCATAAGTTGCTATGACTGGAAAAACAAGCCAAACCCAAAAAACCCTCGGCCCCAGTGAGGAACTTGTGCAGGCTTCACCAGGCTGGTCTTTGGATGACAGACTCCATCTGTCCATCACCGGGCCTTGTCCTGGGAGCCCTTCCAACTTCATAGGAGCTGCCAGTACTTGGGCTCTGCTGGCAGAGGTCACCTCCACACCAGGATGAAGCATGGGAGGAGGATATTGGCAGAGGATTTTAGTCATTAGGGAGCGTCATAAGTGAGCTTGTTTCCTGGCTTTTGCTCAGGTGATTACCACTTTGTATCCCACCAGTGAGGCCCTCTTCCACCCACCCATAGTCTCCTCTTCCTGTAGGCTATCACTGATCTAGAGTCCCATTTAACATCCAAGTGACTTGATACAAAAGGATCTGTAAGATCAGGTCAAAGGCCAAACTGTAAGGAATACTGTTTTTTGGAGTCCTACATCCTGTCCACTCCTTCCTCTAGGTCTCAAGACAGTCATTCCTCCAAGAGACTAAACACTCTCATATGCCTATGCTAGACCGGTTTAGAAGCTCTGAGGAAAATCCAGTGGTTGGATTGCCAAGAGGTAGTGTGGAATAGTAGAGAGAGCTCTGCATTTAGTGTCAGGAATACCTTAGTTTAAATCCAGCTCCAGACACTAGCTGTATGTCCCTAGCCAAACTGCTAAATCTCTCTGTGTTTCAGTTTCCTCATCTGCAAAATGAAGGGATTGGACTCAATGACTTCTAACATCCCTTCTACCTCAGGAGCTATGATTGGGACTGTCCTTGCAATAAATTAGCAAATGCATTTCTGCCATAGGACAGTTGGTTTGAATCGTGCTGGTGGAAAGACAGTAGGTTTGTGTTTATGATAGAAAGCCAAAAGGAGAGAAAATAAACAAACCCTTCTCTACCTAAGTAGGGAAGGTATTGTAGAAAGAGTATTAGATTCTGGGTTCAAGTCCTGACTGTCACACTATTGACTGTGAGAAAGCTGTGTTATGTCTCTGAGCCTCAGTTTTCTCATCAATAAATTGGGGATAATAACACCCATTCTACTTGCCTCTTATTATGGTGGAAGTGGAAGCTTTAAAGCAGACATGGAGTTACTAATATGCACAAGTATAGTTGCAGTAAATGATAGCCGTAAGGCAAAGTGTCACAGTATGTGTTCACTTAATAAAGCTGTTAATGGGATCTTTCCTACTTTGTGTACCAGTCTACTAATCCATAAACAATCATTAAGTGACTACCCTGTGCTTATTGGTATTCAAAGAAAATATAGCACTACTCTTCAAAGAATTTTCAAGGCTCAAGGTCTAGAATGGATCCCAGAAGACAATCTAGTCCCAGATCTTTATTTTACAGATCAGGAAAAGGAGACTGATGAAATGAAACAAATTCCTCCAGGTCATACAGCTATTAAGCCTCAGGTGCTGGATTTAAAACGGAGGCCTCTGACTCCAGAGTTAGTACTCTTTCTTCTATGCCCCAAGGCATTTTCTTCCTGCCCTCAAGAAGCTCATATTCTGTTGAGTGACAATATCAACATGTTGGCCATGTCTGAAATTGTATGCCTCATGCATTAATAGTAATACTAATAATTTTTATATCAAGGCTTGTAAAGTGCTACACATAAGTTACTTCATTTCATCCCTGCAACAATTCTGCATGGTTGGTGCTATTATTATCCCCACTTTACACATGAGGAAACAGAGGTTAAGGGACTTTCCCAGGGTCATATGGCTAGTAAGTGTCTAAGGCACTATTTGAACCTAGGTTCCTGATTGCAAGTCCAAGGCCTATCCACTATGCCACCCAGTAGCTTGTGGGTACATAGTTCTTTGCTCATCAAAGAACAGTCTTTGTCTTGAACCCTACTGACTTAGCCTTGAAAGCAGTATGGTTGGGAGAAGGAGATATTTCAAGTGTTTGCCATTTCATGAGGTGTGAGTACTTCTGTCACCAATGCACATGTTAACTACTCTAAGGTATGATCCCCTGAACACCTTCTGGAAGGGTTGAGGATCATCAATTTCAAGGGCAATGTAGTGTAATGTATAGAGGGATGAATATGGTATCAAGAGGGCCCATGTTTAAATTGTTACCCAGATGCCAATTAGTCATATGGCCCTAGGCAAATTGCTTTGCCCTCTTAATCTCAGTTTCTTCATTTGTAAAATGGGGGTAATAATGGCACCTGCTTCCTAGAGTAGTCATTCAAGTGATATGAAATATTTGGAAAGTGCTTTGAAAATTGCTGTATCAGTATTGGTTATCTTAGTCATCCTGAAGATAGGCAGGTGGGAGACTATGAGTGTGGAACATTGCATATGATATCATGCTCAGATTCAGTTGGTATACAGGCTAATTTTACAGAATTCTTCTTTTTCTCTTTTTTTGTCACTCATTACAAGGGATGACTTACTGTGGAGTAGAAGGGGAAGGAGTATACTGGGAAATATAGGTGATGTACAAACACAAGCTGAATTACAAATTTTGGAAAAGAAAAGCTGATAGATGAGCCTCTCTGGGCTTAGCCCATCTTCAGAAGATAGTAGAGCCCATCCCAGGAGCCTTTATACCTAGGTTGTACCTGCTAGAGCTTGTAGTCTGTCAGCACAGTCTTTGAGATCCCAGCTTCATCTTCACATCCTGGAGAGGAATTAGAGGGAGCCTTTAGTCAAGTTAGGGTGACAGTGAAGAGAACAGTGCCAAATGCTATGCCTACAGTACATCAGAATCCTTGGCTGCAGAGGTAGGGGAAGAGAAACATCTGCTGGGTTCTCTGTAGTGTCATGTGTATTAAAAAATGTTGAGTTGATTCACCTTCCTCCCTAGGTCAATCCAACCAGTGGGTGTTCACAAGCAGAGACTATGTGTGGAGGCAAGTGGTTTTGGGAATTATGGTTGGCCAGGATGGCCATGCCATTTGGCACCATTCTCTAAAAAATGAGGCTATCTAGACAGTCAGGGATTGGAGTAATATTTTGTGTTATGTGATACTCATCCTTAAAATGGAATTCTTTGGGAGCTCAGTAACTCTTTGAAAATATTTTATAGAGATACATGAATGTAATGGCCTATGATGACACCATAAGCACTAACGAATATGGAGAATTCAGAGAAGCCTGGGAAGAGTCATATGAATTCATCCAGAGTGAAGTAAGCAGAACCAGGAAAACAACGGCAACAACCTGACCAATGTGTAATTATAATGAACAAACCTGGCCCAGAAGAAAAGATGCAAAAATTCATGGTTTGCTGAGGAGGGAGGCTCTGTGACATTGAATAGACTGTACCCAGCTGATATGTTGGTTCGTTTAACAGAACTGCTTTGGTTCTCACTAATGTATTCTTAGTTATAAAGGTTGGCCCTCCGGAAAGAATAAGGGAAAGAGGTAAAATAAAAACAAAAGACATTAATACAATATTATAAGTAAATATAGGATATGGAGATCACTGGAAAGGAAGAAGAGTGAAGATTAGGGCAGCACTGGGGGAGGGGATGTACCAGCCGGTTTCATAACATTTTTGTGGCTTTTCCCCCCTAGTTTACAAAGCAGATTTATGGGAAATGGAAGTTGTCCATTAACCCCAGGGTTTATAGGAGAATTGAGCAAATGAAATTTTCTGGACTAGATGTTGTTTTTACAAATTATGGTCTGTGATGTTGCTCAGGTTGGAGGATGTCTAGAAAAAGGCAAAGGTTTCAGTCATACAGTGAGAATTTTCCCCTGTGGATGAATATTGAAAGCACATTTGGGTTTCGGCAGTGTCCCATTCTTGGCTAACATAGTGTGGGCTGCTGCTTTGTCATCAAAGCTTGGAATTTCTTTCCAGAGGGTCCTTGGGGACCTGCATTCAAATCATCTCTATTCCCAGCAAATTGTCCAAGAACTTGAGCGCTGAGAATAAGGAACCTGCTATTCTAGGACGGGTGCCTCCTAACTGGATTGTGGCAGACAGTTCTGGGGGAGCATGTACCTTGGCAGAGAAAGATTGAGAGAAGCTCAGTGAGAAATACCAGTTGTCCCATAAATGACCTCTAGCCCACGTTGGGTGTTGTACAGTAGCATGCACATAGGCTCTGAAGTCAAAGGTCTTGGCTTCTGTCCTTACTGGACACTGGGCAAGTCACCTGCCCTCTCTGTAAAAGAAGTTGAGATAGAAAGCTACTGAGGTCCCTTTCAGTTCTGGATCTATGATATTTTATGACCTTGGAGAGGTCACTTCACTCCTCTGGGCCTCAGTTTTCTCATCTGTAAAATGTGGGCATTAGACTAGATGGTTATGTCAAGCTCTAGACCTAGGACCTTGTGATTTCAGAGATGTTTTTGCTAAAGAACAATGAATAACGATGAAGAAGAAGGGAGACACGAATGAAAGAAGAGGGAACAATGAGAAGTCAAAAATTTGTGAAACCCAACCAGAGATTTGGGGAGGTCACAGGCACTCCTTGACTTCCATCACATCCTCCATTTTCTTTGGAACTGAAGGATATGAGATAGGGAGCTCTAGTTGACTTTCTACACACACAGATTTTCACTCAATTCTTGAATGATTATTTTTATTTTATTTTTAATAAAAAATTATTTCTTTAACTTTTTACATTCATTTTCACAAAAGTTTTGGGTTCCAAATTTTATCCCCTTTTATCCCCTCCTCTCACCCCAATACACCAAGTAATCTAATTTTCCCTATCACCTATCTGCCCTCTCTTCTATCATCCCTCCCTTCTCTTGTACCCATCTTCTCTTTTGTCTTGTAGGGCCAGATGACTTTCTATTCCCCATTAACTGTATTTCTTATTTCCTAGTAGAAACAACAATACTAAACAGTTGTTCATAAAACTTTGAGTTCCAAATTCTCCCCATCCCACCCTCCCTACCCATTCCCTTTGGAAAGGCAGGCAATTCAATATAGGCCCTATCTGTGTAGTATTGCAAATGACTTCGATAATAGTCATGTTGTGTAAGACTAACTGTATTTCCCTCCATCCTATCCTGCCTCCCATTGTTTCTATTCTGTCTTTTGATCCTGTCCCTCCCTGAGTGTTGACTTCAAATTGCTCCCTCCTCCCATTGCCCTCCCTTCCATCATCCCCCCCACCTTGCTTACCTCCTTCTCCCCCACTTTCCTGTATTGTAACATAGGTTTTCATGTCAAAATGAGTGTGGATTTTCTTCCTTCCTTTAGTTGAATGTGATGAGGGTAAACTTCATGGATTTTTCCTCAGCTCTCCTCTTTTACCCTCCACTAAAAAGTCTCCTGCTTGCCTCTTAAATGAGAGATAATTAACCCCATTCCATTTCACCCTCTCTCCTCCCACTACATTTCTCTCTCACCATTTAGCTTAATTTCTTTTAAGATATGGTCCCATCCTATTCAATTCACTCTGTGCTCTCTGTCTCTGTATGTGCTTGCATGTGTGTATGTGTGTGTGCATGCATGCGTGTACATGTCTGTGTGCATGTGTGCATGTGTGTGTATATGTGTGTGTGTGGTCCCACCAACTACCCAGATACTGAAAAGTTTTAAGAGTTACAAATATTGTCTTTCCATGTAGGAATGTAAACAGTTCACTTTTAGTAAGTCCCTTCTGACTTCTGTTTGCTGTTTACTTTTTCATACTTCTTCTCATTCTTGTGTTTGAAAGTCAAATTTTCTTTTCAGCTCTGGTCTTTTCATCAAGAATACTTGAAAGTCCTCTGTTTCATTGAAAGACCATATTTTCCCCTGAAGTATTATACTCAGTTTTGCTGGGTAGGTGATTCTTGGTTTGAGTCCTAGTTCCTTTGACTTCTGGAGTATCCTATTCCACGCCCTTTGTGGAATGTAGAAGCTGCTAGATCTTGAGTTATCCTGATTGTATTTCCACAATACTGGAATTGTTTCTTTCTAGCTGCTTGCAAGATTTTCTTCTTGACCTGGGAATTCTGGAATTTGGCCACAGTGTTCCTAGGAGTTTCTCTTTTTGGATCTCTTTCAGGCGGTGATCGATGGACTCTTTCAATACTTATTTTGCCCTCTGGTTGTAGAATATCAGGGCAGTTTTCCTCGATAATTTCATGAAAGATGATGTCTAGGCTCTTTTTTGATCATGACTTTCAGGTAGTCCCATAATTTTTAAATTGTCTCTCTTGGATCTATTTTCCAGGTCAGTTGTTTTTCCAATGAGATGTTTCACATTCTCTTCCATTTTTTTATTCTTTTGGTTTTCTTTTGTGATTTCTTGGTTTCTCAGAAAGTCATTAGACTGGGGGGGTGGAGTCAAAATGGCGGAGTAGAAAGACTTACGTATGCTAGCTCCGAACCCAGAGCCCATGGATTTAATGTAAGAAGAGCTCCCCACAAGTTCTGGATCACTGTAGGGTGTGCAGAAACACAGTGGAAGAGATTTCCGTTCCAGAGAGCCCTGGAGAGCCGTCCCCAGGGTCCGTCGTGCCCCGGAAAGCAGACCCCACACCAGCGCTGCCCTGGCCGGGTGGCCCCAGAGGAGCAGATCTGAGCAGGCTTCAGGGACAGAACCTCCAGTGACCAGGAAGGTCCCTCTGCTCACAGACGCTACAGGTCAGTGAGAGACACGTCTGGGCTGGCCGAGAGGGGAGTGGGGTGTCTCTTTGGCTCGGGTCCCCTCGGGAGAAAGTGGCAGAGGCAGAGGCAGGGGCAGGAAGCGGTGGAGGCAGAGGGAGCAGCGGCGGCCCCCGGGACTCCTCAAGCAGGCAGGCAGAAGCTCAAGTCTCTGCATAAACCCCCTGAGGGAGCCCAGCCTGGGAGACGGCCCTGCCCCACCCGCTCCATTACTGAAGGTCTCTGCATAAAGCCCCTGAGGGAAATGAGCCTGGAAGACTGCCCCGCACCCACCCGCTCCATTCATGAATGTCTCTGCATAAAGCCCCTGAGGGAACTGAGCCTGGGAGGCGGCCCTGCCCCCACCCCAGCACCAGAACTTAAGCTCACATTGAATAGCAGCTGTGCCTGCCACGGAAAGCCCATTTGAATCTCAGACCCCAAGCACCAGCTGGGCAGATCTAGGTGGCGGTTGACAGGAATCTCAGCAGTCAAGTAACTGGCTGGGAAAATGCCCAGAAAAGAGAAGAAAAATAAGACTATAGACAGCTACTTTGATGGGGTACAGATGTTCCCGCCTTTCGGATCTGATGATGAGGACATATTCTTGCCATCAGGGAAAGACGTGGAGGGTGGGACCTCGGTACCCCAGCCATCCCAGGGGGATGTCGGCTGGGCTCAGGCCTTGGAAGAGCTCAAAAAGGATTTTGAAAAGCAAGTTACACAGGTGGAGGAAAAACTGGGAAGAGAAATGAGAGAGATGTAAGAAAAGTATGAAAAACGGGTCAGTACCTTGGTAAAGGAGACCCAAAAAATGCTGAAGAAAATAACACCTTGAAAAATAGGCTCACTCAATTGGCAAAAGAGGGTCAAAAAACCAATGAGGAGAAGAATGCTTTCAAAAGCAGAATTAGCCAAATGGAAAAAGAGGTTCAAAAGCTCACTGAAGAGAATAGTTCTCTCAAAATTAGAATGGAACAGATGGAGTCCAATGACTTTATGAGAAACCAAGAAATCACCAAAAAACCAAAAGAATGAAAACATGGAAGATAATGTGAAATATCTCATGGGAAAAACAACTGACCTGGAAAATAGATCCAGGAGAGACAATTTAAAAATTAAGGGACTACCTGAAAGTCATGATCAAAAAAAGAGCCTAGACATCATCTCCCATGAAATTATCAAGGAAAACTGCCCCGACATTCTACAATCAGAGGGCAAAATAAGTATTGAAAGAATCCATCGATCACCACCTGAAAGAAATCCAAGAAGAGAAACTCCTAGGAACATTGGGGCCAAATTCCAGAGTTCCCAGGTCAAGGAGAAAATCTTGCAAGCAGCTAGAAAGAAACAATTCCAGTATTGTGGAAATACAATCAGGATAACTCAAGATCTAGAAGCTTCTACATTAAGGGATCGAAGGGAGTGGAATAGGATATTCCAGAAGTCAAAGGAACTAGGGCTCAAACCAAGAATCACCTACCCAGCAAACTGAGTATAATACTTCAGGGGAAAATATGGTCTTTCAACAAAACAGAGGACTTTCAAACATTCTTGATGAAAAGACCAGAGTTGAAAAGAAAATTTGACTTTCAAACACAAGAATGAGAAGAAGCATGAAAAAGGAAACAGCAAAGAGAAGTCATATAAGGGACTTACCAAAAGTGAACTGTTTACATTCCTATATGGAAAGGCAATATTTGTAACTCTTAAAACCTTTCAGTATCTGGGTAGTTGGTGGGACCATACACACACATTTACACGCATGCATGCACACACACATACACACATGCACACACATACAGAGACAGAGAGCACAGAGTGAATTGAATAGGATGGGACCATATGTTAAAATAAATTAAGGTAAATGGTGAGAGAGAAAGATAGGGAGAGGAAAGAGGGTGAAATGGAATGGGGTATATTATCCCTCATTTAAGAGGCAAGCAGGAGACTTTTAGTGGAGGGAAAAAGAGGAGAGCTGAGAAAAAAAAACAAGAAGTTTACCCTCATCACATTCAACTAAAGGAAGGAATAAAATGCACAATCATTTTGGTATAAAAGCCTATCTTAGAGTACAGATAAATGGGAGAGAAGGAGATAAGCAAGGGGGAGGATGATGGAAGGGAGGGCAATGGGAGGAGGGAGCAATTTGAAATCAACACTCAGGGAGGGACAGGATCAAAAGACAGAATAGAAACAATGAGGGGCAGGATAGGATGGAGGGTAATTCAGGTAGTCTTACACAACATGACTATTATCGAAGTCATTTGCAATACTACACAGATAGGGCCTATATTGAATTGCCTGCCTTCCCAAAGGAAATGGGTGGGGAGGGAGGGATGGGGAGAATTTGGAACTCAAAGTTTTAGGAACAACTGTTGAGTGTTGTTGTTGCTACTAGGAAATAAGAAATACAGTTAATGGGGAATAGAAAGTCATTTGGCCCTACAGGACAAAAGAGAAGATGGGTACAAGAGAAGGGAGGGATGACAGAAGAAAGGGCAGTTTGGAGATAGGGAAAATTATTATGCTCGGTGTATTGGGATGGGGGGAGGGGTAAAAGGGGAGAAAGTTTGGAACCCAAAATTTTGTGAAAATGAATGTAAAACGTTAAATAAAGAAGTAAATAAATAAGAAAGTCATTAGACTGCATCTGTTCCATTCCAATTTTGAGAGAACTATTATCTTCAGTGAGCTTTTGAACCTCTTTTTCCATTTGGCTAATTCTGCTTTTGAAAGCATTCTTCTCCTCTTTGGTTTTTTGACCCTCTTTTGCCAATTGAGTGAGCCTATTTTTCAAGGTGTTATTTTCTTCAGCATTTTTTTGGGACTCCTTTAGCAAGGTATTGACCCGTTTTTCATGCTTTTCTTGCGTCTCTCTCATTTCTCTTCCCAGTTTTTCCTCCACCTGTGTAACTTGCTTTTCAAAATCCTTTTTGAGCTCTTCCAAGGCCTGAGCCCAGCCGACATCCCCCTGGGATGTCTGGGGTACCGAGGTCCCACCCTCCACGTCTTTCCCTGATGGCAAGAATATGTCCTCATCATCAGATCCGAAAGGCGGGAACATCTGTACCCCATCAAAGTAGCTGTCTATAGTCTTATTTTTCTTCTCTTTTCTGGGCATTTTCCCAGCCAGTTACTTGACTGCTGAGATTCCTGTCAACCGCCACCTAGATCTGCCCAGCTGGTGCTTGGGGTCTGAGATTCAAATGGGCTTTCCGTGGCAGGCACAGCTGCTATTCAATGTGAGCTTAAGTTCTGGTGCTTGGGTGGGGGCAGGGCCACCTCCCAGGCTCAGTTCCCTCAGGGGCTTTATGCAAAGACCCTCAGTAATGGGGCCCGTGGAGGCAGGGCCGTCTCCCATGCTCATTTCCCTCAGGGGGTTTGTGCAGACACCTTCAGTAATGGGGCAGGTGCGGGCAGAGCCGTCTCTCAGGCTCAGTTCCCTCAGGGGGTTTATGCAGAGACCTTCAGTAATGGCCTTGAACTTCTGCCTGCTTTTGGGGGAGCCCCAGGCTGCCACCACTGCCTTTGCTGCTGCCTCTGCCGCCCCCTCTTCTGCTGCCTTCTGAAGTGGCCAAGCCACGGAGACACCCCGCTCCCCTCTTGGCCAGCCTAGACGTCTCTCTCACTAACCTGTAGCGTCTGTGGGTGGAGGGACCTTCCTGGCTGCCGGAGGTTCTGTCCCTGAAGCCTGCCCGGATCTGCTTCTTTTAGGCCTCCTGGCCAGGGCAGCACAGGGGTGGACTCCACTGTCCAGAGCGTGACGGACCCCTGGGGACGGCCTTCCAGGCTCTCTGGAACGGAAATCTTTTCCATTGTGTTTCTGCGCGCCTTGCAGTGCTCCAGAATTTGTGGGGAGTTCTTCTTGCAGGAAATATCTGGGCTGTGGGTTTGGAGCTAGCATACGTGAGTCTTTCTACTCTGCCATCTTGGCTCCACCCCCAAGTGATTATTTTTTTAAACAATTACTTCTCTATCTATGGTAACACAAGCTTGCTATGGTATGTCACCAGAGATATGATTTCTTGGAGAAATGGAATAACAGAAATCATCATAGACACATGATCCAAGAGGTGGGGTAGTCATATATTGAGAGATAAGGGAAGTCTACTATTAGGTTCTACTGGTAGTGATGACAATGAAATAATGTAGACCTCCAGGAACACCTTAGGTATCTTCTCTGGAGTGTCTGTGAATGGTCATAGACAAACTTTGCCAGGGCAGGGATGATAGGCATCAGTTGTAATGAGTAAGGTTGGAAGGAGTAAGCACACCAGTGAGACTTTAGATACAGTGCAGGATTAAACAATTCTTCTTGGATTTTGGATTGAAAGCATGACATCATTTCTGTCCTGGAAAAGATGGGGTTTCATTCTTTTTTTTTTTCTTTTAGAGAAGAAAAAGGCAACCTGGTTTGAGCCTACTTCCCTTTTATGTTGGTAATTTGGTGCTATATTTAGTTGCCTCTTCTAGAGAGCAGTGAAGATCCCCTCTCTTGTTTCAATGTGTGAATGGACAAATGAAAAAAGACAAATTCATGTTTGGGTGCCTGTCAGCTAGTGTGATGAGAAATAAGAAATATATGTCCACCAGGCCAGCCCATTTGTCTTTCAAGAGAGGGAGCCTTGTGCTAGCAATGGCTCATCCTCCTTGAGAGAAAGAAATGAAAATAACTCACCTAGCTGGTTTGGTTTACAAAAGAGAAAATTGTCCTTCAGACCAATCCCTACATCATGAAAAGGTCTGAAGAAATGCATTCCCATCTCAGTCCTACAACTTCTATGGGTTACTGCCCCACCTTGGGCCTCAGTTTCTCAACTGTAAACTGATCTCTATAGTCTCTTGCATTCCTGATTCCATGAACTTCTATTCTTGTTATTTAGAGATGGATAATTTGAAAATCAAGAGAAACTGATAATTGCATTAGTATCCCAGGCACCATGATAATATAAGCTTCTTGGTGGTATTCAAATGAACATACTCAAATGGTGATCCTAATTACATTGGGCAATGCCAAAACACTGCCAGAGAATGGTGGAGTCGAAAGAACACTGCCTCTAGAATCTGAGAATTTGGTTTCAAAACCTACCTGATTCATAGTACCTGTGTGACCTTTTACCTCCAGGAACCTCAGTTTCTTCTATAAAGTGAATGGGTTGGATCAGATGACCCCTAAGGTTCCTCCTAGCTCCAAATTTTTCACTGTATGATCCTATGTATTAGCTTTGCAAAGTCATTCCCCTACCCCAGGCCTCAGTTTCCTTCTGTATAAAATTAGAGGTGATGGACTAACTGGCCCCTAAGGCCCCCTCCAGCTTTAGAGATGTGATACTTGTGATCTTTGGCAGGTCACTTCTCCTCCATGAGTCTCATTTTGCTTTTCCATAGAGGCCAAGGTCTCTCACTGCATCCAGGGTCATCTCCAGTCATTCTGATCTATATCTTACCACTGGGCCCATATGGCTCTGGAGGAAAGAGTAAGGCTGATGACTTTGCACAGCCCTCCTCACTTAAGTCCAATTCACTTGCACATGGTATCACCTGGCTAATGTTATGGTCCTCTTCTAGAATGAAGAACAAACAACATCTCTCTATAAACGGGGAAGTCATTGTGAGATGGATTCAGAGTTCCCTTCCACTTCTAGATGAACCATGGTCATCTTATAGTTAAATCATCGAATCTCAGAATTGGAATGAACTTCAGAAGTCATTTACTCTAACTCCTACTAAGTGTGATTACTTTCTGTCGCATGCATGGCAGGTCATCTAATGAGGTACTTACAATGGCAGGAAACTCACTACTTCACAAGACAAGTTGATTAAGTGCTAGATTTGCTACTTAAGCCTATAGCTATTGACTGAGTCCAGTACTCTTTCTACCTTTAGACAAAACTTCTACCCGTATGTATCCAACTGTCCCCTACTTGAATTTTCATGATCTCTCAAACCAACATGCTATATTTGATTTTTGTTCTTTCTAGTCCTGTGGGAACTGTGTATCAGTTTCCAAAAATCTTTAAGTGCCTTCTGTGTGCAAAGTACCACACCAAATGCCATTGACCTAGATGAGCCTGGAATGTTCCCTGTTCCTAGCTCTACCCAGTGGCTCATCTGATCAGGGACTGTCTGATGGCTATTTCCATTTTACCCATAACTCAGGGAGGTCACATTAGTAAGAAACAGGAGATTCAGACCTCAAAGGCTGCATAGACCCCAAAGATCTTTACTCATTCAGCCTGCCAGCACATCCATATGTTTAACACCACTGGAAAGGGAAGGCAGATTTTGCCCAACAACTTTCTGTCACATGCTAATGGTGGTGCAACTTTGGCTCTGCTCCATCTATTTTCAGCTATTAACAATGTTCAAAGAGACAAATGTGCTTCCGCAGAAATGTCTTTTGTCAGATGTTAAGTGACGGGGTCAGCGGTCATTCATCTTGGCAGCATGGACTTCATGGCTTCGATCAATGGACTCCCTGTAACATGAGTGATGAATCCATTGGCAGAATCCACTCTAATGCCAGGGGGCCAGCAAGGGCTGACATTTTCTTCATTAGCTCTTTCAATGGTCTTCTGCTACCATCTCCCCACCCTGAGGCTGCTGAACTGAGGGGATTGAAAGAATGGCAATAATGTATTGACACAACAACCTGGCAGACTCTGTAATTGCTAATTAACTTTCTGAGCAGCTGGATATCACGCTGCACTGGAAGTATTCCAAAACACTAGCGAACTGTTAATGTGGCAAAAAGCATTCTCTGCGATTTCTTTCAAAGTATCACTGAGGCATCCAGGTGGTCTAGCATGAATATTCCCTTCCACCAGATCGGCTCAAGGATGAGGAGTGAGCCATGTTTTTGCCTTAAACTCCAGGTCAATGCATCTGAAAGCAAGTGCCAGTTTTGCCCATGTGACAGATTTTCTTTTATATTCATTTAGGATATTAGTGTTCAATCCCAACCTGGCGTGTGTGTGTGTGTGTGTGTGTGTGTGTGTGTGTGTGTGTGTGTGTGTACACACATGAATGTATAGGACAGGTCTCTTCCCCCCATTTTCCTTCAAGAATTTGGTCATAATCTACCTGTTTGTCCTAATTAGCTTGGATGGAATAGAATTACTCTCTATTTTCTTCAAGAAGCATTTATAATCACCTACAGTGTATAGATAAGGGAAAGGATCATTAATCTAGAGCTAGTAGGGTAACTGAATCCAATCTCCTTCATTTTTCAGACAAGGAACCTGAGGCCCGGGGAAGTGAAGTGATTTGGTCATGTTCACCTATGGGATTGTAGATCTGGAGCTGATAGGAACCTAAGAGGCCATTAAGTCCAACCCCAGATGATGAAACTGGCCAAGGGAAGTGGGGTGGATTATAGAGATCACCTACCTTTCCCATTTCACAGCAGAGGCTCATAGAGATTAGGTGATTTGCCCTAGGTCACATAGGCCATAGGCAAAGATTTGAACCCAGGTCCAGTGGGGCATGGTAAAGAAGACCAAAATGAAAGAGGTCCTAGGTCTACAAAGACAAAAATGGTATAGTTCCTGTACTTGAAGAAGTTATAACAAGAACACTCTAGGAAACAGACATGGGGGCTCCCAAAAATCAGAATTTGCTGGTCTTGTGGAAATTACCACCATTATTGCAAATTCATCTGCCTAGCATGATCCAAGCATCCATTAGAGCTTCCCCTGCCTCACAAAGCCAGTTGTGTCCCAAAGCCCAGAGAAAATAGAATATTTCCAGGTGAATTTCTACACAGACACCCACATCTCTGTCCTAAATTTTCCTCTTTGTCCAAGTTCAATGGTGAATGAATTGAGATTTCCTTGGGCAATCTTGTGTAGATAACCATTGGTTGGACTGATCTTGGGTGACCATGTTTGCTGGATCAGGTTACCTGGGTTACTTGTCCACTGATGTGTGTTAACTTGGGTCTAAAGTGACAATACTTCATTCTCAGGACTATCATCTTCTTAGAGGAAAGACTGTCTCTTTGGATTCCCTTATAAGCCCTCCCTTCCCTCAGGATATAATAGGGTGCTTTGCAATCAGAGGACCTGAATGCACATCCCACTTCTGATGCTCACTACCTGTGTGACCATAGGTGAATCACTTCTCCCTGGGCCTCAGTTTCCTCACATGTAAAATGAGGGGGCTGGACTAGATGAACTCTGAGGTCCCTTTCTGCTGTAGATCTAGGATCATGTGACACTAAGGAACTGTTATTTAAATACTAACTCATCATCTCTTTTAGAGACAGCTAGGTAGCCCAGTGGCTTGAGCAGTGGTCCTGGAGTCAAGCAGATCTGAGGTCATATCTTATCTTAGACACTAGCTAGATGATCCTGGGGTAAGTCACGGAACTTCTATCTACCTCAGTTTCTCCATCTGTAAAAAATGGGGATAATAATAGCACTTACCTTCAAGTTTGTGTTGAGAATAAAATGAGTTAATATTTATAAAATCACTCTGTAACCATAAAGTTCTAGCTATTATTACTTCAAATAAATAGTTTAAATATTATTATTCTAGTTATTATTTTCAATAAAAAAGAAATATAATTCATTGAAAATGTAATGTTTAGCATGAAACCTGTAGTTTCTTTCTTTGGGGCTCCTTTCAAGTAAATGCTAACCAGCTACAGAGAAACCAAGACAAATGGAGCTCTATATTTAGAGACAGGAGTGGCTGTTGTTCAGTCATTTGAGTTGTTTCTGACTCTTCACGACTCCATTTGAGATTTTCTTGGTAAAGATACTAGAGTGGTTTGCCATTTCCTTCTCCAACTCATTTTACAACTGAGGAAATTGAGGCAAGCAGGGTTAAGTGACTTGCCTAGAGTCACACAGCTAGTAAGTGTGACAGGAACAGGAAGGAGTCTAGCTGATTCCAGGTCCAGTGCCCTATCCATGGCAGCACCCCCTAGCTGCCCCCATTGCTGGAAGAAAAGGCCAGCTCTGCTATTTATTATTCATGTGACCTTGGGTAGGTCACAGCTTCCTTCTCTGTCAAGTTGGGGGTTAGACTAGAGAGCCTTTGTGGTCCCTTCCAGCTCTAGATATAGGAGCCTAAGTGTGACTTTGGCCAAGTCCCTTCCCCTTCCTTAGCCTCAGTTTCCTCCTCTGTCAAATGAAGGGATTGGACTAGATAGTCCCAGAGGTCACATCAGGCTCTAGATAATCTGTGATTCTGTCTATCAGAGTTGTCATTTGATGGCAAGATGACAAACTACCCAATGTTCTTACTTCAGAAACCTCTTAATCGTAAGACTCAGCAATCTCCATAGCTAGCTTCCTTGCAGGTGTACTGCTCTGCTCACAAGGGAAAGGAAGACAATTGCCAGGAAGAGGCTTGACCCAGGTAGAGAGGGAGATGCCAGAGGACTTGCAAAGCTGGCAACCTATTTTCCCAATTGCTCAGCACAATGTTCCGGCACAGGTGTTTCCATAAAGGTGACACATGGGGGGAAAACTCCCCAGTGTTGAATGGTCCTTGATTTCTCATTCCTACCTTAGCAGAATGTAGCTTGTGAATATGAAAGAATAGCAGGGGACAAGATCATTCAAGCTTTACTGCAAGGTGTCTTTATGAAGATTCCCCATATGGCCTGGATTAGTGTGTTTGTTTCAGACGACTTAAGTAAGTTTGTGGGCTAAGGACGACTCATGGGAGCCAAGTCTGGGAACTCAGCAATGTTTCAATTGGGTGCAATTTTGTTAAAGGATAGTTTTTTGAAAAAAAGAGAGAAATAAGAGAAAGAGAGAGGGAGAGAGAGAGAGAGAGAGAGAGAGAGAGAGAGAGAGAGAGAGAGAGAGAGAGAGAGAGAGAGAAGAAAGGATGGATGGAAGGATGGAAGGAGGGGTTAATCCACTCAGTTTTTGGAACTCTGCTGGAACTGTATTGTCCAGAGTGAGTGAGCGCAAGCTTACCTAATCACTCTTTGTAGCTGGTCTCAGACTGAGCTATGCCTTTTATCAGACGTCTCCTCTTCCCACCCTCTTCCTACACAGTTTTCATGTCTTGTTCTGATGATAATAATACAATCAACACTGTCATTGCATCTGGAGGGGAAGTAACAATCCGCTGTCCTTTGACTCCACTCACAATTGCCATGACTCTTTAGACCGAAATTCCCCATCCTATCTCTCCCTCCATTCCCCTATAATTGTTGTCTCCCTTTACTAGAGTGTGAACTCCCTGAGGTCAGGGACTGGCTCACTTTTGTGTTTGGATCCACACAGCCTAGCACAGTGCCCGGTACATAGTAGATGCTCAGCAAATATTTTCACTTCATCACCAAAAGGAAGATTCCTTTTCTTTGTTGACTCCTCTTAGACATTAAATCCTTTTTTCTGACTCTGCCTCTCTCTTTGTCTCTCTGTCTGTCTCTGTCTCTCTCTATGTGTCTGAATTTCTCTCTGTGTCTCCCTTTCTCTGTTTCTGTCTCTCTCTCCCTCCCTACCTCCTCCCTGCCTTCCACGCCAAGCAACTATCTGCTATTCTGAAGGTATTTTATCATTTGTCTTTGGTCTGCTTTTGTACTTTCAAGTCTCTAATTTCAGAGGTGTGGTAGCCCCTCTAGAGATGTGAAGGATAACCCACCTATGCTTTTTGTGTTATTCTTTCCATGTTCTCCCATAAATCCTGTTGATTCATAGGTCATTGGACAGGGGTCTCACATTAAGAGTCTCAGGAATCGACATGATGTTCACAGGTGGTCTAAGAATCGTGTGATGCTTAGCATCTTCTTTCCCTATTTCCCATCACTCAACCACTGTCACTATGCAAATGCAAAGGAAACACAGAAGACTAACAGCCATTTTGTCTTTCTTCACTTCATGGGTTCCATTATGTTGTAAAGTCCTTGAAGGCAGAGACTGTCTTTTGCCTCTTTTTGTATCCCCACCACTTAGCACATTGCCTGGTATTAATTGGTGATTAGTAGGTCACATAGAACTCTCCTGTTATCTATGCCAGTCCAGTGACATAAAAATTCCACCAAGAGGACCTTGTCAACTTCATCAAGAAAATTATCAATGAAATCATAGAGTAGAGAGGGAAATAGAGGTGGAATACATTTCCCTCGGGACATCACTTAAAATAATAGTCATTGAAACTCTTGTTGTGGGAGTGGAGGGTAAGGAGAGATTGTGTTCTCCAGAGTACCAAAGCAAGGTTAAAGAAAAGCAAAAAAAAATCATCTGGTTACATTGTAATTATGTAGCTGGATGGGGAGAAAGGGAGGGTAGTATTCACTTAATAACAACAGCAAGAATTTACAATGATGCTTTAAGCATTTTCAAAGTGCTTTACAAATATTTTCTCATTTTATTCTCCCAATAAGCCTGGAAGGTAGAGGCTATTATTATATCCATTTTACAGATGGGAAAACTGAGGCAAACAGAAACAAAGCGACTTGCCTAGTATCACACTGCAGTAAGATTCTGAGGCTGGAAATGAACTCAGGTTTCATTACTGATTCCAGGTTCAGCACTCTATCTTCTGCAGAAAAGTAGTATGCTATGGTTGATAAAAAGCTGTCCTCATTGTCAAAAAAACCTGAAAGTCCCATCTCTGTCACATGCTGGCTTTGTGACCCTGGACAAATGACTTAACCTCTGTCTCAATTGATAATGATGGAGATAATAATATGGATAATAAAATGGATGATAAAATGGAGATAATAATAGCCTCTTCCTTCCAGGGTTGTTGTAAGGATCAGTTGAGATAATATTTTAAAAGCATTTTGTAAATGCTTGAAGGAGTATGGAAATTTTTACTATGCTGTTGTCTGACTGTTCATGACTCCATTTGGGGTTTTCTCAGAAAAGATCCTGGAGTGGTTTGTCATTTCCTTCTCTAGCTCATTTTACAGATGAGGAAACTGAGGCAAGCAGGGTGAAGTGACTTGCCAAGGGTGACCCAGTTAGTGTCTGAAGCCAGATTTGAACTCAGGAAAATGAGTCTTAACCATGAGCTGCACTACCTAGCTACCCCATCCTTATTACGAACTAAGAAATTACTACCCTTCCTTTCTCTCCACACAACTATATGATTACAAAGTAACCAGCTGACGATGATATTTTGACTTTTGTTTTTAACTTTGGTTTGGTATGATGGAGATGTAGCCCATCTCTCCCCAGCCGACTCTCTAGGACTATTTAGTGCAAATCGGGTACTGCACTGATAAAGGGAGTTACTGTACTTGGAGCTCCCTACATGCTGAAATCACTGATTTAATTTTAAAAAAGGATATTTACTACATTTAACTGCTGTGGGAAGTTTTCTAGACTAGTTGTCTGGAGACTGTAGTCTCCACCTTGATTTGCTAGTCCCGGCTCTTCCACTAACTAGCTGTGTGACTTTGTGTCAATCATTTCTCTGATGTGGGCTTTATACCTCAAAGGATTGCTTGGAGCATCTGTTCTTTGTCTTTCTTTTCAAGGATGACCAGTGACATCACAGCGTGAAGTTTTGAATTGTGTGTAAACTGGATTTAAGTGAGGCAGGGCTGCACCAAGTCATCAGCCTCACTCACTCTTCCAAAGTCACCAAAGAGTCCAGTGGTAGGACAAAAGTCACAACAAATGGTGATGTCCCAGGATGCAGTGGATGACCTTGACATCTTGGATGGCTGACCAAGTTCTGGGTCTCCATAAATTGGAACAGATCATTCTCATCTGCCTGATGTAGATACAAACAGTGCCCTAAGTGTTACATTCCGAGGCCCCCTGAAGAGGGGTTGAGGATCATTCTGTAGATCCTATAACTTGAGGGTGTCTTAATGCCCTTTCCCCCTTATCTTGAAATACCATACAACTTGGATCAAAAGAATTACTTTTGTCGCCATTATCCTGTGTCCCCTAGCCTGTCATTCATCTTCCTCATCTTGTGTCATGACGTTTGCTTATCTTTCAAGCACTTCTTCAACTTGTTCGTACTTACCCTCTCCCTAGATCTCCAACCCCCATAAGAAACCCTAAAGATTACATCATCATCCTGAACATCTCTATATAAGCATAACTCCTCCAAATATTGGGATATCTTTTAGTTTTCTTGCTAAGTATGCCTGTGATGCTTTTTCCATGTAAGATAATAAAGATCCCATTGGTTAAGTGAAAAGAGAAGGTCTGAGTGAATTCTTTTTTTTCTATTTTTTTAATGTTTTACTATCATTTCCTTAAAGTTAAGATTTTATCCCCCCCTTCGCCTACTATTCCTTTCAATTCCCATTCAATTTTCTCCAAAGATCTATCATATCTACCTTATCTAGAGTTTTATTTACCTCCTTAACTTCTTTCTTGTTTATTTTGAGGTTAGATTTATCAAGTTCAGAAAGAGGGAGGTTGAGGTCCCCCATTAATATAGTTTTGCTGTCAATTTCTTCCTTCAACTCCCCCAACCTCTCCTCTAAGAATCTGGATGCTATACCACTTGGAGCATACATGTTTAGTAATGATATTGCTTCATTGTCTACGGTGCCTTTTAGCAGGATATAGTTTCCATCCTTATCCTTTTTGATTAGATCTATTTCTGCTTTTGCTTTGCCTGAGATTGGGATTGCTACTCCTGCCTTTCTTACATCAGCTGAAGCACAATATATTCTGCTCCATCCTTTGACCTTTATCGTATGTGTATTCCCCCCATTTCAAATGTGTTTCTTGTAAGCAGCATATTGTTGGATTATGGCTTTTAATCCATTCTACTATCCATCTCCGTTTAATGGGAGAATTCATTCCATTCACATTCACAGTTATGATTACAATCTGTGTATTTCCCTCCATCTTCTTTCCCACCATTTGTGCTTTTAGCTCTGCTGTCTCCATTCCCCTCCTCAATAGTATTCACTTTTCACCACCTCCTCCTGCCGCCTTCCCCTCCTTCTTTTACTCCCCTTTACTCTTATTGCTTCTTCCCTCCCTTTTAGCCTCCCTCCCCTTTCTTCCCCCTTCCTCTCCTACTGCTTTTAGAGCTAGTTAGGATTTTCTACTAAGTTTATTGTTCTGTCCTTTAAACAAATCCGATGAGAGTACCTCTCACACAATGCTCACCTCCCTCCCCTCTTTCCCTCTACTATGATTTTGTACTTCTTCTTGTGATGAAATTTGTCATTTTCTGCTTCCTTTTCACACCTCCTATTACAATCCATTCTCATACTTAAATCATATTTTTTATCATGATATCATTTACTTCATACCCGTTCCCCCTATGCATATCCCTTTTATATTTCTTAATAGTACCACAGTTCTCAAGATTAACAGGTAGCATCTTCCCTTATAGGGAGGTAAACAATTTGCCCTAATTGAGTAGCAAGTTATTACTCCCCCACTGTTTACCTTTTTATGATTCTCTTGAGACCTGCATTTGAAGATCGAATTGTCTATTAAGATCTGGCGTTTTGGTCAGGAAACTCTGGAAATCCCTTACTTCGTTGAATGACTTTCTCCTTGCCTGAAATGTTATGCTGAACTTTGCTGGGTAGTTGATCCTCGGTTGTAGTCCCAACTCCTTTGCCTTACGGAATATTGGGTTCCAATTCTTTCGATCTTTTAATGTAGAAGCTGCAAGGTCCTGTGTAATCCTGATTGTATCTCCTTGATATTTAAATTGTTTCTTTCTGGCTGCTTGTAATATTTTCTCCTTCACTTGATAGCTCTGAAATTTGGCAACTATATTTCTTGGGGTTTTGAGTTTGGGATCCCTTTCAGGAGGGGAATGGTAGATTCTTTCGATGACTAGTTTACCCCCTGAATCTAGTACTTCTGGGCATATTTCCTTGATGATTTCCTGGAAGATATTGTCCAGACTCTTTTCTCCATCCTGGGTTTCTGGCAGGCCAATAATTCTTAAGTTTTCTCTTCTGGATCTATTTTCCAGGACAGTTGTTTTTCCAATTAGATATTTTACATTTTCTTCTATCTTTGCATTCTTTAGATTTTGTTTGACTGATTCTTGCTGTCTCATAGAGTCATTAGTTTCTACTTGGCAAATTCTAATTTTTATCAGATTGTTTTCTTCAGTTAACTTTTGCATCTCCTTTTCCATCTGTTCAATTATTCCTTTTAAGGAATTATTTTCTCCAGTTAGTTTTTATACTTCCTTTTCCATTTGCCCAATTTTCCCACTTAGGTTTTGTTCTTCCATTTCCATTTGTTCAATTTTCCTTTTTAAAGAGCTGTTCTTTTCATAGAACTTTTTTTTCATACTTTTAAAATAATTGGCCAGTTTTTATTCTATTTACTTCTTTAGCTATTCCTGGAGAGTTCTTTGTGCATGTGAGCAGTTCATAGTCCCTTCTGAAGTTCCAGATGGGAGTACAGTCTCAATACTGACCTCTTTGGTACTCGTGTTTTGGTCCTTTTCTCTGTAGAAAGATTCTATGGTCTTTTCCTTATTGATTTGCTTCTTCTTACTCTTGATGATGACTCTTTGAGTAATGTGCCCTTTGGTTCTTTCAGCTAGAAGCTGGAGAACCTGGTCTTGAGCTGGCTGGTGTGAGAAATCAAGGGCAGGTGTCTTTTTTTCTTTTAGTTTTGCGTTTCCTGGGATTAACCCTGGGGCTAGCTTGTTAAGTGTGGGGGAGGGGTGATCTGGTCACAGGAGATCTCAGCTGAGCTGGAGCAAAGGAAGCTCAAGGGTTGGTGATCCTGGCTGCCCTGTTGCCTTCCTATTTCCCCTGAGGCAAGCCTGGGCTCCTGGTGTTGGTGATTGCAGGCCTCCACCCCCCCGGGGCTCCTCTCCTTCCAGTTTGCCTCCACCACAGTAAGAGGAATGTTCCTTAGCGATCTTCCTAGCCTCATGTGCTATGAGACTGCTTGCCCCTTCTGCTGATCCTACTGATCCAGAATTTTTCTGGGAAAATATTTCATGATTCTTTCAAGGTCAACAAGGGGAGGGGGAAGAGAGCATTTACTGATCACTCTGCCACTTGGGCTCCTAGAAGTTCAAGTAGCTGACTTATAGACATTTCATCCACAGGCTGATAGTCTCAGGAGTGACTGCTGCTGATACCTTGGGCTCAGCAGCTGTCACTCGCTTGGCTCCACTGGTCTCCCACCCTGGGCTGCTGCTCTGCTGTTCCACTATGCTGTCACTGCCTCAGGCTGCTCCGGGGCCTTTCTGCTCAGCTGTGCCAGCAGGGCAGCCTGTACTGTATGCTGTGGGTTCTTCCACCCCCATAGAACAGTTCCTTCCCATTGACCTTCCAGTCTGTCCTGGTTTGTGAATTTCCCACAGTTTGTATCCTACTGGATTCTGCACCTTCAAAATTTGGTCAGATTCTCTTGTTAGAAGTATCTGAAGGAGTTTGTCTAAGAGTGTAGGTGAGTAGTTGCTCTCACTCTGCTGTCTTGGCTCTGCACCCTGTAAATATATTTCTTAAAAAAATTTCTGGACCCTAATTAAGAAGCCATGTCATATAGGCAAATTCACTTCTCTCCTTCCTGCAGTTGAGGAAGAAGTTTCACCGTGATGGAAAGGCAAGCAGTCTACTTCACAATGTTCAAAAAGAAGCAACATAGTAAAGTGGAAATTATACTGACTCTGGAGGCAGAGGACCCGGGTTCAAATTCCACCTCTTATACTCACCACTATTATGACCTTGGGGAAGTGTCTGGGTCTGAGTTTCATCCTCTGTGAAAGCCAATTGGACAAGACAGCCCATAGGGTCCTACAATATCTAGGTCTAGGATTCTGTGTGTGATATTGAACATCTCCTCAGGTTTCAATTTCCTTCTCTTTAAAATGAGGGGGCTAGAAAACTGGTCATTCAATGAACTAGAAGACTGTCAAGCAGTCTTGATGAAAAGACCAAAGGTGAATAGAAAATTTGGCTTTCAAACCCAAGAATCAAGAGAAGCATGAAAAGGTAAACTGGAAAGAGAAATCATCAAGGACTTACTAAAGTTGAACTATTTACATTTCTACATGGAAAGATAGTATTTGTAACTCTGAAGATTTTTCCCAGTGTTAGGTGGAGGAATTATATACATATAGACAGAGGGGACAGGGTGAGTTGAATTGGAAGGGATGATATCTAAAAAATAAAATTAAGGGGTGAGAGGATTATATTAGGAGAAGAAAAGGAGAAATGCAATGGGGCAAATTATCTTTCATAAAAGAGACAAGAAAAAAAAACTTTTTCAATGGAAGTGAAAAGAGGGGAGGTGAGAGAGAAAAAGTGAAACTTACTCTCATCACATTTGGCTTAAGGAGGGAATAACATGCACACTCAATTTGGTATGAAAGTCTGTCTTACACTACAGGAAAGTAGGGGAGAAGGGGATAAGTGGAGTGTGGGGGGATGACAAGAGGGAGGAAAAATGAGAGGGACTAATTAGAAGTAGACACTTTAGGGGAGGGACAAGGTCAAAAGAGAGAATAGAATAAATGGAGGGCAGGATAGGATGGAGGGAAATATAGTTAGTCTTTTACAACATGGCTATTATGGAAGTCTTTTATACATATATATATATATATATATATATACATATATATACATATATATATATACATATATATATATACATATATATATATAGCCTATATTGAATTACTTGCCTTCTCAGTGGGGATGGGTGGGGAGGGAGGAAGGGAGAGAAGTTAGAACTCAAAGTTTTAGGAAAAAATGTTGAGAATTGTTTTTACATGCAACTGGGAAGTAAGAAATACAGGTAATGCGGTATAGAAATCTATATATAGAAATATAGATTGGGATAAGGGAAGGGAGAGGTGTGATAGAAGAGCAGGCAGATTGGGGAAAGGGCAATCAGAATGCATGGTGTTTTAGGATGGGAGAGGGGAGAGATGGGAAGGAAATTTGGAACTCAAAATTTTGTGGAAATGAATGTTGAAAACTAAAAGTAAATCAAATTTTAAAAACAAAGAAAAAAGAAAAAAAGAAGGGAGTAACATGCACACTCAAAAAATGAGGGCGCTGGACCAGATGGACTCTAACTTTTGAGGTAGGATCTGATGAACCAGAATTTCCAGAAAACTCCATTGTTCTTTGAGGCAGTGAGGCCTAGTGTGAAGAGCCCGTGGGCCTGAGCTCAGGAGACCTGGAGTCTACTTTCAAATGTACCACTAAATGGCCAAGCTATCCTGGGGAAATCTCTATCCCCTCCCTGGGTCTCTTTTTCCTTCACTTGCAGGTTGAGTGTGTAATAATATCAGTGCTGACTCTCGGGTTGTGTGGGGGAAAATGCTTTCAAATGCTAGAGAAATAGAAGTTATTGAAAATACTCCCAGCCTATTGGTTAGTTACTAAGCCTTTATTAAGTAACCTCCTAAAGAACTGTTAGGCACATAACTCCCATGTTCAACTGATTTATACGATTGCAGTCCTCAACATAGAGAGCATAGCAGCCACTAGTGGGAATAACATTGGGAATTTAATTGGTTTCTTAAAAGAACTTTGGTCTGCTTTTGTCTTCACTGATTTGTTCATTTAACAAACATTTTTTAAAAGACCTTCTGGGTAAAAGACGCTTGACAGGGCAGTGGGAGGAAATAGAGAGAGCTTGATCCTCACAGGGATTATAATCTGAATGTAAACACAATTATCCCTTCGACATCACAGAGTTAGGGACACTGCCCACGGGTAATGTGGAAAATCCTTATACAATATTTTGGCTCTCCCTTTGTGCCAGAGAAGAAGTCGGAGGGTTTTTTTTTCCTTTTTATTTTATGGAGTGTTTACAGTACCTTATTGTAAAATTTGGGTTAAATGTTTGGACATAGGTTCTGTGTCATCTGCTGGCCTTTGTGTGTTGTCTGCAGCTTCTGCAAAACTCCTCGTAAATATCCATTTGGTTTCTTATGCCAACTCACAATATATTGTAATCATTATGCAGAAACTTGCCATGTGAAAGGGTTAATTAAATATTGTAGAAAATAGGACATGGGCATGCAATCAGTTGGGGCCAGGTAGGTGGTGTAATGGATAAAACATTGGTCCTGGAGGCAAGAAGATCTGAGTTCAAATCCTGCCTCTAACATTTACTAGCTGTGTGATCCTGAGCAAATCACTTAACCCCTATTAGCCTCAATTCCTCATCTGTAAAATGGGGACATACTGGAGAAAGGAATGGCAAAGCATTCCAGTATCTTTGCCAAGAAAACTCCTTGGGGTCACATGAAATCAGACATCACTGAAGCACAATAATAAATTGGAATAACGAGGACAAGGCTTTGGATATTCCTCTTCCTTTCTTCTGAGAAATAAAGGGGCCAGACTCAATGTCTCTTCCAGCTCTGATTTGCATGTTTCCCACATGCACACTTCTCTAACTGTGACTCTTACATGTGTTCACTATCTCTGCTTATTCTGCGTATATCTGTGGGAGAATTTGCTCCAGTTTTATAGAGTACTTATTCTAGGAGTGTGGACCTACAGAGAACCTTGAATTCAGGAGAGCCAACATTAAGGGAATCTGATTACAGAGACAAATTGGGGGATTATCCCAGGTACTAAATTATGCTCAGTGAATTTGAGACTAGATTACTATTTGTAAATGGGGCTTCTATAAAGGGCAGGAGGATAGATTGGATCAGAGGTGTTAAACTCGAAGCCTACTATTTGCCAATGGCCAGCAAAATTTCCCTGTGCTGTATGAATCAGATTAAAATCTTAATAGAAAATGTTTAACAAGATAAATTGAAATACAATACAACATAGATAACATTAATTTGTGGTTTTTGATGTCACTAGGAAGCAAGAGGGGATCCCTTTCTATTAGAGTTTGACACCACTGAACTTGATGATTTCCAAGGTTTTGTTCACTTATAAGATTCTATGAGTTTAGGAGAGATATCCCCCCATCCCGAGAATATCAGTTCAATTCAAATTCAATTCAAGAAACATTTATTTGTGAACTGTGAAATGACACATTTTAAAGGTTCTCCACTGATACTCTAAAATGTTACCAAAAAAAGACTTACAGAAAGACCTCCATCATATTGGAAGGATCCTTTCTGGGGGACCTATGGAAAAACATGGATAAGGATGGGCTAGGATGAGGAAGCACAAGTTGGCTGACATCTTCAACAATAGGGAGAATAGCCACATCAATGATAGGATGACAGTTATGACATAGGATGACAGTACTAGAGCAAGAAGAGACTTTCTATATCATTTAATCCAATGGTCTCATTTTGCAAAAGGGAAAAATGCGGTCTAAGAAAATTGAGTGAAAGTCTAAGGTCACACATAAGATTACTAGAATCCTAGGTCCGGAGTTAGGAGGGACATCAGAAATCATCTGATCAACCTCTTCATTTTATAGATGAGGAGACTGAGGCCCATGGAAATTAAGGGACCATCCCAAGATCATACAAAGAATCACAGATCCAATGGAGGAAGGAAGCTCAGAGGTCATCTACCCCAGCCCTCCCATTTTACAAAAGAGGAAACTGAGGCCAAGGTAGGGTAAGTGGTTTATCCAAGGTCACTCATAGGCTCATAGAGCTAGAACTAGAGGGGACCTCGCAGGTCATCTAATGTCCTCATTTTTCAGATAGAGAAACTGAGAATCAGGGAGGCAAAGAGACCTTGGTCCATTGAAATACTAATGTGTAATTAAAAATTAACAATTTTTTTTTCCAAACTACCCAAAAAAAATCAAAGTTGCATTTGCTTTCATTCATAATCCCCAAAGGTTAGAAGAAGTTGCAGTGGAAATGAAAAATCTCGGGCTATAAAATTGGAGCTTGAATTTGAAATGTGTGTGCAAGTGGAGGCTGGGTCTCCATAAACATAAATAGTAGTTTAGCACTGAGGGGAATGAAACCAGCAACGAAATGTGTGAGGCTGAAAAAGCCTCAGAAATGGCCCCAACCAGAACATCCCACTGCAAAATAAGTAAGGCTAGCAATTATTTATGAGAAAAGAAGATAACTGAAGTCAACCTAATACAGATGATAAAAAATTTAAACAAGTCCTCAGTGCCTGAATGGGGACACATCTCATCCACGGTGGCCCAGCCACTGTCCCCAAGGCCACTAAGAAAATATTCCTAGTGCTTTGAGTAGTTGGACAAGGGCATGGAAAACAACCACGTTTAGCAAGAGCACCATTGTCTTTAGGACTCATTCACTACAGACTCTCCTCTAGGATTGATACAGTGAGTTCTCTTCTGAGCCCTCCCTGCCCCATTCACTCCCAATTTTCTACCCTCAATTACACACTCAGTTAGTTAGAAGACTCTTTGACTCTCAAGAGTCTATAAACCATATAGCAAGAAATAAGTCTAGGGAGTTGATTAAAGGCATTCACTCATCAACTTGATGAACTTGAATTCCTTCATTTGGTACTTTGACTATATCTCATTGATGATGAAATGATTGGAATAGGGTGTCGTACAATGAATGGGGATGAATTAGATGGTTGGGACTGTTTATAATTCTAGGTATTCCTCTGGGCTAGCTTACAAAATGGGGCTAACTGCGAAGTCCTAGGACCTTTTCTCCTTTCTGCAGCACATAACTGACAGCAATAGAACCTAATGGCCTGGGTTCTGTAGAGTATTGGCGGTAGGATTCTTTTGGTTACAAACAGGTTCCTCCTCTCTCCCCCTACAGAGTCATTAATGTTTGACTTGGGGCACACACATATAAGAATTACATATACTTTGAGAAGAGAGTTCTTAAGCCCTGCCTCTTGCATAGAGGAGAGGGGATTTCCTTGACAATGTTGAGTTCAAGAAGTGTTCAGACACCCACACTTCTGGTCAAAGAAGAGAGTCTCTAGGCAGCACCACTGTCTTTGAGAGGAATGTACATGTGACTCCTAGAGCTGGAATAAACTTAAGTCATGAAAGGGGCATTCAAAAGACCCAACTTTGGGAAGAATTTTTGACTAAACAATAGATAGAAAGTATTATGAAGTGCAGAATGGATAATTTGGATTACATTAAACTGAAAAGATTTTGTGCAACCAAGACTAGGAGGGAAGCAGAAAACTGGAAAAGAATTTTTGCAACTAGTATCTGTGATAAAGGCCTCATTTCTAAAATATATAGAGAACTGAGTCAAATGTACAAGAATACAAGTCATTCCCCAATTGATAAATGATCAAAGAATACGAACAGGTAGTTTTCAGAGGAAGAAATTAAAGATATCTATAGTCATATAAAAAACGCTCTAAATCACTATTGATTAGAGAGATGCAAATCAAAACAACTCTGAGGTACCACATCATACCTATCAGATTGACTAACATGACAAAACAGGAAGATGATAAGTGTTGCAGTAGATGTGGGAGAGTTGGAACACTAATTCATTGTTGGTGGAGCTGTCAGCTGATCCAACCATTCTGGAGAGCAATTTTGAACTATGGACAAAGGGCTTCAAAAATGTGCATAACCTTTGACCCAACAATATCCCTTCTAGGACTGTATCCCCAAGAGATCATAAAAATTGGAAAGGGTCCCACGTGTACAAAAATATTTATGGCAGTTCTCTTTGTGGTGACCCAAAACTGGAAATCAAGAGGATGCTCATCAGTTGGGGAATGGCTGAATGAATTGTACATGAATGTAATGAAATATCAATGTGCCATCACAAGTGATGAATATCAAGAATTCAGAACATGATTAGACTTGTACAAACTAATTTCAGAGTGAGGGAAACAGGAGAAAAACTACACAGTGACAGCAACAATGGAGGAAGAAATAGCGACAATAACACAAAACAATTTCAATTGAATATTGGGAAATCAGTATGACCAAATTTGGCCTACAAACATAGAAATAAGAAGGTGCCCCCTCTCTTCTTTGCAGAGGTAGGGGACTGTAGTTAGGGAACAGTGCATAAATTGTCATACTTGCTTGATGTATTAGTTATGCTAAATTTCTTTCTCCCTTTGTTATAAGGGATTGTTCTCTGGAAGGAGTAAGGAAGGGGATATATTGGGAATGGAAGCAATATAAAAATATCAATTTTCAAAAAATATACCAGCGTTTGGTTTTAGTATTCTTGCAGTTTTGACCTTGGAACATCAGGAGGTTCCCAAAAGAATTCTCTTCCACAAGAGCATTCCTAGGGAGAGAATTAAGAAGTAGGCAAATTTATTCTATCAACTCTATGTTCTTTCCTTTCCAAACACCCCCTTTTTTTATTTATTTTTTATTTTTTTTAATGTTTTACAATCATTTCCTTAAAGTTAAGATTTTATTCCCCCCCACCCTTCCCCCAATACCCCCCTCCCTCCCCATGACAGCATACAATTCTGTTTAGGTTCTACATATACTTTCCTATTGAGCACATTTTCACTATATTCATGCTATGTAGTCGAACTAAAATAAATGGAAGAAATCATATAACAAATCAACACATAATACACTGAAACCCACCCACACACAAACATGATCTGCTACATTCTGCAAGTGACTTCCACATTTCTTTCTCTGAGTGTGGAAGGCATTTTGCCTTAGAAGACCGACATTAGGATTTTTTTTTTCTCAGTAAGTTCTTGTGTTATTACAAAGTTCCAAGTCTACCAGAAAAAACTCTCGCACACTGTGGTCGTTGCTGTGCACAAAGTTCTCCTGGTTCTGCTCCTTTCGCTCAGCGTCAGATCGTATAAGTCCTTCCAGGCCTCCCTGAAGTCTTCTTGTTCATCATTTCTTATGGCACAATAGTACTCCATTACATTCATATACCATAATTTATTCAGCCATTCCCCAATTGATGGGCATCCCCTTGACTTCCAGTTTTTGGCTACCACAAAGAGTGCTGCTATAAATATTTTTGTACACGTGGGACCCTTTCCTGTTTTTATAATCTCTTGGGGATACAATCCTAGTAGTGATATTTCTGGGTCAAAGGGTATGCACATTTTGGTAGCCCTTTGGGCATAGTTCCAAACCGTTCTCCAGAAGGGTTGGATGATCTCACAGCTCCACCAACAATGAATTAGTGTTCCAACTCTCCCACATCCTCTCCAGCATTTATCATTTTCTTGTTCTGTCATGTTTGCCAATCTTACAGGTCAAACACCCCCTTTTTAAAATATATTTTTTCAACATTCAGTTTTATAAGATTTTGAGTTTCAGATGTTTTTTCCCTTCCTCCTCCCCAAGACAGCAAGCAATCTGATACGGGCTATAGATATGCAATCATATTAAATGTATTTCCATATTAACCATGTTGTGAAGGAAGAATCAGAATAAAGGGAAAACATGAGAAAGAAAAACAAAAACAAACAAAAAAGAGAAAATAATATGTTTTGATCTGCAATCTAATTTCACAGTTCTTTCTCTGATTTTCCATCATGAGTCTTTTGCAATTATTCTAGATTATTGTATTGCTGAAAAGGGCATATGAAAAGGTCTATAAAAGCTGGTCATCATACAATGCTACTGTTAATGTGTACAATGTTCTCCCGGTTCTGTTCACTTCACTCAGCATCAGTACATGTAAATCTTTCCAGGTTTTCTGAAGTTCGCCTGCTCATCATTTCTTACGGAACAATAGTATTTCATTACATCCAAATGCCACAATTGTTCAGTCATTCCCCAGTTGATGGGTATCCCCTCAATTTCCAATTCTTGGCCACCAGAAAAAGAACTACTATAAATAATTTTTGTACATAAGGCTCTTTTTCCGTTTTTTAGGATCTCTTTGAGAAACCAACTTAATAGTGGTATTGGTGGATCAAAATATATGTACAGTTTTATAGTTGTTTGAATAGAGGTGCAAATTAAGAGCACAACGTTCTTAACAACACCTGAGCTCTTCCTTCCTCTCTTTGCTCTATGTCATACTTTAGTGCGCAAAAAGGATATTCAGGATTGTCAAAGTGCTCTGAAGTTCTAAGGGTGCTGCCATACTCTTGGTTCTATAGCACCTAGAATGCCATAGACTTGGCCATCAGATTAATTCTCATCTCAATCAAGTTTTCAGTTGATTCTCCTTCCCCTTCCCATATGGGAAAACTGTTTTGGTTGGAAGTCTGTGTGTGTGTGTGTGTGTGTGTGTGTGTCCATGTGTCCAAGGTGGAAGTAGGATAGAACTCCATTTTGCAGAAATTCACTTGACAACTGACTTTGTTACAATGTCTCCACTCTGTACTATGAGATTCTAGAGATGGCTCACATAGGTTCATTGGGGAAGTACTCATTAGCTTGAGGGGCCAATTGCAGTTTGGGAGTTGGCAGTACCTTTCTGGGGGATCTCCTAAAATCCCACTGACCAGAATGCTGCAGAGGCCCTATTCTTGTTTGGTTTCGAAACCCATTGCTTGGTATTTTTCTAAATAGATTTTACCCACATTCCTTTAGTATTTGACATGATATGTTCCCTCTTACAGAGAGAGCACAATTTGATTGTAGCTGATAGATATGCAAATTTTTCTCCCTCCCTTCCCTCTTCTGAAAATGGTAGGAAGTTTGATGTAGTTTATACATATGCTATCATGTAAAACATTTCCATATTCATCACAGTTGTGAAAGAAGAAACAGATCAAAAGAGGGGGAAACTATGAGAAAGAATAAGGTTATAAAATATGCTTCAATCTACATTCAGTCCATCCTCAGCTCTTTATCTGGCTATAGTTAGCATTTTCCTTCATGAGTCCTTCATGAGACAAGATCAACTTGTCTTAGATCTTTGTGTTACTGAGAAAAACTGTGCCATTCATAGTTGATCATCACATGATGTTGCTGATACTGTGTACAGTATTTTCCTGCTTTTGTTCATTTCACTGTACATCAGTTTGTACAGGTCTTTCCAGATTTTTCTGAAATCTACCTACTCATCATTTCTTTTGGAATAGTATTCCATTATATTAGTATACCAGAACTTGTTCAGCCATTCCCGAATTCATGGGTATCTCCTCAGTTTCCAAGTTTTGGCCACCATGAAAAGAGCTACTTTAATTTTTTTTTTGTATATATATATATATATATATATATATATATATATATATATACACACACACACACACACACACAAATAGTATATATTTTGTGTGTGTATGTGTGTGTGTGTGTATACACACACACACACACACACACACACACACACATATCCTTTGCCTTGTTTTTCTCTTTGGGATACAGACCAAGAAGTGATATGGCTAGATCAAAGGGTATGAACAGTTTGGTTGCCCTTTGGCCATAGTTCCAAATTGCTCTCCAGATTGCTTGGATCAATTCACAATTCCAAGAACCAAGCATTAGTGTTCCAATTTTGACACATCTTCTTCAGCATTTATCATTTTTCTGTTTTGTCATGTTATCTAACCTGAGAAGGATGATATGGTACCTCAGAGTTGTTTTAATATGCATTTCTCTGATCAATAGTGATTTAGAGCATTTTTTCATATGACTGCAGATTGCTTTATTTTCTTCATCCGAAAACTGCCTGTTCATATCCTTTGACCATTTATCAATTTGTGAATGACTTGTACTCTTGTAAATTTGACTCAGTCTCCTATATATTTTGAAAATGAGCCCTCAAAAAGCAAAATTCTTGTTACAAATATGTATAATAAAGCAAAAGAAATTTCTTGGTCATTTTCTATATATACACATACATACAGACACACACACATACTTCATTATGTGCTTTATCCTTCACTCTACTTTTTAGGAGGTAGGTAGAATGCTTTGTCATTAGTTCTCTAGAATTGTATCTGGTCATTACACTAATACAAATTCCTTATTCTCTCAAAATTCTTTGTCTTTACTGTTGTATTTAAAATACATTGTTCTGCGATTCTGTTCACCTAATTTTACAAAGGTCATATAAGTCTTCCTGGATTTCAGTGAACCATCTCTATCATTTCTTAATGCACAATAGTATTCCTTCCTATATACTACTTAAGGCTAGCCAAAAAAAAGAATGAGTAGTCTCCTCCTCATCCCCCTTCCTATGCCCCTCCCCTCTCCTAACCCTAACCCACCTCCTCCCCCTCCCCTCCCCTTCTTTTCCCTCAATTTCCAATTCTTTGCCTCCACAAAAAGAGCAGACCTAGAAGTGGTGTTGATGGGTCTAAAGGATATGCACAGCTTTATTAACCTTTGGGCACAGATCCAAATCCTTCTCCAGAATGATTGGATTAGTTCACAACTCCACCAAAAATGCTAACACTAATGTGCTTCAATTTTTCCACATCTTCTCCAACATTTGTCATTTTTCTTTTCTCTGATACTCCCTTTCAAAGGACAATAGCCTCATGATGCCTTCTGGAAGCCCAGATGTCCTCACATGCAACCACCTTCTTTCTGGGCAACAGACAGTTCCTCTAGGGAGTGGAACTGCCATGACCCTTCCACTCAGGCAGGATTAACTGACCTTTTCCAAGTCCCTCCAGGAGGCCTGGAGTGTATTGGACAAAACTCTGGGAGCTAGAGAGATAATTATAGATGCTGACTTTCATTGATTCCCCCACTCCCAGCTAACATTTACATTTCATCTAGGGGGCATTCAATGTCTTAATGTAAAGGAGTAAGTGACATTCAAATTTTAGATATGGTGCCTTGTGACAAAATAGAAATAAAGTGGAAGCAGAATTTAAATCATAGCTCTACTCCTTGAGCAAGTTCCTTCCCTTCTGGCCCCGTTTCCTCCTTTACAAAATATGGGAGGCAACATGGAAAAGGGAAAATGGAAAGTGGAAAGATCCTTGGCTTTGGAGTCAGGGGACCTGAGTTCCAATTGCACCTCTGATGCTACCTGTGTGACCTTGGGTAAGGCTCTTTACCTTGCTGTGACTTAGATTCCTCATCTATAAAATATCAAAGATAATCTCTTAGTAGAAAGTTATCTGGCCCTACAGGAGAAAAGGGAAGATGGAGACAAGAGAAGGGAGGGATGACAGAAGAGAGGGCAGATTGGAGATAGGGAAAATTAGATGCTTGGGGTATTGGGGTGGGGGGAGGGGAAAAAGGGGAGAAAATTTGGAACCCAAATTTTGTGAAAATGAATGTAAAAAGTTAAATAAATAAATAAATAAATAAATTTAAAAAAAAGAAAAGAAAAGGTTGAGCCAGATGGCCTCTGAGGTCCCTTCCTGCATTAGATTTAGGACCCCATATGTGACCTTGGATAAGTTACTTCACCTCAGTTTCTTCATTTGTAAATTGGGAGAAGGGGTATTAGACTAGATGCCCTCTGAGGTCCTCTCCAGCTCTACATCTAAGATCCAATTAAGGGCTTGGATTATTTGATCTCTGACATTCTATGATTCTGTATTTTGGAGGCATATGGGCTTTAAAGGCTTCTTAGGTCACAAGATTTCAGAACCAACTGTAGGCAAATGGGATATGAGCATTCTTGCAATGTTTCATTTGGGAGTCCAGAATTTCAAATTTCAATGCCAGATTTTTTTAGACAATGGAGAAAGTCAACAGTTCTAAGGCTGTGACTCAAAATCATCTAACCATCAGTCAATTCTGAAAAAAAGTAAAATTGAAATATCAGAGCTGGCAAGTGACCTCAGAGATCGCCTCATACAACCCTGTCATCACAGAGATGGGGAAACAAAAGCTATGAGAGGGAACAGGGTTTGCCCAAGGTCACACAGGAAATGAGAGGTAGAGTTGGGAATAAAGAAGGATACTGCATAGGGCAGACAGTCCCCAACAAGCTGGAATGCTTTAGCCTTCCACCTAAACCTAGGAGGCTTGAGGACCTACAAATAAAGACCCCAAGTGGCTGAGGTTTTTGTGATAAAGGGAAACTTCTACAGGCCTTAGAGCATTGTTGCTTATTCTTTACCAGGCTTGGGGAGAATGCATTAGGCTGCAGTCAAAGTGATTTAAGTAGGAGGTTTTCATTTCACAGTTGATCACGGCAAAGACAGAGACCATTTGGTGCCTTTTCCTATGTCTGCCAAGAAGTGACTTCATGTCTCAAATACTTATTCTTCCATTGATGTGCAAAGAGAGCTGAGCCTCCAAGGAAGGCCTTGGAATTGATCTAATGCCAACCAATGCCGTTTTCTTTCGTTGGTGCAACCGACCCATTCTTGCACTGTTAAATAACATTTAATTCCAGTTTTTTTCCCTAAAATCCATTTATTCCTAATGAATTAATGGGCCACTCTTGGACTTCAGTGAATTCTGGTGTAATCCCCTTTACGATAGTGTTGCTCTTGTGGCCATTTTCATATTGAATTCTTAAATTATGACAATTTAGGAAAAGGGATTAGAAATTGCCTTGAAAGAGTACTCAGATGATTTCTTAAATGGGAATGGAGGACAAGAAAAATGACTGTTGTCTTTGTTTTCTGAAAAGAGAGCTGGCCACTACCTTTCATCTGTGATATCCATTACTAGGGCATAAAGAAGAGATTCAGAAGACAGGCACCATTTCCATGAAGGCCCTAGAAGATTGGAAATGGAGAAATCAGCTGTTCATTTATTGACTGCAGAATCCAAATTCAGCTTCCCTTGGGCTACTGAATCTGAGTGAACCTTTGTTACAAATGCTCGACACTGATGAATCCCTGATGAAGACTGAGCGATGAATTGGGGGGTTGCTTCAAAGAGGGTCTGGGAAATATCAGCTGAGTTCAAAGATTGTTTGGATGTTCCATTTTCTTCTGATTCAAAAGGCAGGAAGGGGGTGTGGCACAGGAAAAAGAACTGTACTTCTGAAGTTTATGACCTCTGTGACCTTTGGGCTAATCACTTCCTCTTGATGGGCCACAGTTTCCTATTTTGAGGGAATGTCTGTGACCTGGGACTGACATACCATTTCTTGTCTATAACTATTTGTGGCCTTGGGCCAATCACCTGACCTCCCTTGGACCTCAGTTTTCTCCACTGTAAATCAAGAAGTTTGGATTAGGTGACCTTTGGGGACTCTTCCTTCTCTGATCCTATGCTTCTATTCCCAGTACAGTTTTCATTCCAGCTCAAGAAGGTTCATCAAATTCAAAGAGCAAGATGGATTTGGGCTTAGTTTGGAGTTTGGCAAATTAGAGTGACATCTCCTGGTTGGAGGTTCAGAATTTGGTTGCTATACCTGGATTCTGAATGAACTCTTCATTATGTCAACTGTTCTGGGGGGTACAGGGTGGCTGGATGAGGGTAGTTACATCTAAAGCTTCTCTCCGTCTACCCCAACCAGGTCCACCATCTAATGAGATAATAGCCCACTCCCTACCTCTACCAATGGGTCACTGAGTCCCAATGACAGCTAGCCCTTTCAGCAGTTTCTGCAGTTAAGCACAAAATTCGCCTGAGGCAGAAACCTGTGGAGAATGACTTTCCTTTCCATTAGGGTGGAGTCAGAATCAAGGCCTCATTAAACCCAAAGGATAGAAATAGGCCATTTCTTGCTTCCCTCCTCCTTCTCTACTCATAGACCTTCCACCTTCATTTAGCCTCCCATTGCCACACACACACAGTGGCCTAAATTCTCCCCTGCTTCCAGCCACTCCTCTTCCAATTAAGCATTCAAGCAACTGCCCAAAGAATCTTCCTAAGGCACTGGGCTGACCATATTACTCCCCATTTCAAATATCTTCAATGGTTACCTACCTATTGCCTCATAAAATTCAAAACCCCTTAGTGTGATATATAAGACCCTTCATGATCCAACCTACTTTTCTGTTTTATTTCATACTACTTTCCTATACATTTACTATGTTTCAGTTAAAGTATGCTACTAATTGTTCTCTTATCACATCCTGAGATCATAGTAGGACTGCAGCTCTGGAGTTCCCCTGAACTACCATTAGCTTTTAGAATGGTTGGTTACAGAGATCTAGGAAGCTATACTCTAGCCATCTCTAAGTAGAAGCTAAATGGAGTTGGATATGTTGTAGAGAATATTCTTTTATTAATATTAGTTGGACTAGATGCTCCCTGAAGTTCCACTGGACTCTGAGATCCTAAAAACTAGCAGATTTTTTCAGGAAGTATAAATGGAACACATGAAGACTTTGTGACTGGATCTTAGCTATAACATTTGTTCATTTTAAGGTCATTTCTAAATTAAACTTGCACCCTTGTCCCTTGGGAATCCACATATGTGCCTTAGTTTTCTTGAAAACGAAACTTGTTTGAAGAGACACTTAGATTTGGGGGTTCAAGGTGCTTTACAAGAATTTCAAACCACATCTGGATATGAGACAAATTGGAACCTTAGGAACTTAATTGCTATACGTAAGTCACATGTGTTGAGGTAAACATGTTTGTATAAATTTTGCCATCAAAATCACAGTGATTGCAAATAAGAGTACTTAACCCAACAACTGAAATTAACCTTTGAGAACCTGGCAGCCTTGGTTGTGTCTGCTCTTTAGGACACCCCAGCGGAAACTGTTCTACCCAGATAAGGAGGGGGAAATGTTTGGAGTGTTTGATAGCATAATGTTGATTACCTCTGATTTCATATAAAGAGAAGCAAGTCCAGCTTTACATGTCATCAAGAATGCATGGTTTCGATTTCAGGGAGGACTTGGAGGCTGACAAGGACTCCTTTAGCCCCAAAATAGGTGAAGCAAAGAATGTATGGAATCTCAGATTTGGGAGCAATCTTAAGTGTCAGTTTGTCCAATCCATACCTAAATTGGAAGCTCTTCTATACCATTCATAAGAAGTGGTCATCCAGACTCTGTGTTGAGACCCACAATGAGGAAAAACCCAATGGCAGCCCATGCCATTTGGGGACAATTCTATTGGTTGGGGGATTTTTTCTTACATTAAACCTCAGTCTTCTACCTTTTCAGCATCTACCCATTGTTTCTAATTATGCCCTTTGGGATTGCCTGGAGCTAGCTTAATCCTTCTTCCTGATGATAGCCCTCCAAATACTTAAAGGTATCTATGTTCACTTTCTGAATCTTCCTCTCCAGGCAGAACATCTTCAATTGATCCTCACAGTGGGAACTCAAGGCCCTTCTCTGGCCACTTTCCAGCTTGTCATTGGCCTTCCTAAACAGTGACACCCCATACTGATATGATTGGACCATGGCAGAGTACAGAGAGACAAACACTTCCCCAGTCTTAGACACTGCTGTTTTTCTTAATGTGTGTACCTTCTGCTCACTGATACCAGAAATGCTTTTCATGGGAGAGGAAGCCTTTCATTCCACAATACAACAGAAGGTTTAGAATGGAAATACTCCTATAGGCAGTGAAATGATACTATGAATTGGAAGATCTGAGTTCAATTATAGCCACAGACACTTACTAGCCATGTCACCTTGGGCAGGCCATTTAATCTCTATCTGCCTCAGTTTCCTCAGCTGTAAAATGAGGATAATAATAGCACTTACCTCCCGGCAAGGTCACTCAGGGCACAGGAAAAAAACTGGGCATACTTCTCATTCTGATCCAGGGCTGAATACCATTGGCTTCAATGGCTGGCTGTAGTTATATAATCCTGTTTTTCTTTGTTAAATTCCCATAGTCTTAGTGTCTCAAATGCCTTTTGTGGTAGTGGGAAAATAGGGAAGTAGTGACAGTGATGCCAAAAAAAGAAGCATCAATAAAACATTTGAAAAATATACAGGAGAGAGCAGAAGGAAATTAGGAAGAGGACAGAGACAAGCAAGATGGTGTTGGTACTACCATGTTAAATTTATTCATATATATACATATATACACTTTAAAAACATGTTGTATATAATAAAAATTCATGGTTTCACAACAAAGGAAGGAAGGAAGAAGGGACAGCGAGAAGCTTCCAGTGGATTTGCTTGTCTTGCTTAGTAAAGGTGAAGGTGATTAGCCATTTGATTGTTAATAATGGACCCTTTCCATGCACTATTCATCTTCAGATTCTATAGAAAATATTGAATATACAATGGAATGTCACTCTTCACTAATGAGGGATATTTAAAATAAGAGCAACTCAAGTTACTGGAGTTTGTAAAGTATCTTGTTATAAGGTGGTCACAGACTGTTCAGAATGGAAAAGACCCTAGAAGTCTGATTCTAATCTCGGAGAAGGGAAATAAGTACAAGGTCACACAGCTGTTTGGTGGCTGAGCCAGTTGGGGAACCCATTTACCCTGATTTCTGCTGCAGAGTTCTTTTCACTGTACATGAAGGAGCAAAGACATCACAGACGGGCTTCTGCGTGATTTTTATTAGTCTGTCTTAGCACTGGAATTTGAAAAGCCTAAAGGAAGTGAGAGACATGATCAGCATGACTGAGCCAAAAAAGATGCATGATGTGTTGGGGAAAAGTTTGAAAAAATTTGAATGCCTTTGATTTCTAATTTGTACTTTAGGTAGAATCCTCATCTATCTAAGGCCAAAGGAAGGGAAGTTACTCAGTCAAGGTCACACACAGGATAAGAAACCTATAGCTGGAAGGGAGCTCAGAGATCACTTTGCACAATTTCCTTCTGAGGACTGGGAAAATAGGTGGCTTCTCTAAGTTCATACAGGTAGTAAGCATCAAAATCACTTAACCTATCCAAGACTCAGTTTACTCTTCTGTAAAATTCTGGTCTTACCTCCCTCACAAAGGTTGCTGTGAGATTCAAATGAGATAATGATTGACAAAGTAACCTGTAAGAAATTCTGAACCTTGGTGCTATGATTGCCTTTTCTCACTAGTTTCTCTTGACTCTTCCCCTTAAGTATTTTTTTATTTCTCTAGTGCTTTAAGTCTTAGAAGGCACTAATCTTCCAAATATCTCTGTGAGGTAGGCAGTGAATAGATTATTATCTCCACTTTACAGATGAGAAGATTGAGGGTCCCAGAGCGGTCACTTGACTTGGGTATGTTAGAGATGAGATTTGAGCCCAAGTTTTCTGGTCCCACGTTCAATCCTCTTCCCTCTTCAACACACACACTTATTTTTTTTTCCCTTGTCATAGTTTTCTGAGTCGGGCTTCAGCAGGACTTTTCTGTCGCTTATTTCTAAAGGAAACAAGAGCAGTGGAGAGCAGTATATGGCACAGTTAGAAACATAGTAAATATTTAATAGGTGATATGGTAAATAATGTATATAATTTAGACAGAAACAATGTCAATATTTCATGGACTGCAGTGCAGCTGCTACTTTGGAATTAGATCTGTGAATGTGGAGGAATTCAGCAGCTGGAATTGTCTTCTCTTCATAAGCAAGGGGCCTACCTGCCCATAGGCCTGCTGGGCTGTCTGAGGACAGGGCCTGAGGCTACTCACTGGTCCACAAGGCTGAGTTCTAGGCAGGGGTTCAACAAGCACCTCACAACTTCTCAAGTGGTGATGAACAGGATAGGGAGGTAGGGTAGAATATTGATGCCACGGAGGATTCAAAATATTCGATAATACAAGAAGCCTCCAGAGCCTTTGGAATGGTTTTTGGATGGCTTAGATACAAATCTCCCTTCTGAATTGTCTTCTGACCTCAGCGTCATGTCTGGCACATAGTAGGCACTGGATAAATGTTTATGGATTGAATTGATTTTACTTAGGCTGATGCCTAAGTTATCAGTGGATATCTGTTGAGCATCTTCTATGTGCCAGGTATGGGACTTGGGAGACAAAGACAGTAACAGTAGCTAAAATTTCTATAGAACTTTTATGTTTACAAAGTACTTCATAAATGAGATGCTCTTTTGATTCAAGCAACCACCTTGTGAAGTGCTCCTATTAGCTCTATTTTACAGATGAGAAAACTGAGGCTGAGAGAAGTCTAGTGACTTGCCTGAGGTCACATAACCATTAAGTATCTGAGGGAGAATTCAAACTCAGATCATCTTGACTCCTGGTCTAGCCCTTCAGCTCTTTTGACACCTAGTTGCCTCAGCAAAAAGAAACTAAACCCTGCCCAGAGAATTCTTTTTATTGGAATGGTTGGATTAACTCCTTAGTGGGGGATAGTTGGCTAGGGTGTAGGCTAAATGGCAGGCCCTGTAGTCTAATACATGTCTCTTGAGAATAGAGACTATTTCCTTTTTACTTTGTATCTCCCAGAGCTAGCACAGTGCCCAGCACACAGTAGGTACTTAATAAATGACCTTGATTGGTGAGAGATTGTTGCTGCTCATCCACATTTGGAAAAGTGACAGTTGCCCATATCCCTTTCTCATCGTTGTCCTTTGTTTGGAAAGCATCTCCTTCTCTTGTCCCCTCCTTAGTATTTCTGTTGTACTGAACCCTTCTGACAATGAACTCATTCATAAAGAGAAACTCATCTGTATCTCTGGTCTCCACTAAGCTAAGCAGAAGCCAGGGTCAGAGCTGGCCCACTTACTGAAGTAGAAGCAGCAGCCATTGATGGGAGCACATATTATGTTGCATTGAACACCATACCATGCTGCACAAAGCGGAATTATAATGGAGGGAGGAGCCAGGGTCCTAGCCCTCAGGGAGATGGAGTGTTTAGAGCAACTCAAGACCCCCTAGTATGGGACTGAGCAGGCAGGCACTATTGCTATGGTATGGATTGAGTCCATTACAAATTCAAGCCCTTGAGCCTCAACGGGTCCCTTGTAGCTGCTAAACAATCCTTGGCCTCCTTCCTTGTCAGTTCTCTGTTGTAATTCCCATAACCAGTTTCCAACCTTTCCCATACTCATCAGACCCACAACTTCACCCTCAATAGACTTCTGTCTAGTTGTTATAGAGTCAACTAGGTAACACAGGCTCTGAGCCTGAAATCGGGAAGATTTGAGTTCAAATCCTGCATCAGATACTTACTAGCTTTGGAATACCAAGCAAGTCACTTAACTTTTATCTGCCTCAGTTTCCTCAAATGTAAAATGAAGATATTAATAGTGCCTACCTCACAGTGTTGTTGTAAGGATCAAATGGGATACTATTTGTAAAGTGCTTAGCACAGTGCCTGGCACATAGTAGGTACTTAATAAATGTTTATTCCCTCCCATCCTCCTTCCCCCTCTAATTATTATTGTTGCTGTTTTTATCCTGGCCTCACCATTCTATGTATTCTTGATTCTTCATAAGAGATTATATTCTGCAACCTGTCCATATTTCCTTTTGTCTGAGAATGACCATAACCTTTAATCAGAACCCTGGGCACAATTGTTCTTTAGTGGCCCATTGAAGCACCCTAGACGAGATTTCCAGACGTGTCCAATTGGTTGGAAACAGAGCATGGAAATGAAGCTGTAGAAAAATTCGAAAATGAGGAAGACCAGGCTTTTTGCCATTTCATGGGAGTCTAAGAACAAAGATTCAGGCTCTGGCAACTCAAATCCGGGTGAGGATGAGATGGGGGAGGGGGAATGATGTTGCAAGTGAGTTTGTCCAATTGAATTTTTAACTGGCTGTTCATGAATTTGCTTTAAAAAATATTTTGATAACTATTTCAACATAATTGGTTTCCTGTGCAATCCTATGCATTTTATTTTATGCACTGAAATCCATTATTCTGAGAAAAGCATATGTAGGCTTTCCCAGACTGCTAACACAAAAGCATTATGAAGCCCTAGGTTAAACTACTGGTCATCATGGGCAAGGAATGGCTCCTGAGAGCAAGTGATTAGTAGTGTAACCTTTATCTCCATCTCCAAGGAGCCAGTACATTGGAAATAGGAAGCCATGGGGGCCTGTTGTACCCCAAGAAGGAAGGCAAGAGAAGGAGGAAGGAGACTCAAAAAGCCCCAAGCAATGTTGCTCCCCAGCTCAAGCCTGTGAGGGACCATTTTAAGAACCATATTTTGCATTTAGAGAATACCCTCCTTCCAAAAGCAGCTCAACCTGATTTAGACCGGCTTGAATAGAAAATTCAGAAGCAAGGCATTCACATAGCTTTCTTTCTCCAGAGAGCTCAGTACTCACTTGATTACCAACAGCTGCAGCATTCACTTACCACTGAAATGCTCTTCAAAGGATGATTAGATTAAATTCAAATTGTCCATATGTAGATCTCTCCCTGCCTTGGCCCCCCTTGCACAGCCCACGACTGACCTTCACACTGCACAGACCCATCATGGATTTTTAACCACTTGAAGCAAGACAATGCAATTAGGTTTATCTTAAGACTTTACAGTCTGAAGTAGTGCCTGCATTGAGTTCTTGGAGATATCTGCCTTGCTGATGAATAAAAAAATCTTCATACAGAAAGGGGGCTGTAAGCACATCCTTTGGGCTCCAAAGGACAAGTGCTTTTTCCAAATAAAATTTAGCATGTAATGTGAGGCCTAGCCATGAATGTCACATTTGGTTAACAGACACTAATGTTCAATGGTTTGAAAAGTTTTAATGAGAATAGATCCCTCTGTAGATCAGAGTCTTTCAAAATGGGAGTGGGAAATGGACTTCTTGTTTCTGCCTCTATGTAAGGAACATGTTCTAAAAATGTGAACAGCTCCTCTCTTGGAATACAGATTTGGGTTTAGGCAGAGGAGAGCATGCTAGGAGAGCTGTTATCAGGAAGTGATTCACTGGAGCTGCGAGTGATGGTGATGGTGGTCCTAGGGATCAGATCAGAGTGGCACAGAGGAGTCTGATGGGAAGGGCATGGCAGCATTGGTACAGAGGAAAGCTTGACAACTATGGTGGAAGAATGAATGTACTGTCCCCAAATGATAGCCTCCTGGATCAGACCTTAGGAGTGGGGTTGAGTGAGAGAGTAGGACTGAGCTGCTTGGAATAAGCAGAGTACTGCCAGGTGAAGGACTTAAGGAACAAGGAGGGTAGTGTAGACTTCTACAAGGAGGAAGAACTGTCCTCCCCAGAGAGGAGTTTATGTCTCCATGCTGGCACCCTAGTACCAAACCCTAGTGGTTCCACATGTTGGTCTATTAACACTACCCGAACCAGGTTTAGTGAATAAAAAGATAAACCAGAACGAGGATGGCCAGAATTAGAAAGGACTCTATCTTTCAACAGGCAGCCTATTTCATTTCCAGCATTCTCTGTCTTTAGGCTTGTGACCATGCAACATAGTAGATGGAGTCCTAGATCTGAAGTCAGGAACACTTGGTTTGAATCCTGTCTCTCAGATTATCTATCATTAGTTGTATGACCTTGGACAAGTCATTTCATCTCTTTGGGCTTTAGTTTATCTCTAAAATGGGTGTCTTGGACTTTATGATATGTAGAGCTTCTTTCGTCTCTAGATTTATAATCCTATGACACTATAGCCATTAGGAAATCATTCATCAGCAAACATTTATTAAATACTTCACAAGTCTAATAAAAGAGAAAGCATTCAAATAACTATGTCCAAACAAAAATGCCTTCCTTCCTTCCTTCCTTCCATCTATCTATCTTCCTTTCATTCTGTCTGTCTCTATCTGTTTGTCTAGTTGTCTATCTGTCTCTGTCTATTTATCTATCTCTCTACCTATCTATCTGTCTATCTATCTATCTAGTTTGAACATAGCTGCTTTTATGGTTGTAGATATACAGAATAAAATGATGGGGGAAGTCTCACATGGAAGACCCTCTGTAAAGGCTTCCCTGACACTTGAAGGAAGCCAGGAGGCAGAGACAGGGAGGGAGAGCATATGCCCTCCTCTGTCCTCTGACACTGTCACCACTCTGGTGCGGGACCTTATCTCCTTACACATGAACTATTGCTATAGCCTCTTAATGGGTAGGTCTGCCTCAAGTCTCTCCCCATTCCAATCCATCCTCCATTCAGTCACTAAAGTAATCTTCCTCAAGTGTAGGTTGGACCATGCACTCTATCTCCCACTCAATAAGCTCCTATGGCTCCCTATTGCCTTTTAATTCAAATAAAACCTCTGTGTGACCAGTCTTCTTACACGTCACTCCCCTTCAGATATTCTTTGATCCTATGACATTGATCTCCTTGCTGTTCCTCTAAGAAGACCCTCCGTCACCAGACTCTGAACATTTTCACTGGCTGGCCTCCGTTCCTGGAATGCTCTCTCTGTACGTACCTTCTACACAATGATTCTAACTCTCTCCTTTGGAACCATAGAGAATAAAATATCTTATCCATTTTCCCCCTGACAGCCCTTCAGCCATTTGACGATGTAGTAGAACAGTGTCAAGGGCAGAACCAGGTCCCATACCACTAGAAACTTCCCTCTCCCACCCTAGATTTCCATCATTATGTTAACAATCACATCTTGTATAATGGCATTCAATCAATTCCAGATCCACTTGACTAGACTATCATCCCACCGAAGCCCTGCCATCTTGAGCCCAAAGATTTAACGAGAGAATTTGCCAAATGTGTTACTTCAACTTTGAATCTCCTCTCATTGGTTTCTAAAGTGCTCTGTCCAATAAATATTTGTTGATTACCTGTTAAAATCTAGAAATATCTAAAGAATGCCTCCAGTGATAAGTTATTCTTATCAAGAACACAGTTAGTCTGGCATGACTTGTTAGTGAACCCAAGCTGGTTTCTAGTGATCTTCTCATTCTAAGGGCTCACAAATCACCAACTGAATGATTGTTCAAGAATCTTTACAATAACAGATGCCACATTCACTAGTTTATAGTATCCATCTTCTTTGGGAAACTTGTGACAAAAGGCTAATTCCATCCTCCACAATTCTTGATCACTCCTCCCTGACATCAGTTCAGAAATGCCATCTGCCAGCTCATTCAACAGCAATTGCAATGTAATTTGTCCAGGCCAGAAGACATGCATTCATTTAGAGTTACCTAGGTCTCTCTTACTATATTCTTATCATGTTTCAACTGAGGGCAAAAAGAGATCATTTAGAAAGACAGGCTGTTTCTTTCTCAGAACCTACTCTTCTCTACTCTTGTATTCTCTCCCTCTGTCTCTCCCTTTCCCTCTGCATCTCCTTTCCTTTTGCTCAACCTTTTATGACCTGCCTCTTTCATAGGATCCTAGTTTTGGATGGGACCTCAGAAACCATATAACCCAACTCCTTCATTTTACAGGGAAAGAAACTGAAGTCCAAGGATGGAGTCAAAGGATTAGGTTCAAATCCTACCTTTGACAAATTTGCCTATGAACTTTTGGGCAAGTTCCTTAACTTTTCTGGACCTCAGTTTTCCCTTCTGTAAAATGAGACGGTTGAATTAGATGACCTCTGAGGTCCATTACATTTCTTTCATTTGTATATATGTATCAATTCCCTTGGTCTTTGACCTCTTTGAGATAGCTGGGTCACACAATGGGTAGATTTTTTAATTTGGAGTCAGGAAAATCTGAATTCAAATACTGCTTCAGATGCTTACTAACTTTATGACTCCAAGAAAGTAACCTAACTTGTTACCTCATCTGTAAAATGAGATGGTTGACTTCCAATTCATCTCTAAATTTGTGTATATGCCTTATAGGGGAAACAGTGGTTTCAAGTATATGTATAACTTAGTGACTTTTGGAGTATATCTCTAAATTGATTTCCAGAATGGTTAGAGGAAGTCACAGTTCCAAAAATAAGTTAGTGTGTCTGTCCTCTCATAGCCTTCCAATAGTTTTCACTTTCCATTTTTTCTTGTCATCTTTGCCAATCTGATGGATCTCAACTTTGTTTTTCCCTCAAGCACCTCAATTTGACCTTACTGTGGGTGTCTTTGGCATTTTCAAAACTCTAGCTACGCCTTTTGGTTATAGCACAGTGACTTGCCCGTAGTAGGCACAGAATATGTGTTTGTTGAATTGAATCAAATGTTTCTGCATAGCCCACCCCCAAAACAACCAGGTACTATTTTGCAGCCTGTCCCTGAAGCTCCCAGTTCTCTCTTCTTACATTGTCCTGGTTGGTCCCATCGCCACCACCTTCATACCTTTGGCCATCTTAGCCTGACTCAGATCTCTGTGCTACTTTTTGCTTGCTCCCCCTTTGATAGCACTACATCTCCCCACTGTCTTTCCCTGAGAAAAATCCCATGACAATGGCCCCTTTGAACACCTCACCAAAAGATAATAATCTGGATGACTGGAGATGTCATCAGCTCTGATGAGCAACTAGAGAACATCTTGGTGCATATCTCAGGCAGACAAAGGAAGAAATGACAATTTCTTGATGCATTAAGTGTAAGAATTTATGACACCCATTGGAAGTCTGTCTGAAGCGTCAATAAGTCTTTTGTTACTTGGCATCAGTGATTGAAAAGTGGTGGATAGAAAAAGTAAAAATAGCAAGCCCAGTGGTCTCTGGAAGAGAGAAAAGATTAGCTACGGGAAGGATTCCATTCTCACTAATAAGGGCCCCACTTTTTCTACATTGATAACTAAAATCCTACAATTGTGCATAGGGCTAGAGTCAGCAAGTAGGATAGATGACTTGCTCATAAATCAACACCCCATGGATTTCTCCCTCTTCTGATCTCTGAACATATACAATTTGACACATAATCATTTAGTATCTTGAATTGTTGTCTATTGAATCGATGGAAGTCTTGATTACCCAACATTGGAAGCTCCCTGAGGTCCATGCCTTCTGCCATATCTTCTCCAATAGCAAATATGGTACAATTCAGATCACATCAAAGGTATTTATGAAATCTTAGTTAACAGCCATGCCTTATACTTGTTCTTCCCAAAGTGCTTTTATGTACAACATTATGATGACATATATTATCTTTCCTTAGCAGATGAGAAAATAGGAATTCAGAAGGGTTAATTGATTTGCCAAACATTACTTGTTGTTGTTATTGTTTGGTTATTTCAGTCATGTCTGTTTCTTTGGGATCCCATTTGGGTTTTTTTTTACAATGACACTGGAGTAGTTTGCCATTTCCTTCTCCATCTCATTTTACAGATGAGAAAACTGAGGCAAACACGGTAAAGTTACTTGTCCAGAGTCATGCAGCTAATAAGTGTCTGAGGCCAGATTTGAACTCAGGAAGATGAGTCTTCCTAATTCCATGCCTGGCACTCTATCCACTGCAGCACTACCTAGCTGCCCTCAACATTACTTCTTAGCTAATGATAAAAATCAGGACTAGAACCCAGGTCTTCTGCTCTGGTGTTCATCACATCTACACCCAAACAGTATTGCATTGGGATTGATAAAATACATCTAGGAAGCGTTCACATGGTTCACATATGAAATTTTTATTAGAAGCCTCTTTTAAAATAGTCTAATCAGAGACCCTTACTTTAAAGATGACTTTCTCCAGGTCAGACAATTAGAGTAGCAAGGAGGCAGAAGTACTAAAATATCATCCCCATGGTACTTAAGATGATACTCCTCCCCACATTGGGCTAACATGACTTTTGAATCTTGGATTTATCTTGCCATATTGGTATGATACAGTGGGAAAAATCTTGAATTTAGAGGTACATGCAACAGGTTTCACTTCACCTTTCTTGGGGTCTTAGTTTCCTCCTCTGTATAATGGGGATAATTATACTTATAGTCTAAGGTCATAGGCTGGTTGTGGGGAAGGCACTTTGTATACTTTAAAGGACTCTGCACATGGGAGTTTATTATTGGTATTTAGCAAAGGAGAGGCAAATGTTTGTCATTTGCCTGGATGACTCAGTTGTGCTGATGACCTGTTGATTGCCCCACATGTAATAAGACATGGTTTGACTTATTAAGGTAAATAATATTGTGTGTGGAAGGAGAAAAATCCAGAGAATCCTAAAATTTGAGAATTAGAAAGGATTTCAATGACTATGTAGTTCAAGCCACAACTAAAAGGAATTCCCACCATAACAATCCAGCCTTTACATGAAGACCTCCAAGGAAAGGAAACCCACCCAACTCCAGAGACAGAGCATTCCATTTTTGGAGAGCTGTCATCATTAGTAAGTTTTGACCCGACATTTAGCCAAAATTTGCTTTATTGAAACTTTATGCATTTTTTCTGGTTGTGCCACATGAAGTCAAAAGAGAACAAGGCCCACTTTCAACCAACCAACAACATCTGGACTATTGCAGTAGCTTCCTAATTGATTTTCCAATCTCAAATCTCCTCCTACTCCAATCTATACTCAACTAAACTTCCAAACTGATTTTCCTAAATCATTGGTCTGACCACATTCCTCCACTGCTCAATACACTCCAATGGCTCCTTATTTCCTATATGACGAAAATATTGATTTGACTTTGACAGCCCTTTACAAACTGGCCTCATCCTACCTTTCCCATCTTATTAGGCATCATTCCTTTTCCCACACTTCATGGTTCAGCCATATTACGCTGCTTGTTGTCCTTCTGTACATGAAACTCAGTATCCCATCTCCATGCTTCTGCACAGGCTGTCCCCCATGCCTGGAATGCACCTCTGCCTCTTTGATTTTCCCTAGTTTTCTTCAAAATTTAATTCAAGTGCTACCATTTACATTCAGCTTTTCCTGATCCCTTAGCCACTAATACTTCCCTCATCAACTAGTTTATATTAAGTGCACACATTGTCTCCCCCAATAGACAATGTACTTTTTGAAGGCAAGGACCATTTTTGTGTGTCTTTGTATCTCTAGTACCTAATACAATGCCTTGCATAAATCAATTACTTAAATGTTCCTTCAATGACCAATTTGAGTATAAATTTCTGAAGGGCAAGAACTTTCTACTTTTTATTGGTATCATAGGCACCAAGCATAATACCTGAGCCCAAAGTGGGCACTAGATGACCCAGTGAATACAATATTGGACTGGAAGTCAAGAGGAACTGAGTTCAAATCAAGCATCAAACACTTACAAGCTTTGTGACTTAACCTTTGTCTCCCTCAGTTTCCTTATCTGTAAAATGGGAACAATAATAGCACTTATTGGAGGAGCCAAGATGGTGGAGTAGAAAAATTCACATATGGTAGCTCCGAACCCACAGCCCATAAAATACCTGTAAAGAAGAACTCCCAACAAATTCTAGAGCAGCAGAAGCCACACAACAATGGAGTGGAGGAGATTGCTGTTCCAGAGAGCCCTGAAAAACCGACCCCAAAGGTCCGTCACGCACCAGACCTGGAGCAGAGCCCAGCCCTGCCTTGGCCACATGACACATATAGGAGCAGATCCGGGCAGGCTTCAGGGACTCAATCTCCAGTGGCCGCATAGGTCCATCCACCCACAGACGCCAAAAGTTAGCGAGAGAGCCTGTTTTGCTGGCCAAGAGGGGAGCAGGGTGCCCCCATAACTCAGGCCCCCTCAGGAGGCAGCAGTGGGGGGCAGCAGCGGACAGGGGCTCCCAAAGCAGTCAGGAGCCCAGATCCATTGTTGAAGGTCTCCACATAAACCCCCTGAGGGAACTGAGCCCTATGAGGCAGCCCTGCCCCCACCCAAGCACCTGGACTTAATCTCACACTGAATAGCAGCCCTGCGCCCTCTGAAAGCACTGAGACTGTGAAACAGCATTTAAATCTCAGTCCCCAAGCATTATCTGGGCAGATCTGGAGGCAAGGAGGGGGTGGAGAGGAATCTCAGAAGTCAAGGCTGGGAAAATGCCCAGAAAAGGGAAAAAAAAATAAGACCATAGAAAGTTACTTTCTTGGTGAACAGATATCTCCTCCTACCCTTTCCGATGAAGAAGAACAATGCTTACCATCAGGGAAAGACATAGAAGTCAAGGCTTCTGTATCCCAAACATCCAAAATAAATATTCAATGGGCTCAGGTCATGGAAGAGCTCAAAAAGGATTTTGAAAATCAAGTGAGAGAGGTGGAGAAAAAAATGGGAGGAGAAATGAGAGAGATGCAAGAAAAGCATGAAAAGCAGGTCAAAACCTTGCTAAAGGAGACCCAAAAAATGCTGAAGAAGTCAAGGCTCAGTGTTATTACACTTTGAAACATAGGCTAACTCAATTGGCAAAAGAGGGTCAAAAAGACAATGAGGAGAAGAATGCTTTCAAAAGCAGAATTAGCCAAATGGAAAAGGAGGTTCAAAAGCTCACTGAAGAAAATAGTTCTTTCAAAATTAGAATGGAACAGATGGAGGCTAATGACTTTATGAGAAACCAAGAAATCACAAAACAAAACCAAAAGAATGAAAAAATGGAAGAGAATGTGAAATATCTCATTGGAAAAACAACTGACCTGGAAAATAGATCCAGGAGAGACAATTTAAAAATTATGGGACTACCTGAAAGCTATGATCAAAAAAAGAGCCTAAACATCATCTTTCATGAAATTATCAAGGAAAACTGCCCTGATATTCTAGAACCAGAGGGCAAAATAAGTATTCAAGGAATCCACTGATCACCACCTGAAAGAGATCCAAAAAGAGAAACTCCTAGGAAGATTGTGGCTAAATTCCAGAGTTCCGAGATCAAGGAGAAAATCTTGCAAGCAGCTAGAAAGAAACAATTCAAGTATTGTGGAAATACAATCAAGATAACACAAGATCTAGCAACTTCTACATTAAGGGAGAGAAGGGCATGGAATAGGATATTCCAGAAGTCAAAGGAACTAAGACTAAAACCAAGAATCACCTACCCAGAAAAACTGAGTATAATGCTTCAGAGGGAAAATGGTGTTTCAATGAAATAGAGGACTTTCAAGCATTCTTGATAAAAAGACCAGAGCTGAAAAGAAAATTTGACTTTCAAATACAAGAATGAGAAGAAGCATGAAAAAGTAAACAGCAAAGAGAAATCATAAGGGACTTACTAAAGTTGAACTGTTTACATTCCTACATGGAAAGACAATATTTGTAACTCTTGAAACTTTTCAATATCTGGGTAGTTGGTGGGATTACACACACACACACACACACATACATACATGTACGCACACACAGAGACAGAGAACACAGAGTGAATTGAATAGGATGGGATCATACCTTAAAAACATGAAGTTAAGCACTGAGAGAGAAATGTATTGGGAGGTGAGAGGGAGAAATGGAATAGGGAAATTATCTCTCTAATTTTGGATTAGAAAAACACCATAATTGTCTTCTAGTATTGGAAAGGCTATCACATGGAAAGGGGATTAAACTGTTTGACTCCAGAGGGAAGAAACAGGAACAAAGGGTGAAAATCACAAAGAGATAAATTTAGGCTCAATGTAATGATAATAATAATTATAACAATATCCAACCTACCAGCAGAGTTAGATCTTTCCCAAAGTGACAGCCTCTCACATCCCTGAAAACATGTTGGGTGTAGTCACCCAAAAAGAGGCAGGTAGGAGACTTTTTTAGTGGAGGGAAAGGGAAGGGAGCTGAGAGAAAAACATGAAGTTTACTCTCATCACACTCAACTAAAGCAAGGAATAAAATACACACTCATTTTGGTATGAAAACCTATCTTACAATACAGGAAAGTGGAGGAGAAGGGGATAAGCAGGGTAGGGGGGATGATGGAAGGGAGAGCAATGGGAGGAGGGAGCAATTTGAAATCAACACTCTTGGGGAGGGACAGGATCATAAGAGAGAATAGAAGCAATGGGGGGCAGGATAGGATGGAGGGAAATATGGTTAGTCTTGCACAACATGACTATTATTGAAGTCATTTGCAAAACTACACAGATATGGCCTATATTGAATCGCCTGCCTTCCCAAAGGGAATGGGTGGGGAGGGAGGGAGGGATAGGGAGAAGTTGGAACTCAAAGCTTTAGGAACAACTGTCAAGTATTGTTCTTGCTATTAGGAATAAGAAATACAGGTAATGGGGAATAGAAAGTTATCTGGCCCTACAGGACAAAAGAGAAGATGGGGACAAGGGAAGGGAAGGATGATAGAAGAGAGGGCAGATTGGTGATAGGGGAAATTAGAATGCTTGGTGTATTGGAGTGGGTGGAGGGGACAAATGGGGAGAAAATTTGGAACCCAAAATTTTGTGAAAATGAATATTCAAAGTTAAATAAATAAATTTAACTAAAAAAAAAATAATAATAGCACTTAATTCCCTGAGTGCTTGTGAGGATAAAATGAGATATTTGTGAAGTTCTTTGAAAACCTCAAAAAACAATATACATTCTAATTCTTGTATGAAATGTTTGGTGATTGAGTGATTGATTGATGGAAGAATGCCCACTCCTTGGACAAGGAGCCACATGGGATGTGCCATTACATTATGCTAGATTGCACCGTTACAAGTTGGTGGGAAGAAACAAAGCTTGATGCATGGATGGATACTTACTCAGCTACCCCATAACTGTCAGGGAGCTGTTTGCAAATTAAACCCTAGCATTAATGGTGGCAGTTGTTTGTCTTACTCTGTTGGTTAAAAATACCCTTTCAAACCCTAAAATGTCTTCATTATGCTTTAAGACACTGTCACTGAGGATGGCTATGACTTTGTTTTTTCAGAGCATCATCTTCCGTTTTTTGTAAAAGCCTTTAAAAACAGATTTCAATTAAACACTGCAGCTTCAATGAGAACTCATATTATTGACAGTCTTTATTAAATATGAAATAATATAGCTGATTACTGGCACACAAAGCTTCTTCCAGCTCAAATCGAGTCATTTTTCACATCCTCAGCTCACCAAGGAAGGATGGCTCCATGTGACAGTGTGAGAACAGTAATGACTACACCCAACATGTTTTCAGGGATGTGAGAGGCTGTCACTTTGGGAAAGATCTAACTCTGCTGGTAGGTTGGATATTGTTATAATTATTATTATCATTATATTGATCCTAAATTTATCTCTTTGTGATTTTCACCCTTTGCTCCTGGTTCTTCCCTCTGGGGTCAAACAGTTTAATCCCTTTTCCATGTGATAGCCTTTCCAATACTAGAAGACAATTATGATGTTTTTCTAATCCATAACTAATTTCTTCTGTAGGCTAAATATGCCCAATTTCTTCAATTGACCATGTGCTTTGTACACAGTAGGAACTTAATGAATGTTTACTAATGAATGGATGCTCTCAAGGCTATTCATCATCCTGGTCATCATTCCTGGGACATCTGTTGATGTCCTTGCTAAAATATTTCATCCGAAAAGGACAGCAAGACTATAATCTCCTTTGGTTGGCTGTAATAATCATATTACTGACTCCTATTAAATACACTAAAACCCCTGGATCTTTTTCAGATAAACTGTTATCTAAATATGCCTCCCCTACCTTCTATTTGTAGTATGATTTTCTGAACCTAAGTGAAAGGTTTTACATATATTCCTAGGAAATTTCTTCTTATTAAGCTCAGCCCAACGCTCTGCTCACCCCAAAATTTTTTGTTTTTACAAAACATTTAGATTTAGATACATCAAGGATTATTATCCTTACTTTACATTTACAGAAAGAGACCTTTCATTATCATTATTCCATTATCATTATCACTTTCACCCAATGCCCCTCTCTTTTCTTTGATTCTCCTCTTTTCTACAACATATCTTAAAAATATTGTTTTCATTGTCCACCTAATTCTGAACTTTAGTACTCCTGACACTATATTTACAGGACTGTGAAATCCTTTTGTATTCATACCTGGCATCGCTTCCATCTTCTGTCATTTTAAAATTTATTGTTCAATTAGTTCCTTGTGCATCCATACTGGTCTTTTTAAGCAATTCCCTCCCCCGCCCCCACCACCTTGCAATTGCTTTTCTTTATGTCTTCAAATTTTCAAGCTTGAGAGCTTCCCACCCCTGTGAGGTTGAATTTCCCTGTAGAATTTTAATCCATGCCATCCTACTTATCATTTCTCAGAAATTTTAGAAATGTGCTGCCCAAAAATCTAGGGAGCATGTCAGATTATTCCCATCTTTCTTCCACTGCTCTTTCACCAACTTTAAGATGGAATTGTCTTGGGAGAGTTTCTCAATTGGCAGAGTAAATGGAAGCAGAGGAATCCCAGCTCTCTCACAACCATTCCAGCAAGGATGAGAAAAAAAATCGCCAGACTGAATAATCAAGAAATCGAAAGAGAAACTATGGAATATGCATTTTGCCAGCCCAGGTCTATTCCTGGGAGAAAGCTAGAAACGTATTGGCACTAGGGAAGTAGCACATCAAGAAAAAGCCAGCCAAAGATGAATGACCTTGAGACAATAAAAATATGAGAAAACCTAAAAATATAAGACTATCTAAGATATCTCAAATCAAAAATTATTTTCCTAGAAAACTGGGCAAGAGAAGATAATCTCAAAATCATCAAAACACCTTAAAAACCCATCTATAAAAGCCTAGATACTTATTTACAGAAATAAATAAGAGATGCCCAGACATATTAGCATCAAAAGGTATATTAAAAATAGAAAGCATCCACCCATAACTTCTGGAGAAAAATTTTACCAAATACAAAATACTGCAAGAAGCCAAAGAGAAAGAGTTCAAGTATTAAGGAACCTCAGTGGGCATTACAAAACAACCTGCCAGCTACCATCATAAAGATGTAGAAAGCTTAGGACAAATTATTCCCCAAAGTAAAATATAAAAGTTTACAAACAAGAATAATTAACCCACAAACCGGAATAGGCAGTATGGAGTAGTGGATAAAGAGTTGGTCTCGAAACCGGGTTGGGTAGATGGGGAGCAAAGAGAGACAAAAGTAAAAGAAGATAGCGTAGAGGTAAGGATGCAGTTAAAAATCATACTGTGAACGGTGATGAACACAACCATAAAACTGAGGAGAGTAGCAGACTGAATTACAAAGTAGAATCAAACCATATGTTGTTTATAATAAACACACTTGAAACAGAAATATGCACAGACTTAAAAATAAGAGACTTGAGCAAAATCTATTATGCTTCAAGTGAACTCAAACACCAAGGGGTAGCAATTATGATCTCAGAAGACAACAGTAAAAATAACCTTGATTAATAGAGATAAATAGGGAAACTGCATTATACTTAAAGGCACCATAAATAGTGAATTAATATCAATATTTAGGCACCACATAGCATAGAACCTTATGCAAAAATTAATTTAGAGGGAGAAATAGAGAGCAAAATTATAATAGTAGGGGATCTCTATATACTTTTCTCAGACCTAGACAAATATAAATAAAAGGTAAACAAGAAAGAAAATTTGTATCTGGAATTTTTAAAAAAAATTGAACATGATAGATCACTGGCAATTGCTGAATGGTAACAGAAAGGAACATACATATAACCATCTATGGCACCTATTCAAAAATTGCTCATGCACTCGGGGGTTCAAATCTCACAAAAATGCTGAAATTATAAACATATACTTTGACCACTCCAATGCAATAAAAATTATTTTCAACAAAAGGTCCTTGAAGAAATGATTTAAAATCATTAGAATCTAAATAACTCAATCCCAAAGAATTACTGTATTAAAGAACAAAGCACAGAAACACTAGAGAATTTCATTTAAAAATAAAAATTAGACAGCATACCAAATTTCTAAGAGGTAACTAAAGTAGTCCTGACTAGAAAAATCACTTTTTTAAACATTGTATTACTGAAAAAGCAAAAGGACAGATCAATCAATTAGGAATACAATAACAACCACAACAAAATATTAAATATATAATCCCAGTCAAACACCAGTGGAAATAATGAAAAGAAAGTGGGAATGAATGACAACTAGTAGTTTCAGTATCAAAATATACTACAGATCAGTAATTATCAGAACTATTTTGTACTGGCTCAAAAATAGAGAAGTTGATCACTGGAACACTGATCGGTACAATTAAGTACATAAACTATGGAAGTAAATGAACATAGTGTTTATTAAACATTGAAACAATAATAGCTAAATATAAATTATTGAGGGTTTTAAGGTTTAAAAAGTACTTTATAGATATTTTCATTTGATGTTCCCAACAACCATGTGAGGTGGTGTTATTATTAGTCCCATTTTAGAGATGAGAAAGTTGAAGCAGACAAATATTAAGTGATTTGCCTAGTGTCACATAGCAAGGAAGTTTCTGGGGCCAGATTTGGGCTCAGGTTATCTTAACTATAGACTTGGCACACATTCATTGCATCACCTAGATGCTTCTAACTCCAAGTATTGTGATAAGAACTCACTATTTGACAAAACTGCTGAGGAAACTGGAAAGCAGTCTGACAGAAATTGGATTTAGACCAAGTCTCATAACATATACTACAGTGAACTCTAAATAGATATATGACCTAGATATCAAAGGTCAAACTCTCAACTAGAAGAGCAAGGAAGAAAATATCTTTTGCAAATATTGATAGGGAAAGGATTTATGATCAGACAAGAAAAAGAGGGATTATAGGAGATAACATGTAAATTTGTATGCAAAACTGAGAGGTTTTTTTTTTTCAAAAGTTCAATGTACTTAAAATTAAAAGGGAAACTGTTAAATGAGGGGAAAAATCTTTGCAGCAAGTTTCTCCATTAAAGCTATCATATCCAAGATATATTAGGAACTGTTTCTAATATATAAAAAATGACAGTCCCAAAAGAATATGAACAGGCAATTCTCAAAGGAAGAAATTCAAGCTATCAATAGTTACATGATAAAATGCTCCAAATCACTGACAATTATAGAAATGCAAATTAAAATAACTTTGAGATTCTACTTCATACTTGGTGAAAAATATGGCAAAGAAAGGAAAATGACAATTGTTGGAGGGGTTGTGGGAAAACAGGCCCTTGTCCACTGATCCACTCTTGACAGAACTGTTAATTGCTTAGTCATTCCAGAAAGCAATTGATAATTATAATCCAAAAAGAAAGTAAATTAGGTATACCTCTCAATCTAGTGATATCTCTAGTAGACCAATATCCCAAAGGAATCAGATAAGAAAAAGACCCTTGTATCACACACACACACACACACACGCAGAGTCCCAGAAGTCTTAGTGCAGTCATGTAATTGCTATTGTTCTTATTGTATAAGACTAATTTTAGAAGACAAATCCCAGAGGATTGATAATAAAGCATGATACTCACCTCCTAATGGAAAGACACACATTTTTGGACATGAGTAATGTGGGTATGCATTTTGCTTGACTATGCATATTTGTGGCAAGGATTTTTGTTTTTGTTTTCCTTTTTTTCTACGGAATGGGAGGGAGAGAAAATAATGCTTGTTAATTGCAAAAAATAAAATTTCATTAGAATAAAAACAAAGGGATGTTCATAAATTAGAGAATGGCTGAAGAAATTATAATTTATGAACATAATGGAGTATATGCTATAAGAAGTGATGAAAAGGATGGATTTCAAAAAACCTGGGAAAACTTACATGAACTAATACAGAGAGTGAAGCGAGCTAAAACAGGAGAACAATGTATATGGCAACAAAACTTTACAAAGAAAAACAATTCAAGAAGATACAAGGATTCTGACTGATGCAATGATTAACTTCAACTCTACAGGACCTATGAAAAAACAAACTACCCACTTCCTGAGACAGAGAGGATAAACTCAAAGTGTGGAATGAGGCAAACATTTTTGAACATATCAAATGTGTGTTTGTTTTGCTTGACTACATATATTTGCTACAAGAATTGTGTATTTTTTTTCATTGGGGTAGGATTTGGAAATGTAAAAGCAAGTTAGAAACAGTTGTTCCTCCCCCCCCCCGCAAAAATAAAAAGAAAAGAAATAAATAATCATTGAAACATTTTAATAATAGAAGAACAGAAAGAGGTTCAGAGTGTAACAAAGCAAGTAGGAAGCTTTTGGAAATAACATCTTCAATTTATTATACACCTTTTTTTAAAGCAAGGTATACATTATAGAGATCTGTGGTTTCATATATAATCCTCTTTTTCTGTTCTTTGTATGGGGAAATGTTTCTTTGTTGTTGCTATTTTTCAAATTCAAAATAAAATAAAAAAGAGATGGCAGGTAGTCTCTGCCCCACTGCCACCACACCTTATGATTCTCATAATTTACCAGTAATCATTGCCTTCTGGTTGGTGAGAATCAGGTCCAGAATATTGTCTGCTCTGCCTCAACAGAATGAGATTTTAAACAGATGTCTGAATAATTGAAGTCACAGCTATATCAGACCTTTCCAGGGCAGACATATGATCCATTCCCTAAATTCCTCATCTATTTCCTCTGTCTATTGAGGTCAGTAGTTCTTAACCTGGGGTCCTGAACAAGTGTGTGTGTGTGTGTGTGTGTGTGTGTGTGTGGTTGTGTGTGTGTATACACATATAAATGTGTATATCTGCATTTCATTATAATTGGTTTCCTTGGTAATCCTATGAACTGTATTTTAGGAATTTAGAAACCTGATTCCAAGAAGAGGTACATAGGCTTCATCAGATTGAAAGAGAGGTCCATGATACCAAAAAAGGTTAAGAACTCCTGACCTTGGTTGTCTATCTCCAATGACAAGAGCACTTTTGTTTCTGCCTTTCCCATCCCCACTTCCCTTCTGAGATGATCTTCCCTTTACTTGGTATCCATCTTGTATGACCACTTTTTTGTATATTATTTCCCTTTAGAATGTGAACTCCTTCAGGGCAAGGATTGTGTTTTTGTTGTTGTTGCTTTGTATACCCAAGATTTAGTACCAATGCCTAGCACACAGTAAGGACTTAATAAATACTTTTGGGCTGACTGACTCTGCTGCCCTTTATACTAAATACTGTCAAATAAGTCAGTATCACTTTGTACCTGTATTGCTTCATGATATAGACTAGTGCTCTGCCCCATCTTTTATGGATCTCAATCATTTTGAGTAAGATATGCCTTTCCATAGTCACAGGCCAACCAAATATCTCAGTAAAGCTATTGGGTCAACTTTGCTTCTTTAAGATCTCTGTCTATTTTTCCTTGCTTGTTACCCATGCCATGGGCCTAACTGTTGGCTTCCTTCTTGGGTTTTCTGTTCTGTTGATTTTGGAGCATCCATGTTGCTCTTCCTATCTCCTCACTATTCTTTATGATATATAGCTAGGAAGACATACATACGCAGTTGAGTCTTCCACTATTATCCTTTTCTATTTGATTACGTTTGCTAGACTACAGAAAACTATATTCTTAGCAAGCTAGGCTAGGTATTCTCCATCCAGAAATCCAAACCCTATTTTTACCATGCCATCATATTAATTTGCTCCTGTTTTCATTTTCCAAACCTGCCTTCCTTTCTTAAAACTCCTGTCTTTGAATGGTAGTGGTTATGAAAATACCACCTGTGCCCTTAAGGTCAAGTTTTTGCCCATGACTTTATAATCCTGAGCATTGGTTTTTAGATTTCCTTCTGGCAGGATCATTTGTACCCACATGAATCACTGCAGTTAGGTAGCAGTCATCAGACCTGACAATTCTGGGGAGGTTCTTGTTCATATCTTGGATCCATACCCCAGGAAGCCAGCAGGTTGCTTTATTATTGATATCAAGTCAACAAATAGTTGATATCTGGATTCTGTTATCATATAAGAGTCTGAGTGAACACAGCTGGAGACAGCAGAGCCAGAGGCGGACTTGTGAGAGTGAGGAATACATGTGGCATTGATTGGAAGTAATAGAGACTTTCTTTTTATATAACTAAAACCATCACCTAATCACCACACACTCCCCACTTTAGTACAGTTATGATTAACAACTATTTTTGAAATTTCTGAAAGAAAGGATTTGCAAATATGACTGATCTCTAAAGGATGTAATGATACTGTAAAATCTTTGCAAGTTATGGATACTTGTGATTCTCAATATTCAGTGCAATAAATATTTGATAACTGCTTACTATATGCAAGACCCTATAATAAGCAGAGGGCATGTAGAGTAATGGAGTGGATAGAGACCTTGACTTGGAGTCAGGGATACTTAGGTTCAAATCCTGTTTTGGGTACTTTTGAGGTATGTAATTATTGACAAGTACTTTAGTTTTGCTGAGGCTCAGTTTACTCATTTGTGAAATTGGGATAATACCTGCAATACCCACCCCATATGACTGTTGTGAAGCTCCAATGAGATGTTGAATATTAAGTAATTTATGCATGTAGGCTATAATTATTAAAAAGATGACAAACAAGCTTCTGTCAGTAGAGTTTACAATTTAATATGTGTGACAAGACACCTATGCAAGGAATGATGCAGGAGAGAGGGACTAAGGAGACAAAGTCATCTGGGAAGAATTGAAAGGGAGTGACCCCTTTCAGCTGAGGAATCATGGAAGGCTCTTTGGAAGACATGGCCCCTGAGCTGGTACTTGCAAGAAGAGAAGGATTTCAATTGTAAGAGCTGAGGATGGAGTACATGTCAGGCATGAGGTCTGAATGAATTCATGGAAGTGTAAGAGTATGGGAGAAGACCAAGAAACATCTAGTTGTCCAGTTTGTTGGGAATACAAAAATGTATAAAGGTTTGGAGGGGGAGCAAAGGCTGGAGAGATGGTTATACTTTGTTTTCACCACAATCTCCAGTCTGTCCATTCCTCAGTCTTTTCCCACCACACCAACTCTGCTCTGGCTTTACTTTCATGCCTTCCAAATCTTGATCCTAGAGTTAAATGTTTTAACTCCCTCCTCTCCACTTCACCTGAATTATAAGACACAAGACCACAAGGGACCTTAGAGGTCATTGAGTCTAGTCCCTTCATTTTTCAAATGAGGAAACTGAGCATCAGACAAATGAAGTCATGCATCTGAGGTCACACAACTAGTAAGTGTCTGGGGCAGTATTTGAGCCCAGTTTTTCCTGTTGATTATATTCTGCCCTCCCCTTGAGTACTTTTCCTTCCCTAATTTTTTCCTGGTTCTCCTCTGACCTATCTGCTTCTTCTCAGTTTCCTTTGCTGGGTCATCATTCCTAACCATGAATAGTCCCCAAGGATCTATCTTGATCTTTCTTCTCAGACTTCTCTATACTTTCTCAGTAAGCTCATCAGTTGCCATGGGGTTTAATGATTGTTTCTATACAAATGATTCCCAGATCTATACATCCAGCTCAACTGTCTGTCCTGAACACCAGTTCCACATCACCAATCGCCTATTGAGCATCTCAAACTGGATGACATATAGGCATGTAAAAAAAATAACATGAACCAAACCAAACTTATCTTTCTCCCTCAACCTTCCCTTCTTCCTGTGTTCCTTTTCTATTGAAACTACCTCCTTCTAGTAATACAAATTCACAACCTTGGAGTCATCCTTGACTTTTTCCACTCCCTAATCCCCCAAAGTCAATCAGTTGCCTAGTATGGTAGTTTCTATCTCTCTAAAATTTCTTGTAACATTCCCTTTTCTCTACTTACATAGCCACATCTCTGACTCAAGCCTTTATCACCTCTTGCCTGGCCTACTACAGTAGCCTGCTAATTATTTTTCTTATAAGAATTCTCTCAATTCCATCCTCCACTCAGATGCCAAATTTATACTCCTAAATTTTACATCTGGACATGTAATTTCTTTACTCAAGAAGCTCCAATGGCTCTGAGGGTAAAACTCCTCCACCTGCCATTTGTTTTTTTTTTCTCTTGACATTTAAATTCTTTCATTTTGAACTTTGTTCCTACTTGGTATTTCCTTTACACAACATTCCATCTCCCATCTCCATACTTTTGCATAGGCTGCCCACCATACCTGGAATTCACTCCCTCCTCATCTCAGTGTTTTGGAATCCCTATTCCCTCAAATGTTTATTTCATCTACTACATACTGTTTATGTCAATAGGATTTAATAAATCATATAGCCACTAAGAAGATAATTGCCTGGATTTTATGAATGAAATTGGTTGACCAAGAACAAGAAGCTTTCAAAGGAGGAGTAGGAGCAAGTCCATATCAAGCCAGATTAAGATATTTATAGTTCTAATATTTCAGAGATATTACATTTTGTTTCCCCTTGGCAAAAATTTCAATCTAGCCAGCATCACATGGTGAGTTTTGCAAATTCAGAATGATGAAGGGGAAGCATATAATAGTTTGCAGATGAATGTCCTTTGGTGAACAATAAGCATACTGTAGCCCTTTAGAAAATTCCTCATACTCTGTGCTAGGTGCTCCTTCATGAAATCATGTGGCTGGTGGCTTAAAGGTATTGCCACATAGTAGCCAAAATTATAAGTAATTAAGTGATTGCCTGCTTTTCAGTAGGTTACAACAAGTAGGAAATGAACCAGGTATAGGCTGCTATTGTTATGACCATCTGGGACACCAACCAGTGTATATCTAGCCCTTATCATCTGCCACACCCAAAATATTACATACTGCACAAGTTTAATCCTGTCATTCCCTTGTTCAGCAATCTTTGGTGACCTGCTATTGACTGTCAAAAAATTTCTAAAGAGCGTAGCCTGGAATTTTTGGCCCATCATAATTTATAACCACCTTACGTTTCATTCATTCATTAATCATTTATTAAGCACCCACTGTGAACCAGGCAATGTACTAGATACTGGAAATAGAAAGGGAAAATCAAAACAGTCCCTGCCTTTAACTCTTATTAGGGGAAAACAACACATACCCAGTTAGGCCAAGACAAAATAAATGTAAAATAATATTAAGAGAGGCAGCATGTTTTAGTGGATAGAGAGCTGGCCTTGGAGCCAAGAAGATGTGGGTTCAAGTCTCACCTCCAATACATACAGACTGTATGTAACATACAGACAAGTAACTTAACCTCTAGGTGCTACAGGGAGCTCTCAGAAATTCAGTGGGAATAACTTTCTTGTGGGAAGCAGTGTTGCTTAGTAGGAAGAACTTTGGACTTACAGTCAAAGGATCTAGGTTTAAATTCCAGCTCTCAAAGAAGCACAGATGTGACTTGCATTGATAGAAGGAGGTTCCCCACTGGGAGATCCCTACACAAAAGAAGTCACAGGTTCAATCTCCACCCCTAAAGATCAATTGAAATCCAGACAAGTGGATGACTATAAAACCATAAAGAAAATGCCACATAGTAATACTATTGAAAAATTAATTCTTCATCCAAGCATTACCTTCACTCCACATTTCCTCCCAACTGATAAATGAGAACGAATAAAGGGAAGATTATTGTCATGAACCCCTTCCCATTGGCAGCTGCCCAGTCTTATCTCCACAGCAGCTGCAGTTTCACATGGTCCCATCCTGCTGGTCCCATAGTGGTCCCCAGTCACCATAATATCCAAGTCCCACTCTGTTGAGGTTAACTCCTGCAGCTCTTATCAGCTTGTTTTTCACTGCACCTAGTACAGGCTTCAGGAACAGTGGCAGCCACAGCAAGCAAAGGCAACAAGCAGTCAGCAGAGCTGAGTGGTCACCCATTCCACTTAGATCATAACAAAAATGGATCAAGATATAGGAGATTAGAAGACCTTTCAAGGAAAAGGATAGAGGAAATGTCTTTATGTATTTCCCACCTTCTCCATTGTCCTGCTGATCTATTTTCCTCCATCTTACTTCCAGGAGGCATTAGAAATAACAGATACTTTCTTGTGGGAAGCAGAATTAGTATAGAGGTAAGAGCCCGGGATTCAGAATCAAAGGACCTAAGTTCAAATTCCAGTTTTACTCTTTACTACTTGTGTGACCTTGGGCAAGTCAATTCCCTTAATCTGAGTTTCAGCCACCTGATCTATAAAATAGGAGGAAGGAATCTTGAACTAGACTTCTATTGTTCCTTCTGGCTCCAAATTCTATGATTTTGAACAGCAAGGTGGCTCAGTGGATAGGGCCTGAAGTCAGGAAGATCTGGTTCAAATCTGACTTCAGACATTTACTTGCTGTGTGACCCCAGGCAAGTCACTTAACCTCTGTCTGCCTCAATTTCCTCAATGGTAAAATGGAGATAATAATAGCACCTACCTCCCAGAGCTGTGAGGATCAAATGAGTTAATATTTGTAAAATTCTTAGCATAGTGCCTGGCATATTGTAGATGATGAACGTTTCCTTCTTTCATCCCTCCTTCTCCCTCCCTTTCTTCCTCCCTTTCTCCCTCCCTCTCTCTGTTCCTTCCTTTCTCCCTCCATTTTTCCCTCCCTCCCTTTCCTTCCTTCCTTCCTTCCTTCCTTCCTTCCTTCCTTCCTTCCTTCCTTCCTTCCTTCCTTCCTTCCTTCCTTCCTTCCTTCCTTCCTTCCTTCCTTTTATTTGCCTACTTAATAAGATGTGAAAGACATTGTTGTCAGAAACAAAATCTATGTGGAGCAGCCCCATATCTAATGCATACTTCCATTTTCCATGAAGGGAGATTACCTACCTTTTGGACTACTTCCTTCTTTCCTTCCATTCTCCCCTCCACTCCAAGATATGGTCTGATGACAGAAAAGAATGCCCTGGCAATGCATACTTTAGACAGGTTAGCCAGGAGAAAAGAAGTCTTAAAAAGAATATGACAGCTGTGTTCAATTATTTGAAGGTTTGTTACATGAGAGACTAGGCTATTACACCTGGTCCTGGAGGTCAGCAGGAAAAGCAACAGGTCAAAGTTAAAAGAAGGCAATTTGAGCTCTATGCTATGAAAAAGTTAGTAACACTCAGAGTTTTCCAAAAAGAAATGGACATTCTTAGGAACTGGTCGGTTCTCTCTCTCTTGACATCTTTGATCAGAGGCTGGATGACCATTTGTTGGGTATATTGTAGTGGAGATTCCTCATTAGGTCCCTTCCAACTCTCCGATTCCATGATTCTGTCATTCTAATTCCCAAGCAAGAGGGATGACACCACATCTTGGTTACATAAATATCCCTATGGAACCCTGAAGGAGTTAGTGCCATTTCCCCCAGGAATAGAATGGCCACTGAACCTAGACGAAGGAAATTCCGCCTTTATCTGCTCTGGCTGAGGTTAGGTTTGATCAAATGCCACAGAGATGACAAAATTGAGGCCTGAGCACCACTGGACTTTGGGTGACACTATAGTGACCTGGGAAGCTAGACCTTGTGGGTGGGGGCAGAGGATTAATAATGAAAGGAGGATATACATCCAAGATGGAAAATGTGTTATTTACAAAGACTACATATTCCTTCATTGCCTTTCTCACCTCTGACAAAGCAAGTAGCCTACTTGGATCCTGCAAAGCTTTCCAAGTGTGTGAGTGAAATTATTCATCAAAAGAGAAATCTAAATGGTTCTTGAAGTGCTATTGTATAAGAAAATTGAAATAGGCCAGAGGTTGACTTTAATACTTAGTATCTCTCAGAACAATCATTCTATTGGTGGCAGACTTGGAAAACTCAATCCTTTTTATACTAGCTGGCCAATAAATGCAGAAATAGATGAAGCAACATCTGGCTGGAATGTTGTACTTTTCTTCAGCAGGTGAAGAAGCTGCTCTCACAAGTTCAAAGAGGCTGCCTAAGCATTGGAGAATTGCTTTGCTTAAACAACTGGGAGAATTGAAAGAGGCTCACTTTGACCTAGAGGTGCTCACTCTGCCTTCTCTCTCTTTTCTTACTCTGACTAACTGCTTGTTAGTGGTTACCATAACTCACTCCATGTGCATCCTTTCTTCAAGCACTTCAATCCCAACAATGTGCAAAGCCACTGAAGTGTGCATACCAATGAAATAAACGCACTGAAAGCATATAAATTTAAAGTGATATCTCAGTTGCTTGGGAGTCACCTATCCAAAACTCCCATGGATAGAATATGGCCAGGAACTGTAAAGAAAGAAAGAAAAGCCCTTGAGCAGTCAAAATAGCTACCATAGAGTTCATATGTATTTTTTTCTCAGAGAGGAGAGAGCTTCAGGTATTGACTTGGGGGCTTTTATTTGTATTATGTGTATAATCATAAACTAATAAACTATTTGTATTATATGTATATTCATAAACTAGGCCACCTATTTCCCCAGCTCACAGATTATAAGAACCGTGTAAGCAGAACCCCTAGAGACTGGAAAGTTAGTAGTAAATACTGACAATAGGAGAAGAGGCAGAAAACTTATAATAAAAAAAGACAGAAAGAAGAGCTCAAGACATATTGGATCCTAGAGCTTGATTAGACTTTTAGTTAGACTTATGGTCTAATTCCTTCATTTTACAGAAGAGGAAACTGAGTCTCAGGGAGATGAGTTCTCAGAAACATGAGTGGAAGGGACTCCAGAAGTCATTTAGTTCAATCACTTTATTTTACAGATAAGAAAACTGAGGCCCAGGGATAGGAAATGACTTGACCAAAGTCACACAGGTAGTAAGTGACAGAGATGAGATTTGAACCCACATTGAAAAACAATCCCACAAGAGGGTAGTGTTATAGCTCTACCAAATAATTGCTATTAAAAATGCTAAATTAGATTCTATACAATCAGAAGGCAGGCAAATCAGTGGTATATCTAAATAATAATGGCTGTTATTTCTATAGTATCTTAAGGTTGTCAGAGAATACTCCTCCATAACAACCATATAGAGGTAGGTAGGGCAAGTTTATTATCACTATTTTGCAGATGAGAAACTGAGGTTCAAAGGTTAAATGCCTTGTTCAAAATTACACAGAAAGGTAAGATGATAGAGATATAAAAATAGATATGGATATACACATATATACATTCTCATAATTGCTATTATGCAACTAATAAATTACATACATACATCCTTTGATGGATCTGTGAGAAAGCCCATCTGCATCTCAACCTCAATATGTCCAAAATAGAGCTCAGTATCTTTTCTACTGTGCTCATTCCTCTTGTAAATTTTTCTGTTCCCATCAAGGGCACCACTATCCTTCTTCTAGTCACTCAGGCTGGCAATCCAAGTGTCATTTCCTACTGCTTGCCCTCACTCTCCCACATTTCTAAGCCATTGCCTAAACTCATCACTTCTGTCTCCACAACATCTCTTATCTGTGACTTCTCTCATATATCCACCATCCTAGCACAGACCTCGAATATCTCTGTCTTGGACAATTGTGTAGCATCCTAATTGATTTTCCTGCCTCAAGTCTCTCTCCACTACAATGTATCCTAAACATAATAATCAAAGTGATTTTCTAAAATACCAGCCTGCCAATTTCATTCTCTTACTCAATAAATTCTAGGTACTCTATATTGCCACTCCAATCAAACATACACTCTTCTGTTTGGCATTTGAATCTCTTTACAACATGGTCCCTTCCCATCTCTCCAGGCTTTCATAGGTTACTGGCCTTCATTCACTGTACTCCATGATTCAGTCATACAGGCCTACTTGCTGAACTCTCTACATTATACTCCATCTTTCACCTCTGTGCCTTTGTAGATGCCCTCTTTTCTTCTGTCTCTGATCTTAGATCAACTATAACTTTCTGTAGGAGGCTTTTCCCAGTTTCCCCAGGTGCTAGGTGCCTGCCTTCTAAGTTACCTTGTATCTACTCTGCATGTTTCTTGTATTTGTTGTTATTGTTTGGTCCTTCAGTCATGTTTGACTCTTTGTGATCCCATGGATCATAGCACATCACGTCTGTCTATCCTCCACTATCTCCTGAAGCCTGTCCAAGCTCATGTTTGCTGCTTCCATGACACTATCTCTCCATCTCATCCTCTGCCATCCCCTTCTCCTTGTGCCTTCAATCTTTCTCAACATCAAGAACTTTTCCAGTGAGTCCTATCTTCTTATTATGTGGCCAAAGTAATTAATCTTCAGCTTCAGGTGTATCTTGTGTATCTATCTTGTGTAGGTTTCTATGTATATGTTGTCTCTCTCATTAGTATGTAAGGTACTTGAGGTCAGGGACTATTTTATTTTGTCTTTGTATCCTCAGGGTTTAGTGCCATTCCTGGTACATAGTAAACACTTCATAAGTCCTCATTGATTGATTGATGTGACTAATCCTTCCTCTGTGCAGATTGCAACTCCACTAGTGCTTTCTCATTATGTATAACCTCTTTCAATGTCTATGGGTTCCCTTATCCCAAAGTTTAGCTCACATCCAGCTTAGAAATAAATGTAGCATTCCAAGGACCATTCATACCTTTTAAGACAATTTTAATAGGAATGCATTGTGGAAGGCTCTATATAAATTAGATGCCTAAGCTTGTTTTTTTCTGAACTTAGTCAATTCTAATATATACATATCACCAAATGCTGACAGAGATTAAGGAGAGAAATGTTAAGTGTTATATACACCTCACATATACAGCTTTCCCCTCTTTGAAGATGTATTTGTTGGATGTCAGTAACAGACTTATCCATATCAAAAGTCAAGATAACCCTTCATCCATTTGGTTTTTCCTGCGTGAATATCTAAGTGTACCTCTTCTGAATTATTATGGGTCTTATTAAGGGGATCTGAAATGTCCCAGGGATTGATGTGATCAGCCCAATGCCATATGCAAACAAGAGCATCTGGAGGACCTGTTCTATTTATACTCTAAGCTAGATAACCTCCCTCATGTAGGCAAACAAATACGGCAGGCACACATCTCTCTGTTAAATGCCTCACTTGATATAAATATTCATCGAATTGTCAAACAGACATCTGAGTTGTTACATCTTTCAAGTAATCCTGTATGATTTTGATACATGCTTGGGACATACTCTGTTGATAGATAGTCTTTAAAGTAGTTCTTTGCTCTACAGAATCAAATTCTAAAAAAAATAAAATGAACAAACCACAAACGAGTGGGATATCGCATTTTTTACATTTCTGTCTATTTTGTGACTGTAAGGTATATTTTCCTAGAGAGTAATAAATGTATACTTTTTTTCCCTTTGTATTTCATAGTTATAGACGAATAAGTCAAATTTCACATGGAAATTTACAAGGATATATTGGAGCAACCATTGAACAATGTTCAACAAGAAATTTTTATATTTCAAATACTTAACAAAACAACAAAGTTTCTCAACAGCTCACAGACTTTCTGGGTGTTTCAGTGTCCATACCTGTGGGAAAAAGTAATTAGTTTAAGAGTGAGGTTACACAAGTGTCCATCCTCAAAGATATCCTTTCTTAGTGAAAATGGAGCACAAGATAACAATATGAATGAAAGAATGATGGCAATGATAACACTAATAACAACAAAACAATGGAAAATGAATGCTTCAAAATCATAATAACCAAGCTTAGCTCCAAAGAAAAGATATGAGAAGGCACTTCTCCCCACTTCTTTGAAGAAGTGGAGGACTATGGGTGTTGAACCCAATGTATGAATATCAGACTTTTCAAAATTAATTATTTGTTTTCAGTTTTCTACACTCACTTCCATATATCTTAGATTTCCCCCTCCCTCCTCCACCTTACCCTTCCCTCTTTCCTCCCTCCCCAAGTTGGTGTGCAATCTTATATAGATTCTACACATATGTTCTTATTAAATACATTCTCACTTTAGTCATGTTGCATGGAAGAATTAAAGTGAATGGGAGAAAGAGTGAAAACAAAACAAAACATAATCCAAGAGAAAATGGTCTGTTGATTCTGTGATTCAATTAGAAAGTTCTTTCTCTGGATGTGGAAGGCATTTTGCCTCAAGAGTCCATTGGTAATTTTTTAGGTCCTTGTATTGCTGTGAAGGGCTTGGTCTACCAGAAAAATTTCTTGAACACTGTGGTTGTTGCTGTGTACAAAGTTCTCCAGGTTCTACCCCTTTCACTCAGCATCAGTTCATATAGGTCCTTCCAGGCCTCTCTGAAGTCTTCCTGCTCATCATTTCTTATACCACAATAGTATTTCACTACATTCATATACCACAACTTGTTCAGTCATTCTCCAGTGGATGGACATCCCCTTGACTTCCAGTTCTTGGCCACCACAAAGAGAGCTGCTATAAATATTTTTGTACACGTGGGATCCTTTCCCATTTTTATAATCTCTTGGGAATACGATTCTAGAAGAGATATTGCTGGGTCAAAGGGTATGCACATTTTTGTAACCCATTGGTCATAGTTCCAAATTGTTCTCCAGAACAGTTGGATCAGTTCACAGCTCTACTAACAAGGAATTAGTGTTCCAGCTCTCCCACATCTTCTCCAACATTTATCATCTTTCTGTTTTGTCCTGTTAGCCAATCTGATAGGTGTGATGTGGTATCTCAGAGTTGTTTTGATTTCCGTCTAACTAATCTATAGTGATTTAGAGCATTTTTTTTCATATCGCTGCAGATATTTTTAATTTCTTGCTCTGAAAACTACCTGTTCATATCCTTTGACCATTTATCAGTTGGGGAATGACTTGTATTCTTATACATTTGGCTCAGTTCTCTATATATTTTAGAAATGAGGCCTTTAGCCCAGCCACTGGTTACAAAAATTCTTTCCCAGTTTTCTACTTCCCTCTTGATCTTGGTTTTGTTGGGTTTGTTTGTGCAAAAACTTATCAATTTAATGTAATCAGTTATCTGTTTTGCACTTCATAATGTTCTCTATCTCTTGTTGAGTCACAAATTTCTCCATTCTCCATAAATCTGACAGATACACTCTTCCTTGCTCCCCTAATTTGTTTATAGTATCAATCTTTATACCTCAATCATGTATCCATTTGGACTTTATTCTTGTGTGTGATGTCAGGCATTGGTCTATGCCCAGTTTCCACCACACTGTTAGCCAATTTTCCCAGCAATTTTTGTCAAACAGTGAGTTCTTATCCCAGAAGCTGGGGTCCTTGGGTTTATTAAACAGTAGATTGCTATATTCATTGACTACTGTGTCTTGAGTATCTAAAATATTCCACTGGCCTACCTCTCAGTTTCTTAGCCAGAACCAAGTGGTTTTGATAATTGCTGCTTTATAATAAAATTTGAGACCTGGTAGGCCTAGACCACCTTCCCTATCATTTCTTTTCATTAGTTCCCTTGATATTTTGGAAATTTTGTTTTTCCAGATGAATTTCAGTATTATTTTTCTAGCTTTAGAAAATAATTATCTGGTAGTTTTTTGGGTATGGCACTGAATAGGTAAATTAATTTATGTAGCATGGTCATTTTTATTACATTAGCTCCACCTACCCATGAGCAACTGATGTTTTTCTACCTACTTAGATCTGACTTTATTTGTACAAAAAGTCTTTTGTAATTGTGTTCATATAATCCCTGGGTTTGCTTTGGCAGGTAGACTTCCATATATTTTATAATGTCTACCATAGCTTTAAATGAGATTTCTCTATCTCTTGCTGTTGGGCTTTGTTAGTAATATATGAAAATGTAGATGATTTATGTGGGTTTATTTTGTCACCTGCAACTTGGCCAAAGTTGCTTATTATGTCAAGTAATTTTTTACTTGATTCTGTAGGATTCTCTAAGTATATCATCATATTATCTACAAAGAGTGATAGTTTCTTCTTTGCCTGTTCTAATTCTTTCCATTTCTTTTTCTTTTCTTATTGCTAAACTTAACATTTCTAGTACTGTGATGAATAATAGTGGTGGTAATGGACATCCTTGTTTTACCCCCTGATCTTATTGGAAATGCTTCTAGCTGATCTTCATTGCATATAATGCTTGATGATGGTTTTAGATAGATACTGCTTATTATTTTATTGAAAGCTCCATTTATTCCTATGCTCTCCAGTGTTTTCAATAGGAATGGGTGTTGTATTTTTTCAATAGTTTTTTCTACATCTATTAAAATAATCATATAGTTTCTGTTAGTTTTGTTTTTGTTATGATCGATAATGCTGATATTTTTCTTAATATTGAACCAGCCCTGTATTCCTGGCATAAATCCTACCTGATCATAATATATTATTCTCATGATAAGTTGCTGTATTCTTTTTGCTAATATCTTATTTAAAATTTTTGCATCTATTTTCATTAGAGAAATTGATTTATAATTTTCTTTCTCTGTCTTGACTCTTCCTAGTTTAGGTATCAGAAATTTGTATTTGTATCTTAAAAAGAATTTGGTAGGACTCCTTCTTTACCAGTTTTCCCAAATTATATAGTATTGGAATTAACTATTCTTTTAATATTTGATAAAATGTACTTGTAAAGCCATCTGGCCCTGGAGATTTTTTCCCAGGGAATTCATTGATGACTTGTTCAATTTCTTTCTCTGAGTTGGGATAGTTTAAGCATTCATCTTCCTCTTCTGTTAATGTGGGCAATTTACATTTTTAAAAATATTCTTCCATCTCATTTATATTGTCGAATTTATGGGCATACAGTTGGGCAAAGTAATTTCTAATTATTGTTTTAATTTCCTCCTTGTTGGAAGTGACGTCACCCTTTTCATTTTTGATATTGGCAATTTGGTTTTCTTCTTTTTTTAATTAAATTGACCAAAGACTTATCAATTTTACGGTTTTTTTTTTCATGAAACCAACTCTTAGTTTTATTTATTAGTTCAATAGTTTTCTTAATTTCAGTTTCATTAATCTCTCCTTTGGTTTTCAGTATTTCTAATTTGGTATTTACTTGGGGATTTTCAATTGGTTATTTTTCTAGTTTTTTCAGCTGGATGCCCAATTCATTTATTTCTTCTTTCTCTATTTTATTCATGTAGGCACTCAATGATATTAAACTTCCCCTAAGAATTGCTTTTGCAGCATCCCATAAATTTTCGTAGGTTGTCTCCTTGTTGTCATTCTCTTGAATGAAGTTGTTGATTGTTTCCATGATTTTGTTATTTCACTCATTCTTTAGGATTAGATTGTTTAGTTTCCAATTAGTTTTTGGCTTATATTTCCATCACCTTTTATATAAGTTTTATTGCATTATGATCTGAGAAGGATGCATTGATTATCTCTGCCTTTATGCATTGGATTGTGAGGTTTTTATGCCATAGTACATGGTCAATTTTTGTATCTGTGCTATATACTGCTGAGAAAAAGGTATATTCTTTTCTATTCCCATTTAATTTTCTCCAGAGATCTATCTTATCTACCTTATTCAGAGTTTTATTCACCTCCTTAATGTCTTTCTTGTTTATTTTGGGGTTAAATTTGTCAAGTTCAGAGAAGGGAAGGTTGAGGTCCCTCACTAGTATAGTTTTGCTTTCTGTTTCTTCCTGTAACTCCCTTAAATTCTCCTCTAAGAATTTGGATGCCATACCACTTGGAGCATATGTCTTTAGTAATAATATTGCTTCATTGTTTATAGTGTCTTTTAACAGACTATAGTTTCCTTCCTTATCTCTTCTGATTAGATATATTTCTGCTTTTGTTTTGTCTGAGATTAAGATTACAAACCCTGCTCTTTTCCATCAGTTGAAGCACAATATATTCTGTTCCAACCTTTTACCTTTACCCTGCGTGTATGCCCCTTTTTCAAATGTGTTTCTTGTGAACAACCTATTGTTGGATTGTGGTTTTTAATCCTTTCTGCTATCCATCTCTGTTTATGAGAGAGTTCATCCCATTCACATTCACAGTTATGATTACTATCTGTCTTTCCCTCTATCTTCTTTCCCTTCATTTATGCTTTTAGTTCTCCCTTCTCTCTTCCCTTCCACAATAGAGTTTTAATTTTTGACCACCCTTCCCTCAGTCTTCCCTCCTTTCTTTCAGCCCCTTTCCTTTTAAATTCCCTTTTCCCTTACTACTTCTTCTCTCCCTTTTAGCATCCCTTCCCTTTTCTTTCCCCTTTCCCCTCCTACTGCCTATAGAGCTAGTGAGATTTCCATACTCAACTGAGTTTGGTGCTCCCTCCTTTAGCCAAATCAGATGAGAGTAAATCTCAAATAATACTAATCTCCCTCCACTTTTTCCCTCTTCTGTGATATGTTTTTCTGCCTCTTATTGTGATGTAATTCACCTTTTTTGCCTTCTCCTTTTCACATCTATTGTTACAATCCTTTTGCACCCTTAAGTCCTTAAGTCACATTTTATCATCATATTATTTACTTTATACCCCCTCCCTCTATGTGTGTTTATCCATTTTATATACCATAATAAATATACTGTTCTCAAGATTATCCAGTATCATCTTCCTTTATTGGGATGTAAACAGTTTGCCCATATTGAATAACATGGTTTTTCTATTGAGCTCTGGCCTTTTCATCAGGAAGGTCTGGAAATCCCTTATTTTACTGAATGTCCATCTCCTCACCTGAAATATTATGTTTAATTTTGCTGGGTAATTGATCCTTGGTTGTAGTCCCAGCTACTTTGCCTTATGAAATATCAGATTCCAATCCCTCCAGTCTTTCAATGTAGAATCTGAAAGGGCCTGTGTGGTCCTGACTCCAGCTCCTTGATATTTGAATTTTATCTTTCTGACTACCTGCAGTATTTTCTCCTTCACATGATAGTTCTGGAATTTGGCAACGATATGCCTTGGTGTTTTCAGTTTGGGATCCCTTTCAGGAAGTGAATGGTGGATTCTTTTGAGGAATATTTTGCCCTTTGGGTCTCACTCTTCTGGGAAGTTTTCCTTCATAATTTCTTGGAAGATATTGACCAGGTTCTTTTTTTTATCATGGCTTTTTGTTAGACTAATAAGTCTTAGATTTTTCTTTCCTGGATCTATTTTCCAGATCATTAGTTTTTTCCAGTGAGATATCTTTTATTTTCTTCTATCTCTTCTTTCTTTAGATTCTGTTTGACTGTTTCCTTGACATCTCATAGATTCATTAGCTTATACTAGCCCAATCTAATTTTTCACAAATTGTTTCCTTTAATTAACTTTTGCATCTCCTTTTCCATCTGCCCAATTGCTCCTTTTAAGGAGTTATTTTCTCCAGTTAGTTTTCGTACTTCCTTTTTCATTTGTCCAATTTCCTTTTAAATTCTTCTGTGACTTCTTTTTTCATATTTTTAAAATCATTGTCCAGTTTTTCTTCTACTTCCTTAAATTGGCTTTTAAAATCCTTCTTGAGCTCTTCCAAGAATGCTCTTTGGGTTTGAGACTAGTTCATACCCCCTTCTGAAGATTCAGATAGGAGTACAGTTTCAATGCTGACCTCTTTGGTATTTGTGTTTTGCACCTTGTCCTCATAGAAACATTCTATGGTATTATCTTTTCCTGTTTGCTTCTTGCTCATGATGATCATCGTTTTCCTTGCTTTTAAAGTGGATCTCTGCTTCTGAGGCAAAGGGGGCTCTGTCCCATGGTTCTTGTGCTTAGAACTTTAGGCTTTGTGTATTGTGGTCTCTGGTTCTTTCACCTAGAAGCTAGAATACTGTAGCTTATCTGGTGCTGACCTGGCTGGCATACCAAAGCAGAGGTCAGGAGAAGTCTTTCTGAGTTACCCCAAAAGTTACCCTGGAGCTAGCTGCACTAAGTATGGGGGAGAGGTGATCTGACCACAGGAGGTCTCTTCTCCTGAGCACAGGCAGGGTCAGGTTCAGCACCCTTTTGTGCTAGTGTCTTTCTTATTCCCCTGGCTGTGCTGGGGTAGTCCTGGTGTTGATGATTACAGGCTCCACCCCCCTGGGATTCAGGATCTCCTCCCAATTCACTGAGGTGGAACTGTCTGGGACAGATCTGGGCCTCCACTGGTCCCCTTCCACAGCAAGAGGGACCTCCCCTTTGCTATTTTCCTAGCCTCGCAGGTTAAGAGACTGTTTACCCCTTTGTCTGATATCACCATTCCCAGATATTTCCTGGGGCAATACTCTGGGTTTTTCAAGGTCAACAAGGGGATGGGGACAGCATTTACTGATCACTCCACCATCTTGGCTCCTGAAAGTTTAAGTATGTGACTTACACACATTTAATCTGAGGGCTGATAATCTGAAGAGCACCTTCTATAGTTACCTGGGGTTCTGTGGTTCTCTCTTGCTCAGTTCCACCAGATTACCATCCTAGGCTGATATGTTTGAGATTCCGTAGTACTACTTCTGCTCCAGACCTCCTGGGGTTTCCTCCTCAGCTTTGCTATGGTAGAGTCTGTGCTGGTACAGCCTGTGTGCTGTGTACTCCTCCAGCCTTGTGCAACAGATCTTTCCCATCAACCTTTCACTCTGTCCTGGGTTGGAAATCTGTCACACTCTGTCTCCTATTGGATTCTGCCACTCTAAAATTTGTTCAGATTCTCTTTTTAGAGGTATCTGAAGGAGTGGATCTTAGAGCTTAGGTGAGTACTTGCTCTCACTCTGCCATTTTGGCTCCGCCTCTCATGTCAGACTTTTTTGACATATTGGTAATTTTTTTCTCAACTGTTTTCCCTCTCCTTTTAATTTTTGTTTAAAGCGAAGGTGTTCTAGAAACGTGAGGACAGAGGAATATACTAGGAAATATAGATGATGTGAACATGAAAGATATCAATAAAAATATATTTTTAACCTCTGAAACACAGGAGGGTCGCCAGACCTGACCTGGTCAAGGCCAATATAGAGATCCAATTGTGCCTAACCTAAGCAAGCAAGTAGTGCTAGCTTGCATGTGGTATACCCCTCCTTCTAACCCCTACATCAGGGGAATGCCTAAGCTCCCCCACATCATGGTCTGTGTCCTTTAGTATCTCTGTATCTCTAGCTCCTTCTACAGTTCTTTGTACAGGATGGGTGCTGAATAAATGCTTGTGGAATTAAATTAATAATAGAACCAACACAAACTCGATGGAAAGTTCCTTTGGATGGAAAACACTGAAATTCATTTCCAAGCCTGGCTGAGGCTTGACTCTCCATTTGAGTAATTGCACCTCTTTGAGACAGGCAATTTCAACGTTTTTCATGGGGAAGATGTTTTGGCTGTGAAGCACATTAAGCACTGTCATGTATTTGTTTTTGCCAGGAAGCATCGTGGGTTTGCTCTTTGATTGCTTACAAGATCCCTTCAGGGTGTTTATTGTTTTACTTATTAACTTCATGCGGTCATCTGAGGTCTCTTTCAATCCCAGTCAAGGATGTAAGAGTTCTTCATTGTGGATTTCCACATCGAGGCTGCTTCTCTATGTGCAAAGTGAAGGAAAGACTTTGGAGAAATTCAAGACCCAGGCTTTATTATACCATGAACGATGCATGCCCAAGAGGCCCTTTATTTTCCTTTGCAAGTAGCTTTTCTTTTTAGGGTCTACCTGTGCCAGGTTTTCATGTTGCCTCATATTTCTTCCACTGCTCCCACCCCACCCCTTTACCCTGGCCTGAGCTTGCCCACACTGATGACATCCCAGCTTTTGGACCTTTCCCTACCCTCATCTAAACTATCTGTCTGAGGTTGTGTGGCACAGTGGTGAGAGTTCTAGATTTGGAGTTAAAAGAGATAAGAGTCAAATCCTGGCTCTGTTGCCTGCTAGTGACCTTACACAAATAATTTAACCTCTTGGGGCTCATTTTTCTTATCTGTCAAATGAGGAGATTGAATTAGAAGGCTTCAACAATTTTCTTCTAGTCCTGTGGTGGTTATTCTTTGACCCTATCACCCTGCTTTCTCCTGAAACTAATCCTACCTTATGCCACAATGGTTACCAGTGGAATCCTGTGCTGTCTGTTCACAATAAGCACAAAGGAGGTCACCTGGAGCTACATATTGGAGATGAACATCAGTCACTCTATGGAGATCCAGTAGGCATTAGGTATGGCACTCTAGACAGAGGACAGCTAGGTGGCACTGCAGTGGATAGAGTACTGAGCTTGGAGTCAGAAAGACTCATCTTCATGAGTTCAAATCTGGCCTCAGACACTTACTGAGTGTGTGACTCTTGGCAAGTCACTTCACCGTGTTTGCCTCAGTTTCCTCGTCTATAAAATGAGCTGGAGAAGGAAATGGCAAATTACTCTAGGATATTTGCCAGGAAAATCCCAAATGAGGTCACAAAGAGTTGGACATGACTGAAAAATGACTGAATAAGAAACCCTAGACAGATTGGCACAGTCCTTAGGAGAGGTCCTTCATAAAGTATGACAGAGGAAAGAAGTGAATGGCAGACAAGGTTCCAAGAAGCTGACAATGACTAAACTATGGTGATCTGGAGTTTTCTTCCATTGTCTTTCCTGGGTTTATCTGTTGTTTAGGCTACTGTACATCTGGGGTGGTCATCTAATAAGGAGCCCATTTCATCTGTTTGTTTTCCTGGGTGGGAACATGGTTCAGTCTGTACTTCTGGAGAGTCAGGGCCCAGAGTACAACTGAACAATGCTGACAAATTCTGCTGGGAAAGACTGCCCAGGAGAGGATATCTTCATGATAAACTGTGAAATTAACCTTCCAGTTGCCATATTCGTGTTTTAATGAGAGAAAATGCCTTAACCCAGAAAAGGATGGTAGAAATTTCAGGTACAGTTCCATGGAAGGTGAATAGAGGAAATATTTTGGGTCATATGTACCTGCAGCACTGCTGTCAATGATGCATTACTGACACTATTTTCCATGCCAGCACCTGGGCAATTTGCAACAAGTAAACATAATCATGAGGAGATTATCCTCCAGGCAAAGTCATGCTGGGGAATGTAGTAATCAATATAAACTAGGGTAAAAGACAGCTAAAAAATGGAAAAGGACCTATTTGTACCAAGTTATTTATAGCAACTCTTTTTTGGTGGCCAGGAATTGGAAATTTGAAGGGATGCCCATCAATGGGAGAGTGGCTAAACAAGCTGTGGTATATGATGGTAATAGAATTTTATTGTGTTATAAGAAACAGCAAGTAGGATGATTTCAGAAAAAACCTTCAAAGACTTAGATGATCTGATGTATAATGAGGTAAATAGAACCAAGAGAATGTTGTACCCTGTAACAGCAATATTGTTCAATGAAGAATTGTGAATGACTTAGCTATTCTCAGCAATACATTGATCCAAAAAAAATCCCAGAGGACTAGCACTAGTCACCATATTTTTGTTAAGCACCAACAATGACCAAAGTTGTATGTTGTCATGTTGAATACTTGGGAATATGAAGTACGCAAAGTCGGTCTATGAGTACCTTACCACCTCCATCCCATTCACCCAGCTCTGAACTTCTTTTCAGTGATCCAAATCTGTATTCTTCAAAGCTAAATAGAACTGACTCCTACTTCTGAATCTGAACTTACTGCATGACTTGGGCAAATCCTTTAACCTCTCTGTCCCTCAGTTTCCTCATTTGCAAAGTGGGTCAAGGGTAAGTCATTGAGAGGATGAACTTTGTCAGTCAATGAGCACCTACTATGTGCTATTCACCGTGTTAAGTCTGGAATTAAAAAGACAGGCAAAAAATAGTCTCTGTCTCTGAGGAACTCACAATCGAATGGGGGAGACAACGTACCAACAATTGTACAAACAATCTATATGTACAATAAATATGAAATGATAAATAGAGGGCAGTCATTTGAATTAAGAAAGCTTAGGAAAGGCTTCCTGTGGGAAGGTAGGATTTTAGCTGATTTTAGGGAAGCTAGGAAAGGAGATAGAATGTTTGATGCATAGCAAATAGCCAGTGAAAATACAAAATTGGGAGATGAAGAGTCTTGCTTCAGGAAGAGCAAGGAGGCCAACGTCACTACCGACCAGAATAAGTGAAGGCAAGTAAGATATAAGAAGATTGGAAAGTGTGTGGGGATCAGGTTATAAAGGGCTTTGATTGCCAAATGGATGATTTCATATTTGATCCTGGAAGTAATAGCCACTGTAATTGATTGAATATGAGGGTGACATGGTGAGGTCTCTGATTTTAGGAAGCTTGATGTGACAGCTGAGTGGAAGATAGACTGCAATGGGGAGAGACTTGAGGCAGAGAGGCCAACCACGTGGTTGCTGTAATAATCCAAGTGTGAGATTAGATCCAGGTTTGTACCAGGGTAGTGACAACATCAGAGGAAATAAGGGGGAACATAACAAAAATGTCAAGAAGCTCAAATTAGCAGGACTTGGCAACAGATTGGATATTGAAGAAGAGGGAAAAAGAGAGTGAACATATGAGGATCACCCCTGCACTATGAGTCTAGGTGACTTAGAACAGAGATATCTAACATGTAATTTGCATTGCAACTCAACACTTCTTGCTGTTGCCTGAACCCATTTAAAATGTAATTGGGAAATATTTAACAAAAATAATAATATAATAGAACATAGACAATGTTAATATGTAGTTTTCTAAGTCAATATGCAGCCTGAAGGGATCCTGGTGTATGGTTTAGTGGCCCTGTTTCTATTTGAGTTTGACACTACTAATTTACTGGACAATGGTACACTACACAGTAATAAGGAAGAAAGGACTGTTTTGAGGGAAAGATAATATGTCGGACATCAGTGTGAGATAGCCAATAGGCAACTGGGGATGTGAAACTGAAGATTAGCAGAGAGGTTAGAGCTGGATAAGAAGATTTGAGATGATGACCAAATCCGTGGGAGTTGATGAGATTACCAAGTGCAATAATATAAAGGGAGAAGAGAAGAGGGACCAGGATATTGATTGCCCTGTAGAATGCCCATGGTTAGCAAGCATCACTTGGATGAAGATCCAGCCAAGGAGAAAAAAATATATGGGATTACAAAGGAAGACAAAGGATTGTGAAAATAACGATGAATTTTTTCTCATTCAAGTTCTTCAACCCCTTGAAATCTATTGATAGGCCCCTGGGGACCTCAGGTTGAGTATTCCTCATCTAGTTATCTGCTCTTGTCTGGTTCAATCAGCAGTGTCTCTACATCATCCAAAACTGGAGGGCCCTACTAGCATCATGGCATGTTTGTATCCTCAGCCATAAGCTGTGTTCTATCTAAACATCCCATCTCTTTCCCGCTAATGTTCTCTAGGATCATGAAACTTTCTGATTAAAGAAGAGGCATGATCACAAGGGACACAAAGGGCAATGCAATGACACATGGTCAATATCATCAGCCCATAGCATTTTGCCTATGATGGCCAATGCACAAGAATGAATGTAACATTTACCATCCAGCACACATAGACCTCAAAAAGGAGTTGGGCTCATTAAGTAGCTAAGTGTGCCACCCTGGCAGCCATGATATGTTAAAAGAATCAGAGAGAGACCTTCAAAATGTTGAGCTGATTCTCTACAGAGGATTTACAGAAAGACATATACAAGAATTTCACAGGATGAAGTTTGGTTGCAGTCTGGAACAGCAGAGAAAGTACCCACTCTACTGAGATCACCAGTTAGGGAAATAATGATATCCATCTCCAGTTCATAGGCAAGGGCCTAGCATAGAGCTAATGTTGGTCAAATGAAATAGAATACTCTGTGTTTGATTAAGCAAGAGCAAGGGAAAACTCCTCTTGGTGGTTCAGGATTGGTTGGAGGTTCATTTCTGTGAACTGCTCAACCTGTGCTGATTCACAAAGGCACTCTCCTACATCACAGTGGTTACTGACTGACCACTTTTCCCATTTACTAGAAATCTCACTCACATTTCAGGAAAGCAAACAGCCTATAATTTTGGAAATGCATGGTGTGGAGCTACAGTCATGGAAGGAAGTTCAAGTGTTCTTCAGATAGGCACATCCAAGCTGAGAGCAGCAGTCCAGAATATTTGCTCTGCTCAGGGCAGATGAGTTGGAACAAAGAACTGGGTGGGTGTCCCTGACTTAGAGTGTTTCTACAGAACAGCAATCCACATGTCAAGAAGGCAAACAACTTAGAACATTTAGTTTCCACAAACCCAAACAACTAGTTAGATTATTTTGTTTTTCTTTCACTAAATTGACCAGCTCTTTGGGCACCATGTAGACACAGGTAATTAGTGCAATCAATCACTTCCCCATTCCTTTGCTTTGTGCTGGTTAATAGTGCTGGGGATCAAATGTCTTTCATTTGACAAACATTTATTTTTTAAAACTTACCTTAAGCTAAGGGAGGTAAAATGTTTAATGAAGACACATATCCAACCCTCATGGAGCTCATAGACTAGTAGGGACATAAGACACATATAGATATCAATATGACATAGAATATTGCATAAATTCATTAGAAAGGCATAAAGTGTTGCTCAAGGTCCAAGTTTATTACCAATTAGGGACACATTTTAACTTTAGTTCCTCTTATTACTAGTGATTTGGAGCATTCTTTTATATGGTCATTGATAATTTACATGTTTGACTCTGAAAACTGTTGATATTCTTTGAGTACTTATCTATTTGGGAATGACTTTTGATTTTCTATTTGTGAGAATTACTTACATATGTTGGATATCAGAATTTTATTGTAAATATTTCATTCAAAGATTTTTTCCCCACTTAATAGTTTCACTTTTTATTCTAGCTATAGTGATTTTGTTTGGACAAAGGCTTTTTGTGCAATTGAAATTCCCTAATTCATTATTTTTTGTCACCTCTATTCCTTGTTCAACTAGTAATCATTCCCCTAGTCATAGAACTGAATGGTGTGTCTTTTTATTCTACTCTAGTTTTTTAAAGTGATATGGCTTTTAAAATTTGTGTCACGTAGCCATTTGTAAGTGATTGTGATAAATGGTGTAAGATGCGGGTCTATGTTTATTTTCTGCCAAACTGCTTTTGAGTCTTCCCAGTGGGTCTTGTCAAATATGGAGCCTTCCTTCTAGGACTTGTTTTCTTAAATTTATGAAGTACTACACTATTTGATTCAATTTCTTCCGGATCTTGTTTATATCATCTATCCCAAGGATCTACCACTTTTTTAACCATTACCAACCAGTTTTTATGATCACTATTTTATCATATACTTTCAGATTTGATGATGATAGGTTCCTTTTAGTCAAACATAAACATTCACACATATGTATATATATATATGCATGTATGTATATATGTACATGTATACACACACATATATATACAATCATACATGCATATTTCTACCAAGACTGTACTATGCTATCAATGCTGTCTCTGGTGTTTTAGTGGGGTAAGGCACTAACTTATCTGTGATAGATATGTGATTCATTTAGCTAACTTATTTTCAAAAAATTAATTTATTTGATTGGATCCATGGTCACAGAGATAGAAGCAAAGAGAAGCTAGGACAATGAAGATGGGGAAGAAGGAAAGCTCTGGAGCAGAGGAATGAGGAGAGCTGAGGCAGCACAGTAGGAAGGCCTGGATCATTGTGGGGGTAGTTTGAGGCCACGTGGCCCATGGAAGCCAGAGGGGAGGGATGAGAATGGGCTAGGTCCATAGCAATCTTGAATAAATCCTACTCCCTTTCTGGAATTCAGTTTCCTCTTCTTCAAAATGAGAATACTAATCTAAATTTCACACAATAATAATATCATAAACAATTAGAGCAACCTTGTAATTACCATGTTAAATTTAACACATGCTTATTTTTTTTAAAAAGAAAATTATGTGTGAAAGAAATACAATCCTCTTTTTCTGCTCTTTGTGTATGGGAATGTTCAAGTCTGTTGATGATTGTCAGGTTTATAATAATACAAAATTGGGGAAAAACAATAATGTCACAATCTTCACATTTAAAAGATAAGTCAATTTCTCCAAAATAATAGAGCTGTTAGTTCCTTTCGAAGTTTGAGAATTTTCATCTATGTTAAACTGTTTCAAGAATCTGACCTGATTACATACTTTCCCGCTTGGATTTGATTTCAAATCACCCACTCTAAATAATCTACAAGTAAAAAATGAACAGAAATTGATACTGAGTAGTTAAATGTGACACACAGATGGAAACATTTACTAGCAAATTTAGCTGGAATGTTTCTGGCTTAGCCAAATATAAGCATCACTCCCCCTCTCTGGGCCTCAATTTCCTCATTTGAAAAATGATGGTAGTGGGACCAGAAGACTCTCTGAGGTCTTTTTTCAGCTTTAAAATTTTATGTTCTCAGGCTCCACCCATCTCTGTAATTCTTTTCTAAGGTCCCTTTTATATCTCATATTCTGATTCTAACATTTTGTGTCCCATGTTTAAAGTCCCTTACAGCTCTGAAATGGTTTCCTATGTTCCAAGATCTTGAGCTCTCAAATTCTTTGTCCTATGTTTTAAGGCCCTTTCCAACACTGATATTCTGTGCACTATGATCTATGGTCTGATATTCTATGTTTTAGGGCTCTTTCTAGCCCTGACATTCTACGTTCTAAGGCCTTCTCTCTCTTCCTCTAATATTTTGTGATCTGAGGTTACTTCTAGTTCTATCATTTTATGTTCTAAGGTCCCTTTTAACTTGTACTCTATTTTCTCTGTACTCTCTTCCTTGTGAATGTTTCAATGATCATGTCTTTGCAGAAGACTCACAGTTATATGTCCAGACCTACTCTCTGGTCTGAACTTCAGTTGTCCCGTACCAATTTCCTGATGGACAGTTCCACCTGGATACACTATAGGCACTTCAAACACAATGTGCCCCAAGGGGAACTCATTATAATTCCTCTCAAATGCATTTCTCCTAGAAATTTCTCTGTTTCTATTGATGGTCCCACAATCCTTTCAGTCACCCGGTTTTGGAGACAACCTTCGCTATTCTTTCTCCTTCAAATCAATCCAAACTCAATTCAATCAGGTACCAAGTCATATCATGCCTAGTTCTCTGTTGTTTCCTGCATCCATCTCCTTCTCTTCATTCACACCAACCCTACCCCAGCCCAGGTTCTCATTACCTCTTTCTTAACATGTCACAGCTTATTACAATCTCCTAAATGGCTTCCTTATCTCCAGTTCTCCCTTCTCCAATCCATCCTCTACACAAATGGCCAGGTTACCTCACCCCTACCCTCACCCCTTGCAAAGTAATCAACTACTCCCTCTATCTTAAAGTACAGATTCTTCAGTCGGCTTTTAAGTCCTCCACAAAATGGTTCCCACTTGTATTTCCATTCATTACCTAATACTCTCCCTTTCTAAATCTCCATTCTAGTCAGACTGATCTACTAGATGTTCCCCAGATATTAAATTATAGTGTCTGTTTCCATGTCTTTGCACAAGTGGTACATCCAGCCTGCACCTCCTTCCTCACTTCTACCTTACAGAAGAATCCCTAGCTTTCCTTGGATCATACTTTAAGCCCCATCTACACTAGACTTTTTATTTTGCTCTAATTAAATGTTTTGCTAAAGATATTTAATATCAATATAGCCAATTAAACTTGATTAGTATGTGTGTCCACGAACTAATTAATTTCCATGAGTATAACAATTTTTCAATGACTTCTTTTAAGTCCTCAGAATTCTTTGTCCATTCATTCTCATTCATTCATATTTTTGTTCCTAGTGTGGTGTCTTTCCAAATTCCTCTGTATTCCTCATACTTGACAGTCTTAATTGCATTATAGTATTCCTTTGCAATTGTATACCACAATTTATTTAACTATTCCCCAATTATTGTATGAGCATTTAAGTTGTTTCAAGTTTTTTACAATCACATGCAATTCTGCTACCAAAAATTAAATTTGTTGTTTTTGCTAACCCATCCAGAGCATATTCTAACAATGGAATTATGGAGTCAAAAGGTATGATTCTTTGTTAGTATTGTTGTATACTGCCAGATTGCTCTTCAAAACAATTCTGTTTGCATTTCATGAGTGAACCTGTTTCCTTGCAACCCAGCCAGCACTGAGTTCATTACTTTTAACAGATTTTGCCAATTTGTTGCATGTTCAAAGTTGTTTCATTTTGCATCTCTTTTAGTGATTAGTGAGGTTGAGCACTTTTTTCAAATGATTATCAACAATATCTATTTCATCTTTGGAGAATTATCTATTCATGCCTAGATGAGCAAGCGCTAATCAATAATGAATGGTGCTTTAAGTGCAAATTGTTGACATGCATGACAGCTGCCTGCTAGGATACTATGCCCTTGAATTGAAGAGAGTGCGGGAATAGTAGCAGCACATGGCTTGTGAATCAACCACGTTAAAAAAAATAAATTTCCAGATATACCAATAGATTCTCTCTACTGGAGAGAGAGACCTACTGATTGTTCCCCTCTAAACCCCCAATCCCCCAATTCCCACTCTTCTCTGAGAAAGATGACAGATTGTATGCTATTTTTACTGCACAAGGGAAAGTTGATCTCTTCTTGTTTTCTCCCTATCCAGACTATAAGCTCCTTGAGGGCATAGCCTGTTTTATTTTGTTCTTGTATTCCCAATACTTAACAAAATGCCTGACATATTTAATGAATGTTTGTTAAACGAGAAATAGAGAACATTGTGACCCCAAAATGGATGATTTTTTATTACATTAAATTGAAAAGGTTTTTTGTACAAACAAAGCCAATGCAACCAAAATGAGAAGGAGGAAAATGATAAATGTTGGAGAAGATGTGGGAAAATTGGAATACTGATGCATTGTTGGTGGAGTTATGAACTGATCCAACCATTTTGGAGGGCAATTTGGAATTATGCCCAAAGGGCTATAAAATTTTGTATGCCCTTTGACCCAGCAATACCACTTCTAGGTCTTTATCCCAAAGAGATAATAAAAATGGGAAAATGATCTACCTGTGCAAAAATATTTATAGCAGCTCTTTTTGTGGTAGCAAAGAACTGGAAATGAGGGCATATCCATCAATTGTGGAGTGGTTAAACAAATTATGGCATATGAATGTAATGGAATACTATTGTTCTATAAAAAATAATGAGCAGGCAGTTTTCAGAAAAACCATGAAAGACTTATATGAACTGATACTGAGTGAAGTGAGCAGAACCAGGAGAACATTGTAAACCATAACAGTCACATTGTGAGATGACTGACTTTGATAGACTTAGCTCTTCTCAGCAATGCACAGATCTAAGACAACTCCAAAAGACTCATGATGGAAAATGCAGAGAAAGAACTTTGGAGTCTGAATGCAAATGGAAACATATTATACTCTCCTTTTCTTTTGTTGTTTTGTTTCTTCTTTCTCATGGTTCTTCCCACTGGTTCTAATTCTTCTTTACATCATGACTAATGTGAAAATATGTTTAATAAGAATGTATAACTAGAGCCTATATCAGATTGCATGCTGTCTTGGGGAAGGAAGGAGAAGGGAGGGGAGAAAATTCAAAATTCTAAACATTATGAAAGTGAATATGAAAACTAAAAACAAATTAATTATTTTCAAAAATGTTTGCTGATTAATGAGAACCAATCAAACTCAGTAGCTCAGTGTCCAATAAACCTGAGAACATAAATTATTTGGGAAACAACTCCCTTATTGATAAGAACTGCTTGGAAAGTAGTTTCATAGTAATTAGGTTTAAAATAGAGGAATTCCAACATACATCCCACAACATTACTGAGGGTGGTCCAAATCAGATTAAAATGTAGTTCCTATCTGATTGTAACGTGTTAATGTATTAACAATGTAAAGAAATATATGAACATATGTGGTTTTCTAAGTCAATATTGGCCTGCAGGGATCCTTACTAATAGTTTAGTGGCCTCATTTGTATTTGAATTTGGAACCTCTAGTTTAGAAGATCAACATCCTCCAACACATGTAACAATAAAGTCAAAATGGATATGAGACATGAATTTGAAAGGTCACACCATAAAAATTAATTAGAAGAGAAGATCATCAAGCATCTTTCACAGCTATGGCTAGAGGGAGAATTCTTAACTGAAGGAGATAGAGGAAGTGACAAAAGATAAAAACAAGTCATATAAGATATATGTAATTAAAATGTTTTTGCACAAATAAAATCAATGCAGCTAGGAGAAGAGTGGTGTGATATTCAAGATTAATAGGAAATTAACACAAATACTAACAAAAGTAGTAGACCAAGAGCCATTTTCCAATAGATAGTTGCCAATGGACATAAAGTATTCTCAAAAGTGACAGGTATAATTTACAACATACGAAATTAGAAGTATGAAGACCAGGGTCCTGACACTGCCTGAAGTAGTCAGGGAAGGGTTTATGGTGAAAAGGCATTTGAACTTGGCCTTAAGCAACAGAATTTTGAAGGAGAAAGAGGGGTGAATTCTATATAAAAAAGGATGAATGTAAGTAATGGCACAAAACTGAGGATGTGTCTAGGGTTTATAGGAGACCAAAAGGAAACCAACTCAAATGGACTGTGTGGAGTACTTCAGGGAAAAGTGGTTGATGAAGCCATGCTATGAAGGATCTTTAAAAGCATTTAGAGGATTTTATACTTGGTGCAGTAGAAAATAGTGAGCAACTGAATGTTTCTGAACAGGAAAGTGACTTAATAAATGTGATGGGAGAAGAATTTTCAGACTGCCATATTGGAAAGGTATAGAACTCAGAGGAAAGTAGACTAAGATCTTTCCCAGAAAAACAAAACAAAGTGATAATAGCTAGCTTTCATATAGTGTCTACTATATGCCAGCTATTGTGCTAAATGCTTTTTTTTTTACAAATATTATTCTCATTTGATCCTGTGAACAACCCTGAGATGTAGGTGCTATTATTGTTAACCTCATTTTCTAAATAAGAAACTGAGGCATACAAGTTAAGTGACTTGCCCAAGGCTGCACAGCTAATACGTATCTGAGACTGGATTTGAACTGAATTGAGACCCAGAGTTCTCTCCCTTGTTCCAACTAGCTGTTGCTGTCTTTGAAATCTGTTGCTCTAAATAATCAATGCAAGCACCTTTTTTATTACCGGCCCACTTTAGTGTCTATGAATAGAACCAGACCACACAGTTACTTCTTCTGCATGAGGCATATTCTTTAATAAGTGCCCCATCTCTTTAAGGTAGTAACAACAGGTGAGTGAGTCTAATGACTAGATACTGGCCAAGGAGGATCAAATGAGATAATGTTTATAAATTGACTTTCCAACCTTAAAGTGCTACAGAAATCTGAGAAATATTCCCGACCATGGTAGTGATGGTGGTGGTAATGTTCAGTTGTGTCTGACTCTTCATGGTCCTATATGGGGTTATCTTGGCAAAGATACTGGAGTGGCTTGCCATTCCTTCTCCAGTGGATTAAGGCAAACAGAGATTGAGTGATTTCCCCTTCCCGTCACTGGTCACAAAGCTAATAAGTGTCTGAGGCTAGATTTGAAGTCAGGTCTTCCTGACTCCAGGCCCAGCTCTCCATCACTGAGCCATCTAGATGATAATGGTTATGTAAATATACTCTTAGCAGGTCAGGCAGGATCCCAGACATGGGCAAAATCAGTAGAGATTCTTAGTTTAGGAAGCTTGTGGTTAGACCAGAGCATGATCTTTTGAGGCTGCTTCACTACAGTCAACACACTATGGTCATTTCCAACATACCACTTGAACCAAACTCCAATTACCTAGGAAGTTGAGCTCTGGATTTGGAACCAAAGGACCCAGGTTCAAATCTAGTCTTTGTTCTTTATTGCCTGGCAACCTTCTGTGACATTCTTCAAGCCTATGTTTCTTCCTCTGTATAATGAGGGGGCTGGATTAGATCTGCAGTTCCAAAATCCTACTATCCAATGACATGATGTGTTGCACAATTGTAGAAAATGTGAAAATACTTTAATCAGTTCCTTAGGGTTTTGAATGCATGCTATGACTTATTTGCAAGATATGAACCTCCCTAATTATGTTTTGTTTACACAGCCATTAACATGATTTTGAATTCCCTGAGAATATACTGATGGTAGGCTGATGGGCTGAGGGTGGGGAACTGAAAAATGACAGAAATATACTAGCTGTCATGGGAAAGTTATCTGAGAGTATCATAAATTTAGAGCCTCATGATTAGAAGAGAGCTCAGAAGTCTTACCCATACCTATTCAGGAATCTCCTTTGCAGTACCTCTGGTAAGTCACCAACCAGACACTATTTACACACTTCCAGTAACTCACTACCTACAGGAAGCCCGTTGCAATGTTGACAACTCAGGTTGTTCATAAGGTCTTACTTTGTATGGTGCCCAAATCTTCTTCATTACAGCTTGCTTAATTCTATAGTTGGGCAAAGATGTCTAACCTTCTTCCAGCTGATAGCTTTTCAGATATTTATGAAAGTCATATTCAACATCCACATCCACACTCATACCCAGCATGTCTGTCTATGTCTCTCTCTCTCTCTCTCTCTCTCTCTCTCTCTCACACACACACACACACACACACATGCACACGCACACGCACACATGCACACGCACATGCACACACACACACGCATGCACACACACCCCTCTCCTCTAAACTAAACTTTCCCAGTTTCTACAACTGGTCTTTTTATGGTTTGATTTCCAGTCTCCTTGTCATCTTGTCCCCATCTTCTGGATGCATTTCAACTTGCCAATGTTCTCTATAAAGTTTAGCACCCAGAATACAGCACAAGACTCTAGAGGTATTCTGATTAGAGTAGAGGACAGTGAAACTGTCACAGCTCTCATTTTCCATATTGTGCCTCTCTCAAAGTAGACTAAGTTTTGGGAGCCATCATATCATACTATTGATTTGCAATGAAATGATTCCTCCCCAACCCAAAATCTGTGTCTGCTTCCCACATGGACAAAAACGAGTGTTCTGTAACTCATCCAACAGTTAAGTGGGGATGGGGGTAGACTTCCATGATATTAAGAAAATAACAAAGATGAAATCCCCAGGACCAAAACTAAGTTTGTATTCTCCCATGAATGTAATAGACACCCTAGTATCTGGACCCCTGTTCTTGCATTGCTGTGTCCTGGATATTAAGAGGGAAAAAAAGATCCCCTCAATTCCTCTCTATAATTGAAGCCTCACTTGTAAGTTAGCATTCAAAGGCTGCCTTTCATAGCAAAAACCAAATATTTGCAGATGTCTGTTCCCTTAGGGTAGGGAAAACTGGTCTTTCAGGTGTCTCATATCAACTCTTAATTAAAAACAACAACCAAAATCCACTCCAAGTCATGTTTCTAGGATGAAGAGGTCTCAGCAGGGAAGAAGGAAATGACCATGGGAAATCTTTGGTTGGAGTAAGGGGGGAAATATGACATTTGTGAAGACTTGGTAAAATAAAGAGTTATTTTATTCAATGCAGCAAATACACAACCTTGCTATCTAGTTTTTAGTACTTATTTTGACCATCCATTATTTTGAGCATGCATGCTTCTAGGTTTCATAGTTTGCAGGGCACTTTCTTCTCCTTAAATGGAGTGGATGTAAACATTAGGTATTGGCCCCTTTCATCACTCCCAGGCTCATTGCTCCTTCAGGCTCCATTGTCTATTCAGTCTCACAATTTGAGCATCCATTTATATTTCATCTTTCCCAGACCAGTCCCACATACACATAGGTTGAAATCAAAAGGCAGAAACTAGGTAAATTGTAAGGAAATGGATCAAATCTTCAACATACCCAGTATCCATCCCTGGATGACTCTCCTGGGACCTCTTGCCTGGGTAGATAAACACCTAAGTAAAGGATGTTTCCAGCTGCCATAGTTGTGAATTTTCTTAATGCTTTCAATTTGGGGAGTTGCTATGACTAGGAAACCACCCCCTGGGTCCATGAAGTGAGAGCAAGAGGACCTTAACTATTGGGAAGAGGACAGGGCACAAGTGAATGACCACTAAGAAGCTGGAATGAACAAGAGACCTAGAAATGAGTCAAAGTGAGCAAAAGGCCAGCTGTGGATTCCTGGAGATTTAAGTTTGCCCCTGGAGTGAACCTTGATTCGGGGAGTGTGGGAAGGGAAGGAAGCCAGACACTCCCTTCCAGCTGCATGGGAGCAAGCCTGAGGTCTCAGCTGTTTTGCATTATCCCAAGACTGGGATCAGGGCCCCAGCCTGTGCTAGCTTAATGAGACTGAATGTCCTTATACCCTCCCCATGGAGAGGTCCAGTTGTTGGGGCTAGTGATGAAAGAGCCCTGGCAGATATGATATATTTGAATGTGGCACAGTTCAAAGCCCTTAGTAGTCTCTGACCATGCAAAGAGAGACTCTGCCCCATCTTTTGAGGGGAAAAAGCATTTGCAAGTGGACTTTGAGCTTGGAGAGTGATTGAAAGCCTGAGATAGCAGGATTGAGGGAAAAAAGACCTGAGATGGGGACTGAGGGGAGTAAGGCCTGAAAAAGGAGGTGGAAAGATCACTTGGGAAGTAATGGCAAGGATCTAGGGTGATGGTAATTGGAGTAGAGAAGAGGGAACAAATGAATTAGCTGAAACTGGACAAAGCTTGGCTATGAGGGTGGGAGAAGAGGGATGAGAAGAATTAAAGATCTATTACAGGTTTCTTAGATGGGAAAGTGAGTGAATGGTGGCATGTCTTGGTATGGATGGCAGCTGGAAAGGGATGGTTACAAAAAGCACTGAGAAGAGAAGTAGCAGGCAGTTGTCAGGGTAGGAGACTGAGCATCTTGGGCTGACTAGAGGTCAGGGCAGATACCAGGAAATCAAAAGCAAATCAGGGTTGGGAAGCCAGGAAGTCAGCGGATGCCCATTGTTGGTCAGGGGTGAATATAAGATCCAGCTGGGATGCAGGAGCCAGGATTGGTCATTTTTAGGCCAGAAGGTTTGACCAATTATGAGATGTAGTTTTTTTGCAGAATATCAGACCTGGAAAATCAGTAACTCCAATGAGTATCACCAAGTTGGAAGGAAATGGGCTGGCCGTGAATTTCTGAAGGTTAGGTAAAGCAGAGGGCAACAGGCAGGTATCAGATGTTGAATGGACATACAGAAGGATAGAGAACTAAACCCCAATGCTGCTGCAATGGAGTGAATTTGGTTTAGATAGATCAAGGGTAAGTCTCCTTTGCTGCCTCAGTGATTATATCCTTGGTTCCCTAATTCCTTTAGCCAGGGACTCAAACTAGGGTTCAATTAAGATCCAAAGTCCTGACATTCTGTTTCACTTGATTCATCTCTTTCACCCCTCCCCACCCCCAACAGGGGTTTAGGGGCACTTCTGTCACTTGTTATGTGTATTAACTTGGCAAATCCCTACCCCTCTGGGCCTCAATTTCCTCATCTATAAAATGAGGGGGTTGGGCTAGAGGGCCTCTGAGGTCCCTTCCAGGTCTAGAGTTCTGATCCTATGTGTGACTTTGGGCAGGTCACTTCACTTTTCTGGGTCTCTGAAAAATAAGGGAATTGGAGTAGAGGAATGAGCTCCCTTTCAACTTCAGATCTGTGTTATGTGACCTGCTACCATCCATGAGAAAGAATCAAGAAGAGAGGTTTAATTAACCCAGTGTGGGTCATGACCCCTAAAGCACAAGAGAAAGCATTGAGAAAATCTAATTAGCTATATCTAGGTGATGGTCTTATACACTCTGAAGAGCAGTGTAGAAATTCAGTGGCTGGCTCGCAATGCAAAACTTCTCATCAAGTTTGAGACCCAGCTTCCCAGTGCCTCATAATTATTATTAATCATAATCAATAACCACCAAATAGTAGGCAAACTCCTGGAAGGGGCACACGGTTGGACACCTAACACAATGTCTGTTACATAAAGAGTGCTTACTAAATACTTGATTGATTGAACTGAATCAGCCTTCCATGGATAGCTTTCTGTATCTTAAACTTGAGATCCTGGGATGGATTGCAGGGGATCTGTGAACTCAAATGGGAGAAGTATATTTTTATTTTCGTTCATCTTTGCTTTCCTTTGTAATTCTATGTATTTTATTTTGTGTGTCTAAAAACATGATTCCAAGGAGAGGTCTAGCTGAAAGCTTCAGTAGACAAAGGTCTAGGACACAAACAAGGTTAAGACCTTTGGCCCTCTTCCTTGGGCCATGCAGGGCTCTTACTTGTGACAGTTGCTCTTACCCAATCCCTTTCCTGACCTCCACTCTCGTTTGACTTTTTCAGAGATGTATATGGAGCAGCTTGAAAGAGGACTTATATCTGGCAAACTGGGGCCCCTCAGTTGGGGCAACTGGATGTGCTCACCCTTCATGAGACAGCTTTGCACCGTGGGGCCTGGTGGGCCATGGCCATGTCTTCCACAGCAGTGTCAGTCTAGCTTCCGAGGATACAGATCTAGGGGATGTTTCCTTTTCCTAGGTGGCCCAAATGTTTCCTATTTCCATATCCTGTGTTGTCGATGTCTGTTCAGAGCAGATGCTCTCTGCCAGGAAGAGGTTATCTTGATGGTTGCTGCTTTTTGAAAGATGTCTATATCTAGACCGAAATAAAATAGCTGGTTGGAAAATGGAAAATTCATCATTTATTTTTCCTTTGTCGTTGTTATTCAGTCATTTTCAGTTATGTCCTGTTCTTCCTGACCCACTTGGGGTTTTCTTGGCCAAGAAACTAGAGTGCTTTGCCATCTCCTTTTCCACCTCATTTTACAGATGAAGAAACTGAGGCAAATAGGATTAAGTGACTTGTCAAGGTTTACATAGCTAGTAAATGTCTGAGGCCGGATCTGAACTTGGGAAGATGAGTCTCCTTAGCTCCAGGCAAAGCTCTCTATGCACTGTGCCATTTAGTTGCCTGTTTTTTTTTTCTTAAATTCAACCATACATCTACTATTTGAAAATTGTCTTACTGAATTGAAAGAAGTAGTTGGGTTTTTGTTTTGGTTTGGTTTTTTTGTAACATATTGACAAGATAGCCTCAGAAGCAGGGAGGCCTATATTCAGGTACCTCCTCTGACTCACACTGGTTGTGACCCTGGGCAAGTCATTTTACCTACTTGGGTCTTAGTTTCCTCTTTTGTAAAATGAAGACATTGGACTAGATGCCCTTTCTAGCTCTGAATCAGGTTGGATCCTTTGTGTAACCTTAGGCAAACTTCCCCAGCTCTCAGTTTCCTCAACTATAAAGTGAGGTGGTTGTGATGAGGGCTAGAGAGATAGGGGTATAGCAACTCCAAAGCTGGAGTAAGCTGCATGGGCTGTCTAGAGAAGAATTCACAGACTCAAGTAATGTTGAGATCAAGGTGGTAAGGATTTATTATGCTTTTTCAGCAGGCAAGAGTACTTAGGGACCTACAACCTTAGAGGGGTACAGGTAAAATTTATACAGGATATTCTATAGTAAAACATGTGCCAAATATACTAGCTAGGTGATTCAGGGCAGGATTAGGGAGTGGTTAAGGAGTGGTTAGTTCTTAAAAGAACATGCATTTTTGGTATTTACCATGCAGGTTTTTTACCCAGATTTCATAAGAAAATAGCTCATCACTAAGTCAACTAACAGTCAGGACTGACCAAGCAATACGAGGCTGCTCCCATCAATGTCTTGTTATACAAGATAAATATAAGAAAGTATATGTATATCTAAGTATAGGATACATATGATTGGTCAGTGAGTAGTAAATGTCTTTATGACTCAGTAGACAGCCTGTTCAGTCAGTACACATCTGGTTCAGACTAATAAATTCTATAGGTGCAGCTGGCTGCTGTAACAGGAAGGGAGATGACAGTTGTAGCTAGGGTAGGCTGTGTCCTTGGGCTGGAGAGAAACTGCCTGGAATAGTGTTTTGAGGCTAAGGAGAAATGTGATTTTTTTTTTTTTTTAGAGAAGCGTGATTTTAGAATTGGGGTCCAAGCACACGCACCTAAGAATCTCATCAGTTGGGCAAGTTCTAAATATGTCAATCAGCCTGGACCTGAGTTTCTTCATTTGCAAAAAAAAAAAATTTAAAAACAGGCTTGAATAGAAAACTAACCTCAGATTCAGGAAGTCCTGGGTTCAAATTTTGCTCCTGATGCACATACTGACTAGATGACTTTGGACATGTTACTTAATCTATCAGTGTCCAGGCAACTTGGGAAGGCTATCAATTTCACAGCAGGTGCTGAAATTGTACTGACACATGAATTCCCCTCACTGAGAGCTCACTAGATGAGTGAAATTATAGGTCTGGTAAACAAAATAATGATTGACTTTGATCAGTCTTTCTATGGTTGTGTGTTTCTAGGAGTGGGGAACCTATGGCCTGGAGGCCACATGTAGCTCCAGAGGTCCTCAAGGGCAACCCTTTCATAAAATTCCTTGAATTCTATCAAAGAGTAGCACTTGAGGATGTAGGCCCCAGGTTCTCCACCCCTGGAATTTGAATAGCCTGCTTATGGGGATAGGCAGAGAATAAGAGATTTAGGATTTGTCAGGCACCTTCTCAAGAACACCTCATCCAACCCTTTAACTTTGTAGTGGTGGAAGCTTAGGCCCAGAGATAGGGAGGGGCTTGTGAAAGGTTACAAAAGGAGTGACTAACAAAGATGGGCTCAAAGTTGTTGACTGCCAAGGTAGGATTTTCCATGGAGGCCACATTCTTTTGTTGGAAGACAGAATGGAGAGCAAGGTGTCTAGGGAAATCTCCTCACATTTGGAGAAGGCAGGGTGCTCTTTGATCATCATAGACTTGATTTCATTCCCCTCACCCTTGCCTAGAGTGCTCTCTAAGGCTCTGAGAGAGCTAAGGAGAATGGAGAACAGCTGAGTCCCCCAGGTCACCTCTCCCATACAGCTGCTTAACTGCAGAGTGGGCCAGCCGAAGCTTCTGGAAAACTTGCTAGTGGATGGGCCTCAAAGAAATTCCTAATGGCACCAGTGAGTAATACAGAAAGCCTTGATTATTCCTGAAATGAAATATTCTTAAGATAATGTTTTGGTAAATAATTACTTTCTAATGGCCTTAACGATTTCTGACATCTGTTACCCAAAATCTGCTGATTTTTTCCCCTTTTATAGTTTTAGAAATAGCAAGAATATTTTTGAAACATTGCAAAATCAAATATGGAAACACCACAAAGGCCGAGGGTTTGAAAAGATGCAGAGTGTATTTCTCTGTGAATTTTGATCTGTCACAATGGAACATGGCACCAAACACAATGAGAGAATCAATATGGCAAAGTTAGCAATTCCCTTCTATATCTAAGCCAGGATACAGAAAATGGTACTGAGAAGGAAAGAGGCTTTGGATGAAGATTATAATATGAATTGTTGGCTTTGCCTGGGAAAAGTCAAAGCAAAGAACTTCATGTCTGGGAGGGACTTTAGAGCTCATTTAAAAACCCTCTCATTTTTTTAAAAGGAGGAAACTGAGGCCCAGAGAGGGAAGGGATTTGTTCCAGATCACCCAGTGAGCTTTCTTACAAAGCCAATAGAGATTTAGTGTACTGAGTCTGTCCCTTCTTTTTTTCTCCTTTCTCCCTTTCTTTCTCTCTCTGTTCTGTGCGTCTGTCTTCCCTCCCTCTTTCTGTCTATATATCACTCTTATTCTCTTTTGCTGTAGGTCTGAATTTCTTCTATAGGTTAAAGGTCAGAGATCTTCCAATTATGAGTGCCATGATCCCATCAGGACTTTGTTCAGTATCTAATAGGCTTCAGAGAATTGACTCAGACAGTATCTTCTGGTAATTAAAGTGGAGTGGGATTAGCCCATACAGGCAAAATCAGAGTCCATCCAAACACATATGTATGAGATGGAGGCTATTTGGGCACTAATGTGTATGTTATATTGACATACTAAGATCTGCTGGCCCCATGAGCAGCTAGGTGGTGCTGTAGTGGATAGAGTGCTGGGCCTGAAGTCAGGAAGACTCATCTTCCTGAGTTCAAATCTGGCCCCAGACACCCACTAGCCGTGAGGCCCTGGGCAGTAACTTAACCCTGTTTGTCTCAGTTTCCTCATTTATAAAATGAGCTGGAGAAGGAAATGGCAAACCACTCCAGTATCTCTGCCAAGAAAACCCCAAATGGGATCATAAAATATCAGACATGACTGAACAACGATAGTCCTGTGAGAGTCACCAATCTCTAATGGCCCTATCCCTTTTAGTTTCCTGCTCCACAGCTGATTTCTGCTCTTCGTTTCCCCAGATCTTGGTTGATCAATACAGCTATGAGGAAATTGCTCCAGGCTAGTGCTCCTTAGGATTCTAAAGGGGACATGTTGGTATCAGCAGTGGGGCTACCTAGATCCTGTAGGTCACAGAATCTTAGACAGAGAAGGGTTCCAGAGGCCATACAGTCCAACCTCCTCCTTTTACAAAGGAGGAAACTAATGCCCAGGGAGAAGTGACTTGCCCAGGTTCCCACAGCAGGTTAGGTAGCAGATCTGGGATTTGAACTCAGCTGTTTTTTGACTCCAAATCCATTATCCATTCTTCTGGACTATGATGCTTTCTTGTCTCTAGGCACTATTTTATCTTGCTGATCCTGTATGTACTGTTTTAAAAAAAAAAAAATTCTTGTTGAGTCAAACGTCCTACGTTCTCCATCACTGAAGGTATTTAAGTAGAAGTCAGAGACCTACCTGTCAGATGCTATAGATGTAAAGGGTAATTCAATCCAGAGACTTCCTCCAAAGAGGAAAAAAAATGCAACGTTAATTTATACCAGGGGTGGGGAAAGGCCACATGTGGCCTTCTAGGTCCTTGGGTGTGGCCTTTTGACTTGAGTCCAAGTTTTATAGAATGAAGCTTTTTATTAAAGAGATTTCTTCTGTGAAGCCCTCAGGTTCCCCATTTCGAATTTATGCTAATTACAATAGACAACTCTCTTAGACTAGAAGGCACTCATTGTTCTATGCTGATGGAGGCAGTTTCCTCACTGGGAGCTCCACAAAGATGAAATCACAAATCCTCTTCCACTCGCTTCTGCTCCCACACAAAAAAAATAGCTAACACCTCCTTTTAGAGATTGGGGGAAGGAGAAAATTGTTCATTTTTCTTCCAATCTATTCTAATGACCCCATCCTAACCCCATCCCCTCTTTTCCAGGAAGCCTTTTCAGATTAAGCCCATCCAAGGATCTAAGGAATAGCTTGGCATAGTGGCAGGCTTCATAAACGTTTTCCACTCACCACCCCTTCAGTACTCCTTAAACTGTGGATCTCAACCCCATGTGAGGTCAAGACCCACAGTTTAAGAAGGTTGCGTGGACAGTTGAGCTTGGACCCCAGAAGAATTGAGTTCAGCTTCCCCATCCTGGTTGTGTGACCCTTAGGAGGTCTTTTATCCTCCTAATGATTCTCTTATGACTCTGAGTTGCAGAGAATGTCCCAACCTACAAGAGGAAAAGGGAGTTTCTTCACCAAGACTGTCTCCATATTAGTGAAATCTCAGGTTCAATCCCTATTTTGGGGGCCCAAAATCTGAAGAGTCAAAAGACCCCAGAGTCCCCCTGTCTATCCTTTGACAGAAACTGGTCACCTGAGATTTAGAAACAAAATCTGCCAGATGAGAGCCAGCCTGCCTTTTCTCTGGGAACAAGTTGATTGCACATAGTATTAGTTTATTACTGCCTTGATGCATTTGTTATTTACCATTAGTGTATGCATATTGGGATATCTAAATGCAATCACTGCTCTTCCTTGGTAATGTTCGAAGCAAGCCTTTATAAATCATAGCTCTGCGGCATTCTTAGTTTATAATATATGCCCATCAAAGGATGCCAAGTGAAATACCGTACCATTTGGGCTGGGTGGGCAATTTATGAGAGTTAATGCTTTCTAAGAGTTCCTTTTCCCCCCTCTGGGCTGCATTTGTGCTGATGAATGAAGCTAGTTTCCCTGCAAATACAGTCAAATAGATTTGCCTAAAACAAATGGCTTTTAAAGCATTATAATTGTCCACTACAAACACATTCCAAGTACCAAACAGTGATCATTTGAATGTCTGAAATGCTGCATGAATTATAGTCATCAATTGAATCGCGTTTTATGGAAAGGTGACTTCAGTGAATGGCATCGCCATAATAACATAAAAGGGTATAAAACTTCCAATGTGAGGCTTTATTTAAGAGGCTTGAGATTTGTGGGGGGGTTTCTAAATGAGTTTAACTGAAAATTGGCTATTATTCATTAGTACTTCCTCCTGCCACACAAATACGATGGTTCACGTGTTTTATTTTGCTGTTCTGTTTCTGTTACATAGGGTTGCCTATTTGATCTATTTCATCTCTTGTGACAGTTTTGGGCTCTGGCAGAGAGGTGAATGTGCAAGGTATATAACCTAAAGATAGATATATAACCTAAAGACTGACCATTCTCTAAGGCAAGACACTTGCAATTCAAGTAGATGCCATCATGTGGGTAATGCTTTGGGTTAAAGAATGCAAAGTGACTGGTACGAATAGCTTAGAATTGACCTAAGAACACAAGATTCTACATGGATATTTTTTTCTATGCAAAATTAAATTCTTTATTAAAATAACAATGTAAGTATCATGATGACAATCACCCAGGATAAGAAGGCATGGAGAGATTTCAGTCTTCATTGAGTGAAGCACAAAGGAGATCATATTCATTGAAATTTCAAAATAAATATTTGAGTATAAATTCTATATTGGTAAAAATGTAAGTTGTAATTTTCACATGTTTAACTTGTATAAAATCTGAGGATAATCATTACTATTTCTCAGTGTCTGCCTACATATTTCTTTCCCTTTACAGAGGTTTTGTTTTAGCCATATGGACAGTATTTGGGTGAATCTGGCATTTAAGTGCTGAATATCTACTTTTATATATGAATATTAAGATATTTGGCAGTTAAGTGGTGCAGTGGATAGAGTGCTGGGTCTGGAGTCATAAAACCTGAGTTCAAATGTAGCCTCAAACACTTATTAGTGACCCTGAGCAAGTCACGTAACCCTGCTTGCCTCAGTTTCCTCATCTATAAATAAAGTGGAGAAGGAAATGACGAACCACTCTAGTATCTTTGCCAAGAAAACCCCAAATGGGGTCACAAGGAATTCGGACATGACTAAAAACAACTGAGCAACAACCCACCATTTGTAACAACACTTTAAGAAAAGTAACCCCTATACACAATTTAGTGCATTCTCTCTCATTTCACCAGTTTTAATACCATGTTAGGTCAGTCTTACGTCTATGGTTTACTCCCTCTACTTGGAGTATGCTGAAACTATTCAGAACCCCACTTGGCAACAACAAAACAAGAGGTTTTGTCATCTGAACCCTGACTCAAGTCCCTTTATTTGTACAGTCTTGCTCCAGACACTTAGTGGGCATGGCAACCTTGTGCTCTGTTTTCCATATCATATAGAAGCTGTTTGCTCCTCACTGCTAGGGCTAATTAGATATCCAGCACATTCCAAATGCAAATCAGGCCTATGGTTTCTTGTTCCCATCTGAGCTTTCAAATGTTACTCAAAACAGAAGAAATGGACAACATCAAAGAAAATAAGCTTGATTTGTTTAAAAAGAGACTAACATAACTTTCAAAGGTCTGGGGTCAATACGCATCTAGTCAGCATACACCCTCTTCACTTTTATCTCTATCTCTAATTTTAGACAGCAATCCCTAATGTTTAGAATGAGGATATAGATTCTTAAACATCCAGTGAAAAATCATTAAGAAAAATCTTACCAAGTTGGGACAAAATGATACATTCTAGAAAGATTTTTTTCTATTAAAGAGCAAAACACCAAGGGTTTTCTGGGTAATCTTCTGTGAATCCCATTATTGTGTTAACCAAATAAGTCATTCTGCTGATGCTGGAATTCTACTCTTGGGTTCTATGAAGAATTCACACTACAAGATCCCAAAGGGCAGGACAGATGTATATAAGTTTATAGAGAGGTAGATTTTGATTTATCCTAAGGAAGTACCCCTTAACAAACCTGTCCCTGCCCCACCCAAATTAAATGAGATTAAGAGATGAAAATTTCCCAGTCACTGGAAGTGATACATGGTATAGATGGCCACTAGTCAAGGATGAAGTAGAGGGGGTTCAGATTTTACATAGGAATCTGGACGAGGTACTCTCTCAAATCTCATCCACCTCTAAGAATACGATTTTCCGACTATAGAAATCATCCAGTCCAACCTAACTTGAAGTATCATTCAATAATGGCTAAATTAATTTTTAAAACAGGCATCATTCGATTGATGTGTCATAAGAAGTACTCCTTGTATTTCTTTCTATTCTAGTGGGGTTTTTGGTTCTTATCACAATGACCAAGAATAGATCGGGAGAACAAAAAATATGAAATCTTTTGTGGAGTTTGAGAAGCACTTTTTAGATTGACTAAGGGGCCAAGCGATTCCCTCATTCAGCAGAGTATTTTCTGAAGTGACATATGATATTTCTTCTAAGAACAAGGTCCCATTATGATCTTGCAGACAAAGCACAGCCCTGGTTCCTTTTGTCTCCCCTGAAAGAAGCCAACCTAGTCAGCAGAGCCTATACTTCTAATGTTCTATTTCTTTGACCTTTAAAATATTTGTGACTGTGAGCAGTTGGCCATTCTGCCCCTTTCCCAGAGGCCACTCATGCTGTAAACAGGAGAAAAGTGGAATCACAGCCAATCTAATTATGGAACACTGCAAAGGTCAAGGTAATGCCCTGTGCCATAGAATCGAAAACTCCTGATTTTTAAAAATGCTGAATGGTCGAGGTGGTAGAATTAGGAGGTATAACCCAGGTTCCTGGGGAAAGGGCTGGTTCAGAAATGGACCCCCAAAGCTAAATTGTGCTCTCAATAGATTTAACAAGAAACTGGCTTAGAAAAGCAGCCTCCGTGTGCGGGTAGCAACATGACTCAACAGCGAGTCACAACAATTGAGAGATAGGTATGGTGGAATATGCATGGACTCAAAATCTTAGCTCTGTATCTTGCTAACATTAGACAAGGCATTTAAACTCTCTGAGCCTCAGAGCTATCAGTAAAATCAGGATAAAGAATACATGCCTGACCTTCATGAAACTCAAATGAAATAATTGCTTTAAGAGTCATGTGATCCCTTTTGGGTGGACCCTGGAGCCCCCCCTCAATTTATAAAGATTGTAGATGCTTCATTCTACTTTTCTCTTTTGTAGAAAGAGGAGCATTGGACTAGGTGCTCTCTGAGGTTCCTTCCAGCCCTAGGTCTGTGATCTCTCTCATATTGTATAATTCTAATATATGTTTTCCCATAAATCCTCTTTGGGGGATCATGGAGAGGCAGTGTAGTACAGTGAAAAGTACATGCTGTTTCAGGACCAGGATTCAAATCTCACCTCTGACACTACCTTTGTGACCTTGGGAAACCTCCCTGGCCCTCAGTTTCTCCTTATGTAAAATGAAAGGTTTGGACTGGAGGTTGAACTTAGAGGTTGATGAACAGCTTCAAATCTATAACTCTTTGTGTGATTTTGGGCAAATCACTTCCCCTACTTGGGCCTCAGTTTTCTACTCCGTAAAAATGAGGGGATTGAACTAGATGGCCTCTGAGGTCTCTCCCAACTTGACATCTATAGAATCTATCAACACTTGAGTCCTAGCTCTAGCTCTTTGAGTATTAAGGCTTCAAGGCTACTAATGTACCACTTGGGTTATCTGTTTTCTCTCATTTTCACTATGAAATTAGCTCACTTCTTTTTACAGTCATACATATCTTTGATAATATCTTGTATGCTACTTTATGTATTTAAGTCCTTGTTGATTAAATGCTGCAGCTTGCTTACGCCCACCACACATCTTTCTTTTGCCCTTTGGGTTATTTATAATTTTGATCCTTCCAAGATCATTGTGTTCCATGATTCACAACATTGCTAGGAGAATATTGGTGTTAAAGACATGGGCCTTTGCAGCAATGAATAAAGTTGATCATTGAAAGCAGTAAATAATCTCCCAAATAAGATTCAGTCTGTTCTCCTCATTTCTGAGCTCAGCTTCTCAATTTACAGATCCTGCCCAAGATAAGTATACTGAAGGATTAATTATAGGCTGCCCATCTAGTGGTATGTTGGAGCAGTATGCATTTTTCATCCACTTTGTTTTTTCAATTTAAATGGTTAGATTAGCCCCATTCACATTGCTATGCATTTCAAAAAGGTTTTGTAGTGTTTGGATGCTCAATGCAATCATCATAATGCCACCTTTGAATAGGAATCTGGGAAGAGTTTTCCATTGACAGAGGTTGCTTCTTTAGTTTGGACTTGATATAGCCTTGACAGTGGTGAGCTTCATGCATATATCTCAGGAGATAATGGAAGAGAAATTGCTTAGCTAACTGTGAAGAACTTTAGAAACATAAGTGAGGACAGTCATCAAGGTCATGTTCTAATCAAAGGCCATATTCTGCATGGGTAATGGGAGTGTTGCCGGACAAAAACAGAATTTGTCAAATATGAATGGAAGCTACTTTCAGGAGACGAAGGATTTGTCAAAATACTAACATTCACAAACACATTGACTCTAGCAGAATCTAGTGAACTATATGCTAACAAATGACCTCGGGATTTATATGTAGTGAGGAACATACTTATGAGATAAAATGGACACATTTCCTCATAGAGAAAATCTGAGTCATCTGACTGGTCTTCCAGTTGAATTTTTAGATGATTTTCTTGAATTGGGTTTTGAAAGACCTTTTCAGTAACTTTTACAATGTCCTTTCAATTCAGCAAATTCCTTACAATTCAAATATAGCTCATGCTTCCTTTTCTATTTTTCTTTTAAAAATTTAGGAGGGCAAGGCTTTGTTGTTTTCTGCACAGGTCCTGTAACACATATAAAGAAAAAATAATAAACAGTCCCTGTCCTCAAAGAGCTTATATTCTACATGTATACAGATTAACAAGTACAAAATATATACATGGTGAATGCAGATTAAGTTTGAGAACAGGGCTCAGCACTAACAAGAATGTCAGAACTTATATTAGGAAGTAGCACTTGTGCTGAACCTTGAAGGGAACTAGGGATTCCAAGATTGAGGAATGAGGAGAAAGAGCATTCTAGGTGTGGGAGACCACCTGTGCAAATGTGTAGACATGTCAGATGAAATGTTATATACAGAGAATAGCAAACAACCAGTTTGACTGAAACATATATGTGAAGGAGAATAATTAGTAGTAATAATTAGTAGGAGATAATTGGAAGTGCATTGTGAAGGTCTTTCAATGCCAAATATGGGAATTCTCATTTGATCCTAGAGTCAAATCGGGGATGTTCTGCTTGAGTAGGGATGCTGAATGGCTTTAAGAATATCAATTTGGCAGCTATATGGAGGGTGGGATGGAAAGGAAAGAGCCTGGAAATAGAGGGACCAATTAGAGATTAGTGGGGTAGTTCCAGTGAGGAGTGAATGGAGGTGGCTGTGGTGCATGTGGGGAGAAGGGAAAATAGATCCTAAATGTGGAGGTAGAATAGACAGTACATGGTAACTAAATGAATACTGGCAATGAGGGAGAGAGAAGTCATGGATAATTCTGAGGTTGCAAACCTGGGTGATGGTAAGAATGATGGTGCCCTCAGTGGAAATAAACCATTTGGAAAGAGGGGAGAGTTTAGGGGAACAGAAAATTAATTCTTTTTTTGAAATGTTTGAATTTGAGATGCCTATGGGACATTCAGGTAGAACTGTTTAGCAGGCTGTTGGCAATACTCCTAGAGTTCAGGAGGGAGATGAGGTCTATATGTAGATTTGGGAACCATCTGCATAGGGATATAGTTGAACCCAAAAGGGCTGGTGAGATCACCTGATCTTTCTCAGCTTTTCTGAGTTTCCTCAATTCATGGAGTGATATTGGACCTAAGTCCCATACTTTGTCCTGGCAAAAGCTTTGTGGAATGAAAGATGAAGCCATATTATGGGAACATGTCTCTAGTCAGACCATCATGAACTCTCTCTTCCTGCTCTGGCTGCCAAACTGTTATACCTGAACCTCTTTGGCAACATCCGTGGTCATCCAACCCTTCCCAGTCCTTCCCCAATCCACTTTGGAGATCTTGGTTGCAATCACAGTCTAAGACATGGACATTGTCCTATGTTTTTCTTCTTGCCTTTACTTCCACCACAGTGTCCCATTAGGGGCTACCAATTCAGTCACATGGCCTTCCCTTAAATGTGCCAAATAATAAGACCTATTGCTTTCAGTGCTAACTAGCTAATCTAATTCTTTAGTGAAGCTCTCTTTTAAATCCCAATGGCATAACCCTTCACTGGCCAAATACCTAAAAAAAGAAGTTGGTGATAAAGGTGATACAATTGTAAAGGCACACAGAATAGTTTTCAAAACATTTATTTAAAGCCAAGTGAAGTTATTAAGGAATGGAAAAGATCTTGAACAGATCATTATCAAAAATTTTTATTAACATGACATCAGCAACATTCTACCTATATGCTGATATTCTCATCTCTATACAAGCCTTATGAAAATGGGTTAAGTACAAAGAGTATCCTTGATGAAAACATGAGTAGGAAACTGGCAGATTTTTGGCAGATGATTTTCTCTAGCAGACCACAGCTTTGCAATTGATTACACAATGAATTAAGAGGCATAATGAGTATAAGAGTATTAGATCTAGTATGTACTGATCACAAAAAAGCATCTGACTGGAAGAAAATAAATAATTTTAACTGTTCTTTTCTAACCGTGTACCTCCAACATATCTGTCCAGTAGAAGAGTAGCTCAGGGGTAGCAAGGTTGTGCAGTGGACAGAGCACTGGCCCTGGAGTAAGGAGGACCTAAGTTCAAATCCAGCCTCAGACACTTACTAGTTGTGTGACACTGGGTAAGTCATTTAACCCCAGTTGCCTCCAAAAAAGAAAAAAGAGCTATGCCCTTTTGATGAAAAAAGTTCCTCAGATGCTCTAATTTGTGCATTCTGATCACATTGAGCTCAAGAATTCTACAGGACCTTGAGATATGCTGTCATTCAAGAGAGTGACCTAGTCTTTCACACTGGCAAAAGCAAAGGGAATGAAGAGTGCTGATTTGCCTATGTTGCAAGATGTAATTGAATGAACCATCCATCATATTGGTCCAGTTATATTTATATGTTAGGCAGAATTTTGAGACTGACAGTGATATGAACCTAAAACTGAATAAGAGAACAGATTAGGTTGTATTTGGCAGTGCTGTAATAGCATGAAGTCACTCATTGATACCAAAGTCCATCCCCCTAGCGATGCTACATGGCAGTGAATCATGAACATTGTGTTCTTCTAAGAATAACAATTTCATATAACCTCAACAGCAGTAAAGAGAGTGGATACAAGTAAGCTGAAGTATGTTGCCAATGATAACATATTTATAAGAAATATAAAAGATATCATTGAGGAATTATTTGATAAGGAAGGACACTGGGCTGGTCATATAGCAAGAATTGGACAGTCCATGGTCTGCACTGGCTTCTAGGAAGTATTCAAATAACCATAAGAAGGTCTGCAGTACATTAGAGGATATATGGAAGCGCATGAGAAAGGGTCCATAGGTTGTGTTATGTTCCAGTTGAAGAGTCATTGAAGTATGGAAGGAAATGTCAGTTGGCACACACGGGATGAAATGCAAATCAATTGCATATGTATAGGGTGTTGGGAGCATGGGCAATAGTCATATAAAAAAACCAAAAAGGCCTAAGGGTTTTAGTGAATTGCAAACTCAATAGGAACTGTTATGGTTAGATACATGCCTATTGGCAAATGGCAAGAGACAAAAATCACTTGAGACTTGGGTCCCTACAAAGCAGAAATATTCTTCACATTTTCATAAATCTCCCCAGTGGGATTTGGGCAGTAGCTCTGCGTTTCATTGTTCATCTAAAGCTTTTGTGCAAAGCTGTTCAACAAGCAAGCCGTGAAAAGAATATTTTAATGTAGCTATTTGAAGAGACATGTCATTTGCCCTGTGCATAACGTCTAAGTGTGTGTGTGTGTGTGTGTGTGTGTGTGCGTGTGAGAGAGAGAGAGAGAGAGAGAGAGAGAGAGAGAGAGAGAGAGAGAGAGGGAAGGAGAGGGAGAGGGAAGGAGAGGGAGAGGGAGGAGATTGATTTTGGGCACTAATAAAGATGGTTTATATTTCCAGGGTTTATATTTTTCTCTTTTGTTTTAAATTGCTTATTTCCACTTATCTTCTATAGTACATTGTTTTCTTTGATTTCATGCATGGACTCAGTGCCAAGGATTACTAGTACTTACCAAGATACTTAAATTGAGAGTTTAAAGCATAGAACATGGAATTTTAGAGTTAAAAAGGATCTTTGAAAATGAAGCATAGAATGCTAAAGGCTGGGACAGGTGTTAGAACATAGAACTAAACCTGTAAGATCTGGAAAGGAAATAAGAACAGATAACATAGGCTGTCAAAGATAGGAGGACCTCAGACTATAGAATGACAGGCCTGGAATGAGTCATAAGCTGTCAGAGCTGGAGGGAGCTTTAGAACACAACACAGGATGTCAAAGTGAGGAGGAGACGGATCTCATCTAATCCAACCCTTTCATTGTTCATGAGATAATTACTTGTTACTCCCACTGTTATTACTAGGTACTTCCAACAATTAGTTTTCCATCAAGTAAGCATTTGTTATGCACCTACTATATGCCAGGCATTGTGCTGAGCACAGGGGATACAAAACTAAAAGTGAAACATTCCCTGACTTCAAGGAGCTTATGATATCATTACATTTTCATTTCCCAGCTTCAGTGATAAATTCTGGCCACTTGATATGGGAGTGGAAATCACCACTTTGATGAAACCTCAAGTGTTGATGTTGTGCATATGTTAGTGTCATGGGTTTTCTCTCAAAGAGAAAAACATTCCCTCTCAGCCATGAGAGAGATTTGCCACTATCAACTTTTGTGATCTTTGAGCTGGAAAGCTGACTTGAGTCATGTTCAAGAGTTTGTAAAGAGATATATAGCATCTGTGAGAGAAATGAAGAGGAAGTAACAGGGGCCTCAAGAACTGAGCAAGAGTAGCAAGGGGATGAACCTTTCCAGTCCTGTCTAGGTAGGAGCTCAGACAGAAGAATCTATGGCAAAAGGGCAACAGAGGAGAGGAGAAAGTAAAGGGAAAGCAGAACTGTGGCAGAGAAGGGAGATACTAAAAGAGGATCCTGGACCCCTCCAGACATCTGGGAGAAGAGGAATCAAATTGAAGTTACAATTTATACCCACCTCTATAAGGATCAATGGAAGTTCCAGGAAAAGGATCTGTGCTTTCCCTAACTTCCCTTCCCTGGGCTCCTTCATTAGCAGACACTATAACATACCCTGCTTATTTCTTTAAAGAAACTTTTTTGGCTTTGTTGATTTTTTTGCCACAGTCAGAAAGGATTTAGCTAAATGTAAACATCAATTTAAATAGAGCAGAAACTCACCTAAATTATAGTAATTTCCTAACTGGGGGCTCTAAGCTATTATTATGCTCCTAACTTTTAGTTTAATAACAAACTTCAAAAAACAGCAGAAGAGGGAAACCATGTCATCCTGAAGGACCATTATATTTCCCCTAGTGATGATCAAACATACATATACACACATATGTGTAAATGTATGTATGCATATATATGTATGTGCACGTGTGTGTGTGTGTGTTTCTTTAGGGGCTGCTCTTGATCATTCAATTGTGCAATAGGGAAGTGACTGATGTAGTGAATTCCTGTAATTTGTAGAATTACAGCAAAAAAGACTAAAATAATCCTTGAACTATTGAAATAAGGATTAAATAGTCTGACCTCTGAGTTAAAAAAAAACTCACTTCAAACTTCCACTTCCAGGAGCTAAGAGGGCAGAGTGATCAGTAATTGCTATCTCCCTCCCCTTGTTGACTTTGATGAGACCAGAGAATATCTCCCTGGGAAAAACCCTGGAACACTGGGAGCAGCTGAAGGGGTAAACACACTCTTAGCCCGCAAGGCTAGAAAGATCACTAAGGTGGGTTCCTCTTGCTGTGGCCAAAGGTGACCAGTACAGGATCAGAGCTGTCCCAGATAGCACCACCTCAAAAAACCAGAAGATCCCGATCCACAAGGGGGTGAATCCAGTAACTGCCAACACCAGGACCCCAGTCGTGGGTCAGTACCCCAGTAGAATTGTACTTCGCTAGACACTAGCGAAGACAGTTGAACTTGCCTATGCTCTAGCTCAGCAGAGGAGCCTCCAGCATCCAGACCACTATTCTCTAACACTTAACAAGCTAGCTAGAGGGTAACTGCAGGGAAAACCCAAAAAGACCTCACCTGGCCTCTGCTTTCAAACACCAACCAGCTCAGCACCAGGTAAGCTGCAGCATTTTAGCTTCTACCTGAAAGAACCAGAGGCCACAACACACAAAGCCTCAAGTTTTAGGCACAAGAACTGTGGGATAGAGCTCCCTGTGCCACAGACACAGAAAGCAGAGATATACTTTAAAAGCCAGGAAAAGGGTTATTATGAGTAAGAAGCAAAACAGAAAAGAAAAGACCATAGAATCTTTCTATGGGGACAAGGATCAAAACACAAATACCAAAGAAGTCAGCATTGAGACTGATCACTCTGCCCTCTTAGCTCCTGGAAGTGGAAGTTTGAAGTGAATTTTTTTAACCCAGAGTACTCCCATCTGAAACTTCAGAAGGGAATATGAACTGGTCTGAAGAACAAAGAGCCTTCTTGGAAGAACTCAGGAGGGATTTTAAAACCCAAATTAGAGAAATAGAAAAAAACTGGCCAATGATTTCAAAAATATGAAAAAAAGGAATTCACTGAAGAGAACAGCTCCTTAAAAAGGAAAACTGGACAAATGGAAAAGGAAGTACAAAACCTAGCTGGTGAAAATAACTCCTTAAAAGGAACAATTGGGCAGATGGAAAAGGAGATGCAAAAGTTAACTGAATAAAACAATGTGATAAAAAATAGAATTGGGTGTGTAGAAGCTAATGAATCGAGACATCAAGAATCAGTTAAACAGAATCTAAAGAATGAAAAGATAGAGGAAAATGTAAAATATCTAATTGGAAAAATAACTGACCTAGAAAATATATCCAGGAAAGAAAATCAAAGGATTATTGGTCTATGAGAAAGCCATGATGAAGAAAAAGATCCTGGATAATATCATCCAAGAAATCATCAACGAAAATTGCCTGGAAGTCCTAGACCTAAAGGGCAAAATAGTCATCAAAAGAATCTACTGTTCACCTCCTGAAAGGGACCCCAAACTAAAAACACCAAGGAATATTGTTGCCAAATTCCAGAACTATCAAGGTAAGGAGAAAATATTTCAGGTAGTCAGAAAGAAGAAATACAAATATTGAGGAGCTACAGTCAGGATCACACAGGTCCTTGCAGCTTCTACATTACAAGATTGAAGGAACTGGAATACTATATTCCATAAGGCAAAGTAGTTGGGACTAAAACCAAGGATTAATAACCCAGCAAAGTTGAGCATATTTCAGGCAAAGAGATGGACATTCAGTGAAATATAAGGGATTACCAGACCTTCCTGATGAAAAGGCCAGAACTAAATAGAAAATTTGACCTTCAAATGCAGGTCACAAGAGAGGCATAAAAAGGTAAACAAGGGGGAGGGGGTGGAGCCAACATGGTGGAGTAGAAAGACTCACGTATGCTAGCTCCGAACCCACAGCCCATATATTTCCTGCAAGAAGAACTCCCCACAAATTCTGGAGCACTGCAAGGCACGCAGAAACACAGTGGAAAAGATTTCCATTCGAGAGACCTATGGAGAGCCATCCCCAGGGGTCCGTCGTGCCCCGGAAAGCGGAGTCCACCCCTGTGCTGCCCTGGCCATATGGCCCCAGAGGAGCAGATCCAAGCAGGCTTCAGGGACAGAATCCCCGTGGCCGGGAAGGTCCCTCTGCCCACAGGAGCTACAGGTCAGTGAGAGACACGTCTGGGCTGGCCAAGAGGGGAGGAGGGTGTCTCCATGACTCAGGCCCCCTCGGGAGGCAGTGGCAGAGGGAGCAGCAGAGGCAGCAGTGACCCGGGACTCCCCGAGCAGGCAGGAGCTCCATTAGCAAAGTTCTCTGCATAAGGCCCCTGGGGAACTGAGCCTGGGAGACTGCTCATCCCCCACCCACCCCATTACTGAAGGTCTCTGCATAAAGCCCCTGAGGGAACTGAGCCTGGGAGGCAGCCCTGCCCCCACTTGAGCACCAGAACTTAAGCTCACATTGAATAGCAACCGCACCTGCCAAAGAAAGTCCATTTGAATCTCAGACCCCAAGCACTAGCTGGGCGGATCTAGGCAGGGGTTGACAAGAATTTCAGAAGTCAAGTAACTGGCTGGGAAAATGCCCAGGAAAGGGAAGAAAAATAAGACAATAGAAAGCTACTTTGATGGGGTACAGATGTTCCCGCCTTTCAATTCTGATGACGAGGAACTATTCTTACCATTACGGAAAGACGTGGAGGTCAGGGCCTCTCTATCCCAGACATCCGAGGTGGATGTCCGGTGGGCTCAGGCCATGGAAGAGCTCAAAAAGGATTTTGAAAATCAAGTTAGACAGGTGGAGGAAAAACTGGGGAGAGAAATGAGAGAGATGCAAGAAAAGTATGAAAAACAGGTCAATACCTTGCTAAAGGAGACCCAAAAAAATGCTGAAGAAAATAACACCTTGAAAAATAGGCTCACTCAATTGGCATAACAGGTTCAAAAAGCCAATGAGGAGAAGAATGCTTTCAAAAGCAGAATTAGTCAAATGGAAAAAGAGGTTCAAAAGCTCACTGAAGATAATAGTTCTCTCAAAATTAGAATAGAACAGATGGAGTCTAATGACTTTACGAGAAACCAAGAAATCACCAAACAAAACCAAAAGAATGAAAAAATGGAAGAGAATGTGAAATATCTCATGGGAAAAACAACTGACCTGGAAAATAGATCCAGGAGAGACAATTTAAAAATTATGGGACTACCTGAAAGTCATGATCAAAAAAAGAGCCTAGACATCATCTTCCATGAAATTATCGAAGAAAACTGCCCTGATATTCTAGAACCAGAGGGCAAAATAAGTATTGAAAGTATCTATCGATCACTGCCTGAAAGAGATCAAAAAGAGAAACTCCTATGAACATTGTGGCCAAATTCCAGAATTCCCAGGCCAAGGAGAAAATATTGCAAGCAGCTAGAAAGAAACAATTCCAGTATTATGGAAATACAATCAGGATAACTCAAGATCTAGCAGCTTCAACATTAAGGGATTGAAGCGCGTGGAATAGGATATTCCAGAAGTCAAAGGAACTAGGACTCAAACCAAGAATCACCTACCCAGCAAAACTGAGTATAACACTTCAGGGGAAAATATGGTCTTTCAAAGAAACAGAAGACTTTCAAGCATTCTTGATGAAAAGATCAGAGCTGAAAAGAAAATTTGACTTTCAAACACAAGAATGAGAAGAAGCATGAAAAAGTAAACAGCAAAAAGAAGTCATAAGGGACTTGCCAAAAGTGAACTGTTTACATTCCTGCGTGGAAAGACAATATTTGTAACTCTTAAAACTTTTCAGTATCTGGGTAGTTGGTGGGACCACACACAGACATACACACACACACACGTGCACGCACACACACATACACACATGCACGCACATACGGAGACAGAGAGCACAGCGTGAATTGAATAGGATGGGACCATATCTTAAAAGAAATTAAGGTAAACGGTGAGAGAGAAATGTAGTGGGAGGAAAGGGGGAAGTGGAATGGGGTAAATTATATCTCATTCAAGAGGCAAGCAGGAGACTTTTTAGTGGAGGGAAAAAGAGGAGAGCTGAGAAAAAAACATGAAGTTTACCCTCATCACATTTGACTAAAGGAAGGAGTAAAATGTACACTCATTTTGCTATGAAAATCTATCTTACAATACAGGAAAGTGGGGGAGAAGGAGATAATCAGGGAGGGTGGGATGATGGAAGGGAGGGCAATGGGAGGAGGGAGCAATTTGAAGTCAACACTCAGGGAGGGACAGGATCAAAAGACAGAAGAGAAACAATGGGGGGCAGGATAGGATGGAGGGAAATACAGTTAGTCTTACACAACATGACTATTATTGAAGTCATTTGCAAAACTACACAGATATGGCCTAGATTGAATTGCCTGCCTTCCCAAAGGGAATGGGTGGGGAGGGAGGGATGGGGAGAATTTGGAACTCAAAGTTTTAGGAACAACTGTTGAGTATTGTTCTTGCTACTAGGAAATAAGAAATACAGTTAATGGGGAATAGAAAGTCATCTGGCCCTACAGGACAAAAGAGAAGATGGGGACAAGAAAAGGGAGGGATGATAAGAAGAGAGGGCAGATTGGTGATAGGGAAAATTAGAATGCTTGGTGTATTGGGGTGGGGGGAGGTGAGAAAAGGGGAGAAAATTTGGAACCCAAAATTTTGTGAAAATCAATTTAAAAAGTTAAAGAAATAAATTTTTATAAAAAAACATAAAAAAAGAAAAAAAGGTAAACAAGGTGGGGAAAAACTTGTTACACAATATGAGCAAACTACCTACATCTCTATAGGGGAAGATGATACTTGTTAATCTTGAGAATTGTATATTTACTATGAGATGTAAAAGGGATATACATAGACAGAGGAAGTGGGTATATATTAAATAATGTGTGATGATAACAAATGTTATTTAAGGATGTGAAGAGATTGTAAGAGGAGATGTGAAAAGGAGGAGGGAGAAAAAAAATAAATGTCATCACATGAAGAGGCACAAAAATATACTACAGTAGATGGAAAGAGGAGAGGGAGATGATCATTGTTTGAGAGGTACTCTCATCTGATTGTATTCAATGATGGTACAACAAACTCAGTTAAGTATAGAAATACAATTAGCCCTATAGGCAGTAGGAGGGGAAGGGGGAAAGAAAAGGGAGGGGAGGCTAGAAGGGAGGAAAGAAGTAATAAAGGCAAAGGGGATTAAAAGTGAGGGAGGCTGAAAGAAGGGAGGGAAGCCTGATGGAGGTGGTGGTCAAAAATTAAAATTCTATTGTGGAGGGGAAGGGAGAAGGTAGAACTAAAAGCATAAACAAGGGGAAAGGGGATTGAGGGAAAGACACAGATAGTAATCATAACTGTGAATGGTAACGGAATGAATTCTCCCAATAAATGGAGATGGATAGCAGAATGCATTAAAAACATAATCCAACAGTATGTTCTTTACAAGAAACATATTTGAAACAGGGGCATACACACAGGGTAAAGGTAAAAGGTTGGAGCAGAATATATGGTGCTTCAGCTGATGTAAAAAAAAGGAGGGGTAGCAATCCTAATCTCAGACAAAGCAAAAGCAGAAATAGATCTAATCAAAAGGGATAAGGAAGGAAACTATATCCTGCTAAAAGGCACCATAGACAATGAAGCAATATCATTACTAAACATAAATGCTCCAAGTGGTATAGCCTTCATATTCTTAGAGGAGAAGTTAAGGGAGTTACAGGAAGAAATGGAAAGCAATGTTATACTAGTGGGGGACCTCCCCCTCTCTTAACTTGATAAATCTAACCTCAAAATAAACAAGAAAGAAGTTAAGGAGGTGAATGGAACTCTGGATAAAGCAGATATGATAGGTCTCTGGAGAAAATTGAATGGGGATAGAAAGGAATATACCTTTTTCTCAGTGGTACATGGCACATATACAAAATTTGACCATGTACTAAGGCATAAAAACCTCACAATCAAGTGCAGAAAGGCAGAGATAGTCAATGCGTCCTTCTCACATTATAATGCAATAAAACTTACATGTAATCAAAGGTCATGGAAATATAAGCCAAAAACTAATTGAAAACTAAATATAATCCTAGAGAATGAGTGGGTTAAATAAGAAATCATAGAAACAATCAACAACTTCATTCAAGAGAATTACAATAATGAGACAACCTACCAAGTGTCATGGGATACTGCAAAAGCAGTTCTTAGAGGAAGTTTCATATCTTTGAAAGCCTACATAAATAAAGTCGAGAAAGAAGAAATCAATGAATTGGGCATGCAGCTGAAAAAGCTAGAAAAAGAACCAATTGAAAATCCCCAAGTAAATACCAAATTAGAAATACTGAAAGCCAAAAGAGAGATTAATAAAATTGAAATTAAGAAAACTGTTAAACTAATAAATAAAACCAGGAGTTGGTTATATGAAAAAACCAATAAAATTGGTAAACTTTTGGTCAATTTGACTAAAAATAAGAAGAAAACCAAATTACCAATATCAAAAATGAAAAGGGTGAACTCATCTCTGATAAGGAGGGAATTAAAACAATAATAAGAAATTACTTTGCACAACTGCATGCCCATAAATTCAACAAACTAAATGAGTTGGATTACTATTTTAAAAGACATCAATTGCTCAGATTAATAGAAAGGGAAGTTGAATACTTAAATAACCCCATCTCAGAAAAACAAATTGAACAAGCCATCAATGAACTCTCTAGGAAAAAATCTCCAGGGACAGATGGATTCAAAAGTGAATTCTATCACACATTTAGAGAACAGTTAATTCCAAAGCTATATAGACTATTTAGGAAAATTGGGGAAGGAGTCCTCCCAAATTCTTTTTATGATACAAATATGGTTTGATACCTAAACCAGGCAGAGCCAAAACAGAGAAAGAAAATTATAGACCAATTTCTATAATGAGTATAGATGTGAAAATTTTAAATAAGAGATTAGCAAAAAGAATACAGCAACTTATCATGAGAATAATACATTATGATCATGTAGGATTTATACCAAGAATGCAGGGCTGGTTCAATATTAGGAAAACTATTAACATTGATAATATCAACAACAAAACTAACAAACCAAATGATTATCTCAATAGATGCCGAAAAAGTTTTTGACAAAATACAATACCCATTTCTTTTGAAAACACTGGAACACATAGGAATAAATGGAACTTTCCATAAAATAATAGGCAGTATCTACCTAAAACCTTCAGCAAGCATTATATGCAATGGAGATAAAGTAGATGCATTGCCAATAACATCAGGGGTGAAACGAGGATGTCCATTATCACCACTATTATTCAATATGGTACTAGAACTGTTAGCTGTAGCAATAAGAGAAGAAAAAGAAATTGAAGGAATTAAAATAGGCAAAAAAGAAAGTAAGTTATCACTCTTTACAGATAATATGATGATATACTTAGAGACTTCCAGAAAATCAAGAATAAAACTACTTGAAATAATATACAACTTTGGCAAAGTTGCAAGTTACAAATAAACCCATACAAATCTTCTGCACTTGTATATGTTACTAACAATGCCCAACAGCAAGAGATAGAGAAATCCCATTTAAAGCTAGGGTACACACTATAAAATATTTGGGAATCTCCCTGACAAAACAAACAGAGGGACTATGTGAACACAATTACAAAACACTTTTCACACAAATCAAGTCAGATCTAAATAAGTGGAAAAACATTAGTTGCTTGTGGGTGGTCCAAGTCAATGTAATAACAATGATAATTTTACCTAAATTAATTTGCTTATTCAGTGACATATCAATCAAACTATTAGATAATTATTTTGCAGAGCTACAAAAAATATCAAAATCCATCTGAAAGAACAAAAATTCCAGAATATCAAGGCAACTAATGAAAAAAAAATACTAGGGAAGGTGGCCTAGCTCTACTAGATATCAAATTGTATTATAAAGCAGCAGTTATCAAAACCACTTGGTACTAGCTAAGAAACAGAAGGGTAGAGAAGTGGAATAGATGTATCCAAGACACAGTAGCCAATGAATATAGCAATCTACTGTTTAATAAACCCAAGGGCCCCAACTTCTGGGATAAGAACTCACTATTTGACAAAAATTGCTAGTAAAACTGGATAACAGTGTGGCAGAAACTCGGCAAAGACCAATGCCTGATACTGTACACGAGAATAAAGTCCAAATGGATACATGATTGAGGTATAAAGACTGATGCTGTAAACAAATTAGGGGAGCAAGGAATAGTGTACTTGTTAGATTTGTGGAGAATGGAGACATTTTTGACCAAACAAGAAATAGAGAACATTGTGAAGTGCAAAATGGATAATTTTGATTGCATTCAATTCAAAAGTTTTTGCACAAACAAAACTAATGCAACCAAGATTAGGAGGGAAGCAGAAAACTGGGAAAGAATTTTGCAACTAGTATCTGTGATAAAGGCTTTATTTCTAAAATATATAGATATCTGAGTCAAATGTACAAGAATACAAGACATTCTCCAAGTGATAAATGGTCAAAGGATATGAACAGGCAGTTTTCAGAGGAAGAAATTAATGATATCTATAGTCATATGAAAAAATGGTCTAAATCACTATTGATTGGAGAGATGCAAATCAAAGCAACTCTGAGATACACATCACACCTATCAGAGTTGGCTAACATGACAAAACAGGATGACGATAAATGTTGGAGAACATGTGGGAGAGTTGGAACATTCATTATTGCTGGAGCTGTGAGCTGATCAAACCATTCTGGAGAGAAATTTCGAACTATGGCCAAAGAGCTTCAAAAATGTGCATACCCGGGGGGAAGAGCCAAGATGGCAGAGTAGAAAGACTCACATATGTTAGCTCTGAATCCACAGCCCATAAATTTCCTGTAAAAAGAATTCCCCACAAATTCTGGAGCAGTGGAACCCACGCAGAAACACAGTGGAAGAGATTTCCGTTCTAGAGAGCCCTGGAAAGCTGTCCCCAGGGGTCCATCATGCTCTGGACATGGAGCTCACCCCTGCACTGCCCTGGCCATGCGGCCCCAGAGGAGCAGATCTGAGCAGGCTTTAGGGATGGAATCTCCAGCGGCTGCAAAGGTCCCTCCACCCACAGGCGCTCCAGGTCAGTGAGAGAGACTTCTGGGTTGGCCGAGAGGGGAGTGGGGTGTCTCCGTGGCTCAGGCCCCCTCGAGAGGCAGCAGCAGAGGCAGCGGCAGAGGCAGAGGGAGAGGCAGTGGTGGCCCAGGGCTCCGGAGCAGCAGGCAGAAGCTCCATTACTGAAGATCTCTGCATAAACCCCCGGAGGGAACTGAGCCTGTGAGGTGGCCCTGCCCCCACCCAAGCACCAGAGCTTAAACTCACATTGAATAGCAGCCATGCCCACTGCTGAAAGCCCTGAGGCTGGGGAGCAGCATTTGAATCTCAGACCCCAAGCACTAGCTCGGCAGATCTAGGTGGGGGTGCAGAGGAATCTCAGAAGTCAAGTAACTGGCTGGGAAAATGCCCAGAAAAAGGAAGCAGAATAAGGCCATAGAGAGCTACTTTATTGGGGAAGAGATGTTCCTTCCCCCCTTCATTTCTGATGACGAAGTACAATGCCTGCCATCGGAGAAAGACATGGAGGTCGGGGCCTCTCTATCCCAGACATCCGAGGTGGATGTCCGGTGGGCTCAGGCCATGGAAGAGCTCAAAAAGGATTTTGAAAATCAAGTTAGACAGGTGGAGGAAAAACTGGGAAGAGAAATGAGAGAGATGCAAGAAAAGCATGAAAAATGGGTCAATACCTTGGTAGAGGAGACCCCAAAAAATGAAAGAGATCCAAAAAGAGAAACTCCTAGGAACATTGTGGCCAAATTCCAGAATTCCCAGGTCAAGGAAAAAATATTGCAAGTGCCTAGAAAGAAACAATTTAAGTATTGTGGAAATACAATCAAGTTAACACAAGATGTAGCAGCTTCTACATTAAGGTATTGAAAGGCATGAAATAGGACATTCCAGAAGTCAAAGGAACTAGGACTCAAACCAAGAATCACCTACCTAGCAAAACTGAGTATAATACTTCAGGGGAAAATGTGGTCTTTCAATGAAACAGAGGACTTTCAAGCATTCTTGATGAAAAGACCAGAGCTGGAAAGAAAATTTGACTTTCAAACACAAGAATGAGAAGAAGCATGAAAAAGTAAACAGCAAAGAGAAGTCATAAGGGACTTACCAAAGGTGAACTGTTTACATTCCTACATGGAAAGGTAATATTTGTAACTCTTAAAACTTTTCAGTATCTGGGTAGTTGGTGGGACCACACAGATGTACACACACACACACACACACATATGTACATGTGTGCACGCACACACACATACACACATGCATGCACACACAGAGACAGAGAGCACAGAGTGAATTGAATAGGATGGGACCTTATCTTAAAAGAAATTAAGGTAAATGGTGAGAGAGAAATGTAGTGGGAGGAGAGAGGATGAAATAGAATGGGGTAAATTATATCTCATTTAAGAGGCAAGCAGGAGACTTTTTAGTGGAGGGAAAAAGAGGAGAGATGAAAAAAAACATGAAGTTTACCCTCATCACATTTGACTAAAGGAAGGAGTAAAATGCACACTGATTTTGGTATGAAAACCTGTCTTATAATACAGGAAAGTGGGGGAGAAGGAGATAATCAGGGAGGGTGGGATGATGGAAGGGAGGGCAATGAGAGAAGGGAGCAATTTGAAGTCAACACTCAGGGAGGGACAGCATCAAAAGACAGAATAGAAACAATGGGGGGCAGGATAGGATGGAGGGAAATACAGTTAGTCTTACACAACACGAATATTATTGAAGTCATTTGCAAAACTACACAGATATGGCCTAGATTGAATTGCCTGCCTTCCCAAAGGGAATGGGTGGGGAGGGAGGGATGGGGAGAATTTGGAACTCAAAGTTTTAGGAACAACTGTTTAGTATTGTTCTTGCTACTAGGAAATGAGAAATACAGTTAATGGGGAATAGAAAGTCATCTGGCCCTACAGGGCAAAAGAGAAGATGGGGACAAGGAAAGGGAGGGATGATAAGAAGAGAGGGCATGTTGGTGATAGGGAAAATTAGAATGCTCGGTGTATTGGGGTGGGGGGAGGGGAGAAAAGGGGAGAAAATTTGGAACCCAAAATTTTGTGAAAATGAATTTAAAAAAATAAATAAATAAATTTATATTTTAAAAAAATGTGCATACCCTTTCACCTAGCAATATCATTTCTAGGACTGTAACCCCAAGAGATCATAAAAATGAGAAAGGGTCCCACATGTACAAAAATATTTATAGCAGCTCTCTTTGTGGTGGCCAAGAACTGGAAATCAAGGGGATTCTCATCAATTGGGGAATGGCTGAATAAATTGTGGTGTACGAATGTAATGGAATACTATTGTGCTATAAGAAATGATGAACAGGAAGACTTCAGAGAGGCCTGGAAAGACATATGAACCAATGCTGAGCAAAAGGAGCAGAATGAGGAGAACTTTGTTCACAGCAACAACCACAGTGTATGAGGATTTTTTCTGGTATACTTAGAACTTCATTGCAATGCAAGGACTTAAAAAATTCCCAATGGTCTCTTAAGGCAAAATGCCTTCTACATCCAGAGAAAGAACTATGGAATTTGATCACAGAGTGTAACAGATCATTTTTTTTGTATTACATTTTGATTTTTTTATGATTTCTCCCATTCATTTTAATTCTTCTATGCAACATGACTAAGGTGAAAATGTATTTAATAGGAATATATGTGTAGAACCTACGTAAAATTGTGTACCATCTCAGGGAGGGAAGGGGAAAGGAGAGTAAAAGAGGGGCAAAAAGCTAAGATATATGGAAATGATTGTATAACACTGAAAAGAAATAAAATAAAACATTAAAATATTCACTTTACAAGTTCAGTATGAGGGGATTGGCATGGTTAGACAACTGTTCACATGAAAAAGATCTGAGGGTTTTACTGAACTACAAGCTCCATATAAATCAGCAGTGGGATATGGCAGCCAAGAGAATGCAAACTTGGGTTAGATTAAGAGGGGCCCAGTAGTCCAGGAGTAGGAAGGTGATAGTCCCTGTTGTGGTCATATCACACCTGGAGTACTAGATTCATTTGTGGGTGCCACATTTTGGGAAGGCCATTGATGAGAAAATGTAAGGTGACTAAGATAGTTAGAGAACTAACAGGAGACTATGCCGTGTGTTCTGGGTCCTCATATTTTCTCTCCTCACACCATCTCTGTGATCTCATCAGTTTCCTTGTGTTCAAATATCCTTTTTATGCAGATTACTTCCACATCTCTATATCTAGACTTAGTCTTTCTTCCATATCACTAACTGCCTATTAGACATATCCCACCAGATGGCCTATCAACATCTCAAACTCAACGAATCCCAAATTTCATTTCTCCCCCCCAAACCTACCCTTCTCCAGACTTCCCTATTTCTGTTAAAGCATCATCTTTGTTTTCCTAGTTGCCCAAATTCACAGCTTTGAAATCATCCTAGGCTTTTCTCTCTCCCTAACCACTGCTCTACCTCTTCCCTTCCCCCAATCCACTCAGTGGATAAAGATTGCTGATTCTACCTCCACAACATCTTACCTATCAATCCCCCTTTTGTTCTCTTACATGGCTGCCAACCTAATTTTGGCTAGAATGTTCTTGGCTACACTATTGCACGAGCCATCCACTTTATCTCCCTGACTCAAGTCTCTACTCTTCCATCCATCCTACACACAGTGGCCAAGATGACATGCCTAACATGCAGGTCTGACCATATCCCTCCCATGCTCAAGAAACTCCAGAAACTTCTAATTGTGTACGAGAACAAATACCAACTGCTCACTTTGGCATTTTCATGTCCCTTCTCTGTGCCCCATCCCTATGCCTGACATTTGCTGCACCCATTGAAAGTTAAGCTCATGTGCCACCTTTTCTATGAGGCCCTTCCTGATGCCCCTAGCTCCTGGTACTCTTCCCCCTAGATACCTTGCTTCGCATACTTTTGTATATATTTCTGTAGCACTCCTTGACTCCAGGATTTAGAGTGCAGCTGAGATAAATGCCTGAAAAGCAGGCAAAAAGCCTCAGTGTATTCCCATCTAAGGAGTTCTGAGAGTAGGACTACCTCTGGAAGGGAGCATGTTTCCTAAAGGAGAAAGGAGAGCTGAAATCTTGCAAGAAGAAAAGAGTGAACAGGTTGTGCTGTAGAGGTCTATGTGACATCTTCTATATAGCAACTAATATGGGAGGAAGTCACAATGGCCCATCCCAACCACAACCAAGCACCATAGTGCGACCTTGTCTGAAAGAAAATGAAGGAGTGGCTTCCCAGCATCATCTCCTAGCCAGGAGGAAGATGCTGAGGAGAATCCTAGTTGAACTCTGGGGAAAATAAACAGAGTATGATGTAGAATGGTTGTAGCTAGGCCTATTTATGAAGAATAAAAGTGATGATTCTCCTTGTCTCCATCTCTTATCCTACTATGACTCTCATACTGAGCCTATATATCACTGATTTCTGTTTCTTTAAATGTGCTTTCTCTTCCTATATTTGGCATAGGTTACAAAAGAAAATGATTGCTCTAAGATATAGTTCCTTGTGTGTATGAGTCCCTGGGGGAGGGGGGAGGGGACCTAAATGCAGGTGAGAGGAAGACTATAGTTGACCAGATGCACAAAGGAAGAGAAAGGTATAGAATCTCTGTTTAATCGCTGGGAATATCCATTGGGGGCTCAATATGAACAAAGGAGATTCTATTTATGCATATTATTATAGTTCTCCCCAAACAGAGATGAATAAATAAATTCTGACTGTCCTGAGTAATTTTTCTGTTGGTAGGAAGTTAGGTAAGTGATTGGGGAAATAAGCACTGTCAGAGACAGTGTCGCCAGGCATATTTCCCTCCTAGTTTTTCTCCCCTGGCTCATTTAAAGAACTCTGTCCCTCCCAGGGGTAGAGTGAGTTAATCGACTGAAGAGAAAGTTATGCCTTCCCCCACCCCCTTCCAAGAGCTGGGGGAGAGAGGAGGGAAGATGAAAGGGGGAAAATGGGAAGGAGAGAGAGAGAGAGAGAGAGAGAGAGAGAGAGAGAGAGAGAGAGAGAGAGAGAGAGAGAGAGAGAGAGAGATGCATTATGACCTCAGACAGATGCCTTCTACTCCAAAACCACTGCTCAATTCACGTAAATAATACATGTTATTTCCCCTGATATAATACAAGCTCCTTGAGAGCAAGGGCTAGCATGTTTTTGTCTTTGTAACCCTAACATTCTCATTCCCATATTTAGGCATATTCAGGAAAAAACAAATGTCACTGTCCATAGATTTTTCATTCCTCAAATCAGTGGTGATAATGAACTAATTAGATTGGAAGATGGGTCATTCATTCATCTTTGTCTTCATCACATGAATGGGTCCACACAGTGTCTGGTAGATAATAAGCAGTTAATAAATGCGGATTGCTGCATTATATTCAATCATCCATATTTTACAGATAGCGAAATAAAGACTTGGAGGTACAAAGTCAGGCTTGTAAGTGGCAAAAGCTGGAATGTAGCCTGGGTGTTGTGAGCCCGAGTCCAGTATTCATTCTACCACAACCAGGCAGAGTTAGGGAGAAATTTCCATGCTATTTATCTGAACTGTCTGTAAGGAAATTCGGCTTTACATACTAAAGGGAAAGAACCACCAATAAATTTCCTAGTGAAGCCTTCCTTTTCTAATTCATTCACAAAGGTGTCTGCATAGGGAAGGAGGCTCAGGGTTGGGGAGTGGGGGAGGGAGATAGAATCTACTAAAACCAGGAAAAAAATCAAATAATAAAAGTGTTCCCAGAATGTTTTTAATGCCAGAAAACTCTATGAATAAAAGGTAGGTTTTTTTTCATGAGTTGTCATTCTCCATAATAATGATAATAGGTCAAGATTATATTATATTTTATGTAATATAATTACATAAAATTATATTTTACTAGACTTTCTTTCCTATGTATAATTTCTGTAAACAAATAAAGCTGATATTATGACTCAGTGGGGAAACTGAAGCCCAGGGAAGGGACCTGGCCTAGGTGACATGGGCTAAACGGGATAGAATCCCTTTCCATTCTACCACCCCAGCTACCTCTTCTGCATGCAAGTGCCTTTTTTTATCTACTTCTATCAGCCTTACTTCAGAGGTCTACTGTGACTTTCAGCTGACATAATTCATCTGGCAGAACTTCCATAATTATTCCAGGGGGGAATATTAGGAAGTAAGAAAAGTATTTTATTATGCAACCACGTTGATCCTGACTGCATGGCCAAACCCCTCCTAGCATTTCTAATTTGTTCCACTAGACATTTTGTTAGGCAGAACCATCTTACCGGGGGCAGTTAGTTCCCTCGGAAGGTTGTTATAAAAGGGACAATAGGCAAAAAAATCAGAAAAATGCATTGGAACAGGGTTTGCTTATTAATCATTAACAAGGTTATTGTCAAATAACATTGGTCTGTTGATATATATATGTGTGTGTGTATGTGTATGTGTGTGTGCATATGTGTGTATGTGTATGCATAGGCTCTACCTGTTTAATATACCATGTCCAATAAGTATTAAGCAAATGGCTTGCAGTACATATCCCTCATCCATTCTTATGGTCCCATTCTGGAAGTATTTCATGGGTAACCTTTCCCTCACTCTGGGCCTTGACTTCTTTCTCTGCAAAAGCAAGGGTTAGTATTAGATGGGCTCTAATGTTATGTGCAGCTATGAAATTTTATAAAGAACCTCCCATGAAGTTCTTTGGGAAAAATGCATGGCATGTGAATGTGAGATTGCCTGATCTCTGAGACTGTCTAGGCAAGCTAGAAAGTCTTGGAAAGTGCTGCTATCATAGCAACTCTCTTTGTGATGGCCAAGAACTGGAAATCAAGGGGACACCCATTCATCGGGGAATGACTGAACAAGTTGTGGCATATGAATGTAATCGGATACTATTGTGTTATAAGAAATAATGAACAGGAAGACTTCAGAGAGGCCTGGAACGACCCATATGAACTGATGCTGAGTGAAAGGAAAAGAACCTTGAGGTAAAAGGCCTTCCACATCCAGAGAAAGGACTATGGAATTGGATCGCAGAGTGAAGCAGGTCATATCCTTTTGTTTTGGTTTTTCTCATGGTTTCTCCCTTTTAATTCTTCCATGCAACATGACTAAGATGAAAATGTGTTTAGTAAGAATGTGTGTGCAGAACCCATATAAGATTGTATGCTGTCTTAGGAGGGGGAAGGGGGAAGGAGGAGGAAGAGATGGGGAGAAAATATAAGATTTATGGAAGTGTTTTAGAAAACTGGAAACAAATAAAATAATTTTAAAAATAAATCATGTGTCTAATTAAAAAAATAAAATAAATAATTTTCTTAAAAAAGGGCTACTATCAAGGATATATTCTTTACTGACCTGGTAACATGGATTTATCATGACTGAGTCCAGTCAGTGTTTCTTCATATCTAAGATCTCTGTCAGCACTGCTTGATACACAAAATTCTCCCCCCAAAACTACATCATGAAAGGTGAACTCACCCAAACAAATAGCAAACATTATCCAAGAACATGCAATTCCCAAAGTTGTACTGCTCCATTGAGCCCAGGTCCTATTTAACTCTTTCTCTTATCTTATACCAACACATGATGTTCTGCCCCAGTACTTTGAAGTTCACCTCAAACATCAGTAGCAAAAACCCTGATTCTCTTTCCTTTAACTTGCTGACTGCAGGCACCCTTATGGTTGGGGAGCAGCAGATGACCTCGCTGGTTACTGACCATACCTGATGCCTTCCCATTCCCACAGCTCAGCTGCCCTGCTTTCCATCATGTGCTAACAACCCTTTGTCCCATTGCATGCCCCATGTTCTCTAATGATCCGAGCCCAGCTTTTCATCTTTTGCCCTCTTCTCAATAACAAACCATCATTCTGTAGATCTAGTAGCAGTCTCCCATTCCTATATAGCAACTTCAGAGGAAAGTGAATGTTTCTGTCCATTGTCATTTCATTGCCAAATCAGTGGAGACAATGAATCAAGTTGGAAAATAGGTCATTCATTTTCTCTGTCTTCATTTTCTGTGTGAATGAATACATTATCCAAATGATGTTTCAGTTAATTCTTGATGCCACCTTGGGTTTCCGTGGGCTTCCACTTATGAACGAATTAACGAATTTCTATGGAAGACATTTTTTGAGCTCACAGTACACAGGCAAGAAACTCATGTTCAATCAAATGTCAGGGAACATATACTATATTTTAGTTTAACAGATCTTTCTAATCACATAGTCCATTATTTATCTAAAGAGAAAAAATATTCAACTCTGCTCTACCTTTACAATGTGACTTGAGATGATAAATATCTTTCAGATAACTTTTTTGGCATTCATTTTATTAAATGATTCCGTAATAGATTGGGTGTCTTACTTCTCCAAAGGGTAAATTATATATTTAAAGAAACAAGCAGAATATCTTAAAGAATCTATTCAACGTGCACTCTTTGGGGTGTTTGATTATGGGAATTCTCTCAGGGGAATGGTGATGTTTTGACTTACTGTATTTCTCCCCTCTTTGTTTTTTCCATGTTCAGCAACAAATCAGCGAATCCAAGAACCTTAATGTTGGAAGGACCTGACCTCAGAGACCATAGAGCCCAGCCCTTGTTCCAATTCCATTAAGTACAATTTTGGTTGACTGGGTTTAGAGAAGGCAAGAATTCAACCCTCTAGTGGCTTATGATCAAAAGGTGAAGATGATACTATATCCAGACAGAGGACTCATGCTAGATTTGCACATGCCCAAAAAATCTGATTGATTCTTTCCCCATTCTGTGAAAACATTAACCAAATTAGTTGTTTCATTCAAGTGACCTATTATTTATTGATTGGGTTGACTTACTAAGTGTGTGTAGATAAATCTATAAACCAAAGATGTGCATTAGGGTACTTCCAGATTCAAATGCAGCATAATGTAGAGACTGATGGGAAAAATCTAGGCCTGGAGGTCAGATGACTTTGGATCAAATCATACTTCTTAAACTGTGGGTCATGATCATAGAATAATCAAATTTTAGGATTGGAAGGGACCTCAGTAGCTAACTTAGTCCAACCCACACCTGAAAAATAATCCTTGCTATAGTACGCATGATTAGTGGGCAGCATTCAATGCCTATACTTTCATACTACTTGTGGACTTTTAGACAAAACCTTTCCCCAGTCTGGGCCTTGGTTTTCTCCACCATCAAATGAGGAGATTGGATCACATGAGCTTCATCTGAAGTCCCTTCCATTTGACACATGATCAGATATGATAGGTTCACAAGCACTATATGCATACATCTTTCCATAGATTGTGGGAAGTTTGAACCAGGAAAAATTGGGTAAGGAATGAAGACTTGAGTAAGGAGGTGAACTTGAAGTCATACATTCATTATTATACTTGATGGATGACAAAATCCAGAGTTTGTCTTGACTATACTTTAAGAAATGTAATATTCAGCAAAACATCTGGAAAGATGTGTCCATGTATATGAGATCAGCATTCTCAACTGTATTCCATTGTTAGCCTTCAAATGTTTTCTGTATGGTATCTTTATGGGGAGCAAGGGAGGAGATTAAAGCACAGAAAGGGCTGCCTTGGGAGTGACTCACTAACAGCCTATCAGAAGACTTTTCCCCCAGCCCTCTCCTTCCCACCCTAGGGACACATGCTTGGCTTCAAAAGTCCTGACAATATAGAATATAGGCCAGAGTCCATTCCAGCACTAAGCATCTCTCCACCTCCCCACCACCTGTGTCCACCAGGGAATTCAATTTCTACACATTTGCTTTTTGTCACATAGACTCATCCAAGGCCAAAAGCCAAACTATTAACCAAGTAAAAAATTATGTCCTTTCCCCCATCCAGAAACCCAGGAATTATTTACTTTTTAAACATAACCAGCCAAAAGAAACAAAAGTAGCTTTGGACCTGTGGGAATCATTACCTTCACTGGCTCATTTCCAGGTGGATATATGATGGACTAGAAATCAGCAAATTCAGCTCATTAGTTCAAAACACACATGAAATGTAGAAAACCAACCCCACCCATAGAAGTTTAATATTGGAGACTTAGTTCTAAAAGTTCATGGGAGTAAAAGGTCAAGGAAAATTTGAATCATATATTAGCTAGTTTTTTACTTCCAACTTCCCTATGGGTCAAGAAAGATAGAGTTCAACTAAGTCCCAATTGAAAAGTGGCTTCTTGCCAAAATCTAGGGTTGTGGAGAAGAGTGCCTGTAAACTAAGGCCTCTTTATACATTCATTTTTTTCTTCTTCTGCAATACTATCTTGGGCCAGAAGGCTAAAACATTACAGCTTATGCTGGTATGTGTTCTGGGAATTCCTGCTACAAAGGCAAAGCATAATCCATAGAACTGCTTGACACAAAAGGGTTAAGAAACTTGCCCATGGTCACCTAGCTGATAAATGTCAACAGGATTTGTACCTAGGTCTTCCTGGCCTCAAGCACAGCACACTATTTATTTACTATTTGGTGCTGCCTTTCTGTTCATATGACTTTTTAAAATATCTTCATTTAAATACCATGTAAATCATAAGCAGATTACCAGATTCACCATTCATTCAACAAATATCTATTAAGTGGCTACCATGTACAGGATACCATGCTGGTACTAGAGAATGATCAAAATTTGACATGATTTAATGCCTACCCTTGAGAAAACACAGCCTCATAGATCAAGGGACACTGGGTATAAAAGAGAGCTAACATAGAGTTTGAATTTTGCCTGACTTTCTAATCCCATGAGGCTTCAGAAATTTAGAACTTTATTCCAAACATTTAAGTTGAGCTGGTGGGGTTGGCTCTCTAAATTTTAGGCATGTTCAAAGTAACGAGTTGAGTTTACCTAGTTCCATTCTGTGATACTTCTATATTTGAGAATCAATAAGGGAAATGATGGTTCATATAAATCCTGACCTAAAGGTTGTTTTTGGTGCTACTTTTGCATTAAAAAAGTATTTGGGGGATGAGACGAGGCAAAAGGAGATAATTTTGTTGCCACGTGGTACAATACATAAGGTACCATCATAAACAACAGCATGAGGCACTATGATTGTCCCTTATGCCCAGGGTACTCTCCCTTCTCACCTCTGTCCCTTGGAAATCCTTCTTTCATTCAAGATTCACTTTAAGTGCTGCCTTCTATAGGAAGTCTTTCCTGGTGTTCCTCCCTTCCCCTGCAAGCTGTTGGTGCCTTCACCCCTCCCCCCACAAAGTTACCTTGGATCTACTCTGTGCTGTATGTACAATTTGTCTTTGAATCTCCAGTGCCTAGTACATAAATGCTTAATGAATGTTGTTGTATTGATCCATAAGTTCATTCAACAGCTACAAATGCTATATGGGGAGGCTCAGGGAAAGGAAAATGAGAGAAATAAACATGTAGGAGCTGGTATTAGAACTAGTTACTAAGGAATCAGTAAAGAATTCAGTAGGCACAATACTCAAAAGATAACTAAACTGGGCATACTTTTTGATCCAGTGATACTGCTACTAGGTCTATGCCCCAAAGAGATCAAATAAAAAGAAAAAGGACTTATATGCACAAAAATATTTATACTCTTTTTATGGTGGCAAAGAATTGGAAACCAAAGGAATGTTCATCAGCTGGGGAACTACTGAACAAGTTATGGTACATGACTGTGATGGAATACTATTGTGCCATAAGAAATTATGAAGGAGATGGTTCCATAAACACTTGGGAAGATTTATATGAACTGATGCAAAGTGAAGTGAGCAGAACCAGGAGAACAATGTACACAGTCACAGCAACCTTGTGTGATGATCAACTATGAAAAACTTAGTAACTTTGATCAATACAATAACCCACCATTGTTCTAAAGGATACAAAATGAAAAATGATAGAGAACTGATGGGCTTAAACTTCAGATTGAAGCATACTGTTTTTATTTCTTTTTTCTCATTTTCAAAAAAGTTCCTGAGAATATGGCTAATATGGACATTTCTTTTTCATGACTTCATATTAGAAATGGGTTTTGTATTTCTTGCCTTCTCAGTGGTTTGGGAAGCTAGTTTAGGGGAGTGACAGAATTTAGAAATGAAAATAAGATTTTTTTTAAAAATAAAATTGAATCATATGTAAGGATTTTGGAAGTTATCCTGATATTTAGATAAAAAGAAGCTTTTGAGGAAAAAAATAACTTAACAGGTGGAGTAGAAATGATGGAGTATAAGATTGGGGGAGGTTGGGTCATTCTAGCCATAGTGAACAGTGAACAAAAGCACAGAGGTAAAATATTTAGGACCTATTTGGAAAGAGGGTAGAGATGATAGGGGGAGGCAGAAAGTTATTTGGTTTAGCTGGATCATATACTACATGAAGAAGAATCATATTAGACAAGGTTGAAAATGTTCATTTGCTCCAGATGGTGGGGTCTTGGAATGCCAGACAATAGGGAGGATGTTTTGAACAGAAAAGTAGTATGGTATTTGGGGCAACCAATTTTCACTTCAGTATCATGGTCTCACATCTTGGTTTCATCACCTGATGTTGATTCTTGGGCTCTTAGAAGGGCATTTGCTAGGTTACTCATTACTGGCTCTCCAGATGGACAATCACCATGTACTCTGGTGACCAAGTAGTGCTTACTTCATGAGGACACTAGTTATCTTAGAGAATAATATGTTACATATTCTTCTGGGGCCTCAGGTCTCTTATTTGTGCGAGTTCACCATTTCTTTTTTTTAGTTTTAGATGAATACTAAAACTTAAATATAAAATAAGAAAAGAAAAAAGAACATTGGATGTGCACAGCAGAACACAAGAGAGCATTCAAAATATATAGCAATAAATTTCCATTTCAAGAAAGCCTATATATTAAATACTACATGTTGTGTTGAGCGCTGTCCATCTTTTCTTTGTTTCCTTGTAGGTTTTCTTTTGTTTTCTCCTGTGTACTTTTTACTTTGTTCTTTTTTGATCCTTCCTTCACCCCCAGGCTACAATTAAGCATGAATATATTTATATATAATTATTGATATATACATACACATATGTATATATACACATATGTATATATACACATACATACATAAGCATATACTTTCCCTAAGAGATTCTATTCCTAATTTTTGTTTTTATGTTTGTGCATCTCTTATTTCCTATCTCTCCTGACTCCTCTACTTTACTTCTACCCACTACCTTGCCCTCTGATTACTTAAGCTATCCCCCCTAATGATCCCTCCCTTATCTTCCATTCCCATGAATCTAAACACCCTTCTCTATCTTCCTTTATATATTCCCCAGAGAGTTCACCATTTCTAGCCTGAACCAGAACTTTTATGCCACAAACTGGTCATCTCCCTGCCATGATGCCAACTGTTCCACCACTTGTCATTTTAGATCTAGTTTGTATCTAACACCAAGATCAGTGGTTAAATGAACACTTCCATTCCTAAAAGGGGGATTGGGGTGTTCAGAGAGGATTGGTACTTTGGATGTGAGGGCTTGCTGAGTGCTTTTCAGGGCTGTTCATCCACTTTTGGTGTCTACCTCTCACCCAACTCTCACTTGTGGCTCCAAGAAGCTATAGTATGTATAGTAGGCACACACTGGAAAATTCATTTCAGTATATAGGCTAAACCAGGTTGAGGGCAAAGAACACCTCTCAAACTCATCAATGAGTTAGGAGGATGTCTACCCCAACATATGAAAATTTCTCCCAGTGGAATGGGTGGATGAGAACAATTTGTTCCAAAGATGGCCTGGAGTACTTAGGGCTTGGTCAGATGATGAAGATGTCTTCCACTGTATCTCAAGCCATGGCCAGTCATTTCAACTTTTGTCCTGCCACTACACTTTGATAACTCTGTAAGAGAGCGTGAGGTTGACTAACTCTGCCTCATTTAAATCCAATTCACCTACAAGTCAAGGCATCACCCAGTGAGATCATTGGTCCCCTTCTAAAACTGACAAACAACCATCATTCCTAGAAGGGACATGTCAATCAATTGCCTTATGGCTCCACTCATCATCCCCCCCCCCCCATTATCTTCCCTTTATTCCTTTTTAAGTTCCTTGGGGAAAAGTATTATCTGGCTTTTTTTGTATTTGTCTTCCAAGTGCTTAGCACATATTAAGTAATACATTAAGTGAACAAAGGTTCAGGTGACAATTTGCCACTCCCTTGCTCCTTGATGAATTGGGGCAGTTAGGCGGCACACTGGATAGAGTGATGAACCTGAAGTCAGAAAGAGCTGAGTTCAAATGTGGCCTCAGACTCTTACTAGGTATGTGACCTTGAGCAAATCACTTAACCTTTGCCCCAGTTTCCTCAACTGTAAAATGGGGATAATAATGAAGCCTATCTCTCAGGGTTGTTGTGAAGATCAAATGGCATAATATTTGTAAAACACTTAGCACAGTGCCTGGCACATAGTAGGAACTTAATAAATGCTTATTTTCTTCCTTCCCCTTCCCACCAAACAACTAGTTAGTTTTCAAGGCCTTCAGGAATACCTTGGTAATTGGTTCCTGGTATTTGAATGCTAAATCCTGGTCTTGTCGTTAATTCAAATTTGTTTGAATCTTGTGTTCTGATTTTGATCCAGGCTACATACAGGTTCCTGGCTCTTGTCTCCTCATTTTAGTCTCCTGTCCCTATATCTTGACCTTTTGTGATTGTCTACCTTTTCAGTATTCAAAAATACCATTTTGGCATTTGTTGGCTTTTATGATACCCCAAGCTTCTGCTCGATATTTAAAAAACATGATCCAGTATTTTATTGGGCACTCTACCACATGTCAAATTATGAAGCCGAAACCTAACTGTACAAGGGAAAAGTCTGCTTGAACATGATTAGTGTAAAACATGAGCATAAGTTCTGGTCCCTAGTACCAGAGAATTGCCCAGTCTGGTGGAGGGGACTAGAAACCAGTCAAAGACTGAAAAAGAAAAGGGAAGGAAGCTTAGCTCAAAGTAGGAGAAATTTAGACAAGAGAAAGAACTTTTTGACTTTCAACTTTTCAATTTTTTGAGCATTAGAATAAAAAGTCAAGGGAAGCCATAGGGTTTCTAAAGTCTGGATCTCCGGAGAGCCTAGGAATGTCTTACTTGATTTCCACATTTCACTTGCTTGATGACAATGAGATGCATCTCTCAAGATCACTCCCAGGTCAAAGGTTCTCTGATTCTCTGTTGTTCCTTTTTTGGCTGTCTTCTTTCCTAATTACTTCTTGCCCAAGAGAGCTATTTGCACAGAAAGGATAAGGGACATCTGTTTTCATATTTAGCATTCCTTACTACTGAAGCAACACAAAACATCATTTCACAGAATATTTGGTCACCTTGCACTAGTGTGTGTAGCAGAGGATGAAGAGAGATAGAGAAATTCTATGAATAACTTGATTAGATACTCTGGAATAAGTCAACATATATCATCATACTCAGTGACTTCCAAGAAAAGATAGGCTCAGGGGAAGATGGGAATAATATGGTTCAAGAATAAGAAAAAAATGTGCTAACAGTTAGTAGAAAATGTCTACATGTGTAAAAGTCAGAAAGCAGTGGACATGACAAGACAAAATAAAAATATTAAAATGGACTATATATTAACAGATAATGAGAACAAAAACCATTGCCAATGTGAAAGTAATTTCTGAGTTATTTGTCCCTTTGTTGCTATTCCATTGACTTGTTAGTGCAAATTTGGAAAACAAAGGATTGGCAAATACAGCTTGAAATTCAATAGCTGCAAATTGACCTTATTTGTGTTATCTATGGATTCCAAAAATAAAGATAAATAGTTCACAAAAAGACATCAGCATGGACTGATACCATTTCCCAGAAAAGTTTAACTGATATAAAGCAATCACTATCTAAAGCACTAAAGCAATCAAGAGGTGGAAAGAACTTAGAAATCATCTCAGTTAGCAGACATTTTATCTCTGTGCCAAGCAGAACGACATAATATCCAAAACTCACACTAGTCAGAATATGAGCTGTTTTGTAAAATCTTACAGAATAGGATGGTGGAAGTTATCAGTAGTATCACTTCATAAAACAATGAGGAATGGTGATGGAAAATCAAGTCAGTGTTACCCAGATTATTGCAAGAATATTTCAAGATAAACCTTAAAAGGAGCAAAACAGATTAAGACTAGAATTAATCTACCAGAATTTCTTTCATTTCCAGTTTTATTTCTTTTTCAATTAAAAAGCACTTATTTTCTCTTCTCATCCTCCCTCCATTAAAAAAAACAAAACAAAACCAAAAACCTTGTAACAAATATGCATAGTCAATTAATACAAATTCTTGCTTTGGTCATATCCAAAATTGTGTGCCTCCTTCTGCATACTTAGTTTATAATCTCTTTGTCAGAAGAGAAGTATTATTTTTCATCACATGTCCTTTGGAAGTATAGTTGGTCATTACTTTAATTGGAGTCATTAAATCCTTCAAAGTTGCCTATCTTTACAATCCTATTATTGTATATATTGCTCTCTAGGTTCTGCTCTTTTCATTCGTACAGATCTTCCCAGGTTTCCAGGAGTCTGTCTCTTTCATCATTTATTATGGCAAAACAGTATTCCATTATATTCATATCCTATACTTGTTTCAACCATTCCCCAGTTGATGAGCATTCTCTTTGTTCCCAACTCTTTGTTGCCACAAGAAGAACTGCTATAAACCTTTTGTGCTTTGTACTTTGCTCTTTTTGGGGTATGGGCCTAGTATTGATGTTTTTGGCATAGTTCCAAACTGCTTTATAGAATGGCTGTAACAATTCACAAATCTACCAATTATGTATTAATGCACCTATTTTCCCATGGAACTTCCTGCATTGGTCATTTTCCCTTTTTGCCATCTTGATCAATCTAATGGATGTAGAGCATAATATTGGAATTGTTTTAATTTCCACTTCCAGAATTATTAGTGATTTGGAGCACTTTTTCATATGGTGCTTGGTAGATAGGATTTCTACCCTTGTGACTTGCTACAAATATTGTTCTTTACCAGTAAACTATTTACAATCCTAGCTGTATTGGTTTTGTTTGTGAAAAAAATTAAATTCTTCATTTTATCTTCTTTTATCCCTTCTCTCTCTTTTGTGGTTCTGAATTCTTCCCTGATCCATAAATCTGAAAGGTAATTTCTTCCCTCTACTTTTCATTTGCTATAGTACTACCTACCATACTATAGTAAGGTCAATATATTTCTTTGTTTTCCAGTGTTGTTATAAGCAACAGGTGTTATGTTTTGCCAAAAGTTTTTCTGCATCTATTGACATAAGTGTGAAACATTTTATTCTTCTTATTAATATGATCTATTTTGTTGATAGTTTTCCTAACACTGAAGCAACTCTCAAAAATCCAACCTGGACATGGTTTACAATCTTTTGATTTGTTGCTGTAGCTGCTTTGCTAATGTTTTATTTAACATTTTCACAACAATCTTCATTAGGGATATTGGTCTATCCTGGGTGGGAAACCTGCTGCCTCAAGGCCATATGTGGCCCTCTGGGTCCTCAAGTATGGTCTCTGAATGAATCCAAACTTTACAGAATAAATCCCCTTAATAAAAGGATTTGTTCTGTAAAACCTAGACTCAGTCAAAAGGCCACACCCAAGGACCTAAAAGGCCACAAGTGGACTCAAGGTTTCAGGTTCCCCACCTGAAAGAAGATTTTGATTTTCCCTGATTTAATTATCAATAGTTTGGGATCAAGACAATATTTGTATCATAGAAAGAACTTGGTAGGATTCTTTTTTTGACAAAGAGTTGGGAATTAATTGTTCTTTGAATGATTAATAGAATTTGCTTGCAAATCCATCTGGTCTTTTTTATTCTTTTTGGAATTCATTTATGGCTTATTTAATTTCTTTTTCTGAGATTGGGTAAGTAAAGTCTTTACTTTTTGTTCTGTTAGTCTGGGCATTTTATATTTTTCTAAATGGTCATTTCATTTAAATTGTCAGTTTTACTGGCATATAGTTGGGTAAAATAGTTTGTCAGTCAGTTAATGAATATTGGGTAATGTTCACTATGTATCAAGTACTGTGCTGAGTGCTGGAGACACAAAGAAAGGAAAGAATAGCCTCTGCTCTCAGGGAGTTCATAGCCTAAAGGGGAAGTCAATACATAAACATATATGTTCAAACAAACGATATACAGAGCCAATTAGAAATAATCAGGAAAGGAAAGGCACTAGCATTAAAAGGAATTGGGGAAAGTTTCATTTAGAAGGTCTAATTTTAGCTGAGATTTGAAGGAAGTTATGCAATCCAAAAGACAGAGATGAGGAGGGAGAGCAGTCTAGACATGGTAGAAAGCCAGTGAAAATGCACAGTCAAGAGATGGAGTGTCTTGTGGGAGGAACAGTAAGGCAAGTGTCATTAAATTGAAGGGTACTGGGGGAAGGGGAAAGCAGAATATAAAAAGACTGGAAAGGTAGGAGGAGGCAGGTCATGAAGGAATCTGAATGCCAAAGAGAAGATTTGATATTTGATCCTGGACTTGATAGAGAGTTGACATGGCCAGATTTGTGCTTTAGGAAGATCACCATGAGCTGAGCAGAGGACAATGGAGTGGAGGGGGAAGAGACTTGTGACAGGGAGACTAACTAGCAGACTTTTGCAGTAGGCCATGCATGAGGTGATGAGGACATGCACAAATGTGGTACACTGCTAATATAGGAGATACTACACTGATGAAATCAGCTGACCTTGGCAACAGTTTGGATTTGAAGGGAGTCTATGAAAGCGAATGAGGGATCAAACATGACATCTAGGTTTCAAGCCTGTATGACTGAGAAGAAGGTAGTGCCCTTGACAGTAATAGGAGGTATGGAGTGAGAGAGGGGAGATTTTGGGAAGGGGGAGATAATGAACTCAGCTTTGCACATGCTGAGTTTAAGTTATCTAGGGGATATTCATGTTTACGCATCTAATAGGCAGTTGGGGACGTGAGATTAGAAGTCAGGAGAAACATTAGGGCTAGATAAGTAAATGTGAGAATCATCACCATAAGGATTTTAATTAAATCAATGGGAGCTGATGAAAATACAGAGTGAACTAATTTAGAAGAAGAGAAGAGGGTCTAAGTCTTGGAGAAGCTCTGTTAGCAGGCACAACCTGTATGAAGATCCAGGAAAGGAAACTGAGAAGGATCGATCAGAGAAGTAGGACTAGAACCAGAAGAGGGCGCTATTATGAAAATCTATGAAGAAAAGAGAGAGTATCAAGGAGAAGAGGGTGATCAACAGTGTCAAAGGGTACATGGATTTCAAGAAGGTTGAAGCTCAAAAAAAGGCCATTAGATTTAGCAATTAAGAGATCACTGGTAACTTTGAGAGTAGTTTCAATTGAATGATGAGATCAGAAGCCATGCTGTAGAGTTAAGGGAGTAAAAAGAAAGGAATCAGAGGTGCCTAGGGTTTAGTCATGAAAAGTAGGAAAAATATGGGATGATAGTTTGCAAATGGATAGGTCAAATATGGAATTTTTGAAAATAGACATAGAAATATTTGTAGGCAGTATAGAAGCAGACAGTAGGCAAGGGTAGAATGAAAATAAATGGGAGAGTGGGGATGATAGAAGGGACAGTCTGCTAGAGGACCCTGGAAGGAATGGGTTCACTTGTGCAAGTAGAGGGCTTTGCCTTGACAGGAGAAGGCCCATTTTTTTATATGAGTTAGGGTTAAAAGAGGAGAAGGCAGCAGAAGGCATCTGGGTGATGTGAGATGAGGAATAGTAAAGAGGGAGCACTGCTCAAATGACTTTAAAGTTTTTATGTAAAATATAAGCAGGTTTCTCAGCTGAGAGGTTTTGGGAGAGGGGAGTCAGTGGAGATTTAAGGAAAGATGAAAAGCTTCAGATGAGCGGGATACTGAGTCAATTAGGGAGATGTAAAAAGATTGCCTAGCATCAGTGAGAGCCCAGTTGAGGTTAAATAACATAAATTTCTAGTGTACCAGTCAGCATAGTTTCATGTATTTCTTTTTCCAACTTCATTAAGCAGCATGGATATGGAATAAAGAAGAAAGTATTGGAGTGATTCAAGGCTAAGGCTTTGCAAGAAAAACCCAGAGATATGGCTTAGGGACAAGAGACTCAAGAGAAAGGGGAAAGAAGAAAGTGTAGGATTGAACTGGTTTATCTAGGTTTCAATGTGAGGTAAAAAGGAGAGCATAGCTACTGTGTTGGTAATGGTCCCAGAAAGAATTGAGGAGTCAAGGGATTGGATGTCATGCTGTGGACAAGGAATAGGGCTTGGGCTTGCAAGATAGAGAGAGATGGAATGACAACAGATTATGATCAGATGAAGGGACTTCAGAATTCACAAACATGGAACTGAAGCATTTGTAAGTGATGGCATGATTAAGGTTATGACCAATTTTGTGCATGGCTGAGATGGAGTAAGGGAGTAGGTTATGAGAAATAACTAAGCTGAAGAACTGTGAGATTAGCATTTGAGAGAGTTTCAGTATGTACGTTCATCTCCTAGTTTGAATCAGGCACTGAAGAAAGAAGTGGAATGTCCTGGAGGTCAGAAGACAACAGCTACCAGAATTTTGATTGGATGATAGATATCGATTAAGTAAACCTCAAAGGCAAAGAAGTTGCCTAGTGATGATAGTAAAAGGAGGACCTGAAAATATCAATGAGAGTATTCTAACTTCTCAACCTTGACCAGTTGGGGGAATCAGTGAAGTGCAACCAGTTTCAGAAAGAGTGGCTGGGACCCACATAGGACCCAGATCTCAGTGAGAACCAGAAAATGGAAGGAGTGGCAAAGGAATATATTTAAAATGAAAATAAATTTCTGTTTTTAATCCTTCATTTGTTGTAAACTCCTCCCTTCCTTCCTTCCTTCCTGACTGCCTGCCTGCCTGCAATTTAATTTCCCTCTTTCTTTAAAAAAAAATGGAATTAGGTGATAACATTTCTCCTTCCCCTAAAAATACCCGTTTCTAGTTTTATTTATTCAATGTTTTGTTTGAATTTTGGTAACCTCTTACTTGATTTGCAGAATTTCTTAATCAGTTTTTAAAAGATTTGTTTTATTTTTTAGTTGTAGTTATATGTACCACATGCTGCACCTTATCACTCCTTCAGGGTGTCTTATTCTTTCAGCTAAGTTGATTTGATTTCCCTGTGTGTGATACATGGTTGGTAGTGGGTAGGAATGGATATGAAAGTTGGGCTAGAAACATAAATGTTGATCTGGGATGGGGGTTACTGACATTTCTAGGGTACCTGTACCTATCTACCTGTTGATGATAATTTGTGAATAGTTGTTGCTAGTGGTGATGGACCTCCTATGCATATTCATTTCTCCTCTCAATTAATGTGTGTGTATACATACACACACACATATATGATATATTTATGGACATAGATATATCACATATATCTCCTCTCAACCCAGCCATCACCATGATGTGGGACCTCATTTCCTCATACCTGAATTATCATAAAAGACTTCTTATTTGTCTCCCTGCCATAAGTCTCTCCACACTCCAATCTATCCTCCATTTAGCTGCCAAAGTGTTTTTTGTCTGATCTTGTTATCCTCCTGAATCTCTGGTGACTTCCTATTATCTCCAGGATCAAAGATAAAGTCCTTTGCTTTCTAGTCTTCTTATACTCTACTTCTTGCCATTCACTCTATGATCCAAACATTCTGGCCTATTTGCCCTTCCTCTCAGATGATACTCCATCTCCCATCACCATGCCTTTGCAATGGCTATCTCCCATGTTTAGAATGTGTTCCCTCCTCAACTCCTTCTAGAATTCTTGACTTCCTTGAAGATTCATCTCAAATGCCCCTTCTGTAGGAGGGATTTTTTGGTTCTCCTAGCTTTCCCCTCTACTCCTTTCTATTTCTTCTGTATGCATCTTGTACATACTTATTTATTATCATATTGTCTCCACCAATTGAATGTAAGATCCTTGAGGTTAAAGACTATTTTTGCCTGTCTTTGTGTCTCCAATGCCTGGCACATAGTAGGCACTTTATAAGTGTTTCTTGATTGATTAGTTGAACACCACAGCTCCAAAGGGTGATGAAAATGGCTAATTGGCATTAAGAAACCTCAGCATATTACCAGAGATAACTAGCATGAAAGACATGATCTGAAGGATATCATATAGGAAAAATACGACCAGAAATGAAGTGTGCTTGGGACATCATGAGTATGGAGGAATATCGTGGGCTGCCTGAGTACTTTACTAGTGCCTATCTAATGTTAAGAGGTACCAAACACATCATATTTGGTAAACTCTCTACAGGGTATTTAAGGTAAGATAGAGATAAGATTTACCCAAGATGAGAAAGTATAAGAATGTTAGCAAGAGGGCACTAATGTCAGAGATTCAAGATGCATTGTAATTGGAAAATGATCTATACTCTCTTGGAGCATAATTAAGGAATGGAGTGATCTTCTCTAAGTTCTTTTCACAGAAGTTAAGCTTTACTCTTGACTAACAGAATCACTGAATGTCCAGCCTGGGAAAGGCATGTGTAAAATCATCTAATTGACTGATGTTAGAGAAAATAATCTTTATATCAAATATCCCAGGTAAGCACCTGATTTTCAAAACAGATAGAAAATGAACACAGATCATAAGAGCAAGAACTATTCCCCAGTGGATATGGTCAAGAACCATAGCAAACAGTTCTCAAAAGAACTGGTAACAGCTAACAAAGCAGAGGAAAAGATTGCTTCAAATCACCAATAAGAAAAATGGCAATGAAAACACCTCTGAGGTTTCTACTCACATCCAGAAAATTGGCAAAGATGATAAATAATAGGAATAGTCAGTGATTGGAGGGGTTGTGGAAAGCCATAGTAATAAAGTGTCAGTGAAACTGAGAATTGATCCAATAATTCTGGAAAGTAATTTGAAGTTACGCTAAGAAAGTTACTAAAAGTTTGACCCAGTGATCCTACAGTGAGGCCAAAGAGTTCCCGGTGAAGTCAAAGAGAGAAAGAAAGGTCCATATACACCAGAGTACTTGTTACTGCTTATTTTTTCATAATAAGAACAAACTGAAAAGAAAGACATCTACTCATTTTGGAATGGCTGAACAAAGTATAAATATAATGCAGTAATACCATTCTGTAAGAAATACAAATACAAAAAATGCAGAGTCATTTGGGAAGATATCTGTAGTACAGTAGAAAAAGTAATGGATTTAGAATCAGAACTTGGGTTCATATCCCACCTCTATCACTCGGTGTCTGGGTTTCCTCATTTCTAAAAAGAAAGGTTTGAGCTAGATGACATCTAAGCTCCATCCCAAGTCTAAATCTATGACCCTGCTTATAAGAACCAGAAAACAATATATGCAATGAGTGCAATAAGCTAAATGAAAAGAAGACAAACCAGAAACTTGAGGCTATGTGATTGTGATGATCAATAAAAGAGATGAGAAAATATTCTTTTTTTCCCTTCTCTGCATATAAAGTCAGACACCACTGAGGTACAGTTAGTTTTCCTGAGCTGATTTGTATTTTTCATCTTCCTCCTCCTTTTCCTTCTTTTCCATCTGTATCTTCATTGGGAGTTTTGAGGGATGGCTTCTCTGTTTGGTGGAGGAATAAATGATATATTTGAAAATGCAAGTGACATAAAACAAATGAAATTGCTAATGTGAATTTTTTAAGAAATCAATTATCTAGTCTAACCCCATTTTTTAAATGAGGAAAAGTGGTGATGTGGTCAAGCCAGTAAATGATAGGACTGCAATGAAAACCCCAGGCTTTCTAGTTCCTATTCCTATTTGTTTATTCCATCACTATTCCTTCCCTGCTCTCATTAAAAGTGTCTTTTCCAGTAGACTCCATCCTTTAAGATAATAAACATTTTTCTAGCCTTGAGTGTAGGCCAAATGTATAATGGAAAGGGATTATGGTTATTCATGAGATCTACGAATACGTGACAAGGAACCAGGAGCCATGATGGAGTTGCCATCATTTGATCTATCAGGGTTTTATCCCAGCCCTGGATCCACTTCCATTCTTTCTCCTGTCCAATTTTTTTCATAAGACCCAAAACAATTTTCCTAAGTCATATAACTGACCTTATTCACTCCCTTTCTCAAAAACCTTCTGTGGCTCCCTTTCCCAACTTGGCATTTAAAGCCCTTTGTAATCTAATTCCTGCTTATCTTTCCAAAATTATTTTTCCCCTTCACATCAGTTCCAACCTAGACCACTGTCTGTTCTCTGAACTTGGCATTTCATTGCCCCCTCCATGCCTTTGCATGGATCATCCCCATGACTGTAATGCACCAACTCCACACTACTTCCTAGAATACCTAGCTTCCTTCAAGGCTCAGCTCAGATGCCACATTCCATGCAAAGGGTCTTGCCATCCAAAGCCTCAACTTACCAGTCCCCAGTTATTAGTGTTCTCTATCTCCTGATATTACTTCATATTTAATTATGTATATAGGTTGAATCTTTTCACTAAGATATAAGCTTCCAGTGATTAGAACTGCACCTTGATATAGAAGATGCTTAATGAATGTTGGTTAAATTGAATTAAAGCCTACAGATCATAAGATCACAAAACATTGGAGCTGGAAGGGTTCTTATATGCTCCACTGTCTCATATTGCATATGGGGAAACTAGGGCCCAGAGAGTAAGTGGGATTTTCTTGAGGTCACTCAGCTAGTTAGTGATAAATGGAAAGAACAACAAAATGAATTAGGCGGAAGGTAATAACTTTCTATTTTGTTCATTCTTTGACCAATATTGTTCACTGAGAAAGAATAGCTGAAAAAAAAATCTTGAAATTTTCAAAAGTCCAGGTGATGTGTGTCAAAAATGTTGCAGGATTATTTCTAAAAGTCTGATTATCTTACTTATCATATTATGGTACAAATAAATGTTGGCCCCCATAATTGTTCTAATAAATTCAATTTTGTTTTGTGAATATTTTAACTGAGCATTTAATTTAAATTAGCTGGATGATTATTACAGATTAAATGAGTCCCAGCAGAATAGAAGTGAATGTGGGAAATTGTGTTAGCTACTGTACCTGGCTGAAACATCTAAAAATTTATAGGAGACAAAACCCAAGGAAAAAGCTAGTTGTAAAATCCATGGCCTGGTGTTTTATGCCCAAAGTTTAAATGACACACACAAAAAAAACTAAGTCCTAACACATGGGATCAAACTGACCATATAAATATTTCTAAGACCTGGTAGGATGAAACCTATGATTGGCCCATGGCTCTGAATGGGTGTAATTATCCAAAAGGAGCAATATAATTCAAAGAGGAAGGGGTGACATTGTATATTAAGAAAGTATAATCCTGTGAGGAAATTTAGGAACCAGATGGAAGAAGCATGATAAAAGTATATTTGGGTGGAAATCAAAGGAGGAATAAATAGAAATGATTTTGTCATTCAAATATAATTCAGACCACCTGAACAGAAAGGACGAGATAAAGATCTTTTGTAGCTGTAGTTCTCTCTTTCTGCCAAAATCAGAGCAGTTAATAACTTTAAAAAATTATCTTAAATTTTTTATTTAAATGTATTTTTATAGGCATTTATTCTCTCTCTCTCCCTCTGACCCACCCTAACCCTCACAATAAATACACATAGTTCAGCAAAATAAATTCACACATTGTCCATGTTGAAATATGCTTGTCTCATTGTGGATTTTAAGTTTGTCATCTCTCAGGTGGGTGGTGTGACTCATCTTCAGTCCTTTGGACTAGTTAATTATGCAGAGTTGTGCCTTAGGGTTCTGAAATCTTTCAAAGTTGCTTTTTTCCCTCTATTTCATTGTCATTGTGTAAAGTAAATTGTCCTATTTTGGTTCCCATAACTCTGCACCAGATTGTAGAGGTCTTCTCAGTATCCTCTGAAGCTGTCCACTTCATTGTTTTATATGTCATAATAAAATTGCATTATATTCACAAACTAGTTTGTTTAGCCATTCTCCAATAGAACAAAACCACCCACAGGTCCTCTGTCTTAAAGACATTAGGGTTCTGAGAACACATTTATTTCCTGTCTCATTATTAGCATCTAAAGAATTCATCTCTATATTCCTTTCCACTTTAACAGAAACAAAGATGTTTACTTTTTTTTGGTTCCTGCATTTTTGTCTCATAATGTCTACTCAATTCTTGCCTTTTCATCAAGAATGCTTAGAAATCCTTTATTTCTTTAAAGGTTAATTTTTGCCCTTATAGGACTATAATTAGTTTTACTATTTAAGTTTTTCTTGCTTACACATCATTATCTTTTTCTTTTTGGAATATCGGTTTCCAAGCTCTCCTCTTCTTTAAATAGCAGCTATTTGATCTTGTATTATTCTTACTATGCCTCCTTTGCATTTTAAACATTTCTTTTCAGGCTGTTTGTAGTTTCTTCCTTCGTTAAGGAAACTAGATTTTCACTGTGGTATTCCTGGGAGTTTATATTTGGGGGTTTCTTACAGGAATTGGCTGATGAATTTTATTTTTACTTGGTTCTCTAATTTTATGAATTCTTGCCAGTTTACATTTATAATATCTTGCAACTTCCATTTTGAGGAAGGATCCTGGACTGTCATCCTTCACATTCTTACTGGCTCTCTTCATAATCCACCTGGCTCCCTTCTTACTCTAGAAAATCCTTCCACCCTGCTTTCCACTTCTATGTATTTTCAGATGGAATGAGTAGGTTGTGTCCTGAGTGTAGTTGTGAATATTAGACCTTCCTTCAAGGAACTTGAAGTTGGATTTTGCCTAGGCCTCCCTCTTGTCACAGAACTCCTGGGCTACCACCTCCAACTCTCATTAGGCTTTGCCTAAGGCCCCTTTCTCCTGCTACTTGGCTCTGAGGCTGCTGTGGTTGCTGGATGCTGGCCACATGAAGGGGCTTCAGGGTTCACATTTTTCTGGCTGTGTCCTCCCTGGGATGGTTCATGCCCAGGGCCCTTCTACTGCTACTAGGTTCAGTGTAACAGCCATGCTGAAATGTTACAGTTGTCCAGAGGCTACTTCATGTTGCATGTTTAATCTATTCTGATTTGTCTATTGAAGGGCTCTAGCAGGACTGCTGAGGTCCCTTTGTTCCCAGGTTGGGTGGAAAAGTCTATAGGTGATTCTCTTTATTTCATCATTTAATGGCTTTATTGAAATGCCTTTGTGGGATCTTTTGACTTGCCTTAGTGATAACTTCAGAGGAGTCAACAAGGGCAAATTCTATTATGGATTTGATTCTCCCAAATAGTTGGGAATTGGTTCCTTGGGTAGAAATTATAAGCACCTCAGGGGAAAGTGACCACTCTGTTCTAGACTTCGTTAGAGAAAGAGAGAAAAAATGGGTATAATTTGACATGCAGTCTAGATTTTGGGAAAGGAGATTTCAGTACATTCAGAGGAAAGATGGATAGGGTGCCATAGACCAAAATGTTTCAGGGAAAGTTGGCCTAGGAGGGGTAGGAGGTGCTCAAGAATTAAATTCTGGAAATACAAAGGGAAACAATTCCAATGAGGTGGGGAAAATGGGATTTGTCTATAGAGACTGATATAGAGGCACAAGGAACTCAACAACCAACTTAGATTTTTTAAAAGAAATGGATATAAGATGGAAGCAAGGTCAGGTAGCAGAGGATGAATATAAAAGCATAATACCACACCACAAAATATCATTGGAAATGTTAAATCTTGGAATGAGTTGAAGTTGGCAAGGGAAGTTAATGGCAACCAAAAGGTTTTTTTTAATTGTCTTGGGAGAAAAAGGATGAAAGAAAGAGTAAGACCTTTCCTTGGGGTGGAGGGGACTATAGTAACTATCAAAAAGAACATGGAAGAACTACTTGATTTTCATTTTGTTTCTCTTTTCTCTACAAAGAAACATGATCTTTACACTTGAATTGGCAATAAAAATGACTAACAGGGAATTGATATCCGAGATAACCAAAGAAAAAGTAAGAGAACACTTAGCTGCCATTGATGAATTCAAGTTACTTATCTCAGATGAATTACATACCCTTTAAAGAGTTATGTTTTCTGAGCCACTGGAAGGAATATTTAAGGGGTTATGAAAAATAGTAAAATATCACAAGATTGGAAAAGGGCAAATATTGTCTGAATTTTCATAAAGTGGAAGAGAGTGGAATCTGCAAGCTATAGGCCAGTAAACTTGACATCAATTTCTTGGAAAAATTCTAGAAAGAGTTATTAAAGAGATGGTTGGCAAACATCCATAAAGGGAAGAAATAATTACAGAGGCAGCATGGTTTCATCAAGAACAAGTCATGTCAGACTAACCTTATTTCTTCTTTTAACATGATTGCCAAAAGAATAGATTAGGGACATATTGTGGATATAATTTACCTTGATTTTAGTAAAGCTTTTGATAAAGTACCTCATACCATTCCTGTGCTGAAGATGGAGAAATATGGATTAGATGATAATTCAGTCATATGGATTCAGAACTGGTCATATGACTGGATTCAAAAACTAGTCGCCAGTAAATAATTCAATGTCAACATGGCAAGAGGTCTTTGGTGGAGTGCTCCAGGGATCTTTGCTTGCCCTTATGCAGTTAAACATTTTTTTTAAATCAATGACTTGGATAAAGACATAGATGGCATGCTCATAAAATTTGCTAGGAAGGATGCAGAACGTATTGGATGATGGACTCTGAGAGAGTGTTGACAGCCTAGAACATTAGGATAAACTTGCTAAATTGAAATTCAAGAGGGGAAAATGTAAAGTGTTCAATTTGGGCACAATAAACCCAACTACGCAAATAAAAGAAAGGGAAGGTATGGATAGATAACAGTTGTTCTGCAAATGATCTGGGATTTTTTAGTGAACGGAAACCAGCAGTGTAATGTGGCAGCTAAAAAAATAATATAGCTTTGGGTGGCATTAGGATATAGTCCCAATTACTTTGCCATTGCCGGACCTCATCTGGAGGATTCTGTTAAATTGTGGGCATTATAGTTTAAGAAGGATATTGATAAGCTAGAGTGTGTCAAGAAGAGGGCAAAAGGCATTAAATTCAGGACACATGAAAATCAGTTGAAAGAACTGTACATGTTTAGCCTGGAGAAGACTCAAAGGGAACATGGTAGTTGTCTTTAGATATTTGGAGGGATGTCATGTCAGAATTAGATTTGTTTTGTTTGGCTGCAAAGGAAAGAAGCAGGAGTAATGGGTGGAAATTACAAAGAGCCCCATTTAGGTTTGATGTCATGAGAAACTTCCTAGCAATTTGAGCAGCCCAAATGTGAATGAGGTGCCTCAGGAGGTGAGGGGTTCTTCTTCTTAGAGGTCTTCAAGGAGAAGTTGAATAACCCCTTGTAGGGTGTGTTATTACAGGACTCTTTTCTTCATAAGCTAAACTAGATGGTATCTGAGGTTCTTTCCAACTTGGAAATTCGATAATTCTTTAACTGTAACAAAAGGATTCACAGTGGGCAGCTTTCAGAACACTGGATTGCAACTTTCCAATGGCACCTGTCTCAGTTATCCTTGGTTCATCCATTCTATCTCACAAGTAGCCACTAATATGACAAATACTATTCCCTGCCACACAGATTATGACACAGTTGGGAATGGGGGTGTTTTTCCCTCCCAAATGGTCAATGGGAGATTTGAACTGACATTCATCAATAATGTATCTGATTTTTTTTCTCTCCAAGAAGATAACACAGTCTAACTTCTTTTTTTTTATTTCCTTACTTTACTAATTCAGTATGAATTAGGCCCTGATGCCTGTAACTTACCAATTTTTAAAGATGCAAATCGACAATTCAATTCCAAGTGATGAATAATACCAACTTCATGCTTTAAATAAAGCTTGAAAAATGTTTCAGGATAATGGGCTTAGGATGGAACCATGGTAAGTTATTTGAGTATGCAAGCCTCCTCATCTGCACTTATTCCAAGAGGTTTACTCAATTTGAATGAGAAAGCAGATTTCTTTTTTTTCTTCTTCTCAAAATGAGATGTGCCATTCAGTTGTCCCAGGTGACAGCTCAAGGATGTTGTGTATGCCTTCAAATACAGAATCTCAACCTGAAGCCATTATAGAAGGACTTGTGTGATTCTCTCCATAAACAAAATGAATCCTGGGATACTGAACAGTTTCTAAATGAGTAATAGACTAAGCTGAGGAAGTATTTAATTTTACCATCTAGAATCCTGTGGGGAAGGACAAACGTGACTGCAGCTGCCATTTCCTGAACACAGACCCGCCTACACAAATTTGGGAATCACTGAGATTTATGGAAGGCGACATTTTTTATGAGGGGGACATTTTGGGATGTTTCTGTGCCGAATAATTCAATTTTCTAGTCTCACTAAATCCTAGTTTTTCATTTAGATCAGCAATGTTGGGTCTGGTTTAGAAAAGGATTTTGCTGTAACATAATTATCACCAGTCACTAGAGCTAACCGGCTCTAACAGACTTGATTTCATCATTGTGAAGGCTTTGCAGTTAAAGCCCTATGCTTATTATTGATAAATCAGTCGATCAATCAACATTATTAAGTGCCTTCTATGTGCCAAGCCATCCTAGCTCCTGAGGATAAAAAGAATGAAATAATCCCTCCCTCCGAGGAATTTACAATCTAATGGCAGAAACTGGGAGTGCCTAAATAACTATATGATAAACACTGGGTGGAGAGAAAGAGCACTGACTTGGCAATCAAAAGATCTGGACTCCAATCTGCCTCAACCTTACTATCTGTGTGACCCTGAGCAACTCATTTACTCTCTTCAAGTCTAATTTCATCTACAATATAAGAGGGTTAGACTAGAGATAGCCTCTAAGATATGTTCTAGAATCTATTATCCTATGAGAATCAGAAATAAATACAAAGTAGTTAAACCCAAAATAGTTGGAGAGTAAGGGCATGAGCAATTGGGGGTATCAGGAAGGGCTCCATGGAAAAAGTTGTGCTTGAGCTGCTGCCTCAGTTATTCAACAGACGTAAATGCCTACTATGTGCCAAGCACTGGGGATACCAAGATGAACAGGATCATCTTCATGGAGAAATAGGTTTGTTTATTCAAATGATTTCATTGTTTGATTTCTTCAATTTATCCAAAGTCCAAAGTTCCATGAGAAAGAAGGCTGAAGGCTGACACATGAAGTGGTTTGGTGTGTATGCAGTGGGAATCAGAAAGCCTAGGCTCTGATTATGACCCTGCCATAGATTTATTCCATGATTCCTGGCAAGTTCCCTTCTCTCCAGGTCTCAGTTTCCTTCTCTGTAATAATTTCTGACTACGTGAATGTGATGACACCACATGCAGGCTACTTGGGTGGCAGTACATCACCAGAGGGAACATTTCTATGTTTCAGCATAATAATAATAGCAACTCTGTGATGAGTAATAGATGCCACTACTCCAAAAATATATACAGAGACTTTGGTACAGGAGAAAAAAGGGACAGATCTTATTTTACCGAAAATGCCAGAGTGGGTGCAATTTGGAGAGAGGCAAAGGGTGGAAAAAAAAGTGGAATCCATCCTTCCAAATAGGGTAAACACTAGCTGAGAATGAATGTTTCTCTCTTAGGCCTTTCGTTGGGCAAATATCCAAGGACAAAACATGCCCTTCTGTGTATAGACAGGAGCAGGCTTCCAGAGGATCTCAGATCCAGAGCAACCCCAGACAAGCTCCATTTAGGACCTTGGCATTTACCCTCCAAATTGGGGAAGGGAGTTGGAATCAATCACCCAACTTCAGTGACCAAAGCCAAGGGGTAGCCATGTGGGGTGTTGATGTGAACTAGAGGCATCATGGATGGTGCAAACTGAGTTTCTGAAGCACTGGGGTAGGGGTAGTTGAAGCATTAGGGTCAAGTAAGTAGATGAGGCAAAGCAAAGGATGTTAAGAGGTGAAGGCCATGCAAATGAGAGAGAGAAAAGGAGAAAGGTGGCAATTGGAGTCTGGATCAGAAGTATGGAAAGTTAGATCGTATATACTGTTGAGATGACTTGTTAAAGGCAAGGAGTCTCAGTGGTCAATTTTAGAAGGGGCACACTTGCATGGGAAATACCACCAACGATTTCAGTGTCCAAAAAGAGGCACAAAATAAAAGTCTAAGGTCTTGACGTTTGTTTGGACCTGGGGAAGTCTATTCCCCACCCCAACTCTCAGTTTTCTCATCTGGAAAATATGGGGATTGTAGTGTATGATCTCTAAATTCTTTTCTAGCTTCAACATTCTTAGTTCTAAGATCCCTCTAAGAGCCAACATGTTCTGCTCCATGTTCTAATCTAAGGTCTTTCCCATCTCAAACATAATCTAGTCTGTTTAAGGTCCCTCTCTGCTCTGACACCCTATCTCTTCTCTTCCAAAGCACTTTTCTTCTTTCTGTTCTAAGTGATATTTACCACTCTCTGCTCTTTTGAGTTCTAACCTTCTCTATTCTAAGATCTCTCCCAGCTCTGACATTCTATGTTCCAAGATTCCCTCCTGGCTTTGATAGTCTATGTTCTAAAGTTCCTCTCAGCCCTAATTGCCTGTTCTGTGATCTCTTGCAGTCTGACATTCTGTGTTCTAAGGTCCCTCCCAGTTACAACATTCTGTGTTCTAGGGTTCTCTCAAAATTCTGACATTTTATGTTCTATAGTTGCTCTCATGTTCTATCTTTTCCTGCTCTACATTCTATGTTCTCATGGCTCTCACAATTCTGACATGCCATGATGCTTTACTGCTGAAAGGAGCCCAGTATAATGTAATTTTCAGTGTATCTTCCTGTCTCTTGTCTATGAGTTTGAAGACCTATGTTGGACCTTGGACTCTGCATTGCCTAATGCAGAAAGCTGTTCTAAGCGCTACAGCAGGAACTGTTAGCCATAGAAGGAAGAGTTGAGCCAGAAACATTTCCAGGGAGTTGATACTCAATACTTTGAAATCTAAGATACCTCAATACTTTGAAATCTAAGATAAAATTTAGATAGATGGAAAGCTTCCATGACCTCTAGAAGTTCCATGCCAAGGAGAGAAACACTGTTTGCTTTGCCATCCTCCACCTCCTTGTGCAGCAGTGACGTGGTTGTGTGGGCTGCTCCTTATGAGGATGTGCTTTAAATGTTCAAAACAGGGAGGATGTGAATTGAATCCCTTGCTACCAGTATTTATGACTACAGTAGCATTGTCCTAGACTAGAAAAATCAGTTATCTCTGTCCCTTCTTTGCATACGTCTAATACACAACTGGTTTGGCCACTGAGCTGACCAATCATAGGAATGTGGAAATATAGATCTAGGGTGGAAAGAGATCATCTCAGAGGCAAGCTAGTTCAACCACCTTCCCCCATTTGTCATATGATAAAACTGAGACTTAAGGAGGTAGTGATCTCACAAAGTCACACGGATAGTAAGTATCTTAACTGGATTTTAATCCAGGTCCTCTGATTCCAGAGTCAATACCCTACTCCCGTCTATGTACATGGGGTACCCTGAGGTTAGCACTTGTCAGCTCCAACACACTGAGCCTCGGGATATCCTCTTACTTTGCTGAGTTGGGGCTTGCTGCAATGCTTCCTGTCCTACCTTCCTCTGCTCCCCTTTTACCCAAGTGAGACAGATCTTTCCTGAAGGCCTTCTAAGTTTCTTGGGCTTCAACATTGTTTCATTGAGCCTTTTTGCTGCTTCTGCTATTCTAAGATTTCTTTTGGGGTGCTATTTTATGGTTGTTTGGAGGTGATTATGGGAGAGTTATGGCTATTTACTGCTTATTCCACCATCTGGGCTTTTGGAACTTTCAAAATATGCTAATTTAAAACAATGTTTTGTGCAAAAATGTTTTCCAATTCCCCCTCCCCCCATAGTTGTCACTGAATAAATAGTCCCTTCCACACAGCAGCATGAGATCTTGTCTTTTACCAATGAGCTTGTTGAAATACTTATTCCAGGTATTACTTATCTAGGCTATTTTGTAATTTACTTTTTTGGTTTTTATCCAGCACCATCTAGTTTTGATAATTACTGCTTTGTTGTAGAATCTGAGGTCCAATTGTATGATCCCTCCCTTCTTCTCTTCCTACTTTTTACTATATCCTTTGATATTTTTGAACTTTAAGTCATTGAAATTAATTTTGTTATTATTTTGTCTAATTCTATAAAGTATCTCTGTGGTAATTCTATTGGCATGAAACTAAATCTGTAGAGTAATTTCAATGGTATCATTTTTATTATATTGGCACATTTGACTGAACATTACTTCTCCCTCTAATTATATATCCTTTATATGTAAGCATTGTTTTGCCATTATATTAATAGAAGTCTTGTGTGCAGCTTGGTAGATTAATTCCCAGATATTTAATCTATTTTATTGTTACATGTAGTAGGATTTTTCTTATTCCTGGGTTTTTTTTTTTTTTAGCGGTAGGCAGGAAAAAAATAAGAATGATTTCTGCAGCTTTATTTTATGTGTCCTACTACTTTACTAAACTAATTGTTGAGAGGGGCAGTGGAGGGGAATGGTAGACACATTTTATTCTGTTGGGAATTCCAATTTGTTGGAATTTTGTTTGTATTGGGATTTCCAAGTGAAGAACCTCCCTATCCCAGTGTAGACCAACAAATATTATTTAACTTACATTATGAGAGAATTGTCCAGTTCACTGAGAGGCTAAGTGACTTGCTTAATATTACACAACTAGTAATTTTCAAAGGAAGGAATTCAGCCAAAATCTTTCTGACAGCAAGATGTCTCCTTTCCTCTATTTTATGCTGTCTCTTACCATCTAAAACTATTAACTATCTCAGGTAATTGTGTTGATTCTCTAAGGATACTATAAATAAAACCTTAGATCATCTGGAAATACAGATAACTGTACCTACTTTCTAGCTATTCTTAATTCCTCAATTTCTTTCTTGTCTTATTGATATAGCTGGCATCTCTAGGGCTGTCAAATTATTGTGGAGAAAATTCTTGATTAACATGTATCTTAATTATAAGTATTGGGGATTAACCCATTTCAAATAATTCTGTTTTATATAGATACTTTTGATTATATTGGGGAAAATCACTTTGTAACTATGATTTTTAGCATTTTTTACATAGATGACTGCTATGTTTTATCAAGATAGTTTCCACATCGATTGATGATAGTGATTTTTATTATTTTTGTTGTTAATGTCGTTATTTTTACTTTTTTCTAATCTTTACAATCCTGATAAAAATAATACATGGCAATATTAAATTATTTTTGAATATCACCTATTAAGTAATGTTTAGCCTATATTTGAAAGAATATTTCTCATGTTAGTGCTTTATAATTTTCTTTCTCTACTTTCTGGATCATTGGTTTAAGTATTGGGACCTTATTTGCCTTGTAGAAAAAATTTGGCAAAATGCCTTTTTTTTCCTCTATGATGGTCCATCATCCTATTCATATTTATTATTGTTAAGTTCATTTTTTTCTCAGTAATAGGCAATCTTCCATTTATAAGAACAAATCCTCCTCCTCTGCCCCACCTCCACACTTGCAAGGATCTGGGGAAGTTGCTTTCTTCTTTGGGGTCAAGCTTGTTATGTATAATTTTGTAACATTCATTCCAGTTGCTTTATGGTAGTTTTTTTCATTTACATTGTGGTAGTCTTTGTATATATTGTTTTCCTGGTCCTGTTCACTCTTGATAAGTTCATGTAGGTCTTTCCACACTTCAATATATGTATTATGTTTATCGCTTCTTGTACTACAGTAATATTCTATTCCATTCATGTACCACAATTTGTTTGGTCATTCCCCAGTCTTTGGATACCTGTTATTCCCATTTCTATGCTATGACAAAACATGCAGCTATAAATATTTTGGTGTGCATGGACCATGGACTCTCTTTGGAGTATATACTTAGCAGTGAAATCTCTGAGCATGGAAATGTTATGTACTTTATTTGAACAATTTTAAAAATTGCTTTCCAAGATGGCTGTACTCATGAACAACTCCAAAGACAATGCTTCAGTGTCCCGATCATTTCACTACCCTTCCAATATTAATCATTCCCATCTTTGCCAATTTCTGGGTATGAGGGTAAAACCTAATGGTTATTTTGATCTGCATTTCCCTTGTTAAAACATTCTTTTAAGCTATTGTTAATAGCTTGTGATTCTTCTTTGAAGACTGTTCAAGTATTTTTGCTACTTATTTCCTGGGAAATGGCTTTTGATCTTATATATTTCTGTTGTCTACATATCTTGAATGTCAGATACTCAACAAAGTTATTTATATAAAATAATTTGAGAAGGAATTTTTTTATCTCAGTCGCCTACTTCCCTTCTGATCTTAGATGTGTTAATTTTGTTTATGCAAAAGCTTTTCAATGTCACATAATCAAAATTATCTATTTATCTTTGGTAATTATCTCTTACTTATTTGACTAAAATTAATTCCATACTCATAACTGTGAAAATTATATGATATGTTTCTCTTCTAATTTTGTGTGATCTTTAATAGCCAAATCTTATATCCATTTTAGCTGAGACATACAGTATAAGATGTTGGTCTAAGGCTGATTTCTGTCAGATTACTTTCCAGTTTTCCCAACATATGAATGAATGAATGAATAAAACTTCTAGTAAGCACTATGGGCAACACTCTTTGCTTAGCTCTGCTTGGGGATACAGACAGAAAAATAAGGAAGTTCTTGTTCTCACGAAGTTCATTTCAAGTTTATTTATTTGTTTGAGTTATTTATAGCCTTCAATATTCACTTTTATAAGATTCAATTCCAAATTTTCCCCCTCCCTCCCCAAGATGGCATGCAATCCGATATAGCCTATATCTGTATATTAAACAGATTTCCACATCAGTTATATTGTGAAAGAAAAATCAGAACAAAAGGGAAGAACCATGAGAAAGAAAAAAACGATAATAGTATGCTTTGATCTGCATTCAGACTCTATTATTAGACTCATTTCTCTGGAAGTGGATAGCATTTTCCATTATGAGTCTTTTGGTTTTTTCTTAGATCATTGTATTGCTAAGAAGAGCTGTGTCTATCAAGTTGGTCATCACATGATGTGTCTGGGACTGTGTCCCATGTTCTGGTTCTGCTTATTTCATTCAGCACTGGTTCACATAAGTCAAGAAGTTCATATTCTAACAGGGGAGATAATCTATATGGAAAGTCTCAGTTGACAGTCATGTGGAAAAGTTCCATGGTTCTTTGGGTACAGTGGCAAAGTGGATGTTAATGCTTCTTCTTTAATGTAATTTCCACTAGACAAAATGATATCAGTTAGTGATGTTGAACCATTTGACAGTGTCAAAGAAGTTGATGGTGAGGACTTTCTTTTCAGAAGCTTCAGTAGCTGCAGGTGTAGCATCTTAAGCAGCATTGGCCAGGCTGTATCTACTAGCTGAGGACAGTGGGCTGGAAGCACTGCTATTCCGAAGACTCTTGGGTCCTGGGCTATCTCTATCAGGGTCTGAAGGGAAATGGTGGTAAAAGTGGTGGTGGTTTGACTTGCTTAGCACATGTTGCTTCCTGCCAGTCCCTCAGAGGTGGCTTCAGCTAGGTTGATTTGCCTAGTCCTTATGTGGCAGTAGGTGGGGATGGCTGGCCCCTTCTCCATAGGAGTTGCTTCCCTGGATGATGGTTGTGTGTGTGTTCATCCTTTGTTGCCAAAGAAGACTATGACATCGGAGAAATAATGACATGACTTGCACTTGACTTTGTTTTGAGTGAGGGAGGGCTGTGCAGGTCACCAGCCACAGTTCTCCTCCAAAGCCATCTGAATCCAGTGACCAGATATTCATCAGGATGACTGGAGATGACCCAGGATGAGGTAATTGGGGTTAAGTGACTTGTTCAAGGTCACACAGATAGTGAGTGTCAAGTGTCTGAGGTGAGACTTGAACTCAGGTCCTCCTGACTCCTGCACTATCCACTGCACTACCTAGCTGCCCCCATGCTCAGAAAGTCAGAGGTTAAGTGACTTGTCTAGAGTCACACAGCTAGAAAGTTTCCAAGACTGGATTTGAACTCAGGTCTCCCTGATTCCAGACCCACTTCTCTATGTACTGTGCCACTAAGTGCCTTGATGTTTGTGAGAGTTAGGCTGGAAGAAGGATCGGTGGTCTAGAAGCCCCAGGGCTCCTTTACTTGTGTGACTGCTGGTGGCAGTTGGTCAGCAGCCGTTGCTGATGGTGATGAAGAAGGTAGGCCTCCTCTCCACGATGACAATTCCTTTCCATGATGGTTATGAGGCCTGGGCTCAAAGATGATCTGGTGGTTTGGAAAGCATTGCTATTCCTAAGGCCCTTGGGTTCAGGGTCCTGGGCTGTCCCTCTCAGGGTGTGAGAGGAGTTGGTAAAGGTGGTGATAGTGGTAGCAGTTTGATTTGCCAGAGCATAGTGCTTGTAGTCTCTAGACAAGGAAGGGAAAAAAAAACAAGTCAAGTTAAATGAATGCCAGGAATTTGTTTCTACCTCATCTCTGCACCATGAAATCCTCTATCTTATCAAATAGGGAGTTCTGTCTTAGCTAATTTATATTTTGGGGTTCATTGAACACTGTGTTGGAGAGTGATATTATTTCCACTTCTCCCTTGTCTAGTCTGTTCCATTGATATATTTCTTCTATGTCTGTAAAATCAGTCCCCAAATTGTTCAGATGATTGCTACTTTACACTGTAGTTTAAAGGTTGGAAGTGTTATTACCTCGTCTTTCCTACATTTCTTTATTATGTCTATTGATATTCTAGATTTCCCCCTCCAAACAAATTTCATTTTTATTTTATCTAGTTCTGTAAATTATCCCTTTCATAGTTTGATGGGTATACCATCAAATCTCTAAATTAATTTTGGTGGTATTGTCAGTTTTATTACATTGTCATGGCCAATCCAGGAGCACCGAATGCTATTCTGACTGTGGAAATTGTTCTTGACATATTCAAGAGGCATTTCGTACTCAGAAGTCAGTCAATGAACACTTAGCCTCTGCTATATGCCAGGCACAGCACTAAGCAAAAGTCAAAGCCAGTCCCTGTTCTAAAGGAGTTTATAATCTAAAGGGAAGAGGCAAAATGCAAACAACTTGGTGTAACCAAGTCATATATCAGAGGCATTGAAGATAATCAATGAAGGAAAGGCATTAGAATTAAGGGCAATCAGGGAAGCCTTCCTGTAGAAGGTAGGATTTTACCTGGGACATGAGAAGGCAGAGATGAGAAGGTAGAAGTTAATTCCAGGCATGATGGACAGCCAGTGAAAGTGCCCAGAGTAGGAAGATGGGAGGATCTTGCGTGAAGAAAAGCAAAGAGGTCAGTTTCACTGGATCACAGAGCGTGTGTGTGTGTGTGTGTGTGTGTGTGTGTGTGTGTGTGTGTGTGTGCAAGTGAGAGAGAGAGAGAGAGAGAGAGAGAGAGAGAGAGTAATATGACTTAGAAAGGTTGAGGCAGGTTAGAAAGGTTATTGAATGCCAAACAGAGGATTGTATATTTGATTCTGGAGGTGACAGAGTTTATTGTGTAGGGGAGTGAGTTGGCCAGACCCATACTTCATGCAAATTGCTTTGACATCTGAGTGGAAGATGGACAGGAATGGGAAGAATTGTGTTGCAATAGGCCAACCAGCAGTCTATTGCGATTGTCTAGGCATGAGGCATTGAGATTTTTGGCAGTGTCTGAGAAGAGAAGGGAAAGTAGGCAAGAGGTGCTAAAAGGTAAAAATCAATAGGCTCTGGCAACAGACTGGTGTGGGGTTGAGAGGGTGAAAGTGAGGAGTTGATGGTGCCACCTAGGTTGTAAGCCTGGGTTACTGGGAGTATGGTGGAACCCAAGATCTAGTCATGGTTGAGAAAATAATAAGTTAAGAAGAGATGAAGGTTTGGGGCAAAACATGAAGACTTCAGTGTTGGACATGTTGAGATTAAGATGTTTACAGGATCTGCTTTAACACATCTAATCGGCCATTTGAGGTCTAAGACCAGGAGGGAGGTTAAGGTTGACAAATTGATTTAAGAATCGTCAGCAGAGAGACAAAAACCGAGTCCATGGAACATGAAGAGATATGACATGATAGCTAGAGGGGATGGATCAATGAAGTGTGGGATTTTTGATGGTGGACAGGGAGTGTAGGGAAGCAGCCAGTAGACTGAGATCGAAAATAAATGAGAGAATGGGGATGACTAACAGACAAGTTGCTGGAGAAGATGGGAGGGAATGGGATCACTTGGGCATGTACAGAGGTTTGCCTTGGCAAACTCTTCAGGTGAGACAGCAGGGAAGGAGGAGACAGTGACAGATGGCATCTGAGTACTAAGAGATGAGGAATGGAAAGAAAGGAGCTCTCAGCTAATGAGCTCAATTTTTTCACTGAAGTATGAGGTGAAATTCTCAGCTGAGAGGACAGGGTGATGATGAGGCATAGGAGGTTTGAGAAGGAATGAAAAGGTTTGGAAGAGCCTTTTTGGTGAGTGAGTTAGTTAATTAGGAAGGTGAAAAAGGGTTACTTTGTAGCAGAGAAGGCAGTCAAGGTTAGGTAACATACATTATGGTGGATCTCAACTGCATGATGTCATTTTCCCAAGCTTCATTCATTCATTCAGGAGAAACAAAGGCAGAAGTGGTCCAAGACTGAGACTTGGTGGAACAAGATCAACAATATGCTGGGAGGAAGGGAGTCAAGAGAAGAGGAGAGCATAGAATTGAACTGGCTTGCCAGGGAGTCAAGTGGGGAAGGGAAGGGAATGTAGCTAGTATACTAGTGATGACCTTTGAGAGAACTGAGGGCTCAAGGCATTAGGGTTCATAGTGATATTGAAGAACTAGGTTTGGGGCTGCAACACAAAGGGAGAAGTGAAATGACAACAGATGGTGACCTGATAATAATAACCATATTGATATTACCATATTAGATAATAACCATATATTTTAGTGGGCTGAATCCCAAATAATTTATGCATTTTATAATTATTTTGAATGAGATTTCCCTTTCCATTACTGCATTTTTGGATTTTGCTGTTATATAGAAATGCTTTTAATTTTGTGGGATAATTTTGTAGGCTGCAATTTCCTGAAACCACTCATTGCCTCTATTGATTTCTTTGCTGATTCTCTAGGATTTTCTAAGTAAATCATCTTGCCATCAGTAAATAGAAATAGTTTTGTCTCCTCTACGACTATTTTCATATCTTTACATTCTTTGTCTTCTTTTATTAAGATTTCTAGTATTTATAGAATCATATCCAACAGTACTGGGGAGAAGAGGTATTCTTTCTCTCCTCCTGTATTTATTAGTAAAAAGCTCTGATATATCCAAATGACATATGACATTTGAGAGTTTTGGATAGGGAAGGGAATAAGCATTTATAAAGTGCTTACTGTGTGCCATGCATTGTCCTAAGTGCTTTACCAATATTATTTCATTTGATAATATGAATAACCTTATGAGGTAGGTAGTATCAACATTTTTACAGTTGAGGAAACTGAGGTGAGTAGCAGTTAAGTGATTTGTCCAAGGTTACACAGTTAATAAGTGTCTGAAGTCAAGTTTGAACTCAGGTTTTCCTCACTCCAAGCCCAGCATTCTATTCACTGCACCACCTTGTTGCCTGGAAACATTAAAATATCCCTCTTTCTCTATTTCAGAGTATTTTAGCAAATGAGTGTCATATTTTGTCAAAGGCTTTTCCCCTCATCTAGTAAGATAATTACATGATTTTGGATGTTTTTGGTTTTAATACATAAAGTTGATTATATTTGTTTTTCTTGTGTTGGACCCTACTTGAAATCTACTTGGTCATGATGAATAATTTTTTTGATGAATTTCTTTGTACTGCTTGACAGGATTTTATTTCAAGGTTTTGAATTAGTGTTCACTAATGATATTGGTTTATATTTGTCAGTTGAGAGGATGGAGTGATTAGGAGGTCTGAGGAGGGATTGAAAAGGTTAGGAAGAGCCATTGTGGTGAGTTAATTAGGCAGGTATAAAGGGATTGCCTTGATCTTGCCTCCTTTGCTGTATCATTCCCTGCTTTAAGGATTATGACTATATTTATCTCATGAAAGGAATTGAGTGGAGTGTTTTCCTTCTCAATTTTTTGAGAATAATGTACTTTAAAAATGTGATACATATACTCCAGGAAGTTAATTGGTCAAGAATAACTGTTTAAGACCCTACAATGTACCACTCACTGAGCTAAGTGATAGAGATATAAAGAAAGCCAAAAGACAGTCCCTTTTCTTCAGGAGCTCGCAGCTAATGAGAGATATGACTATGTACGAACAAGATATATACAGGCTCAATTGGCAAGAGTCAACAGATGGAAGGCACTAAGATTGAGGACTGGAAAAGGCTTCCTGTCAGAGGCGAGATTTTAACTGAGACTTGAAGGAAATCAGGAGGTAAAGCAGGGAAAGAATTCCAGGCATGGGAGACAGCCAGTTAAAATGCTCAGAGGTGGGACAAGTGTCTTTTATGGAGGATAGCAAGAAGGCCAGTGTCATTGGATTGCAGAAAAACATGGAAGACAGAAAACATGGAAAAGTAGGAGAGAACCAGATTATTATGTACTTTGAATGTCAAAAAGAGTTGATCCTGGATATGATAGGGAGTCACTGGAGTTTATTGAATCAGAGGAGGAGGTACTGACATGTTCAGACATAGACTTTAGGAAGATCAAATGGACAATTAAGTGCAGGATGAAAAGAAGCATGAACTTGAGGCAGGGAGATCAAGTAGGCTATTGGTTTATTTCTAGCATAAAGTGATAGAAGACCTGCACTTGAGTGGTGGCAGGGCTTGAGGAGATAAGTGAAAGTATTAAGAGATGATAAAAAAAAGGTAAAGTCAACACAACTTGCTGAAAGATTAACTATTGGCCAGGGGGGTGGGTGTGGGGTGGGTAGCTGTGGTGGTGAGACAATGAGAAATCAAAGTGGTTCTTCATATTTACTTTGTGATCCTGGGTGAGTGGGAAGATGGTGGTGGCCTGGAAAGTCATTGGGAAGCTTTCAAGACAGGAGGGTTTAGGGGAAAATATAATGAGTTCTACTTTGGACATTTTGATTTTAAGGTGTCTAGGAGACATTTAGTTTATGATATCAGTTTAGTACATTTGTTGATGTGAGACTGGAAGAAGGGAGAAAGGTTAGGGCTGGATAAGCAGATTAGAGAATCATCAGCATAGAGATAATTGAATTGATGAGAGCAACTGAGACTACCAAGTGAAATGGTATCGAAAGAGAAGAGAAGAGGGTCCAGGGCAGAACCTTGTGGTTCACCCACAGTTAACAGGCATGACCTGAATCTAGCAAAATAAGACAAGTTGGAGGAGAACCAAGATATAGTAGTATCACAGAAACTTAGGGAAGAAGGTGGTCAACTCTGTCATTGGCTAGGTAATCAAGAAATATGAAGTTTGTGAAAGGTCATTCGATTTATCAATCAAGAGATTGTTAGTAACTTTGAAGAAAGCCGTTTTGGTTGAATGATGTGGTCTGAGCCAGACTGTGGAGAATTCAGAAGAAAGTGAGGGGAAAGGAAGTGAGGACACATATTTTAGATGACCTTCTCAAGGAGTTTAACCATAAAAAGGAGGTGAGATATGGTATAGTAGTGGGGATGAATGACTCAAGTGAGAGACTCTGAAAATAGGGGAGATGGAAATGTCAGCAGTAGGGAAGAAGTCAGTAGACAAGGAAAGATTGAAGATAAGTGAGAGAGTGGGAATGACAAGCAAAATTTGCTGAAGAAGACTGGATGAAATAGGATCACTTGTGCACATAGAGGAATTTGCCTTGGTGAGGAAAAGGCCCCTCTTCCTGTGAGAAAGGAGTGGAGAATGAAATAGTTGCTGAATGCCTCTGAGTAGAGAAAATGGGGGGCTATCACAAAATGGTCTTAATTTTTTTTTTCCAGTGGAAAAATATGAGGCAGTGTCCTCAGTTGGGAGTATTGGAGGGGAGGTGTTGTGGGATAAAATGAAGAAATGATTTGGAAAAACCACTATAGTGAGTTGAATCATAAGGCAGTTAGGGAGATATAAAAGAACTGACTTGCTGCAGTGAGAGCCCAGTTAAAATTATGTAACCAATTTATAGTAGAGCCACTTAGCAGGGTTTTATGATTTTATGTAACTTCACACAGCAGCACAAGATTTAGGAGAAAAGGCAGTAGATGGTGAGAGTGATAAAAGGCTGAGGCTTAGCAGGGCAATAGTAATGATAGGACAAGCTGGTAAAGAACTCCCTAGAATAGGACAGTGTATAGTTGAACTGGTTCACTATGGGGTCAAGATAGGAAAGGGAAGAGAATGTAGCCCATGTAGGGGTGACTATCTGGGAAAGCACTAAGGGATTAAGAATTTAGAGGTCACAGTGAGGACAAAAAGTATGGTTTGCTTTTGCCAGGTAGAAGGGGATGTAGAATGACAAGAGATTGTGATTATTAGATAAGGGGATTCCAGAATTCATGAATATGGAAATGGTGCATTTGTGTGTGATACAAAATTAAGGTCAAGACCATCTCTTTGTGTATTGAGGTAGTTTGGAGAAGTAGGTGGCAAAGTGGATACATCAGAGAGCCTGGAGTCAGGAAGTTCAAATCCAGCCTCAGACACTTACTAGTTGTGTGATCCTCGGCAAGTCACTTAATCTCTTTCAGTTTCCCCATCTATAAAAATAGGAATAATAATAATAGCATCTATCTCCCAGAGTTGTGAGAACCAAATGAGTTAATTGTAAAGTGTTCAGCACAATGCCTGGTACATAGTGCTATATAGGTTGTGGTGGTGGTGGTGGTGGTGGTGGTGGTGGTGGTGGTGGTGGTGGTGGTGGCGGTGGTGGTGGTGGTGGCGGTGGTGGTGGTGGTGGCGGTGGTGGCAGTGGCGGTGGCAACGGTAACTGTTAGGTTAGGGTATTTGAGGATATATCACTATGATGGTTAAAGTCTCTTAAAGTTAGGTTAAAAGGAGGAAAGACTGTGATCTAGTCACTGAGGAAATAGGAGGAGTATCCTAGAAGTCAGTAGAAAACAGTTACCAGAATATTGATTAGTTGGTAGAAATGAATTAAGTGAACTTCAAAGGAGAAGATGTTACTAAGCAGTGATTGCTGAGTGTGGTAGGGGAAGAGCTTGGAAGTGGCAATGGGGAGCAAGGAATATCCCAACTCTGTGACACTGACCAGTGAGTTAGAGGGAGTGGGTGAAGGTACAACCAGGAAGGTTGTGTCATTGGGAGGGAGTCAGATCTCAGTGAAAGCCAGAGGATGGAATGAGTGGTAAGGGTAAAAGTGTAAGAGAAAAGCAAGTTGTTACCTATGGTGTAGACTTTCCAGAGATTATGGTGGAGGGGGCTGGATAGCTTTAGAGTGGGACATTGGCAGAGTTGGGTTGAGAGGGATGAGAATAAAGGGTAGGACAGAAGAGGAAAGAAAATAGGGTTTAAATAATGACATCTGAAGGTTCAGAATCATCAGGATAGGAAGGTGGTGACTTGGTATGAATTTCTTAAATTGTGGAAGAATGAATTCAGGCAGATTTTCATCATCTCAAGGGACTGAATCTCAGGGGGGAAACTTGTCAGGATGTTAGATAGCTCCATAATGGGATGAGGATGGGGAACAGAATGGAATAGTGTTTCTCTCACTCTGGAGACACCAGACCAGAGGCTAGGGAGAGGGAATGGGATGGAATGGTTTATTTTCTCTGCTCCTACAAGTAGGAAGAGTCCAAGCAAGGAAGATAGGAGGGAGTGGGAGATAGGGAGGAGAGGGGAGAATAGGAGGTGGAGAGAAGGAAAGAGGAGAGGGAGAAAAGGAGAGGGGAAATAAGGGGAGTAGGGAGAGGAAGGAGAGAGGAGGAGATAGGGAGAGGGAAATATGGAGGAGGGGGGAGATAGGGGGAGAGGGAGAGTAAGGAGAAAAGAGGGGGATAGGGAGTTAGGGGGGAGAGGGAAATAGGGGGAGAATAGGAGATTGGGGGAAGAGGGAGTTAGAGGGAGATAGAGAGAGTAGGAAGGGTAGAGTTAGGGAGATAGGGGGAGACAGAAAGGGAGAGTTAGACAGAGTAGGAGAGGGAGAGACTAGAGAGTGAAGGCGGAGAGAGTATGAGTAAATGGGAAGAAGTGACTGTCATTATTCCATTCGTCAAGAGCCTCCCCCTAACTCCCTCTCTCTCCCCCTACTGCTGCCTAACTTCCTACTCTTCCTCCTCCCCCTATCTCCCTCTCTTCCTCTCCCTATCTCCTATTTTTCCCTCCTCCCTTTCTTCCTCTTCCCCTCTCCCCCTCCTCCCTATTTATTAAATGGGCCATCCCTTGACTCACTTTTTAAAGAGCCCTGTTCACTGAATGGGCATTAACTCACTCAAAGTGAGAAACTGAACATACCTTAGTTTCAAAGGGCCAGGGTCTCTCATTGCATCCTGGGTCCTCTACAGTCAACTGGACTTAGATATCTCTAGAGGATAAAAAGTGAGGTTGGTGACCTTTCACAGCCCTCCCTCCCTCAAATCAAAGTCAACTCCAAGTCATATTATCATCTTGATGTCATGGTCCTCTTGGAGAATGAAGGACAAACACAACCCTCTTTCCTCCCTCCCAGAGAGCTATCCCCTGTGACAAAGAGTTTTTCTAAGAGAAGAAAAAGAGAAAGCAAAAGAAAAAATCCAGTAAAACTGATAAAAAACATTTTAAAAAACCTGACCCTTATAAGCCATGCTCCACATCCATGGACCCTCCTACCTCTGCAAAAGAGGTGTGAGAGATTTTTTTAATCATAGTTTTTTTTTCCTTTGGAGCCAAGTTTATTCTTTGTAATTTCACAACATTCATTTCAGTTGCTTTGTGATTGTTTCCATTATCATTGCTGTAATTGTTGTATATATTGTTTTCCTGCTTTTGTTCAGTTCACTCTTCTTCAGTGCATGTAAGCCTTGTCATGCTCCTCTCTATGTATCATGTTCATCATTGCTTACAGCACATTTCTTAGCGCATTGAATTCATATAACATAATTTCTTTAGCCATTCTATGGATATTTGTGCTGTTTCCAATTCTCTGCTAACACAAAAATGGCTGCAGTAAAGATTTGGTGTGTATGGAGCCTTTCTTTTTTCCAGTGGCCTCCTTGGGGTTTGGGTCATTTTAGGGAAAGAAATTTAAAATGGAACTTAAAGACTTAGGAAGGAGGAAAATCATGGACTAAATCCTGTTAATGTAAGTGTATTTTTTGGGGGAGGAATATATGCAGAGACAAGAAAAAGGGAACTCCCCAGCCCATCAGTGAACAGAAGAGGAATAATATTTTGTTATTCTCTCAAGCATAATGGGAGTTGTGGGGAGAATAATAGGAATGAAAGGGGACAGGAATAACAGAAGAGTGGTCTCCCTCCTTGAAGAGGAAAGGGAAGGTGGTCACTAATAAATAGTACCATAGAATGGGGGAATTGAATTTCTGTGATAAGAGATGGGGACTTTGTCAAAGATCTTGTCTGGGGTGGTAAGAATTTGCATATTAGGAGACTATTTTCTATGAGAAATATTTCTATCTCCCCATGAATGGAGGCGTATGATTCCCCAAGGTAGGTCAACACCCATAGTGACAGAGAGAACATAGAAAGAGAGATAGGATAACAGGGTCTTAGAAATGGTGAACAGTAAGGAAAGGGTTTACAACTGTGTTTCATGACTTAGAACATGAGTCCCATCATGTGATACTGGTACCATTAAAACATTACTTTCTCCATGAATTGGTATTTCCAAGAGTGAGGCACAGAGGGGAAGAAAGTGAGGACCAGGTGAGATATACAAATTCAATAACATGGAAATGGGATAGAGGAGAGAGTGCAAAATTAACATTCAGGAAACTCTATCTTCTTAAAGTACTCAGAATTATGAAGGAACAAGTAACAGAGTAAGACATGGGGAATAAGTAACTCCCCATAAATGTGAAAAGAATTAAGAATGAACTAAAAGATAAGAGAAAAAAGGACAAAGTAAGGAAAAACTTCTCAAAAGAGGATTTACTCAAAAATAAAAAGTTGGGAGTAGAATTTTCAATTACACATCTAGCTGAGAAGAGAAAGAGATAGGTCAAAGGAAGACGAGAAATAGGTGGGGAGGTATGTAAGTAAACAGGCCAATATTTGAAAGGAAAAAAATGGATTTCAGGATAATCTTTCTGTAGATTCATTTTCAATAACTGCTTGTTTAGTGAGCTGTTAACTACTCTGTAGCATTTTGCAAATCAATTTATATTCTAAACTAGTGTACCTTTGGCTGCCATGTCTCTCTCTTTGGCAAGGACATCATATGTGTGTTTGTTGAGATCGTTGATGATCTATTTCAGCTTCCTTGTTGTGGTAATTGATGCATTTCACACCAGTCATCTTCCTGTAAGAAATGATGATAATTACATTTGGCATCCTTTTTTTTATTCTTTCCCTTTTGGGGGAAGCCATAAATAGATTCGAATAGGTCATATTGAAACTATTCTACTAGTTGCCTAGTCTTGACCTCAGGATCCTTTTCCTCTCTCTTGATTCAGTGTTGATTTTGAGCTTTGCTTTAATTAGTTAATGATCTGACTTCACACAGGGAGTTGCTTTAGTCCTTTCCTGTCCCTTCAGATAGATCCTATTTCATTTTGTGAGGTCATTCAGTGCTCACCATGTGTTTTAGGGCCTTCCAACTTTCTGCACGATGTAAGTACTCAGGTTAGACAGGTGTGACTCTTTTTTTGCTTTCTTTCATTTCTTAATATTGCACCAAGTTTTACAACATATTATTTCATTATCCTCCCCTATGCCCCATGAATTAAAATCACCTAGTGTACAGATTGGGGCAGCTAGGTGTTATAGTGGATAGAGTGCAAGGCCTGAAGCCAGGAAGATTCATCTTTCTGAGTTCAAATCTGGTCCCCAACACTTACTAGCTGTGTGACCTTGGGCTACTCACTTAACCCTTTTGGCATCAGTTTCCTCATCTGTAAAAAAAGCTGGAGAAGGAAATGGCAAATTACTCCAGTGTCATTGCCAAGAAAATCCCAAATGGGGTCACAAAGAATCAGACACAATTCAAATGACAGAACAAGTCTAAAGATATATGTCAATGTGGTTTGGGGGATCCAGTTGAACTCTTTTATAGAATTTTCTACTTTTTCACCATCTGTTACAGATATTGGTATGTAAACTGCCATTATCTCCCTAGTGAGATGTGCTTGCACTCATCTTTAGCATTTAAAGATAAGATGACCAAGTATCCCATAAAGTGATGTCTTTTTTTGGCTTTGAAGACATAAGAAAAACAAGTCCTTTACATCTCTGCAAGCAGAGCATACACACACACACACACACACACACACACACACACACACACACACACACACACACACATATATATATATGCCTCAATTTACTTGCAAATCCCTTGTGTCATCTGGTTTCATTTACATTTAGAATGTTACTATTCTCATTTCCTCCTCAACTCATTGGACAGATAAGGATTTTGCAATTAGCATTTTAATGGTTAAACTAATATTTATAAATGGTATAGAAACCACGCGATCCTTACCATCCTGTATTCACTTTTCATCCACTCTACTACCATCACTGCAGAAAACGAAGTGGCTCAAGAAGGACTCTGATTAAATGTTCTAATGCCTCATTGTGTCCAAAGTTTCCCCTGGGCTTTCAAGTGTTATGCAATTATAGCACCGGTGGGTCCTACCACGCTAGAAACATTCCCAGTATGGTCTCAACAAAAGACTGTGGCTTCTGTCCAAGGAACCTCAATTCAAAGCTTCCAGTTATTTGGTGCTTTTGTCCAGGGTGTCCCAAGAAACAAACAAAAAATCCCAACTATTTATTTTAAAAACTTCACTAATCCAGTGCTCCAGGGATTTCACACTTCACAGTCATGGAGTCCTTCCATCAGTATAAATCACAAATTAAACTCACCTTTCCTACTAAACCCTCCTCTAAACTTCCTTCATTCAATGGAGGTACCACTAACTTCTCAGTCACTCAAGTTTAAAACCTTATAATCATATTTAATTCTTCCCTTACTGCATCTAATCAGTTGTCAAATCCTTTGGATTCAACCTTCACATTTTTTTTCCATCCATCTTCTCCTTCCTACTCTCATGACTATCAGCTTAGTCCAGAACCTTGGCACTTCTTCTCTAAACTATAAAAAAACCTTCTAATTGTCTTTGCTTCCTCCATCCTCTTTCCTCTCCAATCCACACATCAGACAGTAGCTACGATAAGCTCCTTCCAGCACAGGACTGACGTTATCACTCCCCTCCCAATTGTCCCTAGAGCAAAATAGAAACTTTTTTTGGTTTTTGTTTTCCCCCAAAATTTATTAATTATTTGTTTTCAATTTTCAACAATTACTTCCATAAGTTTTAAATTTTCTCCCTTTCCTTTCCCTCTCCCTCCCTAAGACAGCATGCAATCTTATATGGGTTCTACATATTTTCTCATTAGTCATGTTGCATAGAAGAATTAAAAGGAATAGGAGAAACCAAGAGAAAAACCAGAACAAAACATATCAAAAGAGAAAACAGTCTGCTTCATTCTGCATTCTGATGCCATAGTTCTTTCTCTGGATGGGGATGGCATTTTGCAGTGAGTCCTTTGGAAATATTTTAGTTCCTTGCACTGCTGAGAAGGGCTAAGTCTATCAGAAACAGTCCTCACTGTGGCTGTTACTGTGTATAATGTACTCCTGGCTCTGCTCACTTCACTCAGCATCAGTTCATACAAGTCTTCCTAGGTTTTTCTGAAGTCTTCCTGTTCATCATTTCTTGTAGCACAATAGTATTCCACTACATTCATATACCACAACTTGTTCAGCCATTCCCTAACTGATGTAAAATAGAAACTTTTAAAGTTTTCATTTAAGGCTCTCCACAATCTGTCTCTATACTTAACCTTTCTTCCTTTATTTTATATCATTCCCCTTCATTCTAGCTAAACTGGATAACTAATTGATCACTGAGTTCAATGCGCCATTTGTCTCCTCTGTACCTTTGTGCGGGCTATCCTCCAAGCCAGGTATGTATTGTCTCTTCATTCCTGTCTCACAATCTTAAATTAATCAAGGCTTCAGAAGACTGAATATGAAGCACCCATCCTGCCTCTTGGCAGAGAGGAAATGGGATGGAATTGTACCATGAGGAAACTATTATCAGATATGGCCAGTATGTTGTTTTGGCTTGCTTGAATATATGTATTTGTTATATGGGAGGGCATCTATTTAGAAGAAGAGGCCTGAGTTAGTGGAAAAAGTTGCAGATATAAAAAGACAGAAAAAGAAATAAGCATCAACAGAACATTAAAAGTACAGATAAGAAAACAAAACGATGTTCAGAAATGTGCACCAATAAATAGGGAGATTTAGTTACGACTATACTAAATTTGTTATGCAACTTAAAAAATATACACAACACAAGTTCATAGTTTCACACAGAATCTTCTTTTTTGTTCTTTGTATATTAGAATATTTGTGTTTGTTCAGGATTCTTAATTACATAATAGAAAATAAGTTAATAGTTTAAAAAATTTTGGCCTATCCTTAAGGCTTTGCTCAAGTGCCATTTCCAGTATGTAGCCTTTCTTGATCCTCTGCATTTTTAATATTCTCTCCTTCATCACTTATTCCTAGGACACTTTGTCTGGATCTCTCCTTTGTTCCCTTTGCTACCTACTTTATAGCATGCTCTTCTGTATGTATTGTACCTCTTCTCTCCCCTCTCTGAAAATGTCACTTCTTTGAGGTCAGTGACTTTATATATAATTTTTATTGTTGAGTCTGCAGTATCTACTAAATTACTTGTATGTAGGTAAATGTAGCAAATGTTTGTTGACTTGCTTTGCATTTTAACATCTTCCTTTCTTGTTGTTTCCATGTTCTAGCATTTACTGAGACTTCATTTCCTCTTGGTGACACTACTTCCCTTGGTATACTGTCCAGTATTGGCGATAAAGTCTCCCATGTCCCTTGACTCACTGATGACAATTAGGGGAAGGGGAGTCAGAATTCTTCTGGCTCCCCATTGCCACTTCCAGATTTTTCCTTTACCTTTACCACTAAGCAATCTCTTATCCTTTGAAGTTCATGCTGTTATCACAAAATCTAGATCCTAGAGGCCAATGTCCATTGACTTCCCCTACCCCCACCCAAGACATACATTCTCCTTCCTTCTCCAATGGATTCAGTAACTGGTTCACAGTTTTTTCTCTCCATCTCAGCTCTTGCCCTCATCCTAGGGGAATTTCAACATGCACACTAGTGCTTCTTCAAATACCCTGTATTTTCAGTTACTCAGTTGATTTAGTTCCTATATCCACTCTACTTCAGCAATCATACCTTGTTCTTGCCATCATCCATAAATGTTTCATTTACATGTTCTTGAACTCATAAATTCCTTTATATGATCATAATCTTCTATCATTTCACTTTGCCCTCATCTTAGAACATTTAAGCCTGTTCTTTGTCCTTACTGTGATCTCTGTGCCCTCAGTTCCTTTCAAGGCCATTCTGTGACTGTACTTTCTTCCCTTTCCTATAAGATGTCACTGTCCAAAGAACTGGAGATTGATGGGATATCCATCAATTGGGGAACGGCTGAATGAATGAGGGTTTGTGATTATGATGGAATACTATTGTACTATAGGAAACGATAAGCAGGATGTGCTCAGAAAAATCTGGATTTACATGAGCTGATGCAAAGTGAAATATACTGTGTACAAAGTAACAGCAATATTGTAAGATGATCAGCTGTGAATGAGTTAGCTATTTTTCAGCAATACAATGATCCAAGACAACTCAGAAGGACTTACGATGAAAAATGCTGTCCAGCCCCAGAGAAAGAACTGATGGTGTCTGAATACAGATTGAAGAAGACTTTTTAAACTTTATTTTTGAAGAGGTTTTTTATTTTGGTCTGTGTTTTCTTTCACAACATAACTATTATGAATATGTTTTGCATGACTACACATGTATAGCCTATATTGAATTGCTTGCCTTCTCAATGAGGTGGGTTGGAAAGGAGGAAGGGAGCAAATTTGGAACTCAAAGTTTTAAAAACAAACGTTAAAAATTATTTTTACGTGTAACTGGGAAAAAATAAAATACTAAATAAAAGAAAAAAATAAGATGGTACTTTCTGTTGGAGGCCTTCTCTGGTTCTGCCAGCTGCTAGTGCCTTGCCTTTTGAGATTACCTTATGTTTACTCCACACATAAACTCTATGGACCTAGTTATTTAGACAGTGTCTCCCATATTAGAACAGAAGTACCTCAAGGGAGAGTATTTTTGCCTTTCTTTGTATCTCCAGGAATCAGCACAGTATCTGGTACATAATAAGCATTTAATACATGCTTATTCATGTTTAATGCTTTTAATGTTAAATCATAGCTTAAATATAAATGCTACTATATTTATTATTAATTTTTATTACTATATAATAATAAAAAATAAACTATATTAACATAAATGCTAGTGTAGTTCCATATTCAGATGTTGAGTAAGAATAATGTCTTTAGGATATGTTGTGGTGTGTGGGAAGAGAAGGGAAGGAGAGAGAGAAAGCTTTGGGCAAGGACAGCTGCTCACCATTATGAATTACTCTGAATTTAACAGTACTTCAAAGCAGTCTATGGTCCAGTGGTGGCTGAGTTGGCTGGCCTTAGCTGGCGTCTTGGGTGGCTATGCAAGTGTTGCTTCTGCTGACGACAGACCTAAGTAGTTAGTAAGTAAAATAGAAGAGCAAAGAAGGAAAACTGGGGATCATTTGTGCAGAAAGGGAAAAAGGGAGAGCCTTTGAGCATTGGCCTTCAGAGGCACTTCTTTGTCTAAGGTCCACCTAGGCATTCTACAGCAAGTGCTCTTGGGATCTCTTCTGTGTTAAGTCTGCAAGGAGTGGTTCTAGGCCTTGGGGCCTAGAGCAGATTTTCATGGACTGATCTCACCATATTGTGTGACCTGAGGCAGATGTGCTTGAGCCATTACAATTCAAGTCTTGTCTCTTGGAAAAAATAGAGAAAGTCCAGGGGGCAGTCAAGGGACCCAGAACAGTAGAGAATGTTTATGGTCTGTAATTCTAGGCTCAAGTAAAACTAGTTTATCCTGGATAGTTTAACTTAGAGTCAGATTAGGGGCAGGTACTTGGTACAGCGGAATGGGAATAGCACTTGAAATCAGAGCCTGAGTTTAAATCCTGCATTAGTCACTTACTAGTTGTGTGACCTAGGCAAGTCTCTCAACCTCACTGTGGTTCAAGTTTGTCATCTGTAAAATGAGTATAAGAAGTACACCTACTTCACAGGATTGTTAAGATAAAATGAGATAATATTTGTAAAGTTATTTTCAAACCTTAAGACCCTATATAAATGCTATCATTAGTATTATTATATCTTTCAAGGGGCTTATGTAGAACATAAACTGGACTACAAAAGCAAAAGCCCTCGAAAGAGACATTTGTTCTTTTGCCAATAGATGCCATCCTTGACATCTGGAATTACCTACTTGTTTGTTTCTTAATTTAATTAAAGAGAAGTTGATATTCCCTATTTGTTTGTTTGTTTTTTCCCCAGGCCATAGTCTGCCCTGTCCTTGGTGCTTTTTTCACCATGACTAGGAATTGAGCTTACAAAGATCAGATACGTGACTCGGAGGAGAAATATGTAGGGCATGTCATCCGTTTGGCTTCCAAGGAGTACAAGACCCAAATGTGGACCACATGCAACCTTTAGGGGAAGTACATACTCCATATGACTACTAGATCAACTGCCCTCTCTGAAGGGACAGCAGCTAGGGAAACACACAGCACACAATGCCAGGGAAGTTGAGACAGAAGGATAGAAATCTCCAGCCAAGTCTTCAGGCTTTGTGGAGGCTTTCTTGCTCTCAGTTTACTACCTAACTGTATCAGATACTAATCACACAAAGGCTTGGTTGTAGTCTATGGTGCACACCAACATTGAAATCAATGCAAAATTGACTTAAACACTGTTCTTCCTTTGCTGTTTGTCCTTCATTCTTGAAAAGGACCATAACATCAGGAAGCTGGTGTCATGACATGCAAGTGAATTGGATTTAACTAAGGCAAAAGTCATCAGCCTTACTGTCTCCTCTGGAGTCATTTGTGTCCAGGGACCAGATATAGGTTGGGATGACTGGAGATGGCCAAGGATGCAATGGGAGACCTTGGGCTTTTGAAGCTAAGGTCTTTAACAGGTCTCAGTTTGAATTTTAAGGTCTCTTGTTCTTCTAGGTGTGGAAGGAGATCCTTATTCTCAAGTCCAGTGCACTGCTACAATACAGCCCAATGCTGCTAACACTTTGATATTATCTATTTGATTTGGCATTAAAATTTCCAGACTTGCACAGAACTAAGTTCACGTCCCTGTTTGGTCTTTATTCTTTAGAAATGTCCTAGGATGTTTAGCATCCCTAAACTTTTCCTGTTCATTGGTATTGGTAGATGCCAGATTCAGTTTGCTCTAATTTTGGAATGTTGATTACAGTTATGTTGAATTGAATTGATAGTGCTGACAATGACCACACAGTGTGTCTGTACTTCATGTGAATTCCCAGCATTGGTTTTTTTTCCTAATCAGAAGGGAGTAATTTTGCCTTTGAGAAAGTAGACAACCTCCTGTTTCCATCAACTATCTATCTCTTAAGTATTTACTGATTAATTTGCACCAAATGGTCCCTCAACAACTATCACTCACAAGTGCAAATACCCCTGCTCGCCAATACATGCTGTTTTCTCTTAAGGAGTCTAGACTTACAAATCTAAGCTATACCAGGACAAAGCTTGTAAAACACATTTAGGAAGAAGATAAGCTTTTAAGCAGAGTAATTACTCTACAGTTGATAAAAGCAAAGTTCCTTGTTTCCAAAATGTATTGCCTACCTGGTGCTGTTCAGAGGCAGGGTACCTGCAAAGTTCCCCACTGGCTACCAGATAAAGTCCTAATTCCTTAGCTGTGCTAACCAGAGTGTACCAGCCTCGCAAGCTTTATTTATCTAGTTTTGCTTTACCATCTGCCAGCTTACTTCTCCCTCCTCATAGAGCCCAACCTTCTCAGTCAGATGTCTTTGCCAGTGCCCTACAGACCCATCACATGGATTTGGGTGGATCTAGCCTTTGTTCACAGTTTCCTCAGATGGCCAATGCCATCCCTGGTTCTTTCAGAATCTTCTCCATCCTTCAAGGCCTAGCTAGAGACCTCAGTTCAAGCTCTCATGAAGCTTTCCCTAAACAACCAGCCCAGCTCACACTAAATTCTTCCTCCCACCTGTGAATCCCTGTAACACCCAGGGTTTATACCACCCCTTTGACACTGAATCTATGACACCATCTATTCTTAGCTTCCTTCCCAATAAGACCATAAGCTCTTGGAGAACAAGAATAGTGACTTCTATTTACTAGAATCTTTATGGTCTGCCACATGCTAGGCAGAGACAGATATCGTTATATTTCCACCAGAGGACACAATTAACGTAATCATTCTATAACTTTTAGGTACCTCCTTTGCTTCCTTTCTTAGGATGCCACAAAAGGGGCTGCTATTAAAACTTTTGGAATATATGTCTTTCTTTTTGTCTTTGATTTTCCTTGGGGTATACGCCAAGTAGTAGGATTGTGGAGTCAAAAGGTAGGCATGTGCAACCCTAACTACCCTGGCCCCAACATTCAGGCCAAGCATTTTACATTTCAACCTCCCCCACCCCAGGATTCTCTGATATCAAGGGGGATTTAGGCATCTAGGTCCTCTGTCCATAAATACAGCTCCCTCCTTAAAGTATAAGTTATTCTTTGTGCTTCAGTGGTGTCTGACACTTTGTGACTCCATAGACCATACTGTCCGTGGGGTTTTCTTGGCAAGAATACTGATATGCTTTGCCATTTTCTTCTCCAGTGTATTAAGGCAAACAAATGTCAAGTGACTTGCCCAAGGTCATACAGCTAGTAACTGTCTGATTTCAATTAAGGTCTTCCCCAACTCCAGGCTCAACGTTATCCCCTGAGTCAAGTGGTTTCCTCCTAAAGTATAAGGGTTAGTCCCTAATACCCCAGTTCCATTTAACTGCTAACAGATGAGTTTTTATAAAGGAATATTTACTTCAAAGGTATCATAACAAGTATTCACCCCTTTCCCTGTAACACATGCATGGGAGGCATAATCCTGTTCCCACATCAGTCTCTAGGTAAAAGGAGAGGATTAGCTTACTGGCTTAGCTCAGTGGCTATCGCATGCAGTCTCAAATCCCAAAGCTCCCTTGGGCTCAAATCCCAGGCACCTTGGCTTTTCATGGCTTTTTGTTTGGGCTGGCTGGCTTCAACATTCCAAATGCAATCTCAGCTCCAAGGAAGTCATGGCTTGAACTCTCAGTTCAGTGGAGATTACTGCCTGTACCTGAAATCGAGAAGAACAAATAAGCAAAACTGAAACAGAAGCACTTTAAGCTGTAAGACCTAAAAGGAGAAAAAGGGAGGGAGGGATGCTCCTCACTGGTTCAGCTCAGGGTTCCTACCTTGTGGATGAAGTGGGACACAGCCGGAAAAAGAGAAAGACTATCCAGTGTGGCGACCTTAAAGGCACAGCCTCTTCCAGCTTCTCAGCCAATCAAATGAGTCTACTCAATCAGTCCACACTTCTTAAGCCTCTATTATGTGCCAGGCACTGGGCTAGGAGTACCTAAAAAGGCACAGTAGAGTCCCTGCCTTCAAGCAGTTGACAATCTAGTGGATTACATAATGCATAATGCTTTCCCCCTCCCCCCCCAACCCCCTGCAGAAGTAGAAGATAGGATGTCTTCCCCCAGAAACAGGTTTTTTTTCCCTTGTTACAAGATCTGGACATGCTCTAAGCCCCCATTATACGTGCTTTACAATGACTTCTATCATAGATTTCTGAATTGTCTTTCAAAACAATTAGATCATTTCACAGCTCTACCAATGTGCTATTAGAATTAGAGTGTTACAGCCCCAGTAACATTTGCTACATCAGTCTTTTATCATCTCTGTCAATTGCTTATGGGTGAGGTGATATCATGGAGTGGTTTGAATTTACATATTTCACTTATTACTAGTAATCTAGAGCATTTTATAAGGTTGTTAATTGGTTTCATCTTTTAAAAAATGATTTGTTCTTATTCATTGACTACTGTCTGTTGGGAGAATGGAGTAGTCATATATTTGTGACAGTTCCTTTTTTGTCTTAGATAACCAACTTAGATGCAAAGATTTTTCCCCTTACTAGTAACTTTGTTAGTCAGTCTACTGTAACTGCATTGATTTTATTTGTGAAAAAACTTTTTAATTTTAAACGATTAAAATTGTCCATTTATTCTTCTGTAATCAACCTTAACCTTTATCTAGTTTTCAATTCTCCCTATACCCATAGATCTGCAAAGAATCCTTCTTCCATTCTCTTCTGTGTCTTAAAACATATCCTTTTAGATTTCAATTTCTTACTCATTTGGAACTTATGATGGTATATGCTGTACATTATGGTGTAAACTTGTTTTCTGCCATAATGCCTCATAATTTTTCCATTAGTTCTAGTTGAAGAGGAAGTTATTCCCCCCAATAGTTTGTATTCTTGGGTTTATTTAACACTGGTTGGCTGTCTTCCTTTGCTTCTAGGTCTCACTTTTCTAATATGTTCCACTGATCTACTTTTCTATTTTTTTCAAACACCAAATGGTTCCAATTGCTACATTACACTATAGTTTGAAATCTGGTAAATTTAAATCTCCTTCATTACTATTTTTATTATTTCCTTGCTCATACAAATGAATTTTCATATTTTTTTCTATGAAGTAACTTCCTGGTAGCTTAATTGGCATAGCACTAAATCTAGAAATTAATTTAGGTGGTATTATTTTTTTTTAAAGTATGCTGGTACAACCTATGAATGAGCAATAAATTTCTTTTGAATTTTTCATTTCTTTAGAAGAGTGTTCTCTAATTGTATTTGTAGAACTCCTTTCTGTGTCCTAGTTGTGGAACTCCCAAATGTTTTATTCCTTGGAAATATTGGTATCAGCGTGTGTTTTCTCTGGACCAATGCTTCCCTGTCTCATCTGCTCATTTTTAGAGTAAGACAATCCAAGTGACTCAGATTCTTGTAGAAGGAGATATTTCCAAGGAATATAATCCCTGCTCAGGGACATTGTCCTTCTTCTGTCACTATAAAACTGCATTTTCTCTTGAAATATAGCCCACTGCAAGCTCTCAATCACCAATTCCTACTCTCTGGAGGAATATGCCATTATCACCCCAGAGTATTCCCCCTCTAGAATGATGGCCTCCCAGTGTCTTGTCCCTTACTCTCACAATACACAAAAGACAGGATGATAGATCAGAAAGAAAAACATGTTCACATCTCTAGGCACCTGGTCTCTACTGTTTTTTACCCACACAAACTACCCAAAGCAAATCTTTCTTCTCTATTCCACTATCCAAAATATTGATTTACTAATGAGGCAATATGTTTTAGAAAACATTAGTTCAATTTTTCTTCCTGATTTTAGGTCTCCTTTAATCCCCACTTCCTTAGATTCTCTGTTCTCAGTAGCTCTCAAACTATGTTAGAGTTTTGGGGGTGGGGTAAAAAAAAAGATTCTGGTTTATCATTAGAAGAATTAAACATTGGTGTCTCCTTTCCTCTCCCATCTTTACTTCTGGAGTCACAACCAAATCAACTCTGCCATAGCCCCTAGGTGGAATGTGTCAAGCTACTCCCCAAAGGCTCATCATCCCTGAAACTTCAACCATAGGACCACACCCTGTCCAGCACGTCTCTATGTAGTGTTCTTAAATAGCATGTAGGGACTGGATTTTCTTATAGGGAGCACTTAATAAATGCTTTTTCATTCATTCTTTAATCTTTTCTTTCTCAACTCAACATTTTACCTTTCTTGTGTTTCTTTGTTAAATTTGCATGTCAAATTCCCTGATCAATTTTGGTTTCTTTTGAAAAAATAACTTGAATACTCTCTTGCACTACATTTATTGGCTTTGTATAATCTGTTATTTCAGGATGTAAATCCATCTCCATTTCATTTCAGAATATCACATTCTAATTTTTCCTTTGATTTCTCACAAATGGTTATTATTGTTCCTGAGCGATTCTGACTGATTTTTTCCCAATAAATGAAGAGATTTCTCATGCCTCCCTATATTTATTCTTTAGTGCTGAGGTTCTGATATTTGGCTGTGGCATTTCTTCATGAATTATATTTAGGGCTTCTCTCTGTCAACATCTACTGCTCTATCTTATCAATCGTATTGAGAAATCTTTCTCTATTATATCCTAAAGAATTCTGTTGAAGTGTTTAAAAACATTTTTTTTAATGTTCTTCTGGGAATCTGTAACTCTTTTTTTTTCTCTCATCACCTTGAGGAAACTCAGACTCTGTCTCCTGACCCATAGAGGTGTCACATGTTCTTCCAATCTTATTTTCTTTTATTTTTTTAAGATTCATATCTTTTTTTTTACATTACCTACCTTTCTGACCTACTTTCCTTTGACATACCTTTCTATTTATAACCAGCACCAAATGTTTTTGATGATTACTGCTTTTTAATAGAGTTTGAGATTGGGAAGTACTATTTCCTCTTCATATTTCCCTTTGTATTCTATTTATCTTGCTCCTTTTCCAAGTGAATTTTGCTATTATTTTATCTAGCTCTGTAAAATATCTCTTTGGTAGTGTGACAATCTTATTTTCTTTTGTTTTTTTCCCATTGATTTTTCTTCTACCTCCTCATTTCTGTGTGTGAAGTCTATAGCTCTCATTTTCAGAGAATCTATTGTTTTGGACAGTTTCACTTCCATTTGTTCTGTGTTATTTTTCAATATGTTCTATTGACTTGTTTTTGAGAATTCTGTCTTCCTAATTTCTATCCTTATGTCTTATTTTAGTATTTGTATTGTCCTTATGAACCATTCTGGATGTTCTCCATTGTCATTCCTGGGAGCCTTTTAGAATTTATTGTAATAATTTCTCCTTCTTTAGTTACTCTTGTGTCTCATCCCTTCACTCTATAATAGGCATTGTACTGGCTCCTTTTCTAGTTTGTTTGATCAGCTAGGTGGCGGAGTGGGTAGCACAGTAGACTGGAGGCCAGAATGAACTGAATTCAAATCCAGATTTAGACACTTACTTGTTGTGTGATGCTGAGCACATCACTTAATCTCAGTTTCCTCATCTGTACAATGAAGACAATATTTTAAAGTTCTCTGCAAGCCTTAAAATTCTATATAAGTGCTAGCTTTCATCATTATTATGATTAGTCATATTTTGGCAATAACTTTAATGATTTTCTATGATACCCTTCTTACAAATGGCCCTTCCCTGCTATAGTAGATATAACAATGATTCATTCTGTTCACAGCTGCTCATTCTCCCCCATCCAGACAATGGCAAGTTCTATGAAGCCCTCTGTTAAGGGATTTATTTATTCAACTGTTTCAGTGCAGAATTTAGATTCCAGGAAGAATCCGCACTTGGTCCTATATGCGATCTATTTTTTGATCCAGAATAACTTGTTTTCTAATAGTTTTCACAAGTCCTACTTTTGGGAGAAACCCCCAAAGTGAAATTTTAAAAGAATAAATGTAAAGTTTTACCCTTGAGTTCTAAAAGTCAACATTACATGTATGAGATAGGGGAGCACATAGCTATGTAGAAGCATTTATGATAAAGATTTAGGAATCTGAGTATGTTTAAGTTCAATATAAATCAATAATAAATATGATCTTACAAGAGAGTGGGCATCTAGGATCAGGCAAACAACAGTCTTCCATGGTCAAATCATATCTGAAGTATTTTTTTTCATTTCTGGGACTTGACTTTTACAACATATATTGATAAGCTAGAACAGAGGTACCAAGCACTGAGCCTGCACTCAATTAAAATATAACTGAGAAACATTTAGAAAAAAGAAATAAAACATAGGCTATTTATCACATTTGTAAACTAAGTCAATTTGTGGTCCAAAGGGATCCTTATGTATTTTTTTTTTGTCATTGTTTGGTTATTTCAGCTATATTGGACTCTTTGTGACCTTGTTTGGGGTTTTCTTGGCCAAGATACTGGAGAGATTTGCCATTTCTTTCTTCACCTCATTTTACAGATGAAGAAACTGAGGCAAACAAGGCTAAGTCATTTGCCCAGGGTTACATAGCCAGATTTGAACTCAGGAACATGAGTCTTCCTGACTCCAGGTTAGATATTCTATCCACTGTGCCACCTAGCTGTCCCTATGTATGGTTTAGCAGCCTCCATTTCTATGAGTTTGACACCACTGAGTTAGAGAACTGCTAAGATGGTGATGGTACTTGAATTAATGCTATATTAGAATCAGCTAAAGGAACTAAAGATGTTTCAGTCTAGAGAAGAGAAGGCTTTGGGGAGTCATAATGTGTGTCTTTCCAGTGTTTGAAATGTCATGTAGAAAGACTGGATTGCTTCTTGGCTGTAGAAGGCAGAATCTGGAGTGTGGGGAGAAAGCTCCTAGACAGATAAAGCTTGCTGAAGATCTTCCTAACAAGTAGAGTTACCCAAAGTAAGATAGACAGCCTCATTAGGTAATGACTCCCTCTCACTGGGGAGTCTCCATGCAAAGGCTAGATGTCAACTATGTGTGACAGGGGATGCTTGTTCAGTTGCACACCATACTAGTGCTTCTCAGAGGTACCTTCCAATTCTAAGCCACCGCAATTCAGTGACTCTGAAGCGGAAAGTCTGTCAGACAGAAATTCTATCCCTGGCTGAACAAGCCTCTATTTATAGGACATTATTTGGAGCTGCTGGTGGAAGTAGCTGCTAAGATGTTCTCCTGGGGGCTTCCCAACAGCATCGTTTGGCTGATTAGTTTGCAAAGGTGATATTGTCCACCATCTGCTGTCCTAGTTTATCTGCTTTAGGAATTGACAACATGATAGAAAGGGAGTGTTTACATTAGGATTGGCTGCCTGGGAGTCAAGTATATCACTGTTCCTTATCACAGTGGCCAGTGTTAGGAGGTAGGCCAGCCACTGCATATGTAACCTGGGACTGAGCCATAAAATATAAACAACGGAGCATGGGACTGTGTAATGTTAGCAATGGAAGGACCGGTAACTGTCTTTTTGTCCAGTGCCCTCATCAAAGAATACTGTCAGGTCGAGCAGGTTTTACAAGGAGCAGAGCAAGTGTTGCTGTTGGGCCTCCACACAAACAACTTGATTTTGCTAGTCTCACTGGGATCATTTCCTCTCTTGCCAAGCACAGCTGTAGACTCAGTTATTCTGGGCATGGTGGTAGGGGATGAGAGAGGCAGTGTGGTACAGTGGGAATAGTTCTGTACTTTGAGTCAGAAGAGTCAGAAGGGTACTGGGGCTACTCCTGGCAAATTGGATTCCTGGCAAATCACCCTAATCAGGGTCAAATCACCTCAGTTAGGTCCTTATAAAAGGATATATTCTTTCAAACTGGGACTCAGTCAAAAGGCCTCACCCAAGGGCCTAGAAGGCCACATGTGACCTCAAGGTCTTAGCTTCCCCACCTTCTTGGCTTCAGTTACCTCAATGATATCTATATCTATCTATCTACGTGTGTGTGTGTGTGTGTCTCATAAATACATATATATGAGAATTTTAGAATGGATAATAATAATTAACATACAATAGTGCTTAGTATGTTCCAGGCATTTTGCTAAGTGCATTACCATTGTCATTTGATCTTCACAAAACTTTGGGAAGTAGGTGCTCCAATTATCTCCATTTTTGTTGTTGTCATTCCGTCATTTCAGTTGTGTTCAACTCTTCCTCACTCCATTTGGGGTTGTCTTGGCAAAGATACTGGAGTGGTTTGCCATTTGCTTCTCCAGCTCATTTTCCAGATGAGAAAACTGAGGCCAACAGGATTAAGTAACTTGCCCAGGGTCAGACAGCTAGGAAATGTCTGAAGTCAGATTTGAACTCATGTCTCCTTGAATACAAGCTCAGTACTCTATCCACTGTACCACTTAGCTGCCAGTTTTACAGGAGGAAACTGAAGCAAATAGGGTTTAAGTGACTTGTCCAAGGTCACACAGGTTACTATGTGCCAGGAGAGACAGTGTTTCATAGGGAATAGAGAGCTTGCCTCAAAATCAGGAAGACCTGATTCAAGGCTTGCCTCTGACCCATGCTGACCGTGTGACTATGGGTAAATCACTTACCTTCTTAGTCTTCTAAGAGTGTAAGTTGCAGGTAATGTGCGGCAGTGGTAGAGGGAGCTACTTCACCCTGGAATTTCTTGCACTGGGGAATTTACTTCCCCCATCCCTGCCCTGTGTGTGTGTATGTATGTATGTATGTATGTATATGTATACGCATAATATATACAAAATGAATATAAGGTAGATATGAATATAATAAATATATAATGGTATATCATATAAATATAGCATAATATAATGTGAATATTATATTAATATAATGAATTAAGGGAGAGAGGGCACTTGCAATCAGGGAGATTGGTAAGAGCTCAAGTAGAAGATGGCACCTGTGTTGAGTCTCAAAGGAAAACAGGGCTTCTAAGAGGCAGAAGTAAGGGCCAGGTTTTGAGAAGCTTTAAATACAAATCAAAGGTGTTCCTGATGAGGTAACAAGAAGTCACTGAAGTTGTTGAAATGAGGTTGGTCAGACCTGTGTTTTAGGATGATCACTGAGAGTTACTAAGGCTGCTGTGGTAGAGGGTGGATTGGAGAGAAACTTGAGGCAAGAACATCAAGGAAGAGATGACCACAGTTGTCTGAGGGAGGTGGCCTGAACAAGAGGGCCTAAAGTGGTTAGGTGTGGGGGTGGGGAGGGGCTGTGAGTGGAAAGGAAAGGATTATATACAAGAGATAGTGTAGAGAAATAAGGCTGAATATCAAGCCAATCTCAAGCCTAAGCAGCAGTAAGAAAGGGCTCTTGACTTAGTTTTTAGACTCAAGGGTACTGGGGCTACTTCTGGGCATATGGAGCTATGGTCTCAGCCTAGTAGAGGGGGAGTTTATTAATGGGCTCTGTGTATGGGCCTTGGGGCACCTTTGGCTCTCTCCTGCTAGGCAATTAACCTGTTTCCTTGGCAGATTCCAAGCCACAGATGACTCTTGCTTTCAAAATCATAGTCTGATTTTGTCCTAAATACCATGGACAGTGAAGAACACAGTTCCTGCCCTCTGGAAACTTATAAACCTAGTTGCCAAAACAGACATGAATCAACTAAAAAATAATGCCAGACTATGTATAGCTAAATGTCAGCTTGTGTTTCAGGCCACAAGCATTATTATAGGAATTTAGAGGAGAAGGTTCACTAGGGACTGGGTAATGAACTTTGAACTGAGCATTGATAGGTAACCATGATTTAGAAAGGCTGGGGAAATATGAAAAACTTGTTCACAGAAATGAGTGTGCCATGTCTGGGGGACTGTAAGAAGACTGGCTTGGTAGCAGTAGGTTTTCTTGTGGGGGAAGAGTGGGAATGCTCCCCTTAAGTGTAGGGTTAGAGGAACACAACTAATATGAGTGTCAGTTGAACTTTAAGGGCTCCTACTATTTAAAGCAGATTTGTACTGACTTCAAAGGTCTACTTTTGTCAGACTGAGTCATCCTTTGGCAATTTCCCAATGTCCTGTAGTAGAATACTGGAAGGGGTGGCAGGTAAGTGTCCAAGGACCTTATGGTGGTGTGGAGTTCTCCCTGCTTTGTTGCACATAGCTATCACATGTCCAGTAAAGGCAACAAGGAACTAGCATGCTATGTACATAGTCCATTCTCAGACCCTGTTCTAGTCTACAGCTAGGATCCAGAGTATATCTGAGAGGAAACCTGGGCTGTGATGACATGTCCTGTACATTTTGCTTCAGAACTGACTCTGGTCCCTTATTACTGAGGATGATTAACCTAGATTTAGGTATAAGTAATGTCTAGTAGTAAGATAAGTGGGCAATTACACTGTGGCTATGAATAAAAGTAAAAGACCATCCCTAATCTTAAGGAACTCACAGATTTGATAACATGGAAGCTGGAAAGGCAAGGTGTAACCAAATGATAGAAGGCTCTGAACACTAGGCTGAAGAGTCATGCAAGGTTCTTGAACACGGAGGGATACATGGATGTCATGTTTCAGAAATCATTCATAAAACATGTGCTTAATCAGGAGAGTTAAAGGATAGATGGGAAGAAGTTGGGGATATATCTTTCTCCTGTTGTACAGTGAACAGGATGACATATTTTAATCCAAGGATGACTGATAAAACACTTAGACATCTGTTCACTCTGTTTTTGCTGAGTGTGTTACAGTCTCATTCAGGAGGGGCTCATGTGTGTGCATGTGTGAAAAAGATATCATGAATAGAGTGATGAACTTGGAGTTGAGGAGATCTGCCTTGGACACTTATTTTACCAGTTGTGGTGAGGAGTAAGTCACTCAGTTGGTATCTGTCTCACTTTCTTCTTTTATAAATTGAGGGGGTTAGACTCTGAGGTAGGGAATCTGTGACCTTCTAGGTCCTTAAGTGTGGCCCTTTGACTGAATCTAAATTTCACAGAAATCCTTTTCTTTTTAAGGGGCCACATGTGGCCTCGAGGCTGCAGGTTCCCCACCCCTGGTCTCGATGGCTTCTGAAGTCCTTTCTAGCTCTGAGGCAGGCACAGAGAGGGTAGATTAGTCTGGCCATACTTGGTGCCAACTTAATTTAATCAAAATGCCACAGCAAAAAAAAATCACTGCCTGTTCAGAGCTGATTGGTTGATGATTCATAGTTTTGACTCTGTATCTAAACAATCCCATTGAAATTAATCAAGGTATGAATTCTCCCTCACTGAAGGAAGCCATGTCTCATGTGTTATCACAGGATTTAGAAAATCCTTCTGGCCAGAACACAAGTATTCTCATCCATACAGACGAAAGTTGAATAGAAAAGTGCCCCCTGAAGACCCCTTTTCATAAATTAGCACACATTCCTTATTGTATCTCTGTGCTTGGTTCTGAATAAATCATGAAGTGTAAATATCTCATAATTCCATAAAATGAATGGCTATTTCCCCAGTGGAATGTGTTTTCAAAGGGATTTGAGGGAAGGAAGCATCAATCTTCATTTCCTTCCTTTTCCTTTGTGCAGCTAACATATCATATCTCAGGGAGTATTTTGCCACTGAACATAAAACTTTTTGTTCAAAAAACCGCCCATTTCTTTGCGTAAATGATTCATCTTATCGCAGCCTCACACACATTTTCTAATTATGAAATACTCCCAGATCACTTTTAGTTTGCAATACATTTTGTTGTGAAGAAACCAAGTTTTGAATCCCTCATTCTCCATATTACAACACTCTATCAGTCAATCGATTTATTAAGCCCCTATCATGGTATCAGACATAATGCAAACATTGTAAAAGAAGCAGAAGTATCCTTTGCCCTCAAGGGACTTATGTTCTATCAAGGTGATGATAGTTATAAATATAATTGTACAAAATAATTCAAGAGAATTTGAGGAGAGGAGAGGAAAAGGCACTAGCAACTAGATTGAGAATCAAGAAGGGGCTTATTTCGAAGGTGAGATCTGCATGGACCTTAAAAGAAACCAGAGATTCTGAGAGGCAAAGGTGGTGGTATCATTTGTCCCTCATTTTCAAAGAGACATCACAGAATGATATCTTGACTTGCTTGTGAATTGGATTTAAATGAGGCACTTATACGAAATCATCAACCTTACTCTGTCTTCCAGAGTCACTGAAGTCCAGTGGCCAGACAAAAGTTAAGATGACCTTTGGTGTCTTTGAGGCCCAATGAAGCTCTAAGGACTCTACATCTTTCCCCTAACTAACGGATGGCTTTGAGGCTTGTCTATTGCCCTCAACCTGGTTTAGCCCATCTGCCGAAGCAGTTTCACCAACATGTGGCAGCCGCCTCACATGCTACAGCTTCTTGAAACCCACAGGTGAGAGGCAAAAGTAAGGAGAAATTGGATGCCAAGAGTGAGAGATAACCAGTGCAAAGATAGATAGGTATAGGCAAAAGAACCCTGCAGTAGGAGTTAGGAGGTCTGGGTTCTCACCAGTACTAGCTTATGTGACTATGAGCAAGTTACTTGACTTTTCCAGGTTTGAGCAGTCACACCTTCCCCCACTCACGGAGCAGGTCCCTCTGGGAATAGTTACTTTAGCTCCAAGGTACCCTTGCACCCACATTTCCTAAAACCATAGCTCACAATAATGCGTGTGTCAATAATAGTCTGCCAGAAGATTCAGTCGAAAGCAAAGGCATTTGATGATATGATATTAAGAAAAGTAGCATCAATATAGTTCTTCCATGAACCTGGGTTACATAAGCTCACAAAGTCACACACAAAGGAGTGACCTCTGACATTGCAAGACTGCTGATGTCTTCCTGTGATGTCATTACATAACTCCCAAGATACCTCTTCCCACTGATCTCATAGTTTGTTAGATGCTCTTCTGATAGGTAAGTCAGTCGATGGAACTCAAAGCCAAAAGCTTTGTAGCCAAGAAAACCTGAATTCAAATGAGACTCCAGACACTTACTGTATGACCTTATTCAGGTTACTTAACCTCAGACTGCCTCAGTTTCCTCAACTGTAAGATGGACATAATAATACCACCTACTTCCCAGAGTAATACCAACTTACTTGATCCTCACAACCCTAGGTAGGTATTAGCCCCACTCATATCCAAATCACTCACAATTCCTCTTTTGAAGTCACTGATAATCTTTGAGAAGGAAGAGACAACTACAACATATAAAGTACTTAATACAATGCCTGGTACATAGTAGGTGTTTAATAAATACTTGTTCCCTTCCCTTCCTCAGTCTGCATGGGCTGCTGCTGGGTTAGCTGTATGGACTCTACCACTACTCTGCCAGATAACTGCTCATAAGGACAGTGCTTATTGGAGCTCCAAGGGATGCTACTTGGCTGTTTATTGCTTGCCCTGTTGAGGGAAGAGAGGTTTGTTTCCACATTCTTTTAGCTTAAAGTTTCTAGGATTTTTCTTGTTAGAGATTTGGGGGTGGGGGGGAAGGACAGAAACTCTTACCAAGGAATAAAACAAAAAACCTTAGGTTCTCTTGTCTTGGCTACAAAGCCTCTCATCTCCAAGGCAGGGGGTTCTCGGCCTGGGGCGCCAATCTCTTTAAAACAAAGAGAAAGGTAGCTTGTGCCCTCAGGCTTCAACTTTTCTTTGGATTAGCCTTGCAGGTCCCAGTCTATGGGATCTCCATAGGCAGCCTTGATTTAGGTCAAGGTAAGAGTTGTACATGCCCCCCATCCCAAATTTTAATCTCTGGAGACCAGGTGGTTAACCAGGTTATTTGTCCAACCACTAATAAACACTTCTGGAATTCAGTTTCCCAGATTTTTAAATCCTAAATCGCTGGTTTTCTGAAGTAGTTCAGTGGGTGGGGAATAGGCGGTGGAGACAATGCCCAGCCCAGGGAGTAAGGTCTTTGTCTCTTCCATCTGCTCAACCTCTTTCCTGGCCCTTTCATATGTAAATGCAGCCATAGAAGGCCTGAAAGGAGCCTTGTAGCACATTCTTACATCTGTAAAATGGATGTACCAGACTCTTCTTTGTTCTCCCTGGAGTCAAACCAAGAGAAACACCAAGTAAGGCCCCCTCCTTTGTCTATCTCTCATGCTCCAATTTTCCTAAGCTTCACTAATATTAGGAAAAAGACCTGATTAGGCTCAATTTCCAACTCTACCACTTACTAGCTGTGTGAAACTGGACAAGTCATTTCACCTTGTTTGCCTCAGTTTCCTCAATTGTAAAATGAGGATACTTCTACCTCCTAGGGTTATTGTGAAGATGAAATGAAATAATATTTTCAAAATGCTTACTTAGCACATTGTTGTCATTGTTCGGTCACGTCTGACTTTTTGAGACCCCATTTGGGGTTTTCTCAGCAAAGATATTGAAGAGGTTTGCCATTTCTTTCTCCACCTCATTTTATAGATGAGGAAACTGAGGCAAGCAAAGTGAAGTGACTTGCCCAGGGTCACACAACTAGTAAGTATCTGAAGTCAAATTTGAACTCAGGTTTTCTTGACTCCAGGCCTAGTGCTTTACCCACTGTGCCACCTAGCTCGCCATAATAGCACTCAATAAAGACTTCTTTCCTTCTTTCCCTGAGCAAGTTACTTAACCTCTCTTTCCCTAGGTTTTCTCATGTATAAAATAGGGATACTTATAGTCACCACCAACCCTCCTCCCTGCCTCGTTGTTGTAAGGATTAAATGAGATAATATTTATAAAGTGCTTTGCAAACCTTTAAGCTAAATGCTAGCTAGATAAATGAAGAAATTCTAGTGCTATTATAACTAGCTAGGGTCTCCTTCATCCCTGTAAGTGCCTATATACTGCCCCCAAGATATGCTGAATGCCCACAATAGATCTGGAACTACAACACCTTTATCCATAATGTTATTACTGAGTTAATCCCCAACCTCCTTGGTTAGAGTCCTGGGTCTGCCATGGCTGTGTTCTGGTTATCTGCAATGTGCCTTGGCCTCACTCTGGAAAAATGAGGATGAAAACAGAGTGCATTTAGGACACAGAGAGAGAACTCGGTGAACACCAAACTGAAGTGGAAAACCCCCTTCTTCTCCACCATAGTCTTGAAACTGCATACATATAGCTCAAATAATAATTATGTTAGTAATAACATCAAATTCAGTAATACCTCATGCAAATGGTACTGAGTCCTCATCTTTTGGATATTGAAGTCCTAAGTGTTCTAGCTTACTCTAGAACTCCAGTTCCTTGAACCTTGCCTGACCCCTTCGGATAGATCTGTCCCCTAGCAACATGGGCCTGACTCCCAGATGCCAAGTTTTGTTCTTCCTTTTGAGTTCTCAGCAACCAAACAAAATCTTCAGCTTCAAAGCATGCGATTTCTGGTAAGCTCTGAGTCGTCTGCAAAATTGCTTTTCCTACATGCGGCACTGCTTCTGCCTCCCGCTGATGAATGACCCTGCTAGTGGAACACAATTTCCACTAAACCAACAAATAGTTGTTCTAAAGGCTCCAAGACTGCCTGCATTCCTCCAACAAAAGCTTCCCTCTCCTGCTCATTAATCCTTGTAAGTGAGATCCAAAGGATGGGGAAAGTTCCAGTTAGCTCAGGTCTTTGCTGGACTGTTTCCTGGCTGTGTCCTATAAGGCTAAGACTGGGAAAAAGCAAGGAGGACTCATTTGGGTCAGGAGATCTGCAGTAGTGAAGGGTGGGGCGCATCTCCAGGTGCCCTTGGAATACAGCCCTGGGATTCTAGTCAGAGAGGGTCAGATGTAATCAGCTGTATCAACTGTAGGACCCCTGAAGAGTCATACCAAAGAGAAATCAACAAATTCTAGGGAGTTCCGAGTATCCAAGTTTGGAGGGGCCTTAAACTGGACAATGTGGTGTCTGTTGTTCTAATATGTCTATTAGAATATAGAATATGAGAATTGGAAGGGATCAGAGAAAGAATACAATTCAACCCCCTCATGTTATATAGGTGATGAGACCAAGCCCCAGAGGGGTAGTGACTTGTCTAGTGTCACCTATCTTCTTTACCATAGAGTTAGGGAAAGAGAGTCTGGGTTTCTTGAATCCTAATCTAGAGTCGTCATTAATACAATTGGGGGCAGATAAGATGCTTTCTTTAAAGTCAGGTGCCTCCAAGGAACTGGGCTTTCTATGGCCTATTTTCCTTTTGGTTGGAATTATTCTAGGTGTTGGCTATATTTCTTTTTAAAAATTGTTATTGATAGCTTTTCTTTATAAATCACCTTCATTTCCGTATGTCCCATGCCTTCCCTTCCCCAGAGAGCCATTGTCTGTAACAAAGGAAAAGAAAGAAAAAAGAAAGAAAGTACAGTTCAGCAGAACAAACCAAAACATCAATTGAGTCTGGCAGTATACACACAACTCTGTACTCATATTCCCCTATCTCTTCTTTGAGACCAAACTCAGTCATTATAATTATATGCTGTTCACTGTTTCCGTCATCGTGGTTCTTCACATTTACATCGTTATAGACATTACATAGATTGTCTTCCTTGTCCTGAACCAATAACTTTATATCTTCCCTGGGTTTTCTGTATTCATTATATTCATTTTTTCTTACAATATAGTACCATAACTTCTTTAACTAGTCTCCAATCAATGGGTATCTACTTTGTTTCCAATTCTTTGCTACTGCAAAAGGCACATCTATAAATATTTTGGTATATATATAGAGCCTAGTGATCACTGATCTCCTTGGGGTATTTGGAATTCCACTACCAGTGGAATCTTTGGGTCAAAGAATATAGGTGTTTTAGATACTAATTTCATAATTCCAAATTGCTTTCCAGAATAATTGGATCAATTCATGACTCTGCCAACAGTATTTTAGTGTGTTTTTCTTCCCCTTTTACAGATGAGGAAGTGGAAAAAAAATGTAAGGAACTTGCCCAAGATCACACAGCTAGGAAGTGGCAGAACTGGGTCCCAAACCCCGGTTCTCTGACTCCATGTTCAATGGCCATTTACATATCATAGTGATGCAGATACAAACAGTGCCCTAAAGGTTAAAAATCATATTAAGGGTTGCTTTTCCAGTATTTTGTGAGGCCCCTGGTTTGTTCTATAACCTGAAGGCACCCTAAAGTCCTTTCCCCCTTTATCTTGAACCTGTACCAAAAGAATTACTTTTGTGTCCCTTATCCTGTGTTCCTTGCATCCTTTAATTTTTAACCTGTATCTACCAGCTCCGTCCTTAAATCCTTGAACCATAAAGAATTTCTTTTGTCTTCTTCATCCTATATCATCTTGTCTTTTCTTTGATTTTTAACCTCCATAAAAGCTTTTGGGACTCCATCACTATTCTGAAATCTCTATGTGTACATGCCCTCCCCAGATATCAGGGTCTCATTTTGCTTTCTTGCTGGGAGACCCATATTGTTTTTGCATCAATAAAGCTCCCAATGGCTACAGAGAAGGTCTATGTGAATTCTTTCACACCTGAATTGGCTCTATCAACTCTAAACCTCATCAGTAGGACACGGTGGACACAATCCCATATTTGTGATTTTGTTCCTTGTGCGAATTCACAAATTCTGAGCTCCCTCCCAGGACCACTCTCCCCCTTCTTTGAAGGTTAGAGCTCTCTGTAGGTGCCAGATAGGATGGATGTTCCAAGAAGCCTTCCTCTGCTCAGTTGAAGGGTTTATCAGATAGAAAAATTGGAGAATCTGTTAGTGTGGATCACACATGTGAAGGACAGATCAGAATTTCCACTGTTTGTCAAGACTTCTAGGCCCCCTCTCCAGACATCTGCCTCTAAGGAATCAGATACGGTTCCTTTCTTCTCTCCCTTTCTCTGTCTTCCCTTCCTTCCCTCTGCACCATAGCCAGGATCTGGTGCCACAGCTGATAGCTCACTCTCAGGTCTACTTCCTGTCCCCTTGGTAACTGAGCCTTGGCTCTGGCCAAAGCACTGCATATTCCACATGGCTGAGTCCATTCCCTCAGGGTACCAGGCTGCGGCTGGTTTCTGGCCATTCATCCAGCCTGTGCATCTTGCAGCATCTGGGTTGCAGATCCTCCCTCCTCCCAGTCCATAACCCAAGAGGAAGAAGCACAAAATGGCTTATAACTGTGCTCACAGGCAGAGAGAGATGGGACTTGGATTTCATTTTCAATTCACCACATCTTGGTAAAGTTAAACTGAGAGCAAAACAAGATCAAAGAAAGCAGTGGAAGAGGGGGAAGGGAGAAAGGAACTTTCAGCTTCAGGGAGTTCTACATTTGATCAAATGAGATGAAGGCTCTAAAGCACTTAGCAAACCTTAGGGCTTTATGGAAATAGTAGCTCTTATTATTAATAGCAGTATACTCATCTGTCACTATACACACTGCCCCTTTACAGGTTTTTGCCTTAATAGACAATAGTGATATATCCCTATTTTTAACTGTAGAGACAGTTAGCAAAGTGGGAGATGAGGAGTATGCTATACATACAGCTTACCTATGTATGAGCAAAGCATTTGCTACAATATGTCATACGGGTCGTGCGGAGAAATGTAGGCTTGCCCATCATACGCTGAAATAAATTCAGAATAAGGAGTAAGGGTTCTGTGGTAACCCAGAAGAGAGTGCCCACTGAAGTGAGTGCCCCAGACATCTGGGCTATTTCTCATTCAAGTCAATGACTTGGATGAAGGCATAGATTGAATGTTCAACAGTGATGCAAAGCTGGGAGGGAGGGCTTATGCATTGGGCCAAAGTCAGAATCCCAAAAAAGCTTGACAGACTAGAGCATTGGGTGGAAATTGAATAAGACAACTTAGTTAGAATAACACTTGGATGAAAAGAAAGTCAACTTCAGAAGTATTATAGAGGAAACATTTGTTTCAAATATAGTGGCTTTTAGGAGCATATAAGTTCAGCTAGGTGGAGCAATGGATAGAGTACTGGGTCTTAAGTCAGGAAGACTCATCTTCCTGAGTTCAAATTTGACTCAGACATTTACTAAGCTGGGTGACCCTGGGCTAGTCACTTCGCTGTGTTTGCCTTAGTTTCCTCATCCATAAAATGAACTGGAAAAGGAAATGGCAACCCCCTCCAGTATCTTTGCCAAGAAAATCCCAAATGGAACCATGAAGAGTCAGCCATGACTGAGCACCAACAAAACAACGAAGTCCAACGTGTTATCAAGGGTGGGATATGGCAGACCAAAAAAGAAAAGAAAAACCAAATGTAGTCTTGGGGCTATCATAAGAAAGGAAAGGCTTTCAGGAACAAAGTGGGCATTTGACTGCTGTCCTCTGTTCAGACCATATCTAGAATGCATTAGATCCAATTCTGAAAATTACAGTTTAGGAAGGCAATCGATGAGCTGCAGAGTGTCCAGAGATGGGCAACTAGGATGATGGAGGGGCTGGGCATGTTTAACTCAGAGAAGAGAAGGCTCAGGGGGATAATAATTGTGTCCAAGTGTTAAAGAGCTATTATGTCTATAAGTAAGATGAACTGCCTTGGGAAGTAATGGGATTCCCCCTTGTTGGGTATGTTGGAATAAAGATTCCTATTCAGGTACAGGTTGGACTAGAGGAGGCCCTTCCAGCTCAGATTCTGTCATTGCATAACTATTTCCTGCTAGTGAGGGACACCTTTACATTATAGCCCTGAAGTACACTCAGACGCAGAGGACTATACTACATACCTTAAGTAGAAGATACATTTACCAAGTGCCCCTACTGCCTGGTCCATCTCCTTCGTGCCTTGTGATTATTATTCAATTGGTTTTTACCTCCATGATCTTCACCAGCTAGGTAGCTCTCCATGGTCCTTCACCTTTACATCTTATCTTACCAAGATACATTCACTTCCCCACAGATATGCCATCTTTTTTCTCTTTTCAGTTAGTGCTATTAACTACCCAGTTATTTTAGTGTTTAATATATAGTGGAAAGGGATGGGTGTTTTTCTGTACACTAAATTCTCACTTAAGAGGATAATATCTGGCTATGAATTCATGTAGAATTCATGATCTTTATAATTTTTCTGGAAATGGAGCCCCAAGGTCTATTTTTAAAATATGGCAAAAGCAAATAAACAGTCTCTATAGCCATGAAGCATCTTCTGCAGTGATCATCCTCAGCTCTTGTCCCTTAGGATGAATCTAGTTGTGTCTTGACTTACTGCCACTCTTAACCTGGGGTCTGTGAACATGTTTTTTTTAGTATTTTGATAACTTTTTCATTGCGATTAGTTTTCTTTTAATATTCTGTATTTTATTTTATGTATTTATAAGCATGATTCTGAGAAGGGACCATCTGCCAAAAGGAACAAAAATGGGCTGAAGACATTAAAACAGGTTGCAATTCCTGCTGTAGGACCTTCAAAGAGCTAAGATTATGTGTGTATATGTACATGCATATAATACATATATATACATACATATATGCACACATGCGTATTTATGTATATATACATATATACACATATGTGTGTATGCGTGTGAGTATACCCCACATACACACACACATGCTGTTGCATTGACAGAACATTATTGTCCACATCTGAGCTTTTGAGAGATCAGGCCCTTCAAGGGGTAAAAAGTAGCATGCCTTGTATGTGACTGGCTTGTCAAGACATGGCTCATTGAAACAATGGCTGAACATGGCAAACTGGCATACACCTTGGGGCCTTGAACAGCTCTTGCCATACTCTGACATTTACAACCCTGGATTATGCCTAAAAATTCAAGTTTCCTGACCCTATCTCAGCTGGATCCTTTGTCCCAACCTGGGGGTCATCTCCAGTCATGCTGACCTGTCTTGCTATTGGACTCTGATGACACAGGAGGAGAAAGTGAGGCTGATGACTTTGCACAGCCCTGCCTCCCTTAAATCCAATTCACTTTCAAGTCAAGACATCACTGTCCTGAAGTCATTGGTCCTTTTGGAGAAGAAAGGACAAAAATACCAACCCCCACACTGGCTGCCTTACCTATGTTCCTGTTTCATCTTTGGCCTGACAGCTAGGTTCCTACCCTCTAGGTTTGACAGTGTCTTAGTAACTTTCCTCCTGGTTCCTTCTCCTGTTTGAAGAAACAGCTGCTATCTATGAAGTCTCTATGAAATGAACGCCAAGTAGTCTATAGAGAGTGGCAAGATGTGACCATAACGTTCAGGGCTGTCCATGCTAACATTGTGAAGGTGACAGAATTTGTCTTTGTTGTCCCCTGTGCTTCTTTGCCCTATTACCACATCTTTTCCCATCAACTAATGACAGCCACCAACTGGGGGATTGTCTGTGGTCACTTAACTTCAGTTTCTTCTTCTGTAAAATGGGGGGCAGGTAGAGTAGATGACCTCTGAGCTACCTTCCAGCTCTGATCCAATGATCTTGATGATCTCAGAGATCTCTTCCAATATCTATCATATTCAAAACCTCTCTTGGCCTCATTTTCCTCATCTGTAAAATGAAAGAGTGGCTTGCTAAGTGCCTTCTGGAAGTATCTTCCTGTGATCCTACTTATGCCTATGACCACCCTGGGTCATTTTTAAAGTTTCTCAACATTTCAATTTGGTCAATGACCTCCCAATGGGAATGGACTAATGAGCTCTGTTTTGGGAAGTTTGCTCATTGATTGTGCCAAACACCATTTACTAAGAAATAAAATCAAGAGAAAATATAATAAGAACTGGTCAGAGAAAGGAGAGCCAACATTCTGTCTGCATTGGCCTTCATGGAGGGATAGAATAAAACTAATTCTACATCAGTTGAGTCTACCCTTGGAGTTCTCCAGTAATAGGGACAAGCTGTTGGAAATTCTTATAGTCTTCAGCTCTGTTCGCCTTGTGATAAAAGACTGAAGTAGGGAAGTTCTCTGAAATGGGCCGGAGGAAGCCACAGGAGATGGAGTCATGACCCTGAACAGTACCAGGTCTAGTCTCTAACTTGCTGAACTGATCAGCCACAGATACATATAAAGTATGTATGGGTAAGATATAGAAAAGTCCCACTCTGTGAGAACACATTAATCACTTCATTTCTGTCCATCTACTGTACAATAATAACTTCTGTTCATTATGATAGCCCTACAAGATCTTGAAGTACCTTCTGACTCTTCAAAGAAGGACACAAGAAAAATGAACATAGTTTCAGGAAGTAAGGGAATAAGGATTCAGGAGGCACCTACTCTGTGCCATACATAACACTAAGCATTTTACAAATATAATCCCATTTGATGCTCACAACTCTAGGAGAAAGGTGCTATTTTTGTACCCATTTTATAGTTGAGGAAACTGAGGCATATAGAGGTTGAATTATTTGCTCAGGATCACTCAGGTAGGAAAAGTCTAAGGTTGGATTTGAACTCAGGTCTTCCTGACTGCAGGCATTGTGCCACCTAGCTGCCTCAGTATTTTATTATCTTTCCATCCTTTGAACAGAGGTGATCTACATACGGCATATAGTGTTACTTTGAGAATTTAGTGCTTCATAGTGCCTTAAAAGTCACATAGCTAGAGTTCGAATTTCAATGAAAGGGTTCTAACTCCAAATCCAGACCTATTTTTTTCCACCTCCACCATTCTTCTGTCTTTTAAGCAGAGTATTGACCTCCAAATACTCCATTTGTTAATCATTACAGTTAAAAGAAAATGGTTATTTCCATTCTTGGACACCATCAACTGTGGATAATTGTGTGAAAGCTGAATGTTTGAAATTCTGAATCTCAATTTCATTCCTTTGAGCATTAGAGTACCAGTGGTGAGTGTGATGTGATTCAAGCTTGAGCAAAGGCACTCAGGCCACTGCAGAGCCAATAATATTAAGGGATCAAGGCTAATGAGACTGATTGAGAACATACCAGTTTTTTGTATTTTCCATGACTTTGAAGGGATAACATATCCTTGATTGATGTCTATGGGATAAAATTTTCAGGAAAAAACACTCATAAATGAACAACTCTAGATGGCATATTGAAGGGAAATAGCAGTAGATTCATAGTAATGAGATTTTGGTCCATTTGATTACATTTTACCCTCTGTTGAGTCTCAGTTTCCTTCTTGGTAAAATGACAGGTTTGGACTAATTAATAGATTGGGTTTCTTACATCTCTGAACCTTATGAGTCTGATGATGGTTCCAAGTAATCTCACATCCATTTCACACAAGTACCTTTGACTTTGATGTACAGCTCATAAACTGAGGATCTCAAAGCAGCTACAAATTTTATTAACCACTGTGTGTCCAACATTGTGCTAGGGTTTGCAGCTTAGCCAAATTCATCAGAAGATATTATGATCCATCCCCTCATGGAGTTAACCAAGCAGGGTCAATGATGTAACACAGTAGACTTCTGAACAAGACACGATATTTCCACAGATCCACAGGATTAATACTCAAGGTTGGGAAGAGTTATGTATTGCCTTTGCGCACTACTTTGGCTATCTGCTGAATAGAAATCAGAGCCAAGTAAACCTTTGTGTTTCAAAAAGAGCATAATGCAAATATGGAGGTTCCCTAGGGAGGTTCCATTATGTGACTGTGTTTGTGTGTGCTTGTCCTGGTGAGCAGTGAGGTGTACAATGGTTAGACCACTGAACCTGACATCAGGAAGATCTAGTTCAAATCTAGTCATAGATACCCACTAGTTGTGTGATCCTGGGAAAAATTACAATCTCCATTTCCTCATCTGTAAAATGGGAATGGTGATAACAGGACCTATCTCCCAGGATTATTGTGAGGATAAAATGAGACAATATTTATAAAGCACTTTACAAACCTTAAAGAACTATATAAATGGAAGGTAGCTAGAGGAACTATACAAATTCTTCTTCAGGATAACAGCAAAAACTCCAGATTGAGGGAAAGGGGGGAAGGAATAAGCATTTATAAAGAACTTTAAAAAAAACAAATATCTAATTTGATCATCACAACCTTGTAAAACAAGTGCTATGTGCTATTTTTCTCCCTTTTACAGTTGAGGAAACTGAGGCAAATAAGGGTTATTTTTTCAGTCACACAGCTAATAAAGGTCTGAGGTTGGATTAAATTCAGGTCTTCTTGACTCCAGACCTATGCTCTCACCACCAAGTTGCCTTGTAAGGACAAAGCTTGAAATTATAGAAAACAAAGTAATGTGGTGGTTTGGGATCATTTCAGTTGATGTTAAGTTCAGCAACAGGAACAGGGCTTAGTATCTACAGGAAAAGATGATAGAAAGATGGCACTTGTACATTTTCATTCCTTACAGAAAAGTTGGACAGCTCTCCTCTTCATTCTTCCCCATTCCAAGATTTGTATGATACAAATCAGGCATTGATATTCTGTTATTTGATGCTTATTTTAATAACTATAAGAGAACTGTCATTCCCCTCCCCTCCACCAGAAGCTGCTGGTGGTACCAAGTATAGAACACTGAGCCTGGAAGACTTAGCTAGTTGTGCAACTCTGGGCATGTCACTTAACCTTTGATTGCCTCAGTTTTCTCAACTGTAAAATGGGATTAATAAAAGCACCTACCCTAAAGGGTAATCCTAAGAGTCAAATAAGATGATATTTGGAAAGCACGGTGCCTGGCTCATACTAGGCACTTAGTACATGCCTGTTCCCTGCTCCTCCATGAGATTTTGAGATAGACCCAAGTCTGAGTAGAGAGGGGCTTTCTCTGAACTACTCCCAGAGGCTTTAGAGCAAAGATCGTTCAACATTCATGGGGAGATGTTCTTGAACTTGGCTTCCCAGGGAATGCAATTGTGCATAGGAGTTTGAAAAAGGTAAAGTAACTGAATAAAAAGGAGACAGAAAAGAGAGGGCCTGGCGGCAGTATGGAAGACCAAAGAGCTGGTCTAGGACTTTCTCCTTCAATCCCATTTTGCCCAAGTTCGATTGTTTCTGATGTGTTGGTCACAATCTGTGATTCTGCACCTTAGGTCCTTCTTCCGGATCTGGGATAAATACTGAAGGGAGACTATTTCCTGACTCACAGCTTGGTAATTAGGAGTTTTTGCCCATGATCTTGATGAGAGATGAGTCCATCAGCTACTGAGGAATCTTTGGTCTAGGAAACTCACTTAGGCTAGAACTCTCAGAAAGGGCCGAGGCCTGAATGGTCATCTTCAGTCACAGATATTGGTGATAATCTGTACCTCCCTTCACTTTCCCCCATAATACCTTGTGGAGTTCAAACAAATTCTTAGGTCAGATCATAGAGGCAGCCAGGGATGTAGTTGAACGTCCTTATGATCACAGACTCAGCTAACATCAGAAAGCTGACCTCCTACACTGGCAGCGTTACCACATGGGACTACAACACGCAGTCACTTTAGGGAAACTCGCTGGGAAAGGCATATGTGCCATGCCCTTCCTGAGCCCTGAAGGCTTACTTGGATCTATTTGACCTTCATTCAGCACAGTCCACTATGCCCAAAGGGAAAATTCACTGCCATCAGTCACAGCCTTTCTTCCTCCTTATTATGCCAGCTACAGCCCATCTCTTTATTCCAGTAACAGTGGTGCAATTATCAGGTTATTTGCTGCTGGCTTCAATTCTTCCCCCTGTGCTAGTACGCATCAAGAAGGGTGTTTAGAATGTGACCAGAAGGCCAATACAGACCCTGCCCTCCCAGTCACAGTGATATATGCAAACTCCCTTAGGCTTACCAAATTGGAGATGACATTCCTGCTTTCCCTATTAAGTCTTTCTTCTCTGCCTGCCTATTACTTCAGACCCGGTATGAACCTTGTAGCTCATAGATTTGCTTAGCACTTCCACTGGTACCTTCCTCTCTTTTCTGATTCTCCTGGCAGCACACCTAATGGATTCATTTGGACTATCATATACCTTATGTATTCCCTTTGGATCATCCAGATAAATTAAGTGTGAAGACCTTAGGTTTTTTCTTGAGGGTTTACAGTTTCCTTCTGTCTATAACAACAGATCATTCTAGTTATTACCTTTTGGATATGTATATTCCACCCCTGCTCCCTCTGGTCTTGCTCATTTCCCAGACTTGACCCTCCTGAGGGAGGTGGAGGATTTTGATAGATGGGAAGGAAGAGGTTGAACTTTCAAGGTGGGGATACGGTCTAATCATTCAATTCAGCAAATATTGGTTATGAATTGTAAGCAATGAATTACCCAAGATGCCATAGAAGACATGGTATCTACCTTCATATCTGCCTTCACTGAACCAGGGGTGGGGAACCTTAGATCTTGAAGCCACATGTAGCCCTCTAGGTCCTCAAGTATGGCCCTTTGACTGAATCCAAACTTCACAGAAAAAATCTCCTTAATAAAAGGATTTGTTCTGTCAAACTTGGACCCAATCCAAAGGCTGCCCCCAATATATATTAGATATAATAATTAAACTATAAATTTAAAGGTCAAAAAATAGTCCAGGTTTGGAGGACAAACTTTACACTAGAGGAAAATCCAAATTTAGGTTTGATTAAAATAAGTTAACTGACAAATTTGTGTGTATGTGTGTGTGGGGGGAGGTTTGTCTCTATCCCTCACTAGTTGTTGGTAATTATATGGAAGTGGTCTATGCAAGTTCTTCTGTGTTGGGAGCATATTGACTGGAAAGAGAAGTTAGACACAAAACAGGAAACTAATAAAGTGACTGACACTAGCTGTGTGTAAGACCTAAGCAGTATTTCTGGTGATTGGCACCGCTACAAAAGAGAGAAACCCTCAACTTCCCTCATCTCCCCAAGAAGCTGATTTCTGCAAGTCTAAGATCATAAACATCGCCTTGCAAAAGAAGGCATTTGAAAGAATTAGCTGGCAACCCAGTGTATCAACTTATTGCAAATAGCCCAGGGGGATTCTGGTCACCCGGAGAATACAGGGGGGTACTGATGTTCCCCTTAACTGGAGGGAACAACTATTTCTCAGAGCCTTCAAGAGAGCTTTCTTAAGGTTGGCCACAATGCCTGTCCTTTCCTCCATAAAAGGACACCTGCATTTGGAGGGTCACTGCTGACTCTGCCATTCAAGGCCCTCCAAAATCTGGCATATTTGGCCTCTAGAACCATGTCTCACAGTACTCTCTTCTGTGAAGGCAACAACAAAGTTAATTACTACTACTTTTTATCATCCTGTCCTCTCGCATCCCCATGCTTTTGCATCCGTTCTTCTCCTAAACCAGAAAAATCCCTTCCCTAATTTCCAACTGCTGAAATGCCCACCTCTTTGTGATCCAGTGTGGTATGGTGAAAATAACACTGGACTTCAAATCAAAAGACTCAAGTTTACATCCTGGTTCTCTTACCTACTATGAGACCTGCGGTAAGTCATCTTTTTCTGAGCTGTAATTTCCTCATAATAAAATGGGGTTCCCAATGCCCACACTCCCTACCTTACAGGGTTGTGATCAAAGTACTTTGTAAACTATAAAATGCTAGAGAGATGAGTGTTATTAGTAGTAGAATTTGCTAACATTAACAGCCCAAATGGAGCATATTTTCTTCACAATTCTCTGATTAGGACACCATGGAATTCCAACACATTACTTCTGTCTCTAGGTCTATGCTTTGTATTCAAGTAATTTGCTCTTATTATTAAGTCACTAATAACTACTGTCTACCCATTGGTTAGGGCTTTCTTCTATCAGCATCATTATCCTCATTGTCATGGTCTATTCATATTTGCACTGGATAATGGAAATATTGTTTACAGGTTATTAAAGCATTGATTTTTGGAAACTCATCCCCCAAATGCCCTCCCTCTACAAGAAAGACTCACAAACGCAGGGAAATATTAATAATGGACAGAAAAAAAGGCTTGACTCTAATTCTAAATTTCCAAAGCTTCTCAAGCCATTGAATATACATGCTGATGTCCCCTGTTGTCAAGTGCCTTAGCTTAGAAGGTATTTACCAGAAAACTATTAGTGAGGCATTGATAAATATTGCATGAGGGCATAGCCCCATTTGCCTCGCTATTTATTTGTTTGCTGAAAGTCGAAATTGCAGTGGAAGTAGCAAATCCTGAAGTGGGGCTGGGAGAATTGCAACTGCATCCCATTAGAGGTGGTGAGAGGAGAGTAATCTCTCCCCTAGACAGTCTCTTAAGCTTTCTCCTTTCAACCGCCTGGGCAAAATGATAGAACAAGAAGACCTTACATATGTACAGCACTTTATGGTTACAGAGCACTTTCAATTTGATTCAGCTTTATTTAATTGAATTCCACTAGCATTTATTAGAAAGCTACCCAGGTGAAAGGCTCTGTGATCAGCACTTGGTATATGATGATGTATCACTTGGCACCAGCTTTGTTCTCCTGGTTTTAGGGAGGCCTTCTGGAAGAGGTAGCATTTTAGTACAGGCACAAAAGGAGGGAGGGACTTTGACAGACAAAAATAGGGGATGCAGTAGAGAGGATCTATTCTATGTCTCAGGAATGGTGGGAGCAGAATGCAGAAGAGTTTCAGATCTGGACAGTTTCGGATCTGTTGGGTAGCAGAATAGTGGGAGATAATGTGGTAAACACTAGAGCCGGCGGGATTTTAATGGGCCTTGAATGCTCAAATTAGGGCTTTTGGCTTCATTCCATGGGGAGTCAGTGAAGGTTCTTGAGTAGAGGAATAGCATAAACAAAGTCCTGTAGGAGAGGATGAAAGCAGCAATGTGAAGAATGGTTGAGATGGGAGAGTGTGGAGGGAAGAAGACTGAGAAAGAGAGGCATTGTGTTGGTAGGTATCATTACAGATGAGAAAACTGAGGCTCAGAAAGGTGACTTAAGTAGCTCAAGATCTCATAGTGGCTGAAGAGAGCTTCTAGCTTTCTTGAACTCAGTCCAGTGTTCTTTCTTTTTTACCATTCTGTTGTTCAAATACAAGAAGGTCCAAACCATAGAGTTGAGCCAGAGGTATCTGTTCCCAAGTGGTGCCATACTGACTTCTCAGATCTACCTGTAGATGCAGATGGTCAACCTAGGTCAATTCTCCAAAGTCCCAGTCCTAACTATGGTCCCTCTCAGCAAACAGCCCAAGCAAGTCAAGAATCCCATTGTACCAATTTGTCTGCTCAAAGAGTTGCCCTGCTATCCTCTGATTTTTAATAACTTCCTAGGGCCAGTTACCTGAAGTGTCTGTCCGGAGGCACCAGAGGGGTTGGAAAACTCATTTCTGGCCTAGGGATAGTGGCAAGCTGTACAATGGGGAATTGTTACTGATTATATTGTAGCATCCCACTGTGGGATTCAGTTAGTGAGGTACTGCTTTGTTTTTGGTGCTTATTAGAAAGGTACATTCTCTCACTCTCTCTAGCTCTGGCCTGAAATAAATGGATACTAGTTTTCAGTCCACACTAGAGAATATTATATAAATTGCTATGTGGCATCTTAGCCCAGAGGGGCCAAGCGCCATACCACTGAGACTTAGGGTTATTGGCACTGATTTGGACTGAGCTGTTTAGCATAACTATCCTTGGGTTCTTCTCTCTCCCTTGCTTTCTAATTCAATGTTTCTCATCTCAATCTAGTCTGCAGACTGTAACGAGTACTGCTCTATCATGGACAGTTCTATCCCCTTCCACTCCTTTCACTAAAACCAGAAACTAGTAAAAATAGGTGATTCTATAAAGTGAACACTTCTATCCTCAGCATAGCCATTTTTATCTCAACAGCTCAGGGGAGAAAATGGGAGCTGGAGAAAACCAAATACTAAACAAGTAATTTTTTTTAAGTCTATAGGTCTTAAGTTAGATTCTGGTGGTAAAAAGTTGTGCTGACTGGGAACAATTTTCCATGAGCAAGAAGTTTGGAAACACTTCCAATGGGATACACAGACCCATATTCAGAAACATAAAATTCAAGCATCAGTCTGAAAATTGGGTAGCATCTTGCTTAGTACCATCACAGGCTGCACTGGCAGACTGTTCCATTCAAAAAGCTATTCCCATGTCTCTCCTATGCAGAGAAATACATACAAGTGGGGAGTCCTGGAAATAAGGAAAATCCTGGATTCTCACAGGACATGTGAGAAATTAAGTGGAAGACAGACACACCTGACTTTGAAAATGAGCCAGTCACTAGACAGAGTGGGATCAGACCTTACTAGTTTGTGGTTTTGTTGACTGCTTATGTGTGGTATTAAGGATAATGCTCTGAAGCTCCTGCTGTGGTCCAGGAGAGTGAGCAGTATAAAGTAGTAGATAGTTTCCACTGATAGTGATCATGATAGACAGCTGAATTGGGTGAGCAGAAGGCCAGGTTGGAAGTTGTTGATTATTTTGAGCAGCACGTTGATTTCATATACACGTATCACTTCTAAAACCTGAACATCTCCTCCCGTAACCTTGATAGATTTGAGTCCTGGACAGCAGATAGTTGCCATCAGAGGCTGAGGCTTTGGCTCTTTTTGTCATGCACAGTTGGCTCAGGTAACTCCACAAACCATACAAAGAAGAGCTTTGTCCTCAAGTCATGGCTTAGAGTCATGGGTGGGGTTTTGTTTTTTAATTTATTGGAAACTAGACAAGTAGTGGGGCAACTACGTGGTACTACAGTGGATAGAACGCTACGCTTCGAGTCAAGAAGGCTCATCTTCCTGAGTTCAAATTTGGCCTCAGGCACCTACTAACTGTATGAACCTGGGCAAGTCACTTCACCCTGTTTGTCTCAGTTTCCTCATCTGTAAAATAAGCTGAAAAAGAAATAGTGAAGCACTCCAGTATTTTGTCCAAGAAAACCCAAAAAGGCTCAATAAAGTTAGAAATGAATGAAAAGTGAGTGAAAAACAAGCAGATAAGGTAGTACTTCATAGGTCATGAGGCACTAGTTGTTGAACTTCTTATAGGCTTATAATAACTAAAGTCAGGGCCAACTTAGCAACCAATGACAGGTCAAGAGTTATGTACCTTCATATTAAATTGGTGTTGGGGCCCTGTGGGATGTGGTGACTGACATTTTGCTGCCAAGAACAAGGAAGCAATAGTCACATCTGCCTTCTTCCCTTGCTGCTGCTGCAGGGAAGCTGTCTTCTGTCAGTGCTTTGCTGAAGTCCAGTCTATAAAAGGAAATCTCTTGGTCCCATAGGGATTTCCCATTTCTCAAAGACAGGGATTTAATTTTTCCATTTTGTATTTGCACCTTGGCACAGTGCCTGCCACATAATAAACTCTTAATAAAGGCTGTTGATTGACTAATTAGATGGTCTCTAAGGTGCCTTCCAGTTCTGACACTTTTTATTTTATGTTCTAAGGGCTTTCTACATTGCAATCCCCATCCCTACTCCAAAATTCTGATTTTAGGACTTTGATGATAGACTCCTTGGATGCTGATAGGATTCTATGATTGGCTTTGACTTGGATCTTCTTTAAACTCTCAATCATGACTGACCTTTCTATTTTTCTCTCTGACATTCCTTAGATTCTTATTTGACTCTTACATCAGCTCTGCAAGGCAGATAATGATGACAAGAACCTCAAAATCCAGCCCATCCTCCATGTAGAGGGTAGGCAAAGAAGAGGTCAGTCAGGATAGCATTTAGCAGGGACTCTACATGACTTAAGACAACTACGGTGTCTGTGAAGGCCTGACAGAAGCCTGAGACTCTGGGCAATTGGGTTTGAGCAATTCCACAGTTTTAATATGCTCTTTTGAATCTACAAAAAAATCTACAAAAAGACCACAGACTGGCCCTACTCAAAATCATTGCAATGATCAGCTTGACATGAAGTGGAAAACAGAAGAGGAAGTGATAGCACAAGAAAGAGAGAAACCTTGAGATCAATCAAATACCAATACCCCACCTCATGGAAATGGTCTGATGCAGATAGTGCTGACCAAGAAAGCAGGCAAACCATGAGTACATGTGAAAGGGGCTAATGGAATAAATCCTTGAATTAGGAACCAATACTATAATTTAACAAAATGGGAAACAGATTGTACCAGTTATAGCAAGGACTTCATGGTTACCTCACCTCCAAATCATAAAAAAGCCTATCACCAACCAATAAAAGGTATACAGGAAAGAAATAACCTCCTCCTTGTGCCTGGATTAGATGGAACAAGTGATGCAGTTGAAAGAGGCTGGTAGTCAATAACCATTTTGTAAGGGCTTACTATGTGTCAGGTACTATGCTAAGTTGTAATGATATAAAAAAGGTCAAAAGTTGTCCTTTCTCTCATGGAAGAGACAATGTGCAAATAACTGTCTACATACAAAATATATAAAATATAAATAGAAGATCATTTCAGAGGGAAGGGACCAACAACCAGTGGGGCTAGGATGGGCTACCTGTAGAAATTAGGGTTTGTGCATAGAAGCCAGGGAAGCTAGGAGTTGCTAATGAAGAGGGAAAAGTTGATGCCAAAGTCTTAGAAAATCCCTACTTAATGCAAACTTTCTAAGTTATACCCAGTAATGAAATGGATGAGAAAAAAGTTTCAATATTCTAAGTGATTTTCAAAAGTAGTACAGACTAGAATTCCTCCCCCCCGCGAAGAACCCTATTTGAATTTGACAGCATGACTTCAACTTAGCAGAGCAATGATGCCAAAGCAAAATAAATTTTAAAAACTGGTATCTGCTCTAACCATAATGAACAAATGCATTCTTCCACTATATTTCATAGAAAATTCAAAAAAGCCACATCAGGTCTGCCCACAGTAGTACATGTAGCAGCCAGTGCCTCAGTAAGAATGACAAGAGGAAAGTTGGCACTAGCAACGAGTGCCCCTAAGGATAGACATCAAACACCATGGCAGAAGCAGCTTGAGAGACCTATTGAAGATCTGCAGAAAGGCACAGGAAGGTTGCATCAATATCTAGCTAGTACACACAACAGAAAACCTGAACAACACATCACCCAGTTAAGGGCAACAAAAAAAAGAAACATACAGAATGGAATCTAGAAAACAAAAAGATAACAGAAATTCTGGATTCCTTTATGCAGCAATTAAAAGCAAGAATTAAAAGATAAAGGTGATACAAAGAGATAAAATCAGGCAAAGAACACAATAAAGAATTCACCATCAACCAAAACAAATATAGGTTTATCTTGGAGATATTGTGGGTCTGGTTCTAGACTATATGTTGTAATAATATATTATATCATATCATATCACATCATCACATATCTCATATCATATTATCTTATGTGTATATATAATACATTGTATATAATATATAATTATAATAATATAGTATATATAATATAGTATAATGAAGGGAGTTACACAAATTGTTTTGATTTCCTAGTGCATAAAAGATGATGTTTATACTGTAGTCCCTGAAGCGAGCAATATGAGGTATATTTGTACTATGGAGGCTTGAGAACTCTCAAAGAAGGACATTGTGGAACATTTCTAGTCACTTACCTTGTTACCTTTGAGGAAGCATGGCATAGTAGATAAAGGACTGACCTCAGAGTCAAGAAGTCTTATGTTCAAGTCCCACCTCAGACACATACAGACTGTATGCCTATGGGAAACACCCTAAATTTATCTGTTGTCAAGAGGGTGCCAACCTGCATTGTTAGAAGTTTCTTTATTAGAGAATTCCCTGAATCAATGAAATCATAGCACTAGACCCTATGTGGTCACAAAAATCCAACACATTGAGGAATCAAGTTGGGTCACATTTAAAACAAAGTATGAATACATTAATATAATGAATGATAGAACTGTTATATCCCCAGAGATGCCAGAAAACTCTAGCTTCTCTATAAAATCTATAAGGTGGTAGTAGGGCCAGGCAAGATCCATAATTATTGGCTCAGATCTCTCACAGTGATGCATGAATTACTGGTGATGCACTTTACCAACTTACTTCCAAATGCAAACCTGGAGCCACCTTTTTAAGCAAAAGGTATCATGTATCTACTCTTAAATGGTGAGAGTACCAGCAACCCCTCAGACTACAGGCCAATTATGTGCTATGCACTTTATACAAAACATTCACAGGTTGTAACACTAAAAAAATACATCTTTAAACACAAGAAAATAAGATACTTGTTAAGGAGAAAAACATATGCTTAAAAGTCTCAGGAGTTGAAAGAGCAACTTATTGTCAATTTGATAACTATTAAACATGCTACCCTGAAGTGCTATAACATTTATACTGATTTTGTTGGTGGTCGCAAAGCCTTTGACTCAGTTCTACACTCATGACTTATTCATGTACTGCAAATACATAAAATAGATCCTAATATAGTGAGAATGCTGGAGATTCTGATGTACACAGGGAAAAACTGTTCTCTATTTAAAACATACCCCAATCCAATAATGTCAAGAACAATTGATATTAAATATGGCATTTTTTTTCAGGGAAGCCATTTAAGCCCATTATGGTTCTGCCTAGCTTTTAATCCATTATCATCACTCCTAAGTAGACGAAAGAATGGTGTCTAAATTAAAGAGGAAGTAGGAACAACATATCTTATTAATCATGGACCTCAACGTACATAACTCCATCAAAAATACTTTTAATGCTCTTTCATTTCAAAGAATACTGATAAGGATTCAAGCTTGTATCCAGAGATTACAACGAACCAATAGATGAAGAGATGCTTTCAGATACTTTGATCTCCTCCAGGCAAGACATATTCAACCTAAAGATATCAGGGAGTAGGCTATATTGAATAAGTTAAGATACCAGTTCTCAAAATGTGGTTTTGGAATCTCTGGAGATCCCCAAGAACCTTTCAAGTGGTCCATGAGGTGAGAACTATTTTCACAGTAATATTAAGGCATTTTAATTTTTGTATGGTAAATATTCATAGATACAGCAGTCCACATAAACAAAAGTTCTTTGGGGGCTCCTCAATAATTTTTAGTTTGTAAAAGTGTCCTGAAACCAGATTATGTTTAAAGCAATAAAGACCTATGCAATACCAGGTAAAAATATACACTTTCAGAACTTTAAAATGGACCATAATAGATTGGGAATGGAACTTAACTCATTAACAACAAAACATAGGACTCATCAACCTGAGGCAACTACGATATAGCCAACATTTTATCAAAAAAGATTTTCTTGGAGCACATGATGAATAGTTCAAAAACCTTCAGAAATCCTCTCAGAACAAATGACCGTCATTTTATTAAGCAATAGTGGAGTCTGATAACAGGTATACAGGATTTGTTCAGTGTAACTGAAAGTGGTTTATTTAGGGGATGGGGTCTTTAAATCAGTGAAGATTCAAGAATGGAACCCAAAGGCCCTCTGTGGGTGACATCTGCATGAGCTCAGCCAGCAAAATATTGACAAAGAAACATCAAACAAATGACTTCATCATGTAGATGTTTGTGTAAACGGCAGGGGAGTGGAGTGGGTGGGTCAAGATGACAATTGAGAACCAATCCTTTACCGTCACATATCCCAGGAGGATTATTCTTAAGGAGTATAGAGTTAGATCAGAAGATCAGTGTACAATACACAAGGAAATGACGGAGATAATGTAACATAGCACTGAAAAATTTAGCTCCTACTAAATAAAATGGTTCATTACTTTTCGGGGTCTGATAGAAGATAAATCCCAATGCTTCAAACAGAGACCTTAAAATTTCCTGTAGAAATCAACCATTAAACTATTTGGGAACTGTGCAATTACAGCAGGCCAGATTGTAGCCTATAATTGCCCAGACATAACACTAATCCATAAAAACTTACTAGGAAAAATTTCTCTCTGAGCCCTCTTGTTAAAGACGAAGTACAAGGTGATGATGAAAATAATAATAGCAATTGACATTTATATTGCCCCTTAAGATTTACAACATGATTCCCTCACAACAGCCCTTTTTTAACCCCAGAAGAAAAAAAAACAGACTCAGAGCAATGACACATTCAAAGTCACATAGTACCAAATGTAAGTGTTAGGACTTAAGCTCTGTCTCCCGACTATGAGTCTAGCATAGCATGAATGACTTTATCAGCTTTGAATCACTTTGGATTCAGGTCACATGACCAATAAGATGGAGGACTAGACTGATCATCCCAACTTCTCCCAAATAGAAGTTATTATGCACCAGAGATAAAACAATCTCAGTTGTCTCAATATTCTAGGGTGCCAAGAAAACAAAGAAGGTAGAAACTCCATGAATGAATGTCTAACTTGCACCCCCTTTCCAACCATGCTCCTGGCAATGAGGTTGCATAAGCTGACCCAAACCAAAGACATGCAACAGAATGGGACCCCACACCATGAAGCCCCTCTCTTTCCTTCCAATGCCACAAAGATCCAAACTCCAAATAGTAGAAATTTACCTAGGTTGTGATAAAAGCAATATGACAGTCCTCTGGATCAGGGAGCACTCCAGGTCCTCAAGTGTGGTCCTTTGAATCCAAATTTCACAGAACAAATCCCTTTAATAGAAAGGATTTATATTTTGAATCATCTCTTATGTTCAGCTATGCACATGCTTTTTCTTCCCCTTTAAGTTCATAATATATTTTTGTTTCTTTTCTCTATTCAGTATTTGTGTTTTAGAATTTGGGTCTTTAATAAAAATCTTAAAAAAAGTAAAAAGATTTGTTTGTAAACTTGGACTCAGTAAAATGGCTGAACCCAAGAACCTAGAAGGCCACATGTGGCCTTGAGGACACAGGTTCCCCACCCCTGCTCTGAATACTGGGCTAGGGAAGAGAGGGAACAGGGAAGGACACCATGGGTGAGGGGGTTATGTTGCACTCCAATAAGCCTGAAGGAAAGAGTTGAGTATTCAGCTGAGTCCAGTTCTGTCCCTTTCCCTCCAAGACATCCTGGAGCAGAGACCTAGGCTGATGAACTGTGAACTACTCAGCATGAGAAGTTGAGATATTTTGTGATCTAGCCCCCAAAGAAGGAGAGGCATCAGAAAATGAACAACATGAGAAAATAAGGGCTAGAGGTGAGAATGCTGTAATTATCAAAGATTGGGGAGGGGAGGAAAACACAAAGATCTTGAATATACACAGATAAATCAACTGGGAAGATGTTAATAGCATAAGGAAGTAAGGTCTCCACATCTAGGAAAGGAGTTCAGATATCTATGAATAAATCCTGCAAAACAAAGGAAAATGTATCAACAACTGAGGAGGCAGAAGACCTTGTGGATTTGGAAGAGTACATGGAATGACAACATAATGTTCCCAAGCAGTTTAAAAGAAAAAAAAAAAAAGAGAATTGCGAGAACAGAATTTATGGCCTTCACAGCAGAAATAATTGGTTAAATAGAAAAATTTGAATCCATAGTAGCAAGTCTTACCAAAACAATGAGAGGACAACTGATTGGAAATAGAAGCATAAAGAATGGAAGGACAATATGGAAGAGGAGAAGTCAAAAGCAATAATATTTTTAGAAGCATACTCTCCATGCAAACAAAACATATTGATCACAAAGACAGAATGCACCCAGAGACAACTTAAGCATTATAGATCTCCAGAAAAAAGGAGCTGAAGGGTACAAATTTCAAGACATATAGTGGTTCCATTTAAAAAATTCCATTGGGGAACAACAAATTCTGCGGATTACCTGGAGGAGGAACCTCAAACACAAAGGAAAAGAAATTTGAATAACACGACTGTCCTGTACCCCTCAGAAAACTGGAGTGAATAGTATGTGTTCTGAAGAATAATGGAGCTTAAGATACAGGCTGGGCTGAACTTAATCATAAATGAAAAGAGATGGGGATTCAATAATAAAGAGGCATTTGAAATATTCTTAGATTAAAAAACAAACTTGAAGAGATTATTTGCCTCTCAAATACCCATACAACTGAGATACCAGAAAGGTAAATGAATATAGCAGCCCAAGCAAAAACAGAATAACAAGAAAGACAAGATATTTGGACACAAGGAGCCAAGGTTGAAAGCAGAAGTCAGCTGGAAGGGATGGTGGAGAAACAAGCTTGAAATATCATAGACTAAAACTTATAATACTATTGCTACAGATGAATCAATGCTTTTTGTAGGAATAATTTACAAAATGGGAGGCTACTAGGTGGTGCAGAAGATAGACTGAGTGCTGGACCTGGAGTCAGGAAGTCCTGAGTTCAAATCTGCTCTCAGACTTTAGCTGTGTGACCCTGAGCAAGTCACTTCACCCTGTTGGTCTCAGTTTCCCCATCTGTAAATGAGCTGGAGAAGGAAATGGAAAATGTCTCCAGTATCTTTGCCAAGAAAACCCAAATGGGATCACAAAGAGTCAAACATGACAAAAAAGTTACTGAGCAACAAAAAATTACAAAATGGGAGGATGCATAAAAAAAGGAGAGAAAGGAAGAAGATAGAAAAAATATGTAATATGTCTCAATCAAATCAAATACATTTTTTAAAAAAAGAAAAAAGAAAATAACTTCTATAGCCTCTGAGGATAAAGAAAGCCTACAGGAGAATGGGTGAAGAGGTAAAGGGAGGGATTGAAAAAATAAAGACATAAACAGAATAAAAAATGAGGGGCTGGCAAAACCTACCATACATCAAATGAATAAAAAAAAATCAGGAGTTGCAGTCATGCTATCTGACAAAACAAAGAGAAAGATAAAAGCAAGGAAACTACATTATGGTGAAAGGAACTACAGACAACATCAGTATTAAATTTAAAGCATCCAAATGTCTTAGAACCTAAACACATATATGAAACATTTACTAACCTGCAAGAATATATAGTAACATAATAGTAACTAGAGATTTCTATGTCCCTATCTGTTTCGGATAAGTCTAATGGAAAGATAAAGAAAAGGGGAAAATATAGAATTGAATAAATCAGTAGAAATATTAGAAATTAAATACTTATGACATCTTCTAAGTGAGATGGCAAAAAATATGTCTATTTCTCAGCACCCTCATTGGAAGTTTTTTAAAATTATCTTGTAGTAAGACACAGAGATAGTGCAAAGATGTAAAAAAATAAAAAAGGCCCAAATAGTAAATGCATCCTTTACAGACCATAACACAATAAAAATAGTAATTGGTTCAGGGACCACAAACAAAAGACACAGACTGAAATGGAGACTTGACAATTAAATTCTAAATAATGAGTGGATCAAAGAAAAATCATAGAAGCAATGAATAATTATAAGAAAATAATAATGAAACTACATGCTAAAATTTCTAGAATGCAGGTAAAGCAGTCTTCACAGGAAATATCCCTATAAACATGCATTAATAAAAAGAAACCCAATGAATAAACCTTAAATACAGAAGATAATATATTTTTTAAAAAAAATCATAGCAAAAATAAATCAGTGAAATAAAAAAACTCAGAGAAAAATAAAGCTCAAAGCTGATTCTCTGAAGACTAGTAAAATTGATCAACCTTTAGCTAATCTAATTACAAAGAACAAGACAAGAAATCAAATCAATAATATAGCAAATTAGCAAGGTGAAATAGCAATAAAACCTGAAGAGATACAAAGAATGATCAGATTGTTTATATGTGGTTATATGCTAATACATCTGAGAACTCAAAAGAAACATAGGAACACATTAAAAAACATAAAATCCCCCAATTGACAAGAACAGATAGAGCTCTTAATCCAATCTCAGAAAAGATAATAGAATTAGTTATAGAGGAAAAAAATGCCTCATCTAATGGAGTCATAAGAGAGTTCAATTAAACTTTTAAAGAACAATAAGTACCTATACCACACAAATTATTCTCGAAAAATTAAAGAAAACACTATCAGAATTATTTTATGGGACAAATATAGTTCTAATATCTAAAACAGGGAAGGATAAAACATAGAAGGAAACCTATAAACCAGTATCATTAATGAAATCAATTAAAAAATTTTCGACAAAATCCTGTCAAACAGACTACAGAGATGTAACCAAGAAATTATCCATTATGTCCGAATTATATTATACCAGGGATGCAAGGATGGTTCAACATTAGGAAAACATCAACATGATTAATCACATTAAAAACCAAATCATCCAAAGCCACATGATTATCTCAATAGACAGAGAATAAGCCTTTGACAAAGTATGACATTCATTTATCTTCAAATGACAGGCATATAGGGACAATTTTTATATCATAAAAATCCTCTATGAAAAACTAAAAATAAGCATCATATGCAATGCCCATATACTAGAACCTTCCATAAATATAAGAGTGACGTAAGAATGCCAACTCACCCCACTATTACTTGATGTAGTTCTGGAAATATTAGCAACAGCAATCCGGCAAAAAAATTAAAGTAATAAAGATTTTCCCTAATAAAAATGAGAAGATAAGCAGACCATATATATCTCACACCTATAGGTAGGAGATGTATTCATTTTTTTGGAGGGGTAAAAGCAGGCAATTGGGGTCAAGTGACTTGCATAAGGTCACAGTGCTATTAAGCGTTAAGTGTCTGAGGCCAGATTTGAACTGAGATTCTCCTGATTCCAGGGCTGATGCTTTATTCACTGTGCCACCTAGCTGCCCCCAGGAGATGTAGTTTTTCTTTTTTTTTTTTAATGTTTATTTATTTATTTTTAGTTTTCAACATTCATTTCCACAAAATTTTGAGTTCCACATTTTTTCCCCATCTCTCCCCTCCCCCTACTCCATAACACCTTGCATTCTAATTACCTCTGATTTCCTCAATATACCCTCCTTTCTATCACACCCCTCCCTTCCCTTATCCCCATTGTCTCTCTTTTCTTGTATGGCAAGATAGATTTCTGTACCCCATTACCCGTATTCCTTATTTCCCAGTTGTATGCAAAAACAATTCTCAACATTTGTTCCTAAAACTTTGAGTTCCAACTTCTCTCCCTACCTCCCTCCCCACCCATCCCAACTGAAAAGACAAGCAATTCAATACAGGCTATATATATGTAGTTTTGCAAGACTTCTATAATAGTCATGCTGTGTAAGACTAACTATATTTCCCTCCATCCTATCCTGCCCCCATTTATTCTATTCTTGCTTTTGACCTTGTCCCTCCCCAAAAGTGTTTACTTTTAATTACTCCCTCCTCCCATTTGCCCTGCTTTCTATCATCCCCCTCACCCCACTTGTCCCCTTCTCCCCTACTTTCCTGTAGCGTAAGATAGATTTTCATACCAAATTTAGTGAGCATGTTATTCCCCCCTTAAGCCAAATGTGAAGAGAGTAAGCTTCACTTTTTCCCTCTCACCTCCTCTCTTTTCTCCTCCATTGACAAAGCTTTTTCTTGCCTCTTTTATGAGAGATAATTTGCCACATTCCACTTCTCTGTTTCTCCTCCTAATATGTACCTCTCTCACCCCTTAATTTTATTTTTTAGATATCACCCCATCTTATTCAATTCACCCTGTGCTCTGTATGTGTGTGTGTGTATAATCCCTTCACCTACCCAAATACTGAGCAAAGTCTCAAGAGTTACAAATATTATCTCTCCATGTAGGAATGTAAACAGTTCAACTTTAGAAAATCCCTTATGATTTCTCTTTCCTGTTTACCTTTCCATGTTTCTCTTAATTCTTACATTTGACAGTCAAATTTTCTATTCAGCTCTGGTCTTTTTATCAAGAATGCTTGAAAGTCCTCTATTTCACTGAATGACCATTTCCCCCCAGAAGTATTATACTTAGTTTTGACAGGTAGGTGAGCCTTGGTTTTAATCGTAGCTCCTTTAACTTCTGGAATATCATATTCCAAGCCATTCAATCCCTTAATGTAGAAGCTGCTAGATCCTGTGTTATCCTGATGATATTTCCACAATACTCGAATTTTTTATTTCTAGTTGCTTGCAATATTTTCCCCTTGACCTGGGAACTCTGGAATTTGGCTACAATATTCCTAAGTATTTTTTCTTTGGGGATGTCTTTCAGGAGGTGATCAGTGGATCAGCTTCCATCTGCTCTATTCTAATTTTTAAAGAACTATTTTCTTCAATGAGCTTTTGAGCCTCCTTTTCCATTTGGCTAATTCTGATTTTTAAAGCATTCTTTTCCTCATTGGATTTTTGGAACTCTGCTGCCAATTGAGTTAGCCTATTTTTAAGGGTGTTATTTTCTTCAGCATTTTTTGGGGGGAGGGTCTCCTTTAGCAAGCTGTTGACTTGCTTTTCATGATTTTCTTGCATCACTCTCATTTCTCTTCCCAATTTTTCCTCCACCTCTCTTACTTGATTTTAAAAATCCTTTTTGAGCTCTTCCATGGCCTGAGACCATTGCAGCATATTTATTTTGGAGGTTTTGGATGCAGAAGCCTTGACTCTTGATGGTATGCTTTGTTCTTCCTCATCTGAAAGGATGGAAGAAAATACCTGTTCACCAAGAAAGTAAACTTCTATGGTCTTATTTTTCCCCCTTTTTGGGCATTTTCCCAGCCAGTTACTCTAATTTTGAGTCCTTTGTCAAGAGGAGGGTATACTCTGGGCACCTGTAAGTTCTCAGTTCCTCCAAGGTGGCACAATCAAGGGGGAGGAGTTTACTCCTCTCCTGGCCTGCACACTGGTGTGGGAGCAACCAAAATCTTTTTTTGCCTGGAATTTGCAAGTAGAATTCCCTCTCCACAAGTGCCTCCAGCTCCAGCATGGCGGCACTCCTCCTTACCCCAGGGCTGTGCTCAAGGCTGAGTTTCAGATCAGCAGCCCCATTCCTGCAGGGGCTTTACAAGGATGGCTCCAAAAATGGACACTGCTGCTGCACACACACACACACACACACACACACAGAGAGAGAGAGAAAGAAAGAGAGAGAGAGAGAACAGAGTGAGCTGAATAGGATGGGATCATATCTTAAAAAAGGGAGAAATGGAATGGGGCAAATTATCTCTCATAAAAGAGGCAAGTAAAAGACTTTTCAGTAGAGGGAAAAGGGGGAAGGTGACAGAAAAAACATGAAGCTTACTCTCATCACATTCAACTAAAGAATGGAAGAAAACACACGTTCATTTTGGTATGAAAACCTATCTCACAATACAGGAAAATGGAGGAGAAGGGGATAAGAAGGGTGGGGGGGAAGATGGAAGGGAGGACAATGGGAGGAGGGAGCAATTATAAGTCAACACTCTTGGAGAGGAACAGGGTCAAAAGAGAGAATAGAAGCAATGGGAGGCAGGATAGGATGGAAGGAAATATAGTTAGTCTTACACAACATGACTATTATGGAAGTCATTTACAAATCTACACAGATATGGCCTATATTGAGTTGCTTGCCTTCCCAATGGGGATGGGTGGGGAGGGAGGATGGAAGAGAAGTTGGAACTCAAAGTTTTAGGAACGACTGTTGAGTATTGTTCTTGCATACAACTAGGAAATAAGAGATACAGGTAATGGGGTATAGAAATTTATCTTGCCCTACAGGACAAAAGAGAAGATGAGGATAAGGGAATGGAGGGATGTTAGAAGGGAGGGCAGATTGGTGATAGGGGCAATTAGAATGCTTGGCATTTTGGGGTGGGGGAGGGAAGAAAGGGGGAGAAAATTTGGAACTCAAACTTTTGTGGAAATGAATGTTGAAAACAAATAAATTTAAAAGAAAAGAAATGGTGAATGTGATCAACATGCAGAGGCATGGAAAGATCTACATGAATTGACACACAAACAAGAAAACAACCAACATAAGGATTACAATAAAGTAAATGGAAAGAACCACCACACCCACACATGCAAACATCAAAAGCAAAAGTTTCAAAATTTTAAAGACTAAGCATGACTCAAAGTAAGAGATATGAGATGATACTCCCAATGTACAACGTACTCTATCATTGAAGTTGGAGGTTCAAAGTATTGCCCTTGTTTTTAGACATTTTTGAATTTATTGATCAGTTGTACTGATTTTTTCCCTCTCTTTTGCCTTTAAAAAATACTATTTGTTATATGGGAAGACTCTCTGGAAAGGGGAAGGATCTGATCAGTTGAGCTGATTTTTTTTCTCATTAAAAATACTATGATATGGGCATGAAAGTGATACAATGGATAGAGTACTGGGCCTGGAGTCAAGAAGACTCATCCTCCAGAGTTCAAATCTATCCCCAGACGCTTACAAGCTGTGTGACCCTGGGCAAGTCACTTAACCCTGTTGGCCTCTGTTTTCTCATCTGTAAAATATACTGGAGAAGAAAATGCCAAACCACTACAGAATCCCTGCTAAGAAAACCCCAAATGGGGTCATGGAGAGCTGGATATGAATGAAATGACTAAACAACAACAATTTGTTATACGAAATGTCTCTTAGGAAAGGGAAGGATACTGTGGAAAATGTGATGATGTGAAAAAAAAAAGGACATCAATGAAAGTCATTAAATATTACTATTGGAAATGTATTTCATCCTGTAAACCTATTCAAAAGTTACTTAGAGCCTTAGGTTCCATGAAATGACCAATCCTGATTCTGGTGGACAGATGGTAAAATGTTCTACCCTCCTCTCAACAGTAAAGTGAGGGTTGCAAGCTGCAAAATGGTGCCTATGCTGTCAGATGTGGTAACTGTTTTGATCCGTTTTGTTTAGATGTTTTCATTTTCCTTAGCAAAGGAGAGTTCTACTTAAAGGAGGAATTATATCAGAAAATGAATGTGATGTAATAAGTCAAAGTCATCAATAAACCTTTTTAAAAAACTATTCCTTGCAACTAAATCAATTCATTAATTACAACACCCTCAGAGAAGCAAAATCAGTCCTCTGCAAAAAGGGCCAGGCCTGAGTTGTTGGGAAAAGCATAGTGCATACCTTGCCAAAATGTTTCCTGAGCTCAAACTTCTTGGGACCTTGCTGGCTTCTTTCCCAGGAACTTCAACCTGCAGTGCCATGGCTGCCTCCCTCCTTCACATTTATTGCAATAGTTTTTTGCTCATTTGACCTTGGTCTATCCCTCCTTTTTCCTGAATATCAGAAGGCATTTTCCGTCTTCCTGAGACAAATTTTTGCTTGTAGGCCATCTTAATCCTACTTATAGAATTGTAAAATATGGACTCTGGAAGGGACCTTCAAGATCATCTAATCCAGTTCTCTTACTTTGCAGAGGAACAAACTGATGCCCAGTTGAAGTAAGTTGCCGAAGGCTACACTTTGGATCTTAGATGTAGACCTAGAATGGACTTACGAGCTTCCCTAAACCCTTCCCACTCCTAGCTTCCTGATTACTCTTGTGGGCAATACTGTCCTCCAATTCCCTTAGGCTCACAACCTAAGGCAGGGCTGGGGAAATCACATGTAGCCTTCTAGGTCCTCAAGTTCAGCCCTTTGACTGAATCCAAACCTCTGAAGGCAGCCTAAACTCCTCACTCTTTCACCCCCCTTCCCATATCCAATCTATTGCTACATCACTCCAGTATACCCCCTTTTCTCTTCTGACACTAATATCACTCTAGTGCAGGCCCTTGTCACCTTATGCCTGCAATAGCAATAGCCTGCTGATGGGTCTGCTACCCCAAATGTCTCTCCACTCCAGTCTATCCCCCATTCAGCCACTAAAGTAATTTTCCTAAAGCATGGATCTGAATGCATCACCCCCCTACTCAATAAACCCCAGTGCTCCCTATTACCTCCAGAATCAAATACAAAATCCTCCATTGGGTGTTCAAATATCTTCATAGCCTCCTCCTACCTTTACAGTCTTCTTCCACCATATTCCCCACTATATGTTCTTTGATCTAATGACACGGGCCTCTTAAGAATTCCACTAGCGAGATACTCCATTTCCTAACTCCTGGCATTCTTTCTGGCTGTCCTCATACCTGGCACAATCTTCCTCCTCAATTGTGCCTACTCATGTCCCTGTCTTCCTGTAAGTCGTAACTAAAATCCCATCTTTTACAACAAGACTTTCCCAAACCCTCTTATTTCTAATGCCCTCCCTCTGTTAACTATTTACTATTTACCTTGTTTATAACATGTTTGTATAAATTTGTTTGCACATGTCTCCCCATTAGATTGTGAGTTCCTTGAAGGCAGGGACTGTAGTTTGACTCTTTTTGTATCCCTGGTGCTTAGCACAGTGCCTGGCACATAGTAGTCACTTAATAAATGTTTACTGATTCATTATTAACGTAGCCCAACTCCTTTGTTTTACAGATGAGGAAACTGAGATCCAGAGAGGTTATGGGACTTTCCCAAGGCCACAAATAGACTCACAGGATGTTAGAATCAGGGTAGGAAGAAACCTTTAAGGCCCTCTAGTCCAGCTCCTTAATTTTACACATGCAGAAACTGCGGCCCAGAGAGTGGAAGTCAATTGAATAGAATTTCAAGCATTCTCCTCTATCAAAGGTGACACCAATCTCTAAATTGAGAAAAAAATCAAGAAAGGCAAGCTTTAAACTAAAGCTATTGCAACAAATCATCCTCTTTAGTCAATTTCTCATAGGAAGCAAACAGTTAAAAAAATAATCACTCGCAAAAAACCCCATCCATTCCAAGAGCAGGGTAGTCAGCCCCCTTCCCAGGCACACACAAGTCATGTAGGAGACAGACAAATTGACTGAGAGTTTAATTCAACTAGCATCTTATTGGACTCATGAAACATCCATGGTCATTCCTTCCCACCTTACCTTTAGATACTTTTGAGGGAACTGTGAAGTCCAGGATAATGGATTGGAAACCATTCTAAAGTTTGCAGCCTTTCTAGAATTCAAAAGCAAGAACATTTAGTTGCTCCTTTTAATCATTCCTCAATTTAGTAACTACAGAAATTTAAGCAGATCAAACAAGTCTGAGAAATGTGATGTACTACAACAACATGAGTCTAAGGCAGTGTGCCTTTGCTACAGAATACATCGTAGTGATTTGTGTCTGCTGGAGCCCTGGCCTGGGACTAAGGAGATCTGCAGATTGGACAGTAATAACAGGTACTTCTACAGCACTTTGCATTTTGCAAAATGCTTTGCTTACTATCTCACAGATGATCCCCATAGGTTAGGTGCTATTATTATCCATATTGTAATAATGAAAAAACTGAGGCCAAGAAAGTGACTTGCCAACATCACACATCTAATAAATATTTGAAGTTGTTTCAAATCTAAGTCATCTTGACTCCAAGTCTAGCACTTGACTCCCTATGCCTCAAGCAGTGTATCTTTCCATCTGTCACTAATTTGTATAACCTTGCACATATCATATTCGGGCTATGAGTGTTATTTTCCTCTGGAAAAAAAATGAATGTTTAACTAGACTAAGGTTCTTCTGAACTCTAATACTGGTTGCCTCTCTTCTGGTCAAAGGAGGGTTAATATCTATACCATACAAGAATCACCAATTTTTGAAAAAGTAAAACAAATGAAACATACTCAACCCTGGTTCTGGAATAGACTAAAAATGACATAATTTTTCTTGTATGATCCAGAGATCACTTCGACAGTGTGATTCCCAATTTGTAGAATGCCTGATTGCTCCATTGGCTTGTCCAGGCATAGGTGGAACCCACTGCTATCCAAGTCCATAGTGCAGTGGATAGAACACTGGATTTAGAGCTAAAATTCTTGGGTTGAAATCTTGGCTCTTCAATTTACCAGCTATGTAGTTTGACTTTTGGTAAGCCCATTAATCTCTCTCATCCTTAATGTCCTGGTCCTAAAAGATATATTTGTACTAGATGATCCTAAGTAGGATCTTGAGACAGTCACTTCACTATAGGCCTCAATTTCACCCTCTGCAAAATGAGGAGGATTGACTAGATAATATCTAACGCTCCTTCTTGCTCTAAATCTATTATCCTGTAACCATTTTTATACTAATTTCTATTTATTACAGGATTTGAATGTCCATAATTAATACACTCCACCATCCTATCCGATTGGATATTTTCACTTTGAAAATGATGAGCAAGAAATTGTTTTCATCACACCTCTTGTCACAGCTGAGTGGCCCTAAGCTTGTAACGATGGCCTAAATATATTGGCCATATTATGCTTATGAGGTATTTTTATGTTCATTATCTCACTTCATCCCCATGACAACCCTATGAAATAAAGAGTACACATATTATTATCCCCATTTCCCTGATGAGGAAACAAACTCAGAGAAATCACTCAGGTTAGTAGTGCTTAAGGAAAAATTCCAGATAAAGAACTCTTTCAGCTGTACAATTCTGCATCCCAAAAAGTGGGTTATTCAGTCTCTGGTTGAAGACCTTCAAGGAAGGGAAACCCATGACCTCCTGAGGCAACATATCCCATCTTGGAATAGTTCTAATGAGTAGGAATTTTCTCCAGACATCAAAGCATCATACCTAAATCTGCTTTTCTGAAACTTTAACCCACGACTACTGGGATGGATCTCTAGGGTCAAACAACACAATACAATACCCCTTTCCACATGGCAGACCTTCAATTTCTTGAACAGGGTTGTTCTATCACCTGTAAGTCTCTAAACAGCCTCATTTTTTTCCAAGCAATCTTTTTGTGACAGAGTTGTCAAAACTTCCTCCCACCTTGTCCCCTTCCCGGCTTACCCTCTTCTGAATGCTTTTCATTCTTTTCCCTAAAATATGGTTCCTGGTACCCAACATGGTATTTGAATGTACTCTGACAAAGTCGGGCAATGTCTGAATGAACACCTCCACGCTGATCTCAATACTTCCTGGAATAGCTTATCTTTTTCTGGCTGTCATAGCATTCTGTTGACTCATACTGAACATAATTGCCTCATTTATGATTGAAAAGCTAGGACATGTCTTCCTGACCCCAAGTTCAGTGCTCTATCCACTCACCACAACTGACTTACCTTGTATATGTGCAGTGATTTTTTTGATGTTGAAAAATTTATTTATGAATTTTTAGGTTCCACAAGATTTTGAATTCCAAATTTTCTCCCCATCTCTCCCTTCCACCCACCCCAAGACATTGTACATTCTGATTACCCCTTCCCCCAATCTGCCCTCACTTCTGTCACATGCCTCTCTTTCATTATCCCCATCTCCTCGATTTTCTTGTAGGGCAAGATGGATTTCTGTACTCCATTACCCATATTTCTTATTTCCCAGTTGCATGCAAAAACAATTTTTAACCTTCATTTTTAAAACTTTGAATTCCAACTTCTCTTCCTTCCTCCCACCCCACCCATCCCCACTGAGAAGGCAAGCAATTCAATATAGTTTATACATGTGTAGTTATGCAAAAGACTTCCATAAAAGCCATGTGAAAGACTTACTATATTTCCCTACATCCTATCCTGCCCCCATTTATTCTATTCTCTCTTTTGACCTTGTCCTTCCCCAAAAGTGCTTACTTCTAATTACCCCCTCCTCCCATTTGCTCTCCCTTCTATCATCCCCCCTCACACCCCATTTATCCCTTTCTCCCCTACTTAACTGTAGTGTAAGATAGATTGTCATACCAAATTGAGTGTGCATGTTATTAGCTCCTTAAACCAAATGTGATGAAAGTAAGCTTCACTTTTTCCTCTCACCTTCCCCCCTTTTCCCTCCATTGAAAAAGCTTTTTCTTGCTTCTTTTATGAAAGATAATTTACCCCATTCTATGTCTCCCTTTCTCTGCCCAATATATTCCTCTTACCCCTTAATTTTATTTCTTTTAGATATCATCCTTTCCAATTCAACTCACCCTGTGCCCTCTGTCTGTATGTATATAATCCCTCCAACTCTCCAAATACTGAGAAAAGTCTCAAGAGTTACAAACATTACCTTTCCATGTAGGAATGTAAACAGTTCAACTTTAGTAAGTCCCTTATGATTTCTCTTTCCTTTTTACCTTTTCATGCTTCTCTTTATTTTTGTGTTTGACAGTCAAAATTTTTATTCAGCTCTGGTCTTTTCATCAAGAATATTTGAAAGTCCTCTATTTTATTGAATGACCATTTTCCCCCTGAAGTATTACACTCAGTTTTGTTGGGTAGGTGATTCTTGGTTTTAATCCTAGTTCTTTTGACTTCTAGAATATCATATTCCAAACCCTTTGATCCCTTAATGTAGAAGCTGCTAGATCTTGTGCTATCCTGATTGTATTTCCACAATACTCAAATTGTTTCTTTGTGGCTGCTTGCAATATTTTTTCCTTGATTTGGGAACTCTGGAATTTGGCTACAATATTCCTAGGAGTTTTTCTCTTCGGATCTCTTTCAGGAAGTGATCAGTGGATTCTTTCAATATTTATTTTACCCTCTGGTTCTAGAATGTCAGGGCAGTCTTCCTTGATAATTTCATGAAAGATGATGTCTAGGCTCTTTTTTTGATCCTGGCTTTGAGGTAGTCTCATAATTTTTAAATTATCTCTCCTGGATCTATTTTCAGTTGTTTTTCCAATGTGATATTTCACATTGTCTGCTATTTCTTCATTCCTTTGGTTTTGTTTTATAATTTCTTGATTTTTCATAAAGTCATTAGCTTCTATCTGCTCCATTCTAATCTGTGAGGAATTATTTTCTTCAGAGAGCTTTTGGATCTCCTTTTCCATCTGACCAGTTCTGCTTTTTAGGGCATTCTTTTCCTCATTGGCTTTTTGCATATCTTTTGCCTTTTCGGTTAGTCTATTTTTTAAAATATTGTTTTCTTCAGCCTTTTTGTGTCTTCTTTAGAAAGCAATTGATTTATTTTTCATGATTTTCTTGCATCACTCTCATTTTTCTTCCCAATTTTTGCTTTACTTCTCTTACTTGATTTTAAAAATTCTTTTTGAGTTCTTCCATGGCCTGAGACCAACTCATATTTTTCATGGAGGTTTCAGATAGAGGTACTTTCACTTTGTTTTCTTCTGTTTCCATGCTTTGGTCCTTCTTATCACTAAAGTAAGATTCTACAGTCTGATTCGTTTTCTGGTTTTTGCTCATTTCCCCAGTAATTTACTTGACTTTTGAGCTCTTTGTTAAGGTAGTTCTCTGATTCCAATGGGGGTGGGGGAGTGTACTGTCAGGAGCTTGATCCCCCCACAATCTGTGGGCCTAGAGCTCCAGAAATAGTCACTGTCTCTGCCCCTGCTGCTGCTGTGGCTGCTGCAGGTTCCTTTGTTCCCTTACTCCTCAACTTTCTACTCTCCCACATTGGTCCCTCAGGATTTTTCCACTGACCTTCCCATTTGTCTTGATGTTTTGGGGTCCTGAAATCTGGAAGCCACCACAAGTATGAGAGATTTCAGTCTCCCCAAGGCATGCTCAGGTCCCATCAGTGCTGGTCCAGCCCATGCTGGACTGCTCCCTGCCCCCATGTGTGGTGGGATAGACACTTCCAGGGGACCTTCTAGGTCCTCTTAAGATGGAGATGTGCTTCACTTTGTCATTCTGTGTGTTCTGCAGCTCCAGAATTTGTTTAGAGCTATTTTTAGAGGTGTAGCAAATTTTTTAAAATTGAAACTGTGATATTTTCCACATATCCTGTGTGAATGTAATGTATACAGGCCTCAATCTTTTCATCTATAAAATAAGGTGTTTGAATTAGTTGGCCATTAATATTCCTCATTGTCCTACATATATGATCATATTATTTACCCTCAGTGTCCTCATCTGTAAAGGAGAGAGATGGATTATATGTGATTATATGGGCTTGGGAAGTTTTTTCCAGCTCCAAATTTGTGATTATTACTAAATGTCATCTTATGTTCTTTGGCTTATTGCTCTACCTGTTGAAATATCTCTAAAACCTGTCATCCAACAGCTTATCTACCTATCCCTCCTAGTTTTGCAAATTTGCATATGCAAATTTGCCAAGTATGCTTTCTATAGCTTCACCAAAATGATTGGCCAAAATTTTGAACAACATAAAAGCACTCCATTGGAACTCTCCATCCAAGTCAATATCATGCCAGTAATGATTATTCTAGTAGCTTCTATCTTGTGCACAGAGATAGCACTAGAGATTTTATCTAATAGCTTACTTAGGTCTAAGTGTGACTCTGGGCAGGTCACTTAACCCTATTTGCTTCAGTTTCCTCATCTGTAAAATGAGCTGGAGAAGGACATGGCAAAGTACTCCAGTATCTTTGCCAAGAAAACCCCAAATAGGTTCATGAATTCAGACAGCACTGAAAACAACTGAACAACAATGATAAGTCTAAAGCAAAAATGTCAAACATGAGGGCTATGAGTGATCCATAACACTCCCAAGTATGGCCTGAACCAGATTAAAAAGCAATTCCTCTCTGATATAACTATAATGTGTTATATGTATTAATAAAAATAAATATATAAAAATGAAGCCCCATGGCTTTTATAGTTCACATTTCTATATGAGTTTGATATCACTAGTATAAAGTATATGCCTAATGGTTCATATTGACTATCCTGTATAAAAGAAAGCAAGGCTAGATAGCCCAGAGGAGGAGCCAAGATGGTGGAGTACAAAGATTCACATATGCTAGCTCCGAACCCACAGCCCATAAATTACCTATAAAAAGAACTCCCAACGGGTTCTGGAGCAGTGGAAGCTGTGCAGCAACGGAGTGGAGGAAATTTCTGTTCCAGAGAGCCCTGAAAAACCATCACCAAAGGTCCATCTTGCACCAGACCCAGAGTGGAGCCCAGCCCTGCCCTGGCCACACGGCCCCAGAAGAGCAGATCCGAGCAGGCTTAAGGGACAGAATCTCTGGCGGCCGCAAAGGTCCCTCAACCCACAGGCACTACAGGTCAGTGAGAGAGCCTTCTGGGCTGGCTGAGAGGTGAGTGGGGTGTCTTCATAACTCAGGCTCCCTCAGAAGGAAGCAGCAGGGGAAGCAGCAGCCAGGTGCTCCCGGAGCAGGCAGAAGATCCATTGTTGAAGGTCTCCACATAAACCTCCTGAGGGAAATGAGCCTGGGGGGCGGCCCTGCCCCGATCTGAGAACCTGAACTTAATCCCACTGAATAGCAACTCCCCCCCACACTGAAAGCCCTGAGGCTGGGAAGCACCATTTGAATCTCAGAGACTGCAAGCACTACTGAGGCAGGGGTAGAGAGGAATCTCAGAAGTCAAGTAACTGGCTGGGAAAATGCCCAGAAAAGGGAAAAAATAAGACCATAGGAGGTTACTTTCTTGGTGAACAGATATTTCCTCCTTTCCTTTCTGATGAGGAAGAACAATGCTTACCATCAGGGAAAGACATAGAAGTCAAGGCCTCTGTATCCCAAACATCCGAAATAGATATCCAATGGGCTCAGGCCATGGAAGAGCTCAAAAAGGATGTTGAAAATCAAGTTAGACAGGTGAAGGAAAAACTGGGAAGAGAAATGAGTGAGATGCAAGAAAAGCATGAAAAGTGGGTCAATACCTTGCTAAAGGAGACCCAAAAAAAATGCTGAAGAAAACAACACCTTGAAAAATAGGCTCACTCAATTGGCAAAAGAGGTCCAAAAAGCTAATGAGGAGAAGAAGCTTTAAAAAGCAGAATTAGCCAAATGGAAAAAGAGGTTCAAAAGCTCACTGAAGAAAATAGTTCTCTCAAAATTAGAATGGAACAGATGGAGGTTAATGACTTTATGAGAAACCAAGAAATCACAAAACAAAACCAAAAGAATGAAAAAATGGAAGAGAATGTGAAATATCTCATTGGAAAAACAACTGACCTGGAAAATAGATCCAGGAGAGACAATTAAAAAATTATGGGACTACCTGAAAGCCATGATAAAAAAAAGAGTCTAACATCATCTTTCATGAAATTATCAAGGAAAACTGCCCTGATTTTCTAGAACCAGAGGGGATAATAAGTATTGAAGGAATCCATTCGATCACCGCCTGAAAGAGATCCCAAAAGAGAAACTCCTAGGAACATTGTGGCCAAATTCCAGAATTCCCAGGTCAAGGAGAAAATATTGAAAACAGCTAGAAAGAAACAGTTCTAGTATTGTGGAAATACAATCAGAATAACACAAGATCTAGCAGCTTCTACATTAAGGGATCGAAGGGCGTGGAATAGGATATTCCAGAAGTCAAAGGAACTAGGACTCAAACCAAGAATCACCTACCCAGCAAAACTGAGTATAATACTTCAGGGAAAAAAATAGTCTTTCAATGAAATAGCGGACTTTCAAACATTCTTGATGTAAAGACCAGAGCTGAAAAGAAAATTTGACTTTCAAACATAAGAATGAGAAGAAGCATGAAAAAGTAAACAGCAAAGAGAAGTCATAAGGGACTTACCAAAGTTAAACTGTTTACATTCCTACATGGAAAGACAATATTTGTAACTGTTGAAACTTTTCAGTATCTGGGTAGTTAGTAGGATTACACACAGACACACACTCACATACACACAGACACACACACACACAGAGAATTTGAAAGTCACACCTTTAAATAAAAATGTTTTAAAAAACTGACCAATCACCTCTTCAGAGTGTAACATTTCACTCATATAGCCCTCCTCCTCATCAGCTTCTCTACCAAGAAGAGAGCTGCACATTTCATTTTCTTCTCTCTGAAACACATTGGTTATTGCAGTTTAACTGACTAGAGGCAACTTTTACCCCTGTCTTTACCAGCATCGCTGTAGCTATTGTGTGTTTTGGTTTCTTTTTGCTGTTCATGTTGTTTTGCATCTATTCACACAAGGCAAGACCATGATGGATCCATGGTGATTTTTAGCCATCAATCTTTCTCTTTCTAAGAACTTAAAAACTATTGTTTTAACAATGTGTCCTAGTATTTTGCCAGGAACTCTTCAAGCTCTCTGCCTACAGTTTCTGGTCCTGATCTGCTTCCACTTCTTGAAAATATAAAAATAGTAATTTTCTCTCTCCAGTCCTATGGCACTTCTATGTTCGCCAATGTCTACTGAATAGAGTGGCTCACCAATCAAAACAGTCATTTCCAGACCCTCTGTGGACAATTATGTGTTTATTATCTCTACACAAATATGGGATTGCTGCCATTTTGCTCTATTTTTCCTAGCCTAAACATCATTCTCCTAAGAGGAGAAAAATGAAGGAAACTCAGAAACAAGTAAATCAGTCTTCTCACTATCATTTGTTATCTTTACACATATCGAGAGCAGTAGTTCTATCCATTCTTTGATCCTGCTCTGACCCCTAATGTACAGTGTGTCCCAAAAGCTATAGCTTCAAACTGCATGAAGACTTTTGGGACATTCTGTACTTGAATACTTTGATGGATCTGTGATCTCCATGCTCGTATTCCTTCCAACAGTGTATATCACAGTCCACCCCTGCCTTTTCCTCCTTTGCAACTTTTACCAATGCTCTCCGATAAATCCTCCACAGAGTGTCCAGTCAATATGCCATGGACAGTTCTCTAGATCTTAACCCTGTGTAGGCACATGGACTATCCACTAATTATCCTTCATTCTAGTTAGGAAACATTTTTCAGACATTTACATCTTAGATCTTATCTGTAATGTTTCCCAATACATGATTTGAGGAGGAAAAGTAGCTTGAACTCTGTTCAGTTTTTCCAATCCTAACACTAGTTTTATGAAACCATGTTCATTTTCTGTCCATCTTCTGTTACTTACCATTGATTCTGTCTTCGATATGTGTCTTTTTGAAGTTTCTGCTGGTTGATAAGCTTCCTGTACAGTCTCCTAATTTTCCTCCTCATGTGAATCATTTCTGTTTGATTCTTCAGAATTTCATTATGGAGAATATCCCATTCCATTCAGGTTACTTTTGCTTGCAAAGAAGGAAACTCTCAAATCCTGTGGACTCCTTCTCAAAACCATCTGAAATATATTCTACCCAAATTGAAAATGCACATCAGACTGTGATGAACTTTCCCCTTTTTGGTCAAGATCTCTGTGATGGAGCTGTCTCCATCATCAACCCCCAAGGTTTCCTTCACTTCTGCTCACTCAGTCAATTCCTCCTTATTGAGAATCAAGTTCCCTTTGTCACTTCCTCCTCTTTGGAGAGGCTGAAAATTATGGAAAAATTTCCCAATTTCTCACCTACCCTACTGTTGGCAGTGAGAGTGAGGGAGAATGAAATAAAGAGAAAGAGCATTCCCACCATTGTCTTGATAGTTAAAACCTATGTCTATCTCATGGTGCTTAGGTTTGTAGAGCTGGAAGGGACCTTAGAGACCACCTATTTTAATCTCTTAATTCTGCAGAGGGAGAAACTGAGGTGCCTTTTCCAAGATCACATCTAGAGTTCTAGATCTGGATTTTAAAGGCACTTCACTTACATTATAGATGAGGAAACAGAGACCCAGGGAAGGTAGGTTAGTAGCCCAAAATCATGCGTGGTAAGCTGAAGTTAGATTTAAATCCAGGTCATCTGATTTGACAGGAAGTACTCTTTTTATGGAAACAAGCCAAGTTTATAATCTATTTCCCAAACTGTCTAATTCCCCCTGCTATCCCAAAGGTCTGTCATATGTACTCAGGGTAATATCACTTTTTTCCATGAGTTTCACCCAAATGCTTTCTACTATATTTCTGTCTTTGCATTCTTGGATTTCCTCCCATGAGTATTGCTCCTTATTATTCAAAATCTCTTATCTCTGTACCTCTTTTGTATCTTTTAAAATGAGATAAATAACCTCCCAGAGCAATACTCCAATCATGACTCTTATCCAGCCCATCAGGTCTCACTCACACTTATTGTCAAATTTGCCTCCTTGAATTTGGAGATCTAATTCACCCTGCTCATGATTCAGACTTTGTGTATTTGTACATAGACATCCAAGGTCATGGAGTTTATGGTTGGATCTCATCTTGGCTATTGTCTCCTGAAAATTACTGGTATTCTCTTCTGCTAATTTGTCTTTCTCTGTTGTACCTGGCACTCTCCATGGTACTGAGATTTGTGGGATGATATAAGCAATTTTCTCCCTCTCTTCTTTTTTCAGTTTAAAACACTTTCACACAATGTGTTTTTACCAACTCCTTTTAGATGGCCCCTCCCCTTCCCCTCAGCCAAGGAGTCATTCATCTCTGTAATGTGAAGAAAATAAGGAGGTCAAAATGGATGATTGCATATTAGGGTACATTGCTATGGAAGGGAAGCAAATTGTTTCAATTGCCTCATTGATGTGAAGAATCTTAGGAAACTGAACAATTTGCAAATGATCTATAAAGTGTCCAACTTTACAGGCACTGAAGAAATGTTCCATTATGATGATGGTTAATAGGATTGGAAAAAATCTGATTCCACCTCATCTAAATGGTACTGTGTGACTGGAGTTTAATTAGAGATACACTAGTTACTCCTGTCAAAATATTCTAGTACATTTGGCGAGAGGAAAAGAGGCATGCACTGGGCAGCAAGGGAGTTTCTAATTCTAAATTTGTCACTTTGGAGCTGTGTGGACTCAGCTAAGTCACTTCAAATTTCTGGTCTCAGGTTTCTTTTCTATATTAAATATAGATTACATTAGATGGTCCCTCCCTGCTAGGATGCTCTCTGCTCTGATTATTTCCCATGGGCTTATTAACTCTTTAGCAGACCCTCAGATAGTTATGTCCAGCTTTAATCTCTCTCCTGGTTTCCAGTCTTGCATCACATTCCAGTTCCATTACTTACTACCTGTGAGACCACTAGCAATTTATTTAGCTGTTCTGGGACTCAGTCTCCCTATCTACAAAATGAAGGAATAGAATTCAATGATTTCTCAGTTTATAGCTATAAATCTTATGACACTCACACCCTTCCAGGAGATCATAGGACTGCAGATCTAAAGACAGAAGAGACCTCACAGACCATCTAGTCTAACACCCTTCCTTTGATAGATGAGAAAATTAAGGCTCAAGGAGATTAGGTGATTTGCCCAAGGTCACTCATATAATATCCAAGTTGAGATTCGAATCCAGGTCGTCTGACTTCAATTCTTTCTACTGTACCAAATATCGCCATTAAGAGGCCTAATTAACATCTCAAAGTGAAAGTGCCAAAAATAGAATTTATCAGAAAATCAAAGTGTATGAAGACTGAGAAAAAGTCATGGGAGTAATGTGAAATGTCTGGAAAAGGAAGTCAGGGGCAATATTGTGGAGGGTTTCAAATACTAAGTTAAGGATTTTGGCCTACAGACAATAGGGAGCTACTGAAGATTTTTGTAGTGGGGGCTGATATAGCCTATACTCTGGCTATACTTGAGAAAGAAGTAGAGGTAATAAGTTGGACTAAATAGTTTCTCAGTAGTTTAATTTTCAAAAGGGAAGAGATATAGGAAGATACCTTGAAAGGACTGTAGGCCTAAGTAAAATAGAAGATCTGACCAAGTTTATAGGCCATAGGGAATATCTGATAGATAAGGAGATACAAGGATGAGAAAGAAGAAATGATCCAAGGAACAAGCCCCTAGAGTAAATGTAAGGAGAAGAGATAAATGGCACAAGTAGATGATTTAGTCTTAACAAGAAGAGTTAACTCCCCAGAGGACAGAGCAAAGGACTTAGGGTTAGAATTTGGTATTCTATAGAAGTATTTTCTATATAAAGCCTACATGTAGATTTTATATGGAAATATTTTCAATTGGGAAGTGGGAGAGAAGAGGGAGGTCATAGCAGATGGTCTCACTTTCTCAACAGGAGGCAAAGATGTATGTTAATGGGAAAGGTGGAGGAGTTGGTATAAGGGAAAGAAGAAGGTTTGGGATAACTGTCATGGCAACTTCCTGATAGAGAGATGATCAGAGAAGATTAAGTGAGGTCCCATAAATTTGTGGGGGATCAAATGAAATTAGAGACTGCATTTCTAGTGGACCCAGTTTGCATGTTTGTGTGACTTTCTTCTGCAAATTTTAGTAGTCTAGGAGAGGAAAAGGTGAATAGGGTGAGGTGAGGGGGTGATCACCTAGGGACCTAGTTCAGCAAGACATGAAAAAGGACACAGGCATAAGTGATTCAAGGACAAAGGACATCATATAATTGAAGTGTGAGGGAAGCAAACTGAGGCCAGAGCCTGAGTCATAGACTGAGAATCCAGAGGGATATTGGGGCCAGAAGTCATGGTGAAGACAAACTCAAAGTTTTAAAGGAATGACGCCGAGAGAGAGAGATGGAAAGACAGGAGGGCATGACCAGAGAGATGAATTTTAGGGTTTGTCATCATGAAAGTGGTACAGTTGTGAGTGAAAATGATATCTACCCTTTGCCTTTGTTTACCCATCATCTATCACAGTACCTGGTGCACCATAAAAAATAAGAAATGCTTGTTGATTTTTTGATAAGAGGATTACCATTTTCTGTGTATGAGTGAATGGTAGCAAAGGTACAAGTTATTGTAGGCGAACTGAGGCCAAGGAGAAAAATCAATGTCTATATTGGCATCTTCCATATTTGCATGGAAAGGACAGTTACTGGGGGACGAACTCCCTAAGAGGGAGATTATCTGGTATCTGGGAGATGGTAACAACAGTGATCTGTCCAATGTGATTAAAAATGACTTATAGAGATTATAGGGGCAACTTCAACATAAGGGTGGGAGGGGGAGGATCTGGAGGTGGCAATAAGAAAAAGGGAACGTGCCTAGTATTCCTCTTGTCCCTTGTCAGAACTGAGGTTCAGCCCTCATTACACTAATTTATGAAACCTTTTGTAGGGTTAATCTGAATTCAAAGCCTGTTTCTGTCACAACCTTGACAATCTTGGTCAAGTCACTTCACTTCCCTCAGTTTCCTTGTTTGTGAAATGATGGAGGTGGACCAAATAGCCTCTCATGTCCTTTCCAGATATGGAGCTGTGATCCCTTGTGTGACCATAGGCAAGTCACTTCATCTATATGGGCCTCAGTTTCCTCCTCTTACAAGAGGGTTGGAATAACTAGCTTCTAAAGTCCCAGCTGTAGAATTATGGTCCTATGTGTGGTCCTGAGTAAGTCACTTCACCAACCCAGGTCTCAGTTTGCTCCTTTGTAAAATGAAAAAGTTTTGACTAAATAGCCTGTAATGTGCCTTCCCACTCTAAATCACTAATCCTATGTTCACAAGAGGAAGAGATCTAGGATGAAAGAGTATCTTTAAAGTAGAGTACAACATAATTCAAGAAGAAAGAAGGAGAGAATAGGGACTGGGACAGAATACAGAATACAGCTGAGCTGAATTGTGATGAACAAGCTGGAAAGAGTCACAGGGGAAAGGGGGCTTTGCCTGTGCAGACAGCATTTCCCAATTTTCAGCCTCAATAGCTTATTTAAATATGGTGGGTTGGAGATGTTGTGATTGCATGTAGTGCTTTCTCATCGTTATCCTTCCTTCTAATTTGATGTTAATTTTGACCTTCACTCTAACCAGTTGATGATCTGACTGCATACAGAAAGCTGATTTGGAAACAACTCCCACATCAGTCACCAGTTGTTTGCTATCTTTTCCAACATAGTCAATTTCCATTTTATTTATGATGTTGTTTGGTGCTTGTCATGCTCCAGGCCTCAAAAAAAAGTCCCTCCAAACTCTAGATGTAGTGTCCTTTGTGTAGTTCTGGGCAAGCCAATTCCCCTCCCTAGGCCTTGCTTTCCTGTAAGATGAGGGGGTTGGACTAGATGACCTCTGAGATTCCTTCCCACTCTAGATCTACAGTCTTATCTGTGGCTTTATGTAAACACTTCTCCCCGGATCTCAGTTTCCCCATATATAAAATGAAGGGACAAGACTAGATGACCCTTGAGGTCCCCTGTACTTCTATATCTACAGTCTTATGTTTGGCCCTGGGCAAACCACTTCTCTCTGGGTCTCAGTTTCCCCATCTGTAAATTAAGGGTGTTGGACTAGATGGTCCCTGAGGTTCCTCTTCCATCTAGATCTAGGATCCTCTGATCCCTCCTATCAAAATCTTTGCACACATTCTGGAACTAATTTCTTCTACAACATGTAAAACCAGGGTGGATGCTAAGTTCCAACACATCTGATATGGACAGGGTCATGGAAAGCAATATCTAACCTCAGGCTTCAGAGCATAGCTATTCCTGTTTGCAGCATGGACATCCCAGCTCCTGACAGAAGGGGCAGGAACTTTTTCTATCACATCCCTGATAAGTAGACAAACTTCTACATAAACATCACCCTTGGAGACCAATCTCACCCTTAGAAGGTTCATCTTTCTATACAGCTCTGATTGGCCTCCCTGAAACTTCTATCTACTGATCCTCATTTAACGACTCAACTCCAGCTCCCTGAATCAAGTCAAGCAATTTGAGCTTGGGCTTCTGCCAAATTGTCACCCTTCAGATACACAGAGATGGAGCTTCAATTTGATTTCATAGATATCAATTGAGCACCTACTTTGTACCACCATGGTACAAAGACAAAAACAACAGTATTTGACAGAGAGGTAGAAAAGTGAATAGCATATTGGGCATGGAGTGAAGAAGACTTGAATTCAAATCCAACCTCAGACACTTACTACTTATGTAACTTAGGCAAGTTACTTAAGTAGCTTCTCTGTGCCTCAGTTTCCACATTGGTAAAATGAAGGGGTTGGACTCAATGGCTTTTCCCTTTCAGCTCTTAATCTATGATATTTAAAGAACTTACAGGTAGACCACAAGTACATTTATTAAGTATATCCAAAGTATATAGAGAGTAAATTTTTTAAATGGGTGAAACAGAGAGAATGGAGGGAGGGAGAGAGTTTGGAACTCAAAATTTAAAAACAGAATGTTTAAAATTATTTTTACACATAACTGAGAAAAAATAAATTAAAAAATGCCTGCCATTTCCAATGTAAAAAAATGGGGAGAGCACTTTTTGTTGGTACTGAATCATTTCAGTTGTGTATGATTCCATTTGGGATCTTCTGGGCAGAGATAATGGAGTGGTTTGCTAATTCCTTCTCTAGTTCATTTTAATGATGAGGAAACTGAGGCAAATAGGGTGAAGTGACTTGCCCAGGGTCACAAAGCTAGTAAATGTCTGAGGTTGCATCTGAACTCAGGAAGGTGAGTCTTTCTGCCTTCAGGCCTGGCACTCTATCCATTGTGCCACCTAGCTGCCCAATAGGGGAGGAGCACTAACAAATATTTTTTAAAGGGCCTCATGGATTTTTGATTCACATACAATCTCCTTTTTTATTCTCCTGTGCATATGGAAATGCTCATTTTTTTTAAAGAGATAGCATCAAGATGATAGAATAAGCAGTAAACTGCCACAACTCTCCCATATTCACCTTCAAATAACCATAAAATAGTACCCTAGAACAGAATAACCAGGAAAAAGATGGGGCAAAACAATCTTTGAGCCCAAGAAACTTGTAAAATCTGCAGGGAAGGTCTTTCTCATTTGGGTAAAAGAGGATCAGAGTCCAGGACAGGAAGCATCCAGCCAAGTCAACAGCAAGCCCCCAAGGCCCATTGTGGTGTAACAGGCAAATGCTACCACCAGGGGGCCCCCCTGGGCATAGCCAGGGGAACAGGCAAACTTCAGTTCCCAAAACTGCACATGCCTCAGCACAGCCCTGGGCAAACAGGCAACCTCCAGTGGCCAGACCACTACATGCTTCAGTGTAGCCCCAGGGAAATGCAGAAACACCCCACTATCCTCAACATATGCCAGACACTACATGGCAGACAATAGGACCCCAGTTCATGACCAGGTAAGCTGCAAGACCCCTACTGCCTCTAGAAGTGTCATCTCAACCCCTCACTGCAGTACCAGATGCAAGAGTGCCCTTGTGGGCCTCAGGGCAATATCAGTGCAGTACAGCACCAGTTAAACAGCCAGGGCCTGTCACTGGTGGCACAAGAAGCCTGAGACAGCACCCCTTCTAACCTGGGAGCAAAGCTCAAATTTAAAATAAAGGGAAAAAAGGCCAAAAAAAGATGAGCAAAGAAAAGCAAAACAACAACAAAAAATATCTGAGCATAGAAAGTTATTATGGGGACAAGGAAAGTCAAGATACTAATTCACAAGAGGACAATGTCAAAACACCTACAGACAAAGCCTTAAACAAAAATAGGAAGTGGTTTCAAGCTCAGAAAGAACCCATGGGCAACCTCAAAAAGAAGTATAAAAATCATATGAGATGCAGGAAAATTGGGAAAAGAAATGAGAGTGATGTGAGAGGATTATGAAAAAAAGAGTCAACAGATTGAGAAAAGCAAACAATTTAAAAAGTAGAATTGGCCAAATAGAAAAGGAAGTAGAAAAGCTAACTGAAGAAGACAACTCCTTAAAAGGTAGAATCTAGCATGTGGAAGCTAATGACTCTAAGAGACATCAAGAATCAATCCAACAAATTCAAAAGAATGAACAGAGAAAAGAAAATGTAAAATACTGTAGAGGACAACTGAGCTGGAAAATAGATCCAGGAAAGACAATGTCAGAATCACCGGACTACCTGAAAACCATAATCAAAAGGAGGACCTGGACAGTATCTTTCAAGACATTATCAAGGAAAACTGCCATTATATCCTACAACCAGAGAGCACAATTAGGCATTGAAAGAATTCATGGATCACTTCAGGAAAGGGATTCCAAAATAAAAACTCCAAGGAACATTATTGCCAAATTTCAGAACTATCAGATCAAGGAAAAAATACTGCAAGTGTCCAGAAAGAAACAATTCAAATATTGGGGAACCACAATCAGAATTAGACAGAACTTAGCAGCTGCAACTTTAAAGGATCAGAGGTCATGGAACATGATATTCCAGAAGGCAAAGGAGTTAGAACTACAACCAAGAATCTCTTACCCAGAAAAAATTAAGCATAGTACTTCAAGGTAAAAAATGATAATTGAATGAAATAGAGGGATTTCAAGCTTTCACAATAAGAAGACCAGAATTCAATAAAAAATGTGATTTCCAACCTCAAGATCCAAGAGAAGTCTAAAAAGAAAAAAAGAGGGAAAAGAAAACATGGTGGAGCTGAGCTGTTTACTTCCCTACATGGGAAGATGATACATGTAATTCTTAAAAATTGTTCCACTGTTATTACAGCTAGAAGCAATATACATAGAGGGTATGGGTAGTAAATTTGAGGGAATGAAAAAAAGTAATTAAGGGATGAGAAAGAGGAGTATACTTGGTGGAAAAGAAAGGGAGAGGTAGAGGGGGGTAAATTATTCCACATGAAGAGGCATGAAAAATTGATTACAGTAGACAGAAAGATTGGAGGGTAGGCAATGGGCATTGCTTGAACTTTACTTGCATCAGTATTAGCTAAAAGAGGACCTAATATACACAATCAGTTGAATATAGAAATCTATTTTACCCGACAGGAAGGTAGAAGGGCAAGAGATTAAGTAAAGTGGGGAGCACTGACAGAAAAGAGGGTAGACCAGGGGAAGATAAGAGGAGCAAAACAGGGTCGAGGGTGAAAGGAGAGAGAGGACAAACAGGAAGAAAAAAAGGATGGAAGGAAATACACAGTTAATCATAACTGTGAATGTGAATGGGATGAACTCTCCCATAAAACAGAAGTGGATCAAAAAACAGAGTCCTACAAAATGTTGTTTACAATAAACACACTTGATGTAGAGACACATACAGTGTAAAGGTAAGGGGCTGGAGCAGAAGCTATTATATTTCATTTGAAATAAAAAAAAAAAGCAGGGCTAGCAATCTTGATCTCAGTCTATGCAAAAGCAAAAATAGACCTAGAAGGAAACTATATCTTGCTAAAAGGTATCATAGATAATGTAGTAATATCAATACTAAACATATATACACCAAGCAGTATGGCATCCACATTCTTAAAGGAGAAGGTAAATGAATTACAGGCAGAAATAGATTGAAGAAGACACAGTAGTAAATGAACATAGTAACGTAGTGTCTGATAAACCCAAAGACTCCAACCATTGGGATAAGACCTCCCTATTGGACAAAAACTTCTGGGAAAACATAGGACACAAACTAAGTATAGACTGCATCTCACACCACATACCAAGATAAGGTCAAAAATGGGTGTATGATGTAGACATAAAAGGTAACACCATAAACTAAACAGAAAAGCAAGGATTCTTCTAACTGTCGGATCTATGGAGAAAGGAAGCATTCATGACTAAACAAGAGATAGAGAGCCCTACAAAATAGATATTTTTGATTATATTAAGTTTAAAAGCTTTTTCACAAACAAAACCAATACAACCATAATTGGAAAGAAAGCTGAGGAATGATCTTTGTAGCAAGTGTTTCTGATAAAGGCCTCATTTCTCAAATATATAGAGAGCTGAGTCAAATTTATAAAAATACAAATCATTCCCCAATTGATAAATATTCAAAGAATATGAAAAGGCATTTTTCAGACAAAGAAATCAAAATTATAGGCATATGAAGGATTGCGCTAAATCACTCTTGATAAGAGAAATTCAAATTAAAATAACTGAGACATCACTGCACACCTATCAGATTGACTAATATGACGGAAAAAGAAAAATCTTAAATATTGGAGAGAATAAGGGGAAAATGGGACACTAATGTAATGTTGGTGGAGTTGTCAACTGACCCAACCATTCAGGATAGCAGTTTGGAACTATGCCCAAAGGGCAGCTAAACTGTGCATACCTTTTGATCTAGCTATACTACTACTAGGTGTGTATCCCAAAGAGATCATCAAAACAAGAAAAAGGACCTTCAGGTGCAAAAATATTTATAGTAGCCCTCTTCTTGGAGACAAAATATTGGAAATTGAGGGGATGCCCATCAATTGGGGAGTGGCTGAACAAGTTGTTCTATATGAATGTAATGGAATACTATTGTGCTATAAGAAATGATGAACAGGCAGATTTCAGAAAAACCTGGAAAGACTTGTATGAACTGATGCAAAACAAAAAGAGCAGAAGTAGGAACACACTGTGCACAATATCAGCAACATTATGTGATGACAAACCATAAATGACTCAGCTCTTCTCAGCAACACAATAATCTAAGACAAGTACAAAGGACTTGTGATGGAAAATGCTATCCACATCTAGATAAGGAACTGATGGACTCTAAATGCACATCAAAGTATATTTTCTTCACTTATTTCATTCATTTTTATGAGTTTTTTTCTTTTGATCTGTTTCTTCTTTCACAATTGTGATTAATATGAAAATATGTTTACATGATAGCACATGTATAACCTATATCAAATTGCCTACCATTTTCAGAAGAGGGGAGGGGAGGGAAGGAGGGAGAAAAATTTGGAACTCAAAATTTCATAAAAATGAATGCTAAAAATTGTCTTGACATGTAATTGGAAAAAAATACTATTAAAAAAAGAAATTGTATCAAAGTAGATGAATCACCATCTGCTTTACCACTGTTCCATAAGGACACTGGGCCTCTCCATTGGGCTTGTGGTTGCAACTTCCCCTCTGTGCTGCTTTCTCTCTATAATCATATAAGCACCTGGAGAGAAAAGTCTGCCTTGATTTTCTGTTTGCATCCCTAGTGCTTTGCACATAACACGTAGGAAATGTTTTCCATTCTTTTTTGTAAGGTCTCATATAATAGACGACACCTGAACTGTGCTTTGAAGGAAACTAGAGAGTCTATACATAAGAGAAAGGACATTCCCAGGCATGGAGCACTGCCTGTGCAAAGGCATGGAGAGAGGAGATGCCATGTCATTTATGCTATGTGGAGCAGCAAGCAGGTCACTTTGTCTAGAACACTGAATACACAAGAATCAATTGCCATTTGTTTGGAAAGAGGGGCTGAAGTAAGATTGTGATTACCTTCAGATCTCCTCTTCCCACACCCCCACACAGACACAGACACAGACTCATGTCCTTCTACATATGAAACATCCCAGCTCAGTTAATTTCTCTGCTGGCTTCTTCCTCTGACAGTCTCTCAGGTGTGTTCTTTCCCTCTTTAAATTCCTTGAGCCTATGATCTAGTGTTTCTTCAAATAAGCCTCTATGGCATGAGTCCCCTCACCTTCTAGGTCACCATCCTGTAGAGAGATACTCCAGCTTCTCAATTTCTCCCTTCAAGTGAGGCCCCCCCCCAAATCTGCATTGTACCAGAGTAATATTCTTGCACAAATGGAATGAAAGGCTCTGCTCTGTCTTCAAGAAAAACAGCTTGTCAATTTGGTGGGGAAAGAAATCCGTCTAACAGGTTATTTTTGGAGTTGTGGGAACTACAAAAATAAACACTTCGACTGAATTTTCCACTGGTTATATTGGCACCATTTAAACACAGTCTCCATAAAAATGTTCTTCTAGTGCCAGAGACTAACACTTTAAGAAGAAAAAAAAAAGGAATTTAGATGTCTTAACTTAGCCTGGATGGTACTCATCATTTCTGATACCTTGTCCCAAGTAGGCTGGCATCCCAGGAAAATTCAGGAGAAACTATGGTCCATGGCTACAGGGATGCCATATAGCTGGAGACAAACTCTGAAGAGTAGCGAATTTCTTTGTGAATCCCCACACCTTGGCTGGACCTTGTGAATTACCATAGCTAAAGTATCTAATAAGATGGCAACAGAAAGAAACCTGTGATGATCAATGGTTTGTATATAACCTGGGAGTCTGGCAGGCCTGGCTCTGGACAAAGAGAAGGTAAGGAGAAACCTAAGCTAAGACCACTGCCCTCCCTTAAGAAGAGCAGGCGAGCCATTCTGTCTGGAAGCAGTGGAAGAAAAGAAAGTGCTAGATTCTCCCTGAATTGTGGATATTCATTAGGTGGGGAAGGGGAAAGAAGAGAAACATGAGTCTTCTGCCTGAAGCCTTGACTCCACACTGGATCCCAGGTCATTAAGTAGTAATATCTCAAGGAAGGCATCTCAAGTTCTCTCAGTGCAGCCTGTGCATCTGATGTACAGATCCCCAAGTGCTCATATAGCCTCTACTTGATCCACTGATGGGAGATTCATTAACAAGGCCAGCTTTGCAACCTGAGTCATTTTGACTGTGAACTTTCCATCAGCCCTCTGTCCCCCACTCCATACTATATCCAAAGCAGCTGCCAAGTCCTTTCAATCCTATCCTTAACAGTCATCCCTTGATCTCTACTCTGCCATCCATATTCATGCCCTTATCACCCTCCACCTACACTGTTTCATACTGGTAAGTTGGGTGTTGTCCTTCATTTTCAAAAAGGACCAAATGACATCACTGTGTTGGGGTCAGGGTACAATGTGTCTGATTGTGGCTGATCACACCAATAGGAGCTCAGAATACACTACCACAGGTCAGGCACAAATAGTTCATATGAACACTGGGAGCACACGTGGCTCTAAATTTGGGCATCTCATGTTTCTTTTGAGCTACTGAAATTCAGCTTTGTTCACAGAACACAATAACTTCTTTGATGTAGACTTATGTAGACTTATGCTGGACAGTCCTGATTCCCATGTCTCAAAATTGATTTCCAAAGCTCTTCAAACAGATATGGAAAGTGCCCTTGTTTCAAATATCTTCCTAATTGTTCTTCCTACTTCCAATCTCTTTTCTAAATGGATGTTCCTAAAACGCAGCACCAATCATATCATTCCTCTGCTCAAGAGACTTCAATGACTCCCTATTGCCTTTAGGAAAAAATACAAAGTACTCTGGTTTTCAAAGTCCTTTACATTCTGGCTGCAGCTTCTCTTTCCAGACTCATTTCCCATTCTCCCCTCTCATGCACTCTGTGTTCTAGCCAAAGTGGCCTGCTTGCAGTTCCTGGTACATGGTGTTCCATCTCTCAGCTCCTGTCTTGGCACAAGCTGGCCCCCATGCTTGGAATGGACTCCTGTCCTCAACTTTGTCTCCTAGAATCCCTAGCTCCTTTTATAACTCAGCTCAAGTGCCCCCCCTTTCTGTGGCCTTTCCTGATCTCCCCAGCAACTAGGACTCCCTTAAAATGACTTGGTATCTATTTGCTACTTCCTCATATGTGTATATGGTGCTATCCTTGATTAAAAGGTAGCTCCTTGAAAGTTAGTGTTGCTTCAGTTATTAAGCAATTAGTAAGTATTTAATGTTTGCTGATAGATTCCTAAGTCTGACCATATTGGCTGTTGTTTTGTTGCAGCTAAATCATTTTTCAGTCATGTTCCCATTTGGGGTCTTATTGGCAGAGATACTGGAGAGGCTTGCCATTTTCTTCTCCAGTCCATTTTACAGATGAGGAAACTGAGGCAAACTGGATGAAGTGACTTGCCCAGACTCACACAGCTAGGAAGTATCTGAGGCTGGATTTGAACTCAAGTCCTCCTGACTCCAGTCCCAGCTCTATATCAACTGTGCTACCTACCTGCCTACCATGCTGGGCCCCTGCTCAAAAAGCTCCAAGAATAGGAATCTCTAGAAATAAAAATAAAACTCTCAGCTTAGCTTCTGAGCCTTCGAGGCCTTTGAGCCTATGACTGTAACCTAAGTTTCCAGACTTATTTCCTGTTATTCCCCATCTGCATATTGTATGCTCCAGTCAGATCTCCAGCCTCTGTGCTTTTGAACAGATTTCTTCTCATGAGTGGAATGTACTCTATTATCTCCTCGAATCAGTCCTCTCAAGCTCAACACAGAGTCCAGCTCCTAAAGGAAGACTTCCTAAATGATTGTTCCCGCTTCTGACCTCTTTCAATAACCTTTAACTGACTCACCTGGCTAAGTGTAGAATGAATGATCTACCAACGCAAGACTCATTTTATATTTTTTCACTTTGCACCCAGTAAGCATTAATAAATACTTGTTGAATGAATGAATGTTCCTTTTTGATAGTTCTATTTGTTAAACTAATTGCTACAACCTCTTAATCTTGCCCTCTTCTGATCTTTTAAACATCTTAACTTTTATTTAATTTCCTCAATTAAGAAAAATCTATTTTATCCCCTCCCACCTCTATCCTCCCCATTGGAAAAAAAAAAACCCTTGCAACAAATGCATAGTTGAGTAAAGCAAACATGTGCCTTGGTCAGTTCCAAAAAATGTGTCTTATTATGTACCCCAAGTCCATTGTGTATCCCAAGTCAAGAACTAGATAGCATCATTTATCACGAGTCCTGTGGAATTGTGTTTGGTCATTGCTTTGAGCAGAATTCTTAAGTTTTTCTAAGTTGTTGCTCTTTATCATGTATATTGTCTATACCAGGGCTTCTTAAACTTTTCCCACTTGTGGCTCCTTCAGCACTTCTTAAACTGTTTAAGAGATGTTAGTCTATACAATGTTATTATATAATTTGTTCTGGTTCTGCTCACTTTGCTCTGTATCAGTTCAGGTAAGTCTTCCCGGGTTTCTCTGAAAGTATCCCTTCCATCATTTCTAACAACACCACAGAACTTTTTGGTGTAACATATATCTTTGTGGAACATATACAGAAAATTTGTGTAACCTATATTTTATCAACTATTCCCCAAGTGCTGGGCAGCCTTAATTTCTATTACTTTGCATTCACAACAAGATGCTGTAAACATTTTCCCCTCTTCTGATCTTCCAGAACGGAGGAGACTTTTCATCTTCATGTCACCTCCCTTTCTCTGCTCCCCAAGAACAGAGATCATGTCTCATTTGTAATTTATCTCCTGCTTGGATAAGACCTTGCACTCTCTAAGGGTTGAATAATTGTTGACTGAGGGAAGAATCCCTATTAGTGCCTTCATCCCTCCACCTGTGTCAGTAGATGCTACATGATTATAGCTATTAAGGAGGGTCCATGACGACAAAGTTATGGAAAAGTAAGCATTTGCAGAAAAAGTATGGCATGACATTAATTCATCCCTTGATAATGCCATGGTGAGTGTTGTTAATGCTAGCACCAGGTAAATTGTGCAAAAGAGGGCATATTTCAAAGTTTTAAGGGCACCCCTGATCCTGACCTTAATGTATGGCTAAGTACATCACACTCCTCACTGGTCCTTAGTGAAAAACTAATGGGGCCTCCACTCCAGCCACCCAAGGCCAGGAAATGATTACGAGCTTAAATTAGAGCTAGTTAATTAGTGGCATTTCCAATCCAAACAGTAAAAATGCAGAGGGCTTGCAAAGTAAGGCCCGGCAGCAACAGGGAGGGAGGCCAGTTAGCTCTGGCTTGGGGGAGGCATGTCTTCAGGTTGAAGGAGTGATTGAGTCCCCTGAGGGGGACCCTGCAAACCACTCACCCACACATATACCCAGAATTCAGCAGAGGTAAGGAACTTCCTGAGGGGACCAGTCCAGGCCCCTATGGGGAAGGAAAGCCCATTTGAAAAGATTTTCTTCCTGAGGCCTCACTTGAAAATATCAAGCCAGACAGCACACTAAATTGAGGTCAATGGCTATGAGCCTTCCGGCTTTTTGTGGCCTGAATAAGGGGGAAAATTGACAGGGGGGTACAGTACACCAAAGCAACCAGTATTCTAGGCCAACTTTCACATGGAAGAAACTGTGGTGGGGTGGAAACAACAGAAGACCTGGATTCCACTCCTAACTTTGACACTTACTGTGCCCACGACAAAATTGTCAGGTGACTTTACCTCCAAGTCTCAATTTCTACACTTGTAAAATGGGAGATAATAATCTATGCACTATTTCCCTCATGGAAATTTTATTGGGAGCCTTCGTGCTGGAAAGATATTGGAAGTCATCTAACTTCAAGAATCCAAGATCTAAGCTTCAAGGGACCTCAGAGCCATCTCGTCCAACCCCTTCATTTTACAGAGGGGGAAATTGAGACCCAGGAAGAAGAAAAGTCTTGCCCAAGGTCACATGTAGCAAGTGACAGACGTGGGATTTGAATCCAGGTCCTTCAACTGAAAGGTCATTACTCTTACCAGGGTGCCTTCATTTATCTTTATAACATGGAAAAACTGAGGCCCAGAGAGGGTAACATGCAGAGTCACACTGCTATTCAGATGTAATATAGATTTCTGGTTATGTATTATTTCATATGCTCTATTAGGAAATAGTAAATCGTCACAAAACCATTCTAGAACCACTCAGAAAATTCTAGAATCAAGGTAGAATTAGAGATGGAGATACATATGATAAAAGGGAATTATATGAGTTAGGAAAAAGTCACCCCACCCTCATCCATGGCAAAAGGAAGTATAAAGATACTCACTATTTTCTATCTTCTCAGGCTCCAGATTAGTCTGCAACAATACTGGGGTGGTGCAGTACAGAGAGCACTGGTTAGGGATCAGGAAATCTCATCTTCACGAGTTCAAATCTGGCCTCAGACAGTTACTAGCTGTGTGACCCTGGGCAAGTCACCCTGCTTGCCTCAGTTTCCTTATCAGTAGAATGATCTGGAAAAGAAAATGGCAAATTACTCTGGTATCTTTGCCAAGAAAACCCCCAATGGCATCACCAAGAGTCATACATGACTGAAAAGCAAGTGACAAAAATACTGGGATGGGGAAAAAATAGGGTTATGCAAACAAATAGCATGGTATGGGGCAAGGAATCCATCACAAGGCCTAGAACACCAAGTATCTTGTTCTTTTCAGAGTTCTTGTGTGGTCCAAATGAGATTATGTGTATAAACATGCATATATATGTGGGCACACTCATGTACATATAGGTATGTGTGTTTCTAAATCTCATTTACATACATGTATTGTGTATCCTATTATAAACTGGAAAGCAGACAACAAATGTTAAATTCTGGTCCTTCAAAGCAATGCAGGGGGTGCCACAATTAATTTTTTTCAGGAATCAAAATTGCATTCAAAACAAAATCCACAATGTAGGTCCTGGAAGGGGGGAGGGGAAGAAATATTTATTAAGTTCCTACTGTGTGCCTTGTACTAAGCAGTTTACAAATATCATCTTCATTTAATCCCAAACAACAACCCTGGGGAGTGATATGCTATTATTATTCCTGTTTTCTAATTGGGGAAACTGAGGCAGACAGATGTTAAGTGACTTGCCCAAGGTCACCCAGCTAATAAATATTTGGGACAGGATTTGAATTCAGGTCTTTCTCAACTCCAGGAAGGCTCAGTGCTCTACCCATTGCACTATCCAGCTGCCTAAAGGCTTAACCAGTCATTATCAGGGGGAAACCTGCACAGCAGAAGACATGGTGCCCTGCCTACACCTCCTCAGGCCTCTCTAAGGCCTTCTAAGACACAGACATTGTGATAGATTCCCCCTATGCTCACCCTGATATTTGCTAGCGGTTGTTAACCCATCACCCCAGTTCTTCCCCCACCCCAGTATTTTTGTTGCCGTTAGTCAGTCCTGTCTGACTCTTGGTGGCCCCCATTGGGGGTTTTCTTGGCAAAGATAATGGATTGGTTTGCCATTTTCCTTCTCTAGCTTATTTTATAGATGAGGAAACTGAGGCAAATAGAGTGAAATGACTTGCCCAGGGTCACACGGTTAGTAACTTTGTCACTGCCCGGTTTAAGAAACCTCAGTAGCTCCCTGTTGCCCTTAGAATAAAATACAACTTCTTTAGCACATTTTTTTAAAGTCCTTCACCATGTGACCTCAGCTAACCTTTCAAGGCTATATTCTTATTACTCTCCAGAATACCTAGATGCAAGTCACATCCCTGCATGGGCCTCTGCCCATTTCCTGCTTCCAGAGTCCCCCTTACATTCACCTCACACACATCCCTACTGACTACTTTTGGGAGATCTCTTGCCTGCCCCAGTAGGTCCGACTGATCTACCAGACTTGATTCCCTCCCCTATCCCACTGAGCCCTCTTTTAGAAAGTTTGGAATAGACTGCACTGAGATTGTTTTGTGTGTCTACTAAGGGGGTCCCATGCTGTCCATTTACCCACAAAAGACAAATGAATATCATTTCTGAAATTCACCATTCTGAAAAGAAAAAAATGTACTTTATATACATTAGAGAGGCATTGTAGTACTAACTCTGACATCAGAGGCCCTGGGTTCAAATTCCACTTTGGATATGGATCATCTGTGTGACCTTGGGCACTCAAACCCTCCAAAGGTTTGAGTTTACTTATCAGTAAAATGAAGGGGGCTAGAGTAGATCCCTAAGGTCCCTTGTAGCTTTTGTGAGTCTATGATGAGATTGGACGATTTCCAATAAACAACAAAACTCCACCTACTCTCTGTGAGTCACCTTAAGTGGATTTCAGAGCCATCCTGCAAAGGCAGGGCCCAGCTTCGCTCACACTGCCTAGGTACAATAGCAGAGAATTCTCCAGAACCAGAAGCATTGTCAAGACTCTTCCAAGATTATTTGTAAATTACTTAGATGCTAATTAGGCAACTCAACAATTTGATGACTTCACGAGTAAATCCCTTTGATTGACTCCAGAGAAAGTTGTTGAGATCCCAACTTCCGAGTGACCAGCCCTTTGAAGGCCCAGGAGGAGGATTTGGCTCCTATGGCTCTAGTTGTGAAAATGGCACTGGAATTTGAAGTGGATGAGATTGACACAAGTGGTGGAATCAGGAGGCGGCATGGGAGCCGAGTGTTAGCACAAGCTCAGAACCTCCAGAAGGCAGAAGGGAAAAGGGAGCATGTTCTAAGACTAGAGCATGTGTGGTCTGAGCAAAGCCAGAGGTGAAATGTCATGTGCAAGGAACAGCAAATAGGCCATTGTGGCTCAAACGCAGAGAATTTGTCAAGGGGAAAAATACGCAATAGGCCTAGAAAGATACACCAGAGCTTTACAAAATGAGTTCGTAGGAAATCAGAGGAAATTTAGTTCTCCCCTCGAGGTCCCGAATTTCTAATTGTGAAGGAGATTCTCTGACATTTTTAGAATCAAATTTCTCAGAGCTAAAAGTGGCCTTAGAACTAGAGTGGCAAGGCTAGGAGATATCTAAGGGTACAGAATATCAAGGATAGAAGAAATAGCAGTGGCCATCAATTTTACTCCCCTCCCATTTTACAGATAGATAAACTGAGCTCCCCTCCCCACCCGCAGTGACATGACTCATCTGAAATTACATAAGAGTTAGTGGCGTATCTGGGTACGTTAGCTTTCCACTGAAAAAATCTTTCCAGGGCATGAGGTTGTCTCAAATCCCTGAAAACATCTGCCCTTGTTCATGGACAACTAAGTGATATGGTGTGGATGGATGACTTTTTGCAAGTAAAGATAGTCATCAAATTATATACTACAGCATGCGCTCTGGACAGGGCAGGAAACAGGATCAGTAGGTTCCATTCAATGCATAAAACTTCAGCACTGATTAGCTCAAGCAAGGCCTTGAATTTCCTGGCATGCCATATATGAACATATGTGACAGGTACATTGCAAAGATTTCCCATTGCTCCTCTTTGCAAAGAGCTCCCAATATCCAAAATCTAGCTTCAAAATGCCCTTTAACACAATGCAAAGTCGATGAAAGTTTTGAGTAAAGAATTTCATGGAAAATACAATCACAGCAAGCATGTCTTTCTCATAGGCAAAAATCACCTCTTCTGCTTTATTGCAAGAACCTCTTAATTGGTATTCCTACAGTCTCTCCTCTCTCCAATCCATCCTACAAACCACAGTCAATTTGATATTCCTAAACCACAGATCTGACCACTATGTTCCCCTCTCTCCAAAAGCTTCAGTAGCTCCCAATTACCTCTATGATAATTGGGAACAGTCTGTTCCCAGCTTCTCTTTCTTGACTGATGGCAAGTTCTAATCCTCACACACTCTACATCCAAGTCAAACTATAGCCTCTCTACAATTCATTGTATATGATATTAACCCTATCTCCTGACTCTGTGGAGAATAGGATAGAATGTTATTCAGTCTTGGAAGGTACACACCTCCAAATCCTAGAAACCCTAGCTCCCATTAAGGCTCAGTTCAAGAACCACCTGCTGGAAGAGGCCTCTCCTGAGATCAATATCATCTCAGCCTGAATTCCCTCAGGCATCTAGGCTTTGCCTTGTACTATCAAATACCTTTATATCAATGACTTAGATGGAGTATAGATGGCTGTTTGTAATATTCACAAATGACTTAGAATAATATTACATAATATTCCCAGTGCCTTGCACATAATAAACACTTAATAAATTTTCATTGACTGATAGTTGACAAAACCTGAAAGGGTTAGCTAACACAGTAGAGGACAGCCAAGATCCCAAATGAGTTGAAGAAGCTAGAACATTGGATTCAATCTGATATGATGAATGTAAATAAGTGTGAATATAAAATGCCACACCAGGTATCAAAAAGTCAACTTTGCACATACATCATGGGGGAGGCCATAGGAGTTTGGCTGAACCAGAGTTCTGAGATTTGGTGGCTTATAAGTTCAATGTGAGTTAACAGTGTGTTGGAGCAACCAGAAAGTAAAAACGTTCATGTGATACTGGGCTGAATAAAGAGGGGTATAGCTTCAATGAAAAGGAAGGGAGGGTCTGTGATCTGCCCGGTTTAGATCACGTTTGAAAGATTGTGTTCAGTTTAAGATACTATGTTTAAGGACCCTGATTAACTGGAGAGTTACTGGAGGAGGGGAACAAAGGGGTAAAGGGCCTTCAGTTTCTACATGATGATCAACTGAAGAAACTAGGAATGTTAAGCTTAGAGACTCAGGGGGACATGATAGCTGTGTTCAAGTTTTTGAAAGTCTGTCATGTGGGAAAGAGAGTAGACTGCTGACCACGGAGAGCAGACCCAAAAGCAATGGATGGGAGATGGAAAGAAGCCAACTGAGACTGAATGTAGGAACACTTCCTAACGATTCAGGCTGTTCCAAAGTGGCATGGGCTATCTGGGACAGTGAAGGTCTTCAAGCAGGGGATGGATGACCATCTGATGTGTATTTTAACATGACAATGATTCCCTTCCTGTAAGGGTTGGAGTAGCTGCTGAAGTAGCCTTCATCTCTAAAGCTCTGAGTCAACCAATTGCAAGCATCCCCTCACTCTGCCGTTGCTCTATGTAGATATTTATATGTGTTTTGTAATTTGTTATATTGCTCTTTCTACTGAGTAGAATATAAGCTTCTTCAAAGCAGGGACTATTTTCTGTTTGGCCTTTCAAACAGAAAGACATAGCATTGTGACTACCATGTCAAGATAAAATTAGGGATGGAGACTGGGTCTGAGATTTCATTACTATAAGGAGTTTCCAAGGAGGATCTCTATTAATGCTTTATCAGTGAAGATATCCAAGTTCTTTGCAATCTGTGGTTTTTGAGAACTTCTCAGGTCTCTGAGAGGTTGTGCATTGCCTAGAGTAATATAGCCAGTATGAATAAAGTGGAATTGAAACTCAAGTCTTTCTGGCCCCAAGGCCAACTGTCTAACTCCTATGCCTAGTTTGTATGTATGTGGGCATGAGGTGCCTTTCATCTTTAACCTTCAGATTCCAATTGAGAACTTTGCTATCACTTTATGAGTGAAGGCAGGTCACCTGCCCCATAGCGGTGGGCAGCCATAATCGTTGGACTGACCTTCATTGTAGTCCAGACATCAGTAGAATCAGAACCCACAGAGATGCCAATAATGACATAGTATTCTCCTTAGCAGGGTCCAAGTTAGGGTGCTGTCCCTCAGCCCTCCAGTGGACATCTCCACATGCCTGGCACATACAATAGGTGCTTAATAAACGCACTACCTATGTGACCTTGGGCAAGCCACCTCTTTGAGTTTCAAGTTCTTCATCTGTAAAATGAGGGTATTGGGCAACACAGTCTCTGAGGTTCCTGATAGCTCTAGATCTATGATCTCAAGTGTTTCTTTAAAGGAATTGACTAAAATCTATCCATTTCATGATCTAATTTTCATTACAAGATCATTATGAATGGAAATGAAAAATCTTAGCAAAATACCGCTAACCTCCCCCCAACCCCTGATAGAAATTACTTTACCTTACTAACAACAAATCATTAATGACAAGTTGACTCTATCTTGGTCACATTTCATAACAGCTTGTTTTGACATTTGTTGATGTTTAAAGTGTCTCACCCCAAACATTCTCCAGGTGAGAAAAGCATAAAAATCACTTGAGGACAATCATGCCCCTTGCCCCCCTTCAATTCTCCTCTACTTCCCACTTAGAGGACTGGAATGATCTACTAGGGCAGGGAAAGAGAGAGCTCTTGGAAGATGCTTCTGAGGGAAAAAGTCTTTGACGACAGGCCCAGGACTAATTCTGATCTGCTGCCTGGGAATCAGGGAAGTCTACCTTGGAGATGTTCATTACAACAGGGTGGTAGCCAAGAGGTATGACGTGAACCCAGGCCTCTGTAATGTATAGCTCAGAATGACTTCCTATACTTTAGCTGAATAGATAGTCACTACCAGGCGGCGATGCAGTGGGTAGAGAACTGGGTTTAGAATCAGGAAAACTAATCTTCCTGACTTCAAATCTGGTCTCAGACACTTCCCTGTGTGACCCTGGGCAACTCACTTCACCCTGTTTGCCTCAGTTTTTGCATCTGTACAATGAGCTGGAGAAGGAAATGGCAAACCACTTCATTATCACTGCCAAGAAAACCCCAAATGAGGTCACAGAGAGTCTGAAACAACTAAATTACAACAACAGTAGCTAGAGTCAAAATTATTTATTTCTTAAGCCCAGTGCTCTTCCTACTTTTCCATATCTATAGCTAGAAAGAACCTTAGAGGTCATCTAGACCTTATTTTACTGAGTAGGAAGCTAAGGAACAGGCTAGGCACTCTGTGACTTGTCCACATAGCTTGTCAATGTCTGAGAGATTTGAACCCAAGTTTTTCTGATTCCCAGTCCAGGAAGATCTGGGTTCAAATCCTCAGCTATCTCTCTTCAGGTGTTGCTAGAATGATTAGAGCAGCTTTTTTATTTCTATTTAACATATTAAGAGTTACTAAGTCTTTTCTTTCCCCCATCATTCCACAAGATAGGTAGTACAAACATCGAACAGGGAGGGGTAATGGAGGCTCAAGGAAGGGAAGCCACCAGTTCAAGGCCACCCAGAAAAGGATTAGCAGGCCTCAGATTCCAATTATGATATCCTGCCTCCATGTCCAAAAGACTGGCAGATGCTCCAATTCATAGACCACCTCCCTCTACCCCCACCCCAACTTCACTGCCTGAGGAAACAATCACTTGGAAGACAAGGACACAAGGCGGCTTGAGGGGGATATGGGGAGAAGAGGAAGAGATAATTGGTGCTGGTGCCACAGCAGGTGTTCCCCCTCAAGGACAATGATGACACCGTTCTGAGATTCAGAGGCAGCATCCTGGGCTCCTTGGCAGGCTTACATGGATTCGTTTTTTGTAAACAAGTCAAGTATCTACATCTGTGACATCCCAACCAAGCCCTGAAGTGCCACCCCAGCAACCAGGCACAGATTAGGGGAGTGCTCACCCACACGCAGCCAGAGATCAGTAAAAATGAAAGGAAGGCAGAGACTGGGGTCTTGGTGGCTGCTAATTTTCAAAGCCAGACCCTGAGAAATACCTTTGGTGGCTGAATATTAATCATTTAATGGTTGTTCTGTGCCAGGACTGAACGGTGCCCAGTGTCAGCCCAGGGATTGATAGCACGTGTCCAGCCATCTGCTGGCTGACTGAGTTGAAGTGTGTGGATGCAGTCAACATTTTCCCTTCTTCCTTAGTGATAATTCTTGTGGCATCCATCACTTTCTGCTGACAAATTCTTTTTGGAAGCAGGAGGGAAAGTGTTCCTATGGTGTTCTTGGCAGGCACAAGAGAGAAACCAGAGTGAACTGGGGCCTCTGAAAGGCACTAGAGTAGACAGAGTTAGATGTCTTTGTGCACCCACAGAGCTGCAGCCCATTGGCCCTGCAGGGCAGAGGCGAGTATTGCAGAGAAAGTTTGTGTGTACACCTACTGACCTGAGCCAGACTCCATGGTTGTATCTTCACAAAGGCCCTAAATGTTTTGGAAGTGAAAAACACAACAGAAGCAAAACATAAAATGGCAATAATGATGAAGTCCAAATTTCATTTCACAAAAAATAAAGCAGAGGTACACTGTAACAAACATGGAATTTGAGAATTGGAAGGGACCTCACTTGGTATGTATTCTAAGTCATAACCCTAGAGTGGTCAACAAACCTCTGCTTAAAGACCACCAAGGAGGGAAAACTTGCTACCTCTCCAGCCATCCCATTGCACTTTGGGACACCTTTCATTGTTCAAAAGCTTTCCCCACCATCAAGCCTAAATGTACCTTTTTGGAATTTCCACTATTTTTCTTGGTTCTGCCCTCTGGGACCAAATGGACCAAGTCTAATTCCTTTTCCATATGAGGACCAGTCAAGGATTTGAATGAAGGCAATATTTTCTCCTGATCCTTTTTTTCTCCCGACTAAACACACCTAGTTCCTTAGACTGATCCTTGAACCATCAATTAAAGTAGTTTACTGATTGCTACCTTCTGGGCTAGTCTTTGAACTAATCTCTGACTAGGTGCTCAAAGTCATACCATGTTGGTTTTGTTTTTGTGGAGATAACATGGTAAGGATAGTGATAACTGGCATTTATATACCACTTGAAGATATGCAAAGAATATAATAACTTGGACATTCAGGTTGCTCCCATGAATTCCACAACTGACTCAGAGCCTAGCGAGGTAGGGCCACTCAATCAAAAGTTGGACGTGTAAAGACTCAACTGAGGCAGAATAGGTCTTGTCACTGTTATTGAACTAGATTATTTGAAGAAATGTTCCTAAGGTCCAAACCATGGTAATGTTTAAATATTCTGGCTAATCTCCATAACCATCCTTTGATGCTGGAAAGGATCAAAGGAAATAATTCTGTATTTAGAAGACAATGATGAACATATACTTTTGTACTTCTTTCTTCAATCCCATAAGGATTTGGCGTTCTAATTTGTTTTCTAGTTAATTCTGCATTCAGTTTTGGTTCTAATATCTCATCGTGGTAGGAAGAGGACATAGAATTCTTTAAAGCTATTCCTGTTAAGTATAAGAGTTGGCTCTTTCAACTGTATTAGAAAGATTAGACATAATCTCTTGGAGACAGATCATGCTTCCTCTTGGAGAACAAGCCTAGTTTAGTATAATGAAGTCCATCAATAGCAGAATAGTCACGTGGCACAATGAATAGGTGCTGAGTTTGAACTCAGAGGAATCACATTTAAATCCCAGCTTTATCCTGAGCTACTCATGTGGCCTTGGTTGTGCTACTGGACTTCAATTTTTTCATCTGTGAAATGAGGAGGTTTTACTAAATATGACCCTCAAGCTCTAGAGATATGACCCTACTTAATAAGATGGTAAAACATTTCACATAGAAAAACCTAAAGCACATAGAAATATAAAATGGCTTCTAGTTCCAACCCCTACATTCAACTTCTACTGTGTTGCTTGCAAATTAGTGCTGGTAGAGCAACATAAGAAGCAGTTTTTCCAACCCTGAGTTTTCACTTCTCATCCAGAAAATGAGCTAATATGATGAAGGATAGGAATAGTCAGTGTTGGAGCGGCTGTGGAAAGACAGGAACATTAATGCATGGATGATAGGACTGTGCATTTGTACAACCACTCTGAGAGGCAATTTCAAATTATGTAAATAAAGTGACTAAAATGCTCTTTGACTCAGAAATTTCACTGCTAGGCTTAGATCCTCAGGAGGTCAATGACAACAAAGAAAGTCTTCAAATGTAGCAAAATATTTATAGCAGAGCTGTACCCTAACCCAAAGAACCAGAAACAAAGTAGATGCTCATCAATTGTGGAATAACTAAAGTATGGTACATGAATAGAATAGAATATTTCTACACTGTAAGAAATGACATATGTGAAGAACTACATGAACTGTTGCAAATCAAAGTAAGCAGAGCTAGGAAAACAATATATACAGGTGCAACAATGTAAATGGAGGGAATATATACACACACTCACATGCATGATCAAAAATGAATGTCATAAATTTATAAAGATCAAGCATTATTCAAGGAAAGAGATAAGAAAAGATATTCCCAACCCCCTCCTTCACAAAGGTTGGAGGTCTACAGGTGGTACACACTGCAAAGGTTTTTGGACTTTTTAACATATTGATCAGTTTCGCTTATGTTTTACCTCTTTGTTTTCTTTAAAAATACTATTTTTATGGAGATATGTTTTCATGACCATGCATGTATAATCTATATCAAATTCCTTGCTTTCTCACAATGAGGGGAAAGGGAGGGAGGGAATTTGGAACTCAAAGTTTTTTAAAAAGTTATTTTTACATGTAATTGGGGAAAGTAAAATATTAAATAAATTTGAAAATACTATTTGTTTTATGGGATGATTCTCTGGGAGAGGGAAGGGGAAGGATGGTAAGGAAAACTGATTATTTTAAAAATAAAATACATCAATAAAAACTTATTTTAAAAAAAAATTTTCAAGGCAAAAAATAATGCTATGAAATTATAAAGACCCAAATGATCAAGAACAAGCTTAGCCTCAGAGAAGGAATGTGAGGGGAAAACTCCTGGTATTCCTTTGCAGAAGCCAGTGTTCACAGGTGTCAGATTGCTTTGATGTCAGGTTCAGTTTTGATGAATGTGTTCCTCTTCCTCTTTTTTGCCTTAAATTCTTCATTATATGGGATAGATCTCTTGGGGAGGTGGGGAGAGGATATATAGGTGATGCAAAGAAAAGGTTAACAACAACATCTGTTTTTAAAGACATCATGATTTCTAGATCATCTACAAACATCTAAATTTGCTATTTGTACTGAACTGGCATACAGTGGGATGGACAGCCTATTAAGTTCGTCCCTCAGCACATATATCTTTGACAGGCACAGAAACATTGAGCTGGGCCTAAAATTGACTAAAAAGATAGTGGAATAGATCACATCTTGAAAATTACACAACACTTTTAGTGATCCTGCACTCCTCCCACACACCAATAAAGATGTTGCAAAAGCCCATCATTTTAATGCCAATATTCTCCCAATGACTCTATGTGCCACTGAATCATGAAATGCCACAATTTCTGAATCATCACAGTTGCAGATGACCCAGAGGGCAAGAGGAAGATGCATGACAATTGTAGGTAGGCTACAGCATATTGGCAATTATGTCTTCCAGGCAAGAAGTGGCAAGAAATAATGTAATCAATAGTAGATATGATCAGAAAAATAAGTGGGTAGGCTGGTCATGGAGCAAACATGAGAGATAACAGATGGATAGTCAAAATGCTACATTAATGCTCCTTTGGTACCTTAATGATCTGTAATTTCATTGGTGTGGGTGCTCCCTTCAGTGATGCAGATAGCAAACCTTCTAAAACTTAGTAGCAGATGGTTTTGGAGAGCTGCTTCAGAAGACAAATTCATCACTTTGTAGTTGACCTGGAGATAAGCCTCTGCAAACTTAGCTTTACTATTCTCAGATAAGAGGAATACATTTCATCACTGGGTTTATGTTTGTACTAAGCCTGAAAAATTTTAAGACCTAGAAGGAATCCTGGATAGATGCTTTGGGAAAGAGTTTTTTAAAAACTGATAAAATGATTGTACAGGTTGGAAATGATTGGATGGAATCAGTACCAGTGGAGGTACATCAATATGATCATGATTCATCCAAGTATCAAAGTATTTTGGTTAATCTTGAGATTACTCCCTAAGTACAACATTCCTAAATAAAATCTATTCCCAAATACTTACCCTAATATTGGGAGAAGAGATATGGATAACCCTATGTGACGAATAACCCAAAAGCCATCCCTATGTACCTATGGAATTTGTTTTTATATTTGAATTTCAGCCAATTTGCTCACAGCACTAACATCCAACATTATGCCGCTACACGAAATTATGGAGCCAGAAAATCTCATAGGAAAGAGTTATATAAAAGCCATAAGGGATCTCAGAGGTCAGTGAGTTCAAGCTATGTCTCAACAGGAATTCCCTCTATCAAGTCCTCGCTCAGGGTCATTTAGTTTTGCTCTAATGGCTTCCAGTGGGAAGGAACCT